>JAKFHU010000485.1:36385000-37635000 GCA_023783475.1 Daubentonia madagascariensis | reverse complement strand
ACACTGTGAATACACAAAATGCCACTGAACAGTATGCTTTAAAATGGTTAATTGTATGCTAGGTGAATTTCACCCCAATTCTTAAAAAAATAAAAGAAGAAATCCCCAGACCCACACTAAGGAGCTTGTCCACACTGTTGCGAGCTTGTCAACTACAGGGCAACCACGCTAAGGCTTGTCTCAGCCCCTAGCAGCCAGTGCAGTGTCTGGGGCAGGAAAGACGGGGCAGAGCCTGCAGTCTGCTAGTCCACAATCTAACCACATCCAAGAGATAGACTTAGGGATCCCTGGAAAGGCATTCTTGGAGACTCCCTTCCTGGATGTGATTGCCATAGCTAAGTGGAAATATTAGGCTGGGGATAAACAAACAGAGCCAGGGACAAAGCCCTCTAAGTGCCCCAGCTTAATACAGACTCTGCTCAATCGTCTTAAAATCCATGTAGCTGTCACTTAGCTTGTGAAGGATCATGCTGTTGCGAAAAGACACTTTTCTATGCGCCTGGCACACCAGAAGGGAGAAGGATGCTTAGTCTGGGGAGTTTGGAAAAGCAAGAAGAGGGATTATAGACCCCAGAAGCCAGGATGTCTACAGAAGATACCTGCCAAGTTGTGCACAGCTGACAAACCACCAAACTCCCCCTTTCTCCCCACCCCCAGTCCACACGACAGGAGTGGACTCCCAGTTACCATTCTCTGCTCATCTTCCCTCAGTCGCCTCGGCCATAGTTGACTGGACCAAGAGGGAGCCAGCCAATCACAGACCTCTCCCTCAGAATCTAGAATTGGGACCACAAGATAGAACCGGACCTTTCCATGAAGCTGCATGTATACATACGGATTTGAGAGCTGAGGGACAGCCACCGTTTCCTGGTCTGTGATCTGGTCTGCGGTCAGCTGCTCCTGAAATAGTTCCCTGTGATCTATACCTCCGTATTCACACCTGTGTGTCATTCCCTATCCTTGAGTGTGGGCTAAACCTAGTGACTTGCTTCCAACAAATAGAATACGGAAAATGTGATGCACTTCCGAGATCAGGAAGTACAAGGCTGTCACTTCCATCTTGCTTGCTCTGATGAAGAAAACTACTGTACTCTGAGGTGAGGCCCACACGGCTAGGAATTGAGGGTGGCTCCAGCCCACAGCCAGCAAGGACTGTGGCTCTTGGTCTAACAACTGTTCAGGAACTAAGTCCTGCCAATTCCTCATGGCGAGCTTAGAAACAGATCCTTCTCCAGTTGAGCCTTGAGATTACTGCAGCTCCAGCTAACACTTTTGGTCGCAGCCTACAAGAAGCAGAAGACCCCACCAAGCCTCACCCAGATGCTCAACCTACTAAGACTGTGATATACTAAATGTTGTCTTAAGTCACTAAGTTTGGGGGGTAATTTGTTACACAGCGACAGATAACTAGTACGTGGCCTGAAGAGAAAGAGAAGGCAAAGCCAAGTCGAAGAGAGAACAGAACGAAGCAGATACACATACAGAAGGAGAAATGAAAGCCAGAGGGAAAGCCAGTAGTCAGCGTTCTCCACGGATTGCAGTTGATGTGGCAAGACCAATTACAGGGAACCGCTATCGTTCGGGCAAGAGATGATGGTAACAGCCCTTTTCTGTGAAAGAAGACTAAAGGAGGACAATGTTCAGGGAAAAAAATCAAGGGAACAGTCGTATTTTTATATACGGTCAGTTAATACTCAAAGTCATGATATAATTCAGTTCAGCAAATGCATATTGAACTGTGTTGGTGCTCCTCCAATGCTACAAAGATGAGGATGACAAGATCCTTGTTCCTCGAGGTGCTTACAGTTTAGAGGCAGATGGATAAGCATGACACAAGGGACTAAGTACTCCATTTGGCCTATGAGCAGAGTGCCGTATGTTGAAAAGAAAAGGGAGTGATTAATTGTGTCTGGGAAGACAGAGAACCTTCTCAGAGGAAGTGACATGAATGTACACACTGATCACACCTATGGAAAAATATATTTCATGCAGTGACAAGGACACAAAGGGAATTCAGAGTAATAAAATGAATATAGTTCTATGTTCCTTGTATTCTTTCTTGTCTTTGGGGCATAATAAAAAAATTCATTCTTTAATTTAGGGGAACAAAAAGGACTTAGATCAAGGAGTGAAAGGAGACCATCTGAGGCAATTTGGAGGGTTCCACGTAGCCTCTGCCCACTTAGGAAAAATAGGCCAAGGCATGAGCTTTCATGGAGAAAACAGTAACCCTGGCTGAGTCACAGTTGTGAGTGGAGGCCCTGGAGATGGACAGACATGGCTGCTGTCTGTGTACCCGACTCTGCCACGGATCACCTGTGAGACCTGGGCCAAGTTACCTCTCTAAGCCTCAGTTTCCTTGTTGTAAACTTGTGGTAATGATTTTTGTTGAAAGGATTAAATTCAACAATGTTGCAGTGTTGCTCAAATTGGGATCCACAAATATATTTTCTGAGTCTTATGAGTTTTCTAAAACTATATTTTTTAATGTGGAGGTTTTCATTTGAATAGTAGGCTAAAAATTCTAATATTAACATAGTCCAGATCATCTGGTTGACTTCCTCATAAGTAAGTCTTGCTAGGAGATTTAAGTGTCAAAAGTTTTCAATGGCATTTGCTCTAGTGTTGGCACCAGTAACTACTATATTAATGACCTTGGACCGTTAAAGAAAGATTGAATTCATATATAATGTGTTATTATCTTAATATGTTAAAAGAATTAATATGTAAATGCTGCTTTGAGTTAAAAATAGGCCAAATGACATCACAGCACACTGTACAAATGGAAGTTTCAGGGTGGTACAGTGGTTAATAGAAAAATTAGTGGGAGAATTGAGTCATCACTCAGCACAAGGGTGCACTGATATGACAAAAAAAACACACACCACGGTCACACACTACAATTCACAGTATGAACAGCTATTTAGCTTCAACAAACATTGTCGTCTGTCACATTAAATAAATGATGTTTATTTGAATTGTTTTGTATTGTACTTTTGTTTGCATTTCACTTACAAATTTCATTTTGTCTTATAGTTCTTTAAGCACTGTAGGCATAAGAAATTTAGACTTAGTTGTGTGACCATGCATATTTAAGGAATAAAATGATTTAAAAAATGACATAAACTCTAGGAGTCCACAAAAGAATACTTTTCCTTTTAAAGGAGGCCACGTATTAGTCAAGTTAGAAAGACACAGGATAAGCTATGTAAAATGTTCAGCATGGTGTGCAGAAATGGAAATTATTATTAAATCTGTGAGAGAACACTGGAGTTCCAGGCCCAGGGAGGATGGAGTAAGCACACTTCACTCTGTTTCTCCCAGTGAATACAGCTATAAATCTTGGACAGAATGCATGGAGCAGCTATCTCATCTCTTCCTTTTACTTTCTCACAAGTAAATAGAGAGTTTAACATTTTTTTTTCTACCTAGTATTCCCCAGCCTGAACCCAATGCAGCCCAAAACCCAGAAGGGGCATTGGGGCACATAGAGCGAGCTCCAAGACAGCCTTCTAGCTCTGGCTTAGAGATCAAGAAAGGGAACTCCTAATGCTCAGAGAAAGTGCAGAAATCCCCAGAATTCTCCACTCTCACATTCCACCTTCAAAAAGATCCTGTGGTAGCAACAGAATATCACAAAATCCAAACTTAGAGGAAGGGAAATCTTTCTCTACGATCGGTGGCACTACAGACCCAAGAGAATGGAGTAACCCTCATTGCTTTCTCTCTCTCTGTCCATCCACTTCTTGGCCCCAAGCATGGGCACACTTGTGGAAGTGAGTAGTAAACCTGGGTAAATAAGGCCCCAGATTTCTGACTGGAGGATATATAAGAGAGCCTGAGGAACCCAGAAAGTAATAAGGAGGTGTGGAGAGGGAAAAGTTTAGGAAAGTGACCCCATAAAATTAATTATGAACTCTGAAATCACCCCTAAACTGTAGAGGCATGGATTTGATCCCAATTGGCACACCAAAGGTGGTGAGCACTGAACTAATAGATAGGTCACCACCCAGGTCCTGGACTAGCCACTGGGTGGCACACACGTAGGTGAGATTCAAATAGCACACAAAAAATTTAAAAACCAACTTGACATGGGAACAACAGCTCATAAAAAGCAAGTTGGAACTTGTAGCCTGAACCTGACCAGGCTACTAATTGCCTACTAAAACAAAAATATCAACATTCTCCATAGGACTTTAAGACCTAGAGTCTCATTAAAAATTATATTCACAACATTCAGGATCCAATCAAAAATTACTTGACATGTGAAGAACCAGAAAATTTTCAACTTACTTGGGAAAAGATAAAAAATAGATGTCAACACCTAGATGACACAAATGTTGGAATTACCTGATAAAGACTTTAAAGGTGGCTAGGTGTGGTGGCTCATATCTGTAATCCTAGCACTCTGGGAGGCCAAGATGGGAGGATCGCTTGAGGTCAGGAGTTTGAGACCAGCCTGAGCAAGAAGTGAGACCCTGTCTCTACTAAAAATATTTAATAGAAAATAAAGGCATGGTGGCACATGCCTATAGTCCCAGCTACTCAGGAGGCTGAGGCAGGAGGATCACTTGAGCCTAGGAGTTTGAGGTTGCAGTGAGCTATGATGATGCCACTGCACTCTAGGGGTGGCAAAGCAAGACTATGTCTCAAAAAAAAAATAAAAATAAAAAAATAATTTAAAGCAGCTACTATAAATATCCTCCAACAAATAATCACTAACACTCTGGAAACTAATGTCAAAATAGAAAGTCTGAGCAAAGAAATGGAAGACATTAAGAAAAATTAGCGGGAAGTTGAGAACTGAAAAATACAATGTTGCTTCAATAGCAAAATAGTAATGATGAAGGAAAGAATCAACAAACTAGAGGACAGATGAATAAAAATAATCCAAAATGAATGACAGAAATAAATAATTTTTTTAAAAAAATGAACAGAGCCTTAGGAACCTATGGGACACTAACAAAGTCTTATATTTGTTATTATAGTCTAAAACAGAAAAGAGAAATAACATGCTGCTGAAAAATATTTGAAGAAATAATAGCTGAAAAGTTGCCAAGTCTGGAAAAAGAAATAAACCTACCAATTTAAGAAGTTAAGTAAACCCAAAATAGTATAAACCCAAAATATTTAGCAAAAATATTTTTCATAAATCAAGGTGAAATAGCATTCAGTAGTAACAGGAGCTGAGAAAGTGGTGACACCATTGGGGTGCAGAGGGAGTCCCCGAAACTTCTCCCAACAGCCCAGGGCCAATCTCCCCTCAGCCTACTCTCCTCTTCACCAGTTCCCAGATCCCCACTCCCTGCACCAGGGGTGGGGTAGGGATCCAGGCCCATCTCCCACTGGGATACATACAGGGGCCAGGAGCAGGGATGGGACCCCCGAGGTCAGGGTGAGAGGGACAGACCGACAGGCAGACGGCCAGGCACCCACCCCAGCAGGCAGGCAGGTAAGAGGAGGTGAAGATCAGGGTACAACATGGAGGAATGAGTCTGGGGAGTTGAAACTCAGAGGAAAGACCCAGATGGTGTTTTCTTCCTGGGGGCTGTGCTCCCTTGTCCCGCATAGCCGAGGTCACCTCTGCAGCCACTGGCACCTCCAAAAAAAAAAGAAAAAAAAGAAAAAGAAAAAGAAAAGAAAAGAAAAGAAATTAAGATGAAATAAAGACCTTATCAGATAAACTAAAACTAACAATCTATAGCCAGCAGACCTGTTCTAAAAGAATTGCTGAAGGAAGCTCTTCAGAAAAAAAGGGAAATAATACCAGAAGAAATTTTTGAACATCAGGAATAAAGGAAGAGCAACAGAAAGGGCAAATATCTGGTTAGGTATAATAAACTATTCTTCATTTCTTAAATTCTTTAAAATATTTTTGATAATCAAAAGCAAAATTATAACATTATCTGGTGAGGCTTTCAATTTATGTAGATATACTATGTAAGACAACTGGAACGTAAAACAGGGAGAATAGAGCAACTGATGTGGTAAGAATTCTACGTTCCACCTGAAATGGTAAAATATTCACTCTAAGTAGTTTGTGAAAAGTTAAGTATGTATATTGTAATCCGTAGAGCAACCCACTAAAGATATATATACAAAGAGATATACTTAAAAAAGAAATCAAAATGCAATAGTAAAAACTATTTTAAAAACCTAAATAAAGGCAAGAAAGGGGAACAAAAAAAAGGGCACAAACAGAAAACAAATAATAAAATGGTAGACCTAAATTGTAATTTACCATTAATTACATTAAGTAAAAATGGCCTAAACACACCAATTAAAAGACAAATATTGTTAGAATAGATTTTTTAAAACCCATGACCCAACTACACACTGTGTATAAAAAATTTACTTCAAATATAATGATATAGGTAGATAAAAATAAAGGCAGGAGGAAAGATATATTATGCAAACACTAAACAAAAGAAAGTCACAGTGACTATATTAAAAAAACAAAAAAAAAAAAAAAAAAAGTAAAATGAGGAAATTATAAGAGGTCAATTTACCAAAAAGAAATAGCAATCCTAAACATGTACTTAGGTATACACGTTTCAAAACACATGAACTTCAAAACACATGAAACAAAAACTAATAAAAACTGATAGGAGAGGTAGGTGTGTCTATAATTTTAATTAGACACTTTAACACTCTTAATGATAGATAGAACTAGTAGACATAAATTCAGCAAGAATATAGAAGAACACAACCAACTGGATCTAGTTGACATTTATAGAACACTCCGCTCAACACCAGAAGAATACACATTCTTCTCAATAGAATACGCCCCCTAAGAATAGCAGAATATATATTCGTGGAACATTCACAAAGATAGACTATGTTGAAGGTCATAAAATAAACCTTAACAAGTTTAAAATAATTGAAACTATACAAAGTATGTTCTCTGACCATAATGGAATCAAAGTAGATCAGTAACAGATGGATAACAGGAAAATCTCCTATTGGAAATTAAATAATACACTCCCAAATAACCCATAGGTCAAAGAGGACATCTCGAAGGAATTTAGGAAATATTTTTAATTAAACAAAAATAAAAATACAGTATATCAAAATTTGTAAGATATAGCTAAGGCAGTACATCTAGAGAAATTTATAGCATTAAATGATTGTATTAGAAAATAATCAAGTTTTCAAGTCAATAATCTAAGTTTCCACAGTAAGAAACTGGAAAAAGAAGAACAAAATAAATTGAGAGCAAGCAAATGGAAGGAAATAATAAAGAAGGCAGAAATCAAAGAAATTGAAAACAGAAAAAATAAAGGAAATAAAACCAAAAGCTGGTTATATGAAAAGATTAATAAAACTGAAAAGCCTCTAGAAAGACTCACAAAGGAGAAAAAAGAAAAGATACAAATTATCAATACCAGCACTGAAAAAGGTACTATCACTATAGACCACACAAACATTAAAAGAATAGTAAGGGAATAATACAAATAATTCTACACACATAAATTTGACAACGTAGATGAAATGGACCAATTCTTCAAAAACCACAGATACCCAAGCTCACCCAAGATAAAATAGATAACCCAAATGGTGTTGTAATTATTAAAGAAATCAAATTTCTATTTAAACCCTTCCCAATGAAGTAACCCAGAGAACTAGATGGTTTCACTGGCAAATCCTATCAAATATTTGAAGAAGAAACACCAATTCTAGACAATCTCTTCCAGAAAACAGAAGAAGGGGGAGTATTTTGTCTCGGTTTATAAAGCTAGTGATAGCTTGATGCCAAAAATCAAAGACAGTACCAAAAAAAAAGAAGATAAAAAGAAAAAGGAAAGAAGACTAGAGACCAATATCCCTCATGAACATATATGCAAAATATTCAAAATACTGCAGATTAAATCCAGGAAAATATGGAAAGAATAATACATCACAAAAAGTGGAGTTTATTCTGGAAATGCAAGGATAGTTCGATATTCAAAAATCAATGTAGGTGATCCATCATATCAACAGTCTAAGAAAGAAAAGTCATATGATCATATCAATTGATACAGAAAAGCACTTGAGAAAATTTAACATCTAATTATGTTTTTTTTAAATCTCAGAAAACTAGAAATACAAGAACTTCTTCAACCTGCTAAAGGGCATTTATAAAAAAAAAAAAACCTATAGCTAACATCATTACATAATAGTGACAGACTGAATTATTTTCCCCTAAGACTGGAAAGAAGACACTCTTACCAGTCCAATTCAATATCATAGTGGAAATCCTAGTTAGCACAAGGCAAGAAATAGAAATAAAAGACATACATATTAGAAAGGAAGAAATAGAACTATCTTTATTCACAAACAACATAATTTTTTAGGTAGAAAATCCCAAGGAATCAACAACAAAAAAACAAACAAACAAAATCCTAGAAACAATAAGTGAGCTTAGCAAGGTAATAGGCTGCCAGGTCAACACACACAAATCAATCATATTGCTAGATACTAGCAATGGAAAAATTGGAAACCAAAATTTTAAAAATATATACCATATACAACAGCAACTCATAAATGAAATACTTAAGTATAAATTTAACAAAATATGCACAGGATCTGAATGCTGAAAACTACAAAATGCTGATGAAAAAATTCAAATTGGGCCTAAATAAATAGAGAGACATACCATGTTCACAGATTGGAAGACTCAATATTGTAAAGATATCCATTTTTCCCATATTATTCTATAAATTTAATACAATTTCAATCAAATTCCCAGTAGAATTCTTTTTTACAGATTTAGACAAGCTAATTCTAAAATCTGTATGGAAAGGAACTAGAATAGCCCAAACAATTTTAAAAATGAAGATTAAGATTATAAAAATCATACTACCTGATTTTGTACTTACAATAAAGCTACTGTAGTCAAGATATGATATTACAAAGAAAAAGACACACATACCAGTGGAAAAATAGAGTCAAGAAATAGACCCACACAAATATGGCCAACTGATTTCAGACAAAGGTGCAAAAGCTATTCAATTGAGAAAGGATAGACTTCTCAGCAAATAGTATGGGAACAACTGGATATCCATATGCTAAAACAAAATGAACTTCAACTTAAACGTTATACCACATACAAAAATTAACTAAAATGGATCATAGTTATAAATATAAAATGTGAAACTATAAAATTTGTAGAAGACATAGGCAAAAATCTTTGAGACCTGAAGTTAGGCAAAACATCCTTAGCTATGACACCAAAAGCATAATCTACTAAAAAAAACAAACCTGAAAACTGAACTTCTTCAAATTAAAAACTCTTTGTCTACAAAAGGTACTGTTAATAGAAAAGACAAGCTAAAGACTCTGAGAAAATATTTTGAAAGCACATATTTAACAAAGGACTTATATCCAGAATATATAAATGATTCTCAAAACTCAACAATAAGAAAACAAACAAAACAATTTTTAAATGGACAAACATCTAGAACAAATACTTCATCAAAGAGGGATATATAGATGTCAAATAAGCATACACACAAAAAAATGTTCAGCATCATTAACCATTAGGGAAATGCTAATTAAAATCTTGGTGATATATCACTACACACCTGTTAGAATGACTAAGATAAAATTCAAAAGTAGCAAAAATACCAAGTACTGATGAAAACGTGGAATAACTAGAACTCTTATACCTTGTAGTTGGGAATGCAAAATGGTGCGGCCACTCCAGAAAACAGTTTGGCAGTTTCTTATAAACACACACTTATCACATGACCTAGCAATCTTGCTTCTAGTTATTTACCTCAGAGAAATGAAAATTTATGTTCATGTGAAAACCTGAATACAAATGTTTATAGCAGATTTACTCATAATTGCCAAAAACAATAAACAACCTAAATGTCCTTGAAAAAACTGTAGTACAGCCATTCAATGAAATTCCATTCAGCAATAAAAATGAACAAATTATTGATACACACAACTTGAATGACTCTCAAAGGCATTACGCGGAGTGAAAGAAGCCAGTCTCAAAAGGTTACATACTATATGATTCCATTTATATGACACTCTCGAAAACACGTAACTATTGTGATGGAGAACAGACAGTGCCGAGTTTAGAGGTGAGGGAAGAATGTGCCTATAAAGCACTAGCATGAAGGAGAACTATTCTTTTTAATTTATGATTACTATTATTTTTGATTAACAAATCATGTATTGGGTACATTGTGATGTTTAGATATATTTATACAATGTGGCATGAGTAAATCAAGCTAGTAACATATTCATCATCTTGCTTCCAATTGTGGTGATGGTTACATGAATCCATTTATGTGTTAAAATTAATAGAACCCTGCACACACACACAAGATCAATTTTACCATATAATAATTTTAAAATAAAATTTTTAAAAGGGAATATTAACCTATGAGACAGACAAGCTACATCAACTCAAAGCCAAGGATGCTTTGCCTCCCAAGTCTCTGTCCTTACCGTCCTTGCAAACGGCCTGCAAGGTTCACTCCAGTTGTGGGTTACCACCACACACCAAGCTTTGGGGTCCCGAAGCCAGTCTAGGGCAGATCTCCACCCCTTTTTGGAGAATCCAACTATTGGAAAAATGTTAATAAATAAATTAATTGATAGGTGATTCTTGGCATTAGAAAATGATTCTTTACTTGACAAAAGGTTCCCTTTGCATAGAGAACTATCTAGTCATCTTGAGTGTGTACAGACTGCAGGCTTAATGGCAAAGAAATAACAAACCTAAACAACGGAAGCTACTGCTTACTGAACTCAAACTCAGATGTTGCCACCCACAGTGCTAAAATTAGTAGGGAAAGCAATGAGAAAACCAAATAAAATTTACCAATATTCCAGGTACAAACTAATTTTAAAATCCAGTTGTCTACAAGATATTTCAATAGGTGGTTGACCCAGCAGAAAGTACATGCCTGGTGGATGGAGAATCATCCAGCTAAGGCCTGAATTGCCTTCTTCGCAAAACAGAAAGAGGAAAGTAGAGTGATCCCACTCCTGTGTTACATTTACCCCGTCTCTCTCTTTCATCATTACTCCCAGGGAGCAGATCTCACAAACCTATGTCAATACTTTGCAGAGACACTAGAGAAACAGAATAACCAATTCACAGTGGCTTTAACAAACAGGGGTTCATTCTTCTCACATGAAACACAGGCAGTCAATGGCTTTGTTTTAGCTGCCCGATGATGGCAGGGCCCTGGAGAGGTGTCTCCACAGTCTCTTGGTCTCTTGATGACAAAATGGCTGCCAATGTCATCGCATTACCCAACAAAGCTCCCCCGTGGGAAGCACAAGCAGGAAGATTCTTATTACCCTCCAGCTTTGTTTCAAGAAAGAGATGGGTGGCAGACAAATGTCCTCCTTCTCTTATCAGAGAGGAAAACTCTTTTCCAGAACCACCCCCAGAAAATTTCCTTTTCATCTTACTGGCCAGAACTGATCACATGTTCCCTCCTGGATCAGGAACTGGGCCCACCTGCCTAGAGTTCATGGGAAGTAATGCCCAAATAAAATTGATATTCTATTGGCAAGGAATAAAGGAGCCAATAAACAGTGTCTGCCATGGTGCTGTTACTATTTCCCCCCTTTTACCAATGAGAAAACTGTGGCTTAGAAAGGATTAGTGACAGGGCCACCTGGCTGGTAAGTGCTGAAGCCAGGTTTCAAACCCAAAACTGTCTGACTGCCAAGGCTGCGCTCTGAGTGTCACAAGTGCTGTGACAGTGCCTCGTTGAAGCGAGGTTGATGCTGTGATCAAGCCCTTCACCCCCTGCAGCAGCAAGCCAGGAGGGCTAGCAGAGACTGCACTGACAAGGACAACCCATCTTAGAAGAGAGGCCAGAACAAGAGCCACACTGTGGGTCAGCATCCAGGGCAGTCTGCACCCACTTCCCTGAACTTAGGGGACAGCATGTCCGTGAAAGCTCTGTGTTTCTGTGGTTCTGCCTATCTCCGCCTCTCCCCCCTGGCCTCAGTTTTCCTTTTTAGACAGGCCTTGGAAACTATCAAGTAGAACAGGGCTGAGTAAGGAAAGCTGGGCTGCAAAATTCTGCCCCTCTGGCTCACTTTCTAACCCAGATGCTCTGGGCTGCTTCCTTGGCCCTGTTCTGGCTGTTCTCCTTGCTGGTTTCTCCAGAGACCCTGACACCCAAAATAACTCGAAAGGTACCCTATACAACTCTACTGCTAACATATCTGTAATATATAATTGTAGACTATATTTCAATGAGAAAATAAATTAGCAGGCCATAAATTTTCCCTTCTTTTTCTGTGTTCCTAGTGGGCCTTGAAATTAGCAAGAACTAAATGTCACATTAATTTCACTGTCAGGGGCCAGCACCAAGGGTGACACATAGTGCCCCTTGGGACCAGGATCCATTAGCCTGGGGCCGAGGTAGGCAAGGCTGAGGCCCTGAAGTGGGCCAGGTGGGGAAAGGGAATTAGATACTATTCATGAGCAAGTCCCATATGAAGCCCCATTGTGTCATTTTCTGGGCTGTTTCCCAAGAGAAGAGTACTGGGCCTCTGAAAAGTTAAAGGAGAAGTATAATGGTTTGGGCAAGAACAGATTTTTTAACATTTTGGTCATGTTACTCAACACACTGCTTGTACCTCCATCCTCATTCAAGAGGCCTTGTGGGAAAGAACATCTTGTTATGTCTAAATGATGGTTTCTCTGTTCCTAAAGAATTTCCACAACATTATTGAGTGGGACCCTCTTGGCAGACAGGGAAGGATTAGCAAGTCCTCGGATTACTTGAGCAATAAAGATATACTGCCATGGGCCTTTTCATTTGGAACTCAGTCTTGGTCAATATCAACATCTTAACGGCAAGTCGATAAATCCCAGTATCAACCGTGGTGGAAGTGTCAATGCCTGCTGACGGCAACTTAGTTTATGGTGAATCAAGACCTCGCATGAGGCTTTAAATTTGCTGATGCTTTTTTCTGTGGGGTTTGTCGCGGCTCACCCAGCCAGATCGATTCGAGGCGTTGTGCTGGGGAGGAGGAAGAGGTCTGTGGCTCTTGGAGTATTAACAAGTTCATTTCATGCTGATGCTGCGACAGAGGCTAGGGGAAGGTTTACAGAAGCCGCATTCATCAAGCCAGCTGGTCGCCCACAACATCCCTCAGGCTTGGAGG
This sequence comes from Daubentonia madagascariensis, assembly GCA_023783475.1. Classification (NCBI taxonomy): domain Eukaryota; kingdom Metazoa; phylum Chordata; class Mammalia; order Primates; family Daubentoniidae; genus Daubentonia; species Daubentonia madagascariensis. The sequence goes on along the minus strand of JAKFHU010000485.1, from coordinate 37,621,866 downwards.
AGAGAGACAGAGAAGGGAGGGGCAGGTGCTGACAATTCGTAGAGAGAACTCTAGCTTTCTGTGTGGCAGGGAGAGCAGGCAGTGAAGAAGGGAAAGGACTTGGAGGCACTGACGGCTCCCTGAGGACTGCTGGGGGATGTTCTCACAGCCTGCAGATAGGAGCCAGATGTGGGCAGTGGCCTAGTTCTCTTTGCCTGCAGGAGCTATCTGGGGCTAAGGGCATGTTCCCTTCCCAGAGAGTTGGTGGCAGACTGACTACAAAAATGGCCCTAATTCTCCACCCTTCCCACAGCACTTGCAATGTGACTTGCTAGTTCCTCCCATCAAAGGGTTGAGTCTCTTCCCCTGTTCTTTGAATCTAGGCTGCCTTGTAACTTACTGTGACCAACAGAATATAGCAGCAGTGACAGCATGTCAGTTCTCTCTCTCCCCCTGTCCTCTCTCCCTCCCTCACTCTCCACCCTCTCCCCCCTTGCCTCCATCATGAGAACAAAATCCACTGGTCTTCTGGAACATGAGCTAGCACATGGAAAATATCTGACTCACCCCAGCTGAGGTCATCCTAGGCCCATCAGCCTCTGGCCAACCTGCCAACTGACCACAGATGAATGAGCAAACCCAGCTAAGAACAGCTGAGCCCAGCCCAGATCAGCAGAACTGGCCAGCCAGTTCAGAAACCTGTGAGCAATGATAAATAGTTACTGTTTTAAGTCAGTGAAGTGTTTTTTTTGGGGGGTGGGGGATGTAGTTTCTATGGAGCATTATTGTGGCAAAAGATAACTAATACAAGGTTCATCAGATTGTTTTTGAAACCAGACTAATGCCCAGGGGAAATCACCTGACCCTTGGGATTCCTGATTCTTTGAGGACCAAAGTTCTACCAGCTGGGGCTAAAAACCTGAAGTTTACACAAAAAACCACAAAGCCAGTCCATCCCTTCCCCAAAAAGACTACTAGCAAAAAAAGCCTGCTGTTGTCATTCATGTTTGCCTAATTTAATTTATTCTTAGGGGCAAAGGTCATGATTTCCAAGACAACCAGCCCAGCTTTAGCTCCAGGACTCTGGACAACACCGTGTTTTTTCTGTAGTGGATGGGCAAATGCCCATCTGGCCTCCACCTCCCTGCTCTGCCTCTCTGAGTCACTGAACCATTTGGTTTAAATAGCAGAGGTTAGCCATTCCAGGCTAAAAATATAAATGAATCTGTATCAGTTTTCAATTGCTGCTGTAACAAATCACCACAAACTTAGTGATTTCAACAGCACAAATTTATTACCTAACTGTTCTACAGGTCAAAAGTCCGGCATGGGTCTCACTGGGCTAAAATCAAGGTGTCAGCAGGGCTGTGTTCCGTTTGGGAGGCTCTTGGAGAAAACCTGTTTCCTGGCTTTTGCAGCTTCCAGAGGCTGCCCTTATTCCTTGGCTCATGGCCCCTTCCTCCATCTTCAGAGCCTGCACCAGTGGGTCAAGTCCTTCTCACATCACACCCCTCTGACCTGCTCTTCTGCCCCCCATCCCACTTTTAAGGACTCAGGTAATTAAATCGGACCCAACTGGACAATCCAAGATAATCCCTCCATCTCAAAGTCCCTAACCTTAATCACAGCTGCAAAATCCCATTTGTGTTATAAAGTAACATATTCAAAGCTTCTGGGGATTAGGACCTGGATGTCTGGCAGAATTGGGGGAGACATTATCCAGACCACAATATCTTTGTGTTTTTGTGCAACACGGATTGAGAGACAGGAAACTGTTCTTTTTTCTTGGATATGTCCATGGAATTGATGGGCGTACACCTGGAATTCTATAAAATGGGCTCATGTTGGAAAAGAAGGGAGAAATGGAAATAAACCACGGTCAAGAGCGCCCCATAATTCATCCACAAAGTTGCAGGGTGAAATGGTGGTCTTACTGCTAAGGAAGCAGGATTTGGCTACCGATTCAAGGGCAGGATTAGATAGCCTTAGTCTAGAAGGAACGCAGCTCTTCATGATGCCATACTCCTGCACAGAACTTCCGGAAGCTGGTGATGCCCTTGTGGCAATTTCAAGGAGGCCAATCTGGAGCCATGCTGGACTCCAAACCAACAAGGTTCTATCCTGATTTACTGAACCCTTGTGCTAAGAGTTGAAGGACTGCAGCAATGTATCCAAAGAGATTCTGCCTTCAAAGCGTTTACAGACCACAGCATTATGCAAAATAGACACATAAATGACTATTTAAAATTTTAGAAAGAGAAAAGCATCCAAAAACGTATAGATAAAATGTGACAGAAGTTCAGAGCAGGAAAAGATGGGAAGGGTACTGAGTGGTTAAGGAGAGGAGTAAAAAAGAATCTGAAAAGGCATTTTGGAAGAATTTAAGGAAGCATAATATAAATTCAAGTGCTAAATTTTATGGTTTAAGCCAGGGAAAACTTTTTCTGCAAAGGGGCAGATAGTAAATATTTTTAGCCTTTGCAGTTCATATGATCTCTGTTGCAAGTACTCAACTCTTCTGTTGTACTGCAAACGCAGCCATAGACAGACAATACGTAACATGTGAGCACGGCTGTGTTCCAATAAAATTTTATTTATAAAGTTTGGCCCACAAGCTAGTTTACTGATCCCTGTTTTAAGCCATGCTGTAGGCATCCAGTGAAAGCTGGTATAATCATGAAAGGATTTATAAAAGGCACAATGTTTTGGTTAAGCTTTGATGAATGGATAAAACTTGAATATGCCAGAACAATTGAAAAGGTGAAATTAACAATTTTTATGAGATACTGAAGAGACCAGGCCCTCAAGAGTTCCAAATAGAGAATTTTGGATGGGGAACATGCTTAAAATAGAGCTAGTTTGAGTAGGGTTACTTTATGGAGAGCCTTGATAGACAAGTAAAGAAATTTAGACTAAGACAGTGAGAACTTGGGAGCTACTGGCAGTTGTTGAGCTGGAAAATGACAGTGTGCAAATATTTTTCAAATCACGACGTTTAAGAATCGGCCTCTGGGGCCATGAAGCATGCAAGGTAGGGGGTCCTGAGGACTTTCCTCACAATCTAGGAGGTGAGGAAGGTGAACTTCATGATAAAAAAAAAGCCCTTTATCCCTAGTCAGCAAGTGGCCGTGATGCTACCTGCTTCCACACACAAAGGAGCCAGTCTACACATCACACATAGCTAGGCCCAGATTCCCAGAAGATTCCAGATGTCCAATAAGGCCAGGGTTTGGTTTCCCTAAAGCACTGGGCATTTTTGCCTTCCAGTCCTCCGCAAAGGGGACTGTCCCTCCATCCTTCCCCCTGAGCCCTCTTGCCTCTGTGAATCACATGTTGTAACAAATGAGTTACCAAAGGCTCCAACAAGCTGCTCATCATCATCCCCAGCAAGAGAAAAGCAGCCACGACCTGGAGCTGGGACCCTGTTAGAGTTTATAATGAGCTGATGGGAAAATATCTCTGCCTGATTAGAATCCGTAATGAGGGGCTGACGACAGTGAGCAGGGAAGGCTGGCTTCCAGTTCTCTACGCAACCCCACCCACACCTCTCCCTGCTCTCAAGCAGAGCTCCAGGCCAGAAAGGGTTCTTTGCCAGCAGTTAAAACTATAAAAACAAACACAAAACAGCCCCAGCAACCCCCAGCCTGTCTCCCTTCTCCAGCTCCAAGGAGGATGCCTCTGCCTTATCCATCTTTCCACGCACACTGCCGACACCTGCTAACATCCTAATGATGCCACCTGGACCTAGCCATAATTGGTCACAGGTGACCCACGAATTCTGGCGAGATCCTCACTCAGAGAGAACTGGAAAGGCTAGACAATACAGCGTCCGTCCAGCCACTGGAAACGTGAGACCACAGGCCAAATTCCCACAGTGATCAGCCAGAGCTAAGTCCCAAATGCAAAGAATTTTGCTCAGTTTCAATTCGGAGACTATTTTGATGTTCCCATTTCTTCCAGTTGACTGATTTTAGAAAAGCATCTGGATTAGCTCCAGGGTGAATTGATTCACCACAATGATGATTTTTAGAAGGAAAATGAAAACTCACGACATATTTTGGGAGTAGTTCATGGTTCAATTAAAAAAAATAATATTTGGGTTCAGTCTGGGATTCAGGTTGTACTTACGTTCAAGTCCCTGTGTCAGAGGGCCTTGAATTTTTGAAGGTTTAAAAGATTTTCATGTAGTCCTGTGTTATGAACTCAGAGGAAGAAAAGATGTTTTGTGGTGGTAGGAAAAGAACGTATTTCAGGATATGGTGACATCCCCCTTGGGGTCCCCGTGGGTTCCATCTGTGGGATACAGCCCTGTCTCAGGCCCACGAGGGGCAGCTCCCACTTTATTCCCAAGGGACCAGAGAGACAGCATCCCTCCTCTGTGCCTTCTGCAGAAGCAGGCTTTGGCTCTAGGCCAAATCACAAAGCATTAGATCTTTTAGCCACCACCAGGCACATCACATCAGAGCAGTGGCTCTCAACCATTGTTATCACCTAGGGAGCTTTTAAAAATGCTGATCCCAGGGTCCACCCCCAGAGACCCCAATTCAGTTGGTCTGGGGTGTGCCTTGGGTATTGGGACTTTTAAATGTGCAGCTACAGCTGAGAGTATCACTAGTCTTCTGAAACTTTAATGTACATATAAGTAGCTGGGATCTTGTTAAAATGCAGGTCCTGATTCAATAGGATAGGACAAGATTCTGCATATTTACAAGCTCCCAGGGGATGCCGATGCTGCTGATCCTTAGACCATTTTGAGTAGAATCTCAAAGCATGTAACATATCACCCTGAGGGGATACCACATTTATTGGGTACTATATTTTCCAGGATTTTGTTAACTGCAATCAATAGAAATTCAAGTCAAATTGGAATAATCAAAAAGAGAAACTTACTGGTACAAATAGATGAGAAGTTCCAGGGTGGTGCTGGCTTTAGGCACGGCTGCATCCAGAGGCTCAAATTATGTCACTGGAACCTTCTCTTTCTATTCTGCTTTCCCTTGAATTTGCTCCATTTTCAGACAGGCTCTGTCCATATGACAACAAAGATGACAGTCCCAAGCAGCTCCGAGCTTATTTCCTGCAACGAGTAAGGCCTGAGAAAGCAGCCTGCCCCTCTCTCCCTCACCATCCATATGGGCCCCTGAAAATGACTCATTTTCCCCAGTTTGGGTCATTTGCCCACTGCTGGACAGGGACAGGCAGAGCTCCATGATTAGCAGCCTCACCTAAAGCACAGGTAGTGAGGAATAACAACTTTCAATGCAGGGCAAATTACAAAGGAGCTGATGTCACCCGTGAGTACCACAGTTTTGTGGCATAAGCTCAGGTCTCTGGGCATCTAGTCCCCGCCAGGTTTCCCCTCCCCATGAGCTCTCACCCACAGTTACTCTTCTCTGCTCCTCACATAATGGGCTGGGGCCCTCCCCATTGCTCAGCAATCTGTCCCTTGTAGATTCACTCCAGCCAGATGCTAACATCCAAGGTGGGCAGAAGCCAAGGAGGAGGTCCTCACGACTCCAGTTTCTTCCATCTCTCCATGACCAGGAGAAGAAGAGGACCAAAGAACAGAAAGCTCTTCAGAGACAGAAGAAATTTACAGAGATCATGTGGCTGAATTCCTCCATTTTATAGATGGGAACACCGAGGCTCAGAGCAGCTGAGGGACTTGTCCAAGAGCACTCAGGCAAAGACTCACAGCGCCGAACTAAAGTCAGGGTCCTGACCCCAGTCCAGCACTTTGTCATGATACTATGCTGCCCCCACTGAGGTCAGAACCAGTCTAGTATAGGCCCTGAACCTCTTTTGGGCTTAAAAACTATTTTTAGATAAAAGGAAGAAGTATTTGTACAGAGTTATCTATGTGTGCTCCAGGCCACAGTCATAGACAGGATGTCCCTAACAGAGAAAACAACACACCGTCCAGTGAGGTGGGGAGGGGAGCCAAACTCCTCCTTTCATCAGGAACCCACTTCCGGGATAACAGCATCAATCCATTCATGAGGGCAGAGACTAATCACCTCTTAAAGGCTCCACTTCAATACTGTTGCATTGGTGATTAAGTTTCCAACATGTGAACTTTGGGGGACACATTCAAATCATAGGACTGTGCTTTAACACACATATTTGAATAATTATTTTCTTTAACTGTGCTCAGTAAAGAGGAAACAACAGTAGAATCCCACTCAAAAGAGCCCCCAAACTCCAAAAAGGGATTTTCAAGCTGATAGTTTTATCATTCCTTAATATTATGTATAATAATAATAGCTAACATATGTAATACTTAATATATAGCAGGCCCATTCTAAGTACTTTACATAAATGAACTCATGTAATCCTCACAAAACCCCTATGAGATAGGAATGGTTATTATTCCCATTCTACAGGTGACAAAACAAAGTACAGAGAGCTTAGAGTGGTTAGTACCACATATATGTGATGAATTAACTTTTAAAGTGCTTTCCTGTTTCAGTGATCACTTATCTGCCCCCCAGCCACCTGGGAGACAGGAACGGGGTTTACCATCATGACTTTATAGGCAGAGTAATTCATGGCCAGAGAAGCTGCAAGATTTATCTAAGGCCTCTTACCTGTCTTTGTCTGCAACCAGGCCTGCCTGCTGCCTCCTGGAGGTTGCTGCTGCTCCCTGCCACAAGGGGATGCCCATGCCATTGCCCCACCCCCTTACAGACCCTCTCCTCACTTTAACTGGCAGAATTTGAGGCAGGAGAAGAGGCATGTGGGTAAGAATAATTAGGGAGGCATCATGGAAGAAGCAGAACTGGCCTGAGCTTGAAGAAGAGGGAAGATTTTGGTAAGTGCAGGGCATAAGGACAATGATTCATTCAACATTTGTTAAGCACCTACTATGTACATAAGCATGAGGCCAAAGCCTGGTGACAAGTAACAGAGTTCACTCTGGAAAGTAATCACAATAACAACAGTAATAGCCACGGTTTACTGAGAGCTAGGCTTAGTCCAAGCACATCACTCACATAATCCTTTTAATTCTAACATCAAGAGACATTCCTATTTCTATTTCATAGGCAAGGAGGCTGTAAATATGGATCAGCTTGTCTAAGCCCACATAGCAGCAGTGGTGAGCTGAAACTGGCTTGTAGAGCTCACTAAAGAATTAGAGAGTGTGCACCTCTCCTTAACTCCACATTCAGTGGCAGCACACTGGGAGTTTGAAATAGACCATGCTGGGAATATTCACACCTCGGAAATGGGCAAACACCTTGGAAAGACAGTTGTTGGACGTTTACCAGCAGCCACGGCATACCTAATAAGCAAGTGAAGAGGCTGGGCCTGGAACCCACAGCTCTCTCACTTTTGAGCCCATGCTTTTAATCCTCAGTAAAGCTCAGTGCCAGGCAAGCCCAGAAAGGAAGTTTAGTCTTCAAAGATAACAAACTGACTGCCTGCAGGCCAAATGTGGCATCAGTTCTTGGCCTGCCTGTACCTCAGTTTCTTCATCTGTAAAATGGGAATGATAATAATATCTCATAGGGTAGCTAGATGAATTCATACACATGAATCTCTTAGAATAATACCCGGCACATGGTAAGCACTATGCATGTGTCAGGTTTCATTTATTAGGTCTACACAGTGTTTAAAATGTCTCATTTAAAGAAAAATATGAGTTAGTTGCCAATATTTTTAAATCAGATTTTTGTGTGGGCCAGGCACAGTGGCTTACACCTGTAATCCCAGCACTTTGGGAGGCCAAGGCAGGAGGATCACTTAAGCCCAGGAATTTGAGGCTGCAGTGAACTATGATCGTGCCACTGCACTCCAGCCTAGGTGAAAAAAGATTTTCCTGTGAAAATCCAGATGTCTAGATTGTTTTGAAAAATTATAAGATCTGACCTCACTTTACCATGTGACAATAGCTAGCTGGAGATGGATCACAGCTGCCCTCTCCCACTCCATGGTTTATGTCCTTTGTAGGAGTTCTCATGTCCCTTAACTCCCTAGCACCCACGGCCATCTGAGTTTGAAACCTCTGCTCTCTGCTTCTTAAAATGTACAGACTGGACGTGCTAGGATGGATGATGTGCCAGCCACACATCCATCTAGCAGGCTTTACACCTGCTGCACACCCATTTAAAGATGAGGAAGCTGATGTCAGAGAGGCTAACTGGGCCTAACTCAGTGTCCGAAGGGCAGAGCCTCAGAGCCCAGGTCTTCTGGTTCCCGACTGAACACCCTCCAGGCAGCTCTGGGCAACAGCCTGACTCAGCAGCAGCTCCGGGGCACTCCCAGTGCTGGGAGTGGGGTGGGATGCACAAGGCCTGGGGGCTCTGCCCACCCTTCCTGGCTCCCTGGACACCGGGGGCCAAGGGAGCTGTGACTCTCAACAAGGGTTGCCAGACAAAATTCAGGATACCTAGTTAGAGTTTCAGATACATTTCAGATAAATGACCGATTTTTAATGTAAGTATATCCCATACGTTTTTTGTATAAAAATTACTAAAAATTTCATTGAATTTCTGATAAACAGCAAATCATTTTAGTATAAGTAGGTATAAGCATGTCTTAAATAATTCATGAGACATTTTTATACTAAAAAAAATGCTCATTTATCTGAAATTAAAATGTTACTGGGTGCCAGTACTTTTCGGTTTGCTAAATCCGGCACCCAGACGCAAGAAAGCCTGAGAAGGGCAAGGAGGAGCAGGAACCCCCTCAACCCGGGGCTGCTTAGGCGCTCGGGCTTGGGACGGCAGCGAGGCAGCCCTCCACCCCTCACCCAGCCTCAAGTCAAACTTTTGTCGTCTTCCCGACATTTATTTTAGGAGTCAGCACTGCCTGTATTGCATATTGGGGGCACCATTCGTGTCTCGGCGGTGGGGCCTCGGAAGGTCTTCACGCAGCCCTGAGCACCTACTGGTGGCGGCCGGAAACAGCCGGGCTGGGGGTCAACTCATTCAGAGGTTTTTTTGTTTGGGTTTGTTTGGGAGGAAGGGTTTTTGTTGTTGTTGTTGCTGTTGTTTTTTAAGGCTTTTTCGATGCCGAATCCGTCGCTTGCCAGACCAAGGCTGAGCTCCCCCCGCCGGGCCTCGTCCCCCGCCCCAGGCTGCGTCCGCCCCCCGGGCCGCGAGCATCGGTGACCGCGCAGACACCTGGCGCCTGCGGCTGGGACTCTCGACCCCCATTTGCAAGCCCAAGGGCCTGGGCTGGGGGAGGGCAGCGGGCGGAGCCCGGCCGGGCTAAGGGAGCCTCCTCCATCCCCGGCCCCTGCGGGTACCCGCCCAGGCGAGGCGGGGCCGAGGAAGCGGCCGGCAGCTCCGGGTCCGCAGGGGCGCGTGCACTCGGACACCCTCTCTCCTCAACAGGGGCTCATTAACCCTCCCTTTATTGGCTTTTCTCTCTTCTCATCTCCCATATTCCCTCACTTGTGCTTCCCAGATAACAACCACCTGCACCCAGGTGCGTGTCCCGGGGTCTGCTTTGGGGAAATCCAAACGAGGTCAGCCCCCTACCCAGCCTCCCCTCTTCTACTCTTGCTGCTTTGAGCAAAAGAGTCAGAAATCTTTGCCCTCATGGAACTGACATCCCCCCCCTTCACACCTTTATCCCTTCCTTCCTCCAGGACCTCACTCCTACTTACCATTTAAGGCTCAGCTTAAATGTCCCATCCTCCAAGTGATCTTATCTGTCCTGCCCCTTCCCCATCTAACTGTCCCCAAAAGACTGCCTTCACAGAGCTTGTTCCTTTCTCACAGCACCTGTCACCAAATTGGTTTCCGCCATCACCATACCGACTCCACAAGCATAGGACTTGGCACCTAGTTAGGGCTCAGAAAACATTTGCCAGACAAATGAATGAGTGAATGACCTAATGCCACCACTGTCACGAGTGGAAGGTAAGAGGAGAAATGAGGAATTCATTTTCGTGGATGGACAGGGAGAGACAGGTGAGGAGGAAAATTTCACAGTGACCACTACTTGGTCAGTACTGTGGCCGAGATGACCACAAATTTTGGAGTCCTAGACCATCTGGTAGCATCAAGAAGGTCCGTGGGGCCTGGAGAGAGTAGCAAGGGGGAGAAACAGTGAGATACAGAAAGGGCAGGTCACCCAAAGCAGAGCATTTCTCCCTCCTTCACCATCTCCCAGTCACAGAATGGCAGAGATGGAAGGGACCTTGTTAGGTCTGTCTCGATAGTCTTCAGGTCCCAGTGTCAAGAGTGAGTACTGGTACCGAGTTGAGTCAATGACAGAGTGATCACAAATACAAAGCAATCCCACACAAACAACTTATTACAGAAAAGAAAGAAACTATACAAAGTAAAAGTCAAAAAAGGAAGCTACCCAAAGTGAAAATGCGTACCAGAGAAAGGAACGGGTCAGCCTCAATGAGTGGAGAAAGACAGTGAGGACTCCCAGGTGGTTTCCTTTAATTGACCTGGTCCAGGGCAGGGCTTACAGGAGGTGTGGGATGGTACCAGGTGATTGTCAGGTATTCTGAATTTTCCTGCCGTCCCTTCCCCTGATTGGTCTCCGGTTTCTCCGCCCCTAGGAACCACCCTCCTGGCCTACATCCACCAGCTGCAGATTTGATCCCCACCCAGCAATCTCAGAGACCATCTATTCTCTCATTTCTAATTTCACAGGTGAGAAAACCAAGACTCAGAGAGGCACCTTGGCCAGGTAGAGGTCCTAACACGAGTGACAAGCCTCCAAACTCTGCACTTATTGCGCATTGCTTATTAATCTGAGCCTCCAGCAGGCCCGTTGTAAGCCTGCGATGGACTGTATATTTGTGTCTCCCAAAATTCATATGCTGAAGCCCTGGTCCCAGTGTGCTGGTGTTTGGAAGTGGGGCCTTCGAAAGGTAATTTTGTCATGAGGGTGAAGCCCTCATGAATTGGATTAGTGGCCTCATAAAAAGAGGCCCCAGAGAGCCGGCTAGCTCTCCTTCTGCCATGTGAGGACACAAGGAGAAGTCAGCTGTCTGCAAGCTGGAAGAGACCCTCACCAGAACCCAACCATGCTGGCACCCTGATTTCAGACTTCCCAGCTTCCAGATTGTGAGAAATAAATATTATTTAAGCATTTGTTATAACAGCTCAAACGGACTAAGACTTTGGTACTTTGTTATAGCAGTTCAAACAGACTAAGACAAGGCTACAGGCACAGTTTCCCAAGCCACTGCCCTCAACCATGCACAGCTCATTGTTCTAGGAGAGAGGGCTTCCAGGCGCTGTACCAGCAATTGGCTGTTGGTAAGCTGGTTGTGCTCCTCTCCTGTAACTAACACCTCCACCTTCCTTTTTCCCACCAAAGGACTGCTCTGGGGAGACTCCCACTTTCTAGAACTTGTGCTTTGGATTCCAATAACCTCTCCCAGAGTCAAACTCTTGCTTTATTCCCACATATTCAGGACTCCCCAAAGCAGCTCAGGGCCCCTTGGATGCTCTGCACATCCCAAATGTGATGTGGACAGTAAAGGCAAGCCTCCCTCATTGATGTTGTACTAGCATTTTTGGGTTTTGTCCCAGCGATAAACCTCAGCCCAAGCAGAATGGCAGACTGTCAATGACAACTGGTAAGTGTCCCAACAAAAGTCTTTTTATACCTGGTCTTCAGTGTATCATAATGAACAAACATATGGAAAAAATAATATCTCACATTTATTGAAGGCTTATTATATGCCAAGACCTATGGCAAGCACTAGGTTGGTTTTAATGCAACAATCCTATGAGGTAGATACCTTTATTATCAACCCCATTTACTTATGAGGAAATTGAGGCTCAGTGAGGTCAAGTAACTTGCCTAAGCCCACAGAGCTAGTCAGTGAAAGAACTGGAAATCAGTCCCCATCCCCTTTCTAGTAGCCGTACCCACACTTCCCTCCCCCTTCTCCAGACTCTGTCTCTCTATCTCTCTCTGTCTCTCTCTGTCTCTGTCTTTTTCTCTCTCTCTCATACACAAATACACACACACACACACACACACTTCCACTGTTATGCACAAAAGGGGCTAGGGAGTTAGTGGTGTTATTCCTCTAAGAGTATTTACGTTTTTATAGTGGTTGTCAAAAGAGGCAATACTAACCAAAAGAATAGTTGATTCTCTGTCTTAGAGTGTCTCAATCAATTGTAAGGTAATTTGTTACTAGTAACAGTGAAAGAACTAAAATTTGGGAGTTAGCTACTTTTGGGGAAACTAGAGTAAATGGAAGATCTAAAACAATATCACAGTCACTTGGATTTGACATGTATTCTTGGGTGGAAGCAAGAGGATGGTATGACAGCTAGTTCACTTGTAACTGCATAACCCACAGCCCATTTTGAATATGGCACAATCTGAGTGAGTAATTATGATGGGTGTATTATTAATAGTTGTGGCATTTAGGAAGTATTATAGCATTTTATTTTCTCCCAGTTTTTTTAGACTTTGTCAAAATCTGAGTATTCCCCACAGGAGTATATTTCCTGATGTGGGAACGTCATCCATTATGAATGTAGCAGTTGGGAAGAGATGCTATAACAAAACTGCAGGCACAGAAGGCACTTTGCCAAGATACATAGGAAGCCCTGACAATGTGAAAGACAGCTCTGTCCTTATGCAAGAAAGTCCCCAAACCCTATCTCCTCCATGAACTCTTCCTCCATATTCTCCCATCATCTGCCAGGGCCAGGTAGACCTGCAATGGGAATGAACAGTAGAAGAGATTGGTCCTCAGGTGGCCGATGCAAAGACTTATTCATTTATTTACTCATTCAATGAACTGACATTTATTAGCACCTGCTATGTGCCAGGCATAGCACTCCAGTTGGGGTTACAGTGCTGATTTGAATAAATCTAGTGGCTTGAGTTTAGGGCCCTTGTATAAAAAAAAAATGTGTGTTTTTAATAATAAATGAATGTCAGTGAGGTGGGCAATGATCATACAGAGAGGCCCATGGACACTGGAACAAACTGAAGGTACAGTAGCTTCACTTTTCCTATTATCACACCAGAGCTTGGGCCTTGCTTATTGGGAGGAATGGTGGATGAGTCACTGTGTTATTTAACTGATTATTTTCTCTCTCTTTTTCGCTGTATAATGCATGCACAAATGTTACATGCACATTTATATGTCACGACTCAACTCTGTAGAACTTATACATTTGCATTCTGCCTCCTCCTCCTGACTGTGGGCTCTTATCTGATTTCTCCCTGTGTCCCGGCACACAGACTCACCAAATGTTTGTTGAATGAATGAATGAACACTGTGGAGACCTAGGCTGCCATCTGGTCCTCTCCTCTCCACAGAATCTGAATGTCATGGATATCATCATCTTTGAGACTGTAATCTTTATGAAGGCAGGGTAACCGGATGGTTTATCATCCAAATGTTGAGAGTGAAGTGAGGCACTATTGATAATTACACCAGAAGAAAAGACACAAACTGAGACTGCCCTGGGCAAGTCAGACATACGGCATCCCTCTTTCTGAGTAACTTAAGGGATTTTTATTTATTTATTCTCTAATCTGAAAAGAGATTTTTTTGTAAAGCATATAATGTGTCTTGTTCTACAGGTATTAAATTTAAGAATGTTTCCTAGTTTTCATTTTAATTTTGTTTATTTTAAAATAGATTAGAAGTCCACCTGATTATTCAAAAGGAATATAGTGAAAAGTCCCCGTCTCAGCCCTGTCTTCAGCCACTCAGTTGCCCCCAGAGGCAACCAATGTTACCAAATTCCTGTGGGTCCTTCCACAGATGTTTTATGCATATACAAGCACATATATATATATTTACAGAAATAATAGCACAATATTCACACTGCTTTATGTTTACTTTTTTCTCTTTACAATATACATTAGAGATAATTCCATACTGATATTACAAGCTTCCCCCTATATATGATGCATACTAGCACACTATGGATGTATATAATTTATTTAACCAGTCCCCATGGGTGGATATATACATTGTTTCTCATCTTCTGCTGCAATGAATGACCTTGACCATATATCATTTTGCATATGCACCGGTATATCTGTATGACAAATTCCTGGCAGTGGAATTGCTGAGTCAAAAGGCAAATGCATATATCAGTTAGGATTCTGTTTGGTTGCTCATAACAGAAAAAGTAAAATAACAGTCTCTTTAACAAGATAGAGATTTATTTCTTCCCTGAATAAAAGAAGTCTGAAGGTGGGCCGCCCAGAGCTGCCATGATGCTCCCCAATGTCATGAAGGACCAGGATTCTGTCCTTTTGCTCTGCCACTCTCTGTCCAAAGCTTACACAATTGCAGAGGTCTTCTTTAAAAGAACACAAAATTAAAAATAGTTATTTGAGGCCGGGCGTGGTGGCTCACGCCTGTAATCCTAGCACTCTGGGAGGCTGAGGTGGGAAGATCACTTGCGCTCAGGAGTTCAAGACCAGCCTGAGCAATGGTGAGACCCCATCTCTACTAAATATAGGAAAATCAGCCAAGCATCATGGGGCGTGCCTGTAGTCCAAACTACTCAGGAGGCTGAGGTAAGAGGATCGCTTGAGCCCAGTAGTTTGAGGTTGCAGTGAGCTATGAGGATGCCACTGCACTCTAGCCAGGGCAACAGGGTAAGACTGTCTCAAAAAAAAAAATAGTTATTTGGAATGTGAAAATAAATCACAATGTATGATAAATTTTAAAAGGGTGAAATTATACAAACATCACAAAATTCAGCAAAAATAATGTTATAATTATTCAACTGCCCAACATACCTTTACAAAAGGTTTTTGCCTATGTTTTTTGTGCTATGTGGTGATCACTTTTTCATAGGATAAGATTTTATAATATCATCTATTTATTCTAGAGAAGGAATAGAAAGATAATTGAATTTTTCCTCTAGCATAGCTCATTAAAATTTAGTTTTATTATTGATAGTTGGTATGTACAAAACATGTGAGACATACTCACTATTTATAGTACCACTACAGTTTTGTGCCCTACAAATATAGGAATTCTGATAAACTCTATGATTCGTGATGCTCATTTAAAAAACCGGTATATTTCTAAGTGTATAAGCTAAATTATTAAGCATTTTCTCCTGAAAGAAGAAAGCTTTCATTTTCACTAGGTATCCATGAGTACCAAATTCTCTATTTACAATTTTATGCAACTGATAAGTGGAAGAATATTACACAGACTAGCTACTGGTTTGTACATTTTAACTTTTTTATCTCCTCCACTACCAATATACTGCTGCTACTTGACATAGGACACATTCTTACCGTGATACGACCTCTGGCCCTGCACCTTTGTGTCATAAAGCTAGGTGAGTTGGCATTGTGAGCAGCAGAGGTATTCACGGAAGCCATTCCTCTAATAGGATGACTAGCAAATGACTGCAAATTACAGAAACACCTACCAAACAGCAACTTAATGCCTTCCAGCTCAACTTCCTTTTAGTTGGATACCCCAAATTCCCATGGCCACTCCAATACCATCCAGCAGAAGGGAAAGTATGACACAGGGAAAATCAGAGTAGAAATAGACAACAGTCTTAACTAGTTGCAGTTGAAATGTCTTACTTTTGCAAAGATGGTTACAAAAGCATATGATCATGTGAACACTTTCTGGATAGTGCAGAGGTGAGGCAGAAGCCCTTCTTCCTCTACCCGTGGAAGTGGCTGAGGTCAGTTTCAGCAGACATGAGTTTTTGCAGTGACCATTAGGCTTGACATTCCACAGTTCATGAGTTTATCACCCACTTTGGGGCTGTGGGCTGTAGATCAGCTGTGTGGGTCCTGCAGCAGCTTTCTCCTGTTTTTTGTTTGTCTGTCTGTTTTTTTCAATGGAATTTAAATTTAAATTTAAATTTAAAGCATACAGGAAAGAAGACAAAAGAATACAATGTACCATCCACCTGGTTTCAACCATTGTTAGTATTTTGCCATTTTTTGCCTCATAACTGAAGCATTTCATAGTAAATTTAAAACATCATGACACTTCACTCCTAAATACTTCAACATGTATCTCCAAAAAGGAGAGAAATTTTTTCAATTAACTATATCGATATTACATCTAATAAAACTAACAATTCCCTAATATCATCTAAAACTCACTTCATATTCAAATTTCTACTATCATCCTAAAAATGTCTTCTATAGCTGTTTCTTTGAAACCAGGAGCCAATAAAGTTCATGCTGTGAATTTTTTTACTATGTATCTTAAGTCTTGTCTGATCTAGGGCAATCCCTCCTCATCAAATTTTTTCGTGACACTGGCTCTTTGAAGAGATCAGGCCACCTGTCATGTAGAATGTCCCACGTTCTAAATATATCTATTTTTTCATGCAGTCACTTAAGTATCCCTCGTATTTCCTGCAAATTGAGATAGATCTAAAGGCTTGTTTTTTAAAAGCCAGATTTATTGAGGTATAACTTATATATAATGAACGTCATCCTTTTTAGTTTAGTTTTATGCGTTTTGATAAATGAATATAATCATATGATCTAAAAGCTTGGTTTGATTCAGATTTAACACAATTCATCAAAATACTTTAAAGCAGTGCTTGTGAACTTTATATTGGACTTCATATCACGTTAGCAGGCACATAATGTCTAGTTGACCCACTATTAATGATACTAATTTTGAACGTTGAGTTCCTGTAGCTTTCTGATCTCTGAATGTGTATTGGTTTTCTATTGCTGTGCAACAAATTACTGAAAACTTGGTAGCTAAAGACAACACCTACTTATTAGCTCCTAGTTCTGTAGGTCAGAAGTCCAAGCATGGCATTGATAGATCCTCTGCCGAGGCTACCACAAGGCTAACATCAAGGTGTCGGCTGGCTACATTCTCATCTGGAGCTCAGAATCCTCTTCCAACCTCAGTAAAGTTGTGGGCAGAATTCAGTTCTGCCTGATCTTGATTGTCCAGGGAAAATGATATTGATGCTGCTCGGTGAGAGGAGTATGTCTGGGACCCAGAGGATTCTTTGGGATGCCGACTAGTACATTCAGACGGTAAATTTTATGTGTCAACTTGACTGCCCCAAGGGGTGCCAAGATTAAACATTTTTCTGGGTGTGTCTGTGAGGGTGTTTCCCAATGAGGTTAGCATTGGGATTGGTGGACTCAGTAAAGTAGACGGCCCTCCCCAATGTGGGTGGGCGTCCTCCCACCTGCTGAGGACCTGAATAGAACAAAAAGGTAGAAGAAGGAGGAATTCACCCCTTTTTGCTTCTTGCTTGCCTTGAGCTGGGACATCAGTCATCTTATGCCCTTGGGCTAGGATTTACATCATTGGATCTCCTGGTTCTCAGGCCTTTGGACTCAGACTGAATTATACCACTGGCTTCCCTGTGTCTCCAGCTCGCAGATGGCAGATCACGGGACTTCTCGGCCTCCGTATCGTGTGAGCCAATTCCTCATAATAAATCTATATATATATATCTTCCTCTCTCTCTCTCTAGTTCTATTACTAGTTCTGTTTCTCTGGAGAATGCCAATTAATACATACCTCTGTGTCCATTAGTAAAAGTTAATGGAAAATCACAGTAACCTAATATAGGCAAGACCACCAAGATATCATATCCTTCAGGAAGGCAGGCTTGGGTCACCCCACCAGATAGAGAACCCCAAGCAGCTGAATGCTGGCTGAGAGCAAAGGGAATAAGGAGTGAATAGCAGGAGGCAGTTATGCATGATCAACGAAGGCTGGTTGCAAAAGTGTAGTAAATATGCATACATTCTTCCTTGCTTTGTCGTGTATTTCCCTCCTCTTTCCTTCTCTTATTATTTTATACAAGGAGTGGTTAATCTTCTAATTTAGTCTTTATAATATTAAATGGGACTATGACTGAGCTAGAAAAGACAAGAACATCAGCCAGAGATGGACTCAATGACTGATGGGACTTTGGGTCTCTCCTCTTTGGAAAACTACCTTTTCATTTGCATTATTTTATGTAACCATGGTTTCTTTTAGACGGAAGTGTGTTATTGTTGTTGCTGTTGAAAATTTAAATATGGACAAAAGGGTATGCCTGGATGCTAAGAAGCCAGCATAGGATATAGATCACAGAGCCAGAAGCTTGGGAACTACATTTCCCAACTTCCTTCCCAACTGGAACATGAATACAGTTATGAGATATGAAAGACAGAAGGGGGCAGAAACCATTCTTACTCTGGTTCTGGGGGCAGTTGACAAGCACTCTTTTGCCACTGTGACTTTTTGCAATGGCCAGCCTGTCACTGCAAGGCAGCTATGACTTTAGCTGTAGCTACCTAGTGTCTGGGTGGAGCAAGTGCTTTCCAGACTGCTTGATCACAGCTTGTGGCACTGGGACCCCAAAAAAAGTAGTGGCATAATCCTAACTTTAGCTCCTCTAGTGCTTCCAGTGTATTTACTATCACCTAATTCCCTATATTACATATTGTTCTGCTACAAATACCTATCATGGTTCCTGTTTTCCTGAACTGCACTCTGACACGTTCCTCCACAGAGTTCGTACCAACTCACATGCCCATCTGCAAAGCTGGACAGTGCCTGTTCCCTCACACCCTAAGCAACACAGCATATTATTACACTTTTCGACTTCGACCAATCTGGCAGGTGAAACAGGTACCTTAGTATAGTTTAATTTGCATTTCTTTTGTTATCAGTGAAGGCGAGCATCTTTTCATGTGTTTAGATGTCACATGGGTTTCCTTTTCTGCACATTATGCCAGGAGCTTACTATGTCACGCAGCTGCAACCACAAGGCTTGGACTCCAGTTCCCTGACCATGACAGTCACGAAAGACTTCCACATTGCCAAATCCATTGATCAGCCTTCAATTCTTTTCTTATTTACACTATTAGCAATATTTAACAAAAATGGTCACCCCTCTTTGAGACACTGCCACATGTGGCTTCCAGGACCCAGACTCTCCTAGTTTTCCCCCATCTCACTGTTCCTTTTGCATGTTCCATCTCATCGCCCCAACTTTTTAGCATTGGGCTGCCCTGGGCCTCAGTCCTCAGACCTTCTCTATTGATCCCTCTCAATTGATCTCCATCAGCCTCTACTGATATCCTCTCACACGTGATCTGGCCCAGGCTCAGGGCTTTCAACCATTTCTATTTAATTAAATTTATATTTCCAACTCAAAATCTCCACTTGGATGTTTAAAATCATCTCTAACAAACCGTGTCCAAGTCAAAATCCTGACTCCTTCCTTCTACAAAAATAAAACCTGCTCCCACCATCTGCCCTCTCGCAGTCGATAGCACAACGGCATCTCACAAGTTGCCCAGCCTCAACCCTAGCCATCCTCCGGCTCCTCTCTACCTCAGCCTGTTGGCTCGACCCTTAACATTCATCCAGAACACGATGTCCACAGCCCCACCGCGACCATGGCTTATTGTAGTGGCCTCCAACTGGTCTCCCTATTTTCATTCTTGTCCCCTAAATGTACTCTTAGTGCAGCTGTTGGAATGATTCCCTTAAATCACAAGTCGTGTCATGTCACTAGGCAACATGTCCAAATCAAAGTCCTCCATTGGATTCCAATATTACTGTAAGTAACAGCCAACTCCTACAATAGCCTACAAAGCTCTACAGAATCTGTCTTTCACCCATCCCAATACTGTCTCTGCTCTTGTCTCCATTACTTGCCCTTTCAAACACTCTGCACCAGCCCTTTTGGACTCCTGGTACTCAAACACACCAAGCACGTTCCAGACTGACGGCATTTGTCCTTGCTGGTTCCTCTGCCTGGAATGCAGCTGGCTCCCTCATCTACTGTGTGTTCAAATGTCATCTCATCAATAAGGCCTTTCTTACTCAAAACAGTAACTTCTATCCTCACTCTCTAGCCCCTTTTCTTGCTTCCTTGTCACACACAGCACTTGTCACGATTCTATCTCCCCCACCAGGATTGGAAGCTCCACAAGAACAAGGATTTGAGGCTGTCTTGTTTGTTGTCCCTCACACCTAGAACAATGTTGGGCACATGATGGGCCCTCGGTAAATACTTATATGAATACATAAATGAATGAATGCTGATATATGGCCTGTAGGACATTCATGTAAATAGGACCAGGAGACGTAGATTTGGGGAGCCATGGAACTAGATGAAATTATGTCAGGGGGAGGAGGTGAAGCTATAGATGGGAAATACTAACTCACCTAGCAGTGTTAAAATTTAAGTGTCTGAACTGGAGACGAAGAGTCCAAAGGACAAGACAAAAATGCTATAGAGCAGATGAGGGTGAATGGTAATAACCAATATACAAAATACATCAGGCACCTTATATATACATACTAATTTTATTAACCCTCACAGCAATCCTATGAGTTAAATACTACTATCTTCAATTGACAGGTGACAAAGGGAATACAGAGTGAATGAATTTGCCCAAGGCCACTTGGCACCGCTGGGGTTAGAAGCCAGACTTTAGTGTTTATGCTCTCACCACTGCACTACAGCTGTTTGACAAGAGCTGATTAGGACTGCACCATGGTAGTGCCAGGTCAAATCTCCAGTCCCCATCTCCATGCCCATAAAGAAATACAGGAAGAGCATACCTGGAGTGAGGCAAAGTTGGCCTTCTGGGCAACGGATCTCTTGGGGGAGGGTCAGGAGGCTTGGGTTCTCATCCTGACTTTGCTGCTAACTCTCAGGAACCTTGGACTAGTCACTCCCTGCTCCCATCATCCCCGTCCTTGTTGTGCAAATAGAAAACTGGCTCATGATCACAGGTTCCTTCCAGCTCGGAAATTGCACAGTCTACAATCAAGGCACCAACTCTGGCTGGGCACAGTGGCTCACACCTATAATCCCAGCACTTTGGGAGGCAGAGGCAGGAGGCTCGCTTGAGGCCAGGAGTTTGAGACCAGCCTGGACAAGATAGTGAGACCCCATCTCTACAAAAAAATTAAAAAATTAGCCGGGTGTGGTGGTGCACGGTTGTAGTTCCTGCTACTTGGGAGGCTGAGGTGGGAGGATCACTTGAGCCCAGGAGTTTGAGGCTGCAGTGAGCTATGATGGCAACACTGCACTCCAGCCTGGATGACAGAGTAAGACTCTGTCTCTTTTAAAAAAACAAACAAACAAAAAAAGCAACCAACTCCATTATACCATATACACACCTTTCCTGACTAAAGTATCTAAGGTACTAGGTACAAGGCGTTAATGGAAAAATAAACAAATAATTGGTGCCTACTAGAGAGTCATTTTTTGGTAGAATCAGAAGGTTACTAGGAACTAGGGACTTATAAAGGGGAGTTATAAAAAGGACTAGCTAACTGACATGCTTTCCCTCCAGGTAGGCACTGCTCACTTTGGAGGTATGTTTATAACCAGGATTCTTATTCCTTTTGGTGTAACAACTCTAATGGCAAGCAAATGTGTAGACTCTGCAACATACCAGGGGAGAGGCCAGGAATAAAATTGAATTCCTGAAAACCTAGAGTACAGAAGCCATCATGCTAAAAAGGAGGAATTTCTGTGCACATACAAAGGTCTATAAATAAATTGAAGTTTGTGTTGATTTATATACTCACCTGCCCCCACTCCTGTGCTTATGTGTACATGCCTATACACACATTCACACGTGTGCATCTAAGAGTACCTGTGTATGTATATATAGCCACAGGAATGGCCAGATATATGTTTATTTATAGGAGCCTGGCTCTTTAAAATGGGGGATAATGACACTGAAAATTATTCTAAGCTTTTCAGAGACATAAATGACCAAACTGCCTCCTGACTCCTGAATCACATTACCCAGAAAGAGCTTAATAACATGTTATTATCATTTCTCCTCACTGACAGGATTTCAGGGCTGAAAAGACAAACAAGGAACACGTTCATAATCACCAGCACAGTCACCTCTGCTGAGCTGCGACCGCTGATAATCCCAGGTAAATGCTGCAGGGGGAAGGAAGCCCGGGGCTGATAATGCAACTTGGTGCTTGGTAATTGTCATCAGTTCAGTTGGGCTGTCACCATCGGAGAGGGGACTCCAGGGAGCTCATGGAGCCAAAAGAGAGTCCCATGGGGTAAAGGGCAGTAGAGAGACTACATTGTGGGAACCAAAATAGAATTACTCTGTTCAACTGAGATAATGTAGGTGAAATTCCTTGCAAACTGTAAAGTGCTCCACAAATTTGACTATGAATGAGGGGGGATAGCATTAATGGGTCCTGTTTGGGTTCTCAGGGATGCCATGTACAGCTGCACAGGCTGTGCACCATTCAACTTCTGAGACCATCATTAGTCTATGTGAATGATGCTCCCTGGACTTGTGCATTGTGGCAGTCCTGTGGCAGTCCTGTTGGCTTTATCAGTTGCCTGATAAAGACCAATATGGGGGTTGATGTTCCTCTCCTGGACAATGCATGAGCCCCAGTGATGGACCATCCAGGGATTGGTCAACAATTTTAACAGCAACTTGCCGATGCTTTGGGAAATTTGCTCCAAGGTAATTAAAAGGTAATTATAAATAAGATCCTTGAGGGCAGAAACCATGTCTTACTCACTTAATATCCAGAGTCTTGCAATATGCTTGGTACATGATAAGTGTTCAGAAAATGTTCATTGAATATTAAGAACAGATGAATATCGAATGAATGAGTGATGGAGACTCACTGGGGAGCTCCTGGGGAGCACTGAGTTGTAGTGGTTGCAAAGAGCAGGTTTAGTTCAACAGGAGCAACTGCACACTCTGCCCATGTCTCCTCTTCCATGATTCCAGTTATGGGAGGCCTCCTGTGAAGGCTTTTGTGAAATGCCATTGATATGCCATTGATATGTCATGAGCTCAGCAAGGGTCTGTTCAGGATTTGTGATGTGCCTCACCCAGGGCTAGGTGCTGTGGGCCTGTGTGGTGGCAGTGAGTCCAGCAAACAGAACATAGGTCATGGTCCCTGTCATCAAGGATCTTAGATGTTTTGTCGCATATAAGTTCATGAAGAAATGAAGCAATGGTATCAGGTGATATGAACCCAAATACCATTGAATAGCAAAGATGGTAAGTGTTATAAGAGTTCAGGGCAGAAAGCACAGGATTTCTGCTCTGCCACTTGTTGTATGCTCATGAGAAATTTACTTACCTCTCTGAGCCCGCATGTCCCAGTTTTTTAAGATTGAGGTAACCATGCCTACCATACAAGGTCCTTAAACAGATAATGCATTTAAAGTACATAGCACAGTGCCTGGCACATGGTAAAAGTTTCCAGAAATTTGGTTCCTGTATAAGGATTTTTCAGTCACAAGTGCAGAATCCTAGCTGATACCAACTTAAGCAAAAAAAAAAGGAAGGGAACTTATTGATTTTTATAACCCCAAAGTGTAACAATAATCAGGCTTCAGACATAGCAGGATCCAGGAGCTCAATGGATGTTACTGGGACTCTGCCTCTATTGCCATTTCTCATACAAGCTTTCTCTAAGGGTAAGAATAGTCGCCAGCAGCCCAAGTCCAGCTTAGCCCCAGAAGGAGCTCCTCCTCCTCCCAGAAATTGGGGGGGAAAGAGAGTCTCAGGGAGGACTCTGATTGGCCCAAGTCAACTCATGCAACTATCTCTTACCCAATCACTCTGGCCGGAGGAATTAGATGATCTGACTGGCAAGACCTGAGTTGTGTTCCCACTCCTGTGCTGATGGGGACGGGGGAAATGTTACCTCCACCCAAACCACACGGAGTGAGTTTCTGAGCGGGAATAGGCTACCAATTTTTTCTGTGTATGCAGAAGTAGTGAATAAAAGCCAGAGCTGCTTGTTTCTGGGGGGGAAAATGGGAGAGCTCATATTTCTCTATGAAAACTATATATATATGTCTTAACATGCAAACAGCGTGCGCGCGTGCGCATAGATTCCCTAGGCGGCTGGACTCAGAGATGCTACCTGCCTGGCCCGGGTCAGCAAGCCGGGCCCCTGCGACGCCTGGCGAGCAGGCAGCGTGCTACAGTGCTACAGTTCTCTGCAAAGCGGGAAAGCGCACTGGGACAGGGTCAGGGCTGGGGGAAGGCCAGAGCGAGCCTCGGTTGGAGGAAACGCAGAGGCACGCAAGGAGGGGGAGGCCGTGCCGAGCCCAGTCTTGCTGACCCGGGCGCCTTCTGGGCCCCGGGGCCCGTTTCTGAAGAGGCCGTTCTGGACACGCGCCAGGCGGGAACATCCTGGCGCCCAGCGGCGAGCCGGGGCGTGAACACCGAGCGCTGGCGGTCAGAGCAACCCGGGCAGGGACGGTGCCCGCCGCCGGGAGCCTTGACGTTCTGTTCCATCTTCTGTCTTGGAAATGAAAGGGCGGGGGATGTTTATTTAACCTCCCGCGACTGTGGCCTTGAGTAACCGAGCATTTAATGTCAGAGAGTGGGGGAGAGAGGGGAGGGGAAGGGGGGGAGAAATCATCAGGATGGTCATTTCAGATAATTTGCCATGCGTTTGTCTGTCCGATTCATAACATTTTCTAAACTCTGTTTAGGACACAGGAATGAAGAGAGCAGGCCCCAGAGCCGGATTGGCATATTTCAAGGAAGGTACTTAGCCTTTCTGTGCCTCAGTTTCCTCCTCTGTAAAACGCAGCACAGTAGTTGTGAAAATTAGATTTTTTTTTTTTTTAGAAATGACGTTAAAGTACTTAACAGCACCTGGCATGTAGAAACTATTATTGTTATTGACTTTATGGTGCTGTAGTCGGGAATTGCCACCAACATGGTCTCTACCGCCTCTAAATTTATACCAAATCGAATATATAAACACATTTTGGAGTTTCTCTTTGTAAAAATATCTGCTGGGCTGAAACAGACACATAGAAAACACATTCTGTGACAGACTGAATTCTAAGATGGCCCCCAAGATTCCCACCCCTCACCCCCTACACACACTCTACACATCTCCTATAAGCCCCTTCTTTTAAACGTTGGCCAGACCTGTGCATGTGATGGACGTCACTCCATGATTAGGTTACGTTACTCTGCAAAGGTGAAGGGATTTTGCTGCACGGTTGATTTGGAGTTAATCCAAGGAGAGTGTCCTGGGTGGCCCTGGCTTAGTCAGGTGAGAGGGACTGGGTCCTTCCTGAGGTTAGAGAGACCCTCTCCTGCTGGTCTTGAAGAAACAAACAGCCATGTGTGAACTCCCTAAAGGGGCCGCCTTTAGGATCTGAAGGCCTCAATCCTACAACCTCAAAGAACTGAACCCTCCAACAACCTGGATGAGCTCAGAAGAGGACCTCGAGCCTCAGCTAAGAACACAACCAGGATGACATTGTGTTCAGCCTTGATTGCAGCCTTGTGAGACCCTCTGTGAGCAGAGGACCCAGCTAAGCTGTGCTCAGACTCCTACCCACAGAAATTAGATAGATGTGTGCTGTTTTAAGCCAGTAAGTTTGTGGTTATTTGTTACACACAATAGAAAATAATATACATTATATTTCTGCTTAAAAACTTGTTGAATTCTGTTTAAGGATGTGTGTGTGTAGGTATGAGGGAGAGAGGGAGAGAGGGAGAGAGGAAATATAATTAAAAACTTGGCCTCATTATTTTTGGATTGTAATTGAAAACATGGAGTATCGTTCATTTAATAAGTATTTATTAAGCATTTACTTACTATGTGGAAGGAGGCAGTGGACTGGGAATTTAATTAGAAGCAGAAACCAAAACTGGAAACTTGTTGCTGATACTACCTAAGAAAATTAAAGGGAAAATGTTTAATGTTAAAATGTAAGGTCTCCTTAAACCATTCTTATCACAGTTTATACTTGTCAAGGATAAAGGTTTCTTTGAGATAGGGAGTGAATAACAATAATAGTAATAGTAACTAATAGTATTAGTAATAATAATAATAGTTAACTCATTAAGTGTTGAGTATGTGCCAATGTGCCAAGCACTTTAAGTGCCTCTTCTCATTTGATCCTCATAACAACACTAAGAGGGTTGCAAGCTGGAACCACTACTATTCTCATGTTGTAGGGGAATATACAGAGGACTAGAAAGGGCAAATGATTTGCCCAAGGACTCACACAGCTGGTAGAAAGCAGATGCAGAATTTTAATCTAGCCAGAATTTTAAACCTTTATCCTTGACAAGTACGAACTGTGATAAGAATGGTTTAGGAGACCTTATATTGTAAACATAACGCAAATTCCATGCATATATTTGTTGAACACCTACTATGTTTACGAAGCTGTGCTAGATACTGTGGGGGAATCAGAGAAGAATCAGATGTGGGATGTCACCTCTTGGGGCTCCCAGTCTAGTGAGCGGGATAAGCACACAAATAACTAACACACAGTGGAATGAAATAAATGCTGTTCAACAGACGCCAAGGAGAGGAGAGCAGGGTCACACTCACTGTTGGGGGGGGACCATAAAGGGGGACTAGGAATGGTTTCATGAAGCAGATGGGATCTGAGATGGGCTTTGGCCGGTGGATAGGACATGAGCAGGCAGTGACTGGGGACAAAGAGGCCATCAAGGCAGCGGCGACAGCACAGATAAATGCATGGCAGGAGATCCAGGCAGGGCATATTCAGGGAGCAACGTGCAGGTGCACCAACTTCTAAGCAGGACTTAGAGGTGCCTACTAACCAGCCAACACTTTGTAAGACACTGTGTTATGGGGGAGGGAGCAGTTCAACAAGTGTAAGACATTTGGTCCTGCCCATGAAAAAGGCAAAACAGTGCACGGGGGAGGGGAACAGAGGTTATCTCAGAGAGACCTGAGTTAAGATCCTGGATTCACCATTTAGTTGCAAGCCATGCATCCTTAGACAATACCTACTCCTAAAGCTGGTTTCCCTCTATGTAAAATGGGAGTACGATATTGTTGGAAGTATTGAATCAGTGTGTTTCAAAAGGCCTAGCACAAAGCAGAAGAGGGAAAGCAAATAAGTTTTCATTTCATGAGCCAACCTGGACATGGCTACATGAAGCTCTGGGTTAAGAGGGATTAGGAGGCTTTGCCATGATCAGTTATTGCTATCTGCTCAGAGCAAGGGGTGGACCACGGTGTCGCCTCTGCCACATATTTGGCAACTGGAATAGGAACTTAAAAAGTCCCTCTCCTTCCTTCCTTCCCAAAAGGTGCTGAGTTATTAAAAGTTATGAAGTTATAACTAAATTGTGGTGAAGACAACATTAACACACACTACACTTGTGTGCAGACTACCCAGCAAAGCCCCTGTGATTGTGTTTAACATGTGGGCAGATTGTATGGTAGGGCAGAAATTAGAGAAGGCCAGCAATAGGGCGGACCAGAAAGTCTGAGATGACTTGGTGGAGATGGGGCATGAAGGATTGATTGGAAAGTGGAAGTGGACCCAGGAGGGGAGAACCACAAGTCCAAAGGCCCAGAAGCAGGCCCATCTTTGGTGGATAAGGAAGGCACCAGGAGATGGGCCTCACTGAGGGCAGGATGTTCCCAGAGGAGTAGTAGGAGGTGACATTGTAGGCGTAGGGTGGCCCCTTTGGAAAGCCTTGAAATCAGTCAGAGGTTCCACCTTGATGGGCAACAGGGACATACGTGAGGAGAGTCCCTGTGTTAGTCAGCTCAGGCTGCCTAAGTCTGTGCCACCCACACGCTGGGTGGCTTAAGCAACAGAAATTTATATTCTCAGACTTTTGGAGACTGAAAATATAAGATCAAAGTGCTGTCAGGGTCGGCGTGTGGTGGGGCCTCTTCTTTCAGACAGCCACCTTCTTACCGTGTCCTCACTTGGCCTTTCTTCTGCATACGCTCAGAACTTGAGAGAACTCTCTGATGTCTCTTTCTCTTCTTATAAGGACACCAGTCCTATCAGATTAGGGCCCCGACCTTATGATTACCTTCCTAAGGGGATCCTACTGTCTTCAAATATAGTCGCATTGGGGGTTAGGACCTCAACATATGAATTTTGGAGGAACACAATTCAGCCCATAACAGTCATATACACTCTTCTTTACTTTTTGGAAGAAATTAGACTTTTTAAAAAATGGAAATATAGCACAAATATGGCCTAGCTAGGCAGAACGTAGTATAAACACAAACATACAGGTATGTTAAAGAGATTTGGTCAAATTTTGTCATTTCTGGAATAGACCGAAAGAGCTCTCTTTGCAAAAAGATTTATATCATGTATTACATTTATTTGATGAGAAATATTATAGAAATTAAGTATGTATATAACAAGTTTCTAAGACCAGGGAGCAATGTGCTTATGCTATAGTGAGGGAGAGGGGAAGGCAAAAAATTATTTAAGGGGGAAAAAAATCAAGACCAGACTATAATATAACAAAATGGTAACAGTGAGTTTTCTCTGAGCAATAAAATTACATGTAGTTTCTTCTTCCTACTTTTTCTGCACTTTTCAAGTTTGCTTTTCTGTAGTTTATTTTTTAACTTTTCTTTAAAAAAAAAAATCTCAGATTTGAAAAAAGATTTAGTAGCAAGACTTCCTGTGTACCCTTCACCCAGTTTCCCCAAATGTTGACATCTTACATAACCACAGAACAATTATCAAAATCAGGAAACTAACATTGAGACAATTCTGGTTTGCAGATAGCCATCTTCTTATTGTATCTTCACACAGATGACAGGAAAGCACCACCTTTAGTCTCTTCCTCTTCTTATCCCATCGTGGGGGTCTACCCTTATGACCTCATCTAAATCTAATTACCCACCAAAGGCCCTACCTCCTAATACCATCTCATTGGGGGTTAGGGCTTCAACATATGAATTTTAGGAGGATATAAACATGTAGTCCCCAACAATTAATTAATTCAAATTCTACTGTAAGAGCTGTCCTTTCTCCATCATTTATTTCTTTATTTAGTTATTTATATCAGTGTGAACTCATGGGTATGTATTTTATCCTATAAATTATAATCCAGTACTGTCATTATTTACTTGGTTGCTCAAATTGACCAGATTTGGCTATTAGGAGCTCCTTCTAGTTGGCTTCTGTGTCCATTCAACATACCCTATCATTTTTTAGAACACTTCTTACTTTCTGGCATCACAATTTTGTCCCAGTCCTGGAATCACCCATTACTCTAAGAAGCACAGGTTTCTTTTACTGGAGAATGGTATTAGAAACCAACATCTAGGTATTAGCTGTGTTCATTGCTACTGAGGTGTCATTTTTTCTAGGCCTTCTTAGCACAGTTAGGAAAAATATATGTGTGTGACAGACATATATGTTTGTGTGTGTGTGTGTTGATAATGATACCTCCAATCAATTTCAGGGTTCATTTTAGCATTACCTCTTTCCTTATTTGTAATATCTTTCTCTGACAGTGAGAAACCTGGCTTTCATTATCCACAATGTATTTAGTTATTTGTCCAATCTTAGTAGTTTCAGAATTACTAACTCATACCCCGGTGAAAAATAAATTTACTAACTAGAGCACAATATTTGTGTATTGTTCTTTTTTATCTGTAGCCTTAAATTATATGGTCAAAATTCTGTTTTCCTAAATTATTTATGTTTTTTTTTTGTCTTTCCCACCCTTCAGCATGGTTATATTATTCAGCTGTAATAGAGTTAGTTTCATTTGTTACTGTTAGTATCCCATTTTAAGGATCCTAACCTCCACATCCTAGTTGGTTTGAATTATTTATTCTAAAAGTCAGAGCTATAAAGAAGGGTTCTGTTTTTGTCCATGTTTGTTCTTAGTTTTCAAATTTCTGATTCGTGGTGGTTTTTCATATTCCCAAATGCTGGTTTGAGGCTGTTTAAATCAGTTTGGAGTGGTGTCTTACAGTTTTCTTCTGCCTCATGGTTTTCAACCATTTGTAATTTTTATCAACTGATGCATATTGAGTTTAGTTGTATGATTTTTATGACTACTCTGTATGGATTTAATTATTTTTTCCCCTGTTCATTTTAGGGGACCACCATTTTAGTGGTCTTGGAGCAGTTTACCAGATCCCTACTTCAATGGAGCCTTTTCCTGCCAGAATAGCAAAGCCCAGGTTTTCAGTGAATTCTTTTTGGTGGTAGGGGAGGGCTTATATGCCCTCTGATTTTGGGGGGTCTTTTTTGTCTTGTAGGATCTTCAATGATCCCCTCTTACTGCTCACCCAACTCACCCCCCAACTTCCAGGGGATGCCTCTCCCTTGCATTCTACAGAGACAATGGCAGTTGCCCATGTCCATGGCTCCCGACGTTGCCCCCTAAAACAGCAGAGAACAAGAAGCAAAAATAAAGCTGCAGGAAAACCACACCCTCAGCATAACTTGAGGACAGAGAACACAGGCATTTCTCTGCATCTTCCTGAGGAAGAGGTCAGACTACAGAAGGTTGGGGGTGCAGGATGGGGAGGAGTCTCTCACTGGCTTTTGAGTTCAAAATGCTAGTTATTTGGATCTTTCTTAAGAGAATGGAATCGACTCATAATGAGAAAACATGATGAGTAAGAGCAAGATTCCCCCCTCCCTCCCGCATCCTCCACCCCTCCCCCATCCCAACCCCAACTCAAAAGTCTTTTTTTTTCCAGGATGGGAGGAGGGAGAAAGTCAGAGAGAAAATTATGAAAGCTGGGGCATCACGGGGTCCTAGGGAAGGAACTCTACACCCCCTTTCTTGACCCACTCTCAGGAGTCCAGAGGGGTGTGGTCCTAGAACACCTGGGACCGTTTCCTTGGTACAGCTGCCTCTGGACTAGAGGAAGACTCCAGACAAGCAATGGTCACGTGCATGTCTAGATTTGTGGTCTCAGAGCTGCCCTCCCTGAAGGGGTTGAGCAGAGAGAACATTGCCCAGGCACACACAGTGTTGGGGGCTTACAAGGAAAGGCAGAACAGTGGCTCAAACTGACTGAGGACCAGACCATCCCTGTGGGTTCCTGCACAGCTACACAGCACCAAGGGTAAGATGCCCCCTCCGTGGAGGACAGTCAGGACTCAGACTGTCACCCAAGAGAAGGGGTGGAGAAATGACTGTGATGACATCTCTCCCTTCTGGCTGAATGGGCTTGAGTCTGAAGTGGGGAGATCCAGTGGCCCCTCTGACCTCTCTGACCTCAGCCTCAATGGTGAGATACTCAGAACATGGCTCTGGAGCACAGCTTAGGGAGCCCAGGCGGGCAGGGGCAGGGGAAGATGAAATACACTCCTTGTGAAAAGCAGCGCTTGTTTGTGCAGCAGCATCTGAGCAGGAAGGGACAGGACTGGAGAAGGGGGTCCCACAACTCCTGGGTTTCTCAGCCTGATGAGTTGTTATCAGACGGGTTGTGATGACAGTAGACATGATTACATCTCTTCCTCTTTCCTCTTTGAGAATGAGCCCAATTGCCAACCCCCTTCCTTTTTCGATTGCCCAGCAGCTAGATTCCTCCATTTTACTGGAGGAGGGACAAAGGACAAAGAGAAAAGCAGAGACAAATGGGGAAAGAGACTGAGGCAGAAGAACTCTGGAGTGGGGCTCTTTCCTTTTTGGCTGGCTGGTTCCCAGGGGGTCCTCTGACTCTGAAGCAGACCAGCCTGCCCACATCCCTGGTAATGTGGATGTACAATCACCCTGATACCAGCCAGAGCTGGTCCTCAGCTTTCCCTGGGACAGAGCAACCAGGACAGTTTGTTCCACCTACGGCGCAGATCACATTGCAATACCGTGCATTTGTTTACGTGCCTGCCTTTCCTACCCCAAGGGCTATCTTTTTCTACCTTTATCTCTCTTTTTTTTTGTAGGGCCCAGCTCCTCCTAGGCAGACAGGAAGTGCAATGTGAATAAATCACTTAACAAATACCTGTCCAACCTCTGGGAGATGTCACCTTCCTTACCACATCAGAACTTACTTGGTGAACAATTTTAATACAACTACTACCAGGAAAAGTAAGAAAACATGCCCTGCTCCAAAGACAGAACACAGAAGGGTGGGGAGAAAGTAAGCCCCAGTGCAATCAGACAGTAATTGTCCCATTCCAGGAGAATGATGACATACAATATCCTTGCTAAGCTCCATGACAGAACCTCAGTGATATGGACTAAATGCTTGTGTCCCCCCAAAATTTGTATGTTGAAATCCTAACCTCTAAAATAATGGCATCAAGAGGTGGGACCTTTGGGAGGTGATCAGGTCATGAGGGTGGAGCCCTCATGAGTGGGATTGGTGCCCTTATGAAAGAGATCTCAGAGAGCTAGCTTGACATTTCCACCATGTAAGGAAAGGGGGAGAAGGTGCTCTTTATGAACCAGAAAGTGGGCCCTCACTAGACACTGAATCTGCCAGTGCCTTGATCTTGGATTTCTCAGCCTCTAGAACTGTGAGAAATAAATTCCTGTCATCTAAAGCCACTCAGTTTATGGTATTGTTATAGCATCCCAAATGGACTAAGACACTCAGTGTTTAATAACTTGCTTTGGTTTCTCCCTCAAGAAATGACAACTCCTGAAAGAATGGTAATCTAGTGGCCCTAGCACCTTGAGATTTAAAAGTGTTGTCTGCAGACCCAGCAGCATCAGCCTCACCTGGGAGCTTCTTGGCAATGCAGAATCTCAGGCCCCACCCCAGACCTGAACCAGACTCTGCATTTAACAAGAGGCCCGATGATCCAAATGCACATTTAGGGTTGAGAAGCAAGGCCTTGGATTACAGTGTGTTGGGGAGGGAAGAGCCTTGAGAAAGGGTCAGGTATGGGAAGACTCAGGAGGACATTAAATTACCTTGGGTGGCAGGCATTCATTTTGTCTATTTATTTTTTAACTAATTATTATTCAAGAGTCAATGAAAGAGAAAACCAGAGACCTAGAATGCAGTATGTGACATCTGGTGCTAAAACCAGACTACCTGATCCCAGAGTGTGGCCCACCTGAGATTTTTAGCATGCAAATATTCACAGGTGACCTGGAAGTCCAGCAGGACTTACCCACTTGTCACTTCCCCCACCAAATCCTTGACGACTACCAGCTGTCCCTAGGAGGCTTTTCCTGACAACTGCACCCTCTACCACCACCCTCCCTCCTTAGGAGACATTGACCATTTCCTACTTTATTCCCAGCACAAAGTAAGCGCTCAATAATTGTGTGCCAAATAATGAAAGTGTTGTGCTAGGAGGTTTGGATCAATTAGTGATTGTAATTGAAGCTAAATGTAATTAATTATATAATTTGAGGCTGTTCAAGTTTAATTCCACTAAAATTACATCATGGAAACAGGGCATGAGGAAGGATTATGAACAAAAGGAAAGGAGCTATGAGTGATGCTTCCATACAGTAGACACACATTTGAGTTGGAGCCCCTGCTGTCTTAGTCAGTTCGGGCTGCTATAACAAAAATACCACAGCCTGAATGGCTGGAAACAACACACATTGATTTCTCACAGTTCTGGAGGCTGGGAAGTCTAAGATCAAGGCACCAGGAGATTTGATGTCTGGTGAGGGCCCACTTCCCGGCTTGTAGGCAGCAGCCTTCTTGTTGTATCTTCACATGGCTGAGAGAGAACCTATCTCTCTGTCTTTTCTTATAAGGGCATAAATTACATTCATGAGGGCTCCATTCTAATAACCCAATTACCTCTCAAAGACCCCACCTCCAAATACCATCACATTGGGGATTTAGGTTTCAACCTATGAATTAGAGGAGGACACAAATATTCAGTCCATAACACTTGCCAACAATACAAAATTCACACGGCTGCATAACTAGTGAGTTCTAATCCTGAATCCCATTTGGACACAGAGTCCAAAATCAAGGACTTCATTCCAGTACCTGGGGTTATAACGCAATGGTCACTCTCAACAGTGGACACTGCTCAATTTGGAAACATTAATTTGCCTTGACTCATTTCTACTGCTCTATGTTTTCCATTCTTCATGCCACCTGAATCTCTCCTCGACTCTCACAGACTCAGAGGGTGTTAGAGCTAAAAAAGGATCTTTGGGATCTTTAAACCAGAGTTTTTTAGCCCAACCAGACCTAATGCACCCTTTTTACAACAATGTTTGGTAATGTTCCCTTACCATCCTGAAATGAAATTAATAAAAACTATATCTACCTACATAATTGCATAATTTCTGAAAGTCGGATTGATACAGGTGGGTTGCACTGGCCATTCAAATGCAGGCTCTGCCTTGTTCTTGGTTGTGTAGTTTCTCAAAACGGTGAATAATAATTCCTGTAGAAACAAATCATCCCTCAATTTTCATGGTAATTGCATTCCTAGAAAATTCAGTGGGTATTAAAACCATGCCAAAAAAAATATACTTTGCCTTTACATGTAAAACAGAGTTAGGTTGTTGATTTAGTTAATTACAAACAGGATTTTCACTACATGTATATCCTGTGGAGCATTTGGAAATCACACAAGTCGCAGGAAAATTCTTGTTGAGTGAGGCTGTGTTGTTCATAGGAAGATATCTGGCATCTCTGACCAAACCCACTCAATGAGAGTAGCAATCCCCCAATCATTATGATAACCAAAATTATCCCCACACATTTCCAGAAAGTCCCTGGGACCCCCACTAAGAACCACTGATTTAACCCAATCTCCTTAATTTACAGGCGAGAAATCAGAGGGTGGTGGGCAAGGAGGAAATTTGCCGTAAGTGACCAGCTGGCCAGCACCCACAGGTCTCAGGACTCCCATCCGAGGACCCTTCCCAGCTCCATGTGGCAGCTTCCCAAACTGAACACTGTGGGTGTCAGCACTCCTTTGGGTTTCAGTGAAAATTACTCAGCATGGCTCCCCACACCTCAGAAAATCAAACTCCTAGCAAAAGGAAACACAGCCATAAGTGTCAGTGGAAAAATCCTCTAACTGAGGGAATATCACTGCAATGCCTTTAGATTAATTTCCCCAAACAAGCCCAAGTTGTCTCCTCCCCATCATCAGAAAGCTAGGAATGTTCTGGCATTGCAGAGAAGTTAACAAGACCATCCTTCTACCTTCATATTTGAGAGCCCTGAAACTATCCCGGGTCAAGAAATGTTCCTAGTTAGAGAGAAAAACAGCAATGGAACATTATATGCCAGCACTGTTCAATCAGTAGCCATTAACAGGTGTGCTGTGTTGAGGATTCTGGGGCCAGATCCTAGCTCAACCTGAAAGGATGCAGTGATCAATTTGTGGAGTCTGCATTGGCCATGGTAGGGGTGTCAGCACCACACCAAGTATTTGTCACGTCTGTTTTAGAACCCCAGACAAATCTGATCTACCTTCCTGGGAAAAGGCACATTCATTCTCCCAATGCCAATCTATTTCATTTCATCGGTTTCATGTATAAAATTTGAGGCAAATGTCTCCTTCATGATAGTTGGCACAGTTCAATTGTGGGATAAATCTCTTTGCTACAAATGGTAGCACTAAGGCCTTGTCTTAGAATCTCATTCGCTCATGCACTCAGGACACACGAGCTGAGCATAAGCTAGATGCCAGTCATTGGCCATGGCAAGATTTAGCAAATCTATTGCATATAAGAATCATCATTTTTTAAGGTTCCTAATGTTTCATAAAACATTATGCACCACACAAAACTCAACATTAATACCCACCATTTTTCCATCTGAAATTCATGTGCCCTTAGTTAAGAGATCAAGATGGCACAGTGCGTAACAATTGATTATAATTAATGTCTTGAATATTTATTGCTAGGATAGCTGTATTTTGAGGAAAGTGTCTTTAAACAAAATGGCTAAATATTGGTTATCATTAAAGTTAATGAAAGTAGATAATCTAGAAAAAGACATCCATACGACTACCAAATAATCATTCACAAAAAACTGCATGTTTAATAAATACTTATTGGAAATACAAAATGAAGTCAAATTTTCTTTCACGAATTGGTTTTAAAAATCTTTAAAAGGCAAGAAAAAACGCAAGAAATAATAGGAAGGTCAAATGGAGCTGAAAACATTCAAGAATACTTAACTTTAGGTAAACTGGTCTTTGGGAGAGTTGATCCTTAGGTTTGTGGCAATGTGCCTGCAGGCAAGTTGGCTTTAGATGAATCAAACAATAGGCAGTTTGGTGGGGCTGGGAAAGTAAGGGACACAAGACAGGAGGCGAGGAGACCAGATCGGAACCAGGTGGTGGACACAAGAGATACAAGGAGGTAGAGTCTCGGTGGGCGGGTGGGTGACACAATGAAGGTCAAAGAGGGGTGAAGGCTGACTTCTGGTTTTTGGACCAGGTGCCTGCTGGCGGCACCAGCCACTGAGACAGTGAATGCAGACCTCCTGGTCAAAATGAAATTCTCAGAAATCCTGGCCTCAGAGAGAAATACAGAGACTGGTTCGTCAAGTCTTGCTTCCAGGTGGGGCTGCTGACTGGCACCGCTGGTCCCAAGAGTTGTCTAAATCCCTTTTTCTCCTCCAAGACCCCAGGATCCCTGCTCACTACTGTTCTCACCAGCAATAGCCCCCACCTTACCCAAAGCCAGCCCTTTTTGTCAGAGAGACTACAGTTCCTTCAAGGCAGGCATCACACCTGATTCACCTTGTCTGTCCACCCCTCTCCGCAGTAAATGGGCGCTGAAGAACGCATGCTACACGCACGGACTGAGGCACAGGCAAGCAGCCACGCAACGAGTGAAAGGCTGGCCATAGCCTCCGCTGCCGCGGTGTAAAAAGGCACGCGAGAGACAAAGAAGAAATGATCCCTGCTCACCAAGGACGGCACAGGGCAGGCAGACAATTGATTGTAGAAGGTGGGAGTGGCTAGAAATATCCAGAGAACTGGGAGCAGAGGCAGTCAACAAGGGCAGAGTGGTCTCAGAAGTCCCCTGCAGAAGGCAGGACTTGAGCCCTGTCCCCAGCGTAGAAATCAGAGAGCAAGGCCATGGGTGTGGGTGAGCCTGGTGTCTGTAAACCATCAAGATCTGCCTGTTCAGGAATCTCTAAACAATGACACAACACAGACAGGGAGACAGAGAGACAACAACCCTCACCGAATTCTAATTTTACTCAGCCAGAGATTAGGAAGAAAAGAGTCGGGGAGAGAGGCTTCCACACACACAGTCCCCATTTCCAAATTCATCCCTGGTTCAACACGGGTCCTATGAACTGGCCAGCCTAGCCCACAGGCAGGTAGGGAACACCCATGCGAGACTGTCTTATATCTTAAGTGCTTCCAGGCATGTCTGTATCAAACTGTGATTAAGGAAACAGCTTCTGCCAACTCTCTGGGGGTGACCTGTGTGGACAGCAACTAGCAGAATCAATAAGAGAAATTAAGCCTATCTCAGCTAAATAGCCAGATCTAAGAACCCCATGGGTCATTAGAACACAGGCATTACTATTAGAAAAATATATCCACACAACTGGCATCCAGTCGGAATCACGTGGGCCTCTCTGCTGTTTTTGACAAGAAAATGGAATATAAAGTAACCAATCAGTGCCCTTACTCTCTAATCTCAACAGCAGCAGTAAGAACTTATCCCAATTTAACCCTGTTTGCTATTGTTAAGCTCTCTGGAGAGTGTCCAGTCCGTAGATGTCTTTATTTTCTCTGTAGACATACAAGGATTCTCGTCTAGATTTCTCACATCTTCCAAACATGGATCCATGGCCCTTAAAAATAATAGCTGTAATGATCAGGCTCTTTCACTTAAAAATCAGATAACCAGTTTAAAGTAACTTACACACACACAAAAAAAAAAATGGGGAGGGGGCAGATTGCAGATGTGTTGGTTCATATTATTGACAAATCAGTGGTGGATCTGGCTTGCAGGAATGGCTGGATCCAGGGGTTCAAAGGATAAAGCTGGCATGATAGCCCCTGGAACTTAGCAACCTGTAGAAAGGTAATTATTCTCCATTGCTCCAGTTGAGAGATGCAGGTCTGCTTGGGGGCATGAAAGAGCTCATACAGGAAACAATCTCTGTAGCTAGAGGGGTGGCCATCTGACTACCCCCATGGCTTACGGGAGGTACAAGGGTCAGCACACTTGCAGGAATGGGTATCCCTGTGGGAAAAGGGAGTCCTGTGAAAGCTGCAAGGGATACTGGGTAGATGAACTGTCCACTACCAAGCCATGTATCTGTTGGTTTTTCAGTGTTGCTTTTCCCTGCCATGTTTACCGCACTTTCTATTCACATTCACCATAGCCCATCAAGAAGGACAACCTGAGGACAGCCACCATCATTTCACAGCAGGAAAGGTGAGGCTCAGGGTCCAGAGCAACCCGCACAGTGACAGCAGAATTAGGATGATGGGCCTGACCTCCAGCTGCCTCACCCAGTGCGGGTGACACTGGCCCATGCCCAGAGAACCCAATCCAGGCCAAAAGTAGGGAAAGGATCAGAGCCTACTTGGGACACATCCTGCTATCAGATTAGTAAGGATGTCAGCTATTACAAATCAGAACTCACTTCTAGTCAGCTCATTAAGACAACCTGAATGTTTATCGTTTCTCTCCTAAATCTCCCCACAATCTTGTAACTTCTCCCTAAATACTTGGGACGAACCAAAATAAGTGAAAAGGACAGAACCTCTTTATATTCCTACTTACCAGGGGAAGAATTGAATTCTTCCAATATTCTGCCAATATTTTTAACTCACCTTATAAGGATTTCCCTAGAAGGGGTGTCCCAGCATCCAGAGTGGCCCAAGGAGGTTGGTGTCTGGGTGCCACTGGCTGGGTAAGCTCTGGGCCATACAGGCCTACCCTCTGTGCAGCGAGATGACTGCTCAGGGGGCACCTCTGCCCAGCTGCACCCACTGTATGAACCACAGAAGCCCACCATTGCAGGAGCCCACAGGCTCTAGACAGAGGAGGTGGTCGGAAGGCAGAGAGGGCCCAACCTCTAGCAGCCTTGGCAGAACCAGGCTCAGTGGAAGCAATCTACACCAGCAGAGGAAAGTCAAGGTGACGTGTCATGTAGTCAGGAGTTGAGAGCCCAAGCTCTGGCTACAGACTACCTCTGTTCAAAGCCTGGCTCCACCATTCATTGTCTGTGTTGCCTCCCAAAAACAACCTAAGCTCTCTGTGCCTCAGTTTACTCACCTGTACAAAGGGGATAATAGTGGTCCCAAGACTTCACAGAGTTGTCACATGAATTAAGTGAAATTGAATCCATGCAAAGAGGCTAGCACATGATCAGTGCTCAGTATTAGCTATCATTATTATTGATATTTTGTCATTTATTGGTAGCTAATTCTTCCACTCAGAACATAGCCTCTCTTAACATTCCCAAGCCTACCACAGGATCAATGGATAATGCCCCCTGCCCCCCAAAGATGTCTACTTCCTATTCCCGGGAACCTGTAAATGTTACCTAACATAGCCAAAGGACTTTACAGATGTGATTAAATTAAGGATTTTGAGATTGGGGGATTTTTTTGGATCATCCAGGTGGGCCCAATGTAATTACCAGGATGTTCGTAAGAGGGAGGCAGGAGGGTCAGTCAGAGAAGGTGATGTGACAAAGGAAGCAGAGGTTGGAGTGATGCAGCCACAAGCCAAGGGATGCAGGCAGCCTCTAAAAACTAGAAAAGGCAAGGAAACGGATTCTCCTCTAGAGCTTCCAGACAGAAAGCTGCCTGGCTGATATCTTGATTTTTGGACTTCTGACCTCCAGAACTGTAAAATAATAAATTTGTGTTGTTTTAAGCCACTCATTAAGTTTGTGGTAATTTGTTACAGCAGCAGTAACAAACTTACACAAATGGTGAGGATCCAGGTCTCCTGACCACCACCTTCAAGTCATAGGTGTAGGGAGCATTACAGAACACTCAGAAGGAAGCCTCGCATGCTCTAAAAGCACCTCATTCACATTTATTTCTTCAACAGATGTTTACCATGTGTCTACTCTTGCAAATAACCCATGCCCATGGCTACACTCACTGCACTTGGGGGTGGAAGGGTGGAGGGCTCATTAGGGACCCAGGCTCCTCCTATCCTTCTGGTGGGTCCCCCAGCCTGCTGGATTTTTGTGTGTAATAGAGTCTGACTCCATTTCTGATGCTGATCGCTGACAGCTTTCAAGCCCTGCCCTTCTACCTTTCCCTTTTGCCCCAGGTCTGTAAGAAAGCCCACAGGCTCCTCCCTTGGCACTGGTGGGGGAGTTCAAGCAATGCAAACCCTGGCCACACATGGTAACCTTCACCCTCGGTCCACCCCCAACCACAATAAAAACCAGAGCTACTCCACGTACCTTTTGCTCAGGTTTAACTCCAGACCAAACCTGAGTCCCTCTACTTGGAGAATCCTTTTGCTATTTATATGTGAGTAATACAATTCAGTTCACATCCATCAGCACCTGTGTGGCATTAGTTCCAATATCCATAAATTCTGGGAGGGGGGCTTCCCAGTATCCAGCATGGAATGCAAGGTGCCTGTATGAGCTCAGGCTGCCATAACAAAATTCCATAGACTGCATGGTTTAAACAACAGAAATTTATTTTCTCACAGTTCTGAAGGCTGGAAGTCCAAGGTCAAGGTGCCAACCCAGTTGCTTTCTGGTGAGGTCTCTCTTCCTGGCTTGCAGACAGCTGCCTTCTTGCTAAGGCCTATCCTTTGTCCATGTGTGGAGAGAGAGTTCTGGTATCTCTTCCTCTTCTTACAAGGACACCAGTCCTATTGGATTAGGGTCTCCACTCTTAGGACCTCATTTAACCTACTTACCTCCTTAAAGGCCCCATCTCCAAATACAGTTACATTGAGTGTCAGGGCTTCAGCATGAATTTGTGAGGGTATATAATTCAGTCCATAACAAATAAAACATCATGTTGTGCTTATTGCCTCAAGGTCACAAAATGGCTGCTGTAGTTCCAGACATCCAAAAGCACACACCAGCCTCCCCTACAGGAAGTAAGAGGAAGTGGAAACACAAACAAACTATATCCTTATGAACTTCTAAAGAAAAATTTTCCCAGCAACCCTCCCTAAGATTCCTCTTCACCTCTCCTGTCATGTGCCACTGCTAGCTGCAAGGGAGGCTGAGAAAGCAAGACCTCATTTTTTCAGTCCCTCAAGTAGAAGGCAGGCAAGAGCTCAGAGGGTTGACAGTAGTGTCTGCCACAGCAGCTGATACTTAAAATAAACAATATTTACTGGGCACTTACTACAGTTTATCTTCTCCAAGCACGTCTTCAAGTACACTGCTTATGTTATCTAACTTGATCTACCAATGCACCCTCTGAGGTTGGTACTATTATCTCCACTTTTCAAATTGAGGACTTGAGGCAGATAGAGGTTGAGCTACTTGCCCAAGATCACACAGAACCATGAGGCCAAAAGGATTTGAATTCAGGTGAACTCAAGAGCCCATGCACTTAATGACACCCTATGCTGCCTGTCTCAGCAATGGTGGCAGCCACTGTCAACAGATGTGTGTAGATACTGATGTGCATATGCTTACCTTTGGCAGAGTAAGGAGAAAGGAACCAGGGGACAAAGAAGGTAGCCTCCCACCAACTACATAGCTGAGCTGTGTTTTCTGGCAGCTTTGCGAGGACAGGAAAGAGCCAGAGCCCCTGACCTCTGTCCCCAATTCACCAGCATGGGGACATTGGAAGGGCTTCGTGTCCCATCCAGTGTTAGCCTTGGAGAGAAGAAAGTTCACGCTGCCACCAGTCCAACCCTCTGGCCTTCCATCTCCATTATAACCCACCTACAGAAGGGCCACCAACCACTTCCATCATTCATGACTGGGGGGTCATGGGCTTGATACAGCTGGCCTCCAGCCCAGGTGAGATTCTGATGCACCCTTGCTGGGCACTGGTAGGTGGCTGCCAGGTAGGGCTAGTGCAGAGGGCCCCAGGCCCACCACTCAGAGGTGACTGACCAGAGGGTTTCCAGCAATTACCCACTGGTGACCACCATTTCTAGAACTGCAAATACACCTGGAAAACAAAATCCCTAGTGCTAGACCTCTTTGGGGGAGAAGGACTCAATGTTCATGTTTCTGATGTTACATCCATTTGTCATTACATTTGTGTGCTTAAAGAGTTAAGTTGTGGTAAATGTCAGCATTGCTATAGTTTGGATATTTGTCCCTTCCAAATCTCATGTTGAAATTTGATCCCTCCTGTTGGAGGTGGGGGCCTAATTGGAGGTGTTTGGGCCACAGAGGCAGGTCCTTCATGAATAGATTAATGCCCTGGTTGGGGTAAGTGAGTTCTCACTCTATTAGTTCCTGAGAGCTGGTTGGTAAAAAGAGCCTGGCACCCCCTCCTCTCTCTCTCTCTTGCTTTCTGTCTCACCGTGTGACCTCTGCACACACCGGCACCCCTTCACCTTCAGCCGTGAGTGGAAGCTGTCTGAGACCCTCAGCAGCAGCAGATGTTGGTGCCATGCTTCTTGTACAGCCTGCAGAACTGTGAGCCAAACCTCTTTCCTTTATAAATTACCCAGTCTCAGGTATTCCTCTATATTAAATAGAAACACAAAAACAGACTAAGGCATATCTGCAGTTTTTAGTTTCCTGACAGCCTTTTAATTTGGAAGTAGCCAGGACTCTCATAATCCCAGAGGCTCTGCCTAATGCCCACGTGTGGAGGAGTTCATGAGCTGCATTTCTTCCTTCTCTGGAAGACACCAGGAAGGTATGTGAGCCAAAATTGGGGGTCCCGACCCTGACTGGGGAGCTTTAAAGAACAAAAGCAGTAAGTCATGTGGATATCGTTTTCTCCAGAGAGGATGTGATGAGAGGACCACCTCTGTTGTGTTCTTCCCAAACCCATAACCCCAGTCTACGTGAGAAAACACCAGACAAACCCAAAGCGAGAGACATTTTATGAAACACCTGACCAGTACTCTTCAAAAGTGTCAAGGTCACAAAAGATGACGTAAGTCAGAGGCTGGAGCCCTCTGCACCAGCCTGACCTGGCAGCCACCGACCAGTGCCCAGCAAGGGCATGTGAGAGTCTCACCTGGGCTGGTGGCCAGCTGTATCAAGACCATGACCCCCCTCCAAGTCAGGAAGGATGGAAGTAGTTGGTGGCCCTTCTGTAGGTGTCACAGACCAGAAGAGAGTAAGGAGACATGGCAACTAAATGCAAGGTGGCAACATGGATGGGATCCTGGGACACAGAGGATGTCAGTGAGGACACTGGTGAAACCTGAATAACATCTGGAGTTTAGTTAATAACAGTGTACTAATGTTAATTTCTTATTAATCAAGGTACCATGGTTATGTAAGATGTTAATATTAGGGAAAGGTAGGTGAAGGGTTTGCAGGAACCCTCTGTACTATTTTTGCAACTTCTACTGTAAATCTAAAATTATTTCAAAATAAAAAGTTACAACAAAACACAATTTTTTAAAAATGCTGGCCCCCCCGACCACACTTTGAGTCGCAAGGATGCAGATCAGTGGTTCTGAAGATGTGGTTCCTGGACCAGCAATATCTGTGTCCCCTGGGAGCTTGTTAGAAATGCAAAACCTCAGGCCCCACCTCACACTCACTGAGTCAGAACCTGTGTTTTAACAAGATCCCAGGTTATTCATTTAAACGTGAAAGTTTAAGAGACACTGCTGTCTCTTAAACAACGAGAGGGTGAGGAAATAGCTGCAACGGCAGGGGTCAGGCAGGCTTAAGACCCATCGTTTCACCAGTCTTGAGAGCCTGTCCTTTCCTCTGGTACACAGGAAAAAGAATAGGAAGAAACATCAGAGGAACTCTGCAACGATCAAGCCAAAGGCAGAAATGGGAGAAACAGCTTTCCTCTCCCCCGCGGTGCTGGCCAGGGGCACGGGGACCTGGCTGGAGGGGAGCCTACCGATGGCAGGGCCGAGGCAGCTTCCACAGAAGCCAAGTAAACCAGGCCAGGAGGCACTGACTGCAGGAAAAAGGACATCCCAGCTACAGCCCAGGGTTTATCATTTACTCTTTCAAGGGCTGGTCCCGTCCTTCCTTTAGAAAAGGAGAGAGAGCCAAGCCAGTCTGTGCAGCCTCATAGCAAGGAGCAGGGGAGAGAGAGAAGGAAGCCGGGAGGAAGGAAGGGAGGGGGGAGGGGATGAGAAGGAAGAAAAGTAAGGCGGAAGGGAGGGAGGAAAGGAAGTAAGAACAGAGGCTTTTGGAACAAATCGCTCTGTACCAAACTTTTGGCTTTTACCAAAATTTTTTGCAGATAAGGCATGGGGGGGTGGGGGGGCTGGGCCTCCCACAACTCCCCTTTGACCAGTTACCAGTAGCGGTGGCACCAGTCACCTGGCAATCAAGGCCCCTTGTCAAATATGGGCCCCCCGATCCAGCCCAACAAACATGATGCTCCAACAGGCCAGGATGCCAGGAACGTGCCACCCTCTGTGGTTCTCTGTTCATCGTCTGTTAAGATCTTGCCCCAAACCAGCTCCCAGCTTAGATCCTAGCTCCTCGCGGCTACACCTTTCCTGACCACTCAAGCCCCAAGTGCCACTCTGCATGGCTCCATTTAAGACTCTTCTCACTTTTGCCTCCACCAAGGGTCATTCCAAAACCCCCAACAAGTCTCGCTCCCCAGGATTTGCTGGAGTGCCTCTTGGAGCCACTTTTGTTTTTCTGAGATGTCGTTAGATGCTCACGTTTTTGGAGCCCTGCCACTTTGGCAGGAGGACCCTGGGCAGCCTGTAATGCTGAAACAGAACATCTCTGATCTTGGGAGTGGGCAAGGAACGCTGCAGGAATTAACCTGACGGATAAGGCAGTGCCTCAGTGGGATGGGGGGGAGAGAAGCATGTGTAGCTTTTCAAATACACAGATTTTAACACCTGTGAAAATAACGCTGCAATCCTAAATGTTCACCTGCTTACCAAGCACATCACCACAAGCCAGGACATTCAGAGTTACTGTGCGCGGCACATATCTGCGAGGTTCTGGGCCAGGTGGGCCACAGAGTCAGAATTCTTCTTCCCTCCACCTGAGAAGAGGAAGGGGGTAGGTACAACAGCCATGTTGCCTAAATCAAAGAAGACAACATCTAAATTAAATAAGAAGTATCCAGGTGTTACAAGAGAAAACGCTCTTCAAAGTAAGCTCACGGTGTCTTCC
Organism: Daubentonia madagascariensis; assembly: GCA_023783475.1. Taxonomy (NCBI): domain Eukaryota; kingdom Metazoa; phylum Chordata; class Mammalia; order Primates; family Daubentoniidae; genus Daubentonia; species Daubentonia madagascariensis. Next base: position 37,577,078 of record JAKFHU010000485.1, on the reverse strand, counting down.
TGACAGGCACTGTCACTGCTGGGGGAAAGTCGCCGGGTTTTTTGGCAAGCTCCAGCCAAACCCAAATCAATGGCCAATCCTCACAGCAAGTTCCACAGGAGAGAGAGAGGGGATAAGGGCGAAGATCCCGCATAGAAGCTCACCTGAGCCGTCTCTGAACCGCACAGTGAGACCCGGGAGAGAGCGTTCTCCTGTGGAGCTGGACTACAGAGACGACTCCACCCAGGCAAGCAGAAGGCCCAGGCCAGCAGCGGGTCAATAAATGTGCACCTCAGCTCAAGTACAGGATAACAACACACCAGAGTGGCTGTGAAATAACAACTTGTCTGGTCTTTTTCCTAATTCCTCTAAATCCTTGGAATTTCCCAAGTGATAGGAGTGTCTTCGTTATCCATGGAATGCCCTTGGATCACACCTGAGTTTATACTCACAAGACGATTCTGGATGGGGAGAGATCAGCCCAACCTCCTGTGAGGAGGAGGGGAGGGCTGGAGATTGAGTTCATTCGTGGGGCCCACGAGTCAGTCAATCATGCCAACATAATGGAACCCCCATAAAAAGTCTGGACACCAAAGCTTGGTGAACACATTGATGTGCTCATCAATGTGATGCACCTTGATTCCATGAGGAGAGGATATGGATGTTCTGCATTTGGGACCCTCCCAGACCTCCCCTGCATGTCTCTTGTGTTTGGCTGGTCCTGAGTTGTATCCTTTATAATAAAATTATAATCACAAGGATGGTGCTTTCCTGAGTTCTGTGAATCATTCTAACAAATTATCAAACACAATGGGGTTATGGGAACCCCTGAATTTGTAGGCAGTCGTTCAGAAGTACAGGTGGTCTGCAGACCCCCAAACCTGAAGCTTGTATCTGAAGTGAGGACAGTCTGATGGGGAACTGTGCCCTTAAGCCTGTAGTGTCTGCACTAACTCCAGGTGGTTAGTGTCAAAATTGCACTGTAGTATTGTAGTGGTTCAGGTCTATCCTGTCTTAGGCCCTGGAGAAAACCTGGACTCAGTCTGCATTTCTCAGGACTTTTTGTCTCCTTTACCCATTCACTCCCTCCCCCTACTCCATCTCCCCTGGAAACACAATTTCCTCTGAAATCGGGGCATTTGAGACCCAACTCAGGCACATAAGACAACCCAAGGTGTAAGTGTAATCTATCTCTACAACACTGTGGAATAAAAAACAAAGCACAGGCCACCACTCAGCAGCTGTGTGACCATAGGCAAGTTACTAAACCTCTCTGAGCCTTGATTCGCCTCTGTAAAATGAGGATAATGACCCCTCCCTCACAGAGCTGATGGGACAACTCAATGATGTAACATATTCACAGAGCTTAACGGCCTCTCACATGTGGAAGGTACTCAATAAATACCCACCTACTCCCCTCCTATTCTCAAACTGCCCCAACTCTTCTCACCTCTCTGCTGTCCCTGGATACCTGTTCTGGGTGCTGGACCCACTGGCAATATGCTGATGTTTTCAATCCCAGGGCAGCAGGAAGCCAACCATTACATCAAAAGTGAAAAGCAAGTAACCATTACCTTGAACAGAAAGGACATTTATACTTACTTCAGTGGCTATAAAAGACACCATAAAATACAATATGCAGCATGCATCCTCATGATTAACAACAGATATTGCAAATTACTCTCAGGTCCCTGGGTGCCTCTAACCGGTGACTAAGAACAATTAATTCTTTCAGGAAATAAGAGGATTGTGAATCGTCTTTGGTCACTGAAAAACCTGCTCATCATATTATGAATAAAGACAACAGAAAATGAGGCTCAAACTCAGGGTTTTTCTGCCCTGTTATTGGGGTGATGTAAGATCAGAGAGATTCAAATACAATTATTGTCTGTGAGCACAGGTGCTCAGCAAGAGCCAGGATCTGCCAAATCTGGGATTTCAGAGGCCTGAAGACCACACAGACACACGAGTTAGAGTAGGAATTTGGGGGTGTCCTAGAATAAGGAGCAGACAACCAGGCTGGGGGGAGGGGCCATGCAGGCAGTAGGCGATGGAGTAGAAACACAGTTCAAACAGGTGACACAGGTTTCAAAGTGGTAAACTAGCCACAGTGACCAAAGTTTCAGCAATAGGACTAACGCCTCCAGAAGGACTGGGGGGACCTGGTAGAATCTAGGCCTGAAACTGAGGTCACCGAATGAGAACCAAATAAGTCAGGATAAGTCAGGAAACAATTAGTAGAACAAGGCAGGTGCCGTGGTCACAGGAAACGAGGTGAGAACCCAGGGGAACCAAAGTCCAAGGTTTTGGCTAAGCATCCTGGCCTTGGGTTTCTCAGCTCCACCAACCAAGGTCTCAGAGTCTTGGAAGGTGAGACAAACCTCCAAGAAGCAGGAAGTAGCCCTACAGGTTGGAAGGATTATAGGGACAAGAGGCCAAGCAAAAAATCACACTGGCACTCAGCATTCAGGTCCACTCTTACCTAACAGCCAGTTTGGATTCACTCCAAACCTAGAATACCAACCAGGCCCTGACCTCCTTCTCCCCAGGAGGAGAAACCCTGGGAAACCCTGAGGAAGAAGCAACCAAGAGGAACTTGGCAAGGACCATGGGCACACTCTAGAAGGGCATGTGCTTGGGGTCAGATGGGGGGGTAGTGAGCTAGGATGGACAAACCCTGCAACCTTGAAGTGGTTTTATTGAAACACAGTACATAAAACACCAAAGGGATCACTGTGACAGCAGTGAATTCACGGCTGCAACAGAGTCTGCCCTCAGAGGCCAAACCACCTCTCTAGGGTGCGACACATCTGGGGACTTATATGGCAAGGAGAGTTCAGAGGCCACGCTTGCCTCCAACAAAATTAAACGTCCTACACGTCCAATCTGCCCTCAGTGGCATGTGTGGTCTCCCTGACAATAGGAAGGGTTGACAAAGTGGGGGGACATCCAACCCAATGGCACATTCCAGGAGTGGGAAACTAGGCTGCTGAGTCTTCTCCTTGGAGAAGTAGAGAAAGCTACTCCACAGTTCAGCCCGGGGGCCCTGAGACAAGGGCCATAGTGTGGGGAGTGGAATTCCAAAGGTGGAGTATAACGGTGCCCTCGACAATGACCCTGGGGCTGCAGGCCACCATGCAGCAGAAACAGGGACCGGGGAGTGAAAGGACACCAGGAAGGGGCAAGGGACAGCAAGTCCACTCAGTGTGGAGCAGGAAACAGCCAGCAGAGTAGGGCCATGGCCCAGCTGGGCAGCTTTAGCCCCTTCACACGCAGCATGAGCTCGTGAAGGCTGATCTGCCACAGGCTGAAGGCCTCGCCGAAGGAGATCTGCGTCCTTCTGAAGAATGAACAGGTATTCTTCTTCTTGTGCCTGGACGAGGGGAAACAAGAAAGGAGAGAAGAAGAGATAAAGAGGCAAGAAACACTAGCTCAGTATCATTCAGAAAAATAGAGGGTGGTGGCTTTGGCCAACTCACCAGCTCCCTGCCCTGGGGACTGCTCTTGGTCACATGATCACACCACTGCCCAACCAGGGACTAGAGGAACTCAAATATTCCAAATATTCCAGAGGAGTTTTTCAAATAAGTGGGATGAGCAAAAGCAGTTGTTTCACAGGGCATCAAAGGTCTGATAGACCCACCAGGTAGAACATTCTCAAGTTTTTTTCCAAAAGTATAGTAAATACATGCCAATCCAGAATCCCCCAAACTCAAATATGATCAAGCCTTTCCAAACTGTCTGAGGATAAGAATCGCTTGGAAGCCTGGTGGTTGTGGGAGGCTGAGGCCATTCTGGATTCAGCCCAGCTCAATCCCTTCTACACCAACAAAAGGATGTGACGAAAATTGGTGTCTATGTTGATGACTTATTCAAGACTTCATTTCCTGAACCCTCAAAAGAAGAATAAATCACAGTCGGCCCTTTCAGCACACAGTATATTTTGCTGCAAACTAATTCGATATTTGATAGTGGATTTGTGATATATGTGGTCAATCTCCCTTCACCAGATAGTTTCCCAGAATGACCCATTCCCTGCCCAGGATGGATGGCCTGGGCACTGACCACAATCTAGGCCTCCTCTCATGGGTGAGAACATTCAGCTGGAGCATTCAGTTGAAGGTCCTAGAACGCTTGTTCCTCGGGAACTCTCTCCCCGAGGAAGCACGCTTCCCTTCCTCATTAATCCCCAGAAGTGCTGGGGCATCTAAGAGGATCTGAGACCCTGAGAGAGCCTGCTGGCCACACTTCCCTGAGTCACAGTCACACCTGCAGGAAAAAGAGCACTGGCCTGGCTGCCTGGCACCCTAGGGAGCCAAGTCCCGGGACCAGTGAGAGCTGAGATATGCACCAGGACTTCCTGACCCCAAGCCCAGGGGACACTCGGATGGGGCTGAAACTCTAAGAAAACATCTCAAACTTTACTGAGGGTAAGAATTGTCTGGAAAGCTGGACTGGGACGGTGAGGTTCTAGAATCCATTTAACAAGTACAGGTGGTTCTCTGCACCACCCAAAAATACCACCCCGAGGCATCAATGAGTTCCCTAGAGTTCATTCATCATTCTGCCCCTCACTTTTCCTACAAAGAGATCTGGAGACTGGGAAGCTCAGGCAGGGTCCTGTGGACTGGTGGGGAAAAGCGGAGGCAAAGGCAGGAGCCCTGGGGCTGGGAGGGGAGAGGCCGAGCCCACACTCACTCAGCCAATGCCCTGATGCAGCAACGCGACATGTTAAGGAAGGAGCTGGCGCTGGCGCGGGTGCCCAGGGCCGCCTCGATGCCGCGCAGCAGGTCGTTGGTCTTGAAGATGAGCAGCATCTGGCGCGGCACATGGTTGAGGAGCTGGCTGATCTGGGGGAGGTAGTTGGCCGCATTATTGCGGATTTCTGCATCCTGAGGCAGCAACAGGGAGACAGAAACAGACAGTCGGCATGAGGATGCGAAAGCCTGTGATGGAGGGGCTATAAGGAAGCTCCAGGAGAGAGCAATCCCCAAAGAAAAGTCTTGCAAAAGGGACTGTGTAGCCTGACAAATCCACATGGGATGTCTCAGCCCAACGTGTGGGCGAGCCCTGGATGCAGCACAGGAACACATCAAGAGGGGCCAGGTTATTCTCCAGGGCTTCTTTGCTGGCCACCAATTTTAGGCCGGGCCTGGAAGGAGCCCTGGAAGCTGGTACCAGCTGAGTCTGGTCCCCCACCACTCCAGCCAAGTGCAGGTTGGTACAACTCACAGGTCTGAGCTCCTGACCCAACCCAACTCCAAAGTCCTGCCCCAAACCCTGCACCCCACCAGGCCTACACTGCTGCCCAGGCTCTGGTGCTTACTGCCATGCTCTGTGCTGAAGCCTGTCTCATCCCACCCATAGCCCAAGGTCCTGATGCCCCCAGTGTAGGACCCAGGGCTAGCCCTTCACACTGGTCATCTCACAGCTCTAGACCCATCTGGTATTTGGGGTCTGGCTCCCCTCTCCCCCCACCCCCTGCTTCCCTGTCCCTGTGCTCTGTATGGCTATAGGCAGATAACTGCCCCCAGCTAGAATCCTGCTCGTGACATTGTGGCTCTGATCCCTTTTCAGCCTCCAGAAAGATGATGATGATGATGATGATGATGATGATGATGAGACAGCACTTTGACAATGCTCAGTGCATTAATTTATTTCATCCTCACGACAACCCCATCAGGTTAAGTATATTATCCCCATTTAAGATGAGGAAACTGAGGTACTGAGAAGCTAAGTAACCTGCCCAAGTAAGTAAGTAGTGAGTCATGACTTAACCCCAGGCAGTCCAGCCCCCGAGCCCGTGCCCTCACCACCCAGCAATGCCACCTCCCCACCTCACAGCAGGACTCCGTGACCCTGAGTAAGTCCTATAATCTTTTTCAATTCAGTATCTTCATCCCAACACTGGGAATACTGATACCATCTGTGCCCACCGCCCAGCAGAGATAAGGTCGAAGAAGTGCTTGGTGCCCATGGATGTCATAACGAGGGGCCCAGAGGTGCTGCCAAAGGGCTTTACCATCCAGCTGCCTTCCACAGCAGAAGCAGAACTCTCAGTTCTTTCGCGGGCATGTGTGTGCTGCTGATAACCCAGTCGCTGTGAAACTTGAAATGTCTCTTAGGCAGGAGCTATCAGACTGGAACATCTCAACACAAAGCCAGACACCAAGAGGCGTCTGCTGCCACATCTGCAGGTCCCTCTGCTCGAGGGCCAAGGCCAGACCTAGGCCCAGCTTACCACAGGGACCCCCGCTCAGCAAGGTCGGGACTGGCCTGCCGACAGCCCCTGTCAGCACCCTCACGCACCCAGGCCACCTCCCCGGGACCTCTCCCGGAGCAGCAAAGCCTTCAAGCCTACATATATCCTGATGGTGGGTGTCTGCAGCAGGCCCCGTGTGGTGCCCACCTGACAGCCATCCCTTCATTCTTCTCTACTGAAAGGACCCCTTGAGGTCATGCTCTGTGGGGAGGCAGAGCCCCTCCCTAGCCACAGCGGGGAATCTGGACTGATCTCGGCTGGCCAAGGCTGGCTCTGAGCGCTCATCCCCTCGCCAAGTGATCTGTTTGGGCACAGACACGTGCCACGATTCTGGCCAATGAGTCACGAGGAGTCTGTTGGGGGATTTCTGGGAAAGGTTTTCTTGCTCTTAAGAAATGACAGATGAGAAGAAATAGCTCCTATTCCTGCCTCTGGTCACCACTGGGTGAAGACGTAAAGCTTGGAAGTGCCTCAGTCGTCTTGGAATCACGGAGGAAATCCAAGAGAATCACAAGAGTTGGCCCAGAGTCCTGAGTGTGGTGACCTGCCAAGGTACCCAGCCTGGGCCCACCTACCTCCAGGCTTCTCAATTTGGACAGAACAAGTTCCTTATTGTTTGAGCCTCTTTTAGTCGGGGTGAACATTCTCCCTGACACAATGCTGGAGGTTCCCCTGATTCTCGATGAGAGCAGGGCTCAGAAAGGCAGAGCCTTCAGACCCCTGAGACTGGGCTGGCCTAGAGCGGCTAAGTTTACCCTCCACCTGGGTTCCTGTTCACAGTGAGAAAATGGAGTCAGTGTCTGCAGAACCCACACAAATGCCCCTCTACTAGATACAGTCCCAGGATAGCAAGGACCTTACAAAAAGATGTACAAGACAGGGTCCCATGCACTGCGTGCTTAGAGACTTAAGACATGCAGACAAATAACTACTCTGTAAGAGATTATGATGCACTTGCCCCGTGAGTAACACAAGTATTAAGGATGACTTTTGGCAAAGGTGATGAGGGGAGCTTCATGGAGGAGAGAATTCTTCAAAGGACTGGCATTCAAACTGGGTCTTTATGAATGAACATGAATGCAAAACCTAAATTCTCTCTTCGTTAATAAAAATAGATATCATATGCTGAGTACCTACTGGCCATGTGACCTCACCCAGATTCCCCGCTGTGGCTAGGGAGGGGCTCTGCCTCCCCACAGAGCATGACCTCAAGGGGTCCTTTCAGTAGAGAAGAATGAGGGGATCTATATGCTCAAGATGGTGAACTTGTATCTCGAGCCTGGACCTCTTCTTTGAGCTCCAGTCTTAACTGCCCATGACATCTCTATCTGCTCCAGAGTACTGTTCACCGCCCCCACCTAAATATGTCCTTCCCAAAGTCTTCCCTACGTCAGGAAGTAGCACCATCCCCTACGCTGTAACACCCCAAAAAGCTCAGACACAACCTTAGCTCTACACTTTCCCCTCTGCACATCCATCCTGCAGGAAGCCCCCTCAGTCTCACCTCCAGTCACCGGGGCTCCACCTGCTTCCCTCCATCTCCGCTGCCACCAGCACAGCCTGAGCCCCTGTCGTCTCTCGACCTATAATCCTGGCCCAGGATCATCCTAAATGATCGCTGTGCTCACCTCGCCCCACTCGAGAGAGACACTTAAAAATAGCAAGTCTGAGCATCTCCCTCTCCTGCTTAAAGCCGGTCAAAGGCTTCGCTTTGTACTGAGAATTAATTCGAACTTCTTTCTGTGGCGTATAAGGCCCCGTGTGATACCTTCCTTGGCCAGTGCTCCAAATTCCTCTCCATCCTCCTTACCACACTCTGGATCATTCCACGCTCTTTCTTTCCCCTAAGCCTTAGCGTGCCTAGAAAGCATCCTTCAAGCTTTTCCTGGGGCTGGTGTCTTTCTCGTCCTTCAGGCCTCAGTTTAAAGGTCAATAGCTCAGCGGAGTCTTCTCTGAACACTGACCCCACCCCCTACGCGCAGCACCCTGCCTGTTTCCTGCGTGGTACCTAAAACCTTCAATTATTCCATTTACCTGTTTGTTCACTTGTTTACTGTCTGTCTCCTTCAACCAAGGTGTAAATTACATGAAAGGCCTATCTGTTCATCATGGGATCCTCAGCAACTAACCCATGGTCCAGCAAAAACAAATGTTTGCTGAATGAATGAACTTCAGGAGCTACGGGTAGGCACTTTACATGCACTATCAATAAAGCAGAAGTTATTGTCCCTACCATTCCTGTTTTACAAAGAAGGGAGACTGTCTTTCTTCTTCTGAGATGACAAGCTTCAATGCTGTGGATGCCCAGAGTGGCTGGTGGTCATCTTTGCCCACCATGCTTGCTGGAGAATGATGTCAGTTTGCAGAAAAGTAGAGCCAAGAGAGGGCAAGAGATGGCCTCTTTGGTGACATCGTTTGACAATCTGGAGCCAGCCATTCCTAAAGCCACCTACCACAAGGCAGCTGCCAGGGTGAGCAGCTTACCTCAAAGCTCAAAGAGGTGATGAAAACTACCCAAGGTCACACCACCAGGAAGAGGCAGTGCTGGAACTAGAGCCCAGAGCTTTCTCACTGCACAAGCAGGACCCTATCCATAATTGTGAGCAGGGGCCTCAGCTGGAGCCCGAGTCCATCCCCCACATGGACTCAGGCAAGTCTGGATGGGTCTGGCACACTGATAGGCTAGGAAGACAGAAGTCAGGTCCACAGAGGATGGAGAAGCCTCCTGGAAGGGAGCCCACCCTGAGCCAGGGAGAATGAGCTCGCCCCCGTAAGCCTCTAACACATACACAAGCAGAGGCGGCTATGAATATGGGGAGAAGGTGCTCCCAGGATCTGTCTCCCAGCCCAGACTTCAGGAGACTCTTGTCTGGATCCAGTGGAGAAATGAGCTACAAATAAATACAGGAAAGCTGTGTCACTAGCAAGTGTGCAGGACCACGGGATGGCTGCACTGCCTGAGTGCCACATGAGGAAGCAAAGGACTCTCTCCCAGCACAGTGCCTCCAAGGACCACACAACAGGAGACGGTGCCAGGCAGGAAGTGCTGCCAGACGTGTTTACAAGACAGTCCCAGAGGACTCCCCCAAGTCCTAGGGGAGAACTTGGGGGAAGCCTGGAATCTTGTGTGAACAGGTTGGAGCTAAAGCCACAGAAGTCTGGATAATGACAGTTACCATGACCTTGTTTCCACTCCAGACTGGTAAGGCCTGGAGGGGATCCAGTGAGCTACCCCCTCTTTCCCTCCTTCCATCCAGGCGCACTGACTCTCCTTGTCTTCCTCCTTCTCATCCGATACAGCTCCAATTCTGCCCCTCCCTGCACACGGCCCCCAGTGCAGAATCTCAGGCCCCAGGCTGGAAGGGTCCTCAGGCCACCCCCTACCTCGGTGGCAGTGACCGGAGCTTGGCTGATGCCCCTGTTGACTGAGTCCCACGACCGGGCCGTCAGCATGCAGGCAAACAAGGGGTAGAGGTCCCCGGCTCCCAGGCGCTGGCTGTACTCCTCCACCCTCTTCATGTCGGTCCAGATCAGAGACTGCCAGAGGTGGCAGTAATCCAGGCGGAACTCTTCCGTAAGCACCTGTGGTGGGGGCACAGTGGTAGGACCTGAGCCTCCTCTACCCACCAAAGGCCCAAGTCCCTGGCGGTGCTGACCCCTGCAAAGGGGGACAATGAGGACTGTGGGCTGTGCCTCCTCACAATGTCTGCTTTTCCCCCAAAGTTCAGCCATCCCTGAAGGCCCAAACCCAAAGCTACTATTTGGCAAGCCTTGGTCCTGCGTGACAGAGACTACTAACCGCCCACCAAAACCTGTATTCTCTTCTTCTTCCCAGGTACAGGCTACTTTCCCAGCTTCCCTCGAAGTTGGATGTGGCCCTCTGCTTGAGCGCCAACTGATGGAATGTGGCAGAAGCTCCACTTTCAGGCCCAGTCCACAAAAACTTCCCCATACGTGCTCCTCCAAGCCCTCGCCCCTGTGCTAGCTGACAGCACTACCACCTCCACGGAGGCCTGAGAAGCAGAGCCCTGCAGATTCCTCCACCCACCCAAGCCTGGCACATGAGCAAGCAATTAAGCTTCTGTCATGTCTGGGCCATCATTTATTTTGGGGCCATATATACAACAGCTAGCCTACCCTAAACTAATGCATCCCACTTCATGAAGCCTTTCAGAAGAGGCCAAGATTTTGGGATATAGGATCAGGGCCCTGGGGGAAGGAGCAGAAGACTATTGGGGAAACCTCCCCAGGACCATCTGCCTCATGGAATCAAGCCAGGCCCTGGGTCCCAGATTGGCAATGAACTTCCCAACTTCCAGACAGGAGCTCACAGCTCATTTGAACCAGCTCTGCATCCCAAATTCTAGAGGACAGAGTCTGAGACCCTCTGGCCCCTATCAGCTGCCTGCTCCCTTTCTACTACATGCTGCATCCTTACGGGGGCTGAACACACAGCTACCCTTCCTCCTGAAGTCCCAGCTCATGCCTAGGACAGTTCACTTCCCAGGGTCTGGACTGGTCTGAGGTTCCCTGGTAAGGCATAGTCACATATACAAGCATATTTCCATCTACTCCTTGTAACAATGAAGGAGGTGCTATCAACCTCACCTTATTGAGGAGGAAGAAGCTGAAGCTCAGAGAGCTCTTGTGACAGTGACTTGCATAAAATGACAACTCCTAGGAGGATGGTAGAGCCCCCTCCAGCTACCTTGACCATCTGCCTCCCATTTCTGGGCAGATCAAAGAGTCCAGCAGGCTCTAACTCCAGAGGCCCTGAGGCTCTGAGGTGGGGAAGGCCTCTTCTACCTGGTAGAGTCCATGGTCCAACAGGATAATCTCTGCCTTGCCTGTGCCCGGGTGCTTCCGCACCAGCACATTGCCCGGGTGGGGGTCGCAGTGCACGAAGCCGTTGACAAAGATCATCTCACTGTACATCTTGCCCAAGTGGCGTGAGATCTGTAAGAGAAGGGAGGCAGGTGGGAGTTCCTCTCCATCCACACCTGTCTCAGGGACTTCTACTCTGGTCCCTCAGTCTGGTCACTTCCAAGAGGAGGCTGGAGGGATGGGGCAGGCCTGAGTGGTTGTGGTGGGAGCGATGGTTTGAGATGGCATCATTCTTGAGTTTAAGACAGAAGCTAAGCTCCAATCCAGTCCTTCTTAACTTCAGCTACACGTTAGGCTCCCCTAGAACTCAGAAACAAAGTAGGTGGTACTAGGCATTAGTGAAGGTCCCAAGGTGATGCTAACACACAGTGAGATGAGGAGGTGCTGCTTCTGGTTTTCCGAGGGCTGTACGTCTCCACCTCCCACACCCGCCCCCCCCGCCATTTCTCTCTTCCCTACTTTCTTATCAGTCCCTCTTAATTTTTTCCCCAAAGCTGAGAATGGGCTGAAAAGCCAGGTCGGGAAGCCATTCCAACCACCCCTTCTCCAGAGCACAGGGCTAGGAGCTGAGGATCAGGAGTACGCGACCCCAGCACCGCCCTCCAGGGCTGCCCCGCTGGCTCCAGGCCCTGCTCCCCTCCCCACCAGAGCCCAGTGCTAATCTGATTTATGATGTCTGCACAGAAGAAATGACACTAGAAAGGCCATTTAAATCATCCTGTCACTGTTGCTCTCCCTGCCGAGGCAGTCTTCTTATCTCTACTCCTTTTTTATTAAAGCTAAAAGCCTCTTCCCAGCTAGGGAACAGCTGCTGAATACAGCCAGATCTGACCCCATATAGGGTCTGTCGACGGGTTTCCAGGGGACAAAAGGATGCTCAACCCAGAAAGCTGATGCCCCAGGACACATACTGCCCTTGGCATTCCTCTCAGCTTCGGCTGGACCCCATGGCCATTAGCAGACATATCCCAGTCAGAGGAGAGCAGCTGGGGCCCATGGGGTGAGGAACACAGGACTAGGACCTTTCCATAAAGTCTCAAGTACTTTCCTCGGCCTATAAAGTCCTGCACAACCAGGCCCTGCTTCCCTCCTGGTCTCATCTCACACCACACTGACACTCCAGCCATATTCCCTTCTCTTTCCCAGTGATCTCTGTGCTTTCCTACCACAGGACCTTTGCACATGCTATTCCCTCTGCCAGGAGCATTCCTTCCATCTCCCCTTCACCTGGCTCCCTCCCTACCTTCCTTCCCATCCCAGGTCAGCATCACCTCCCTGGGGAAGCCTTCCATGACCTTCCAGGCTAGCTGACGTTTCCCCTACACACACTCTCAAAGGATGCTGTACTCGTCTTCCATGGCACTAGCACAATATTTGTGTGATTATTTGATTAATGACCATCTAGCCCACTATCATAAACTCTCAAGACAGCAGGGACTGGCTCTGTTTTGTTAAACAGCTTTACTGTGGTATGATTTATATATTGTACTAAAGACTGGCTCTAATATGTATCCACTTGCTTGTAATGATGCCAAGCATGTGAATATAGAACTGTGCAATTAACATGCGTGAGATCCCCATCTATCCATGTTTTTCTGAGATGCCATGGTTCCTGCTTCTGATGCTTATCCTAACCCCATTAATCTCCTCTGAACCCCAATCAATTATAATTGGCCCCAAATTAAATCATCAAGAATGACCCTACTTTAGTAACAATGGCTGACATCCTTATTCACAGCCCCTAAAGGTAGGTACAATTATGATCCTCATTTTGCAGATGAGGAACTGACTCATCTAGGTTTAACTTACCGATGGCTAGAAAAAGGTTGAGCCAGGATTCAATCCAGCTGCGACCCCACAGGCTTCTAGTAACTGCTATTCTGTATTGGCTCATACCTACTTCCGCGTGTCTCAATTGAGCTTTGTGACCTTAAGCAAGTTGCTTGTACTCTCAGCTTCAGTAAGATGGAAATAATAATAGTGCCACTCTCAAGGGCTACTGTAAAGGTAAAGGAGAATACTGTTGTGCTTGTGACCTAGTGGCCTCTCCTAAGTGCCCCTGTTTTGTTGTTTCTGACTCTTCATAACACTCCTGGAAGGCTGGAAGACTAGGTTTCACTGTACCCTTTTAAGAGATGAAGACATTTAAGACACTGTGTCCTGCTAGCACCCCAGCTCCTGCCATGCTCCTGGGGTGACAAAGACATCCCCGTACTCAGTGTCTGTTCGCATTAGGACTTTGCCCTAGGTAAAGTTCTCAGACTCAGGCTGAGATATCGGGTGTCCTAGGGCCCCCATTTTCTGTTTCCATGGAGGGGGGGCCCCAGCCAGAGCTAGCCCTGGATGAGCCAACATGTCCCCACCTCTGTGCCACCAGGAAGCCCCTTTGTGAGGCTCTTTGAAGCTCCACGGAGCCATGCTTTGAAAGGCTGTATCTGCCAAACCAATTGCATTTATTAAGTAATCATTCATTTTTATTTGTCAAGGATGTGCATAAGGTCCAATCGGGGCTCCTGATCAGCCCAAGATAAGCAGTGCAGCCAGACTGAGCTGACAGAATTCCAGCCAAAAAGGAGAGAAATGGCATTTCATTTAGTCTGGGCAGACCTGTCATGGGGAGATGTATGATCTCCCTTAAGCTTTCTGAAATATTGCTAATCACTCTGGGCCCCCTATTACCACATTGAAAGATGGCCCCTAGGAGTCTGGGGATGCAGGATGGGGGAGCCCTTGCCCATGAGGAGTGAGATGCTGCTACCAGGGGGGCGCTGCCAATTGCTGCTCATATTCACACGAGCACAGCCACCAGAGCAGCCTGCTCCACTGCAACACCCCCATCCAGCTGGGTGTCTTTCCATTTGGGGGATGTTTGTTTTACCAGAGTGCACCAGGACAGACAGGAGTGGAAGGCAGAGACAGGAAGGAGAGCCAGCCTATGCCAGCAGCTCTACTCTGGGGCCATCTTGGTTCTGTCACTTTGGGCATGGGTGACCTGTGGGATAAGTCACCTCCCTTCTCAGTCTGGGTCTAAATTCCCTTAGCAGTTAGGAGGGCCTAACCCCACCTGCTTTACTTCTTCATACAGCAACCTCGAGATTCAGGGTCAAAATACAATCACATATGAGAAAGTGCTTTACACACCACAGGACACACACATGTGGTTGTTTTGTTTTTAACGCGGTAGCTTATTTCTAACTTGGAAAGAATGCATATTCACCATCACTCTCAAAGTGTAATTTTCAAGAAGTTTAAAACACAGCTCATATAAATATAGAATGAACATGTGTCAAAGATTTTTTAACTCCTTACTAAGGGGGCAAGTAAGGTAGCAGAACTCGTTCAAAGAGAATTTTGAGGAAGTGGGGACTTAAGGGCATTTAAGCAGGAATAAGAAACTAAGATTCCTGGATTAAATACAAAACTGGTTATTGTCCTATAGGGCATTAAAAAATCATAACCTTTGGAGTTATATTTTCTACTGGACAGAAATTATTTGCATCTCTACCAGGAAAAATCTTCAGTCTGAGCCCTTAATTAATCGTCAATAACAAAGTCAAACTAAAGTACATTTCCCCAGATACTAAAAAATCCTCTGGGGGGCTGGTTGAACAATGCCCAAGAATGACACACCACACTCTCTTGGCCTTATTTCTAAGTTTTGGATAATTTATCTTAACATCACTTAGAGCCATGCTAAATAGTCTCTCTGGAAACTGATTTTCCCAGAAGGGCAGCCAATCCCTCCCACTCACAGAAGCACTGAGGAGAGACCTAAGACCATCACTGGGCACACAACCCTCTCTCCCACCCCTTCTATAATACTTTAACTATGTCTCCTGCTCAAGAACAGATAAGCGCACCCCTAACACTGCCCCATGCCTGTGGCATATGCATAAAAACAAGGGAACACCATGCATGGTAATAGCTAACATGCTGTGCCGGGCACTGTTCCAGGCACTCAGAGAATCCTCTGCAGTGAACAGGTGAAGGAAGCAAGACACAAAAAGGGAAGTTCCAAGTTTGGTCACTTGGTCAGCAGTTAGTGAAGCCGGGGTCCAAACCCAGGAGGACTGGCTGCAAAGGAAAGGTTATCAATCACTAGGTCATCCTGCCTCTCCACTCACAGGGAAGCTCTTCCTGGAGGCAGTGGCTGCACCAATGACTTCTGAAGGTGCCCCCCCAACAGCAGATAAGATGTTCCATTTGGAGAAAAGAGTCTCAGTGGGAAACCCAGGACTGTCAGCTAACCAAAACCATACTGTTAACTAAAGCCATGGTACAGCGCCATGTACAAAAAAAAAATCAATGAGAAGTCTTTTAATTGTTCCATGTAAAAAGAACGTGCCACTCATGTAAGTGATTTTAGTAATTATGCCTTTATTCTCTAACAGTAGGGAAGGGAAAAAAAACCCAGGAATCTATAAAAAGGCTGAGTAAAGAATTAATTTAGTAAATAGTATTTAAATCAAGGAGTTATTTTTGGATTTTTCTCAAAACTTGAATTGGCTGAAAGTACTTTAATTACTCTATAATTGCATGGATTAATTTATTCCCATCCCCCAAGAGAAAGTCTATTTATGTTCCTGGGGGGCATCTTGAAAGCAAGGCCAAGATCTCTGAAAGAAACAGGAGGTTGGTGTTGCAGGATATTCATAATCACATAAGTAGTCTGATATTAAGTATAAGGAGGTTAATCATTCAAACTCTTTTTGCCTTTCCCCCAGCCCAGGCTTCTTGAGGCAGAACAGCTTGAAAGACCAGAACAGACCACTGCCTAGAGCATTTTGAGATAATCTTCACCTCCACCCCATTCCCAGGAACCATCTCTGGGGTATGTAAACCTCAGACTACCTGCTGCTGCCCAGTACTGAGGCCAAACTTATTCATGGTGTGGGGCAATCTTGGACTAGCAAAGGCTAAGATAAGTCCCTGAACAGAAGGTGCTGGGAACCTCTTCAGTCACACACAGTGTCAGGAGAGGTACTGAGAAAGAAAGAAGAGGTGCTGGGTTAATCGCAGGAAACTGGGGAAAGTTACTCTCATTTTGGAGCTTCTAGGTGCCTGGTGAAAGTTTCTATAGGTTAGGCTTAAACCAGGACATCACCCAAGAGCCAGGGCCAGTGTATCCACGAGGCCAATAAAGCCTCCTTAGGTCTCTTGCCAGAGAGACTCCTTAAAGTTACCTCAGATACCAGAGGAGATGGGAGTGGGTCCTAGGGGCCATGGCTGTTGGAAGACACAGAGAAAAGGAGGAAAATCTGTTGACATTTGACATCTCCTGCCTTGGCAAGAACTCACTCCAAAGAAATATTTTCATATCTTTCCACCTTACCTGGGTCAATATGAAAAGTGGAGAAAAGGTTTCTTCCCTACATGTTTCCCCCATCTTTTGGCAAGTATTGCACTGCTAGCACCACTGAATGGGCAGAGGCTTGGAATTCAGCATAGTCCAAAGTGCACTGAGCACATAAGCTGGGCTTGGCACCATACCAAGTGCTTTATGTTTCAGTCATCAAACAATCCTGTGGGTCACTCTCTTGCATCCCACCTTACAAAAAGGAACTGGGGCTTCAAAAGGGTGAGTAGCTTCACCAAGGCAGCACAGCTTGTAAGTAGAGCCAGCACCAGAATCCAGAAAGGCCGACTTCACAGCGACACTGTTACCCACTCCTGACACCTTTGCTGCTGAGGAAATAAAGCTCCAGGAACACGTCTCATGCACCTGGACCCCTCTAACATCGCCAAGCTTCTAAAGATTTGGTTCAAGAAATTATGGAAGGATGGACGATGGAAGGAGATGTTGTCTTTCCAGTGATTTCAGTAACAAGAGGCTTCATGCCTCTGCAGCTGCTCTATCCTGGTCTTCTAAGCATCTGTTACCAGAATGCCAGAGAGGCCGGGCAGGTGGGAAATGCTACTGAGCAAAAATTTAATGTCCTATTCAACCCAGAGGTGGTAGCGGTAGAAACAAGGGAAAAGGTAGAAACTTCAGCATCGCTTTGTGTGTATTGGGGCGTGGGGGGCGGTCACCATATGCTCAATCGATGATTATTACTCAACCTCCCGGTCTTTGTACTCACAGACAGGTGGACAGGAAGAGGAGCAAAGAAGATTCTCAAAGATTCTATGGAGAAACACATGCCTCTGTGAATAATGACCTCGTGAATTATAAATAACATTATTTTTACAAAACTTCACAGCTTGCAAAGTTCACAAATAACCCTATGAAGTAAGTATTGTTATCACTCCAACTGCATCGATGAGAAAATTCAGACTCAGAGGAAGTCACTTACCCCCGGGGCACCTGGTGATCCATGGCAGAGCCAGACACAATCTCAGGAGCCCTCACTTTGAAGCCCTCTGCTCTTCCAGCCACAGCACCCAGCCTCTGTAAGGCCGCACCAGCCCCACCTGCCCCTGCACTGTGTCCACACCTCCATCGTGGCACTGACACGCAGTGCCTGCACACGGTAGGTGCTCCACAAAACATCTGCTGGAAGTAAATTTGAGACGGCTTCACTGCTCCTCCAATGATGCAGAATGGATTTGAAAACTACTGGAAACACAGCTTCTGGCTAAGCATGGCAGATAGAACCCATGCCATTGACCCCACGCCCTCATGGACTCCACTAAATGACTCTAAAAAGGAAAAAAGAAGGCAAAGACCCCATCACAGCAAAAGGCAACAACAGCAGACAAAATGAGACAGACAAAATTGTGTTTGCTGCGGGGGGCAGACGGCTCCTGAGAAATGATTTAGCAGGCTAGAAAATGTGGAACCCTAAGCTGGCAATGGGGGAACTTTACATTTATTATCTCTGAGCCCCAGGAAGGTTCAGGAGGTGAGGACCCCCGGCACCTCTGAAAACAGGATTTGGGGTGCTGAAAAAGAAGGACTAAAGACTTTATAAGTACCAGCTAAATCCCCAGATGCTCTCCGACCCTAATGAAAATGGAGATTGACTCTCTGGAGAGGTGAACAGACAAGCTCTGGAGGCTACACCACACTCCAGGAGGGCCACCCTGAGGACAGGGGACAAAGTCAAAGTCCACATAATGACCACTGAGGAGCCCACGCCCTCTTGCCCCACCTGGCACCGTGCCTCTGGGATGGCCAGGCTGGCATCCCTTCCAAGCCCCCGTCCCTGATCTGCTCCCTGTCTTTACAGACAGCGATGTCTGCCCCCAGGCCTCAGTCATCCTTCTCTGCTGCCTCTCTACTCCTGACTCTGCCACCTTTCTCTTGTCTAATTTCACACAAATTAAATTGGGCCTCAGCCCAGGCAGGGTCTTAAACACACACTCACTGAAATCCAATTAACCTTCGATAAAGGTCCCACAATCAATAGTCATTCTGTGGCTGAGGAGGCTCCATCCAGCCTGGAAAAGCAGACTCCTGCACGACCTTTACTTTTAATAAGATCAATGACAGTCACTGTCACCAGCTCTTAAAGTGACCGGCAAATATGATCACCAGGTCAGGCCCTCAGTAATATCTGCTTCTGGGCTGAGACACAAACAAACGAGGGCCCCTGCAGGCTGCTGGCTCCCAAGGCCCTGGCAGGTGAGCACACCTGGGCAGGGCTGCCTCGTGCCTGGAGGTACAAAACAGCAAAGTGAACTCTACCAACTCACCTGGGGTGGCCCAGGCCCCCTGGTATTGTGTTGGAGTAAAGGATGGGGTCCTAAACTTTAGTGAGTGTCTGAACCACCTGGAGAGTTTGTTGAAATGCAGATTCTTGCAACCCTCTGCAATCCTTCCCACCCCAGATTTCAATTAGTGAGTTTGGGGTGGGGCCCAGGAATCTGCATTATTCAATAAGCTCCCCTAGTGATTCTGAAAGAGATGGTTCATGAACAAGTCTTAGCTCCAAAGACAAATAAAATGTGTTTTATAACTGTTCCATAAAATATTCAAGCAGAAAGGCCCCCAGGTTAGAATCCAGCTAGTTCAATACCTTCAATAAGAAAACTGAGGATCAGAGAGGGGATGTGATTTGCCTAAGGTCACACAGCAAGCCACCAGCAGGGCTGGGCTAGATCCTGAACCTATGTCTCTTGTCTCCTAACCTGGTGCTTCCCTATCCAAGGCTATTGGGAACTGGCTATTTAGACTGGTCTTTAGGTCCTCACAAGCTAGGCCCAATGGGACTGGAATGCTGGAGGATGAGGAGGCCTCTTCAAAGTGGAGCGAGGCTGACTGGAGCCATCCCCACCCACCTTGACAGGCCTTCTTTCTACAGCCACCTTCCAGCACAGACACCAGCTTGTAGCCGCCAAGATGCCACTAACCACACTCCCCCCAGGATTTGGAGTGAGATTTTTGCCCCTTGTCACTCCTATCTAGCCCTTGTACCTCCCTCCCCAAGGAATGCTCACAGCCAGGCTGTCCTCAGGAGGGAGAGTCACTCCAGGGCTGGCCTGCTGAGTCCCACAATCCCAGGGAGACTTTAGAACCTCAGGAGTCTATTTATTTGAAACTTTCAGGAACATGGAGTCTTTTACCCTCAACAATACACAGGCATGCGCGCGCGCACACACACACACACCCCACTAGTCTTCTACAAGGCCTGTGGCTTTGACGTTGGTCGGTAAGAGACATAACAGATTGATTTCTGCAGAGTAAGGCCTGTCCCTAATCTGCTCCCAACATCACTGATGGTCAGCAACAGCATGGTAGAGCACTGTAGTGGCCCAGAGCCCACCGTGGGGGTTTCTGTGGGAGTTTCTGTGGGAGTAAGTATTTAATGACATCCTCTCAGACTATCAAAGAGCTTCCCAAGTCATGAAAACCCTAGAAGCCAGGGGCAGGGGATTAAGAAATTAAGACAGTGCAGTATTGCAATGACAGACCAATAGACCAATGGAAAGAACAGATTCCAGAAAAGACCACATCTGGCTGATGACAAAGATGCCACACCCCAAAACTGTGTGATTCCATTTATGTGAAGTTCAGTAATGGGCGAAAGTAATCTATGGAGGCAGACGTCAGAAGAGCAGCAGCTCTGGTAGAGGTGAGGGTGCTGACCAGGACAGGTCATGAAGGAGCTTGCCAGGGGGCTAGAAATGACTTGTAACTTTATCTGGATGGTGATTACATGGCATCTTCATATGGAAACTCACAGAAATGTACAATTAAGATTTGTGACCTGAGGTATAATACATTATCTTCCCTCTCTGAGTCTCTGATTCTTCATCTACAAAATGGAGTCAATGAGACCTCCCTCGTAAGCTGACAATGCAGACAGGGCCTGGCACATGGAGTCAGGCAGTCGGTAAACATAAATGGTAAAAGGAGACAAAGCAGGAAAAAACAGGGCCCAATGATGACAACAACAAAAACGACAACAATCCCCTCACTATCGTTCTAGGGTGCTCGCCACATGCCTGGCACGGTGCTAAGTACTGCTTGTGCATCAGCCCGTATAGTTCTCACAACATCTAGAGTTAGGTATGAAAAAATGGAAAAATGTTTCTATAAAAATGTATAAAGTGACCCTTGATGTACACCAGGAAGAAAAGCGCATGGGGACTGGGCAAAGCTCCCCAGTCGGTACTCCAGCCCCTTTGAGTAGCTACTGATGTGGGCTGCCAACCAGGTGGCTCCAGGTTCCAGCAGCCCAAGGTAGATCCCTGGGAGGGAGATGGAGACAGCGAAGGAGCAAGGACTCTGGAGTCATGCAAACCTGGGTTCAAACCCTGGTTCTGCCCCTGCTAGCTCTGTGATATTGGGCAAGTTGTTTAACCTCTCTGAGCACTAGCTTCCTCATCTGTAAATGGGGTTAATAATATATACTTCACAGGATAGCTGTAAGGAGTGCAGAGTATATGTGTCACATGCCTGGTACCTATTAGTTGCTTATAATTATTATTATTATTATTCCCAAAGAACTGTGATATCAGCAGGCACCATTCTGCATGTACACAGAAGACAACCAACACTCTCCCCTTGCCCTCACAGAGGCCAACCCAGGGTATGAGGCTGGTTTATTTACCTGTTCACTCATTTACAGATGTCTACCGAGGACCTGGCTCTGCACAGACCACTGGCTTTACATGCAAGGTATTGAAAGAGGGGTGGAGGCAAGAGCAGATGACCCAGGCTTCGGAGGGCACACCCTGCCCAGCTCCCACTGCCCACCTCTGGCCCAGCTGCCCCCTCCTCCCAGACCCCTCGCTTGGTCACGAGCAAGCGACTATGCCAGAGTGCATCTTCCTGTTTGCACTTGTCTTGGAAAATCAAAGTTGCCTCTGATTAAACGCCATTACAGCTCTGGGCTTGCTGGATCCAAAGAGATTAATGGATTTGAGGGTGCTGCTGGAATGAAAATCCCACTGCAGCTGGTAGTAAGTAAATGCCAGTACCCTGGCAGGAGTGAGACCTCTGGGATCTCTCCTGAGCCGCAGGCAGACAGATCCTGCTCCCTTTAAGGCTGTTCAGGAAAAGCCAAGGGTGACCTCTCATCCCATCCACTTCCTTCTTCATTGGAGCCAAAGACTTCGTATTCCGCCTGAACACCCTCCCTGCTCCCACCCTCAAAGCCAACAGTGAGGGAAGCAGAGTCAGAGCCCCTAGTTGTGTTACTGGCTGAGTGACCTTGGGAAAGGAATTTGCTCTCTCTGCGCTTTTCTCCCCATCTGTATAAAGTGGAAGGTTGAATTATCCTTTTGCTTATCCTTTTCCCCCCAAGCAGCAGAACTCTTCCAGGAAAGCCCAATAGGCAGCTCAGGTGATGGCAGAGCTGCCCTGGGTGAAACAGGTTGGGCCCTGTGTCTGTGCAGCCTCCCCACACTCCCACACACACTCCAAGGCCCCCAAATGGGTTCTTGGAGCATCGTTCCCCAAGTCAGGTAACAACAACTTTCCTAGAGGCCTCGGCCAGCTGCAACAGCACCTTTCCCTGCCACGTTCCCGGCAGCCGTTCCTATGCTCTGATGCAGCCCAAGAGGAGTAGTGGGATCAGGCAGACCTGGGTTTCAATGCCAGCTTTGCTAGCTGTGTGACCTTGCGCAAGTTACCTTCCCTCTCTGCGTCTCTCTGATTCTTCATCTGAAAAGTAGAGATGATAAGACCACCCTCTTAAGTTTTTTCAGAAGGGAAGGGCCTGACACAGGGAGTCAGGCATCCAATAAACACTAATGGTAGAAGGAGACAAAGAAGGAAAGGACAGGGCCCAGAGATAATATAATGAAATCAACAACAACCTAGTTACCATTCTAAAGCGCTAACCACACGCCAGGCACTGTGCTAAGCACTGTTTGTGCCCTGGTCCTCACAAGCCCTCTCGGAGGTCCCATCATCATCCCCATTTACAGAGGTCACCAGGAGGTCTGTACAACCACCACACCCCCTGCTACCCCAGCTGGCTCGTCTGGGCCACTGTGTGGCTTTCTCCTCTGGGCCATCTCACCACTGGGACCACATGTTCATCTTCATGTGTTGCCTCGGGGGGAGGGGGAAGCAGAGCAGGAGAGAACATTCACCCCCTCAGGTCTGGCCTTTTCATTCCTTCCTCCTGCCCAGCCAGAGTGGCAAATCACATCACTGCACTCCTCAAAACCCTTCAGTGACTCCCTAGTACCTCCAGGGTCACACCTAAGACCTTCACCATCTGTCTCCTCACCTTACCCCCCCACATGCCCCAGGGAACCCTGCCACAGCCCTGCCCAACTTCATCCATTCCCTTCCCCTTCCTTGGAAAGCCACTCCCTGGCATATTCCTACTCATGCTGCTGGGGACGCAGACCTGCAGCAGAGATGAGCGCCTCCTCCTCACGGCTCCCTGGGGTCTGGCTCACACCCCTCTTGCTGCCTGAGAGTGGCTGTAAGGATTAAGAAGTATATCTGACTCTGACGCTAGGCACTAGGGATTGGGTCTAGCTCCCCTGTGAACCCTGGCACACAGCAGGGACTATAAAAATGATGAATGTTGTTGAAAAAGTACAACTCTACCCCTCCCTGTGGGACCCTGTGGCAACCAAGAAGCAGAAAATGGGGCATAGGCCCCACCCACCGGCTAGTTTTCCCTGAGACCAAGGAGATGGGAGGAGGGAAACACAAGCCCACCCTTATCTTCCCTGCTTTCTGAAGCTGATGCAGTTGGCTACTGCTGCCCCCTTTTTGTCTGATACCTTGAGATCTGGGTAGCGGCAGGGAGAGGGGAGAGCGGGAAGAGGGAGGAGATTGTAAACAGGCCCTGCAGAGGCAGAAGGATTAAGTCCCACTGATTCTGCACCATTGTCCTCTGTGGCTGCCCAGCTGTGTGGGGCTCAGATGACACTAGAAGAAAAGACAGTAATTGCTTGTCCAGGCAGGAGGTGCAGGGAGGGGCTCAGCATGTCCCTGCACCCCTGAGTACAGAGGGTTGGCCTAGATGACTTGGAAGGGTCCTTCTTGCTCAGAGAGTTTATAATTCTTCAGACAGACAGTGGGGCCAGACTCTGAGGCCTCACCTGGACACACTGGGCCTTCCTGGGCAGCCCCGACCTCCTGACCTCACCTCGTTGACATCGATCTTGTTCCTCTCCATGTAGTCTCTGTCATTGACTTGCCCGCCGTCCACAAACTCCATCAGGAGGACCCGCTTGGTGGACAGCTCCCAGTAGATTTGGGGGACCTGGGAGAAGAAAGGACAAGTCAGAATGGTCCAGGGAGGCTGGAGTCAGGGGCGAGGACCACACGAGGCACGGCGCACCAGACAACAGCAGATGCTCCCTCCCAGAACTGGGGAGAAGAGACCCAAGAGGGGCCTCAGCAGTGTGGAGGGGCAAGGAGGGGGGTGGCCAGGCCGAGAGAGAGGCAGGCTACTCCACCTCTGCCAGCTAGGCCCCCAGCACACTCCTTCAGAGACCCCCTCCTGTTTGGGGACCAGAGAACGGCCTCCCCACCCTCCTCCATGCATTCCACATACTGTTAAGGGCCAAAACTAAAATTGGACTTGGGAAGAAAACGTGTGAAACGCCTTATACCTGGACGTGGGTGTTAAAAGCTATTTCCCTGTCTCCATCCCCCCATCAGGCGCACTTCATGCTCTTCGTGTGAATCTTAACCCTCTGCCTCAGTTTTTTCACCTGGGTATTGGGCATGTCATATGTATTGAGCGAATGAGTGAATTTTTACCAGATGATAAATTTTGTTTCTCATGCCAGCTTCCTACAAGCCCCCTGTGACAGTCAATGCTGGATCTTAACCTAACATCTATTCTCAATCTTCCTTTTCTCTAGAGATGAAAAAACTAAATATTAATACTTTCCTTGCCTGTTTTAATAGTAGGTATGGCCATGTGACACAGTTCTGGCTTATGAACAGAAGTGGAGGTTTGCCAGGGGATGCTGGGGAAGTTTTTATTTTCTTGATAAAAGGGGATGTTTGTATGGTGCTACTTTTCTTCCACTTCTCTTCCTGCCTTGAAAGTGAATGTGATTCCTGGAGCTGCAGCAGCCATATTGCGACCATGAGGAAAAAATCCAAGAAAATCAATGAGATGCCAGCCCTGATATTGTCAAACCACAAAAACAGTATCAGAAGGCAACTGCTGCAAGCCTCCTTGCTATGTGAAGAAAATAAATCCTTTTTGTTTAGGATACTCTAAATGGGGCTTTCAGTTACCTGCAGACAAATGCATTACTAACTGATACACTCTCCAACCCCCTCTGACTCTGAGAACACCCAAACCCCCAAAAGAGAACAGATTTCTCCAGAAGTAGGCAAGAGATTGCACTCTACCAGGGCTGCTGGCCTGCCATAAGTGAGTGACATCCATCAGGACCACGACAGCCAGGAGGGAGGAACCGCTGGGCTTTCAGCATGCCATGTTTACCCAAAATTTTGATGGGTTTATTTTCTCTTACAAATAAAGAAACAAGGGCAGCTAATTGAAATGTTTTGGAGAATAAGATCTACCTTCACCCTAAGTGGCCCTCAAGTCAAGAGACCTATTTCTTGTTCCTACTTCTACTAAAAACTGTTGCATCTGAGACCAGCCAATTTACACCTCAGCCTTCCTCACTGGAAGGGAGAATTGTTTCTGCCCCATCTCAGTAAGGAGCTCTGAGGATAAATGGGTCCATATATACAGTGAAACACTCTGCTTGGAACAAAGGTTCCAACTGAAATCAAAGTGCTATGTTGGCTTGCTACTTCCCTGTGGTTTTTGCCATTTGAAAATCTGGGCCAATAGCAAAATCTATAACTCTCTGCTACCTTGAACTTAAAATTTAGACTTACTCGGCATTTTTCAAAAAGTATCTTTAAAAAAATGAGTGCAAGTTTGTCACAATTTAATGTCTGGTCACAATTTAAATGAAAGGGACATATTTTGGAGTTAAGTTCTTCCCACTGAGTTTGTTTGGAAACCTAGACTTGAGGGTAGACCCCTGGGGCTCTGGAGACAGGAAGTGAACCCCCAGGTAGGCCTGCCTAGGGCAACTTGGAAAACAGCCAGGAAAGAGTCACAGGCAGAAAGAGAAAACCCAAAGGCTGGAGATTCTCTGTGTTTGTTAATCAGGATCCTGGGTGTGCTCAGGTTTCCCTCCCCTGGCTCTCCCCTTCCCGCGTCTCCCTCCAAATTTAACCATTCCCATCTAAAACAGAATGTGCCCCTGCCTTCAACTGCTTAGATTTGAAATATCAAGCCTGGGAAACAGAGGGGTTTGTCATGGAAGCTCAAGAAGGACTGCAGGTGCACCTCAACAGATAGAACATGGAAATGACTGCAAAATCCCAAAGTCTTCCCTGATCGGTTAGGAAAAGTGACTTGCCCCTAAATCACCATGTGGGCAGGAGGGCTTGGGGTGAAATTCACTTCACCCCACACCCATGTTCCACCACCATCCCCATCTCTGCTTCCTCCAGAAGGACGGAAAAATGAAAAAGGAACCTTGAAACAGACAGTAACAACCTCCACCCCCCACCCCCCATCAACAAAACAAAACAAAACTGCTCGCCGGCCCCACAGGCAGGGTCACACCCTGGCAATCAGGACCCCAGGGCCCAGGGTCTACCTCCTTGCCACAGAGCAGAGGCCTCACTCCTGTGGGCTTCACCTGCCCCTACCCTAAAGCCAATCCTGACCCACGAGGGAAGGCACAGATTATGGAAAGTTCCAACCCAAGACCTGGGCCTCAGCCTCGTAGTCTGGCCCTGACCCACGCCTCTGCTCTGTTCCTGTGCTTTGGTCACCACACCCGTGAAGCAGGCCCTGGGTTGTCTGAGCCAGGGCCCATCACCCAGGGCCTAGCAGTGCAGATCACAGACCTGGAGGCACACTGCTGGGCTGGAGCCCCAGCTCTGCCACCTACAAGCTGTGTGACTGTGGATATATTTCATAACCTCTCTGAGTGCCAACTTCCCTACAGGATGGTTACAGTAGAAGCAACACCCCACTTCCTACCGGCATGAGCAGAGCTCTGGTGCACCAGACACTTAGCAACTGCTAACAGCCACACAGAGCTTCACAGGGGGTTCTGATACACGCCAGGGCTGAGAGTTATGCTATAGACAGTTCACCATGATTCAGATCTTCCCCACAATTATTACAAAGGCTCTGGATCCAGGCTGCCCCTTACTGGTAAGCTGTCTAACCTGGGCAAACAGTTTGATCACCCTGGGCCTCAGTGTCATCACTGATGATACGGGGCTAACAAAGGCACCTCCCTTGTGGGGCTATTATAAGGATTAAAGAGTAAATACATGTAAAGCACTCTAAAAGGTATCTACCACATCATATACATATAAAAAATGTTATATATTAATTACTACACATCAGGAGTTCTTAATCTTTGAAGTTCTTAGGAAGCTATGATGCTTCTCCAAAAGCATGCACACCCCCTCAGGGTGTGCCCACATTCCTGGAGAGTCCCAGGCTTCTTGGCTCCCATTAAGAAACCCCAGGGTGGCCCTGCTGTGAGACGGCCCTCACCCATCCCCACCTCCACGCATTCCAGTCCCAAACCCTGTGGGACTAGCTTCTTCCCTGCTACCTTGTCCCTAGCCGTCCCCCAGGTTAGTCACAAACTTCACCACTTGTCCTGTCCCCTCCCCTCCCACTCTGATGCCAAACCCACAGTGCTGGTCTTAACCTTTGGCCTGGCTGCCCCTCACCCTCTGCCAGTCTCCCTGTCACCACATTCACATTCAATGCTTGTCTGAGGCCTGGAGATTTACAGTACAGGGCCGAGGCTCTTAAACCCCACAAAAGCACGGGAAGACACCTCATACACCTGGAGGTGAACTCTTTGCTGAGGTCTCATTATGCACGGATGTTGTGACAGGCTGCCAGTATGCAAAAGCAATCTATCTCCAGGTTGAAGGGCTGAACTGGGTTCACAGTGCAAAATTCTCTTCCCGCTTGTTATGTGTTTAGGCAAAATTAATTACTCAGGAGCCTTAATTCCACCATCATCTTAGGATGGGGCGAGAGTCTTGGAAGAAGCAGGTCAAATTGGTACATTAATTATTTACCCATTTGGCATCTTCGTTTGAAAAATGTGTGTTATTGTTATTATTATGGGTCTTGGTCTGGCAGTTGCTAGCTGGCCCCAGCCAGGGGACAATTTTGCTGTTTCCATGGGAACAGTGGAGGAGATGGTTCTGTTTGTCTGCTCATAGTTCTGGCTCTGAGGGGCACCCCTGCCGTGTAAAAGGCAGCAGAGTATGCTGAGAGGAGCAACAGACTTGGGGTCAGAAAATCTGAGTTGTTGCCGTAGCTCCTCTACTCAAATTGTCATCTGTAAAATGGGCTGATGGCTGCTGGAAGGATTCAACATCACAGTACCTGCTCAGTGTTCAATGCAGCAGCACATGACAGAAGAAACATTCAATAAATATTGCCCACCCCTTTGTATAGTCAATACTTCTTAGAAGCTCTCTCCTGAGCTCCTTATCCTGGGTGGAATTAAGTACTGCCTCTCGGGAATCCACAGAAACATGGGTAAGTGTCCGTCACAGAGCTAACCAACTTGAGTATGGTCCCCCACTAGATGGAAAGTTTTCTGGGCAGGGGCCAACCCCCAGCTCCTAGCACAACAACAGGTTCAGGAAATGCTCAATAAAGGAATGAAAGAAATGAGATATGCCAGTAGAAGCATAACTTAGACGCCACAATGTTATTCTAATTAGTTAACATTATTACTTGTCTGAGAAAGCCAAGTTCTCATTGAACTGGTGGTTTGCGCTTCAAGGCTGGGGCAGTGTCACCAGATCTAGTCTGCACTTCTGGATTTACATGCACAAGAGGATCTGTACATCCACGTCTGCAATGGCAGCCAACAAAATGCCAATCAAGCATACTGGGAGCATCGGGATAGACCTGACCCCCAGCACACTTAAAGAGCTACACTTCTCCAGTGGCTACGCCGTCCACCAAAATCAATGTGTCAAGACACTGCACTGACCAGCACAGCTGTGGTTGTTCCTCCTGTGATCTGAGCTTTAGGATTGCCAAGTGGTCAGATATAGACACATCCTCAGTCACTCCATCTCTGTCAGTCTGGACAGCAGAAGTATAAACACTAACTCCATTTCTCATGACGTCTCCAAAAGCCACATGAACACTTTAGTCCAGAACAACAGAGCCCTTCCCATTCAATGTTCTGAGCCACTCTCCCCAAGAAGAATGCTACTTGACCATTTGCTCTGGAACTGGCACACGGAGCTCCTGAGGTTTCCAGGACCCCCTCTGCATTCTCTAGGCCTCCTGAGTGAAGACAGAAGGGCTGATCTCTTCTAGAGTTGAAAGTCAAGCTCTCCATGTAGACCACCGGAGGGGCCCTCCAACCCCTGCACCACTGTGCTAAAGGGGTACCCCTGGGTAACGGGCACAAACCCCACCAAGGACAAGAAGTGTTGGGAAAACAGTGGTGCTGGCACGCATCTCTCTCATTCCAGCCCGTGTGCTCTGCGGGGAAGATCAGGATGGTCCTCAAAGACCAGCTCCGTGCCCACCCCTCAGAAGAGCCTGCCCTGACCTGATGGGCCATGGGAGTCCCTTCTTCTGACTCCTCGGAGCCCTTACAATACCTCTCATGATACAGTTTTGACTTTGTACCATTTGATATTGTTTCTCACATTAAGTGTTTTCTATTACATAGGGCAGTTCTGCTATTATACTTGTTTTGAAAACACAAATTTGTTCCAGTGTGATTGCTATATTAGGGAACAGTTTGATCAAAATGCAAATTTTATATTAGCTTATGTGCACTATCGTCTGCGAGAAATACTGTGAATGCAGAAAACTGTATCTAGCTGAACCGTGCCACATGGGGATACACAAAACACACACCGCAAACATCACTGCACGTGGCTGAGTCACGCACATCTGGTGTTACAGCCTTCCGTCCCATTTCAGAGGACCCTCCACCCACCACCACATGATAATTCACAAGCAGCAACCCTTCTGAAGCCCACTTCCATGAGCAGATTTCAAGGTAAAATGCTATGCGTATTGTGGTCTTTTGTGTTTCTTAGACATTTAACGTATGTAAAACTGTGCTACTGTTTTTATTCTTATCTTCTTTTGTTTTCTGTGTTACTGATGAAGTTTTTGAGTGGTATACCCCCAACTCCATTTTCCCCATAAGCCCTGTGGTTTCCACTGTGTAATTCTGCATACTGTGGTGATTTCTAGGAACACATGTGCTGTGTTATAGCAGAACTAACCATATATTAAATGAGTTAATGTACATACACCTGGAACAGTGCCAGAACACAGCAGTGTTAGCTATCATCACCATCACCGTCATCAACCCATGCCTCACAGAGGCACAGACCATGGCGTATAGGCCCTTGGGTAGTGTGCAGTATCTTGCAATCGTCGATTATTCAATAAGCATCTGTTTAATCGACTGACAAGTCAACAGTCACACTTAGTATTTCTTCGTAAATTGCCTTCAAGGGCTTTAATGTGCACCACCAGTGACAAATCATTCATCCTTAGTAGAAGGCTCAGGGAGGAGACGTCCCAGTTATGTCCTGAAAGGAGGTACCAATCCCGCCGCTCTTCCACCAGACCCCCCACTCCCCATTGCCCTGCCCCGCCTACCTTTAAGAAGTCAAAGTGCTTGAGCATCTGGGCCACTTTCTCAGCATTCCTCCCTTCGTTGAGGAAATCCAGCTCCAAAGGCAGGTTCTTCTTGGCTTCATCCACCAGCCACATAAACTCAAAGTCTGGGAATAGCTGTTTCACAGCCAGGACGAGCACCTGAAATCCACCAAGCATCCCCCCATCAGTCAGCCCATGGCACCCACCAAGGGAGGTACATTTCCTCCCTTCCTGCTGGGTCTCCCCTGGAGTAAGGGTGGGTGGGAAAACTGCTCCCGTGGAGTCCATCTCTGTAGTCTACACCAAGTCCAAGATGGTGACAGCCAGCAGTAACCATGACTAAGCGGTCTGCTAAACACTCCCCACGTGCCCAGCACTGGGCTAAGCACTTTACTTACTCCCGCACCTAATCCTCACAACTCTGGGAGGTACACAGATGCACACCCTCTCATCCCCGTTTCATACATGAGGGGAAGCTGAGGCTCTGAGAGTTTATGTGATTTTCCCAAATTTGCCCAGCAGTGGAAGTACAGAGTCAGATTCCACTTGGGTCTACCCAACTCCAAGGCCCTTGCTCTGAAGGACTTTGTTCAACTGCTGCTGTTGTTGCTCCCAGATTTGTTCTTCGTGGCCCTGTTTACAAAGCACTGAGAGAGCGCTTCAACTGTAACTGTCATTTTTCTTTTAAGCTGACTGGTTGGTACTCAAGCATTTATAATATTATTTTCCATACTTTCTGTATGTCTAAAATGTTTCATAATAAAAAATTAAACTGGAATGAGAAAAACAAGGCTGGATATAACAAGAGATAAAGGATTCGACCACCTGCATAAAAAGCTTGAATTTCTGGCAATTTGGATCCACAGTAGATTCTTGAGCAATAATGTGATAAAAAGGGGGTTTTAGAAGACTTATCAGGCATTCAGGTGTCAGTTTAATGATGTGAAATTAAACATCACAGGCAGAGAACAAGAGCCCAGTGATATGTGCCGAGCACGTCACAGCCCCTCCGTGGGCAGGGACTCATTCCTGAAGCTGCCCCACCACCAGGGCCCTGGATTTGAGACGGTTTCACAAGTTCACAGGTGATGGCTCTGTAGTGAGTGAGCAAGGGTGATACCAGGGATGTGGAAGGTGTTCCAGAATTCCTAGAGGGAAACATAGAAGGCAACTCCCACTCCCCTGCTCTCCCATAAGCTCTCCTGTCGGTGTTCAAAGCCAGGCCTGGGGAGAACCACTGACTGACAATCCCAGTAGTTCTTGGTATAGATTACAGTCCAAGTTCTCTGAGAACACTCATCTCCACCCCTGGCTACAGCAGACGGCAATGAGCAAGAACTAAAAAGCCATGGGTCTGTTGGTATCAAAAGATCTTTCCCTTCCAATCTCCCCAGAAGGACTTACTGGGCCACAGCTAAAAGCCTTGCCTTGTGGTTCTTTTTGCCCTGGTCTATGATATTAAGTCCAACAAGGCGTTAGGCATGTGTGATCCAAAAGAAATAAATCTAAAGCCAGGCCATTAACTAAAAGGCACTATGACTTTGTTTTTAAACCCTACGTCCTGGGTGATATACCAGATGCTATTCTAAAAGAATCACCACACAGGGTTATTATACTCAATTTCTACCAAAATCCCTTTTAATTATCTCAGGATGTAGTTTAATTTCTTTTCAGTCTTGTCTGGTCTTTCATGGGCTAGACCTGTGACCTTATGATAATCGATTTAGTTTATGTTTTGTTTCTGTTTGTGTCACACGAGACTAGGAGGGAGAGATGGCAACAGAGAGGCCTGGACCACACGTGTCAGGTCCAGGCACCTGGGCATGGCAGCTTCCAGACATCGCATCTCATCCCAGTGCCCTCAGATGGCCCTCGGTAGCCACCGAAGCTGGAGCAGAGCAGGGGCACAGGAACAGAAGTGACTCGCCCGGGCCGTGGCCACACATGCCATCTAACTGAGTTCAGGCAAGAAAAGCCCTACGGCATTTTGCTCCAGTCTAAATTTCAGAGGGCCTTGCCCAGGCACAGCAAGGAAAGGAGCCACAGTGAGGTTCCCTCATTTGTTCAATCAATATTTACTGATTCTCCTCTAGGTAATTATTTTGGGCCAGACATGAGTATATACAGGGAGCTACCTGTAGCCCAGTGAGGCCTATACTTAGGGAGGTGAAGCTGCTGGCCAAACAATAATTTTTCATCATTTACTGTATGGCCATTGTTATTTGTGAAATTTTAAATTATTATTAATATCCAAATAGCACTGAAAGGCACATTAAAGATTTTTTCTGTTACTAATAAATTACATAATTAGTCATTACTAATACTATTGGTTATTATTAATACCTGATGTCATTAATCATAAAAGCAGGCATAGATTTTATTAATAGTAATTGCTAGTAACTAATTAATAAACTAATTCATAACCCAAAAAACTTTATAGTGCTCATAAAACTGGTTTATAAAGCATTCTGTGGGTTGTGGGTCAGTCCCTTGGTTACTTTAAACTGAAAAGGCTTATTTGACTGGAAGTCAGTGGTTCTTAGTTTTATGGGAGGTCACCATCCCCTTTATGGGAGGTCATCAATTTGAAAACCTGATGCCAGCTATGAAGCCCAGAAAATGTACATACTCACATAATTTTGCACATAATTCAGGGGGTTCACCAACCCTTTGAAATTCACTGGTGGGGAGGGGAGGTCAGGTTAAGAGTCATCTGGTCCAAGCAGTTTTGGGCTGCTGCCATTTCAGACTTTGCTTGGCTGAAGAGAGTGAAATAAAACTCCTCAGTTGCACCTTCTGTTTTCATTCAATTCCCCTCTTAAATGAATCTATTTAGCCTGCCCTAAGAGATACATTTCAGTTTTTCTTTTTGACAACAGATGTAATCCACTAAAATAAAACAGGTGTTGTTATCAATTCAACTTTTTGATTTTTCTCCCAAAATGTATCTTCTCCATAAAATTCTTCCAATGGCCAATGTTTTCACCAGCACCTACCACATACTCAACACTCAGCAGATATTTATCAAATACTCACAAGAATGAATGAGTGAATAAATAAATGAATGAACAAATGAATGTTTCAAAGAGTTTGTCTTCTCTTCTGAGATAATAATAGTTTCACATTTGTATTATCCAAAGGGATTGAGTTTTTCTGTTTCTGAGGTGTTGGTGGAAAGAGCAAGAACCTCTGAATTTTGGGGAACCACAGTTTCAGAATACCTGAGAATTCTCTACTTGATCTGGAACCTTATGAATCAATCCAGGTACATTCAAAAATTAATACTTTCTTCAAGGTAAAATAATACAACTATTTTCCTGTAGGATCATTGGCTCATAGGAAGAAAAACTCTGTTGTGGGCCACAAAGAAATATAATGGGAAAAATGAAGAGTCACACAGAAGTTTGAAAACTAGTGACTGTTATTTACAATAGCAAAAAAATGGGAATTATCATGATTTAGTACCTACCACATGCCAGGCACTGTGCTACAAGGCACTTTACAGACACATTCTCATTTAATCCTCTTCTTGCCAGTTTTACATAGAAGAAAACAGGTTCCTGGAGGTCAAGGTCACATAGTTTATAATTGCCAAAACAGAATCTGGACCCAGGTTTTTCTTGTTCTTTCTTTATGCAGCCCTGCCTCATGCAACACAATATAGGACAATACAATAGGAAGCTCAAGATAAGACACAGAAAGAGCTTTGTAAACTGTAAACTGCAACTGAAATGCGAGTTACTGTTATCAAGTTATTATATATTATAAAAGAAATAATGTTCTACAGAAAAAGAGCACACTAAATAGAATGCCTGTACCAATCTGAACTGGCAAAAAATGAATGTCCGACAAGGATCGAAAATCAATTCAGAGTGATGTAAATAGCTTGCCATTCATGGGGTTTATCTTTGTTCTGACAAGTTATTAAAGTACACATTTTTTAGAAAACAGAATTATAGTGTGAAGAGAAGTTTCCATGGGATGGCCTACGTCTCTGGATATTTTTACATATACTTTTAAAAATAAAATCACTGTTGGATTTTGTGCCAACACAAACATTACCTAGCCACCCACTGTTCAATCAACACATTTAGTAAAGAAACAAGATGACAGACAGCACGCACTGAAAATGCTGCTCAAAAAAAGACAAAAACATGACTGTCACAGGTCTTTATTTTAAGAAACCCTTGGGATGGGCCAGATGACATCAAGTGGTGCTCAGGCCAGACAGTTCCGCCCCAACATAGCAGAGTCCTTAGGGACTGGTGGTACATGGAGGGCATAGTACTTGGTCATGAGTTACATTCCTTCGGGATGATAGAGCAAG
This sequence comes from Daubentonia madagascariensis, assembly GCA_023783475.1. Classification (NCBI taxonomy): domain Eukaryota; kingdom Metazoa; phylum Chordata; class Mammalia; order Primates; family Daubentoniidae; genus Daubentonia; species Daubentonia madagascariensis. The sequence goes on along the minus strand of JAKFHU010000485.1, from coordinate 37,542,586 downwards.
GGGGTGTTTATCATTAATCAGAAGCTTGAGAGATGACCAGGAGTGACACAGGATGGTTGGGACCTGGGGATTATGGTCTTACCACAGCTCACGCATCATCAGAGTCCATCCTGCCCTCAGGCAGCAAGAATGGAAATGAGATCTGGCCCGCCAAGCTCCCTGCTCGCGTGGGCAGGAAAGAGCTGCTGCAAAGCCAGCCCACCAGCAGACGATGGACCATGCTTCCCCAGTTCACCCCTTCCTGCTGAATCATTGCTCCAGTCTCTAGGCCCAATTAGTCTGGCTCTGGACAGCCACTCAAATCAATAAGAGTCACTGGCCGTGCATCTAGAAGTAGAGTTGCCCCAACTATTAAAGGGACAATATCAGGTGATAATGACAAAGCTGAAAAACATCCTTGTCTGTGCCTTTCTCTTTTGTGCAAAGTCATTAACACCATCAGATTCACTGAACCCCATTTCCTGAGAGTCAGCCCCCATTCTCAGCCATCATTAACAATCTATCCTAGAGACTGTCCCCATTCCCAAAGAGGAATGCCAGGTTCACAGGAGACACAAAGCACTAGGGTGGCACATGCTATTGAGTGCCAACCCAACATCCATCTCCCCTACCTTCCTGGCTAACAGAACCCCAATTTTGTGCATCCTTCCTGTCCTTCAAGGAAAGCAAGGCTGAGAAGGTGAAGGAAGATTAGTTCAAGCCAATCGAGGTGATGTCATTTCTCTTGCCAAGGCTGATTTAGCTGTGGGCATTACTTCTGGCCAAGAAGAAATGAAGGGAATTCTTCATTCCCTTCAAAAAGGGAACTCCTTTTTTATAAGGAATATGAGGGGAAGGAAAAAAAATAAAAGGCCCTCTTTGGCATCTGGGTGTGACCTAGTTGTAACAACAGGAATGACTGCGTCATTTTGGGCCCCCAAGGGACACTAGCTTAGGAGGACAAGCCAGGAAGCTGAGATGGCACAGTGAAAGATGCAAAGAACCTGGGTCCTTACAAACCACAATAAGGTGCTAGATTAGTCCAGCTGATCCAACTTCCAGACGTCTTCACATGTGAGATAATATGGATTATTATTATCTATTCCACTTTCAGTTGGATTTTATGATTCTGAGAACCAAAGGCATCCTAACGGATACAACCAGTTGTCACCACCTCCTTGCTCAAAAGTCTCACCCGGAGACCTCTATCCCCCTCTATCTTTACAGCAGAGATATGCTTGGATTTTCAAGCTCATCTCTTAAAATGCAATACAGAGGTTGAAACTATCAGTCACTCTCTCTTTAGTGTGAATTGCTTTAATCAGATTGCCTTCCTCTCAAGACCAGGCTGTGCTCAACAATGCAGGGGTGGGAAACCTGGGGCCTAGGGGCCACATGTGGCCTTCTGGATCTGTGAGTGTGGCCTTTTGACTGAATCCAAATTTTACAGAATCAATTCTTTTAATAAAACTAACTTAGGGGGAAGAGAGATGGGCAACAGGAGAGAAGCAGGAAGGCACACAATACCTAGAACTGGCAGGAAAGGAGGCACAGAAGGCTATGCAGAAAAGTAGCTTTGCCTCCCCTCTGTCTCTAAGTTTCTGGTGGCTAATGTAGCCCTAATAGCCCCTAGAAATGATTCTTCTCCTGCCAAGAATGATTGAGCACCTTTCTGGGGTTGTCATTCCTAAAACCTGAGTTCAAAATAAAAAAATAACTCAGTCCAAATATCAAACAAAATTAGCTTTCCAGTTGGGCTCTTCTTGCTTTTGCAGCAGAGAAGGGCCCAGGCAGGACTTTTTCCACCAGAGACCAAGCCCAGTGAGAAGGCAGTGCCACCCAGTGCTGCTGCTAATACTGATGGTCCTTGGGGCTGGTGGCCTTAGGCCTCTTTCCCAGCTGTTCTCCTGAAGGCTATGAGTGTGGGTCTCGGGTGTGCCTTGTGATCCTGGCCCCAGCACTGCCTCAGACACTGCCAAGGAGCCACTCTGTACTCTGCATGCAGCCTGCCTGGCCGTGCTTCACAAGAAAAGCATCTGATGCTTATCTTAGGGAGGAAGATGCCAAATCTTTATTACTGCTATTACTGCTATGATCTTACAGCAACCATTACTTAGGGAGCCAGCAAGGCTCTGAGCAGAGAAAAAGTGACAGCTGTCCTCCCAGCCCAAGTGGGCCCTGATGGTACTGCTGGGCAGAGGCACGTTCCTGCCTGAGTCAGGAGTAGCTGCTGGGAATTAGGAAACCCAGGGATCCTCCAAGACTCCCGCTTCTCTCCCAGCTATGGCTGTTCCGTAGCACCCGACAGGTGCTCAAAAAATCAAGTTTCCAGGTAGATGCCGAGTGTCACTCAGCACCCCTGCCCCCTCGCTCTGGTCAGCTCCCTCTTCCATTGCACACAGCAGCTACTCCAAACCTTCACCCCCCTCGAGCCTGCAATGCCACCTTCTACCCCCTCATTCTCAGCAGATGGTCTTGCCTCCTACTTCTGAGAAAAAATAGAGGCTATCAGGCCGCTACACACTCCACTGCCCACTTTCCCTCCCCCTCTCCCCTCTGCCCCACACACTCATCAACACCCAGCCTTACCACCTTCCTCTGGGCTCAAAACAAAGGCTGATCAAAGGCTAAAGTTTCCACCGGTGTTCTTGGTGCCCAATCTCTTGACTCCCCTCCTGGATTTGGTCTAGCAATTACTTCTCTCTGATGAATCCCCAATCCCCACTCCTTCCTCATCAGCTACAAGACAGCTCAAGTCTCCCCAGCACCTAATCCCATGCTCTGTTCTAACCACTACCCTAACTCTCTTCAACCTTCCACGACTAAACATTTAAAAACAATATATCTTACATTAAGGGTCTCTACTTCCTTGGGTCTCAATTCTTTTGCACCCCACCCAGGCCACTGTAGCTGCTCTTCCTAACAATGCTAAATCACCAAATCCAAAAGACCCCTTTCAGTGCTTTACCGATTTGATCTCCCATTCGATAATGTTGAGTAATTCTGGTAGACTATATTTCCCAAAATGGCTGCAACAGTATCTCCCATTCTAGTTCACTTCTAGAACCTTGCCACTCTCCCATTAAGAGATAGAGTCTATATCACCACAGATAGAGTCTACATCCCCACCCCTAAACTGAGGGCCCTATGTGACTGTTTCATCCAAAAGAGTAAGGAGAAGTAATCCCATATGGTTCCAAGGCTGGGTCATAAAACTGTGATGTACTTTCAGCCTTATTCTCCTGGGACACTTGCTCTTACAACCCAGCTGCCATGCTGTGAGGAAGCCCAAACAGCCATGTAGAGGCTGACATGGAGAGAAACTAAGGCCCTGGCCCACAGCCCCAGTTGATCTCCCAGACAATAGCCACCCAGGGGAATAAGCCACTTTGGAAGTGGCTCCTCCAGGCTCTAGTCAAGCTACCCCAGCTAGAGCTGCATAAAACAGATGAGTTTCTCTGCCAAGCCCTGGCCAAACTGCAGATTCACAAGCAAAACACATGACTTGTCGTAAGCCACTAAGTTTTGAGGTGAGTCATTATACAGCATTAGATAACTGATAACAGTCTCTCTTCTTGAATTTTTTGTCATGGATGTAGCAGCATTATTCAATCCTGGTTCTCCTCCAGCCTCTCTGACCATGCCTTCCTAGTCATGAATTTATCCTCTTGGGCTCATTCCTGAAACAATGATGTTCCTCATGGTTTTTCCCTTGCCCTCTCTCTTCTTTTGTAACCCTACATACCTTCTCTAAGGATATCAGCTACTCCCCCAGATTCAGCTGCCATGAGTATCTTTGTTCATAAATCCTGAATCTGTATTCCAGCCTGGACTCCAGATGGACAGGGAAATCCTTATCCAAAACTACCGACAGCAGCATCTTACCCCCATGGTTGTGCCACTACCCATGTCACTTTGCTCTGAGATCCATCCCAACCCCCTTACTCTCATGAGAGCCTACATTTGCCAGGCTCCCTTGCCAATTTGCTTCCAGTGAGGCTTGGCCAGTGGGCAACCCTGATGGAATATCGGGGGACAGGAAAAGGTGAAAAAGCCTCTGCCTCAAACAGCATCTATGGTTCCAACTCCCAGGCGACAAGCCCCACATCTGTGACCTGGTTCCCAATGGACAAGCTCACCACGGTCCCAGCCTCCACCAGGTGGTCCCAGAGAACACATCTTTTCTTTGTCTGTCCAGTTTGAGAGTGGCAGTGGCTTCCTGTGTTAGTGACTGTCTTACCATCCCATCTGGCTTTTCAGCAATTCTGTCTCTTGTAAACCAAATCTTCTGTTTTAAATTCCCTCTGTTTGAAATACCTAGAGCAATTTCTTTCTTCCTGACTGAACCTCATCTGATATATGGTAGTCCACCCATATCCAGGGTCTTGCTTTCCAAGGTTTCAGTTACCTGTGGTCAACTGTGGCCTGAAAATAGGTGCATACAATATTTTGAGAGAGAGAAAGATGGAGAGAGAAAAAGAGAGACCACATTCACATATTTTTTTTTTTTTTTTGAGACAGAGTCTTGCTTTGTCATCCCAGCTAGAGTGCAGTGGTGTCATGACAGCTCACTGCAACCTCAAACTCCTGGGCTCAAGCAATCCTCCTGCCTCAGCCTCCCAAGTAGCTGGGACTACAGGCATGTGCCACCACACCCAGCTAATTTTTCTATTTTTTGTAGAGACAGGGTCTCAATCTTGCTCAGGCTGGTCTCAAACTCCTGGCCTCAAGCAATCCGCCCACCTCGGTCTCCCAGAGTGCTAGGATTACAGGCGTGAGCCACTCACCCACCCACGTTACTTGTATTATAGTATATTGTTCTATTTTATTATTAGTTACTGTTATTAATCTCTTGCTGTGCCTAATTTATAAATTAAACTTTATCATGGGTATGTACGTATAAGAAAAAACAGTATGTATAGGGTTCAGCACTATTCAAGGTTTCAGGCATCCTCTGGGGGTCCTGGAACATATCCCACACCGATAAGAGGACACTACTGTACATGGTTAAAGGCACCCAAACTTAATCATTTAAGCCAGAAACCTAAGGTGCTTCAGTCTCCTCCTCATTCATGCCAGCACTTGCCCGCACCCCACGTAAAGCAGGTCACATGGTCCTGATGACTCCACCCCGATCCCTGCATCTCCTCTACCCACACCGCACTGCCTTGCTTCACATCATTGTTTCTCTCTCAGACCAATGCTGCAGCCACTCAATTAGTCTCCTGGCTACAGTCCTCCTGCCTTCCGATACATCCTCCCGACTGCCAACAGATTTTTATTTCTATTGCACATCTGATCATGATAGTCCCCTGATTAAAATTCTTAAATGGTTCCCCACTGACTACAGAAGAAAATCAGATCTGCTCAGGCCCACAAATATGTACTGAGCACTGCCCATGTCTACCGTTCTGTGCCTTAGCTGGAATGCAAGGCCCTCCTGGTTCTGTCCTGCCTGCCTTCCCAGCCTCATCTCCAGCCACTCCCAGCTCATCTGAACCTCATAAAGTCCTCCAAGCACACCCTGTTCCTCTAGGACTCGGGCCCTCACACGTGCTGGGCTGTCCTTCCCCTGCCCAGCTATCAAGAGTCACCTCCTCGCTGCAGCCCCCTGGATGTCCCCATCCATCCAGGCACAGTGGTCCATGGCACTCTGCAAACACCCCTTTGACAAAGCTCACGACCCCACACTGTGGCTGTTCACATACCTGTCTCCTCTAGTAAATGGGGAACTCTGTGAGAAGAAGATGGAGCTCATTCACGCTCGTGTCCCCTGCACCCACCTACTGCATGGTGCAGAAGAGACCCTCCATGTACGTGTTAAGTTTGGTTAAAGAGAGTTGAAAGAATAAACTATGATTCCAGAGTGAGGAAAGGGGACAAAGGAAAGGGAAGGAGAAAAGGAAGGAGAGGGACACACTAGCATGTTAAACAGATTGCCGACCGCCCCCGCTGGGTGCTGGCTACTGCCCCCAGCAATGGCCGCTGGCTCACCCCCTTCCTCCCTTGCTCTGAGCAAGGAGCTAGAAAAGTCTACTAGGGCTTTTCCCATGGCCATTTTCAGGCAGGTATGTTCATTCAAAACAACTGTCAGATAAGCAAACCTGCAATCTGCAAAAATATTTCTATGTGATCTACATGTCGTCTTTATATCCCTGTAGACCACATACTCCCTTTTGTTATAATTTAACAAATTAAGATGTAACTTTTTATACCCCCAAAGAAATCACCTTTGGTTCATCTCATTTCCACAACATCCCAACATCCCCGTGAGGCCCCCTCCCCCTCGGCCCCAGCAGCTGCTCAGGGTGTTCTGAGACCATCACAGGCAGTTTCCAGGGACAAGAACTGACAACCCTACCAGGGGGTCTTGTGTTCACAGAGTCGCCACGACCCCTCCTCTGCTGTGGTCTCAGCCCTCCTCTCCCACTCTGCTGCTCAAAGGGCCACCCTCCACCCATCGGCCTGAACCAGTGTTACTGAAGCTGCCAGGATCCCAGGGAAATGTAGGCTGAAGACAAAGGAAGGAGAAAGTGCTCTCACCTCCATCAGGAGAATGTCCTTGGAGCTCTGAGCTTGCACCTTTGGGTGCTGGACCTTCACAGCCACTGTCCGCCCGTCATGCAGCACCGCCTTATGGACCTGGGCCAGGGAGGCTGCCCCCAGAGGGGTGTCATCGAAGCTCATGAACAAATCATGGATCTGCCGGGAGTGAGGGAAGACAGAGCGATTGAGAAGATGACTCAATTGAGTAAGAGGAGGCCAGGAAGACGGGCCAGAGACAGTGCTGCCCGATGCCCTCACAACAGATTTTCTGCTTTATCAGTTGCGTGCCAACCCGGGGCCTCGCTTGGGACCTTGGCTGCCGTAGAGGTTCACACCAGGCACGTGGAGAAAGGGAGACAGAAGAGACATGTGGAGGGCGTGTCCTCATACATGTGCACGGGGGCCCTGAGAGCCTCCATCAAAGGCCAAAGAGTGCTGTCTGGAATGTTCAGAACTGAGCATCACCCACCCATTTAATTATCCACCGTTGTGCCTCCTGGGCACTCATAAGTGACAATCCAGACTTAACAGAACTTGGGCCCATGACAGCCCAGGACAGAGGTCAGATGGAAGATGCTTCAATCCCACCAACCAGGAAAGCTCAAAGAGCCCTGGGCAGAGGCTCCAGACCCAACAACCTGCCCCTTGTTCCTGCCCAAGCAGCAGCCTCAACATGGGTCCCCAAGCTCACCGCAGCCCGGCCACTCTGAGAGATCCCGGGGCTGCAGGCCAGAACCTTGCTTTTGGTCCTCACCTGCAGTGCCAACCAAAGGTAGCCTGGAGACCCTCCCCTGCCCTCTCTGCGCCTCACATTCTCTTTCTATGAAGAGGAAACTCTTCCTTTCCCTCCCCCCTTCTTCCTTGCCTCCTTCCCTCTTAGAAATGCCAAACCAATTCTCCTGAAGGAAAAATTCTTTCTGACTTGAGTGGTCGCCCCTACCTACATGGTCCAGATATAAGTATCCTACCAGATGGGAAGGAAGCCCCTAACGGCCGTTTTCAACAATGGCTGAAATCCTAATCCTCCCCATTTCTTTAAGCCCCTGTACAGGCTCATGACTCTGGAAAGGCCAGACGGTCACACATGCATACGCACAGATGTGTACAGACATAATAGTGCCATGCCTCCCTCCCACCTGCCCCAGGCTCTCACACTCTGAGACCTGTTCAGTCCATGCCCCTCCCCCCTTGGTCCCTGCTTCCACAGCAGCCCCTCCACCCTGCCCCACAGGCCCTCTCCTCGGACGTCAGAAGTCCCCACAGCCACCACCCCACCCTGTCTACTAGGCTGCACCATCACCTTGCTAATCTTGCCTCATAAAGCAGTCCCTCCAGCCCTGTCATCGTTTTTGGAGCTTTCACTAAACTCCATCCCATTTATCAAACATCCTGCCCAAGCCAAAGGCCTGGGCCACATGGGGAAGGGCCTACGCTCCTCTGTCATGAGAGGTGGGTCTAGGTCTGGCTTCCTGTCCCCCATCCTTCTCGCTGGATTCTTACTGGAACCCCTCCCTGTGCCTGGTACTCCCTGCTCCCTCACAGTGCACTTGTCTTTCCCCTCCTCCCTGAGTTCGAGGCTCCCTAATGGCAAGATTCTTCCCTTGTCATCCACCCCAATGCCCCTGGCATCCTTATCATGGGCCTGGGCTTGGGATGGGAGAACACCAGGACCATCACCCCTGTAAATCCCATTAGAACATCAGCTCCAAGCGGGGAGGGGTCTTTGTCTGTTATACTCACTGCTGAATTCCCTGCAAATATTTGTTGAATGACTATATCCACTATTCTCTCCATTGGAGAAGAATTGAATCAACTTTTCTTCCCTTTAAAATGGCTAGACCTTCCTGCTCCCACACTCCTACTAATCCAAAGTCCTCAAATATATAACTTTCCAAAATAGTTAAAGCAGAGGTCATGTGTGGGATTTACCTAGGCAGACTCCACCTGCTGCCCCAAGGTGGGTATGGGACCCTGGCCTGGCCAATCAGAACCCCAAAGACCCCTGGCCACATGGATTGGTTCAGAGATGACACGTGACTCAACTGGTCCAATCAGACTCAACTGTTTTACTTTTGTTTGAGCAACGGAAGAAATGCTTTCTTTCTGTTGAACTTGAACATAAAAATATAAGCTTGGAGTAGAGCTGCTGAGGGTCACATAGTAGCAACAAAGAAGAAAGCAGAGCCAAGAGACAGAGGGAGTGAATCCTGGTCACAGTGTTTAAGCCTCTTGATCTAGCCATGCCTGAGCACCCACCCTATAATTCCTTTATTTGCTTAAGTCAGTTTAAGTTTTCTGTCACACACAACTGAAGGGCTCTGACTGATACAGTGTGTTCTCAGGCCCCAGCTAGGATAAATGGAGGAAGCATGGGCATGGGCCTGGCACCCCCAAAAGACTCAGTGAGTGTGGGTTCCATCTCCTCCCCACCCTCTTGCTGGGACAGGGATCCAGGAATAGGAGGGAAGGTAGAGCTCTGGCTGTTACATAAGGAGATCAACACCAAGTCCCCTTGGAAACCCTCTGGTAGTTCCTGGAGGAGCACTAAGGAGAAGGTTTTCTGGAGCAGAGCTGTGAATTCAGACCCTTGTCCTCCAGGCAGCTAGACTGGCCCAATCTTCCTGCTACAAAGGGACTTGGGGGTCATCTGACCTCACTCCCGACCCCAAGCCTCCGCCTGGCTCCCAGGAACGTCTGCTTGTTGTCTGAGAAGGACAATCTGTCTTCAAACCAGTGTCATTGCAGGGGCACTGCAGAGTCATTGCAACTGAAGAGTGACATGGCATTGCTAGGGCCATGTGGCAAGAGCAGCTGCCGAGAGCACCCCACAGGGAGGTGGGGAGAGGAAAGGGCCAAGATAAGCAGATCCTAATCTCCAGGGTGAAAGAAAGCCTCACCACCATACCCCCAGGGGACAGGAAAGGGGCCTCCCACAATTCCCTGCCCCCACCAGGGGATCAAGGGGGCCCTAAGATACCACTAAAGCCTAGCAGGCAACTCAGCACCCTGAATAAGACCCAGCTGCGAGGACTTGCCCACATTCCCAGTTTTACCAGTGGAAGCCAAGAGAGGCATGGGAAATGAGGATGCACCATTCACGGGGCACAAGGAACCTGCCAGGCAGATGCCCACCCTACCACCTCCCCAGTGCCCCTGCAGCCATCCCGTCCCTCTCTATCAGGAAGCAAGTCACACGCCCATACCCTCCTGTGCTTAAGCGAGCACACACACATACACACACACACACAATAATTGATTGCTCATGGAGGTTCCTAGCTGGCTTATAAAAAAGGTAATTAAAGATTGGTGCTACAGCCTGTAATTAAATATGAATAAAGTATCTCTCAATGGAACCTTGATTCAAAGTGTTCAGTGGAAGTACTTTATGCTGATAGATGGTAAGGAAAAATAGACCCTGTCCCGAAAGCAGAATTATACCCCCGTGCAGCTGAAACAAACGCCACCCCCCTCCAATCAGGCCCCATCCCCCAGCCCTTTCAGCAAAAACCATTAGCAGAAACAAACTGCAGCCTTTGCAGCAATTAGGTTCAAGCAGGGCCCTCAGCTGCCTCCAGTCACTCGCAGAAACTTGTCTGCCTTTCTGAGGCTTTATTTCCGGTTCCTTTTTTTTTTTCCCCTCTGGGTCTGGCGGCAAAATCAATTAAGTAAAACAATTGCATTTTAATACGACTAGTTATGTGCTTTTTAATTACTGTCAGCCCATGATTCGAATATATTGATGTCCCTGTCTAGAAAAGGAAAAATAATCAGGAAAAAAGTTTCTCTAGCTTTGGTTTCTCTGTGTGTGCGTGTGTGCGTGTGTGCGTGTGTGTGTGCACGTGTGTGTGCGCGCGCACGCGCACACACGTGTAAAGTGGGGGAGGTGTTTGTCTTTTTATGAGCAGAAAAACATCAGAGGGGTAAGAAGAAATCCCCTAGGGGGTTGGCAAATAGGGGACAATTAAGTCTTCAACAGTCTGGCTTCAGCTGAGGCCTGGGAATCAGGAGACCCAGTGACACCAAACCCGAGTCAAAGGGCAGAGTGAAGAGATTCTCCAGAAGGTCAGCCGTGCAGATGCCCACGAAGTCAGGTTCCTGAGCAACATGTCCAAATGCCACACTGGGCAGCCAGGCACTGGCCCCAAAATAAGGCGACAGGAAGTCAGGATCTTCTGGAGAAAACACACTATGACTCCTGGGGGAGTTTTACCTGGGGCGTCTTAGCCACTCCCACCAGCGTCTGCAGCCCGGCCAGCTCAGGCCCCCTCATGGCAACAGCCCACCAGCCACAGGCTGGGGGATGGCCTGGATTTTCCAAAATGGCCCAATTTCTAAACTTCCAGCCTGCTGTCCCCATTACTCAGTCACATCAGGCCAATTGTGGTTTCAGAAACTACATAACCATATCAATAATGCATCCCACAAACCCTGAACTGCCTGGCTCCAGATGCAGACAGGAGCCTGCCTCAAAGCAGGCAACTCCAGGCCTAGACACCAAGGCCAGGCAGTTCCCACTTAGGAGCTGGGGAGACTGCCCAGGGCACCTGAGGCAGAGCCAACTCGGGGAAGGTTACCATGGCATCAGCAGCAGCGGTCTCAAGATGGCCCACCCCACACCTGGCTGGGTGCCAGCTGCTGCCATCCATGGGAGCCTGGTGGGGAGAGAGACAAGCCACCATCTGTGCTAATGGAAGTGGCTGGAGTGGACCTTATGCATCCCCTCCACACGCCCAGCCTAAGGCAGACAAGACAGAGCTAGCTAGCAACAACTCTGCAAAACTCTGACATTTGCCTGGGCAGAAAACATACTGCAACCTCTCCTGCTCCTCTGCTTGGAGCCCAGCCCCTCCTCCCGGAGCCACTTCCCAGGGCCCTGCCCCAGGCATTCTTACATTGTGTAATCGCCCTACCAGCAGATACCCCATTTTGCTGCAATTCCTACCACTCCCTCTTAACCATGTCTGGTTTGTATCCCACCTCTTCAAGGTTATGTCTGAACCTTCCAAGGTGACACCTGACAGTGATAGCAAATAAGTTGCACAAGCACACTCATTTTAAAATATGTTCACAATTTTTAAATACTCCTCCCTTTGAGAGGAGGAGCCTACTCCCCTCCCCTTGAGTGTGGGCTAGGATTAATGACCCACTCATAACAAATAGCATATAGAGGAAGTAACAGTGCATGACTTCCAAGACTAAGTCATAAAAGGTACCGTGACGTGCTCCTCACTCTCTCAATTGCTTGCTCTGAGGAAAGCAAGTTGCCATGTCATGAGGACACTCAAGCAGCCTGCAGAGAGGTCCACGTGGTAACGAACCAAGCTTCCTGCCAACAGTGAGCCATCTTGGAAGCGATACTCCAGCCCCAGACAGGCCTTCATGTGACTGCAGCCCTGGCCAACATCTTGACTGCAACCTCATGAGACGCTCTCAGCCAGAATCATCCAGTAAGTCACTCCCATAGTCCTGATCCACAGAAACTGTAAGAAAATAAATGTTTGTTGTTTTAAGCCACTAAATTTTAGAGGGTAATTTGTTATGCGGCAATAGCTAACTAATACACCCCAAGCACAACCATGCCAGACATAACTAATCAGTCACAGCATCCATTCCTGCTGAGCCCGGACGATGCCTTGCAATCTCCCTCCACACGATGCTCCAGGCAGCCACTACCGATTGACCAGAGTTAATATACGAAATGAAACCAATTTGCCATTCCTTAGTCTAAGCCAATCAGTCAACACATGTTTACTGCAGGCCTGTCATATGACAGAAACCATGTTAGGTACATAGGTCAACAAAACAGACACAGTCTCTGGCCATGAGGAGACCTCAGAAGGCAACCGCCTCTCAGAAAAACACGCCTGCATTTTAGCAGGGCCTGCTGGAGACAGTGCCTCCTGTCCATTGTGGCTTTACCCAGTCCTGAAGGGAGTGTCTGGCAAAGTAAGAAGAGGAGACCTCCAATGCGACCATGTAGACCCTGGGCAATCAGAGGAGAGGACAGGCATCAAGCATCTCTCTTCCTCCCCACTCCAAGTCTGGGCTTCAGCCCCACTCAACAGCTGCCCTGCCTCCAGGTGGGAATACCCCCACCCTCAGCTTCCCACTCAGAGCAAATTATTATAATAAAAATAATAACAGCAATAACAGCTCGAGGACACGTAGACCTTGTCTTCCATGGAGTTTATGTTCTTTCTGGGGTTCTGAAAGCTCAAACTGTCAGTTCTACAGAGCCATTAGCTGTTACTACTGCCACACTGGGAACAAAATGAAGGGCCAAAAGTGGAACCTGAGGCCCTCTTGACAACAGCCAACCCCAGAAATTATAAAACAATGTTCCCACATGGAGGCTGGCACAATGCTCAACTCTCACCCACTGCTGAGGAACCTCCAAGCACAGGTAATCGCCCACCTGGCTCTGCCAAGGGCATCACAGGTCAGACCAAGCGTCTTTCCTCCCACACGACGGTATTCAGCAGCTGACAGGTAGCGAGGGACGCAAGCAGCCTGGGGCAGCCAACTTCCAGGATGGTTGTGGGCGTGCTCCCCAGGACATACTTGACAGCTGGTCAGGACAGCTAGGGCTAAGAGGCTGTAAGGCACAGTGACTCTAGTACAAGCTCTGGGTCACACTGCCCAGGCTCAAATCCTGGATCCACAGTGCACCAGCTTGGGCACATTACATAACTCCTCTGTGCCTCAGTTTCCTTATATGTAAAATGGTTACTTTAATACTGACCTCATAGGGTTGTATAAAACCACACACATAAAGGGTCTAGAATAGAGCCTATAGTAGCCCCCCAATAACCATGGTAGGAGTATGGGTGCCTCTGCTAACACCTCCAGTGAAGAGGGCAGAGGAGTATGATGAAGAGTACTGCACCTAAAGTCAGCAACTCCAGCCTCTTGGTCCAATCCTGTCAAGAAGTATAAGCCCTCATCCTTGTGTCCCCAGAGACTGCAATGACCTCTTAACTAGCCTACCCCACATCCTCCCGTCCATCCTCCACATGCAGCTAGAGTGAGTTTTGCAAATATAAGCTGACCATGTCACTTCTCTCTGCTTAAGTCACTTCACCAGCTTCCAGGGGCCAAAACCCTGATCAGGACCCACGGGTCCTGACCCTGCCTACCTCTCCTGCCCCACCTCCTCCCTCTGCTCCAACCAGATGGCCTCTCTCAGCCGCCAGAACACTCACCCCAATCTACCACAGGGCCTTTGCACAGGCTGTCCCCTCTGCCCGGAAGGCTCCCCATCCCCCATTCATCTTCAAATCACAGTTCAACCATCACCTCCTCAGAGAAGCTTCCCCTGCGTCCATTCTCAGAGTTCGTGTGCTCTCCTTGAGAGCAATCACCTCCATTTATATTTGCTTATGTAACCTTCCTCTTCCCTTCTAGCCTACAGACTTCTGTTTTTGCTCAGCACTGTATCCAAAGCACCTGACACATAATTGGTGCTCAGTATTTCCTAATGAATGAATGGAGCTGAGTTTGGATTTTCCCTGTCCTTTTCATAGACAGGGGACTTTGAGCCTTCCAGCTGATCCAGGGGAGCTGAAACACCTCCCAGAGCCTCCTTGGTGCTGGGCACCTCGAGAGTCGTGGGTGGAGGGACTCTGTGGAAATGTTGTGATAATAATGATTAATAAAAAGCAGATAAACACCTAGTGTGGCTGGCCAGTCTGGGGAGCCATCCATTAGAGCTCTCATTCATTAGGGGTTGGGGAGGGGGCAGTCCAATCAGATTTCCTCAGTTTAAGCAAACCTTCTGTAAATTGTAGGCTGCGGGCACTGACATTTGATAAATTATTCTTCATAATCCACCGTTGGCTGCCATAAATCTAATCTTTCAGCAGTCCCCATCTTAATAACTCCTATAGCCTCACAGGGTGACATGTCGATGTCCCTGCCTGTGACAGAGATCTCTGGGATAAAAGAGACCAGAGATCCTGGACAGAGGGCAGGATAAAGCAGAGAATCCCATAGCCAGGGCCCAGCCTAGGCAGGTATCCACTGGATGATGGGCATACAGAGGCAATTATCTGCCCTCAGAGCCGTGCCCAGAGGCCAAGTGCTCACACCCCAGCACAGGGCCGAGAGAGAGCTTGTGCCAGGAGCTTAAACACAGGGATAGGCAAGCTGAGCGCTATACCCTCCACTGCAAGCCTGCCAATGTGAGGGCTACCACCTCTTCCCTGAATTTGAGCTTGGGTCGGTACAAGGGAATGTCAGGACATCTTTGCTCTGCAGGGACTGGGTGCTCAACCATGGGCAATTCCTTCTACTTGCATAATGTCTGGTGCCTTCAAAGTGCTTTCACGTAATTCTCAAACCTCTCTTCAGACAAAGTAGAGGAGATATTATTGCCCCCATTCTATGGAGAACACATTCGCTAAAGGCCATTCATTTATTCTTCCAACAAATGTTTACCGTGTGACTAACGCATGCAGGGCACTGGGCAGTCAATGAGGAGTGGGTCCAAATTGGACATAAGCACCACCCTCTAGAGTTGCTACTGCAACCTAAAGTCAGGGAGAGAGACAGAAATTAACCAAGTAATCACAAATAAAAGTAAAACGGCCAACTCTGGTTAAGTGTGACAAAGAGAGAGCTGGTACCATAATAGCCAAGTTCAGGGCTTGAACCTGAGCAGGAGGGCAGGGAGGGCTTCTTTGAGGAGGTGACCAAGACCTGACATCTAAAGGATGAGGAACCAGTTAACTAGCTAAAGAAAGGAAGGAAGACCCTTCCAGGCAAAGGGAACAGTATGTGTGAACCATGAATCAGGGGAACAAGACACAGCAACAGGAGAGAGCTGGCAATACAAAGGCCAGCAACTCCAAACCAGAATCCAGGCAGATGTGGGCTCCTGGTCTCTCTCTTGGGAAGGGGTCCTCATCCACGGCTCCTGAACACCGGGGAGAAAGCCTGGCCACAAAGGCTCACATTCATTTCTGATGAGGCCCACCAATTCCAAAACCTGATGGGCTCACCACCACACACCCCAAATGCCTTTTCCAACAGCCTTCAGATGTTCCTACACCCAAAAGTATAGGAAGAGAGCAAATAAAGCACAGTATCCTCTGCTTATGGTATCAGGACAGACTTCCTTAGCCTCAGGAGGTAGCAAAATGCCACACAGAAAGAGAGCCTAAGCTATATCCCCAAGCCTCAGAGCCAGAGTTCAGGTACCAGAGCACTTTGTACACCTAAGTATGCCTCACCCCGTTAAGTTTTTTCCAGATTCACTTTACGTGTGATAGCAGCAGTGCCCAGGAATTTTACAGCAAGGTAAACCCAGACTCCGTGGATCTACTGGGAAGACCAAGCCCACACTTGTGGGGAACCACACACACGCTACTGGCTCACCCCAGCAAAGCAGAGCGGTGATTAAAAACGCCATCTCTGGGGTCGGCAACCCTATCTGCCAAGGTTGAGCTGTGTTTTACTGGGACACAGCATGCCCATTCATTTACACATTGTCTATGGCTGCTCTCCTGCTACAACAGCAAAGGTAAGCAGTTGTGGCAGAAACCATGCAGCCTGCAACACCTAAAAGATTTACTATCCACCTCTGTGGGAGGCAGAAAAATGGCCCCTCAAACATGTCCATGTCCCAATCCCCCAAAGCTGCAAATGTTACATGGCAAAAGAGACTATGCAGGTGTGGTCAGGTTAAGTCTCTTGAGATGGGAGAGTATCCTGGACCACCAAGGTGGGCCCAATGTAATCACAAGGGTCCTCATAAGACAGAGGCAGGAAGGTCAGAAGTAGAACAGGTGATATGATGACAGAGGCAGAGGAGAGAGGGTGACAGAGAGACGGATCAGAAGATGCTGTGCCACTGGCTGCGAGGATGGAGGAATGCAGGCAGCCTCTAGAAGCTGGAAAAGCCCAGAAAAGAGATTCTCCCCAAGAGCCTCTAGAAGGAATGGAACCTGGCCAGCACCTTAATTCTAGGACTTCTGACCTGCAGAACAATAAGATAATAAATGTGTATTTATTGAAGCCACTAAATTTGTGGCAATTTGTTACGGCAGCCACAGGAGCTGAATTGAGGCGTTTTACAAAGTTTGCTGACTCCTGACAGAGCATCAGTGTTACTCTCAGTAGAAGTCAGTTTGTAGTCTCTTGCTGTATTTCCCAGGGCAGTGGTGGGGCTGGAAAAGCTGGGGAATGAGACAGGGGAACACAGGCCAAGCATGAACCCCAAAAGGTGGGACCAGGAAGGGGTACATCACAGCTTCCTAGCTCCACTGTGCTGAGTGAACCAGTCCCTGTTTCCCCTCCCAGGGAAAGGGGTCCTCTGCTCCTGGGCTGCTTCCTAAATGTTACTCCTTCCCAGCCCCTGGACCAGATGCTAAAACCTCTCAGCTGAAATGACGCTTTCTCCTCCTCCCAAGGAGCCCAGTTTCCTCTGCAACCTCACCCAGAAGTACTAGTCCTCAGGTCTCATGTCAAAGAGGGAGGCACAGCGGGGCCCACGAGAGACTTCTCATCACCATGAGGACTTTGGAGTTGATTTGCAGGAGCAGCTCCAGCTGTCAAAGGAACAGCCTCTCCTTCCAGAAACCCGCTTACAGGGAAACACACACACACACACCCCACCCCCTAGAGATCTCATTAGATCAGGGAGGATTTTTTTTAATATCTAGAAATCGGGGACTTTAGCTTATTGAGCCTCTCAATGCTGAACCCCAAACGGCTCAGGCCCTTGCAGACCCACTCACTGGTCTTCTGAGCACCAACCCATCCCTCCCACTCTCAGGAAAAGGGGGTGACTGCAAGTCCCAGCCCTGTAGGAGCATCCTTCCCCAAACTGTTAGCAGGATAGCCTGCTCTCTCTCTCACACACACATACACACACAGATACACAACCCCCCCACCATCCCTTCAGCGCTGTGGACAGCCCTCAGGGGGTCCCCACTGTCCATGCAGACCCTTGGGAGTGGCCTCCCCATCTCCCTCACCTCTACCTATTTAACTCATCCTGAGTCCTGTTGAGTCAGTCTCCAAAACCTGTCAGTCCACTCCTCTCCACCTCCCCAACTGTGGTCCAAGCCACCATCACCTCTTGTCTGGGCAACCATAACAGCCTCATTAACTGGCCTTCTGGTGAGTTCTGCTCCTGTTCTCCATGCCAGCCTTCATCTCCTTAGAAGACCATAGGACCTCTCCAGCCTCACTCTTCAGGGTCTCTGTCCGCCCTGCTGCCACCAGCCCCTTCCCACCCCTGGTCAGACCCAAGCTCCTTCCCGCCTAAGGCCTCGGCATTCTTGTTCTCTCTGTCCTGCCCTCCTGTCCCTTAACTACCCTCTGGCCTCAGCTTCAACACCACCACCCCCTTCACCTACTCAGAGCACCCTAGACTTTTCCCCAGGGCATTTATCACAAGTGTCATTAAAGCTTAATTTTTCTGGTCACTCTTTTAACAGCTGACATTCCCCTACAACTAGGTCACGGCACCCTGATGGCAACTTGTTCACCCATGTAACCCCTGGGGCCGGCACACAGAAGTTCAGCCAACACCTGCAGAGCCAATAAATGAACACACAAATGACTGGTGAAGCCCCAGAAGGGAGAGCGGCTGCCCAGAGTCCACATGCACAGGAGCCCTTGCCTATGGGCACCCCAGCCATCCTGCCCAGCACCTACCCCACTCTGGCCAAGGTGGCACAGGCCTCCCTGGTCTGGCTCAAGGTTCAGATCCTGCTGAGGTGACAGCACCAGGGATGACATCCTCAGTTCTGCCCACTCACTCCCAAAGGCCCTCTCCTGCCTTTCTGTACATGCTCCTCCTGACCACGCTGAGGTCCTGCTCGAGTCTCACCTCCCACAGAAAGCCCTATTCACTCCTCTCTACAACCCTATTCATGGTTCCAAGAATGCCTAAAAGCTGTAGGCCAAACCCCAGATAACTTTCTTACTTGCCCTGACCCCTTAAACTATGTCTATAGCTCACTGGTACCTAAAATATAAGCTCCTCAGAGACAGCAGAGCTGTTGTGATGAGTCCATAAGCAACTCAAGTAAAGCAGCACACGCGGTCCCTTCCTCCAACTCTCCACCCCTTTTGTACTACGGTGGAAAGAGTTCTGCACTCTGAGTAAGGGTGCAAGGGTGGGGAATGGTCTAGTCCCACCTCTGCCACCAACCAGCTGTGGGGCCTTAGAGAAGTCGCCTCACCTTTTGTGGGTCTTAACTCCTGACTTGTAACGGCAGAGTATTAGACTGCTTGACTCCTGTTAGCCTTTCTAGTTCCATGATCCTATAACTCTCACCTTCCATCCTACACTCCCCTAATTGTGCCCCAGCCCCATATCAGCCAACCCCTACACACGCACGCACACACACACACAGACACACACACACACACACACACACACATGCGTGTACATACTCAAGACCAGCTCTCCTCCTGGAGTCAGGCTACCCTCCCTGGTTAGAGACACACATGCACGCACACGCATGCACACGCATACACACCAGGAGTCACTGTGGCTTCCCTTCCAAAGTGGCTCAGGCAAGGCCACTGATGGGCTCCCCGTGAAGCAGGGCCTCCCATGGCATAAATCACCAATGTAGCCTGGCCTGGGAAATGGGCTTATTCCTGAAGCTCCATGAATAAAGAAGCAGGCACAGCTGGCCTATTCATAATCAGCATAAAAAATTGATTAGCCCTTTCCAGATTAAACGTTATTGTTTCAACGGAGAACATAAATCAACTAGACGTGGAGGGCTCGCCGCCCTCTGCTGCCAAGCAGCAGCAGGTAGAAGGTGAGCGGGGAGAGCACCAGGGCAGCCCCCTCCTCGCCCTGCTGGGAGGGAAGGGCGCCCCCCATGGCCAGCCCACAGCCTCGCTTCCCCCTTATTCAAGCACCTCTTCAGTCATCACCTGATTGGCTCTTGAGGCAACACAGGTCAGCGCTGAAGGCAAGAGAGCAGACTGGTGTGAGGTCGAGGAAAGGTGCCGGCCCAGCCTGGCCCCACAGGCCCATCCGTGTGGCCTTGAACCTGGCCCATCTCCTGCGTTACTCGCCTCCCTGAAGCAGCCTGTGTGTCTCTGGAGTCCATGACACTCAAACTCAGCTCCTGGCTCGACCATTGTCCTGCTGTGTGATCCCCAGTAAGTTACCTAACACTTCTGAATCTCAGATTCTACATCTGAAAACAACGGGAGAGGCTACCCACCTCGCTGAGCCGTTGTGAGGACTAAATGAAAACGTCTAACGCACGCTTGGGACAGAGGAAACAATAAATATTCAATTTGACCTGCTAGGGTTCCCCACCTGCATGCTCTGCCTCCCATTCTGCAATGCTGAGAGAAGCCATAAACTGCGAAAATGTGAAATCTTCAGGAAAAGCACAGGGCTCCTCCCAGAGAGCCACGGAACACCTCCTGCCTCTGCCTCATACTCTCTGTGTGACTCTCTTGCCTCAGTTTCCACCTCTGCAAAACAGGAATAATAATAATAGTACTTCCCCTCACAGGGCAGCTGTGAGGCTTCAGGTCTTTCCTCCAGCTCTTGCCTGACTGGAAACTCCCAGTATTTGCATCTGTGCCCAAGAGCTCCTTCCCCACAGTCTCAGGAATTAACAGCCCCCAGGAGCTGCCATCAATTGAAGAAGTTAGGAAGTTGGTATATAAAACCCTACCTTCTCCCTTGGCCCTCAGTGGGATGATTCTAAGCCAGAATATTTGGTACCATTTCCCACTTTCTCCACAGGATTGAGCTCCTTCCCTCACAGTGGCAGCTGGGTTAAGAGTACAGAGGATACAGCTGCCCCCTCCTCCCTGAACCATGGCCCCACTTCCCTACTGGCAGCACCTGAGCTTCCCACAAACCCACTTTCACTCAAATTCTTATCTTGGAGTCTGCTCTTGGGAAAGCCCAAACTAAGACAAGCACCTGTCACTCAGCAAGCATTTGGTCAATGTCGGCAATTAGGTTCACCGTAAGAGCAGGCAGGCCTGAGACCTCACCTCCAAATCATCCCTTCTACTCAGGGTGTCACCAGGAAAGATAGTCCTCTGGCTCACAAGGAGACAGTGAGAAGGCATCAGAAACCACTGCAATCACACCCACCGCCCACACCACCAACCCCAGTCCTGAGCAGCCTGCGAGAGGGGACCCACTCCCCTTCTCCCTGGGGAAGGGAAGGAAGGCCACGAGTTCCATTCAGGGAGGACTCTGCGACCCCTCCAGCAGTTCCAGAAGGCATGGGGTCAGCTGCCAGGGCAGCCCCTTTAAGAGCCAAGGCATTTGTCCTCTAGGTTGTGACCTCCTGACTCACTTCCCAGCCTGGGACCATCATGCTCTGAACTCCAGGGGGGACAGTGAGAAGGGAAAAACTGGCCCTGTCCCAGCTCAGGGAGACAGCTGAAAAGGCCCCACAGGGAGAGCTCACCTTTGCCAGATATGGATGATGGTAAGGTACCTCCTTACAGGGCTACTGCCTTGGGCCCCTCCGTCCATCACGCACTGTTCGCTGGCTCTGCCTAAAATGTCTCTTTATCAGACACGGGGACTTACACGTGCACACACATACACACACATACACATACATACATACACACACACACAATATTAGCTGATTTGACTCAACTTGACTTCTGAGACCTGGGGCCTAAGTAAGGCAACTCCCTAAAACTTGCCACATCAAGGGCCAATGCCTATGGCCCACTTTAACGTCCTCCAGAAACCAGCCCGTTCTCAGGGCTGGCAGCTGCACAGCAGAAGGGATGAAGATTTAGTCATCAGAGTTCAAATCCCAGTTCTGCTTCTTCCTAGCCATGTGACTGTGGCCATTACTCAACCTCTCAGGACCTCTGCTTCCTCATATGGAAAACTAGAATGGTAAAAATCTACCAACTTTGCAGAATTAATGTAAGGATTAGGAACAATATCTGTAACACATCCAGCCAATGTGTACTACATGGCAAGTACCAAATAAATAGAAACCACACATTATTAGCCACTGACACAAATATCTCCAGTTTGTCTTCCTTTACCCATCTTTATGCCCTGTCTGCCTGTGTGCTGCTTCCCACCCCAACTCTAACCTGGGGCTTTAACTAAGAGGGCAACATCTTATCACAGGCCACAGCTCCCTGGCCACAAAGACTGGCCTAGGCACAGGCACCTGCTCCAAGCTGGACCAGTCACAGGCTTTAACTTAAAACACACGCCCTCTGCCCACAGTGATTGGTCTGAGAACGTACATCTGTCTTGGTTTCCCAGAGCTGCCGTAACAAATTACTACAAACTGCCATAACAAATTTCTGCTTCTACAACAGAAATTCATTGTCTCACAGTTCTGGGGGCTGGAAGTCTAAAATCAAGATGTTGGCAGGACCATGACCCCTCTGAAGGCTCTAGGGGAGAATGCTCCCTTGCCTCTTCCTAACTTCTGGGGACTGCCAGCAATCTTTGGAGTTCCTTGGTTTGTAGCTACATCACTCAAATCTTTGCCTCAGTTGTCACATGGCCTTCTCATAAGGCACACCAGTCATTGGATTTAGGGCCCACTCTATTCCAGTATAACTTCATATTAACTTAGCTAATTACATCTGCAAAAACCTTATTTTACATTCTAAGATTCCACCTGGACATAAATTTGAGGGTGGGGAGGGAAGAGGACACCATTTAACCCAATACAACATCAGACTTAGGCTAAGCCAATCAGAGTCCTTATCTGGAATTTTATAAAATGAAATGGGGAGCGGGGTCAGTCCCTTCTGGGGGTGAAGCTAGGAAGAATTGAGGCTGTGAGCTTCCAATGGCAGCTGGCCATGGAGGGAACCAACTGTGAATGAAGCTGCCCTACAGAGAGAAGGTGAGGGGAGAGACGCAGGATCCTGGAAGAGCACCCCAAGGCCCCGCTCCACCCTAACCCTGTCTAAGATGGCACACACCTGCCTTTGTGCCTCAGCTGGTTCAAGGGGGGTTATGATCCTTACAACCACAAAAGACCTAATGTACCCATCTGTTGTGGGTTGAACTACATCTCCCAAATATTCATATGATGAAGTCCTAGCCCCCAGTACCTCAGAATGTGACCTTATTTGGAAACAGGGTCACAGCAGATGTAATTAGGTAAGATGAGCTCATCCTGGAGTAGGGCACAGTCACAACCCAGTAGGACCATGCCCTTATAAAAGGGGCAATTTGGACACAGAGCCGGACAAACACACACACAGAGAACACCATGTGAAGATGCGGGCAGAGATGGGTGACGCTTCTACCTGCCAAGGAACGCCACAGACCGCCAGTGAACCCCCAGAAGCCGGGGGAGAGGCCGGGAGCAGATTCTCCCTCACAGCGCTCAGAAGGAACCAACCCTGCTGACACCTTATCTCAGACTTCTGGCCTCCAGAACTGCGAGGCAATAAGCTTCTGCTGTTCAAGCCACTGGTTTGTGGCTAGCCCTAGCAAACGAATACACCATCCATGCCAAGTTCCCTGCCACTCACTCCAGCCCAGCTGGCCTGCTCTCTGGGCACCGAATGACCTGTGTCCACCACTCACCGCCACACCGCCAGCCTCGTATGCCCTGGGGCCTCCCCTCCCCCAGTCTCACTCATTCTTCAAGGGCCAGCTCAAAGCCCACCTCCCCCAGGAACCCTCCTCTGAACTTCCCCTGAACTTTTAATCCATCAGCCCCACAGCTGAGTGCTTAATTGTTCTCTAATTACTCCCTCTGTCTGCTTGGCTTTGGAGGGAGGGGCATGGCTTTGACACTTCCTATATCCCCCACTGTGTTGGCAGCACCGAGGTGGGAACATATCAGTTGCTCAGCAAATCTGTGTTCTCTGAGTGAGCAGACCAACAAGTGGTGGGTCCCAACCTTCCTGAGGTGCACGAATGGGGCCACCGTGAGCTGAGGCCCTTTCTCTGCAGGAAGCACACACGGAGCACCGCAGACACGCCAGCTGATTGGAGGCTTGGCGCTGCCCTGCGCACGGCATCCCAAAGAGGGGGAAGCACCCCAAGCATGGCCTGTGGACTGAGGGTGAGTTGGTGAGCACCTTAGTGTCATCACCCCAAGCCACTGGCAGAAGGACAAAAAGAACACTCTAGAATCCTATCACTTTGAGGAATGGACTTACGAAAACATGGCTTACCCAAAGTCCACAGGAAACCACAAGGTCTCAAGGAGGCAGAAAGCTACTCAAGGTCCTTTGGCTTTCTCTGACAGCAAAGCCAGCCTGATTCCCGAGTGCTGGCCCTCTCCTTCTGGACACTAAGCTTCCAGCCTGGAACAGAACTGTCCAGGAGGAAGAACACTGGGTCATGGATCAGGAGACCTAAGTTCTAGTCCTGTCTCTACCATCAACCAGTTGTGCCACTTAGGAAGTGACTTCTGCTCTCGGAGCCTCAGTTTCCTGACCTGTAAAATGCAGGGGTTGCACTAAATGATTTCTAAACCCTTGCAAGCTGTGAGTTAGAGATTCTCCCAGATAACTTCTGTCTAAAGCACTTCCCACAAACAACAGAAGATGAACAAATAGAGTCGGCATTTGTCAAACCCCAGGAAGATCCGGGCACTAGGTGAGGTCCTGGATATATATATAATATGAGGGTTCTATTCTTACTGCCAGATTTCATCCTCACAACGACCCTACACATAATAAGCACAGCTAACAGGTTACCACACCCCAGGCACTGCACTTTAGAGGAGTCCTATCTTCCAAGCCTCACCACAGCCCTAGGAGTGTGAGGGTTTTATTATCATCCTGTTTATAGATGAGGAAACCAAGGCTCAGCAAGATCATAAAACTTACCAAGGATGACACAGAATATGGTGGCGTTTGAGATTCAAGCAAGGCTGACGACAAAGCTTATTCTAATAACCTGTATGCCACACTGACTCAGCAGTGATCCTTTTCCTCCTAGAAGCCAGAGCCTGCCCTTGCCCTCAGCTTGTGGTTTAGACAGTCCCAGACGTACCCTCCCACGGCCCTCACAGGCTCCTACGGGAATGTCCCCTGGAACGAGAGAACCAAGAACAGAGGCAGAGCAGACCACCTGAGGACTCCAGGCCCCATAACGCCCCAGGGCCTCAGCCATAGTGCCCTGAGTCAGATGGAGTGTCCAGGTTCATGTAACAATCCATTATTAAGCACCTTTTGTGTGTAGGTCCTGGACAGGGTGCGAGGGAACCCCAAGGTAAGTGGGAGGGGACTTGCCAGCCCGAGGGCATAAGCCTGGCACTGAGATGACCACACAGTCAGGCTGAAGCAAGAGAACACCTACAGTCCAAACCATAGGCCCTGGATTCACAAGAGGGTGGTTCAACCTGGCCAGGGGTGCCATGAAGGCTTCAGGAGGACAGAGGTGTTCGAAGTAGTTCTGCAATCCAAGTCAAAACATTGGCTAACACCTACTGTTGTGCAAAGGCCACACTGGGCCCTGCGGAGGATTCAAGTCAGGGAAATAACCAAGAAATAATGGCAAAAGAGCTGCAGTAGGGGACAGGAAGTATCCTGGGGAGACACAAAAGAGCTGTGAATCCTGACTGGGGGTGTAAGAAAAGACCAAGGAAGAAAATTTCACTAGAAACTGGACCTCAGTTTCCCATCTGCAAAATAAGGTTAATAACAGTACCTACACCTCATAGAGTGATAAGTGAGCGGATCCACGTGAAACCTTCTAAAACAGTGCCTGGCCCCTGGCAAGCATTCAGAGTGTGCATGTGTATACCTGGTGGTGGTGGTGGTGGTGGTTAGACCTAGAGTCTAAAGGATGAGAAAGAGCCCAGGGAGAGAATGGCATGGATTGGGGAAAGTCCTGGGCATGCGCCTGCATGTCCACTGAGGGAACCCTGGGCAGGCCAGGTGGAGCTGTGTGCACAGTGGAGAAGCCAGGAGGCTGGAAGGCATGCGGGAGCAGCTCCGGATTTGCTCACTGTGGGGCTTTATTCCACAGGCACAAGAGAGATGCAGCCTGAGCTGCGTGAGATGCATCTGGAAGCTGTGAAATAACTGAAGGTGCCTCAGAGACTAGAGTGGGCCCCCCACAGAGGACCCTCACAGGCCAGAAGCAGGGCACAGGCATGTGGGAGGGTAGCAGCACTGGGCCAGGAGGGGCACTGGGGAAGAGCTGGCCAGGGCCACGCCACCTGCCTCTCCCTCAGTGACTAACGGCAGGCCATCCGTCCCGGCTGACAGTAAGGCTTCCCGCCATCCATCTCCTTTCCGTTAAATTGCCATTTTATGGCCAAAATCTCTCTCATAATTGATAAAAATCTCCTTTTAATGTTGGCATTATTGGGAGGAAAATGTTTTTTTATCTTCATTATGTTTTTAATACAAATGTATTTTTTATTGAGAGCTGCTGGGAAGGCAGGACGAGGCCAAGCTGGGAGGGGGAATCTATCTCCCTGGCCCCCAGTCCTCCCGGTACATGGCTTCTGGCCACCAGATCCTTCTGTTCCATTCCCAGAATACTCACTTGATGGCCTTCTCGGGGACAGTCTGGGGAGACAAAGGAACCAGATGCTTGAACAAACAAAGGTTGTGCTCAGGACCAGGAGAAGCAGATCCAAAGACAGGTGAAGGCGTTCAGGTGGTCTCGGAGGTGGCATCAGGCCACTGAAGCAGCCTGGGGGGCGGTAAAGGGCGAGCTGACCTCCGCCAGGCCCTGCCGGTGGGAGAACGGGGCCAGGGTTCCAGAGAGCAGGGAGCCCTGGGGTTCACGCAGTACCTGCCACAGAGGAAGTGCTCAACAAATACGCATAAGCAAATAAGAGAAGGATGCGGAGAAGTTGGATCCGCATGGGAAAGAAGACAGCAAAGAACACGGGAGCCTGGAAGCATCTAATCCCAGAGGGACTGCAGGTCCACAGGTAGACTTGGCCCTCAGGGTAGGACGGGCTCCTTTGGCACCCCAGGATATGCTCACCCCTGCATACACCCCACATTCAGCTCCACCAGGACACTGTAAGGGAAGCTGAGTCCAGCTGCCACCTTGCAAGTGAGCAGGGATGGAGGTGGGTCCTGAATACAGCCACAAACTCTATGACCCTGGGCCCCTGTGGCTCCTCCCTGGCAGTAGCCAGACTTCTGCCTCCAACCCCCCCATCCATGGAATTAGCCCTACCTGGGGGCCAAGAGCACAAAAGTCAGAGTCCCTAACCCAGAGGAAATGCTGTCAAAGGGCCTTGGCAAACTGCAGCAATTAACACTGACTAGCTAAGCAGCTCCCAAGGTAGGGGACAGTGTGCTAGACACCCAGGCTCTCCACAGGCAGCCTCTGGGGGATTTCTAACAACCGGAGGGAAGGAGCTGACCAATGAATAGAATGCTGGGTACTGATCAGGAAGGGGCAGAGAAAGGAGGATTATTCTAGCAAAATAGAATGGTCATATGCCTCATAACAGCATTTCAGTCAATGATGCACCACATACACCACAGTGGTCCCATAAGATTATAATACGGTATTTTTACTGTACTTTTTCTATGTGTAGATATGTTTAGATACACAAATACCATTGTGTTACAGTTGCCTACAGTATTCAGCACAGTAACATGCTGTACAGGTTCATAGCCTAGGAGCATTAGGCTATACCATATAGCCTAGGTGTGCAGTAGGCTATATCACCTAGATTTGTGTAAGTGCACTCTGTGATGCCTGCGCAATGATGAAATCAACTAATGATGCATTTCCCAGAATGTATCCCCCTCATTAAGCAACATATGACTGTATATGGGACAGAGAGCTGTATCAGGTATTAGAAAACTTTGGTAAAGGCCCAACTTTGCCATTTACAAGTTTCCCAGAACCAAGGAACCCAAGTTCCTTGCTCACATAAAACATCCAGGACAATGCACAGAAATAATAACTAACATTTACTGGCCTTCTGCCCTGTGCCAGGCTTGCTCTGAGGGCTCCACATTCATTAACTCAGTCCATCCTCACAGCAAGCCTGTGTGGCAGGTGCTGTTACCACCCCAATTTTACAGATGAGGAAATCGAGGGACAGAGAAGGTAAGTAACATGCCCAAGGGCACAAAGCCAATAAACCAACAGGCAGTTAGACTCCTGCCCACCTCAAAGGCTCAATATGAAGCTTAAGCGTCCTATTAAAGCAGGACTGAGGGCACAAGTACGTAGTCTCGGCAGAGGGCCACATGGGGAATCGTGATGGTTAATTTTATGTGTCAACCTGGCCAGGCCACAGGGCCCAGATATTGGGTCAAACATTCTTCTGAGAGTGTTTTTGAATGAGACTTCCAGTTAAATCAGCGGACTGTGAGTAAAGCAGATTGCTCTCCATAACGCGGGTAGGCCTCATGCAGTCAGGGGAGGGCCTGATTAGAACAAAGACGGACCTCCCCAGAGCAGCAGATGGCCTTCAGACTGCCTTTAGACTTGAACTACAGCATCTGCTCTTCCTGGGTATCCAGCCTGGTGGGCCACTCTGCAGATGTTGAACTTTCCAGCCTCCATAATCACATCAGCCAATTCCTTAAAATCAGTCAATCTCTCCCCACCTTAACCACCCCCCTCTGCCAATACACACACATACACACCACACACACACACACACACTCATATCCTATTGGTTCTATTTCTCTGGAGAACCCTGACTAATACAGGAACGAAATCCATCCCAGCCCCGGTATAGCTGCCACAGCCTGGAGGAAGAGATGCCCTATGGGGCCACCCTTTCCTACTTCCCAATAAGTTCCCTATGTGACAGCAAAGGTGCTATGTGTCCCTCACCCAGACCACGTGTTCTCCTGCCTCACCTCTCCCCTTTTGCCTTTGCTCCTGCTGGTCCTCACACCTACAGTACTTTCTCTCTGCCACCACCGCCAAGTTTGATAAATAGTTGATGTTCTTGGGGGAAGAGGTTTTTTTAAATCTCTTTCCTGAACTTTCGCTTAAAACTGGAATGAAACAAGACAAAAAAGTTACCCTCCACCTGCACCCATGGGTTCATACAAAACAACTCGGTATGTGTTCTTCCACCTGGCACACAACGGTACCCCCACACCTTCTCTTCCGCATTCTCACAGCAACTCCAGGCAGATGGTGCATCAAGAATGCTGAGCACATGCAACACACACCCTATGATGGACTCGTCCTTGGGTACTGTGGGAAGCTATAAAATCAGGTTCCCTGGGAGAGGATATCAAGGGGTGAAAGACTGATAAAACATGTTTCTGAGTACACAAGCCAAACCGCACTACTCCAGACATCAACACAAGTGTTGCCACTAACAAAGGCACTTCTGTGCTCCACTCCAGCAGCTGGCCTCATTTCCTTCAGTTTCTCATAGAATTTCAGAGGTAGAAAGAACCTTATCTGGTGCAACTATGTATGCATTTGGGGTGGGGTCAGGCATAGGAGTGTGAGTGTGTGTGTGTGTGTGTGTGTGTGTCCGTCCATAACCAAAGACAACTATACCACTGCAGTTGACAATCCTACCGGTCATCTCTTCTTAAGTCCCACCATAACTCCACCCCAAGCTCTCACCCACCTCAAAGCTCCCCACCTCTACCTTCCCCCAACCAACTGTAAAAGATGACCTCATCTCCCACATTACTAAAAACTCAGACTATTAGGAAAGTTCTTTCAACTACCCCTACCTCACCCACTACCCCACTTTGTACATCTCGGCTTCTTCAGCCTTCCTTCGCTCAGGACCCGCTCCAAGTTCTCCTCTCCCTCAGGCTCACATTCTGAAAAGAACATTCCAGACCCTTCATCATGTGGCCTCAACCCCAATTTTGCAATCTCAGCTCCGCTATTCGCCAGCCCTGGCCACATTCTAGTCAACAGGACTTCCTTGCTCACCCTCTGTACTTCATGCTTTCCTGTCCCTGCACCTCTGCTGCGCCACCTCATGAATCAGTAATTCCCTCCTCCAACCAATCCCACCCATCTCTGAGGGCCTGGGTCAGATGCCACCTGCTTCAGAAAGCCTCCATCCACCTGAATGTGACCACTCTCTCTCCTGCAAACTCCTCGGGCACTCACGTGGCCAGGGGTCACTGCAATGCATGCACCTCCCCATGACCCTGGACTCCGGGGGCTGGAAGAATGAGGTCATACCTGTCCTTGGCAGCACTGTGCCTTTCTCACTAAGTACCAGCTGTGTGGACTAGCAAGCAAGAGAAGGGATGAAAGAATGAAGGAAAAGGTGTTGAACCAGAGAATCACGGGTTGCCAGAGCCTGCAGGGGCCTCAGAGAACTCCTACCGCAGGTGAGGAGGTGCAAGGCTGGGTCTGTGGTTGTTGTGAAGAACCCTGCCAGGTCCTCCAACATGGAGCCAAGGGCTCATGGGGGCCAGGGTGGTCGACAGCCTCATGGCTTAGGCCTGTGTCTGCCCGATTCAGGCTCCTTCCGCAGGTGGAGAACCTGAGTCTCATGCACCTGGTCGGGGCTCCCCCTGCAGGGAAGGGCCGGGTCGTTAACACCCCTCCCTGACGCGCAAGCTCAGGCGCCATCTGCTGGCCAAGGTCAGCACTGCATCTGGGCCCACATCCCCAAGGGCAGTCGGGACCACCCCTATCCCAGTCCAGACCCAGCTCCCTCTTGGGAACGCAGAAATGATCCCACCTCCTGGAGGTTGGGCTCCTGATTGCTTCCTGGAACCTGTCTTTCAGGACGTAAGCCTAATAGCGAAATAAAAGGAAAAAAGCAATTTACTTTCTGGTATTATTAGCTGAGTATTCCAAGACACACACCCACCCCTGCTTTCTTTTTTTTCCCTGCCAAACAGAAGCTCTGTTATGTAGGGGGCAATCACTGGCCTGGGAGTCAGATCTGAGGTCTCATCCTGCTGCTTGTCACTGTCCCTGCCTCAGCTGTGTGGCCCCCAGCACACTCCTGCCTGAGCCAATCCTTCGCAAGGATAATGCCCCCCTCACTCACCCTCACCGCTACACTGACGGTGCCAGCTGATATCCAGGGACTTTGATTCAGAATCGAATGTAAATTGTGGGGTCCCGAAGTGCTACAACCTCAGCCTTAACTCCCACTCCCAAGCTGGAAACACCCCTCAGGGGCACCCCCATCTGCCTGGGGCAGGGACGGGTCTGAGGACACCAGGGACCCTCTAAGGCTGCTGTTAATGGGAAGCAAGCCACACAGGCTGGAGCACACCATCCCTGAGCCCCTCTCCACAGCACAACACTCAGCAGCACACACACGCTCTCCGAGCTCAGGGTACCCTCAAGGCTCTCAGAGGACTGGGACCAGGGAAGACAACAAGGCACACCAGACTCTGCTCCTTCTAAGCACACTCCTGAAACCAGGGATGAAATGGAGCTTTCCACGGAAGGTCCCAGGGCTGGCGTGGAGCCCAGGATGAGTGGGGCCCACTCAGACATCATCCTGGGGGCGAGACTGCTCCCCGAGAAGTGTCACGGGAGGGGCAGGAGGAGGAGGGAAGTGTCAGTGAGTGACTTGCCTCCGCCCTCACTCCCACACAGCCCCTTTCCCCTCCCTCCACCCACAGGCCAAGAAAGTGTGTCACAGGGGAACAAATGCCATCCTCCCACGAGGGAGGAGGAGGAAGAGGAGGAAAGGGGCAGGGAAGGCTTTGCATGCCTATGGGACCGTGGTAAGAAGCTTCCCAGCTGTGACGGACGCCCCCTCAGAACCATGACCTTGACGTTAGCCTTTCTTTCTCGGGGGCTCAAGAGGCACTGTAGGGCAGGAGCCACATGGCCGCCATGCTCAGGACTACCTGTCATGGGGCAGGGGTCTGACAGACAGGCCCCAAAGATGCAGGCAGCATCTTCCAACCCCATACATCCTTCCGCCAGCTGGGTGGACCCACCATGACTGCTGACACCCCAAACTTCCCATCTCACTCACCCTGGCCTGGAGGCAGCTGCTGACCTGCCCTTGCCCTATCCCCCTCCCTAGCTTTCCAGACAAGTCATTTAACCCTCCAGGGGTTAATCTCCTGCTGCCTTCCCCTCCTGCGCATCCACCCCCCCCAGCAAGCTGCCACATGCCAGCCACGATGCACTTCACACTGTTATTACAGTGATTTATTTAGTTTTAATTTGGGGGTGAATCTCTTGCTGTTGGAAGCCAGAGGCCCACAGTCTTGGCAAGAGGCAAGGCTACGTGTGGGCCGGCACCATGCCAATCCTGTCCCCTCTGCCTGGGGTCCCTCCATCCTTACCCTGATCCTGCTAGCTTGAGGCCGGCTCCCTGACTCCAGCCCCAAATCGAGTTTACCTTTCACTCAACGTCTTTCCCTTTGGGGGAAATATTCCCAAGAGGCAAAGGAGTCACAGACACTTCTATGCTCACATCCTACATGATCTGGGCCCACATCCAGGCCGGGCAGTCACTTAGGAATGACACAA
Organism: Daubentonia madagascariensis; assembly: GCA_023783475.1. Taxonomy (NCBI): domain Eukaryota; kingdom Metazoa; phylum Chordata; class Mammalia; order Primates; family Daubentoniidae; genus Daubentonia; species Daubentonia madagascariensis. Next base: position 37,510,719 of record JAKFHU010000485.1, on the reverse strand, counting down.
CTTTGGCTGCATGCTAGGTACCTGGGACCAGCTCCACATTAAGAGATCAATAGTCAGGGCCAGCTCCATGTAGATCAATAAAAATGGAACCAAGTGGTCTTTATCAACCCTCTGTGCCTACGCTCAGCCCTGCGCCAGGTAGCCTAAGGAAGCTGTCACTAGTTCATCTGTTGGCTCATTAAACAAACCCTGACACCTACCATATACTAGACACTGTCCTGGCACTGTAGATACAGAGTAAAAGGACCATCGTGGTCTTCATCTTCAAAGACTTTATGACTTGCAGAGGAAACCCTAGACACAACTAACCAAGCCACAAGTTACACAAGTGCAGGGAGCAAAGTTCTGCAGAGCCCCAAGGAGGGATAAAATTGGTCCAGGGAGAGTCACAGAAGACTTCATAGAAGAGCTGGGGGCTGGACTGGAAACCCAGCACCAAGCAACCCAGCCTGGCACTTGCTAGACAGATGGACAGCTGGACACATGGCCTGGAATCACTTGACAGGTAAAGAACAGCGTAAAGACATTCCAGGAAAATGGCAGACCATGGGCATAGGCCCCAAGGACTAAGGGTACACACTGAGTTTGAGACAAGTAGCACAATGTGACCAGAGCATAGGGAAATAACAAAAATACTCGTAGTAGCTAATATTCGCTGAGCATTTTCTCTACACATCAGGTACTACTAAGCACTTTACATTCATTGTCCCTTCTAATCCTCACAGCAAGCCTATGAGGTGGGCACCATGGCTATCCCCATTTTACAGATAAGGAAAGTGAGGTATATCAGAATCAATCATTTGTGCAAGGTCCAAACTCCTGGCTCCAGAGCCCAAACTCTAGCCACAATGCTACTCTACCCCAAGTTATAGTCACAAAACATACAGGTAGGTTGAAACCAGACAGGATGGATCTTGAAAGCCCTGCTAAGGATTTAAACCTTCAATAAGGCATTAAACCCTCAATAAGTGATAGATATTATTAGACTGAAATATATGAATCATATGAGGTTGCAGGTCAAAAACAGTCAAACGTGAACAATTTCATATGGTCCAACTAGTATTTTTTTACTGAGGGCCACTGAGGTTCCTTCTAGCTCTTTGATTTCGGCACCAAAAGTTGCTGTGACATTTGGTTCAGTGTCACTGGTGAATGCCCAGTGCCCTGGGCCCAGGCAACAAGAACTCTGCCAGGGCCTTTTCTGAAGCATGCCAACCCGAGCCTATCCCCCCAGCAAAGGCAGGTACCTCCTTGCCCAGGTCCTCACGGATGACCTGGCAGACCTCTTGCATGCTGCTCTGTGGGGCCTGGCTGTGTAGCACCTTCAGCGTGCTGGTGTACTCTTCTGGCAGAAGGTAGTCCAGAGCCCCCAGGTGCTGGCCCACTTTGATGAAAGTGCCCCGGTTGGCACAGCAAAGCTCACAGAGACGCCTGGCAGAGCGGAGGTGCACCTGCAGGGAGACAGGCCGGGGCAAGAGACGTGTGAGTGCAGACTGTTCCCGTCTCCTGCTTAAAAACTCTAATCCCCCCCTCTACTCCCACTGTCTAGAGCAGGTGCCCGTGCACGTGTGCACACACACACACGCACACACACATCCCTCCCTTCGCCTCCCTCACTGTCCTCCTTCAGTCTCCTGGTACACACAGCAGTCACCTCCAACCTCATACCAAGCCGGCCTTCACGCATGGCCCAGTGCTTCCAATCTCCTCCTCCCCACCAAAACTTACCTGGTCTGGGTCCCCCTCCCTAGAAGTGAGCATTCAAGGCTTTTAACCAAGCCTAATCTACTAATGATTCATTCAAGGGTACTTTGAGTTAATGTATTTGCCACTCACCCCTCAGACATATTAATAATACTTTGTTTGTTGAGATCTCTACAATTTATAAAACATGTTCATATGCATTATATCTCTTAATCTTCACAGCAGCTCAGGGAGGCAGGTGTTGGTATATTTAAAGATGAGAAACTCAGTTGTTTTGTTTATAAAGCAATAGCTAACAAATGAAAAGAAAGTCTAGAAAACACTCCAAATCTAAGGCTCTTTTAATACAGCAAACTTTAGCAGGGCTCTCCCATTAACTGGAGGAATAATTGTATTCCAAGGAGTTGGCAGCTGGGCAGGCTGTCTAGGACAGAGCAGCCTTAACTGGCATCCTGTCACCCACCTGCCCTTCCAGAGCTGGGAGGTGGCCCCATCTTCCCCCAGGCTGTGCAGCCCCAGCCACCACTCCAGCCCAGAGACCAGCTGTGGGTCTTGGTACTCTGAGGGTCCCGCCTTCCAGGAGCTGCAGCCTCTGAGGAGGATGGGGCCATGGGCACATACACAAGACGGGCTTGCAGTGCCCTTGGGGACCTGCTACTGCCTCCGACCAACCAAGTCAGCAAAGAGAGAGTAGAATGATGATGGATTTACACTCTCTCTTAAGTGCCATAAAGGATGCTGACGTACTTAGCACATATCAGGGGCAATAAAACCACACGAGGAGTTAAATAACAGTTGACAACAAAGATGGAAGAAGTGTTCGAAGATCCTATATAATTAGTTGCCAAGTGAACCACACAGGAAACCGTTACTTTAGAAATTAAGAAGAGAATGCTACAGCCTAAGCACCCTCATCCCAGAGCCAGGGCTCAATGGCCCACCTCCCACCAGAGCAGAACATATGACCACAGTCTCCAGACACTAGCAGGCTGCCCAGGGCCTGCCCAGGGCTCTGCTGGACATCTCTGCCTCCTACCCCAACCCATGCCCAGGGAACCCCATGTACACAACTCCATCCACTGGGCAGTTCTCCAGGCTTAACCTGTACACCTGGTCCAAGCTGAGCCAATGAGAATCTTTTTCCCCTGGCAGGAGGGTGCAGCAAGAAAGAAATTAATTCTAAGAGAGAAAGAGAGAGAGAGAGAATGAGAGAGAACCCTTAGATGAGTCAAAGGAACGGGGGAAGGGGGTGGATTGTCTTAAGAATTTGAAACTGAGGGCTGAGCTGGCCAGTGTCACATGGTGGAGGGTCACAAAGGGTTGTGCCTAGTCAATGCCGTGGCTGCCCAAAGTGAGGAAGTGAGAAAGGAGGCAAACATGGTCAGATATGGAGCTGGGCATCTCCCAGCAATCAGTATGAGGCTTCAAGCCATCATGGACAAGCAACTTTTTGCAGCTCAAAATTGACCCCCACCTCTAACCCAGCAGAGGAAAAAATGCACAATCAACAGCAGAATAAGAGGCATCCAGAACAGCATCCACAATCCGTTAGTCCTAAGGTACTGGTGCAACCAGAGCCCAGATCCAGCCAGGCACCCCTCCGTGAGGGCTGCCCTGGCCTCAGCGGCCCACTCACCCAAGAAGGCACAGTCAACCCCCACATCGAAGCTGCTCCGGGGTCCAGCTAGGCAGCTGCCACAGTCAACACCAAAAGGAAGCGGAGGATTGGAAGAAGGGATGAGTACACGCCCACCTTCTCCTCTCCCAGTAGAGACATCAAGCCACCACATAGTCACTGGGGACTTACTATGGGTGCAGCCCCGTGTCCCCTACCATCAGGGGAGACCCAACAGAGCTGCTCACACAACAGAGAATGACACATGGCAACAAGTATAGGAAAGGGCCCAGGACTGCGTACCGCGGCAACTCTCAGATGAAAGAAACAAAGAGGGCTGGAATTGGAGAGATCTGGCTCACGGGGAGGGGAACCGGGTGTGCCAGTGATGAGCACATGGCCTCTCAGCCCCCAATCCACTCTTCTTTGCCAGCTTTATGATCCTGTGTTATTTCTCCTCTGTCAGATGGCTTGACGTCAGGCTTTGTCGATGGGGACTCCGCAGGGACACCGTGAGGCCACAGCAGGAGCAAGAGGTCTCCCTTGCTGGTTCCCGAGCGCTGTTTTCAGCAGCACACAGCCAGCAGGTCAGTGGGGCAGCGCCCACGGCAGTATCCTCATAGACCTGCTGTGCCCATACCCTCCAGTAAGTTTCTCGACTACCTGGTGGTCCCCTCCTATGGACCAACTCAGGCCACCCCTCCAGCGAGTGTTCTGACCACCCAGCAGGCCGCTCCTCCAGATCAGCTCTGGCCCACGCCCTCCAACAAGTTTCTCTGCCACCCGGCAGGCTGCTCCCATGGGCCAGCTCTGGCTCAGGCCTCCACCGTGTCCCCTTGCCACCCACCTCTCCCAGGGCAGCCTTGTCTGACTCTCAGCCTCATGGGCAGGAGGATCCCTGCGAAGTCCTCACTTCTGTCCTGTTCACTATCCCTCAGCCCTAGAAGGAGTAGCTGCTTTATGTGTTTGCTACCTCTGAACCCTCAGAATCTTCTTTTACTCCTTTTAGGAATTAACAACATTTTGCTAATTAATAATTCTTTATACTAAATTTTCCCTGTTCAAATTACTGGTGTGACTGGACCCTGGCTGACACACGGGGTTAAGCCCCTGGAATTAATCTGAATAGATTAAAATGAAAAAGGAAGGCATTTCAGATCAAGAGAACAATGTAAGGAAAGGCACATGTGCATATGTGCTGCTGCTGCATGTGTTGCTGTGTGTACATGTGGGGGGTGTTGTGTGTGTGTGTGTTGCTGTGTGTGGGAATGTCTGCATGTTGCTCTGTGTGTTTCTCTGTGCTTGCTCTGTGTGTTGCTGTGTGTGTCGCTGTGTGTGTGTTGCTCTGTGTGTGCTGCTCTGCGTGTGTACACATGGACATACCTGCTCCATCACCTAGCCAAGCCCTCCCACCAGGGACAGGGCCAGGGCTCTTCACCTGTGGTAACACAGACAGAGCAACATGCACACATACCCACACACAGCAACACATGCACATACACACACACACACAGAGCAACACACACAGAAACAGCCTGCTGGCAGCAAGGATTGTATACAGGGATCCTTTCCCCAGCCATGTGAGTGTATACCATGGAAAAAGCAAAGCTTCCAGAATCTCCTGACCTCTGCGTCCCCTCAAATCTAGTCTTTCATACCACACATATCTTTGAGCACCATGAGGGACATGCAGATAAATGACAACTAGGTTTTTTTGGTTTTTTTGGTAGAGACAAGGTCTCGCTCTTGCTTAGGCTCGTCTCGAACTCCTGAGCTCAAGCGATCCTCCCTCCTCGGCCTCCCAGAGTGCTAGGATTACAGGCGTGAGCCACCGCGCCTGGCCAAGAGTTAGTTTAGAACAGTGCTGCCCAATGGAATTTTCTGCAATGACGAAAATGTTCTGCATCTGCATCGTCCTATACGTGGCTGCTAGCTACATGGCTACATGTGGCTACTGAGCACTAGAAATGTGGCTAGTGAGACTGAGAAACTGAATTTTTAATTAAATAGTTAAATTTCAAGTAACTTAAACTTAAGTCAACACATGTGGCCAGTGGCTACCATATCGGACAACTCTGGTTTATAAATTAGCAACAACTACAATAAACATGTAATCATTTATCTAGTGCCTTGTTCAAAGCACTACTCCTGGCCTACAGTAAACACAAATATAAATGGTGGTGGTGATTATTGTTTTTAAATTTTCCCAATATCTCTATAAAATACTGTGTGCCTTTAAAGATGAAGAAATAAACTCAGAGAGGTTCAGTGACATTCCCAAAGTTCCACAGCCAGTAAATGGTGAAACCATGGTGTGTTCAATCCTTGATCGGCCAGATACCAGCCCTGTATGCTATGCACCATGAGCTGGGGAACGAGAATTGAATTTCTCTATGTACAAGGCACTGTGGGGGGATGCAAATAGGTACAGACATGGTCTTCATGGACAGGGAGCTTACAGTGTAGCCTGAGTGGTGGGCATACACCCACAAGACCAAAATTGCCAATAGCAGGCAGTAAAGCTATAATAGCTGCCCAATTGCTCCTGCATGTCATGTGTGCAGGAGCAGGCGCCAGGCTGGGCACTCGATGGTGGCCTTGGAAGTTGGGTCAAGTTTAGTAGGCCAATGCGAGCTGTATTTGGTCTTCCTCAAAACCAAGGAGGGACCATATAATATAATAATGGTTAATAGCATTGGCTTTGGAATCAGAAAGACCGAAGTTTAAATCCTGTTCCACTACTTACTTGTCACATAACCTTAGACAAGTTAATTAACTTTGGAACCTCAGTTTCCTCATCAGTGGAAGAGGGATAATAATTATACTTGTCACTGTGATGATTAAAGAGGGTATGCATAAAAAAGAGCTTAGCACAGGGTCCAGCACAGTCAGTGTTCAGTAAGTAAATAAATGGAAAGGGACAGAGAAGGGAAAAAAATTAATCTTCCTAGAAAAAAAGAAATATTAAAAAAAAAAAAAAAACACTTCAGGCCCATCCATTCCCTATACAGTATGTGGTTCAGTCCAACAAGTCTGGACCACAGTCTAATGGACAGAAACAATAGCTAGTTTCATGCTCTGTCATCTAAATTGTAAAGCACCAGTGCCTAAGAAATGAAGTTGCTGCAGAGTGTTCTTCTAAACACACGGGCGTCAGGTTTCCTTACCCAGAGATCTTCCTACTTCTGCTACTATTCTAACCACCACCACCTATTTGCTCACTGGACCCAAACCTGGCCTTCAGGCAGCACCTGGCTTCCCCGGCTGGCCGGGTGTGTCACTGCAGCAGCATCCTCACGGCAGAGCCCCACACTACGCCCCCCATCACAGAACAGCTGGCACGGCCTCCCTGCCCCAGCTCCAGCTTCCTATTCACTCCAGCTCAGTGACTTGCCTTATGATTATCTCATTACCAATAACCTTGCTGTAGTGAGTTTTAATCTGCCTCATGTTAATTAAAAGCATTGTCATTAGCCAGCTTGGTTTGGGGTTTGGGAGGGGGGCAGTGAACAGCTAATAAGATCAACTCCGTGTTGTTTAGTTATTGATTGGGCCAGACAGAGCCAAGGCCCAAGGAGGGCAATTCTTTGCTCACATCTAAATCCCTAAAAGCGGGGGTCCCAGCCCCCAGACTCCACAGAAAGAGACCAATGTCAGACTGAATCCACAGGGCTCCCATCAGCAATGGGGAATGTCTCCAATGGGGTGTGTGACACAGGAGGGAAGAGACAGACAGACATGCATACACACCCCACAAACACACAGAGAAAGAGGGGGAGACTGAAGGAGGAGGCAACGGACCCCCAAAACAGACCTTTGGTTAATTCATCTAGTCAGAAACTCAAGCCTCAAAGGACTGAAACGTTAACAGTGGTATCTCTGAGCTGTGAAATTATGGGAGTATTTTTTTTCTTCTTTATAGGTTTCTATATTTCCCAAATTTCTTATAACTAAAATGTATTACATCAATAATGGGGAGAATTTCTTTTAAATTATCTCTTCTTTATCATATTCTGGGAATGGAAAAGTTCAGCTGATTTTTTTTTTTTTTTTCAGCTTTAAATGGACTAGACTTTGCCATGCAGACTGGACCAGCTTTGGTCAGAGAGAGGAATCAGCATCTCTTCCCTACCCGGCAGGGTGTCGTGGTCCACATGTGTGTTTTCCATCATGAAAGGAATTGAACCTCATCCCCAAGAAATCAGGCCAGGACTATCTCCAAGGTCTCTTTTCTGGATATTATCATTTGCTTTGTCATTTAGACAACAAAGTAAAACTCATCACATCTTAGGGAAAAAAAAACAAGTTGCAGTTTATAAACATTTTGCAGGAGGTTGGCCCCAGATTGAACCCCACTCTGACCACACAGAGGATAGTTCTGTGGTTAAGAGCACAGGGCATCAGAGTGTCTTGGGCTATATCCCAACTTCACCACTTAGAAGTGGGTGACCTTGGACAGGTTATGTAAGCTTTCTCTACTTCAGCCTTCTCATCTATAAAAGGAAGATAATAATAGTACCTACACCTCATAGGGCTGCTGTGAAGATTAAATGAGGTGAGGTAATACATGTATCCAAGTAGCCAGCGCTGGTGTTTCTATACTTATTGTGAGGGTATCTGGGATTTGTTTTAAGCAGGTATGGTAAGACACATAAACACAGAAATGATTATCATGAAGGAAGAAGTCTTTACTCACAAATCCCTGGAAGGAGGGGGCATGGATATGCCCTGCAGGGCCACATGGAGAAGCACCAGAGTGGGCCAAAGGCAGAGGGAGGGGAAATGTCAATGAGAGCCTCCCCTGTAGGTCCATGGGAAAGAAGGGGTGAGGCAGGTAAACAGGCTTAGGACTGGCTAGTTTGAATAATTTCATCCCCAGTTGTTTGGTACCTGGCCCTAGGGCAATTAGGGCAAGGGGATAGTGGCCCAAAGTATAAGATCCTGATAAAGGAGGTGGTTGGGAGTTGGGCTCCTGATTGGTTGGTTTGCATATGAAAGGCACACCCCCAGAAGAGTTTCTAGCTACCTCTAGAAATTAATTAACCCCAGGAGAAGAAGTCCTTCCAATGCCAGCAAGGCCCCAAGATGTCAAAGTATCAGAAAACCTATAGAAAATAAAAAACATGATTAATGCAATACTCTAGCTATACTCCCTTGGAGATCTCAGTGAGCATGATGGTTGTAAATACCATCTACACACTGACGACACAGAAATGTGTATCCCCTGCCCAGACTTCTCCTCTGACTCAAGCTTGACACATCCAACTGACTCTACGACATCACTCCAATGTCCAAAGGTCCTCTGAAACTTAGCCTTACTTTCCTTCCACTCCCACCACTACCAAATCTGCTGCTCCTACAGTCTTCCCCATCTTAAAAAATGGCAACTGTAAACTTAAGAGTTTTTCAGGCCATAAATCTTGATGTCATCCTTGACATCTCTCCTAAAACAGGAACTAAAATTACTTTCCCACCTGAAACAACAAAAAACTAGACAAGATACATAAAACAATGGGTTTTCAAGGAACAGGATATCCAGCAATAAAGAACATGATTCCTGAGAAATGGGAAAGAGACCGGGGGAGCCCTATGATTGCCCCGGTTTATTACACTAGGAGTTTCCAGGCCGCAGTGCCAAGAAGGGGAACCCAGGCAGGGACCAGAGGACTCCCTGAGATGAAGATTCAGAGCTGAGAGTCCAGGAAGAGTTCAAAGGACAGAGTACTAAAGAGGAGAGAGCTGTACAAAGAAAAAACACTAAAGATGTTTAGACAGCCCACTGCGTGTATTCTGCTGAATACTGATCAGCATGTGTATATGTAAAAACTACCTGAGTCCAGGGAAAGAACCACCCAAAAAGATTAGTGTTAACAGCACTCATATAACACCTATTTCCTCCAGCCAAACTGGAAAAATCTCATAATTCATGGGACATTTGTTACAATTCCCAGATAGGTCTTGCCTAAGTAATAGGGAAAATCCCAAACCAAACACTATTCCATTCCCATCTAACAAATATTAAAATCAAGACCTGAATAAAGCAAACTATTTCCAAGCAACTTAACCATGTCCCAGAACAAAGCTCAAGAACATGTTTAAGAATACAAAAATATCTAGCACCCAAAAAATTGAAACACAATGTCTGGCATCTAATAAAAAATTACCAGGCATGCAAAGAAGCAGAAAAATATGACATACAATGAAAAAAAAAAAACCAATCAATTAAAACCAACCCAGAACTGAAACTGATGTTAGAATTAGTACAGAAGGACATTAAAACGAGTATTATAACTGCACTTCATATGTTTAAAAAGTTAACAAGAGACATGGATAACATCAAAGAGAGAGAGAGAACATAAGCATGCACAAGCTATCGATCACAAACTTCTAGAGATGAAAAGTGTAATGTGTGAGATGAAAAATACACTGGACAGGATTAATGGCAGATTAGACACTGCAGGAGAAAAAAAGATTAGTGAATTAAAGACCTAGCAACAAAAAATATTCAAAATGAAATTACACAGAGAAAAAATAATTTTTTTGGCCAGGGGCAGTGGCTTATGCCTGTAATCCTAGCACTCTGGGAGGCTGAGGTGGGAGGATTGCTTGAGCTCAGTAGTTCGAGACCAGCTGGAGCAAGAGCAAGATCCCACCTCTACTAAAAATAGAAAAATTAGTGGGATGTCGTGGCACATGCCTGTAGACCCAGGTACTCAGGAGGCTGAGGCAGGAGGATCACTTGAGCCCAGGAGTTTGAGGTTGCAGTGAGCTATGATGACACCACTGCACTCTAGCTGGGGTGACAGAGCCAGACTGTCTCAAAAAAATTTTTTTTAAATGAAAAGAACATCAGTGAGCTGTGGGGCAAATTCAAGCAGCCTAGTAAACATGTAGTTGGAGTCCCCAAAGGAGAAGAGAGAAGAGAAGTAAAAAAAAAAAAAAAAAAAAAAGTTTGAAGAAATAGTGCCTGAAAATTTTTATAATTTGATTTTTAAAAATCTATAAACAGATTCGTTGGCTGTGCAGAAGCTTCTTAATTTGATCAGGTCCCATTTGTTTATTTTTGTTGTTGCTGAGATTGCTTTTGGGGTTTTTTTCATAAATTCTTTGCCTAGAGTCTGATGTTTGTAAGAGTTTTTCCAACATTTTCTTCTAGAATTCTTATGGTTTCATGTCTGAGGTTTAAGTCTATAATCCATCATGAGTTGATTTTTGTGAGAGGTGAGAGGTGAGGATCCTGTTTCAGTCTTCTACATGTGGCTATCCAATTTTCCCAGCATGATTTATTTAATAGGGATTCTTTTCCCCAGTGTATGTGTTTGTCTGCTTTGTCAAAAATCAGATGGCTATATGAGGATGGTTTTATGTCTAGGTTCTCAGTCCTGTTCCATTGGGCTATGTCTCTGTTCTTGTGCCAGTACCATGCTGTTTTGGTTACTGTAGTATAGCTTGTAGTATAGCTTGAAGTCTGGCAGATTGATGCCTCCCAATTTGTTCTTTTTGCTTAAGATTGCTTTGGCTATACGAGGTCTTCTCTGGTTCCATACAAAGTGTAGAATTATTTTTTCTACATCTGTGAAAAATGATGTTGGTATTTTGATAGGGATTGCACTGAATATGTAGATCACTTTGGGTAGTATAGACATTTTAACAATGTTGATTCTGCCAATCCATGAGCATGGTATAGTTTTCCATCTGTTTGCATCCTCTGCTATTTCCTTCTTCAGTGTTTCGTAGTTCTCCCTGTAGAGATCCTTCACCTCCTTAGTTAAATATATTCCTAGGTATTTTATTTCCTTTGTTGCTATTGTTAAAGATATCAAGTCTTTGATTTAGTTCTCAGTTTGACTGTTGTTGGTGTATGTGAATGCTACTGATTTGTGTACATTGAGTTTGTATCCTAAGACTTTGCTGAACTTATTTATCAATTCCAGTAATCTCATGGCAGACTCTTTGGGGTTTTCTAGATATAAGACCATATCATCTGCAAAGAGTGATATTTTGAACTCTTCTGGTCCCATTTGGATGCCCCAGATTTCCTTGTCTTGTCTGATTACTCTGGCTAGGACTTCCAGCACTATGTTGAATAGAAGCCGTGATAGAGGGCATCCTTGTCTGGTGCCAGTTCTAAGCAGGAATGCTTTCAATTTTTCCCCATTCAGGATGATGTTGGCTGTGAGTTTGTCATATATGGCTTTTATCATTTTGAGGTAAGTCCTGTCTATGCCTATTTTGTTAAGCATTCTTATCATAAAATGGTGCTGAATTTTGTCAAATGTTTTTTCTGCATCTATTGAGAGGATCATATGGTTTTTGTTTTTGCTTTTGTTTATGTGATGGATTACATTTACAGATTTGCGTATGTTGAACCATCCCTGCATCTCTGGGATGAAGTGCACATATGGAAGTAACATTCACTGGGTGACAGGCAGGTGGGAGGCGGGGAGAGGGGATGGGTAAATTCATACCTAAGGGGTGCAGAGCGCACACTCTGGGAGATGGGCATGCTTGTAGCCCTGACTCAGGCAGAGTAAAGGCAATACATGTAACCTAAATATCTGTACCCCTGTAATACTCTGATATAAATAAACAAAAATAAATTTGAAATTTTTTTTAAATTTTTTAAAAAATCTATAAACAGATTCAAGAATCTCAACCCCAGCTACAAGAAACATGAGGAAACCTTCATACAGAAATTGTTAAAACTAGTGATAAAAAAGAACTCTTAAAAGCATCCAGAGAAAAAAGACATTATGGACAGAGGAACAAAAATAAGAATGACAGATGTTTCACTGGAAACAATACAAGCAGAAGTTAGTGAAGCAACATCTCTGAAAGCACTGAAAGAAAATCCAGAATTCTATACCCAGCAAAAACATCTTTCTAAAACAAAGGTATAAAAGCTCTTTCAGACATATAAAAGCTAACGGAATCTATCTTCCTACACTACAAAAATGTTAAAGGACCTCCATCAGGCAGAAGGAAAATGAAACCATAAAAAAATATGGATCTACACAAAGGAACAAAGAGACCAAAAACAGTAACTGCATCAGTAAATACACAAGAATTTTTGTCTTATATTTTGTATCTCTTTAAAAGATAAGTGGAGCCAAGTAGGAAGCAGTGGGTGCCTGTAATCCCAGCTGCTCAGGAGACTGAGACTGGAGGATCGCTGGAGCCCAGGAGTTCGAGACCAGCCTGGGCAACATAGTGAAACCCTGTCTCAAAAAAAAAAAAAAAAAAAGATAAGTGACTGCTTAAACAAAAATAACAACAATGTAATGTGGAGTTTATAACATATAAAATCAAAAGGTATTACATCAATAGCATAAAGGCTGAGAAGAAAGAAATGAAAATATATTATTTTAAGATTTGTATATGCTGTGAAGTGGTACAATATCACTTCAATATAGACTATGACAAGTTAAAGATATACACTATAAACTAAAGAATCATTAAAATAACAAAAAGAGCTGGGAGTGGTGGCTAGCACCTATAATCCCAGCTGCTCGGGAAGCTGAAGTGGGAGGATCACTTGAGCCTAGGCTGCCATAAGCTATGATTGTACCACGGCACCCCAGCCTGGGCAACAGAGTGAGACCCCATTTCAATAAAATAAAATAAAATAACAAAAAGAATTATAACTCATAAGCCAACAAAGGAGATAAAATGGAATCAAGAAAAATATTCAATCCAAAGGAAGGCATGAGGGAGGAAACAAGTAATAATGAACAAATAGGACAAATAGAAAACAAATAGCTAAATGAAAGACATAAAGCTAACCATATCAGTAATCCCATTAAATGTAAATGGCCTAAACACCCCCAATTTAAAGTTAGAGGCTGTCAAACTAGACAAAAAAGAAAGACCCAAATATATGCTGCCTACAAGAAATGCTCTTTACATATATAAAACACAAATACGTGTAAAAGGATGGAAAAATATCTACCATGCTAATATAATCAAAAGAAACCTGGGACATCTATATTTATATCAGACAAAATTGATTTCAGAGAAAAGAACATTACCTGGGTAAGGAAGGTCATTTCATAATGATAAAGGGGTCAATCCATCAAAAGGACATACCATCCTAAACATTAAGGCATCCAAATAACAGAGCTTCAAAATACATGAAGCAAAAACCAATAGAACTACAAGGAGAAATAGAAAAATCCACAATTATAATCAGAGATTTCAACACCTGCCTGTCAATAAATGATAGAACAAATACATAAAAAATGGGTAAGGAGATAAGAGACTTGAACAACACTATCAATCAATCTGAACTAATTAGCACTTATAGAACACTCTGCCCCACAACAACAGAATATACATTCTTCTTTTTTTTATTTCAGAATATTATGGGGGTACAAACACTTCGGTTACATATATTGCCTATGCACTGCCCAAGTCAGAGCTACAATTGTGAACATCCCCCAGACAGTGCACCATGCACCCATTAGGTGTGAGTTTTCCCATCCCCTCCACCCACTTCCCACCTGCCCAACCCCTGATGAATATTCTTTTCAAGGGTAAAAGGAACATTTACCAAGACAAACAGTATTCTGGTCCATAAAGCGAGTCTCAATAAATTTAAAAGGATCAAGGCATATAAAATATATTCTCTGACCACAATGGAATTAAATTATAAATTAATAACAGCAAAATCTCTGGAAAATCCCCAAATATTTGAAAACTAAATAACAAAGTTCTAAGTAACTTATGGGGCAAATAAGAATCAAAAGGTAAATTAGAAAGAACAGTTGATCTTTGAAGAACACAGATAACTGCAAGGGTTTCCTTGTACATGGATTTTTCTTCCTCCTTCACCACCCAAAACAGCAAGACCAACCTCTCCTCTTCCTCCTCCTCCTCAGCCTCCTCAACATGAAGATGATGAAGATGAAGACCTTTATGATGATCCACTTCCATTTAATGAATATATTTTCTCTCCCTTATGATTTTCTCATAACATTTTCTTTTCTCTAGCTTACTTTATTGTAAGAATACAGTATCTAATACATATAACATATGAAGTATGTGTTAATCAACTATTAGTTATTGGTAAGGCTTCCAGTCTACAGTAGGTATTAGTAGTTAAGTTCTGGGGGAATCAAAAGTTATACATGCATCTTCAACTGCACAGGAAGTCAGCACCCCAACCCCTGCCTCATTCAAGGTCAACAGTATTTGCAACTGAGTTAAAATGAAAATATAACATATCAAAATTTGTGAGATGCCATAAAGCAGTACTTATGTTACACATCTATGTTAGAAAAAGAAGAAAGGACTCAGATCAACAACCTCACCTTCCACCTTAAGAATCTAGAAAAAGAGAGCAAATTAAACCCAAACCCAAGTAAGCAGGAGGAAATAAAGGAAAATAATAAAGAAAGAAATTAATGAAGTAGAAAAAAAGAGAAAGACAGGAAAATCAATGAAACCAAAAACATTCTATGAGAAAAGCAATAAAATTGATATGTAAAAAAAACCTATGTGCAGAGATGTTCATCACAGTGTCAGCTATAATAGAAAAACATATGTAGATGCAGCCTGAAAGTGGGAAAAGGATTAATTATGGAACAGTCACTCATGGACTACAAGTAGCCAATTTAAGTGAAGACTATCAAGACCATGTAACATGGAAAAATGCTAAGGATAATGTGTTCAATGAGAAAAAAAGTTCATTTTATTGATAGAACACTATAGATATAATGGGAAAGAGTTAGGAGAGAGTGTACTAAAATTATAATGAGTTCAAACTGGTGAAATTATAAAGTTTTTCTTGAATCCCTAAATTTTTAACAACATAGTTATTGCTTTAATGAATTTTTTTCATTTTTAAGTTGAGATATAATTCCTATGCCACAAAATTTCCCATTTTATTTTATTTTATTTTTACAGATGAGGTCTTGCTCGGTCACCCAGGCTGGAGTGCAGTGCTGTAATCATAGCTCACTGCAGCCTTGAACTCCTGGGCTCCAGTGATCCTCCCACCTCCACCTCCCAAAGCGCTAGATTACAGACATGAGCAACCACGCCTGGCCAAACTCCCCATTTTAGGGGGCATAATTCAACGGTTTTTAGTATATTCACTAAATTGTGCAACTATCACTACTAATTCCAGAATATATAAATTACATTTTTTTAATGAATTATATTACTTTAGTCACACCTTATACACATCCACCTTGAGTCTTTGAAACCAAAGTCCCCTGTCTTCATTTCAAATTGATCAGTACTCATTAATAGATGATAAAGGCTATAAAAGCCCAAGTATGTATGACTTTCCTATCATCTTAGGTTTTACTAACAGTTAACTCAGTTAATAATTTCATATTAAAATGAGGATCAAACTTAAGTTACCAAATGCCTTGTCAGCACAATGCAAGTACAAATAGATCTCTAACTGGTAACTTTCACATACTCTTCTCTATAATCATCTGTTTCTATTTGAATTGTTCATTCACTGTACCAGCATAGGATATAAGCTACTGGGAGACAAAATCTTGTTCATCACATGCTCTGTAACAGTGGTCCTCAGTTGTAAATGCACAGTCCTTTACAATGCATTAAACCTTTCACGCACATTATCTCACCAGATCCAGGTAAGAGCCCCAAGGTAGGTACTACCATTCTTCCCACTGCACAGATACAAGAACTGAGGCTCAAAAAAGTTAGGAGTTCTGCCGAGGGTTACTCAGCCAGTAAATAGTAAATCCAGGGATTGAGTCATTGTCTTCTAATTCCCAAACCCCTTTCTACTCAATTCTACCACCCTTCCACACTGTTAAACATTCTTTATAAATTAGAGGAAAAACATCCAGGTGGCCAGTGCCTACTGTGGCACTCAGTGTTGCCCTATTTGCTCACATGACACACCCCAGCCCAGCCCCTGGCTGAACCTCAGCTATTTCCCAGGGCTGGGCCACATGACCACATGGCCCTGGCCATGTCTGGGCTCCTGGGAGCTGCTCCAATAATCCAGCAAACAACACTGAGATTAGGAACAAATTCATGAACACATGGGGGTCTGGAAAGCACTGCTTGCACAAACAAACTGAGATCAGGAACCACTGGGAGAAGGAAGAGAGGGAGGCCCAAGAGGCATGAAGTCTCTGGGTACAGAAACTGGACAAGGCCAGAGGACTGTGCAGCCCCAGGAGGCAGGTCCAGGAAGGGCAGGGCACTGGCCACACTGGAGAAGGGGAACAATCTTCAATGGTAACCCCTCAAAGGTCCTTGGCACGAAGTTCAAACTCCTACCAGGCCCTACAGGCCCACAACGACGCAGCCCAGCTGTCCTATGGCCTCACTCTCTACCCTCCAACCACAGTGACCAGCCCCTTCCTGCACCATCGCAGGCTCTGCACGGGTCTCCCTAACCTCACCACTCCTCTCTCCTTCTCACCTGTCCAAATCCTCTCAGCCTGGACCCAGGCCTGCCTCTCCTCACCTCTTCCTACTCCTGACCTGTACCATTCTCCATTCCTCACCTGTCCCCTTTCACAAACGATGCTACTGCCTCCCCCAAACCAGAACTAACAGCAGAGCCAGGAGTTCCTTCCCCAGCATAGCTCAAAATCTTCCTTTTGTCTGAGGCTCCCTTGAAGAAAATGGGGCTTCAGCCCATGCTGCAGCTCTGTGACTGTGACCAGCTGCTCCGCTCCGGGTCCAGAGAAGGAAAAGCAGGGAAGCAACCCCAGGCATGACCACATTGCAACCAAACTAGGTTGCGACCCAAGGTGAGAGGCCCAGAGCAACAGAACTTCCAAATGTCAGGGACAGTGATGTGACCATCCCCCAGTGGGGAAGGCATCCTTCCCACAAGCCCTACTCCTCCCTCTCTCAGCAGGGAACAGATGGGCAGACCCCAAGACCTCTATTTGAGGACCTAGAGCAGGGGCTTTTCCCCTACAACCAGTCGGGATGGGGATTCACAAATGATTCACTCAATAAGAGCCACCTGCCCGTCACAAGGCACCAGAGAGCCCTCCCCACTACTGCCGTGAATAGTGCAGGGGGCAGGCGGCTCATCCTGCAGGAATCAGCTCAGAGCCCCCTCCCTCCAGGCCAGGCTTTCAGGACTGTCATGGATTCCTCCTGATTCTTAAGGCCTCCCTGGGTCCCCTCAGGGTCACCCAAAGGGAACTTTTCCCAAGGTCCCTGCATGGCTCGACTAAGACAGGGAGAGGACCATAGCTTTGGGATATAGACTCTGACTGGGCCCTGCTTTCCAAGCCCACTTGGCCAAGGGCACACAGCTAATTAGTGGCAGAGCTGGGATCTGAACCCAGGCAGTCTGGCTCCAAGACCACAAAGAAATGCCTCACAGAATACCTATATACTTCAGAAAAAAAAGGCTTTGAACCAGGACTCAAGGGACCTGGATCCTGGGCCAATTCTGCCGATTACTGCTCCTACTTGTGCAATCCTGAACAAATCATCTCAGCTTTCTGGACTGCAGCTGGCTCATCTGTAAATCAAGAGGTTGAACAGAATCAGGAAGAGCAAGTGTGTGCACACCTCCCCCTCCTCTATTACTACACCCATGGCACACACCAGACATCATTCATCAACCACAGCACATACCCTCAGCCCAGAGGAAGACTCACTCACTCTCCACCCTCCACTCAGACAACCACTACTTATCAAGTGGACTTGGCAAATGAAATGTCTTTGCTTTCCAAAGAGCTAGAGTGGTTCCAAGGTGTCTTCTGACTCTAAAAACCTACAACTCTTGTCACTGGGGTTCTAAAGGCAAAATTTTATTTCTAGCCCCAACTCCAAGTAGATTGTCGTCTTTACGCCTCTGTCTTCCTTCTGTAAGATGGAATTTTGTCACATTACGATGTTATGGGGTCAGCTCCACTTTCTCCCCTACCCCCAACAAACCACACTCCAGGCCAATAGCCAATGAGTTATACAGACTGGATCAGCTCTCAAGGTGGCCCTGCCAGGGTCTCCTCTCTCCACTGCCTCTCTGAGGGAGCCTAACAGAGGGGACAACTAAGGCCAAAGCCACTGACATGACAGGATGAAGGGGCACAAGTTCCTCTGTATTAAGCACACTGTTTCCAGAAGGTTCTAGTCAAAATAAAAATATTACCTACAAGTGGTAAAACAGGAAATTATGATCAGTCATTGACACTTTGGCAGGAGTTTCTTTACCTGTATCTTTTTCCAGCCATGGCAACTAACCTAAAGCTGAATTCAATGGAATGGGACAGGTTCCAAACATAGGTTCAGTTTCAGAGGCCATCCTAAAAGGAAGGTTGCAGGAGGGGGGTGTTTGGAGAGGGCAGTTACTAGTGGCTGAGAAAGCATAATGAATAAAACATGCTACACAGCTGCCAAGGATACTTGCATTTTAATAAGGAACAGAGTTCTAGGCCAAAAGAATTACTCTCTAATGGTGGAATTACAAGCATCAACAATGATTTAGGGAGGTATTAAGCAAAGAAAGTTGTTCCAGCATCCCTGAAATCCCAGCAAATGAGCTGATGTGACTGTGCAAGCCCTCAGCAAACAGCAAACGAGCTGCAAATTTAAGAGATTAATAATATTATTACTGGCAACTTGTGACTCTGCCTGCCAGTGAGCAAGGCTGCCACCACACAGACAAACCCAGATGCCCACAGAAGCCCAGGACACACACTCTTTGGTCTGGAAAGCATCCATTTGGGAACCTGATTGCCAGAAAAGCTGAAGAGAACCCTTCCCTCCATCTGCCCCTTAATCACACACACTGAGAAGATGCATAATTAATTTGTTCTCAACAGTTGCTCTGTGGCTGGAAGAGCGAGGGCATCTCTGGAATGGCAATTATAGGCAAGAAAAACAAGTGTTAGGCCACAAGCAGAACGATGCACCCAGCCCCTCCCTTCCCTTCCCCATCATGCTTGCTTAGGCCTCAGGCCTATATGTGGAACAGGAGTCTTTTTCATTTCTTCACAGCCTTGAGCTCCTGGGGGCTGATGAGAAGGAACAGAAAACAAAAACCCTGAAAGATACAGGGAAGGAGGCCACACTCTAACCTCAGAGATAGGGCTAGAATAGGCACAAAGCTCAGCTGCAACATGAAGACCAACAGGCAGGGCATTTGGGGGACAAGTGAACACACGTAGAAACCAGATGAAATTAAAGAAGTCTTGTTAATTTCATTAGTTGTGATAATCACGTTGCAATTACTTAGAAAAAAGTCGGCTTTTAGAGATGCACACTGAAATTACAGGTAAAATGTCATGATTTCCAGAATTTACTTTAAAATTCTTCAGCAAAAATAAATAAACAAAAGAATTATGACAACATATTTTAGATCTAGGTGCTAGGTATAGAGGTTTATCATATTATTCTCTCAGTTTTTTAATTACATTTAAAATTTCTCATATAGTTTTTTTTATTTTTCTTAAAGATCCAACAGCAGACCCCAGCCTGCTATTCCTAACTCTTTACTAGGGCCTAGGACACCCTGTGTTCTCGACCTGCAACAGCCTCTCTCATCTCACTTTGTACCACATACCCCATCATTCACAGTACTCTGTCACACTGGCTCCCTTTCAGGTCCTTGAATGAGCCAAGCGCACCGCCATCTTGGGGTTTTTAGGTTTGCCGTTCCCTCTTCCCAGGGCTGGCTTCGTGGTTGTAGGGCCAAGAACGGCACTTGGAAGGGCCCACACCTGTGGTTTAAGGCTCTACAATCACTGTGGAAGTCAGAATAATGCCACTGCCCCCCAAGATGTCCACATCTTACTCACTGGGACCTATGAATGTGCTGCCTTACATAGCAAAGGGAATTCAGGTTGCAGAAGAAATGCAGGTTGCTAATCAGTTGACCTTGAGAGAGCACGATTATCCTGGATTACCCAGGGGGGCCTGGTGTCATCACCATGGCTGTTGAAAGCGGAAGAGAGACATGGAAAGAGAACTAGGGAGATGGCAGCATGAGGAAGACCTGGCCAGATGTTGCAGGCTTTGAGGATGGAGGAAGGGGCCACGAGCCTAAAATGTGGGTGGCCTCTAGAAGCTGGAAAAGACAAGGAAAGGAATTCTCCCCTAGAGCCTCCATAAGGAACACAGCCCTGCTGACACCTTAATTTTACCCTAGTGAGAACCATTTCAGAATTCTGACCTCCAGAACTGTAAGAGAATAACTGTGTATTGTTTGAAGCCACTAAATTTGTGGTAATTTGTTGTAACAGCCATGGGAAACTACTTATAATACAATAGCTGTCTTGAAATTCTTTAATGTTATTTTTGCATTTGTGTTTTGTAAGTGAAGCCTGATGAGACAAAGAGTGTGAGCCAGGAGATTCAGCTCCCACGCAGTCCCATCTCCTCGGAATGGGTTCTTGGCTGACCATTCCCCACCCTGGCACCACCAGCGCTGCTGTTCTCCACCCAGGGTGGCAACCAGAGCACTGGCAGGGGAGGCCTTCAGTCTGCTGCTGCTCTCCATCCCTGCGGAGGCTCTGGGCACAGGCATGGGGAGGGTCGAGGGTGCCACGAGGCCTCCAGCCCCAGCCTGGATGAGAATGACCACAGCAAGTTCTGCACGCAACTGGGCAGGCACCCCTCACCCCCCCAATCCAAATCCTGAGCATGTCCCAGCAGAGGCTGCAATCTCCCGGGAGCTGCCCATCCTCCGAGGGTTGAGGCAGCAGGCCCACAGGAAGGCAGACTGCCCTCCCCACCCCCAGCCGGAGCCCCACATTTTCATTTTGCACCGGGCCCCATAAATTACATCGCCGGCCCTGCCTTTTCCTCTAATACTCTTTCCCAGCCCCTCACTTACTGGTTCTTTGATGACACTTCAGTTTCAACTGAAAAACCCCACATCAGAGAGCCCTTAGCCAGCTCCATCTTCAGCCACTCTTTATCCCACAACTACATTTTATCTCCCTTAGGGCACTTAGCAAGAGCAGAAATGACCTGGCTATTTACCTCACTGACTCACTGAAAAGTACACACCGAGACTACTGTGTGTCCAGTACTGTTGCAAGTGCTGTAGGCACAGCAAGAGGCAACACAGACCAAGTTGCCTGCCTCCCGGAGCAGATGTGCTGGTGAGTTCCATCAACAGTTAATTATCTCTTGTCCCCCCAAAAACAGACCATTGCATACCCAGCACCACTCATACTACCTGGCACATAGTAGATATTCAATAAGTATCGGCTGCACAATTGGCTGTATGACTAGTGGCTTAGATACTCTGCACCATGACCAGGCACAGCACAGAAACATCCCTTTTCATCCTATTTGGGGGGTGGGGGGAGGTAAAGACCTGTCCCTTACACAAAACTGGAGGGGAAGAGGGGCCTAGAGACAGACTGGGGGTGGAAGAGGAGGCAGCACCCCAATTCCCAAACCACCTTGCCTTAAATTAGCCTCACATATGTCCTGCTGTTATCAGTCAACAGTTTATTTGTATATTTAAGTGAAGTTATTCTGCTAATTGGACATATGTTTCATGGTTCTACAAGGAAAAGTCTATTAAAAAGTCTTGCTGTAACAGGCAAGAGCTTTAAGGGTAGTTTTATTCAGGGACAGGAAGAAAGCTGAGTGGATTTTAATTTGGTAGAAAATAGGTGCTTGGGGCCAAGACAGTGAGAAGCGGGAAATCAAGAACAGGCTATTAGATTATTACTGCTGTTAACAAGCATCTCGATCACCCTTACAGCTGCAGAGTGCTTTCCATCACCTTTATTAGTTATATTACAGCCTCCCATCTACCCCTTCTATGCCAGCGAGTCCCATTTCAGAGACGTGGCCACTGAGGCAAAAGAAACCCATCTCGTCAGCACCAGTATGAATCTGTCCTCACAGCCCTTTTGGCCTAACCTCCTGAACACATTAAGGTATGAGAATTTTTGAGTCCAAGATGAACAGCCCAGAGGGTTTCAGGAGAAATTGCAGAGGGCTGAGGGCATGGGAGAGAGGTAGAGAAAAACACTGGTTTCTCAAGGCTTGACAAAGGGCTCTAACTCCCTGATACAAGGACATCCATGCTGTATGGACTGCTGGCCCAGTGAGACCCTGGGAGCTCATCCAGTCCAGGTCAGTGAGCCAGGAAGTAGAGTGGTTACAGGCACAGGCTCAGGAGCCACACCATTTGGGACTCAATCCAAGCTCCTGTAATGGGTTGAACTATGGCCCCCCCAAGAGCTACATCCACATCCTAAGCCCTGGAACCTGAGATTGTGACCTTATTTGGAAAAAAGGGTCTTTGCAGATATAATTAAGAATTTTTAAGATGAGATCATCCTGTTGCCCAGGTGGGCCCTAAATTCTAAATTCAATGACAATTGTCCTTATAAGAAAAGAAGACAGAGGCAGAGATTGGACTGATGCAGCCACAAGGAATGCCTTGAGCCACCAGAAACTAGAAGAAGCAAGGAAGGATTCCTCCCTAGAGCCCCCAGAAGCAGCATGGTCCTGGCAACACTTTGATTTCAGACTTCTGTGTTCCAGAACTGTAAAAGAATAAATTCCTACAATCTTAAGCCACCCAATTTGTGGTAATTTGTTACAGCAATCACAGGAAATTAATATACCCACGTACTAGCTGTGGACTCTTGGACAAGTCACTTAATCTGTCTGTGCCTCAGTTTCTTCATCCGTTAAATGAGGATGATAATGACAATATCTACCTCCTAGAGCTGGTATGAGAACTAAATGAGATAATAAAGAGAAAGTCCTTAGTACAGCACATAAGAAGCTGTCTTTGCCTGTCTGTACTGCTATAACAAAATACCTGAGACTGGACAGTTTATTAAAAAAGCATTTATTTCTTACAGTTCTGGAGGCTGGGAAGTCCCAAGCAGAGAGACCTGCAGCTGGTAAGGGCCTTCTTGCTGTGTCATCCCATGGTGGAAGGTGGAAGAGTCAGAGAGCACACAAGAGCACCAGAGAGAAAGAGAGAGGGAAGGGGGCCCAACTCATCCTTTTATCAGGAACCCACTCCCACAATAATGAACCCACTCCCACAGTAACTAACCCACTCCCACAATATGGGCATTAATCTATTCAGGAGGGCACAGCCCCATGACCTAATCACTTCTTGAAGGTCCCACCTCTCAACACTGTTGCACTGAGAATTAAGTTTCCAACACATGAACTTTGGGGGACAGCAGAAGCCTACCTGGACAGCTCATTAAAAATATGGCTTTCCAGCACCCCAGGATCACTGACAATAAATCTTTAGAGTATGGGCCTAGGAATCTGCACTTTATAAGGCTCCCCAGGTGATTCTGATCGTCTGACAGATTGGGAACCACCAAGGAGCTGTCCCATTCCTGCCTCCATGCCAGACATAGAATCTCTTTCGTTTCTGGAAAGCTGCCCTCCGGATTCAGACTTCAGTGGGTCCTGGGTAACCCACTCTAGTACTAAACTACCTTAGCCACAGGGAAGTCCTAGCTTACACCTACCCCAAATCCCTCATCATGTAGCTTCACCCCATTTCCCTTCACTCTCTTCAGCAGAGGTGGAAACAGCTCGGACATGGGGAAAGCACTCAGCCCAGTACAGCACAGGAAACTGCAGGGGGTTTTCAAAGGGAAAAACAATCAGGATTGAAAAGCCCAGGAAGGGTTAGTCTGGGATGGGGTCTGAGATGGGCAAGGACAGGCTGAAGCTGGGGTTCCTCCGGCTCCTGCCCGCCGAGCACCTTGCATTAGGTGCAGGCTAAACCCTCAATGCAGCACCGTCTCCGGAGAGCAGGGCACTCTGCCTGCCTCCACCAATCCTACAGAACCCAGTGGCAGGGGAAGCTGCAGGTGCAGTTCTGCAGAAGCAGGAAGCCGGCCCCGCGTGTCCAGATAGCCCACACAGGCGAGGCAGCCGCAGACACACACGAGAGGAATTGCGTGCTGATCAGAACAGAGACGCCCAGCACACAGCAATAACCTCGCACCACCAGAAACCCAGGGGGTTGTTTTGTTTCATTACAACTGCGGCCTTTGGAAAGGGATCACTGCATCAACGCTGCAGCAACAAATACCATCCCCTTCAGGCATCTTCAAGCCCAAAGAAGCCCCAGGAAATAAACAGGGTGAGCTAGAAAAAAAGAAGAGCTGGAAAGAGAGTGGCCAGAAACAGCAGGGGAAAGACCAAGGCAACAACAGGTGCAAGCCAGAGTTTGGCCCAGCATCTGCTACAGATGGTACAACCTTGTTTCTCAAAGCGTGACCTCGTATCAGTGCTGGTATGCAAAAGGTGGTACAAAAGACAGTTTCAGTTGGTACCCAGAACGTTTATTTGCATATGCATTAGCTAGACGCAAAGAGAGAGACAGAGAGAAGATCAAACCTGTAATTTCACAGATATTTTTGCTTAGAACAAAGCCAAGTAAAGGAAAAAGAGTCAACAGAATAAAAAACATCACAGAAATACCTGAATAGTTGGTTATACAGAAGTACATGGGAATGATAAATAATAAATTCAAGACAATGCTTATCCTGGTTATGTAGGAAAAAGGCCAGAATCATGGAAGAAGTACCTGGGGGCTACAATTGTATGGGTAAGGTATTAATTCTGAAATTGGACAGTGAGTATGAGGGTGATCACTGAATTATTTTTTATACCTTTTCTTAAGTCTTAAATATTTCACGTTTTTTAAAATATAAGGTATATACAGACACAGCAAAATAGGATGCCATTATTGGCCACGGTCCATAGGTAACTAACAAGTCTAGACCAATTAAGAGGGTAATTGGCATTACCTCGGTTGCCTAGGACCTACAGAGAAGCCTCCACACAGAGAGCCCAATCTCCAGGGAGATGTTCCAGTCATACCACATTTTCCTCCAAGACCCCCACTGATGGGAGTGGACCCCACCAAGTCTCTCCCCAGACCACCCCCAAGCCAAATGACCCACTCCTATAGAACTCTCCAGGAATCAGCAAGGCTTTGGGCTCAGGGCCACTGTGGAAAATTGCACCGATTTGCAATGCAGTACTCAGAAAGCTTTGGGTACACAGAAAGCTAAAAAGGAGGTGCTAGATTCTGTTTCCCTAATTCCAGAGGCCTGATCCTTAGATGACCCACCAGAGCAAATTAAATGCAGCTCATGCTCCTGTAGAAATTATCACAAACTCCGAGAAAGCCAGTCACCAAGATAGCAAGGATTCAATTTCCCTCCTCCCCTCTGCAGAACACTCTGAGGTGAATGTTCCGTAATAACAAACGAAAGCGGCAGAAGGGGGTCTGGAGGCACACTGCCTGAAAACACCCTGAAAAGCTTCCACGCCAGGTCGGCAAAGACTGCACGTGCAAAGGAACTGGGGCACCATCAGACAGAGACCACTACTCCAGCGGAGGAATGCACCTCATCACCACCTCCCAAACAAGGCCCCTGCCCCTGCTCTTCTTGGCTAGGAGTTAGTCACTGTCAGAGGTCCCGAGCAGTCACTCCAGACCAGGAGCCAGAGCTAGAGTAAAGACAAATCAGTCCTTCTGCGGCTGGTGATTTCATACCTGCTGTACCCCCCATCCCAACTCTGAGCAGCTTGAGGGCAGAGGTGGAGCTTCATTTCCCTTTATCTCCTCTGCGCCTTACCCAGTACCTGGCCCAGAGCTGGCTCAGTTACCACTGGCTAAAACAATACATGGCTAGAACAATAGTGAAGAAATGTCCTGGCTCGGCCAGGTCAGTCCCCAGGCTTCAGAGAATATTCCTAATGAGTCAGACACTGCTATAGTTCCCTTTGCAGACCAAAAAGATCTTTTAAATGTATATAGAATTATTATACTGTCACTAGACTGGTAGTATGGTTATCCTTAAAACTGGCAGTTGTTCAATGGCTTAAGATTTGAAACCCCTTCCCGAAGCAAAAACCTAGGAACCACCAACTCCACTGAAGGGTCAACACTCCCCTTCATTGGGGAATGTAAACGCCAAATATTTGTTGAATTGTTCGGCTGATTGACTAAATGAGGAAAGGAAGTGCCAGGGAGGAGGCTCTGTTGCCCTTCTTCCTCCTCATGTGCTTCCCAAACTCACCCCAGGTGGCAGCAGAGCCTCAGGCTCTGGCCAGGGTGGGTGAAGGGGGGAACAGAGCGCCTCCAGCAGCAGCAGCCAGCCGGCAAGAGCCGCTGCACAGGCAACTTTGTTTCCACTTTCTACCCAATTTGGTGCTTTTCCCCAGATTGGAAGCAGATAAACAGGGAGACAACGGATTATAAAGTGCGAAGAACATGAGATTGGGCAAGATCTGGATGTCAAAATCAACTTCATGATCTGCCACAAATGTGGGGGTGTGGGGGTCCCTAAAGAAATCTCATCACCTTTCTGGACCTCCAGTTCTGCAACTGTACATTAAAGGCTTGCACTAGCTGATGCCCAAGAGGTGTTTCTCAAGTTCAGTGGAATGGATATAGAGTCATCACCTGACATTAACCCCTAACTCTGCCCCTCCAACCAAAATCCACTGGTCAGAAATGGAGTCCTTTCTGGTTTGGGGCCTGCCCAATTCGCAAATCATTCTTTGCTCAATTAAACTCTGTTAAATTAAAAAAAAGAAAAAAGAAAAGAAATGGAGTCCCATTGCCCCAAAACACCCTACCCTATCTAACGGTTCTAAAGGTTGACAGCATCTGACCTTTCCCTCTAAATGCAGATTTCAGTAACGCTGAAATTGTTGTCCTATACTCCAACCCAAAGCAGCCTGTGTCCCTGAACAAGGTGTAAACGTTAGCAGAATCTGATAGACACAAAAGGTTCTTACAGCAAATTTATAGCTACTTCCTCTTCCCAGTCAATACTGCAGGGGAACACCCTATCCCTAAGTTTCAGGCGAGCACATGGAGGGAGCTCTCTCTTCCCTCTCCCTCATTCCTTTTGTGAGGAGGAATCACCAGTCAGATTGGAGGGTTTAGGAGAAGAAACAGAGCATGCTCAGTTCACTCCTTCCTCTCTCCTCCCCTTTTGGGGTCTGCTTACCTGCAGAGCACTGACTGTCAGCTCTTCTCTTCCCTAAGAGGCAGGCCCCCACCTGAGAGGCTTGTCCAGCTGTGTCTGTGCCTAGGTAGGTAAGTCTATCAAATTTGGGGGTGAAGTTCAGCAAACGCACTTGCTCCAGACCCAAACCACATGCTCCAGCCCTGCATTTGTCAGTAATGGAGCTGACATTTTTCGATCTCCTTGATCCTGCTTCTCAGGCAAGGAAGAGAAGGATATTACTAATCATTATTTCCTTAAGTCCAAATATTAAGTACTATAGTAACTAATCAGACATACACACATACTGCTGCTGACTTGAAGCACCTGATACCACAGGAGCCCAGGGACCTACTTGGTAACAAGAATTTGAGCTCAGCTAAAAAGCTTCATAGTCACAGCAGCAAAGTCCCCTCCTATATTATGACTCTGATCAAGGAAGGAAAAAGTTTCTCATTGTCCATCTCTCACCCTCTCTCACACACACACAGACATTCACACACTTCTACCCACTTTCTCACAAAGCAGAAGCTCAAAAACAATTTAGTAACTGATAACTAAATTTAGAATTCTCATTCGCTGAAGGTTTAACAACGTTACTCACGAACTTTCCATGGTTCCCTATTGCCTACAGAATAAAACCTGGCCTTGAGTCCCTCTGCGACCTAGCTCTAACTCTGTTTGCCAGTATGCCCCTTCACTCACCCATGCCTTAGTCACCGATAACATTGAACTAATCTGTTTCTTATAATCTCCAAAATTTTACCCATCACTCTCAGCCAAAATCACCTTGTCCCCAGTGCTACGTGTTTCAATCCCACGCACCTTTCCAAACCAACTTAATTCATTCAACTTCACCCATCTCAGGCCAGACTCTCTGCTCTTGTATGCCTCGGGGATCTTAACTATTTTAGGGTATATATCAGGATTAAACAAATAAGAAAATATATTGTAGATAATCAGAGGCAGGTTTCTCACTGTCAGAGAAAGAAGTAACATATAAGGAAAGGGAGAAAGAGAAAATGGACTCAGTGGTGTTGGGCTAGAATTGGAGATATATGTATGAACTCATAGTTTTTTTAATAGAGAGAAGTGTTGTGTATGCTTGAGTTAGTATCAGACATATCTTTCCTTGCTCTGTCTCCTGGAAGGGCCTAGAAGCAATGGCACCCCAGTAGCATCAAGCATACTTAGCTTCCACATCTTGGTATCTAAATAGCATTCTCCAAGCAAAGGAACCAGGGCTGCTTGGAAAAGTGATTGATCCCAGGGCTGGGACAAGTAAAATACAGGATAAACCTAGAGCATCTTGTGGTACAAGAAAATAAGATAGTGCTCAAAAAAGGTTGAGGGCATATCAAAAGGACACAGGAGCACCCTGAAGGAGCAAGCTCCCGATGATGGCCAAAGTTGGAACCATTTGAGCAACAAAATAATGATTGTTTTAGATATAAAGGATAAGGATTGTTTGGATTATATATGAGATGTATAACCCATAGAATAAAATAAATGTCTATGCATTCATGCCGATAAAAATAACTAAATAAATAACTGGGGGAGAAGAGACAGCTCTTTCTTACAGAAGAAGTCCAATTAATAAATGTATAGAAGAAATGAGGAAAACAGAGTATCACTAATTTGTTCATTAAAACAAAAAGGAGCTATCAAGGCAGACCCTGTGCCCTGGATCTCCTCTCTGGCTGGTTTAAATAACCCACAATGTCTAATTTTTTTTTTTTTTTGAGACAGAGTCTTACTCTGTCGCCTGGACTAGAGTGCAGTGACGTCATCATAGCTCACTGCAGCCTCAAACTCCTGGGCTTAAGTGATCCTCCTGCCTCAGCCTCCCAAGTAGCTGGGACTACAGGTGCTTGCCAGTACACCCAGTTACTTTTTCTATTTTTTTGTAGAGACAGGGTCTCGCTCTTGCTCAGGCTGACCTCAAACTACAGACCTCATGTGATCCTCCCCCTCTGGCCTCCCAGAGTGCTTAGGATTACAGGCGTGAGCCACTGCAGCCAGCCCACAATGTCTAATTAAGCTAAGTTTTTCATCTCTATTCACTGCCACCATATTGCAGATGGAAAGCAGAGGTGCTTGGCAGTGCACTAGGAGCCTGGGGACCTGACTCCAGGTCCAAAATGGCTTGAATTCTACCCAGTTCCATCCAATTCTCTCCTCACCTTCATTAAGCACTAGAATTTCTGAATTTCATTTCTCCCCTTGGGTTATGGGTGCTTCTGTGACCTACCAAAATTCTATTTATGCTTCTCCAAGAATCCCCGGTATATCAAGACTCATTGGATGCAAGAAACAGTAAACTGAATTCAAACCACCTTAAGCAAAAAGGGAACTTCCTGGCAGACATAACTGAAAATCCCAGTGGTAGTCTAGCTGCAGGCTCAGCCAGATCTAGGGATTCAAATAATGTATCTCTTTGTAATACTAGTTCCATTCATAGATGGGCTTTCCCCTCATGGTGGTAAGATGGCTGCCAATAGCTCTAAGCCAACATCTGACACTCTCAGCTAACCCAGTAGAAAAGAGAGAGCCACTATCCCCCAAAAAGTCCTGGATCTGATGCTTACTGGCCAGAACTGGCTCAAGTACCCATTCCTGAATCAATCTCTAGGGCCAACAGAATACACTCCACTGATTGCCTGGCTAATGAGGGTGGAATGAGCCATACCCAAACCTCATAGAGTGTACCTAAGATAGGGTAGCTCCCCAGAGGAAAGTCTGGATGCTGTTTCCCAAAAAGAGAATGGCTCCTGAACTGCAGAATCAACTCCATCCTGCCTCCTCCAGCTCACTGCCTAGACATCTACACCAACAATGACTTCCTTCTGCTTTATGTACAGGCCAGCTCACACACATCTCAGTTTATCAGCATCCTGGGCACCAAGAATCTGGTTCTCGAAAGTACCTGAGCCCTCCCCAGCCCCTTGGTTGCCTAGCAAAGGGCTACTGTGCCTCTAGAACACACTTCTACACATTGGCTCCCAGCCCTCTGGATGCAGAGCTCAGTCTCTGAGATCCCAGCCTGCCAGTGCCAACCTTGGAAGTGCTGCTTGAAGTCACTGCCTGCTGAGCTAGTTTCCTGGCTCTGACATACTCTGGGACCTGGAGATGCTGGCTTGACAGGTGAGATAATTATGTTTTACCCTTCGCTCATTCCTTTATCAGCCCTGCTGACAAGAAGGGATAAGCATTCTGATGCAAGAAAACACTCCTGCGGTATTTACTCATGCTCTTTAGTGCCAGCCAGCTCCCCCTTCCCAGGCACAACTCCAGAGACCAGTCTACACCCTGTTATCTGGTGCCAGCCACCACGTGCTGCCCTCTTGTCAAATGCTAGGCTGCACTTTCCTTACTGCATCCCTAAAAACTGTCAACTTCTCCGGGACCTGCAGCACCACTGCCTTTCAGATGACTTACACGTGATGGGCAACTGACTGCACGACACTGATCATCCATCTGCTCTGCAGATTCCCCAAGGCAGAGGCCTTGCCCCTGTGTCCCGGCTTAGAGCCCCCTGCAGAATGTCACTCTGGGGGGTTCCAAGGTCCATAGCACTGGTTAGATGGAGAAAGGGGGGCAGGGAAAATCAGGAGGGCATAAGTCTTAGAGGCAGGGGCTTTGAGATCCTCCATAAAAACTAACATTTCATTCATTCATTCATTCAACAAACCTTTATTCAGGACCTACTGTGTCCTGGTTACTGGTATAAGTGCTGCAGATGTGGAGATACACAGCACAGACCAAGTCTCTGTCCTCATGGAGCATAACTTATAGGAGACATCTGACTTAGTTTTGATACTTGCCTTGTATTTCACAAGGTGCTAACTCAGATATTACCCATAAAATCCTCAGTAAGTAGAGCAACTGTCTTCAGTTTATAAACAAGAGAAAAAGCAGCTCCAAAAGGCTAAATGAATTTCCCGAAGCCAAGGCACAAACTCAGGTCTTTTGACTACAAAGCTCGTACTCTTTCTGGGCCCTCTCAAAAGGCAAGGAGGTAAAGCCTGGCACTGAAATATTAAATTAACTCAGTCCAAGGCATCATTGCTAGAGGTAAAAGATCCAAAAAGAAAGACCCACTCCCTGATCTAAAGGAACCGAGAGTCTAAAAACAGAGAGAGACACCAACTATCACATGTGGCAAGAATAAAGATAAAGTAATTAAGTTCAAATAGGAAGATATCTCTGGAAGTATACACAAGAAATAATGATTGCCTCCAGGCAGGAAAACTGGGTACCTGAGGAACACGGGTAGGAGGGTCATTTTGTATGTTTTGAATATGATATATTTTGAATTGTATACCATTTGAATATATTTCCCATTAAATAACACTTTGAAGATGCAATCAGCCAAATCCTGAATGTGGAAAATTCTACAGGATAAATGATCTGGTTTCTTCAACAAACAAGTAGCTCCAAAAAAAAAAAAAAAACAGAGGGGGAGAGAGAAGAAATGTCATAGATTTTAAAAGACTCAGGAAATATCACCCAAACATAATATAAGTACCTTGTTTAGATCCAGATTTGAACAAAGTAACTATAAAAAGACATTCTGCTGACAATGAGGGAAATTTGAACATGGACTAGCTATTAGCGATTATTAAGGAATTATTAATTTTGTTAGGTATGATCATGATATTGTGGTTATGTCTCCTTAAAGGTCCTCATCTATTCAAGAGACATACTGAAGTATTTACAGGTGAAACAACAGGGTGCCTAAGATTGGCATTTAAGTATTTCAGCAAAAATAACAAATAAATAAATGAATAAAAAAATAAATGAAGGAATGAATAAATAGAGGAGGGAGTAGATGACTAACAGGATAGGCAAAATGTTGATAATTTCTGAAGCTGGATGACAGTTCCGCCAAGGTTCATTATACTATTCTCTCTACCCTTGTGGGTGGTTGAAATTGTCATAATAAAAAGTTTAAATAAAGATTTAAAAATTAATTATTCCATCCACATAGGATGACTGAGAAGGAAAGCATCACAGAGGTGGGTGTTTGAGCTGAGTCCAGGAGGATGACTAGGAATTTTCTAAGGGGCAAAGGGCACCCCTGGCTGAGGGGACTGCCTGAGCAAAGACATGACAATCGATCACAAACCTCTCTCCGGAGGGGCCAAAGGTATCAGCACTTGACCTCAAACTCAACCTACATCTACAAAACTGCCCTCCTGCTTGATCGCCCAACTCTCTGGGATATCTAAATGTAGTATCAACATCAACTACCCTGCTCCAAGTGGGAACAGTGAGTTTGGGGTCGCCCCAAAGTAGCCTTCAGAGGATAGGAAAGCAATTAACCTCTTTCAACTGGGTTTTGCATGACAAAGCAGTTCAGAAGCTGACTGAGTTGTCTCGGGGACAGACCCAGACATCCCTCCTGAGTCATCCCAGGCACTTGTACTCCCCAGAAACACATACCGGCCTCCCCTATAGCACCTCATAGATTAATAACCTCAGTACCATGGGATCCAGCTTGATGCCCATCTGACAGCCCCCACCCATCGGCACTGAAACACCTCCACGTGAAGGAGGACATGGTCCTCCTCGCCTTCCTTCCAAACCCCTGATGGCCAATGGCCCTGGCCTCAGCCCCCCACACTGCCCTCCACCCACCTCCAGCTGCACACAGGAACCTTGCTGGCTGTGCCACTTCAGGACTCATCCAGTCCCAGCCTGGCTCAGGTGGGTCCCATCGGTCCCTTACCTTGGATCGCAACGCCAAGTATTCCTCTGAGCCATAGGGGACACTCCTCAGGGAGGTGAGGTAGTCATAACTGATGACAGCTGTCTGTGAACCAAAGGAGGGAAAAGTTCAACTCCTGGACTTCAAGTATTACTCCTCTGCCCAAGCCCTGCAGCTGCAGGCCCCTGACGCAAGCTGCTACGTCTGGGGGAGTGGCCAGTCCCACTCCTAAGATTCTCTGCCCCCAGATCTTTGCCTGGCTGGCTTCTTCCTGGCATTCAGGGCTCTGCACAAATCCTACCTCTGCAGAGAGGCCCAACCCCTCCAGCGCCCCCCCAGGAACTCTCAATTATTTATCATAACAAATCACCATCCAAAATTATCTCACTCATGGGTTTCCTTCTTTACAGATTGTCTCTCCCCCGATAAAATTTAAGCTCTATAAGCACAGGAGTGTGTCCTTCCTGTTCATCATGGAATCCCCAGCACCTTTTACACTGCCAAGTACATAGGTAAATGTTCAGTAAACACTAGTTGAATGAATGCTCTTGCACAAACTTATACCCCTTCTCTATATCACAAATAAACATTATTTTATATTTATGTTTGCTCTACTAGCCAAAACTCCCAGAGAGTTCCCCTTATCCTTGGTGAATCAGAAAATTACAGGCTCCAAGATATGTTAGGCACAGAGAGGCCTTAGGGATTATCTAGCCCAAACCTTCCTTTTTAGAATTGAGTAACTGGAGACCCTAGACAATAAGGGGCTTACAAAGTTGATATGAAGAAGAATCCAGTCCTTTGTCTGAACTCCCCAGAGTTTTATTCCATTCAACTTATACTTGCTGAGCACCAACCACGAGCAAGACCTGGTTATGGAGCAGTGCTCAAGGATGATCAAGAGCACAGCCTGGCCTTTAAAGAATGGACAGCTTAGTGGCTGGTTTCTGAAGCACTGTTTAGTACCTTCCTCCCTCCTTTCCAACTATTCAAATCTCTAAGGTTCCATTCAAACTCTGCTTTCCCTAGAACACTCATCCTGACTCCCAGGCCACCGTGCTCACACCTGTGTCTGACCATAGTAGCAGTCATCTTGATGTAATGCATGGATTCAGATTGTTTTTAACCCATTTATGTGTGCACTCCTTATCCAGAGGCTCCTTCAAAGCTGGGTCTAGGTGGGACACTTCATTTCTACCCCTCAAAGCATAAAAGACAATGCTGGGCCCAAAAAAGGCATTCAGTAAGCACTTGGGAATTACTTCATACTTCATAGGCTATGATCCAAAGTCCATTTGTCTGTCTTGATTCTATGATTCAGCTTACCCTTGAGGACAGGCACCCTCTGAGCCAGGCTCGGAAGAACACTGACAACACTGAGAATTAAGCAAACAGTGAGGCAACAACCCAAACAGACTGCATCAGAGTCAATCTACACCAAGGGGAAGAAAGGATGAGTTCATCCTGCAGCAGATAAAAGAGGAAACAATGCCTGAAGCACGTGTAGTCTACCCACCCATGGGGCAATTATGTAGGAATGTCTGAAACAGTCGTTGTCAACAGGGATAAGAGGACATGACCACGCCAGGATGATGTTGCTATTGAGCCACTGGAGAAAACCTTTAAATGCAAAATATTCAACTCAGATTCTCTGTCAGTTTGGGGACCAAAGGGGATTCCCAAAATTCTCTGCAGCCTAAAAACTCTGAGTATAAGTCCTGCTTCAGGAATAAGTCATTGAAGAGAGACCAAGTTTTCTGGTAGAATTTAATCAAAGCTGCAAAGTCTTCCTTCCATGTGTGTTTGCTGAGGAGCACCACCCCTCTAAGTTTGTCACTAAAATAAGATATAGAACCTAAAGTGTAAAGGCTTCAGAACAGAGACCCCACGCAATCCCATTCTATTTAACTCCCAGATGACAGAGGCTGTGTATGTGTCCATGTCTGTGCAACTGTATAGATGGAGCTCTGACACATGTAAGGGTACATGTGTATCTCCACATATATATGACAGGCATGTTCATCTGCTACATATTTGAACACCTGCAAGTAATACTGCAGTTTCTCTGCTACCAGCAAAATGAGAAAAACCTACCGTAGCAACTGCTCTGCCCACTCTGACAGCACCAAAGTCATTAGGGTCCAAGTACTTATTACTGTAAAGGTAGATGCCAGAAGCAGCAAGAGCCATGCTGGTCCATGAAGCAAGTTTGAGAGCCTTTCTGGCCATGTCCCCAGACCCTGCAGAAGAAAGGAAAGTCAAGAAAGAGTAGCAGTTAAGGGTTTCATAGTTAGTCAAACTGGGATTCAAATCCCAACTCTGTCACTTATAGATTGTATGACCTTGGGTCATTTTCTTAATTTCAATGAGCCTCAGTTTCCTCATTTGTAAAACAGAATGATACCTACCTCCAAAGTTGTTGGGATAAAATGGGATAATGTACATAAAATGCTTAGCTTAGCACCTGGCACAAGTCAATTCTCAAAGTCCTTCCTTCAACAGTGCCAAGCACTGATCTAGGTACAGGGCAGAGAGTGAACAAAACAAAGTCCTTGCCCACGTGGAGCTTACATTCTAGAGTGGATGACAGATAATAAGCAAACAGATATATATTAGAATATGAGAGCTGTCACTAAATGTTGAGAAAAAAAGCAGAAAGAAAGGATGCTATTTTAGAGAGGAAAAGCAGAAGAACATGTTAACCATTGCTACTTGTAAATATCATTGTACCACCACACACACACAGGCATCATTAGCCCTCTATGCTCAGGTCAAAAGGGTACTGCTGGTCAGAAGCAGCCAGGGGAGCCCTCTACATCTGGCTGATTTTCAAAGTATTTACTTTGGTTAAAGTAGACTGCCCCTGTCTCGACTGTAAGCTCCTTGAGGGCAAACATCATGATTGTTACTACTTTGTCCACTCACAGTCCTGTAGGGTGCTTTATGGTTCGGGGTTCAATGTCTACCTGCTGATTTGATCTGTTTAACCAAACTCATGCTCTTGGTTAGTGTGACCTTTCCCCACACTACTTGCACCTGCTCAGTCTACTGGGTGACTGCACAGTCGTTCTCTGGGGCCACTGCACCAAATGGGCTGGTCTCCTTCACTCCTGAGCAACCTGTATCAGACTAAAATCCTTGATCACAGTATAGCTGCCAGAGGAGAGAGAGGTACCACACAGGAGAAGTAGACCACCAGGCCACCTGCAGGTACAAACCCTGCATCCTGTGTGTTTATGCTCTGGAATAGGCCTTTACCCACCCCCTCCCTGCTGTATGCCTCTGTTTCCCCTTTGTATTGTTACAAACATCCTTGTTTGTTTTTTTAATTTTATCATTTTTGTTTGTTTTTTGTAGAGACGGGGGTCTCACTGTTCCCCAAGCTAGTCTCAAACTCCTGGGCTCCAGCAATCCTCCCGCCTCAGCCTCCCAAAGTGCTGGGATTACAGGCACGAGCCACCACACCTGGCCCCAAGCCTTGTCTTCATGTTCTTTAAAGTCTATTTTGAGGCCAGGCACAGGGGCTCATGCCTGTAATCCTAGCACACTGGGAGGCCAAGGCGGGAGGATTGCTTGAGGCCAAGAGTTCAAGACCAGCTTGGGGAACATAGTGAGACCCCCCATCTCTACAAAAAACAAACAAAAATGATAAAATTTTTAAAAAAGGATGTTTGTAACAACACAAAGGGGAAACAAAGGCATACAACAGGGAGGGGATGGGTAAAGACCCATTCCTGAGTAAGAGCTAGACCCCGTCTCTACAAAAAATAGAAAAATTAGCCAGATGTGGTGGTGGGTGCCTCTAGTCACAGCTACTTGGGAGGCTGAGGCAGCAGGATCGCTTGAGCCCAGGAGTTCGAGTTTGCAGTGAGCTATGATGACACCACTGCACTCTAGCCCAGGTGACAGAGTGAGACTGTCTCAAAAAAAAAAAACAAAGGAATATGCAGTAGTATTCACAATACCCAAGATGTGGAAACAACCTAAGTGTCCATCCATGAATTGATAAAGAAATTGTGATATATACACACAATGGGATATTATTCAGCCACAAAAAAGGAAGGAAATCCTGCCATTTGTGACAACATGGATAAACCTGAAGGATATCATGCTAAGTGAAATAAACCAGACACAGAAAGGCAAATACTGCATGATCTCACTTGTATGTGGAATCTAAAAGTCTCGTAGAAGCAGAGAGGAGAACAGTGGTTACCAGGGGCTGGGAGTAGGCGAGGCAAACGGGGAAATGTTGGTAGTAAGTTCCGGGGATTGACTCCACAGCATGGTAACTACAGTTAATAACACTGTATTGTTTACTTGGAATTTGCTCAGAGAGTAGATCTTAAGTGTCCTCACCACACACACAAAAAAAGGAAACTACATGGGGTGATGGATGTGTCAACAAATTTGATTGTGGTAATCATTGCACAATGTACATGTATATCGAAACACCACATTGTATACCTTAAATATATATGATTTTTGTCAATTATACCTCAATAAACCTGGAAAATAAATAAAAAGAATAAATTAAAACCTTGCTTTCTAGCATGCTCTTTATTTTCTTTATATTTCTCTTTATTTTATGCAAACTTCCCTATCCCCACTTTATTTTGCCCACATTTCAATAAGCCAAGGGTTCCTTTCAGACAGAAGAGCGTGGCGGTTAAGAACACACACTCGGGAGTCCATGGCCCAGCCACTTACAAACTGGGTGGGCACAGGCAAGCTGCTGAAGCTCTCTGAACCTCGTGAGTCTGTCCATGCATGGGGGCGATAGCAGTAGTACTAGCTCGATGGAGTGGTGAGAAACGAGAGAAATCCTGTAAGATGTTTAGCAAGGTGCCGCCTACACAGGAAGAACCCCATAGTGGCAGATACTGTTATCTTCCATTACTATTATTTCCTCACCCAATGCCAGGCTTTGGCAAATGATCCCCTATCAGCCCCCAGAGGAATTCTGCATGCCCCACTTCTAACATTCCAGCAGGCCCCACCTAACCCTCCCTTTCCACCTTGCTCTCTATAGCCTCAGCCTGCAGTATTTCCTGCTGAGAGGGGTGACATGTTCAACTTACCCTCTACTTTGTTTCCACCAAGACATATGTTCCTAATCAGACCAAGAAGCAGGACTTAATTAGGCTGAGTGACCTCAGCTCCTCACACACCTTCCTTCTTCAAGATCGTCAGGGTGATCCAGAGACCCTTCCTGCAGGGTACCCAGAGAAGCCCACATTAAGAAGGCAGTGTGGAGCAACTGCTGGTTAAGAGCCCAGCCCCTGGAGCCGGGCAGAGGCCTGGCTCAACTGCCCACCAGCTGTGTGACGGTGAGCAAGTCACAACCTCTTGGAGCCTCCATGTCATCATCTATAAAGGGAGCTCTTGAGAGGACCGACCTCACAGGGTCATGATAATAATTCAATGAGATGCTGCTTTAACATAATACCTAACATACTCTGTAAATGAGACTTCTTTTCTTTGTTATTTTAGACTTCATTTCTTTATCTCTGAAAAGCTTATGTAGAAGAACTTGCACCTCGGGGACCAGGATTTGGCACAACATTGAACAATCAATAAAGAGGAGGAGGAAGGCCATCATCTCTTGCTTGAACTACTCAACAGGTCCCCATTCCAAACGGACTTCCCACATCCCACCAACCTTCACTCTGCCACTCAAGTTATCACCACCATCCTAAAGTGCACTCATACCATCCCCATCACCCCTCCACCTACCAAATGTCCAAATTGCCCAGCAAGACATTCAAGGCCCACGACATTCTCACCCTGACCTGCCTTTCTAGCTTCATCTCCCAGAATCTCTCTCCATGCTAAATCCCTCATCACACCCCCGCCCCCGATGCGCTTCTTGAGCCAATGGCTTGGAATTCCACCCTAGTCTCTTACACAGTGCTTAATCTGTAACAATCTGGTCTCACATCTGCCTTCTCCACTAGATACAAAGGGCAGAATTTGTTAATAAATAAATGCTGAAAAAAGTGTACTGAGTTCCTGTAATTTTATGTTGCCATCCATTCTGAAATACACGTTTAACGCCCTCATGCCAGAAGCATGTCAAACCCTTGACAGTTTCCAGTTCTCTACCTCCCCCAGTTCCTCAGTGTAACTGATCCAGATACCTGCCGTATATAACCGCCTCCCAGTGACCCCTCCCAAGGGACAGCTCATACGGCCACTTGACTCGCCTCACTGACCCCCACACCCCATGTGGACTGAGCACACACGCCTCAGTGACCACCTCTCGGTCACAGGGCAACTCCACAGGGCTTGTCTGCTTGCCCTAAACCCACCCATTAGAACTCCCCATGGGAAACCTGCTTAGGTAACACTCTGGACCCCAAAAAAGGCTTTGGCCCACAGATCTCCTCTCTCTCTTTCTCCCTCTTCCCCCCACACCCTGCCTGCTGGTTGAACTCCTGCTGTCTCCAGACTTCCATTGGCTCTCATGAACACTTCCTGTCTCATGGATCTGTGAGGAATAAAAGGCTTCCGTTATTTTACGTTTTGTTGCACTGCCTCCTCTGTGTCTCACCTGACCCACACTCCCAAACCTGACTTCCATCCTAACCAGCCCTCCTTAGAGAGGGGCTGTCTTCATAGGAATAAGCCGGACACAGGGCATATGAGAGCTACAACTGTGTCTGCCAGCATAAACAAGTTTCCCGTGGGAAGGATACCTGGTCGTGAGTCGGACACTTAGGCATCAGGCTGTCCGCCAGGGTAAAGAACTATCTCATGGAAGACACACTGTAAATATTCACAACCAAATCCCCTTGATTCTGTCAAGACAGGGCTAGAGTTTATGACCACTCTCCTAAGAGAGACCTCAAGATCAAATTAGAGGTAAATAAAACAAGACAACTGTTAATACATGATTGAATGAATGAGTGAATTTTTCCCCAGTTAACATGGAAACTGAAGTCCAACTAGGCACTCCTCTGCTCTAAATACTCCAATGGCTCCCACCTTATACAGACGGAGAGCCAAGGCCTTGGCACAACCTACAAGGCCTTATGTGATCGGAACCCCCGATTTCCTCTAGGGTCCCAGGCCCTGCCACTTTCCCCTTTATTCATCCCATTCCAACTGCACTGGCCTCCTTGCTAATCCTCAAACATGCCAGGCCCATCCTAGCCTCAGAGCTTTTGTACTTGCTGTGCTCTCTGCCTAGAACAGAGATCAACAAATTTTTTCTTTCTTTTTTCCCCCCCAAGGACAAGGTCTTGCTCTGTCACCCAGGCTGGAGTGCAATGGCCTGATCATAGCTCACTATAACCTCAAACTCCTGGGCTCAAGCAATCCTCCCGCCTCAGCCTCCCAAGTAGCTGGGACTACAGACATGCACTAATTTTTTTTTTTTTTTGGTAAAGGCGGGGCCTCGCTATGTTGCCCAGGCTGGTCTCGAACTCCTGAGCTCAAGCGATCCTCCCACCTCAGCCTCCCAAAGTGCTGGTATTACAGGCATGAGACACCAAGCCTGGCCGACAAATTTTTTCTATAAGAGGCCATATAGTAATTATTTGTGGCTTGACGTGCTATAACATGTCTGATGCAACTACTGAACTCTGCATTGTAGCGCCAGGCAACCAGAGAGGATACGTAAAGTAATGGGTGTGGCCAGATTTGGCCCTCAAGTTGTAGTTTGCCAAATCCTGGCCTAGCACACAGTAGGTGCTCCAAAATCATTTACTGAATGAATGAATCAATGAATGCATAAATTATACCTTGTCGGGCCTATGCACAGCCAGTGACAACACAGGTCCCCAGGTGAAAATCACAGGCCCTGGGCTGACAATTCAATAGTCACCCCTCCAACTCCGTCACCTCCAATACCAGCTCTCAGCTCTTTCCTCCCTTGAACCCCCTCTTCCTGTTACACCAACCTGCACACCTGTCCCCTGTATGCAGTGAGGCCACCACTACCCTTGAGACCACCTCTGGGTGGGGAAGGGGCAGCAAAGCAGACACAACCCTCAAGACCTGGTTTTCGTGCAAATGTCCTCAATAATAAAAGAGGTGGAAATAGAAATACATAAAATAGATGATATAGGAGCCAAACTGTGTCTAAATAGACTGGAGCTGGAGTTTTCCAAAAGGTGTCAGTGAGTCTTTAACATGCAAATGAGTTGCTCCCCTCGGGGTATTTTAAAAGACCCTGTCAGGTGTGAAATATGTCTGTCGTTGAAAAACACCTTTCATTATTAAACCTTTTGCTAATGAATCACCTGTCCTGTTCTGTTTACTTGCCTTTTTGACTTTCACCTGATTTACCTCTCATAACAGCACACAAACCTCACAGGGGGTCTGAGGCCACCAAGAGCCTAAAACCTAATCACTAGATAATAATATTAGCAATAATTCACCTTTACAGAGCACTTTACACTCATCTCATTAGATAGTCCACACAGCCCAGCGAGGTGAGACAAATATTATTACCATCCCCAGGTATAAATGAGGAAACCAAGGAGCAGAGAGGGTGAGTGATTTGCTCCAGGTGACTCAGCTAGTAAAATGGTGGAGTCTGATCTTGAACAGGGCCTTCCCACTCCAAGTGTTCGGAGCTTGTCTTTATGGCACATGACCTCTTTGACAGGGACACCTGGACCCCTGTTCACTAAGGTTCTTACTACTATTCTCAAGTAAATGCAAACAGTTGCTATGGGCAAGGACTATGATTTCTGACCCTCTACCACACCCAAACAGTGCCAGGCACGTGGAAGGCACCGTTTAGAGCCCTGGAAATCAAACACGTCACAAGATCAACCAATGCTCCTCATTAGAAATAAGCCATTTCAGTCTATAAAACCTTTAGGAGAGCTGCAAAGCTGACACAACTGTTTTACTGTCAAATCAATGACAAGAATGGAATCCATCTCACTGGAGCATGGAAAACACCCCAGTGGGTCAGGAAACCAGGCAACAGGAGAGCCTGGGAAGTGCTACAAATGGGAAGTTGATGGACACATGAAATGTCCATCCCCTGGACAGAACTAAATGGGAAATCAAGCACTTATTGTTCATGGGGTCAATAAGTGGCTAGGCCTTTTCAGTTACAATCCATCTGCAGCCCTCTCCCCATGCCACATTCCAGGACAGTAGGCCTGGAATCACCTCTCCCTGCTTGGTGTACGAGTGAGAGTTACCACAAAAAAAAGGCACTTAGGGCTCTAATTCCAGTCATCCCATAAAGTGATCACAGCCTCCTCCCATTTCCTAGAGATACTATTAGACAAATGAGAAGTATTTCTTCTAGTCTGCCTCCAAGAATGGAAAAGACCCAAAAATACCCCCAGAGGGAGTGATCAGAGAAACCTGGTCCCTGATGTGGATAAGCAGCAAAGAAGGTGGATGGTACTATCACATCTTAAGTCTGGAAAGATGCTAAGTCAACCAAGGGACTGTGTATATTTGGCCTGAGCGGGTTTACAGTCTGCCCTGCATATAGTAATATAGTCTAATGAAGGAACCAAATTTTAATCATACTCCCTTTCCTAATGCTTGATGCCCAAGCATTCAAGGTGCTTGAATCAATATTCATTAAATAAAGGAACACCTGACTGATGCCAAGGTCCCAGAGTAGAGTAGGAAAATAAATCTCACTCAGGCAAGGAACAGAAATTCTCCATTCATGCCAGGCATACTGGCTCACATCTGTAATCCCAGCTACTTGGGAGGCTGAGGCAGGAGAATCGCTTGAGCCCAGGAGTTCAAGGCTGCAGTGAGCTATGATCATGCCACTGCACTCCAGCCTAGGTGACAGAACAAGGCTCTGTCTCCAAAAGAAATAAAAAGAAAGAAAGTCTCCATTCAGTTCATCCTAGGGAAGGAGGACTCAAGGACAACAATGGAAAGCCAAGTGCAAAGAGTGAGCAGCAGGTAAGAGAAGAAAAGTGGGTGAGTTTCCAAGGGGAGAGCTACAGTACCAAGTGCTCAAATATCTCATGTAACTTGTAGAACTAGATTCTGAGGTGCATGCTATTAGAGCCTCATTCTACAGATAAGGACACAGAGTTTTAGAAAAGGTAAGAAACTTGGCCAAGCTAGTCAGTGATGGGCCCAAAACTTGAATCCAGGTATGACAGCTCCATCCAAGGCAGCAAAGGAGTGCACAACAACAAGCAGGCCCCTGAAGTGGGCCATTCGAGTCCCTGTGACATGAAAATATAACCCAAGGGGTGCATTCAGTGATCTGCCCTGGTGGAGAAATGGGTGGCTGAACTAACTAAGCACTATTCTTATCCTATAGGTCCCTTGTCTGACAAGAATACAAGTGTATACCAAAAAGGAATAAAATGCAGACTCTCTTAGCAGAGGTCAAATCTCACATCCATAGGGCCTGTCGAGAAATGGCCAACTAAATAATGAGACAATAAGATAGAATATGACATAACCAGGAAAAATGACCAATGTAGACTACATGAAAACCTGTATATAAATACGGGGGGAATTACTGTACAAAGTAATATGCACATGTTCACATTAACTACTAAAGTAAAATTGGCAAATAAGGACAGAAAGACCCATAACCAGGTGTGAAGAGTTGGTGCTTTAAGTTCACAGGATTTTTCCTTGTAAAACAGTGGTACTCAAAGTATAGTCCCCAAACCAACAGCATCCGCATCCCCTAGGCACATGTTAGAAATGCAAATTCTTGGTCCCCATACCAGACCTATTGAATCAAAAACTTTGGGGATGGGGGTCCAGCATTCTGTGTTGAAACAAGCCCTCCAGGCGATTCTCGTGCATGCTAAAGTTGAGAACCCCTATAACAAGAAAATTCTTAAAGAAAACTTGTGAAGGCACAAAGTCTCATTTACTTCAACGCTGCGATTATTTCTTGAGCACCCACTAAGTGCCAAGCACCACGGAGGTAATCAATAAATACTTGAATGACTTCCTAGTTAGTATAGTATTAATAGAAAGTAAAAGCCACTTAACCCTGGGAGGGAGCTGTACTAGGTGTCTTTCCTCTAAAGGCTGCTCTCCATTCACCCATTGTTGTCAGCACACACCTATTGTGCAATCCGGAAGCGCAGGACCCTGCAAGGTGCCGGGGATAAGCAGTGCGCTGGGGCACGTCGTCGAAAGCCCAAGTGGAGGGCTGGGATATATGCGTCGCCCCTTGCTCTTGCTCAGACCACGCTCCAGCCTGAGCTGCCTCCGCCTCGGAGTCCACAGGGCCACCGAAGAGTAAAGGCGTCTGGCTGAGCCACCTGCGGCCCTCCTCCAGCTCCTCCTACTCGTGTGCACGCAAGACTGTGCCACCCAGGTAGACAGTCCTCACGGAAGCCCACTGGTGCGCCAACCTGGAGAGTCACTGCGGGGGGTGTGAGGGAGAGGCGGAGAAGGGGCGGGGCAATGCGAGTCACCTGAGCCACGTGGGGTGACAAGGTCACGGGGGGAGGGTTCCCTCCCGGCTCCCCGGTGGGCTGCAGAGGCGGAGCAGAGGCCGGCGCCCGGCGTGTCCACACTGGCGCCCCCGCGCTCCACGCGCCGTACCCCGGCGGCCGGGTCCCGCCGACCTCCAGCGGACTGCCGGTACTCACCCCGAGGGAAGCAGAGCCGCCGCAGCCCGGCAGCGGGAATTCGCAGGCCACGGTGCGCGGCACCACCACCTGATTGCGCTCAGCGCGGCCCCGGCGCGCGGCCTGCCGGGACTTGTAGTCCTCGGTCCCTCGGGCCGCGGGCGCAGCGGCCGGACACCCCCCGCTGGCGGGGCGCAGGCCGGCGGGGGGGGGGGGGGAGGGGGGGCTGTCAGACTCCGCCAGATGGCCTCTGTCTTGGCCTGGGCTGCGGTGGCGGACTCTTACTGGAAACTTCTTTTCAAGAGTCACTCCAAATAGGTCATAGATTCGTGTTTGGAGAAGGATGGAGTTGTGGATTTGTAGATT
Organism: Daubentonia madagascariensis; assembly: GCA_023783475.1. NCBI lineage: Eukaryota > Metazoa > Chordata > Mammalia > Primates > Daubentoniidae > Daubentonia > Daubentonia madagascariensis. The sequence continues at coordinate 37,465,842 of JAKFHU010000485.1, read as the reverse complement.
CTAAATAAGATATTAGAAGAAGTGGGCGACGAAGAAACTTAAGAGTTGCTGAATGGTAAGAATACACTGGTTAATCGCAGTTATCGTTGGCCGTCGTTCATTCCTTCGCTGACCTCTATCGAATGTTGACTTGTAAGATGTACTTTGGAGACATTTATCAGACATTCATTCATTCTATAAACGTCTCTTGAGCTTTTCCCTTCGTGAGGGAGGGAACAGGGTTGAGGGGGCTGGAATTCATCTATCGGTTCAATGCAATTTCAGTCAAATTTCCAACAGGATTTTTTTTCTGGACCTTTATTAACTAATCTAAAATTTATATGGAAAAACAAAGGGTAATGCATAGCCAAAACACTCTTGAAGAAGAAGGAGAAGGATAAGGAGAATGTGTTCCAAGTCTTGCTTTTACATATATCAACATGTATTACAAAGCTATAAAAATTAAGACCCTGTGATATTAGTATAGGAATAGGCAGAGGGGGGAAATGGAACCACCTAGAGAGCCCAGAAACAGATCCAGGCATCTACAAAATCCTGAGTATGACAGGGCTGGAATTAAAGAACAATGGGGGAAGGTAGACTATTCAGTGTATGGGCTGGAACAACCAATTTTCTGTTGCATCCCGTATGCAAAAACTAATTCCAGGTGGATTAAAGACTTTAAAAGGGAAATTAAAGTCTTAAAATTAGAACTTTTAGAAGAAAATAAAGGAAAACATCCTTATGATCTCAGGGTAGGGTTTATTAAGTGCCATAAGCACAAACTGTAAAGACAACTTTGATATATTTGGACTACATTAAATTTAAGACCTTCTCTTTATTGAAAGGTGTCATAAAGATTAAAGACAAACCACAAACTGGGAGAAGATAATTGCAGCACAGAGATAGCAGCAGTATAGGGTTGAATAATACAGCCCCCACCATCTCAAGTTTGCAATTTATAGGCAGTAAGATAAGAAGATTAATAACTTCCAAATAGTGTGAGAAGTGTTAAAATAGAGTATGACCAAAGTGGTATTGAGACACAAAGAAAGGAGCATTAGTTTTGCTCTGGAGATTTTGAAATGCTCTGGAAACTAAGAATTGACTTGAAGGCTGGGAATTAAAAGTTGAACAGGGGGTCCCCAGGAGAAGGGTGTTGGGAAGCAGTGCAGGTGCATGAAAAGTCATGTAAAAAAGCGTAAATATAGAGTAGAATACAGTAAAAGATACAAAGAATTTAAATTAAAAATTGAAAAGCTAAAACCACAGAGAAAGAAAAGAGAATAAACATATTAAAAACAATGTCGTTACTATAATTGAACATTAAGTTTAATGATGAAATGGTTACTAGCAGGCTAGCAGTTAAGCCTTAGGAATGGGAATGGGGGAGAGGAGAGTACTTTCAGTTCACACTCTATGCCCTTTTGTAATATTGTACTTGAATTTTGTACAATGAATGTGTAAAATTTTATATTAAAAATCAAGTATTTAAATTTTTTTAAATTTTAATTTAGCAGACTTTCAGTTAAACATGGTAAATTGAATACATCCATTTAAATCTGCTCTTTCCGGAAATCCTATGAAAATGGCAGGAAAGGAATAAAAAAGGCATAAAACCCAAGAAGAACAAGTGAGGATATAACAGCAGATAGGAAAATCACAAAATAAATGTGGGATGCTCCAAAGCAGACAGGCAAATGAGGTACTTTTAAAACAAGCCAATGCCTGAGCAGGGACTTGGATCACAGTGCCTGGCACACAGTAGGTACTAGGTGCTGAGGATACAATGGTGAAGAAAATAGGCCAGGTCCCTGCCTGCTATGGTCTGAATGTTTGTATCCCCACAAAATTCATATGTTAAAATCCTAACCCTAAGGTGATGATATTAAGAGGTGAGACCTCTAGGAGGAGATTAGATCATAAGAGCAGAGCCCTCATGGATGGGATTAGTGCCCTTTCTAAAAGAGGCCCGAGGGAGCTTGTTTGCCACTTCCACACAGGGAGAAGACACCATATATGAACCAAGAAACTGACCTTCACCAGACGCTGAATTTGCTGGCACCTTGATCTTGGACTTCCCAGCCTCTAAAAATGTGAGAAATAACTTTCTGTTGTTTATGAGCTACCCAGTCTGTGGTATTTTGTTATAGCAGCCCAAATGGACTAAGACACTGCCCTTATGGAGCATGAGTTAGCTGGGATCAGGGAAGAGGAGCAGACAATACACAAGCCAAAAAAAACCAGGATAGTTGCACAATGTCACAAACCCTGTGAAGGAAAGAAGCAGGGTGTGGTAAAGAGAAACGGGGCAGAAGTCAGGGACAGCCTCTTTGGATAGAGTGGTTAGGCAAGGCCTCTCTGAGGGCGCCACAACCTGATGGGTGAGGAAGTCAGATGTGGGAAGCAAGGAGAAGAGTGTCCCTGACAGAGGTAATAGCAAGTACAAAGGTCCTGGGGTAGGAAAGAGCTTGGCACTTTTGAGGAATAGAAAGGAACCCCACGTGACAGAAGCAGAGAGTGTTGCAGCAGGAGGTAGGAGAGGCAGGCAGGGGCTGGGCAGCACAGGGCCTAGGAGGGCTCATCACTTTGGATTTTAGTCCCAGTGCACTAGGAAGCCATTGAAGTGTTTCTAAATTGGGAGGGGATATGACCAGAGAAGCTAAATAGAAAGTGCAATTAAGCAACCAAAGCCATAAAGGGAAGCAATTAATTTATTTCAGAATCTGCCAAAGTCCCAGTTGTGTTTCTGGGGCAGAAAGGCCCAGGGTTGTTGAGTGTTTTTAGAGTACTCTTTAAGAGAGGTTTTCATGCAGGATGCTGTGTGCCTTGTCCCAGAAGTGAATTGTCTGGAAAAAAGCGTCATGCAAACAGCTAACCAGAGGAAAAACAAGAGAAATCAAATCGCCAGGTTCCTTTTTAAGGCAACAAGGAAAGACCACTGAGGAGGAAGTAATGAGAAAACTGTGTTCTCAGCAAGAGGGAGATCCTGAGGGCTCAGGTAGGGGAAGCAGGAAAGCTACAGTTTGGTTGCCAGCAGCATCCCAAAGGTGAGCAAGGCCGTTGCAAGGGCTGCATGGAGAGAAGCAGCAGCAGAGTGAAGCAGAAGCTGGAGCCCGGGAAGCTTGTACTCATACCTGCTCAGGACAGAGAGTGTCCCCTCAGGACAAAGGCAGGCAGCCCAGACCAGGGCCAGAAGATTAGGGTACCCCAGAGGGCAGTTTTGCATTTGCCAGGGGAGCAGCAGGCCAATTCGTACACCATATGCCATATGCATTTGTATGCTGTGGGTGGGAGAGCAGGAGTTGGGGGCTAGAGAGGGAGAGAGAGGTCTGCTGGCTCTGGACAACTTCCACAAGGTGGGCAGACTGGCCTGGACCTGCTGGAAAGCTAATGGGATTTTTTTTTTAATACCTGGGAGGAAGTAAATCAGGGTGAGTAATCTAGAATTAATTTCTAACCCAAGGGCTGGAGTGACATGGAGAACAGGGATTTCTTATCTGCCTCTGACTGGCTAAGGAATCCCACAAAGGCACATCACCCAGGCCCTTCAATATTCTTATCTGTCATAAGGGAAAGGAAAAATTCCTTGTGAAAAACAGCTGATATATCTCAATAAGGGTAAAAACCATATGAATTCTCAACCAGAATTCTAAACTAATTTCTTGGGGCAGAACATATATATATAGAGAGAGAGAGAGATACAGATTGATATATATACACGCATTCACACACATATGTATATATTTGCATATATATATAACACACACATATATACTATTATTTATCAAGCACTTATTGCCAGATGCTAGTCTAAGTGCTTTAAGTATATTTTCTCATATAATCCTCATGAGATATGAGATAGCTATCATTATTATCCCCATTTTACCGTTGAGCAAACTAAGGTACAGACAGTTAAGGAACTTGTCCAAGATTACTCTGTAAGGACAGAGCTGGGATTCAATCCCATGAGCCTAACTCCAGAGCCCACACTCTGAAATTGGCAGCCTCCTCTGATCATAGATGTATTTAGAGAAGGAATCATTTTGAGGCAAATGCCTGGGGCCAAAATAAACTACACCCCGAGATCTTTGAACAGTTTTAACCAGAAATAGAATAACTGGCTCAGGAATAAGCCTTTTTTTATCAGCCATTAATTGAGCACAGCTCACAAATTAAGAGGCAAGATGGCCTGGGAGTTAGGTGAGCTGGGTTCCAGTCCTGCCTGTGCTACTAATTAGCTGACCTTGGACCCTGGACCAGTCATTTTTCCCTTTCTGGGCCTCAGGATCCTCTTTTGTAAAGTAAAGGAATTTTACAGGCAGAATCTTAAGGGCTCTTCCAACTCTCACATGCCATTATTCTTACATTCGTAGGTAAGCAATGTCCCACTTACTTATAGTATGTCTCCACTCACCAAAAAAATGACACTAACATGGAGTGGAGGCCACGGTTGAGTCAGCCCCTGTGCTGAACACTCTCTGTATCTCCCAGATGCTCTCTCTGCCCTTCCTTTTTGACCCCACGCCTGCATCCCTGGGGCTCCCCTAACCTCTGTCTTCTAGCTGGGTTTGGCCAATGGTAAGCATGAGCAGGAGATGGGAAGGCAGAAGGAGAGAGAGGCCTGGATATCTGTACACACACACTCACTTGCACACACAATCACACACACACACACACACACACCCAGCTGCTCCTGCCCTTCCTGTCAGCATTCTGGCAGTGGCTGGGTTCCCCTCCTGCTACAGCTTTTGTCTGGGTGCTTCTGCCATAGCCCCAGCTGCCATTGGGCTGCAGGAACACCTTTCTCCCATACGTGCACCTTTAGACCTGGAGCGGGGAGGTGATGGCTTCCCACTATTGCTAGTTCCCAGGCTTCCCCACTGCTTGTTTGTTCCCTTAACCACCCATACCTCTGCTAAGTAGTCCACTCATTAAACGTTCTGCATTAAACCCCTGAATGTGTCATCTGTTTCCTGTAGGACCCTGACTGCTGCAGCCCAGGAGGGTGGCTCTCCTCCTTGCCATTGCTACCACAACATTGGAAATCCCTCCATGTGTCGTGAACCAACATGGGAATCCCAGACCTGCTTTCTGAGTCCTATAGGCATCCCCACCAAGCCCCACCACTAGCAGGCGACCTAGAAATGGGCACTTTTAGGGTGAGAGAGCAGGATTCCCCAATTCTTCCATAATGGTGGAAGCATCAGCACCAATGTTTTATTAGCCAAAAGTCCATAAAAACTCTCTTTTGAGAGAGAAAACATGGAGTCAGGCCTGGGTTTGAATTCTGGCTCAGCTACTTGCTGGCTGAGACTTATTTCCTGCTCCGTAGATGATTCATCTGTAAATCGGGGACAGTAGTATCTGCCTGTCGAGCTTGCTGCAAGGATTGAATAAGGCAACCATGCGAGGGCTATGCCTGGCACATTGTAAATAGATATATGTAAATGTTAATTCCCTTCCTCTCTATTAGGCAACTGGGAAGCCATGAGAACAATTAGGTGAAGTCAAGTGGCTTCTCCAGAAATACCATACCACCTCCTTCAGTTCTCCAATAGAATAGCCAGGTGCTGGCATGGCAATGGACCAAAGCAGAAAAGAAAAGAAAAGAAAAGAACAACTCATCAGAAACCAGGCTTTTGTCAAAAAAAGAAAAAAAAAAAAAACAATGTTCAAACCCAACTGGAGCAAGCAATTATGGAACAATAGCTAAATACTTTCTATAATTAGAGAAAGAGAAACCATCACAAGTGATCAGAGTGCCTTTGTCTGCACTGACCCTCTGTGCCCAAAGAAGATCTTGGCTCACGTGAGATGGCGTCTGGGGATCTTGGCATCTTTTTTAGTTTTTTTGAGAAATTAAATCTCACACCAGCCTTCTTTTGCCAAGAAAGGAGGGCAGAGGAGGCGGTGAGGACCCTCTCATCAGAAAAGAAAGGCAATAGGAAATGTGACTCATGCCAAAGGTGGATTCAATCCGGAGAGAGGAGAGGGTCTTGCAGTCTGCCCAAGAGCTACTCACATGCTGTGGGGTCGGCATCTCTGCAGGAGGAAGAGGCAAATGGGCTTTGGCATCCACCTAACATGCTCCTTTTGCTAAAATCTGAGGAGGAGCAAATCCTTAGCTTCAACAACAGACATTCCAGACAAAAGCAAAGGAGAGGATATTCCCACAAATATTAGTGCTAGAGAATTGCTTTCTAGATCTTGACAGAAGCTTCCTCGCCACGACTCTCAGTTCCTACCCAGGCACTGCTCTTCTCCCAGGCCCCCAGGTTCCCAACTGAGCCATCCTTTCCTCTTCATTCCCCTCACTGTCTTATCACTAACTCGGCCTATTGGCACTTCCTTCCATATACCCTTCCCATCTTTCCCTCCTGCCTCATTTGTGTCATCACAAGCATTGTCAAGCTCCTGCGCATCCCAAGTTAAGACTTTTCCACAGACTTCCATCTGGTGCCCCTTCCTCCAGGCTCCTCCCTTTCTTACACATTCCACAGAACACCACCAGACTGGTTTCCTAACACACTGCATTCGCTATGCCATCCTCTACACCAGCATTTTCTAAGCTATGGTACAAGTCCCCCTGGTGGCACACGCTGTTGGTGTCCTGCCCAGGTCCCCTTTACCAGGCCAGTACGCCCCATCACTCTCAGCTGCTGTGTTGGCTGCTAATACCTCCCAGCTGCCCCATTCTCCAGAATGTTGATGGAATGGAAGGGAGCTGCCTCACCAGGAAGTGCTAGAAGGTTACCTGCTGGCTCCCACAGCTGGTGACTCATAGATAGGGGGTACAAAAGTCCCTTTGCCTGGAGGTGGGATGCTGGTGTGGTGCTGTTCATGCTCCTGAGCTCCCCAAGGGAAAAGGTTTCTCCAAAACCATATCGTTTCTTGGCTCTTCCCTTGCCCCGTCCTGCTTCCTCCACTTCCTCCTGAGAGCACTCACTCAATAAATCGCTGGAACAAGGACCACTGTTTCAGGATCTGCTTCTAAAACAGGCGGTAAGTGGATGAACTTTTTTAATAGGTAGGTATTTAAATAAGCATTAGAAAAAGTATAATTAGCACCTCTCTTTCAAGATATCAGGAATACTGTTTCTCAGTGTAACAGAGGGAATGGCCTGGGAAACAAACAGCAAAAGATGTTTTCCATCTCTTTAAAACTTCCCCCACTCTTTTTGGGAACTGAGGCCTGCATCCCTGCTTCGGGCAGGTGGTCAGGAGGGGCAGGGGAATGTCTTGTTCTTTGTGTTATAGGAGATAGCTCAGCTGAACTGTGGCTCCATCCCAGGCCAGGCACCTGGCCCTGGAGGAGGTCCAGGTGGGCCTCCCAGGTGGGTGGAGGTCACGGCTTTGTCTTCAGCAGAGATGGCAGAGATGGGACAATTAAAATCATTAACTGTAGTTGAACAGCAATAGCCTAGAACTGAGGGCCCTCCCTTTAAAAACTCTGTATTTCTGCCTATATGGAGGAATTTGGATTTTGAGATGATAGTCTGCCATTTTCCTCCTTTGCTGGCAAAGTAATAAATTTCTCTTTCCTTCTCAAACCATTTGTTCCTGTTCTTCTGATGTGGCCTCGAGGACAAGTGGCAAGCTTTCAGTAACATTAGGATAAGATTAAATTTGCTTAAGTAAAAAAGTGAGAACGGAGTTTGTTTAAAAAAAAAAAGAAAGAAAAAAAAAGCATTACAGGAGATAGCCATGCAAGAGGCACTAGGATCTGGCAAAATTTGTGAATGTGATACCTGAATGACTAAAGTCTGGAAAACACTGCCAAACTCAGGTACTCTATGGCAATCACGCTCAAGCAGGGTGATTTTGCCCCCCAAGGGACATTTGGCAATGTCTGGAGATGTTTTTGATTGTCATGACTTGGGGATGGCTAGTGGGTAGAGGTCAAGAGTGTTGCTAGACATCTAACAATGCACAGAACAGTCCCCCACCACAAAGAATTGTCTCGTTCCAAATATCAATAGTATCATTGTTGAGAAACCTGAGTTTATCTATGGGGTGAAGTCCAAACCCCAGACATGGTGTGAGCAAGAGTCCCTCCCACTTGGCCCCTCCACCTCTTGCTTGCTGCCCACCTCCTTGCTCCTATGCTGACCCTCCCCACACTTCCCTCTCTCTACTGGACACTCCAAATCTGTGCTTATGCTGTTTCCCCATGCCTGTTGTGTCATCTCGCCCAGACTTTAAGGTCAACTCTCTATCTTTCTCCCCAAAACGTTCCTCCAGCCACTCTAGCACAAACCACTCTTGCGTTAGTCAAAGTCTTCCTTTTTATCACTCCATCATTCTTACACCCCTGCTTTGTTAACTGCCGTAAGTATCTGTGCAAGTAGATTGTAAGTTCTTAGAGCAGAATTCTGCTTTGTTGGCCCCTGTGGGGGCTTCCTAGGGATCATGAACCCCTTGAAATTATATGCATTTGTATAGATCTGTGTATCGTTCAAAGCATAGAATCACAAAAGTTAACAAATTTTTGAAGGGCTCTATGCACAGTAAAAATCACTGTCCCATATGTCAACTACTTTCACATGCATTTATTATGTAGCTAGTACTTAGCACAGTGCTACCCACACATGAACTTGTTTCCAGGAAGACAACTGTTTGGGAGAATGCAAGCATGCATACATATAATGACCACATGCAATAAAATGTTACCTGGGAGAAAAAGAAGACAGTAAAAATTGGGGAATATCTCAGTTCCTTAGTTCTCCTTCTGCACAGATTTACTTCCTTATGCATTTTTCACATTTTTATAACTATGTATTTCACCAGAGTTTTCACTCTTGTAAACCAAAGTAGATTGTATTGAAGCTGGAAAACATTATTTCTTCATTTCAAATTGGTACAGTATGGACATTCCAAAAGACTATCAACTAAATCCAACTTTATTCCTTCCCCATGCTTTTGTTTCTAACATTCAGAATCCAAGTAGTAGCTGTTTGTGAGGATAAGAGAGAAAACCAGACAGCCAGGCTTTTGTTTCTAAACCTGGTGGGCTTTATTGCATCAGGATGGGTTGGCTTTCCAACCCAACCCTGGAGGCAGGTCATCCCCATTTATGTCTGGGGCCCTGTTAGTTAAATATGGGAATATGAAGCTGAGAGGATTTGCTTTCTCCTGCGCATCTCTGCATCATGCTTTAAGGAAGATATTCTGTTTCTTAAACACTGGGGTACTACAAATTGTTTCTTTGGGAGAAAACCAGGTCAGTCTTGAAAACTCTAGGGTGCTTGCAGTTCAGTTCTGTGAGAAGCAATGGAGACCCAGTTGTTTTCTCCCCACGTCCTGCCCAGAAGGAACATTTACTGGGTGTTTATTATATTCCAGGTATTGTGCCACTATTAAACACCAGGCCTTGTTTCAAGGATACTGATATAAATAAGATGATGTTTCTGCCCTGCTGGGAAGCCCACAGTCTAGTGGTAGACATAGATTATTTTTTGTTTTAGTTGTGCAATCAATTTAGCAAGTGCTATGTAGTGCAAAACAAAGTTTATGGGAGGCCATTGTTTTGAACTAGCCTCCTGCACTAGGCCCCAGCAGACCAGACCACACCAGAATGGAGTCATTTGTGCTAAGTGCTACTTAATCAAACTAAAACAGGCCAGTTTTCCTAAAAAAACAGGAGATTCCAGTCAATCTGAGTCACCATAATAAGGTAGTCCTCTCTGTTTTAACCCTGTAAGTATAAAGTAACTTTGAAACAAATCCGCTTTTCATTCTCTGTTTCTGCTTTCTTCAGCCCTTTTCTGACTATAAAGCCAAACTCCTCTGCTCAGCTTATTGGAGCGCTCATTATGTCTTATACAATGAGGTGTTGACTGATTCTAGAATAACAAATAAAAGCCAATTAAGATCTTTAAATTTGTTCCTTGTTGGTATAGTGGTAAATATAGTATAGAAATTTTCATTATATTAATCTTTTAAAATATAAAAACAAAAATAATTTTAAAAAGATCTTTAAACTAAATTTGTTATAATTTTGTCTTTTGACAGTGGACACATGTATAAAGTCATGCTGGGGGTGGAGGTGAGCCCCTCTGTTCCTGTTACAATGGAGCATAATGAAGTTCAGGATTCAGCCTCTGGATTCCAGTGCAGACTCTCCCATTTGCTAGATAAGAGAACCCAGCAAGTCACTAATGGTGTTTGCTGCCAAAAGGAGCAACTGAAATTCCTTTTAGAAGCCTGGAAGAAGTCCCGGCAAGGTGTCTCATGCCTGTAATCTTAACACTTTAGGAAGCCAAGGTGGGAGGATTGCTTTAAGCCAGGAGTTCGAGACCAGATTGAGCAAGAGCTAGACCCCATCTCTACAAAAACTAGAAAAGATCAGCCAGACACGGTGGTGCACACTTGTAGTTCCAGCTACTTGGGAGGCTGAGGCAGGAGGATCGCTTGAGCCCAGGAGCTTGAGGTTGCAGTGAGCTATGATGACACCACTGCACTCTAGCCCGGGCAACAGAGTGAGACCCTGTCTCCAAAAAAAGAAGTCTGTAAGAATATATACCAACTTAATGAACATTGTCTCTTAGTAGTAGGATTGCAGGTATTTTTTACTTGTATTTGCTTCTACTTTTCAAATTTTCCATGAAGAACAAAATCCTTTGAAATCAGAAAAAGACAACACTAAGTTTTTAAAATATGGCTTAATTCTCAGAAATATGCTGCCAGACATACTCTTTTGAGGGACATTCCCTCCTCTTTGCCTACTTTATCTATCTATCTACCTATCTGGCAGTATTTCTCAAAGGTTAGGTTTTAGGACCACCTGCTTCAAAATTACTTGGAAGGCTTACTAAAATACAAAGTCCAATCCCTACACCCGATTCAGACTGTCTGGAGTGAGACCCAGAAATCTGTATTTTAACATGCTCCCTAAATTATTCTTTTCTGCACCATAAGCCTGAACCACTGCTGTAGTGATGAAGCCTTCTAGTTACATTAATTTTCCAGATAGCTAGGGCTTATCCACATATATAACTTTTTAAAATATTTTACACATACCTCTAAAATAAGTTTGCTGAACAGAGTCTAAGGTTTTCTTAGGGACTAGAGGTCATGTCAATGAGATGGTATGGTGTTAAGACACAGTCAGTCATTCCTTCAGGGCCTGTTGAATTGTTTGGAACTATTTCCCCCTGTCAACTGATGAATCATGAGGTTCATAAACTTGGAAAGGAGAGCTTTATTTCTTATAAAGTGTTGCAGCTTGCAGGCTGGAGAAAGCAAAGGTCCAAGCACTTCATGGGAGGGAAGGATGAGACAGGAATTTATGCTGAATGGGTTGACCAAGTATACATATTCAACAGGTTACAGGAGGAGCTGTGAATATTCATGAAGGGGGCATGTGCATGCATAGTAAGTAAACATGCATGTTACATGTGTCCTACATTCACTTTGCCATGGAGACTTAACATTTAAATGTATTATAATTAGGCTCTATACATCAAAAGGTGAAACAGCAGACACAGTAGCATCTTGTACGCAGCGTCTGTAAACCGGCCAGAACTAGTCCATGGTCAGTGGTCTCTTATCAAGAAGAAATGCTGGTCAGTTGTTGTGTCAAAACTGCAAAAATGGAGGAGCAGCATCAGGCAGTTGGTTGAAATCAGCAGTGGAGTAAGTCTTTCAAAACGCCTGGTTTCTATTTAACCCGTAGGAAAGAAAGTCCAATGATAGTTATCAAGGGAGGGAGTATAACAAAGCTGTCTGACCTCCCACCCCATCATGGCCAGGAACTCAGTTTTTAAGGCTTCTCTGGGATCCCCTTGGCCAAGAGGGGGTCCATTTAGTTGGCTGAGGGGCTTAGGATTTTGTTTTTATTTCTCACAACTCATTGTGATACTTTTATAGTTCTATCAATTTTGTACTGTTATTTACCATCCAGTATCTGTTATTTCTACCTTTAAAAAAATTATTCACTTACTATCTCCTAGCACACAGATTGTTCCATTAAAAGAAACCAGGGTCCTTTTGAGAAATTACTTATTCCAGATCTGGGGATGGAAATGTATAAGATGATCCTGGAATACCTTTATACCAGAAAGCAAGGAAGCTATCAAAGACTATTGCGGTTGGGTCAAAAGGACTCAGAAGCTAATATGAAGAGCTTCCTACTTGCTAAAGGTGGGACAATTTGAGTGTCAATAGGCTAAAAACATCAATGGATGAAAGCACATCAAGTATGTTTGACTCCGTGAGTTTATAATGCTACTCAAAAAATGATATCAGGCACTTCTGAAGAATGCTAGGAAACTAATTATTTTAAAAACTGGTCATTAAAGGGAAGAATCGGGCATTTATTCTCTCTTTCCTTTGTGATCTGTACCAAAGGATAATCAAATAGTTGATGAAGGAAAAATTCTCTTCCAACTAATAAACGGAAAAGAAATGATAGAATTAGAACATCATCAATTTGCTATCCCTAATGATTTATGGGTGTGGCAATGACCATAAATGTTTGCTAGCATCACAAGAAAGACCACCAGACACCGGATCCTTCAGATGGCAGTAAACGCCACCACCTGAGCTGTTTCTTTGTCCCTTCCCCCACCCCACTGAAGAAAAAAAAACAAAAAACTCTGAATCTGATCAAGCCTCTAGATCTAATGAAGAATTTACAGGGAACAGACAGGGGAGGAACACATTAAACAACATCACAAAGATACAAAAGCAAAATCGAGGCTATAGGAAACTCCACAAGGCAAATGACCTGGTTTCATCAACAAAATATCACAAGAAAAAAATAAAAGGGATAGAGGGGGAACCCATAAGTAAAAAAGAGATTAAAATATATAAAACACATATAAATTTTAAGATGATCAGGAAAATGTGAATACTGATTGGACATTTGATGATATTAAAGAATTAACTATTTTTTGATACAACTCAATTATACAAACGTACAAGAATTAACTATTTTAAATTTAGGTGTGATAATGGTACTATAGTTGTAGTTTTCAAAAAGGAGCCCTTATCTTTTAGAGAAACACACTGAAATATTTACAAATGAAATATGTTTGAGCTTTGCTTCAAAATAAATCTGGGGGAGCAAATGATGAGTAAGATTGGCCCTGTGTCGAAAATTGTTAAAGCTGGTAAGGTTGTCAGGTTCATTTTTCTCTTTTTTCCACTTTTGAATATGTTTGAAATTTTTCATAAATAAAATGTTCTACAAGTTTATGGTTGAAACTTGAAAATTTTGGAAAAGTAAAAGAAGAAAATTTAAATTATCCATAATCCTATCCTGCAGAGATAATCGCTACTATCATTTTACAGTATATCCTTCTAGCCTTTTAAATAATATATAAATCAAAATCCTGCTGTGAATATTGTTTTGTAATCTGCTTTCCTAAGATGGTATTTTTTCCTTGTCATTAAAAATTCTAAAACATTATTCTTAATGTTTGCGAGGGTATTTTAGTTCCTAACATTTATTTAATCAGTCCTCTATTTTTGCTACTTAAAATTTTGCTGCCACAAACATCCTTGAAAATTTTTATTTTCAGACAACACTGATTTTTTTAAAAGTGGAATTACTAGTTAGGAGAATGTAAACATTTGCAGGTATTTAATAATACTACCAAACTGCTCTCCAGAAAGGTTATATCCATTTATGTTCCTAACAGTAGTGAGGCAGAATTCCCCTTTTCCCAAAACCTTACTCTTCTGGATGCTTTTAATCTGCTCTATTTAATAAAGAATTCTAAATCAAAAGAGCATTGATAAGTGTCTTGGAGCCAAACAAGCCTACCGTTGAATCCTATTAACTGTGTGATATTGGGAGAGTTACTTAACATCTCTGGACCTGTTTCCTCATCTCTAAAATGGGGGAAAGAATAACATTGGGAGGTTACAGCCATTGAATAAGATCATAAATATAATGATATATTATCTGTAAATTTCTTAGCACAGTGCCTGGCTTGGTAAATGTTAGTTATAACCATCAACATTATTATCATTATTAGTCTTGGCTCCTTGTAAAAACTCATAGTTTTTTTTTGTTTTTGTTTTTTGAGACAGAGTTTCACTCTAGCCCAGGCTAGAGTGTAGTGGCATCATCATAGCTCACTGCAACCTCAAACTCCTGGGCTCAAGGGATCCTCCTGCCTCAGCCTCCCACATAGCTGGGACTATAGGTGCACGCCACCATGCCCAGCTAATTTTTCTATTCTTTGTAGAGACCGAGTCTAGCTCTTGCTCAGGCTGGTCTCGAACTCCTGGCCTCAAGCAATCTTCCCGCCTCAGCCTCCCAAAGTGCTAGGATTATATGCATGAGCCACCGTGCCTGGCCTAAAGTCATAGTTTTTGTGATAGTTTTCTTTTCGTGAAGAGGCCTTTCTACTTACTTCTGCATTCAAGACTGTATTTAAGATAGCTTGGGGATAAGTTAGGATGCTTTTGGTGGTTGCAAGTAACAGAAATCCCAAGTCAAACTGATGTAGCTGCAGCACCTACAGGTAAGGACTCAGACATTGTTTGACTGTGTTCTGAGTGATTCCATTTGTTACGCCCTTCCGAGTGTTGTTTTCAACCCTCATGTGCCCTAGAATAAGGCAGCTGTCAACAGCAACTAAATGTACATGCTTCCTCATTCACTCCCAAGTGGAAAAAGAGTCCCTGCCCACTACTACCCAATTAGATCTTGAGATTTAGACTGATCGGGAAAACTGTTTTGTTTCATTTAGGGTTTTTTTGTTTGTTTGTTTCTGGTGGAACTTAATTAACTGATTCCAAAGGTAAAGAGCCAAGGCAAAACACTACTGAACAAGGAGAACAAGGGGAGAGGACTTCCTGTAACAGGAACAGAATAAAGGGCCCTCAAACATATCTATACGTGACACTTGCTACATAACACTTGCTACATGACGGAGATGGCCTGCAGGTCAGTGAGGAAAGAACAGACTTTTTAATAAATGGTGCTGATAAAATTGAGCATCCACGTAGAAGAAATTGAAATTGCACTCGCTCCTATCTCACATCGTGCACAATATTCAATTCCAGGTGGAATTGACCTAAGTGTAAAAGGAAAAACTATAAAGCTTTTACAAGATAAGACCTCGGGACAGCGAAGAATTTCTTAGACAAGACCCAGAGAGCACTAACCATAATAGAAAAGATTCATAATTTTGCTTACTTCAGAATTAGATTTTTTTCTGTTCATCAAAAGATACCATTGTTAGAGCAAAAAGTCAAGCAGAGGGGTAGAATATATTCACAATAGAAAAAGGACTACGTAGTAGCCAAACCACATGAAGATTTCAGACAAAGTGTAACCGGCTTTGTGAACAAATTTCAATGACCCCTATGTTTTTTATAATCCTCTCCCTCTCATGGTTTAGAACTTTTAACTAACTACTTGACATTTTGAGTTGCTTCCCAGAAAAGGCAGAATTTCTGCAAGACAAAGGAGTTGAGATTCTAAAGGCCCCTGCCACAATTTCCTAACTAATTATCCCTCACTAACTTGTTCCCAATGCACATAGCCCCTCATTAATTTCAACACAACCTGCCCCAGTGCCCGTAGCCTCATTTTCAATGCAACCTTCCCTGATGCACTTAGCTTCCTTAACCCCTTATAAAGACCCCTACTCTCTATTAGTCAGGCGGACAGATTTGAGGCTTCTTCCCATGTTCTCCTGGCTAACATCATTTGCATGAAAATTCCTTTCTTCCTTGGCAACCTTCATTGTCTCAGTATTGCCTTTCTGTGCAGCAAAGAAACCGGACCTAGGCCAAAACCCCCCTTCACTTTCAATAACCAAAGCAACAAGAAAAAGACATCTAACTTAGTAATAAATGGAAAAGAGGCTTTAATAGTAACTTCACAAAAAGGAAATCAAAGGAGCTCCTCCTCATCAGTAATTAAGGAAATGCAAATTAAAATTGATGCCATCATCACATACTAGGTATAAAATTTTAAAAGATGAGCATATCAAGTATTGGAGATTTCTACTGGAGGTGGGAATGTAGACTGCGTCAACCACTTTGAAAACAGTTTGGCATATCTGTAAATATGAAGATAAACATACCCTATGACTCAGAAATCCAATCCTAAGTGTATATCCTAGAGCTGCAGTCCCCAACCCCCAGACCGGACTGTTGTACTGGTCTGTGGCCTGTTAGGAACCAGGCTGCACAGCAGGAGATGAGCGCTGGCAAGCAAGCTAAGCTTCATCTGTATTTACAGCCACTCCCCATCGCTTGCATCACCACCTGAACTCCGCCTCCTGTCAGATCAGCAGTGGCACTAGATTCTCATAGGAGCAGGAACCCTACTGTAAACTGCGCATGTGAGGGATCTAGGTTGCACGCTCCTTGTGAGAATGTAATGCCTGATGATCTGAGGTGGAGCTGAGGCAGTGATGCTAGCACTGGGGAGCAGCTGCAAATACAGATTATCATTAGCAGAGAGGTCTGTATAATTATTTCATTATATATTACAATGTAATAATAATAGAAATAAAGTGCAAAATAAATGTAATGTGCTTGAATCATCCTGAAACCATCCCCTCCCCGCTCCCCTGTCTGAGAAAAATTGTCTTCCATGAAACTGGTCCCTGGTGCCAAAAAGGTTGGGGACTGCTGCCCTAGAGAAACTGATACACAAATATTCAAAGCAGCATTATGCACTTTTAACCCCAAATTGGAAACATCTCAAATGTTCATCAACAGCAGAACAAAGTCTTGGACAAGTTAACATTACCAACTCCAGTAAAAATAAGTAAATAGGCTGGGCGTGGTGGGTCACCCCTGTAATCCCGACACTGGAGGATCACTTGAGCACAAGAGTTTAAAATTAGCCTAGCCAACATATTATAGTAAGACCCCGTCTCTACAAAAAAAATTTTAAAAATTAGGCAGGTGTGGTGGCATGCACCTGTGTTCCCAGCTACTTGGGAGGCTGAGGCAGGAGGATCACTGGAGCCCAGGAGTCTGAGGTTGCAGTGAACTACAATGGTGCCACTGTACTGTAGCTGGGGCAACAGAGAAAGACCCTGTCTCTAAAAATAAATTAATTAATTAATAATTATAATAGCTGACAATTATAGGGCACCAACTATGTGCTAAATACTATTCTAGTAGTTTAGTATATAAATATTAAATATTAATATATAATATTATTTTTTAATATATGAGTAATAGTTACAAATACTAGTACAGGAATTACTATGTGCTAGGTTCTAAACATAAAGCTCATGTCTTTTGTCATTTTATCTTTACACTTAACCTATGAAAAAGGTACTGTTATTATCCCCATTTTTAAAATGAGGAAATTGAGGTCAAGATCATACAACTAGTTAGTGGTAAAATTGGGAGTCTGCCTTCATGGATCATAACCACTAGAAAAGGGTCTAAGGCAGAACCTTAAGAACAACCAACAGATAAGAAGTTAGTAAGTGTAGAGAGGCTTAGGAATATTAAAAAAATAATTAGGGAGGAGAGAGATGAAAGTCCATTTTGGTTCCCAGTTATCTTAGAAGCAGTGTGAGGAAACTTGGAGCAGAGATATTTTTATTTTTTTATTTTTTTATTTTTTAATTTATTTTATTTTTTGAGTTAGGTTCTCACTCTGTCACCCAGGCTAGAGTACAGTGGCACCATTATAGCTCACTGTCACCTCAAATTCCTGGGCTCAAGTGATCCTCCAGTGTTAGCCTCCCAAAGTTCTGGGATTACAGGCATGAACCACCATGCCCGGCCAAGTATTTTTTTTTAATAATAGCTTTATATAATTATGGTATAATTTACATACCATAAAATTCACCCTTTCAAATTATGCAATTCAGTGGTTTTTATGATATCCACGGTTTACAACCATCACCACTATGTAACTTTAGAACTTTTTACTTTTTCCGACACTCCAAAAAGAAACCAGCACCCGTTAGCTCTCATTTCCCTTTCCCAGGCCAGCCTCCTGCCCCGCCCCACCCCACCCTAGCCCCAAGCAACTGCTACTCTACATTCTGTACGCATATGCCTATTCTGAACATTTCACATAAATGGAATGATATAATGTCTGGTTTTTTGTAACTGGCTCCTTTCACTTAGCACAATGTTTTCAAGGTTCATATACATTATTTCATGTATCAGTACTTCATTTCTTCATATTGACGACTAATATTTCAGGGTATGGATACACCACATTTTGTTTGTCCATTCATCAGCTGATGGACATTTGAGTTGCTTCCACATTTCAGCTACTAAGAAAAATGCTGCCATGTACATTTGTGTACAAGTTTTTGTGTGAACATATGTTTTCATTTTTCTTGAGTCTATACCTAAGAGTGGAATTTCTGGGTCATATGGTAACTCTATGTTTAACATTTTGAGGAAATGCCAAACTGTTTTCCAGAGTGGCTGTACCGTTTTGCATTCCCATCAGCAAAGTATGGGAATTCCAATTTCTCTACATCCTCACTAACACTTGCTATTGTCTATTTGGTTATAGCCATCCTGGTGGGTGGGGAGTGGTATCTCATGGTTTGGAGCAGAGTTCTTGACTGTAGGTTGAATTTAACCTTGAACTCCACAAGGAAAGTTATCCTCAACCTTCACACAGGCTCCACCAAGTTTCTCAGGTCCCTGGTGGGAATGGCCTCTTGTCTATGAGCAAGAATAGGCTCATAGGCAGATCTAGGCCTGTTCCTTCCCTTTTTAGATGTCCTTCAAAGGTGGGGGGAGGGTTTCCTTAGAGTCTGCCCACTATGAAGGAAGTCATTTTTCCTATGGGCTGAGCCTGACCCTGGTCATTTAGACAGGTTTCTGTTCTCGTGTTGAGAGGAGCTAGATTTTTTTTCTCCTTCTACTTTTCTGGATTCCCCTCTCAGAAACACTCTCACCTCTGAAGGCTTCTCTTTATTGCCCTGGGAGGAATTTAAAATTTGCCCTTGTCAGAAACAGACATTTAAGGGTGGTATATTTTGTACAGGAGGTGGAAATTCCACCTGCCACACTGACCCTGACTTCTGTTATTTAAAAACTAAAATATTCTCAGCCTTTCATCTGAAGGAATAGCCCTCTATTATTGTTGGTATATAACTGGGTGATGGGTATAAAGACACCTGCTATTAGAAGCCTATGTTGATGTCATTTTGAGGAGTGGTCCCCAAGGTACATGCACGTCTAATGAGCCAAGGAGAATCTACAGATGTGAGTGCAGCTGGTATATGGAGCCAGGAGGGCTTGGCCATTGACTGGGTTCAGTCATCTTTTCTCTGCCAGTGATGAGATCACCAGAGATACCATTTCTCCTGAGAAGGGGTCTGGGTAGGAAGTTTATGGCCAGGTGAATAGATCAAAGAAGAGACAGAGGCTGCTGCTACCTCTGAGCCCTTTCTCATGCTGTTCCATCTGCTTAAACAGTTCCCTTACTCCACCCACCATACAAACCTCTGCTACTGTCCTTCTGGGCCTCATCTACTAAAGGCACATGACCCTGGTCAGGTAGCATTACCAAGAAGCATCCTCTGAACTCCCCCAAGCTTAGGTAAGTGCCTCCTTTGTGTTTCCAAAGCATCTTGGGCTTATCTCCAGCACAGTAATGATCACATGGTGATGAGGTTACCTTCTTATACCAGGAGTCGCAAACTCAGATGGCTACGGAGCCTAGCTAGGAAGTTAACAAAAATAAGTGAAGCAGGTCAGACATGAGAATAATCCTGGCTTTAGAACAGAAACAAAAATTTTGTCTATTTTTCCTAAATTATGCAGTTCCCTTTATATTTTGTTTGCTTTTGGGAGTATCATAGGTACATGAAGCATTTCATTTCTCTCTTTATCATAAGGAAAACAGTGCAACTGCAACAGGGAATAGTTACTGACACCCTCAGCTTTGAAGATGCAACAGGGAGTGGTAGGGACTGTGGCCTCTGTTCCCCAGATGATTGCTGCCATGTGGAGTGTAGGCTCCGAGTTGCCAGTTCTGGTTTTCGAAAGAAGCAGGAAATCCAGACCTTTATTAAAATTTCCCAACTTTGAAGTGTCTGGTACTAATTTGAAAGTTTTAAAGCATGTGAAGGACAAACAGAATGCTTATGGGGGCCAGATTCAGCCCACAAGCCCCAGCTGTACCAGCCCACTGGTCTTTAGGAGAATGGACTGTGCAATCTTTAACTTTGAATCCCCCCCAAATTAGCATCGGGTCTGGTACAGAGAAAAAACTTGATTCATTTTTGATGCACTTTTGAAAAACAACAGTTGGTATTTATTTAGTGCTCATTGTGAGCCATCCACTTCAGCACGTTACATTCATTACCTAATGTCATCCTCACAGCCTTCTGCCGTAGGTAGACTTGCTGAAGGTTACAGAATGAAGTAAGGAGGAAGGCAGGACTCGAACTCTCATCTGTCTGACTCCAGATTTCTTAGAAAGATAGAATCTTCCACTTGGGAGACAGTATGGAATAATGGTTAAGATCGTGTTCTCTGGGTTTAAGTTCCAGATTAGTCACTTTCTATTTGTCGTCTTGAGCAAATTATAGAACATCTCTAAGCCTCAATTTTCTCATCTGTAAAATGGGGATGAAAGAGTTAAGTACTCATAAGGTTGTTGTAAGGATTAAATGAGATGAATAGGCAGGGAGGAGGTCATCAACAAACAATAACCATTATTATTGTCCCAGCGTTTTTCTCCTTAGGGTTATTAAATCATAGCCATCTCCACCCTACCCACCGCATCTCCTTGGCCTAAACACAGGCATATTCTGGTGGAATATCTTGTTACTAGAAAAAAGAGAAGGAATTAACATAAGGAGTCAGTTCAGATATCAGATGGCTGCCTTCTGAGCCAACAGCACACTTGATAGGAATGAAAATGATCAAAACAAATGACAGGGCTCAGAGCAAAGGGCAAATTGTTCCCCTGCTACGCTGTTCAGTAGAATAGCTATCTCGGGTCTAAAGCTTTATCCACACTGGATCCTTGTGTTTCACATCCCCTTAAGGTTAGAGCCAACTTTCAAAAAGAATAATTAAATCTGGAAAGAAATGGGGTCAGCAGGTCTCACAGTGCTTTTAAACAGAAAGTCTCAGAACTTTATATTTCTTGAGTTGTTCTAAAAAAAAAAAAAGAAAAGAAAGTCTCAGAGCTCGTGGAAGGAAGTAGCTGATACCAAAGATGCTTTCCTACTCATCAGCCCAAAGAACTGCTCAATCTCAGGAAAGAGATGTAGGAGCACGTCTCACGCAACACAAGTTGACCCTAACTTTAAGTTATCTACAGTCAAAAAACTGATTCTATACCTGGTTGATCCTGCCAGTAAAAAAAAAAAAAAAAAAAAAATTGATTCTGCCCGTAAATTGACTGACACATTTCAGAACGTTTTTGGCTTGCTTAATAAAAATTACAGTTATATTTACAATAGTAAACATATAAAAACAGATTGCATTCATGATAACAAAAAAATGAAATACCTAAGAATTAATATCCTGAGAGACATGTACAATCTATATAAAGACAACTTCAAAATGTTATTGGAAGATATGAAAGAAGATTTTAATAAGTCAAAATCTAAACAGTGATCCTGAGTGAGAAGACACAAAATTGTAAAGATACCAGCTCTTTCCAAGTTATTAATAATTTATAGACAACTCAAAGCCAATCAAAATGCCTACAGGGTTTTTATACATGTATATACATCTAGAACTCAACAAAATAATTCAAATTTCATTTGAAAAATGAATGGATACTATATCATACTTTTTATTCACTTATTTATTCATTTTATTAATTTTGCATTCTACTCAACTTTGTTTTTACAGCTTTATTGAGATACAGTTCACATATCATAACATCACTTTGTTAAAATGTACAGATTAATAGTTTTTAGTATATTCACAGAGTTATGCAACCATCACCACTAATTTTTCAACACTCAAAAAATCCCCCAAACCCATACCCATTAACAGTCATTCATGTTTCCCACCCCCCCATCTCCACCCACCCCAGCTCTAGGTAACCACTAATCTACTTTTTGTCTCTACAGATTTGTCTATTCTGAACATTTTATATAAAGGTAATCAAACAGTATCTGGTCTTTTGTGACTGGCTTCTTCCATTTAGCATAATGTTTTCAAGGTTTCTGTAATAAAGAATTTAACCTTGCCCAAACAGGCCTTTCTGCTTCTGGGAAGTAATTACTCTAAACTACTGAAATGTCATGCCTAATAGAAATGTCTTTGCCTGGAAGTCTTGGGTCTTTTCACTTTTTTAATGGTGTCTTTTGAAGCACAGAATTTTAAATTTTGATTTAGTCTAATTTACCTCTTTTTTTTGTTGTTGTTCATACTTTTGGTATCATATCTCAGAGTACTTTGCCAAATTCAAGATCATGAAGATTTACCCCTGTTTTTTCCTAAGAGTTGTATAGTTTTAGCTCTTACATTTAGGTCTTTGAGTTATTTTGAGTTAATTTTTGTATATGGCATGAAGTAAGGGTCCAACTTCCTTCTTTTTCAAATGGATATCAAGTTTCCCAAGCACCATTTGTTGAAAAAACTATTTCAACATATAGTCTTGGATGGTCTTGGCACCCTTGTCAAAAATCAGTTGACCATAGACATATGGGTTTATTTTAGGGCTCTCAATTTTATTCCATTGATCTATGTGCCTATCCTATGCCAGTGTTATTCTGTCTTGATTGCTGTAGCTTTGTAGTAGGTTTTGAAATTGGGAAATATGAGTTCTTCAACTTTCCTCTTCTTACATTTTTATTAAGAAAATTTTCATATATAGAGAGAGAATAGTTGTAACAATAGTTTAATAAACACCTGTACAGTCCACCTTCCCATCTAGGCTCAACAATTGTTAACATTTTGCTATATGTGCTTTTGCTCTCAAGCTCTCTTTTACTCTCTCTCACTATACACACACACACTTTTTGTTGTTGTTGAGTTGAACTATTTGAAAGTTGACATATTTCATCTCTAAACCCTCTAGCATGCATCTCCAAAGAATAAGGACATTCTTCTACTCGACAATGATGTCATTAATACTAAGAAAATTAGCAAAAATTCCACAATGTAGTCTACTACCAGTCCATATTCAAATTTCTCCAAATGGCCCAAGAATATCTTCTATAGTTTTCCCCAAATGAACCAAATGTAATCAAGGTTTTCTAATTGCATTTGGTATGTTTCTTCAGTCTCTTTTCATCTATTTTATTGACTTCTATTCTATGACATTGACATTTTGAAGAGTTTAGGTCAGTTGTCTTGTAGAATGTCTCATATTCTGGATTTTTCTGATTGTTTCCTCATGCTGTTTAACTTGTTCTTCTATCCCTGACTTTCTCGTGAACTGGAAGTTAGGTCTGGCGTGATCAGGAAATTGGGGAACTTCTTACTTGAAGCACCTAATATCAGATTGTCCCACTATTAGTGATACTAAAGTGATGACAGCCAAATCTCTCCATTGTAAAGGTACCTTTTTGTTTTTTGCAGTTACTAAGTAATCTTTGGATCTACCCTTTTAAACTATACTTTAATGCAAACCAGTACTTTAATTAAAAACATTTGTTTTGGCTGGGTGCAATGGCTCATACCTATAATCCCAGAACTTTGGAAGGCCAAGGTGGGAGGATTACTTGAGGCCAGGAGTTCGAGACCAGCCTGGGCAACATACCAAGACCCTGTCTCTATTTTAAAAAAAAGATAAAGATAAAGATTAGGAGGGCATATGAAAGACATCTAAAAAGAAAGAACAGTGAGGTGGGGCAGCTCTACTACCAGAGAATGATTATAATGTAGCAATAACTAAAGCATATTCGCATCAGAGCATAAAATACTGGCATTGGAATAAATTCAAATATGCATCACAAAGGAGAAAAGAATGTTAGTTGGAAGGTACCCCAGAAATAAAATTGGGTTCAATTGTTTCACTATGCAGATGCAAATTCTGAAGCTCAAGAAGCTTAATAAATTTTGTTAAGGCCAATTAAATTAAGGCCAGAAAATCATAATTAATTTTTGAGTACTGACTCTATGCTGGACATTGGTGTATATGCATTTTACAGGATTAACTCACATAATCCTCCCAACTTTATGAGAATAAGTTATTACTTACTTTCTCCGCTTTTTTTTTTTTTTTTGGCCAGTGAGAAAATTCAGACAGAGAGAATTTGTGAACCAGGATCCACAGCTAGTAAATTAGGGAGCTGGGATGGGAAGCCAGGAAAGCTGACTCCAGAATCTGTGCTTAACTGCCACCTCACAAGTTACATTACTTGTGGCTACATAGCCACAGCTAGTTAGGAATCAAGTTAGGCCCTGGGTTCTTTGAGAACGATTCTACCCTCTAGCTAGAATTCCAAGAGTAGAGTGAATTAATTGTTTCTTGCAGCCTGGCACAGCTCAGATTCCAGCCTGCATTGGGGTCTCTATATGAGCAGGCACTTGCTGACGACCTATGATAATGAGGGACGGATGGGCAAGAAAGATTCAGCACAGCAGAACACCAAACTCCCTCCCCAACAAAACTGAACAAAGCACTTGGCCTTGGGGTATAATATCATATCAATTTTGCAGTAGATTTGCTTTCCTAATTATGTTTTGGTAAGATTGCTATTAAAGTCAGTTGCTGTTCTCTATACACCCCAAGGACAGCAAGGGACCATGACTGGTAGAAATGCCTTGCACAATATGCCTCTGTGGAAAATGAGGGTGGACTGGAAAAGCTCTTCTCTGCACCTTTCTTTCAATTCTACATCACAGGTCTTGGTAAAAGTCTTACTGATTTCCCAGGTTAATTATTTTAACCTTGTCCTTATTGGCCTCCTTTGTCTCTTATTGCCATAGAAACCCATTCTACCTTGAGAATTGTCATTCTTGCCTCTTCCTTTGACCCAGGCCCTCTACTTAAGTCCTCCTTCAGTTCCAAATCACCTGCTGAATTAAATCTAAGCTCCTTGATCTTGGCTTCTGGGACCTTCTCTAATTTGCTCCTCTTTTATTCTTTTTAGAAATAATATATTCCTGGGGCAGATGTAAAGCAGATCACTGTCAACCAAAATATTAACTGTAATAATATATTTACATAGAACTTTTGAGTTGAATAAAAACATATCCACCTATGTTACCTCATTTAAGTTTCACAATCACTCTATTATACACGTAATTTTACATATATATATATATAAAGCAGGTACATGATCAGCAATTTTATGTATATATATATATATATACACACACACACACACACACATATATAAAGCAGGTACACGATCAGCATTTTAAGTTTGATAAAATTGAGGCCCAAAGAAATTAAGTGACTTGACCACAGTAACACAGCTTATTTGTGGTGAAGCTATATATTAAACTCAAATCTTCAGACTCCTAGACCATGTTTGTTACACTACACAATGTGATTAATAACCCTGTTTTTACCAAAATAGTTTTTTAGGCTGGGCATGGTGGCTCACACCTGTAATCCTAGCACTTTGGGAGGCTGAGGCAGGAAGATTGCTTGAGGCCAGGAGTTTGAGACCAGCCTGAGCAAAAGCAAGACCCCATCTCTACAAAAAATACAAAAATTAGCCAGGTGTGGTGGCACTCACCTGTACACCCAGTTACTCTGGAGGCTGAGGCAGGAGAATCACTTGAGACCAGGAGTTTGAGGTTGCAGTGAGCTACGAAAACACCACTGCACTCTAGCCTGGGTGACAGAGTGAGCCTCTGACTCAATAAAAAGAAATAGTTTTTTTTCTTTTGGCTTATATCCTGTGGCAGGATATAAACTATCCCCCAAGATCTCCTCCCCCCACCATCACAGTACAAGCCCTGCATAATCCCTGGGGCTGTGACTATGATGAGATATCACTTCCCTTATTGTGTTATGCTGTGTAGCAGAGTTGATCTTAAAATAGGGAGATTATCCAGGTGGGTCCCACCGACCTAATTACATGAGCCCTTTAAAAGCAGAGTTTTCTCCCACTGGTAGCAAAAGAGGAAGTCAACTGGCCTGGAAGAAACCTGTGGGGGTCACGTGGGAAGGACCTGAGAGTGACCTCTAGGAGCTGAGCGTGGCCCCCACTGACAGCACACAACAAGATAGTGACCTCAATCCCACAAGTGCAAGGAACTGAATTCTGCCAACAAGAAGAATGAATTTAGGAGACGTATTTTTCTCCGGAGCTTCCGACGAGATCTTAGTCGGACGGACATTGTGATGTCAGCCTTGTCATACCCTGGACAGAGAACCCAAACACCCAGTAACTTACTAAGAATCACAAACACCTCCTTAGGAGAGTGTTTTGGGGGCGGCAGAATACTGCTTAAAGAAAAGTTTTGAGTGTGAATGTTTTTAGAGCCTTCAAGAACTCCCCATTCGCCAGTCTCATGGTACCATTTTAAAACCCTCCTACACTTTCACTTAAAGTTGCTGTCCATGGAAAGCTTTTGTCTTTGGTATCCCTACTAGGGAAATGGGACTGAGTGGGGAACGAAATAAAGCGGCATAAAAGGCATCTCCCTCCAACTTCGGTATTTTGACTAGGGAACGCCCTATCATGTCACAGTGTACGAGTGATCGAGTTATGCATTCGCTCTTAACTGACGCGGTTATCCCCCAATAACGCTTGGTCTGGTCAGTATAGAACCAGATTGTACTCCTCCTCAAAGAACTACAAATCCCAGAAGGCCTTTCGATCAGGGCGCCTGCGCATTGAGCACTCCTTCCTTTCCGCTCCGTGTCGCCGGGAAAGACCCGCCCCGCGGCGCTGTCGCTCGCGCTGGAAGAAGCGGAAGAAGATGGCGCTCACCAGGTGGGTTGTTGACTCGGGTCCTCGATACGGAAGGGTCTGGGAGTACCAATCTTTTTCATTTCTCTGCCCACACTCTCCAGGCGGTGACCTGGCCCGGGGCACAGAGTGACGTGGGCCAAAACTATGGCTAGGCTTTCCCGCCGGCCGCCGCGGCGACTAGGCCTCGCCAAAGCTGGGGTCTTTGCTAAGCGGCTTCCCGGGTTTAGTTGGCCCCCTCACTGAGGCCGAAAGCCGAGGCGTGGCCTCAAACGCTCTGGAGTCGCACAAGTTTTTCGCTAGAGCATCTTTCAGGGTGTGAAGAGCGCTCCCTCAGGTCCGCGGCTTGGCTGGACGCGATGGGGTTGTGGAGGGCAGTGGCTTATTTGTTTGGGCGGAGTGGAGCGCGCAGGATGCGATTGCGTGGCTTTTCGGCGGTTTACTTGCAGCGGTCTTTCTCCTTTCGCTGTCCGCTCGGTTGCTCGAAACGAGGATTCCTGAATAAAAGGGGCCCAGAGCTGAACAGAGCTTTTAAATGAGCCACAGTAGTGGCCGCGGTCAACTAATGTGCGCCGCTGCTCGGCACTTCAACTTTGGATCTTAGAATTTCTTCCGTGGATAGAACCATTTCAGATTTTTGCTGTTGCGCGTTGCCTTAGTAACCTTATGTAAAGTGCTCCCTGCCTTTGAGAAAAGGATGCTTTTAAGTGGAAGATTCCAAGAAGTTACGCAATTCCCACTAGTCCGTGACCTTACTACCCCATCAAAGTAGAAAACTTTCCATGTGAACTCAACAGGAAAAGTCTCGTGTTTGAGAAGGTTGTAAAGAAAGTAATCATTTTAGGACATCAGCTTGAGCCCCCTTAACAAATTTCATTCTTCTCACACATATTTTTCCTGGCTGATGACAGTATGAAATGTTTTAATCGGAAAATTCTTTTGGGAATTCTGATTCACCCAAATTCTTTTGGGTTCCTTACTCTATCCTGGGCGTTGTGTATACAGAAGGATGTCTTCAGCTTCAGGGAAGTTAGAGTACGAGGCATGCAGATACAAAATTAAAGAACAACACAAAATGCTTATTTGTGTAGTACTAACCTTAGGCATTAGGTGGAATGAGCTATATAGCCTGGAGAGTTTCCTTCAGTAAATGTTACAAACATTTGAGTGCCCCCCAGGTGTGATTTAGACTAGTAGAGTTATGAGGCAAGGCTTTGTGCAAAAGGTGGAATTTGAAATGGACACACAGGAAAAATTCCTAGCGATGTCCTGGGTGTTGTGTGCTTAAAATTGCAGTGGCAGAAATGCAATCTTTAAATGGCCGGCCTTGGGGACTACATAGCTTTCTATATTTTCCACCTGGTGTTCATCAGTAGTATCCTTTGTAATGTCCTTTATAATAAGCCAGTATATGTGTTTCCCTGAGTTCTGTGAGCTGTCCTAGCAAATTAATCAACCCAAAGAGGAGATCATGAGGACCTCGGTTTGTATTCAGTTGATCAGTGGTCCAGATTTACTGGCCTTACTGTTGGCATCTGAAGTGGGGGCAGTCTTGTGGACAGAGCCCTTAACCTGTGGGATCCCATGCTATCTCCAGGTAGATAGTATCAGAATTGAATTGAACTGGAGGACACTCAGCTGGTGTCTGCTGGAGAACTGATTGCTTGCTTGATATGTGGGAGAAAACCCCCACACATCTGGTGTCAGAAGTGTTGTGTGTTGTGTTGTTGAGTGAAATAGTAGGAGAAATTGAGGGTTTTTTCCTCCTGTATCTTTACACTCCCTGTCCTCATGGAGCTTACATTCTGGTAGGACAGAAAGACTATGTATTAGTAAAACAAATCAGTAGTGCAATTTCAGGTAATAAGTGCTTGGAATAAAATAAAGGTTACTTGGGGTCACATGTGGCCTTCTGGATCCTTGTGTGCAGTCTTTTGACTGAATCCAAATTGTACAGAACAAATCCTTTAAATAAAGAGATTGGTTCTGTGAAGTTTGGATTCCGTTGAGGGGCCACACTTGGGGATCTGGAGGGCCACATTTGGGCTTGAGGCCACAGGTTCCCCACCCCTGGGTGACTCCAAGTTTGGGATGGAGTGGCTATTTTAGACAAGGCTGTCAGAAAACAGCTCTAGGGAGATGTAATTGAGCAGAGACATGAAAGCTAAGATGCAAACTGTTAAAATATCTGAGGAAGAGTTTTCTATAAAAGCATAGGAAAAATTGTTCTTAATAAATAGAATATTTTATGGCAAAGGGAATAGCAAATGTAAAGATCTTGAGATGGCTTGTTTAAGGAAAGACAAGAAGGCTATAGTGACATAAAGATGGTGAGTGCCAGGGGTAGAGTGAATTTATTTGTCTTGCAAACATTTAAGGATCCCCTGCTGTGAGCTAGCATTAGGGATGAAGGAAGCACAAGGCATGATTCCTCAGGTTGCTCACAGTCTAGTGAAGGAAGGAGAGGACATGAACAGATGATTGTAACGTGGCAAGATAGTTGTTCTTGCAGTGAGAGTCTTGTGGGAGCTTAGATGGGGAGCAGCTAACCCAAACTGGGGAATTATGGAACAGCTCCAAATAAACATTTATGGAACACTTATTGAACAGCATCTAAACAATATGCCAACAGGTTCATGGATTTTTCTCATTTAATACTTACAAGAACCTTATGAAATAGGTACTCTTATGATCTGTCATTACAGATGAGAAAAGAGGTTCAGAGAGGTAAGTAACTTATCCAGGTTAGTAAGTGGCATAGATAGGATCTGAACTCTGAGTTCGTAGCCATCACATTACCTGACCTCCCCACCCTGGGTTAGATCCCTCTGATGAATGCTGTCATAGCACTCTGTACTTTTCCTTCATCACTTAATATGATCGAATAACTGTGTGATTATTTGGTCGTCTGTCTTCCCTGCAAGACTGTAAGCTGTCTTTCTCATTCTCAGTTTACAGTCCCATTGCCTTCCTAGCATAGTGCCTGTACCTAAGTGATCAATAAATATTTTTGAGTAAATGAATAAGCTGTACTGCTTATTCAAGTGTGCTTACTAGTCAAGAATCACAAAGGAACCTGAATTATTTTTTCCATTAACCATATTCATCTATTGAATCCCTTTATGGTACTTAGGGATAGCAATATAATGACATTTATAATACTTAAAAATTGTTAACAATGATTTAGTAGAAAGGTTGCTTTGATTAAATAATAATAATAAGTTACATCTTCAGGGCTTCTTCTTTGATTGTTTGACCTCTTAAGTTTTAAATTTCATTCTAAACTAGATACCCTTGGGAAAATGCACTTAAATATGCAACTTGTGTTTTCTTTCTTTTATCTACCTCTTTGTTACATTCAATTTTAATCCTAGTTCTTTCATATTGACGCTAAAATAGTTAAAAGTAAGGAGCATAAGAATAAGATAGTTAAAAATAAGGAGTATAAGAATAGCAAGGGTACTTAGAAAACCATATATTAGACAGTTGGTCCTTGGGTAACTGAGGATGTTTACTTTCTTTTTATAAGAAAAGAAAATGAAGCATAAAAGCGTAATAGTTTATCTATTATGTGAAATAATCTGTTAATTTTTGATTCTGGACATCCGTTGCCTTTGTCTTAGCCAAATGTTTTTACTGTATGTCTTTGAGCACTTCTTTCTTTCCACACATGAGAAAATGACTGGTATTGAATACTGCCATAAATCATTGAAAAGTCTGCTTTTTTACCTGAAGGAAAAAGCTTTGTAGGAAAAGTCATCTCTGATGGCCAAATTGCAATAATCAAATTAAGTGTAAGCGTTTTTTCAAAATTCTGACTTTTATTATCTTTGCTTATAGCTTTTTGCCTGCACCTACTCAGCTATCTCAGGACCAGCTTGAGGCTGAAGAAAAGGCAAGATCCCAGAGATCACGGCAGACCTCCTTGGTGTCCTCCCGAAGAGAACCTCCCCCATATGGGTACCGGAAAGGCTGGATACCTCGGTTGTTAGAGGTAAATATGGATCTTCAGTTTATTTTTAAAATTGTGCTGAAATTTATTATAGCACTCTGTAACATAAATTTAAACCCTAGAACCTCTGATTATGAATGTCATTGTGATAGAAATTCTGGTTGTGAGCTCTCAAGATATGTCCTTCCTTCAGAAGATTTATCTTTTTCTTTTTCTTTTTGTTATCTGTCACTTCTATGATCATTAGAGGATTGTACCATTTTGTCTATTCTTGTGTCAAACTATCAAAAATTTACAAAAAAAACTTAATATTTTATAAATCCAGGAATTATAGGATATAGTAAATAATGGGAAAGTAAGACTAAAATAAGTGAAAGTGTATTTCATGTTTGGGCTCCCCACCCCGCCACCCCACCCCGAATACCACATAACCCTGAAGAGACAACCTTCCTCCAGGGAAAACTCCAGTATCACTTCCTTTGCTGATTTCTTTCTCTTCATCTGTTTTCTTAACTTCAATTTGAAAATGTTAATACATGCCTGATATACAGACTGCATACATCTTTAGGAGGTATAAGAGAAAACATTTGGTTGTTTTGGAGGCAGTAAGGGAGAAGGAAGAATCTGGAGTGATCCTTTTGTATCTCTATCTTATTCCCAAAGAACAAACTTCCTTGGCAGCACCTATTCTCCTAATTGCTCAAGCTCTTGTACGTTAGTTTAATACATATTCCTTTTCCTAATTCCAGGGTAGCATTGCCATACTTGACCACTTATCTAGGGAGAAAAGCAAACAGTTGAGACTAGAATATTTTGCCTCCTCAAGACCTCCTCCACTTTTATCAAGCCTTTTACTTCTCTCTCTCCCAGTATTCATTCTGAATCCTGCAAATTTTCCTCCTCCGTGTTCCACAGAATGTTCGTGCCCTGTTAAAAATCTGAAGTGGGTGTATCATTCACTTTTGCACCCAGTTATTTTTGTTTTATCACTTTATTATATTCTGTCCTTATGTGCTTATGATGTTTACTTTACAAATTTGAAGGGCTCATGCCTTTTTTTCATATGCTTCTAAGAGGTAATCATAGTATTGGTTAAATTGAAACTTGTTCCTTAGAACCCTACCAGAGGCCATTTGTATTCTCAACCTCTCCCATGTTTGTCATTCCCCTGCCTACCAGACTATAGAGCCTACAAGATGAACATCCAACTAGATCATATCTTGTCCTAACATACTCCCTGTTTTTTATTTTCCTCAGCTTTCCTTTGGTCCTTATGAATTCTAGTGTGTGAAGGACTAGTCTTATTATAATTATTAAGGGATTTTTATTGCTGTTTTTGTTCTCTGTGATAGTGTAATTTGTGAGAAACGGCAAAATAAAAGATCATCAAAGAGTCTTATCTGGGGCAGAAAGGTACTGGTTGGCATTACTTAATAGAGGAGTTGAGTATCTCTTTTGAGAGATTATAAATATTCTTTGGCCTCTCAATAGATTACAGAATGGGGGTGGCAGGCATCATTTTATATACAATGGAAAGCTCACCCTTGCATTTCTGCATTATGATATTTGGTTGCTATTAGTTTTTTAAAATCTTACTTGACTATCAAAGGTTTCATATATCCTGGTAGAACAGAACAGTTTATTTGAAAATCAAACGAAAATGGCCAGCTAATCTGGAAATGCCACGGATGCTTCTTGAGGGGAGTGAACGTTCTGTGGAATAAGGCATTTTGTTCTAGTTTTCAAAGTAAAAGCTATGATTTTCTGGCAAGCTTAATGACCACATAATGCTACATCTACAGTTCTGAAGTGCTTATTATAGTTGAAGAACTCTAGCAAATGTGAGCGTGTGTCAGATTGATGGCCTGGGTACAGGAAGCACTTTTCTTAGGAATGCTTTAACTATTTCTGCCTAATTTACAAGAAAATGTCTTTCAGTTTTTTTCTGTTGGTTTTCAAAAATTTCAAAGCTCTCTATAGCAAATATGAATATTGTACCTAGGAACTCATATATCTTGGATCTAATGGAATATTGCCTGAAGAAGTCTTGTAAAAGTTGGTATTTTCTCATTTTTTTAATCAAATGATGAAAATGATTAATATATATATAGTTTTATCATGTCTTAATAATTTGGCTTTTTTGAGCTAAAAGAAAGGTATTTCAGAGTAGTAGAAAATACAAAGCTGGCTGGGCATGGTGGCTCACACCTGTAATCCCAGCACTTCAGAAGGCCAAGGCAGGAGGATCACTTGAGCCCAGGAGTTTAAGACCAGCCTGGGCAACATAGCAAGACCCTGACTTTACCAAAAGAAAAATTATAAAAATTAGCCTAGTGTGGTGGCATGCTACTTGGGAGGCTGGGGTGGGAGGATTGTTTGAGCCCAGCAGTTGGAGGTTACAGTGAGCTATGATTGTGCTTCAGCCTGGGTGACAGGGAGAGCCTGTCTCTAAATTTAAAAACTAAAAATTAAAAAAAAATACCAAAAAACACAAAACTTTTTGGAGTCAAGAGATCTGGGTTCAAGTCCTTCATATGCTAGCTGTAAGATCTTGGGAAAAAATCACTTAATTTTTATAAACCTTAATTTTTTCCATATGAAAATAAGAATTACAAGGATTAAATGAGATAATATAAGTGTGAGTTATGTTTTTTAAATTAAAAGGTACTAAGCAAATGTTACTAAAAAACCTTAAAGATTACACTTGATCTTCATAAGTTTATTTGATTACGTACGTTTTTTAAATATTAAACTTCATTGACAGACTTTATTTAGCTTGTTCTACTTTAGAAGTCTTAGTTCTCTCTCCTTAATAATTGTATATAATTACTAGCAGAAATGTGATAAACTCATTTCTGGGTTGTTCCTATTCTATTTTTTTGCCTCTTACATAACAGTGAATGAATGGTATCATGTTAATAAAATCTGATTCCAAGAAAAAATTCTTTACATTTCTGCCCTAAATATAGCTTCACCTGTTCCTCACTAAAAACATATATATACTTATATTATATATATGCTAAAGTGAAAATCTTTGCCTTGTCCTAGACATTTTGCTTATTAGTTTTTTCCTGCCACATATATAAAGTCCAGATTCCTTGCCATGGCCTAGAAGCCTCTTCGTGGTCTGCTATTTGTCTACGCATGCAACCTATGTGACAGCTTCACTGTTCTTGAGAAGCTGTTGGCCCCACTGAACTCTCATTTTCTAAAATATGCCAAGCTTATTTTTGCAACAGGGCCTTCACACTTGATATTTGCCCTGCTTAGAAAATGCTTCCCTCTGATCTTTCCATAACTGCTTTCTTACCATTTAGGCTTTAGCTCACATGTTAACTTCTTCACAAACGCTGTCTCAACCATCCTATGAAAAGTAGCCCCTCTTTCCAGTCCCTGTATACCCTTCATGGTGCTTATCACAAACCAAAGAGTATTTCTTTGTGTCCTTGCATGCTAGAATGTAAACTCCACGAGAGGCAAGGACCTCTGCCATATCTTCAGCATCTAGCATACTAAGCACTCAATAGTTATTTGTTGAATGAATGAATGTATCTTGAATCTCAAAATTACTACTAGTCTCTTTCTTCCTCCCTCCCTTTCTTTCTTTCTTTTTTTCTTTTCTTTTCTTTTCTTCCTTTCTTAAATATATAGGATTTTGGAGATGGAGGTGCTTTTCCAGAGATCCATGTGGCCCAGTATCCACTGGATATGGGACGAAAGAAAAAAATGTCGAATGCACTGGCCATTCAGGTGGATCCTGAAGGAAAAATTAAGTATGATGCAATTGCTCGACAAGGACAGTCAAAAGACAAGGTAATGCTTTCATTGATTTTCTTTTTCTCAATGATATTTTGTGAAGAATTTTTTTTTTAATTTTGTGGAAATGACAAATCTCTTGCCATTTGGTTTATGTTAAAAGTAGCAGTGAAGTATACTTAGGCTAATTTTAGTATCAAGCAATGACTTTTTCCTTTGAAGAGATTATGATAGCTTGTGTATACTCAGGGTTTTTACTTGTTTTATATTTTAAAAACAATTATTGTATGGTACTAACATTCTAAAAATGCTGGCAAAATTTTTAAAAATCTATAATCCGAGACCTCTAAAAAAATCAACTTTTAATTTTGTCTATGGTCTTTTCTAATTTTTTCCATGTACTGACAGAGTACTTACACAGATACTTATTTTAATAGTTCATCTGAATATAAGAAGTTACACAAACTTCTTTCACCCTAGATTAAGTACAAAGCTAGCATTTGCCATCCAGATTTAGGATGGCCCTGCTTACAAAGTAATCCAGAGACCAAAAATAAAATTTACTTAAAATAATCTCATCACAGAGAAGCTACACTTAGGGCCATGGAACTATTTTTAAGAAGACCTAGTTGGTTTTTTTTTTTTTTTCCTTGTAAATAAATACTCGAGATAGAAGGAAAAGATGTCTTTAGAATTAATGATGGGAAAAATATTTGAGAGACTTCAGTACCTATCCTTTGCCTCTCTTTCCCCCAGACTTTTTCATTTTACCCTCAAAATATCACTGACAACTTATCCTTTGCTCCTGCATCATGCCTGCTGAGTTTTTGGGGAAAACAATTATGTAATCATGCAAATTTTATCTCCCATTTCAGTTCAGTTCCCTTGGTACTCCCACCAAGCCTTAATTCCTGTACCCTTCCATCCTATTCATCCTTAGCAAGTGACTCCCTCATCTATTTGAATATAAAGACTTTGGGGCCAGAGTGATGGCTCACACCTGTAATCCCAACATTTTGGGAGGCCGAGGCAGGAGGGTCACTTGAGCCCAGGAGTTTGAGACTAGCCTGGGCAACATAGCAAGACCCTGTCTCTACAAAAATTTAAAAATTAGCTGGGTGTGGTGGCATGCCTATAGTCCTAGCTACTCAGGAGTCTGAGGCAGGAGGATCACTTAAGCCCAAGAGTTAGAGGCTGCAGTGAGCTCTGATTGTGCCACTCCCCCCGCCAAGAAACCCCAACAACTTTAAACTGACTCCATGATAAATTGTATGTTATTACCTTGTTTGTATGATTTCACAAACTAGCTAAGCCTAAAGATAGTGTTTTTCTTTCTACCTCACATGATGAATATGAATATGTTGACAGGCTTATCCTTTTAGTCAGTCTAGTTCTTTGCCAGTTTTCAATAAGAAAACGTCTGTTTCACGGATGAGTTAGTACTTGATCTTGTTCACAAAGCTCATTTGTGCTTCTGATACCTTCAAGAGTATATTGTATTTTTCAGATAACCCTCCCAATCCCCTTTGCCTCCTGGGATGTACTGAGTTTCTTCAGCACATTTAGTTCTCAGGCTGTAAAAATTTGGGGTTTTTATAGTTAATTACCATGGAGGAATCTTGCTCTTCAGATGTCCTTCACTCAGCCTTGTGAGATGCTAGAATCTTAGTGATGCTCATTTAAAGGGTTATTAACTTTGGAATACCCAAATAAGAAGCAGCAAATGGCTCTTGTATGCTAAATTAGTACTGAGACTTTATGTTGAACATATATGACTACTAGGGAGCCATTTACTTAGAGTCCCTTCCTATAATGATTGAAGAGTTAATACTTTTATAATATAAAAGGCTTTTATAATGTAAAAGTGATTAACCCTTCATAGTCTTGGTATTTTTATCTAGAGTGTTATATAATTTTCAATTTGCAGTGGTATTGATTTTTCCCTCCTGAAAGGAAATAAGACTTCTGAGGTCGGTTAGTAGCCGTGTGATCTTAATGTACTGAGCCTCACTCTTCTCACTAGAGCTGTGGTCCCCAACCTCCAGGCTGTGGACCAGTACCGGTCCGTGGCCTGTTAGGGACCAGGCCGCAGAGCTCTGCCCATGCCCCACCCCCATCCGTGGAAAAATTGTCTTCCATGAAACTTAGGAATGGGGGGCCGCATAGCAGGAGTTGAGTGGCAGGCAAGCGAGCAAAGCTTCATCTGTACTTATAGCCGCTCCCCATAGTTCGCATCACTGCCTGAGCTCCATGGCCCGCCCACCCCTATCCGTGGAAAAATTGTCTTCCGTGAAACCGGTCCCTGGTGCCAAAAAGGTTGGGGATCGCTGCGCTAGAGTAAGCTTTAGGGTCCCTTCCAAAATGAACACTCTTAGAGGATCGTTATTGTAATAGCTCACATGTCAATAGTACATGTTTTGTGTTAAATCATCTATACTTTCTTACAGGATCCCTCGTATTCCTGGAAAAAAAAACAAGCTAGAGATTTCAGCGTATAGCCATGAGATAGTTTTTTTCTGGGAAATCAAGAGCTTATAGAGAAAACTCCGTAGGGCCTAAAATATAAGAACCTTTAGCATGTAATAGAGCATCTCTAAAATTCGGTTGATTCATTTGTACAGAAAATGTTGACTAAATATCTCCTGTGGACCAGGCATTGTTATAGGCACTGCAGATACTTTAAGGAATAAGATTTCTCATCAGTAATATGAGTATAATCATTGTGCATACCTCGAAGGATTGATACAAAGGTTAAATTAGTTAATACATATTAAAAAAACAGTAGCATACAAAGTGCTCAATAAATATTAGCTACTATCATTATTATTTTAATAGGGGAGAGAGATAAATAACTAAAGTAGGTAAGTAATTTCATACTGTGAATAGTGCTTTGAAGACAATAAACAGAGTGCTATGGAGCATAATGGGTGGCGAGGGGTTGCTGCTAATAGCAAAGGGAGTCAGAGGACGCCTCACCAGTGCTGGACCTTTGATCTGAGACAGAGATTGAGAACTTACTTGAAGAACTGGGAACAACACTCTGTAAAGGCCCAGAATTGGGGAAAAGCATGTTATGTTCAAGAAACAGAAGAGCCACTGTGAGTGAAGCGTAATGAGTGAGAGAGAGAGAGTTATAAGGGGAGATTGAAGGTGTAGGAAAAATCAGGTCAGGTCATGTAAGCTGTAAAGTGTTTTTTGCTCTGTTATTTGAAATAGGAAATTAGGAGTAGCATGCATTTCCTTTAAACTGTTTTAAGGAATGTCATATGATAGAATGCAATTATTAATGTAAAACTTTGGCTTGTATTACTAAACAGTTTTCTTCTACAGAAAGTTTTTAAACATCTTAAATGCCTAGGAGTTTGATTTTCTCTCATATTCATAAGTTGTCCTTTCTTTTGTGTCAACAATTTCTAACTAAAGCATTAAAGTCTAGAATGTTCATTATTTGTTGAATTTCCAGTATCTCCTTTTTACTTTAAAATCTGCTGTGTAACTTTCTATGAAAATATTCAAGAAGTATAGACAGACATGAAAGTAAGTAATACTCTGTCAGGGGCCCGCCACTTCGGTGCCAGCCTAATAGAAACCATGTTGGGCTTAGTAGAAATCATATCCAGTCCTAAATTTGTATAATGGGTATAAAATAAGTTGTATAAGTAGAATGTATTTTGTTTTTTCTTTCTTCATTTTCCCTTTTTGTCTTTTCATGGAAGAAAATTTTCTGGGGTTTTTGACTGTGGCACATGTTTATTTTCCTAGTCTAGGAATAAGTTGATGCTGGAGAAGAGAAACATAAGTAGGATGAAATCAATGAAATTTTCTAGGCCCAGTGAATTTGGATATTATTTGGTAACCTGACTTAAATTCTGATGAATTTGTAATCCAGCATAATGGTGCTATAGGAAATTTATATCATCACTAATTTCAAGTCCTAGTGAGCCTCAAAAATAGGGATCATTGATGCATAAGATTTTGTTGGCACAATTTATTTGGATACTGACTTTATTAGACCATCTCAAATAATTTAATTGTGTGGGGTCAAGGGAAAATTATTAACATAGCCAGGGCAGCAATTTGTGTATATATTTTAAGCTTTCTTGGTTTTAAAATCTAAAAGACAAAATGTGAATGTCCTAAATTTATAAGTGTGCTGAGAGAGGACATTTTGACATCTGAAATGACTTAATGAGGTTGCTTCTTTTTATTTTCTGTTTTTCTTATGCCTCTTTGTGTTTGAACATTTTAGATCATTTATAGCAAATACACTGACCTGGTTCCAAAGGAGGTTATGAATGCAGATGATCCAGACTTGCAAAGACCCGATGAAGAAGCTATTAAAGAGGTAACTGGGAATTGATGTATTAGATGACTTTTTACATCCTTATTAACTTCCAAACCACTCATTGTGATGTTTCTTATTTCAGATAACAGAAAAGACAAGGGTAGCCTTAGAAAAGTCTGTATCACAGAAGGTTGCCGCAGCCATGCCAGTTCGAGCAGCTGATAAACTGGCTCCTGCTCAGTATATCCGGTATGAACCATGCCTAGAAGTCTTAGTTTCATCTCAGACTTGATTTGGATTACGGGGTCCTGATATTCTTTTATTATCCTACTTAGTAACAGTTACAAATGCATTGTTTTGAATAATGACTTGAAGCCTTTCCACTCTCTTTGTAGGCAACTGAAAGCAGAAGGATTTTTTTAAGATGTCCACTTTAAGATGTTAGCTTTTATGATATTTTTAAAATATGTTTTTTGTTTTTAGAAATTAACACTTACCTGCAGTGTATGATCCAAACTATAATTATTATTTAAAGTTTTCCATTTATATATAGTAGGCATCCTTAAAATACTTCTAGATTTTGAGGGGTTTCACTCAACTAAATCTTTGCATGGAGAGATGAATTACATACAGATATTAAGGGAAAATTCAGAACTGGTAGGGCTGCTGTCATTATTCTTTCTCTGTTTTACAACCTATAATTAATCAAAAACTGCTAACTGTAAGTTGCCTGCTGGGATTATTATGGTGGTTTTTTCCCTCAAATGCAGACTTACAAAATAGGTACTGTTTTCCAGACCTCTTACTGGTGAAACTGAACACTGTGCCTTCCCGTTGGAAAATGGATGAGGATGGATTATTTGCAAACTAATACCATTCAAGTTTCCATTTTGCTTGTAACTCATAATTTCTGTTTTCTTATCTCTGTTGCTGTCCTCTCTGCCTAAATATTTTGTAATTTTCCATTAATACTTTGTGAAAGAAATTCAAAATGTAGTCTAGCTTGGGATTTTAACAGAAGGAAAATACCTGCTGAAAGCTTGAACTAGTTATACCTTTAGTTTTCTTCTGTTTTCCTCAGATACACACCATCTCAGCAAGGAGTGGCTTTCAACTCTGGAGCTAAACAGAGGGTTATTCGCATGGTAGAAATGCAGAAAGATCCAATGGAGCCTCCAAGGTTCAAGTAAGTAGATGGCTTCATGAGAATGAACCACTATTCTTAAAAAAGATATTAAAGGACAAAAGTGGCCCAAATGTCCATTAATGGGCAAATGGATAAACAAACTGTGATACATCCATACATGGAATACTTTTGAGCAATAAGAAGGAATAAGCTATTAACACACACAATAGCCAGGCTCAGTGGTACATGCCTATGGTCCCAGCTACTCAGGAGGCTGAGGTAGGAGGCTCCCTTTAACCCAGGCGTTGGAGTCCAGCCTGGGCAACATAGTGAGACCCTGTCTAAAACAAACAGAAAACCAAAAAATATACACAATAACATGAATGAATCTCAAAATAATTATGCTGAGTGAAAGAAGCTAGGCAAAAATAATTACATATAATATGATTCCATTTATATAAAACTCTAGGAAATGCAAACTATACTGACAGGAAGTTGATCAGTGGCTGCTTCTCAGGAAGGAGGTGGGAACAGAGAGGAGGTGGAAGGAATAAGAGGGATAGATAGTCAAGGAACATGCAGAAACTTTTGGGGGTGATGGGTATGTTCACTATTTTGATTGTGATGATGGTTTCACAGGTGTATACTTTTGTCAAAATTTAATCAAGTTGTATACTTTAAATATATATAGTTAATTATATGTCAGTTGTATCTTAGTAGCTACTTTTTAAAAAGGAAAAAAGTATATTACTCTATGAAATGATAGTAATATAAGATGGAATGAGTGATGATGATAATGGGGTTGGCCACGTTTTATTGTTGAAGCTGAGTGATAAGTGTATGATACATGGGCATTCATTTGCAGTCTCTGTTTTTGTCTGTTTGAAACTCTACACAACGAAAAAATGAGGAGGGGAGGCTTGAGATATAATAACTAAAAGGGGAAAAAAGTATATCACTCTCCGGTTGTGCTTTGATTTATCCTTCAGGATCAATAAGAAAATTCCCCGGGGACCACCTTCTCCTCCTGCACCTGTCATGCATTCTCCTAGCCGAAAGGTATTCTTTGTTATAGTCTAAAATCTTTTTTTCTGCTCATGATTATTAATTTTATAAATAACCTCCTTATGCCTATACAGGTAAATATCACCACAGTGAGTTATAGTTCCTTATTTCTCAAGATGAAATAGGTACCCAGTCAAGATTACAAAGTATAGTTCTCAGAGTGCTTATGAGAATATGTATAAAATGTTAGCTATAAATTTTGTTATTAGTAACCTAAACTCTGCTTTTAATGCAGTGAACAGGGTCTGCTGTTTCGCATGAAGGATGTTGTAGGAAGTTAATACATGAATTCATTAGGTCTCTGACTGATAACCCGAGTGGCTTTTTAGGATATGTTTTATTACTCAAAAGAACAATTTTTCATCTGAAAGAAGTCACATTTTAAATATGGAAAAATACTAGCCAGTATTTATA
This sequence comes from Daubentonia madagascariensis, assembly GCA_023783475.1. Lineage (NCBI taxonomy): Eukaryota > Metazoa > Chordata > Mammalia > Primates > Daubentoniidae > Daubentonia > Daubentonia madagascariensis. The sequence continues at coordinate 37,424,512 of JAKFHU010000485.1, read as the reverse complement.
GGTGTCAAAAATGATTTCTAGATTATTTTCCATTTTTTACACTAGTTCAAAGTTATTACTAGAATCCATGATACAGGAAGATAGTATATATAGTGCTGTCAAAATACGTGGAATTTTGGCCTTTGACTAAGTCTGTGTATGTCGGTATATGTATATGGTGCTGTCTTTGAAGAGAAAGATTATACTTGGGTTTTTAACTAGACTGTACATTTAAAAATGTTTTCTCTCACTCTTCTCTCAATTCAGATGACTGTAAAGGAACAACAAGAGTGGAAGATTCCTCCTTGTATTTCTAACTGGAAAAATGCAAAGGTAATTAAGAGTCATAAAATCAGTGTCTTAATGTTATAACCTACTGGAAAACACCCAGGAAGGAGCTACAGCCTGGGTAACTTTAGCTAAAACCTTAGCATCTTGCTTAACTGACTTGTTTCAAAAAGGAAGACCCAATTTATATGACTTTTTTTTTAATGTAATAGAAGTATTAGTATGCCAGGCACATTAATACCACGTGGATTCTTTTAGTGAATTGTAGCTGTCAGAAAGAGGGAAGAAATAAGTAGGATAAAGTACCATATCAATATAAGATGGTATTCTTTAGAAAATTCAAATTTATATGAAAAAATTATTTCTGAAAGAAATTAAACCAGTCTAAATGATCATTTGACAAAACAACAGAGTAAATATTTGGATATTTTTAGTGCTTTAATTTTCAACTGTTTGTTTTTTATAACATTCAAGAATTAAGCTATTTAAATCCTATTTTTCTCTACTAATCACCAAAGCTTCCAGGAGTTGTTAAGAATCTCTAAAACGTGGGATAAATTTCCTAATCACTATTTCCTCTTTTCCCCGAATCGTATTTCATGATTTGATTGATTTATTGATTGAGACAGAGTCTCGCTCTGTTGCCCAGGCTACAGTGCAGTAGATTTGTCATAGCTCACTGCAACTTCAAACTCCTGGGTTCAAGCAATCCTCCTGTCTCAGCCTCCTGAGTAGCTGGAACTACAGGCGTGCACCACCATGCCCGGCTAATTTTTTCTATTTTTTTGTAGAGTCGGAGTCTGTCTCTGTTTTTTGGTTTTTGGTTTTTGGTTTTTTTCTAATTGACTCTGCAATAAACGGAGTCACTGTTGCTCAGGCTAGTCTGGTACGCCTGGCCTCAAGCAATCCTCCCACCCTGGCCTCCCAGAATGCTAGGATTACAGGCATGAGCCACCATGCCTAGCCTCATAATTTTATTTTTGATGGGTAAAGAAGACCCTTTAACTTCCTTAAAGAAATGTATGTACTCATCCTAAAACTAAAAGGTTGTTGACTGGTCTAATTTGGGTTGATTAATATGTATGCAACTAAGTATCTGGAGCTGGTTCTGTAACATTTCGTTTTATTAGGAGACCATGGACTAGAGGTCAACATTTGGGAATCTAGTCAGAATCCTGGAAAAGTAAAGCTAAGCCTGAAGGTTACATGGATGTTCAAGCATATTCCTTGAGTTATTGAAATGGGATGCAAAATTTCAAAATGTAGAATCTCAGTTTTCTAGTAAACTTTATCTTATTTTCTATTTCCTAAAATTTACAGGGTTTCAAGAATCTAACAAGTCATTAAGACAGTACACCAGATTAAACTATCTATAGATACTAAGATTATAGTAATTTATTCTACCTTTGTATTGTATTGTGTGGCTATTATATTTACTTGAGGAGCAACTATTTAGCTATTTGACAGCTATTTCCTTTTATTATAATTCACAATTACTAACATGAGAATTTTTCCAGAGTTTGAGCGCTGAAGTCATATATCATACAGTCTGAGTTTAAATCCTAGCTCATCCACTTACTAACTGTATGACCTTGAGGGATATTACCTAAGTATCAGTGAAATGGACATAATAATGTTACCAGCTTTATAGATATGTTGTGAAGGTTAAATGAGACCACAGGTGTAAAGTGCTTAATCCACCACACAAAGCACTGATTGTTAGCTGCTGCTGTTTTGTATAATTGTGAAGAAAGATGTAAGAAAAAAAAAACTTCCAACTAAGTGGTTCTCAAAATGGGCGTATTTAAATTTAATTTTAAATAATTATTGTAGCTGTTCTGTGACTAGTGTTTTCTATCTGCTTTCACACTAGGGTTATACAATTCCGTTAGATAAACGTCTGGCTGCTGATGGAAGAGGACTACAGACAGTACACATAAATGAAAATTTTGCCAAACTGGCTGAAGCTCTCTACATTGCTGATCGGAAGGTTGGTCTGTTATAATTGACTTGTTTAATGCTCTTGATACTTTTAAAATCCATTCTTGGTTTACCTAAGGTACTGGTAATTTAGCTACAATACTGAGTACCCAGAGAGATTATCACCTGTGGTATGTATGCTATAGTTGGCAAATAGACATGTACACACACCCACCAGTGGTGATCCAGCTCCCTTACAACATGCTAAAATAATAGTTCCCTAGGCTGATCCCATTTTGTGAAGATTGCTCATGCTATTCTAGATTTCATAATTTTCCTCTATTTAAATGTAGATGTCCCCCAAAAGAGCAGTTGCAGGGAGGGGCAGGTAATCATTCTGAGGAATTGAATGCTACATAAAATGGCATTAATAGTTTTGACCATCTATTAATATTATATATTATAGTATTAATACGTGACCTTCAGGTTCACACACATCATGGCATGTGTTTAGAACGTAGAAAAGTGTGTCTCCTCTATCACAGTGAGTAGGTTTATAAACACTCTGGCAGATGTAGGCTGAGGTTTTATCTTGAGTTGACTTGATTGATCTTGAAAATTTAACCAGTGCTAGGATTACAGGTGTTAGCCACTGCACTCAGCCTTTTAGATTATTTTTCAGAAAGCATTAGTGAAATATTTTACTTACAAGATTGAGTGTGGTCACTATAGTTTCAACCACTGAAACATTCCCAGAGTAAAAAATGCTAACCTTACAGTGTCTTCCAGGCAGGATATTGTTTTTAGTGGACAAGAATCTTTGTTTTAGTCAGCAATGACAAATCTGAATTCTGTATAAATGCTCTTACAAGCCAGACTTTAGAGAGTTAGATGATAGCTGTAAATACTTGTCCAATGGTACTTTCCTGTTTAACTTCTGAGTTTACTAACAGGCTCGTGAAGCTGTGGAAATGCGTGCCCAAGTAGAGAGAAAAATGGCTCAGAAAGAAAAGGAGAAACATGAAGAGAAACTTAGAGAAATGGCCCAGAAAGCCAGGGAGAGGAGAGCTGGGATCAAAACCCATGTGGAAAAAGGTATGATGTTTTCATTACTGAATTGAATTTACATTGTGAAAATTCTAAAATTTACATTCTAGAAAATCTGGTTTTTTTAAACTGCAACCAAAAGTGGTAAGAAAGAAAATTTAGATGTTTCAGAAATAATGTAAGAGTGGAGAGTAACTTCTGCCTTACTAAGCTGAAGCAGGAGAAAGTAAGAGTGTGTATGTAAAGGTGGGCCTTCAATATGGGACTATACTAGAAGTTTTTAACCTGAATGATATACTTTTAAAAATCACACTTACTTAAATGATATGCTTGATTTTCTCTTATTTTAATTTTCTTGAAATTTAGAGAAATGAGATCTCCAACTGAATAATTCAGCTCCCTCACGTGGTAAAATCATCCAGAGTTTTTCTATCTTGTAGGCTAATGCACTTCTAATCATTAAATCTGCTAGTATTTTCTCTCTGGCTTTATTTAGTGGTCTACTCAAACTATTCCAAAAAATTGAAGAGGAGGGAATACTTCCAAACTCATTCTTTGAGACTGGCATTACCCTGTTAGCAAAACCTGACAAGGACAAAACAAAAAAAGAAAACTACAGGCCAATATCCCTGATGGACACAGATGTAAAAATCCTCAACAAAATGCTAGCAAGCCAAATTCAACAACACAGCAAAAAAATCGTTCATCATGATCAAGTGGGATTCATCCCAGGGATGCAAGGATGGTTCAACACACAAGTCAATAAACATGACACATCACATTTAACAGAGTCAAGAACAAACACGATATCATCAATTCAATAGATGCTGAAAAAAGCATTTGATAAAATTCAGCATCCCTTCATGATAAAAAAACTCTCAAACTGGGTATAGAAGGAACATACCTCAAAATAATAAAGGCCATATATGACATACCCGCAATTAACATCATACTGAATGGGGGAAAATTGAAAGATTTTCATCTGAAATCTGGAACAAGACATGGATTCTCCCCACTTTTATTCAACATAGTACTGGAAGTCCTAGCCAGAGCAGTTAGGCAAGAGAAAGAAAGAAAGGACAATCAGATTGGAAAGGAAGAAGTCAAATTATCCTTGTTTGCAGATGACATGATCCTATATTTAGAAAAACCTAAAGACTCCACCAAAAAACTGTTAGAACTGATAAAAGAATTTAGTAAAGTTGCAGGGTGCAAAGTCAACATAGAAAATTCAGTGGCATTTCTGTGCGCCAGCAGTGAACAATCTGAAAAAGAAATCAAGAAAACAATCCCATATGCAGTAGCTACAAAAAAATAAAATACCTAGGAATAAATTTAACCAAAGAAGTGAAAGATCTCTACAATGAAAATTAAAATGCTGATGACAGAAGTTGAAGAGGACACAAAAATATGAGAAGATAACCCCATGCTCATGGATTGGAAGAATTAATATTATTAAAATGTCCATACTACCCAAAGCAATGTACAGATTAAGTGCAGTCCCTATCAAAATACCAATGACATTCTTCATATAAATAGAAAAAAACAATCCTAAAATTCATATGAAACCATGAGACTCTGAATACCAAAGCACTCCTGAGCAAAAAGAACTAAGCTGGAGGCATCACACTACCTGACTTCAAAATTCATAGCTGTAGTAACGAAAACAGCATGCTACTGGCATAAAAACAGACATGTAGACCAATGGAACCAAATAGAGAACCCAGAAATAAATCCATGCATTTACAGCCAACTTGCTTTTGACAAAGGTGCCAAGAACATACATTGGGGAAAGTACAAGCTCTTCATTAAAAGGTGCTGGGAAAACTGGATATTCATATACAATAGAATGAAACTAGACCTCTATTTCTCACCATATATAAAAATCAAATCAAAATGGCTTAAACACTTAAATGTAAGACCTAAAACTATGAAACTACTGTAAGAAAACCTGGGAAACACTACAGGAACATTGGTCTGGGCAAAGATTTTTTGGGTAAGACTTCAAAAGCATAGGAAACAAAAGCAAAAATAGACAAATGGGATTACATCAAGCTGAAAACTTCTGCACAGCAAAGGAAACAGATTGAAGAGACAACCTACAAAATGTGAGAAAATATTTGCAGACTATCCACCTGACAAGGCATTAATAATAACCAGAATATACAAGGAACTCAACTCAGTAGCAAAAAAAACCCAAATAATCTGACTTAAAAATGGGCGAATGATCTGAATATACATTTCTGAAAGGAAGACAAATGGCCAACAGGTACAAGGAAAAGTGCTGAACGTCACTAATCATCACGGAAATGCAAATCAAAACCGTAGTGAGAAATACCAGTCTCACTCCAGTTAAAATGGCTGTTGTCGAAAGGTAATAGATGCTGGCGAGGATGTGGAGAAAGGGGAGTGCTAGTACACTTGTTGGGAATGTAAATCAGTGCAGCTGCTATGAAAATCGTATGGAGTTTCCTGAAAAACCTAAAAACAGATCTACCACATGATCCAGCAGTCCCACTGCTGGGTATATATCCAGAGGAAAGGAAATCAGTATATTGAAAAGATATCTGCACTCCCATGTTTATTGCAGCACTATTCACAATAGCTGAGATATGGAATCAACCTAAGTGTCCATCAACAGATGAATGGATAAAGAAAGTGTGGTGTCTACATATACAATGGAATATTAGTCATAGAAAGGAATGAAATTTTGTCATTTGCAGCAACATGGGTGGAACTGGAGAACATCATGTTAAGTCAGATAAGCGAGGCATAGAAAGACAAATATCGCATGTTCTCACTCATTTGTGAGAGCTAAAAAAAAAAAAAAAAAAAAGCTGATCTCATGGAGGTGGAGGGTAGAATGGTGGTTACCAGAGGCTGGGAAGGGAAGGGGAGGAGAGGAGGATGAAGAGAAGTTAGGTAATGGATATAAACATACAGTTAGAGAGAAGGAATAAGTTCTAGTGTTCATTAGTACAGTAGGGTAACTATAGTTAACAACTTACTGTATATTTAAAAATAGCTTTAAAATATTTGGAATGTTCCCAACACAAAGAAATGATAAATGTTTGAGATAATGGATATCCCAATTTACCTGATTTGATTGTTACATATTGTGTGCATGTATCAAATATCACATGTACCCCATAAGTAAGTACAATTATGTATCAGTAAGTTTGTTTAAAGTAAAATAAACATTGCAAAATTTGTATTGTCACATATCTACCCATCTCTCTATTCCTCTATCAATCCAGCTTACTACTTTGCATTTCAGAACTTGAACACAGCAATATACTTTACCCCTAAACACGTTAGCTACATGCATGAATTTACATTTACATTCAAAAAAATAGTCTTTATTGGATTAAAATTAATTGCAAGTTTAAAAAGTTTGAGTGTGACTACAAAGAAGTTCGTGGAATTTTCTGTCTAAATAATATTCTCTTATTCAAAATGTTAATGGATAATACAGTGATAAAGTAATTTTCAACTGTGTCCACACAGAGGATGGGGAGGCACGTGAGAGGGATGAAATCCGGCATGACAGGCGAAAAGAGAGACAGCATGACCGGAATCTTTCCAGGGCAGCTCCTGATAAGAGGTAGGTGCTATTTGAGATACATACATATTATGAAGAGTGCCTTTTTTCTACCTTTTTGGAGCACAGTTTTAGTCCACTAAGATCAGTTTTGCTTCTCTCCTGTTGCTCTTTAGTTTGATAACTTAATAAAGTAACACTTAATTTTCTTGCACTTAATTACTTTGTCTTAGCAGAAGTGACTATTCCTGGAAATAATCTTTTCTTCCATCATCTTGTAGTGTTAGTTAGAATTGACAATAATGAGGGTATAGAAAAAGGAATTCAGATCATGTTTGTGAAAAGGATGTCGTGAATGGGACTCTGCTGGCCTGTTCTTTTCGTACCTCAAATGGTGAGACAAACTGATTGTGTGCCTATTCCTCTAGACAGGAAATAAGCTGCCATACCTTTATTAAGATCCTTTTATATGCAGAGCACTGTACCCAGTACAATGGGGAAAAAGAGCAGATTTTGAAAGAAGTGAAAAATCAGTTTCTTCTCATGAGCAATTTAACTTAAAATTCAGAAAGAGCTCTCAGATAAAATAATTTGGGGAAATTTACACAGCACTCTTAATAAATACAAACTTGTATGGAACAAACCAAATACATGTATGGGGACATAAAGTAATGTAGGGAGTGAGGAAGTTTGTGGTTCACCAAAGGCTGAGGACTAAAATTGCTAAAAAGTTGAGGAAATGTTATAATATGGAGGTGGAATTCTGAGTGGGAGTTAAATGCAAATATAAGACATTTTCTTCCCAAATGAACAGTTTTCCATGCTCTGATCATCCTATGAGCTGATATAATTTATTTTTTCAAAGTCATATCTTAAACATGAAAAAAGATTCCTGCTGGAATCTGGTGGTGTTCTTTGTTTAATTGGTATATTTTATCTCCCTGGATAAGTGAAGTGAAGGAGGAGAGAATCTTAATTTAAAGTTTTGGGTAAATGTACAGTATAGAAGAAAAAAGAATGAAGTGTGAAAGTGTTTAATTAATGACACTTTTGGTTGGAAATTCCTAAGTTATAAAAATTAAAATGGCTCTATAGCTGCGGTCCCCAGCACCCCCTCTACCCTGGCCACAAAGCAGGAGGCGAGCAGTGGGTGAGCAAGCAAAGCCCATACCTGCACCCACAGCCACTCCCCATCACTTGCATCACTGCTGAGCCCCGTCCCCCACGTCAGATCAGCGGAGGCATTAGATCCTCATAGGAGCGTGAATCCCACTGCAAACTGCCTCCAAACTGCGCATGCAAGGGATCCAGGCTGCGCACTCCCCTATGGGAAAAGCTGTCTTCCACGAAACCGATCCCTGGTGTCAAAAAGGTTGGGGACTGCTACTCTACAGATAAATTGGGCCCTTTAAAACCAGTAAAGTGGCTATGAGAATTAATAACAGAAAAGCTGTAAAATTGTGATTGGATGAAAGCCAAATTGTCTATAGAAATCAATTTAGGGTCTGAACTTCTACTAAGTGATTATAGTTACCATGGTTTCATTGGAATGTAGATTTCATACATAGTTAAACAGCAGAGGAATTAAATTAATCTGAATATCAAAAATCATAGTGAATAATCCAGTCATTGATGTTTTCCTCAAAATTCTAGTAGGATAAAGTGACTAAATATGATTAGGTAAAAAAGCTGATTCTAACTTACTGAAAATGATTCATGTGATGCATTTCATTTGCATCTGCTTTCCCAACTCCTAAACCCTTCCATAATAATAGCAAATATAGACCATAATGATTTCATACCTCAGCATGGTTGTGAGGTGATTACATATATTAAAAAATTCCATGTCAAAGGCTGGGCACAGGGGCTCACACCTGTATTCCCAGCACTTTGGGAGGTCGAGGCAGGAGGATTGCTTGAAGCTAGGAGTTCAAGACCAGCCTGGGTAACACAGTGAGAACCTGTCTCTACAAAAAATTAGAAAAATTAGCTGAACATGGTGGCACATGGCTGTAGTCCCAGCTACTTGGGAGGCTGAAGCAGGAGGATCACTTGAGCCCAGGAGTTGGAGTTTACAGTGAGCTATGATTGTGCCACTGCACTTTAGCCTGGGCAACAGAGCAAGACCCTGTCTTTAAAAAAAAAAAAAATTACCATGTCAAGAATGGATCTCTTGGGTGTTTTTTTGAGCTAACAGGAAATCCTAATTGTAAAATCTACCTCTAATCACATATCTGAAATCCTATAAGAACTGCCAACCTGATTGTTCATTATCAGGGAATATATATTCACAAGATGTGAACATGACATAGTTATTTCCTTTGTTCTGAGAATGGTTGCATTTAAATTGAATATATTCAGCTTGTAAAGAGTTTTCAGCTAGCAATGTCGTATTTCAAAATAGGTCAAAACTACAGAGAAATGAAAATCGAGATATCAGTGAAGTCATTGCTCTTGGTGTGCCCAATCCTCGGACTTCCAATGAAGTTCAGTATGACCAAAGGCTCTTCAACCAATCCAAGGTACAGTGAGTTTAGAAGCAGCATATCTGTGTATTGATATGAATACGTATCCTCAGGGGAAAGAAAATTATCTTAGATTTGGACCAGCCTAAGGTTTGCCAGTATAATGACAGGAAAAAAATGGAAGTTGTTTGTTGTAATTTAAGAGACAAGTAAGATGAAATAGTTCTGATTGTGACCTCTTACAGTTGGCTAAAATTTGGGGCACTAACAGAAAATGAAAGAAATTAGGTAATAAAACTTAGTTCTTTTGGTTCTGTTATATCAGTCTTTTGTTTCTAAAATAGAACCAGTGTCCTACAAAAGTACCTCTAGGATTTTTTTTTTTTAATGCTATAGAAATATGTGAACTTGGGGATCTTTAAAAAATGAAGCTGTAAAACTGGATTAAAGTACTAGACTGATTGTCAGAAAATCTGATTTCTAGTACCAGTTGTCATTAACTAACAAGGACACTTTAGGCCTGTGAGAAGTACCTTTGTATTTTAATTCATATAACATTGATCACTGATTAAGAACTATGCATACGTCAGTAAGATCAAAAATAGATGCATCTTTGCCCTCAAAGAACCCTGGAGAAGAGATAGATAATATATATATGAACGAGACAAGGTAAGACTGTAGAAGTATAAGTTCTACTGGGATATAGAGGGAGAAAGTTAATTATGAGTTGGAGTTTTTAGGAAGATTTGAAGGTAGTATTTGAGTAAGCCCTTCTAAGTAGTAATAATTTATTAGGTGCTTTTTATATTCCTGGCATTGTTCTCAGTCTTTTACTTGTATTATCTCACTTAATCCTTAGAAATACCCTGTGAAATCATACTATTAATCTGTTGTTTAAATGAGGAAATTGAGACTGAAAAGTTTAGCTAGTTACTGATGGAATTAAGATCAAACTTGGGTGTCTTTATTCCAAAGCTTTGTTCTTAACCACTATGAAGTGGCAACTTACCAGCCTGAACAAAGGGATGTAGGGATGAAAGTTCCACATAAGTAAACCTTTTCAAGGTAATCACCCGTCACAAGCTTAAGCTTAAAGCATGTAAAAATTGTGATGAAAATTTTTCCATTGTTTCTTGTTGACTTAAATATGGAGGGCCTTATTATGGCTGTAATAGTGATGTTCTCGGGCAGTTAAGGAGTATAACATTATTTGTTGCTCTGACTGGCATCAAAGAAACGTTTTACAATTTTTTCATCTTCTTGCCACTGTGTCTATACAAGTTGAAATTGTCAAGTTCCTGCTTATAGTGGCATCTTGCAATTCTAATGACTAAAGTAATTAAACTTGTTAATGAATGAGTTAACCTTATTTAATCTAAGCCTCTGGGTAAGGACCCAAAGGTGATACAAACAAAAATTTATATGCACTTTATGAGTTTAATGAAGACCTTTTTAAAATTTGTAGTTCAGATTGTTGAAAATGTGAGCTATAAATGAGCAAGGGTTTACTCTTCATATGAATATTATCAGATTTAACTTTTAATAAAAATATTGTGTACATCTTTAAATTAATATCCTTTTTTCCACAGGGTATGGACAGTGGATTTGCAGGTGGAGAAGATGAAATTTACAATGTTTATGATCAAGCCTGGAGAGGTGGTAAAGATATGGCCCAGAGTATTTATAGGCCCAGTAAAAATCTGGACAAGGACATGTATGGTGATGACCTAGAAGCCAGAATAAAGACCAATAGGTACCAAGTCAGACAACTCACTATCAATGTTTACACCAGTGAAAACAAAGTAGTTCATAGTCCTTTCTCTTTTTCCATAGATTTGTTCCCGACAAGGAATTTTCTGGTTCAGACCGTAGGCAGAGAGGCAGAGAAGGACCAGTACAGTTTGAGGAAGATCCTTTTGGTTTGGACAAGTTTTTGGAAGAAGCCAAACAGCACGGTGGCTCTAAAAGACCCTCAGATAGCAGCCGCCCCAAGGAACATGAGCATGAAGGCAAGAAGAGGAGGAAGGAATAGATACATGTCTCTTCAAAGTGAATGAACTATTATCCATAACCCTAATGATGCAAGTCATATGGGGAACACTTTGTAAATAGTCAGGATAAAAACCAAATCTGGGTGCCAGATCCCAGCACTACTTTTTATTACAGGAGAAAGGGGGGATAGAAAATTCTACTTTGAATTAGTTTTTTTAAAGACTGGATTGTGTTTGTGCTTCTCCCACCTTTCAGCATTTATAGAACATACTGCCCCACATACAAAATTAAGACCACTTCCTTTTGTGCGACACTAGTAGTTTGGGGTCAATATTTTGTGTACGAACAACTGCTTATGAATAAAGTTACCCCAACCACGATGAGTAGGAGGATATTCACATGTTGGAACTGTCCTACCAAATGACTTTTTCCCCCTATTGTGCTGTTTTAATTTGGAGCGGGGAAAGTAAGCTCTTGCTTGGTGCAACTATTGTTTCAAATAAAACCATTTAGACAAAAGTCTAAGTTATGTTAACTTTATTTAATGGGCAGGAATAGTCTTAAAAATCTTTCTCTCCATCAGATGTTTGATCCCCTTGTAAAACTTTTGGTCTTTGAGCTTGAACATGGAGCTGGAAAAAAAACATCAATTAAGCACTCAAAGGAAAGGCAATGTCTGCAAAAACATTAAAACTGAAAATTACCATTTTAAGATTACCTTTTTATTAGGGAGTCAGTACCAATAACTCAAGCAGTTGCTGTGTGTTCCTTGTTCTTAAGACTCCCTGAACTCCCATTAGGAGTTATAAATCAATTTGGCCCAAGATCACATAGTAAGTGGGAAAGCCAGGATTTCATTGCCAGTTTGCCTGACTTTAAAGTAGACTGCTGTTTCTGCTGTTCTGTATTACATACACCTTGCTACCAATTAAAGGGTCTTCCTGTACTTCCTTCCCCAGACCTTTTAAAACTGGACACTACCACCACCACTCTTTAACAAGCATTAAGGTGGTTTCAGTTGGTTACAAATCTCCCAAAGTCCCTGCCATTCCACACTTCTAACCTATTTAATTGATACACAGAAAACTCATGATATGATATAGAAACAGATTTACCTTTACTCCATCAATGATGTGATTTTCCTGTTGTAATGCATTCTGAAGTTGTTCTTCTGTAGAAAACTGAACCCAGCCCAAACCTTTGTGAAAGCCAGTCTCTTTGTCCTAAAAATTTTAAATACAGGAAAAGATTAATCATGAACTTGTGAAAGTTTCCATGAGCTCCAAGTCAAACTACCAATTTTTTCATCTGCCAAAATCAGATTACAGACATAAATAAATGCCAATAACCTTGATTTAGTATATGTTTACTCCTCTTGAGTTGCCCAAGGCTAAATCCCTGTCAAACTGATTCTCTCTCTCTGCTTTTCTGCTGCATTAGAGAAGATATGGGTAATGAGCTTTCTGTGTCATTCTATATGCAAATCACACTAACAGTGATAACTTAGGGAAATTTTGATCACAAAAGTACATTTCTTATTTCTAACCTCATTTCTAGAAACTAGAAAATTAAGCCTTAAAACCTAGTTGCATTATCTGATGAGGGACACCAGTCACCCTCATCACTACCACTACCATTATCATGTTCCTAATAAAAAAATTGGAAAGAAGACAAATATCCTTACTTAATCTAGTTCCAGACTTCTGATTACTTTAAACAATTCTGCGACTTTCCCTTGTGCAAGGCAGAATGCTTCTCATTCAAATCATATATCACACATGGAAAAGTGTTTGAACGTACCGTACCTCTCCAGGCCTCCAATAAAGGACAGATGCTGTGATGTCTATTCAGTGTAGATGACCATCTGGTCCTCATCAGTCTCATTACAAAGTTATGTTGTGTTTTGCCAAAAAACCCAAATGCTTAGAAACTGCTCCCATACTTTAAAGGTAACTTTATAAGGATTAAACTAGAGTGCAGGAAAAGTTTCCTGGGATGTCCCAATGATCCACTCCCTTACCTCTTACAAATACAACAATTTCTAAAGCACTCCTTTATCTCCATGTGACCACTTTCACAAGTGAAAGGCATTAAAAAATTTATGTTTGTATTAAAACTTAGATAATATATACCTAAGATAGGAATCAGGATTTCCAACTTGAGTACATAACTTTAACTAAAAATTCATTTTTTCCTGTTGTATTTTATTTAGTTTTACCAAGAAGCAAAGCCTTCTTTTGTTTAAATCTCAGCTTTGTTCATTCTAGTTCCCCAATTATTTTATTTACATTTTTAATGGCAAAAAAAAAAAAAATCTTTTTTTTTTTTTTTTTTTTAGAAGAAACATTTTTTAAAATGCTCTTCAGGCCAGGTACAGTGGCTCACACCTGTAATCTTAGCACTCTGGGAGGCTGAGGCAGGAGGATCACTTCAGGTCAGGAGTTTGAGACTAGCCTGGGCAAGAGCAAGTGCCATGAGGAAAAAAAGGGTGGTTTCAGTGAAGTGTGTGTAAATGTGTACTACATCACACCCAAAAAAGCCCAATAATTCTAGAAAGCCCACAGAAAAACAGCTCAGAATAAAGGAGAACAAATTTATAGATTGATTTCTAGTCCCTCATGAGAAAGGAAAGTAAATGTAATTTATATAAAAATACTGTTTTATTATAAATACTAAAGAAGTTGGTACTCAATGAAAATATAACTTAAAGTAGAAATTCTCTGCCAATTAGTTTCATGATAAAATTATCCTCTACTATCTGAAGTCCTTATTAGAATACTGTAGTAGACAGAATTTTAAGATGGGCCCCATGATCTGCATGCATCCCCTCCCCTTGAGGCAGGGCGTGTAACTTGCTTCTAACCAAAAGAATATGGCAAAGGTGATGGGCTATCGCTCCCTTGATTAGGTTTTATGGCAAGGGCGATGGGGTGTCCACTCCTGTGATTATGTTATGTTAATATATGAGACTCTATCTTAGCCCACTGGAGAAACTCCATTGCTGGCTTTAAAGAAGCAAGCTGCCACGTTGTAACACAGCCTACAGAGAAGCCAGGTAACAAGGAACTGCAGGCAGTCCCTGGGAGCTGAGAGTAGCCCCAGCTGAAAGCCAAAAGCCAGCAGGAAAACAGAGACTTCAGTCCTAGGGTTGAAAAATGAATTCTTCCAACCTGAAGTAGCTTGGAAGGCAGTCTTTCCTCAGTTGAGCCTCTGATGAGACACAGTGCAGCCCCAGCTGACATATGTATTATAGCTGTGTGAGACCCTAAGCAGAGGACCCAGCTAGGCTATGCCCAGCTGTGAGATAATATATGTGTGTTGGTTTGAGCCATTACCTTTGCGCTAATTTGTTATATGACATAAAAAAAAAAAAAGCCGATGACAAAGCTTATTTTTAATCATTATCACCCATAATTTTATCAATAAAGACAGCTTCATTACATTAGATATTAATATAAGTTGATATGCTTTAATTAAAAAAATCAAGAATTAAAGGATAACATTAATACTTTTTTCTCATAATACTCACAAAAGGTACAAAGCACCTTCGTATATGGCCAAACTGTGCAAAGTGTTCTCTCAGTTCACCTGTACAGGGAGAGAAAACATATTAAAAGTTGGTATGGGCAGGTGTGGTGGCTCATGCCTGTAATCCCAGCACTTTGGGAGGCTGAGGTGGGAGGATCACTTGAGCCCAGGAGTTCAATACCAGCCTGGGCAACACAGCAAGACTCCATCTCTAAAAAAAAATTAGCCAGGTGTGGTAGCACAGCTACTTGGGAGGCTGAAGCAGGAAGACAGCTTGAGCCCAGGAGTTTGAGGCTGCAGTGAGCTATGATTGTGCCACTGTACCCCAACCACTCCAGCCTGGGTGACAGAGCAAGACCCTGTCTCCAGAAAAAAAAAAGAGGTTAAGATATTTTGTATTCTCTATCCTAGATTGAAACCAAAAGGGGTCCTAGAGTCCCCAAACTTCTTACAGACAGGAACTACTTTGCATTTCCTTAAAGCCTTAAGATTTAGGAAGCAGCTATGGTACTAACTATAAAGCTGTAATGTACCAGACTTGGTGATGGGGTGGGGACATGGACAGATAAATTGCTGAGTTGCCTGCAGTCTCCATCCTTACCAAACTTTGAGTGTTTTCATCATACCAGGTAACTGTGCTAGATGTGTGGATTACAGTTTTTGTGAGCAGATTACCCAGAAGAAAAAGATAATTACAATCCAGTGTGTTTCCACCTACATTAGAAATTTCCAAATAAAATCCCAATTTATCCTCACTCACATGTTTTGGTTCTGGGTTAAAAAATAATAAATAAATAAATAAGTAAAATTCCAATTTACTCATCTTTCATAGGTTAAACAGTTGGTGCTGTAAAATTTGTTGAGCTGACCCGAAAAACCTTCCTGCCTGATTTCCCATTGCTGTCCCATACTTTCTCTCTAGTACAGCAAATTGAATTGTCTGTATCTGTACCCTGTATTCCCACCTTTGCATATGTTGTTTCCTCCCCTTGATGTATCAGTAATCCTAACTCCTCCTGCCTAAGTTGTAACTATCCTTCAAGACCCAAACCAAATACATCCACTGAGTATTTTATTTGGCTCCAACTGCAATATAAGACAATGTACTAACCCTATGAGACCTTAAAGATTTATAGTGTATAATATTAAAGACCAAAAACAACATGATCTCTTTCTCTTCTGAAGAGAAGTGCTTGTATTTCACTAATTTACTTTTTATACTACCTGCTTATGTCTCCTAGTTCACCTAAAACTCATTGGTTCAACAACTGCCTATATTTGTTTGCTAAGTCTCCTCACCCCCACCACTCCCTGAGAATAGAAACCATTATGTTGACAGTGTCTGATACACAGTAGGGCCTCAATATTAGCTGAATGAATAAATAAATGTCCAGTAATCCTTCAACAATCCATAGAGACTAAATTTCTGAAGGGCTCTAATGGTTGTTCAAACCAGTTGGCAAGATCAAGATCTCATAGAACACAATACTGGAGAATAAACAAAATGTTAAACATACATATTTTAAACCAGGTATTAAAAGTTCTAGAAAACATTTACTTCCAAAACGGGCTCTGGAAGGTAACCCTTTTCCTAAATCACCTGTAATTGTTCAGGAGAAACAGCTGCAAGCACCAAGAGCAATGCCTACCTCATAATTGATACTCCTTAAATATTTGCTGAATGAATGAATGGACTGAGAGAAACTGTTCCAAAGCTGTATGTTATGCAGACTCTTTTTAAGGGTTTTAAACCAGCCCTTTATGGTCCAGAAACTTGTGTCTGAAAGATTTTAGTGAAACCCCTAAGACTTTCCATAAAGTTTCACAGGGCCTTAGGGAGACTTTTTATTGGACTTGGTTTTCACCAACCACATATTGAAAATGGAGGGGACAAACCAATCTAGTTCCCATCCTACTAATCACATCTGAGACACAAAAACTAAAAGTAATTCTTGTTCCATTCTTTTGTTTAAGGGAGCTGACATGATATATGAATACCTACAAAAAAGTGATCATGAATTTTTACATTTTGGTGTGCAAATATAAAAAACCTTATCTCAAAACTGCAGCTGAAAAATTCAAAGTCGGTGAGAGATTTCAGAATTATTCTCCAGAATAGGCCTCTCCCATGACCTTTGTGAACTAAAATAAAATATCAAGGCTCTCCCCCACCGGCTGACTGAATGGACTCCCTCTTGACCAAGGGGATACCCTAAATTTAAGTTGCTGGCCATGAGAAGGGAGGTCAGACATGCCTCATCATGCCCCCCTCCCTTCTTATAGATATCCTTTGTAACTCATTAACAGGCCTAAGGCTATGCAAGACAAACCTGCAGGTCCTCAATATACATAACAAATCACTTGAGTCTGGGTGTAAGTCTGGTGGCTAGTCTCTGATTAAAACACTTTTAAGATGCTGAGGCAGGAGGATCACTTGAGCCCAGGAGTTTGAGGTTGCAGTGAGCTATGATGAATGCCACTGCACTCTGCCCAGGGTGGCACAGCAAGACACTGTCTCCAGAAAAAAAAAAAAAAAAAATTCCAAGCCTTTAGACAGAGCTTCATTTATTTAACCAATTACAAATCAAAGAGTCTTTAAACCCACCTGTAAGTCCCGGCTTTGAGATGTCCCACCTTTTCGTACCAAACCCATGTACACCTTCCATGTATTGCTTTATGACTTTATGTGTAATTCCTGTCTCCCTAAAATGTATAAAACCAAACTGTAACCCAATCACAGCGAGTCCACTTGCTCAAGGCTTCTTGGGTGTGACTCCAGGCCATGGTCCTCAAATTTGGCTCAGAATAAACCTCTTTAAATTATTTTACAGAGTTTGGCTTCTTTTCCATTGACACCATCAATTTTAGTTATCGTGAAAATAACTGTCATTTGTTAAGTATGTACACTGTACCTAGCACAAGTCTAAGAAGTTTACATACAAACTCATTTAATCCTCTCAACAATCCCATGAGGTAGATTACTGACTGCATTTTACAGAGGATTAAACTGAGGCACAATTGTGAGCCCTTTTCCCTTATTAACTTAAATTGTTTATGTATACAACTATTAAATGATCAGGTTGGAATTCTAACCCAAGCTGTTTGACTTCAGAGTCCATTTTCAATCACAATGATATACAACCTATCCATCCAACTGACTGAGGGAGACCTCACCAGCTTCTCAAACTCAACTGTCAGCGCAAAAGAAGCCGAACTCTAAAACAATTTTAAAGAGGTTTATTCTGAGCCAAATTTGAGGACCATGACCCGGAGCCACACCCAAGAAGCCTTGAGCCAAGTGGACTCGCTGTGGTTGGGTTACATTTGGTTTTATACATTTTAGGGAGATAGGGGTTACAGGTAAAGTCATAAATCAATACATGGAAGGTATACATTGGTTTGGCCTGAAAAGGCAGGCCATCTTGAAGCAGGGAGGGGGGTGGGGGGGCTTACAGGTTATAGATGGGTTTAAAGACTCCTAGACTTGTAATTGGTTAAAAAAAATGAAGCTTTGTCTAAAGGGTTGGAATGTTTTAGATAAGGAAGAGACAAGTCACCAGACTTATATTTGTTGTGTAGATTGAGGACCTGCAGGTTTGTCTTGCATAGCCTTAGGCCTGTTGATGAGTCAAAAAGGATATCTCCAAGAGGGGAGGGGGGCAAGTTGAGGCATGTCTGACCTCCTCCTCGCGGCAGACAACTTAGTTTTAGGATATCCTCTTGGCCAGCAGGGGGTCCATTCAGTCAGCCGGTGGGGGGAGGCCTTTTATTTAATTTTAGTTCACACAACATACGCAGACTTTTTTTTTTTTTTTTTTTTTGAGACAGAGTCTCCCTCTGTCGCCCTGGCCTAGAATGCCATGGCGTCAGCCTAGCTCACAGCAACCTCAAACTCCTAGGGTCAAACCTTCCTTCTGCCTCAGCCTCCCGAATAGCTGGAACTACAGGCGCGCGCCACCACGCCAGGCTAATTTTCTATTTTTAGTAGAGACGAGGTCTCGCTCTTGTTCATTCTGGTCTCGAACTCCTGACCTCAAGCGATCCTCCCGCCTCGGCCTCCCGGAGTGCTAGGATTACAGGCGTGTGCCACCGGGCCCGGCCTAACATATTCAAACTTTACTCCTCATCTTCTCTCTGCCTGCTCCTCCTAAATTTTCACCAACGCTAAAAACCTGAAAATCATTCTTCTCTTTCCCTCATTCGGTACACTTCCCCCATTCAAGCCACCACGAAATGTCGTCGATTTTGATTTGACAACATACGTGGATCTGACACACACACTCCTACCACTGCCTTTATTCCGGTCCTCACCTTTGAA
Source organism: Daubentonia madagascariensis (assembly GCA_023783475.1). Taxonomy (NCBI): domain Eukaryota; kingdom Metazoa; phylum Chordata; class Mammalia; order Primates; family Daubentoniidae; genus Daubentonia; species Daubentonia madagascariensis. Next base: position 37,405,434 of record JAKFHU010000485.1, on the reverse strand, counting down.
TCAAATTCCTTAAATTGCCTTTTAACTCGTCTCCATGCCTACAATCTTTCCATCTCGAATCGATCCACCACATTGCAGCCAAAATAGTTCTTCTAAATCGTCAATCCTAAAGTTACTAAGCAATAAACCTTTCCACCAAATCACTCCGAAAGGCAGGAGGCCGCGAATTCGTGCCCCAAAAGCTCAGGGGGCATCCCTAAACGGTTAATTGCAAAGAAAATTTCTTTCTGCTCACTGCCTGGCTCAGGAGCAAACTCTGCCTCCTAATCCAGCCACGACGCTGACTTAAATGCTCTGCAGAAAGCAAAGGTTTTTAGGATCGCTTGAACCTAAAAATCCGCCCCTTCCACATCTCCATCACTCACTCGACGCAGCGGTCCAAGGAATTTTTCTAACAAAAGCAACGGGCCGATTAATACTCGTACGCAGAGCCACGACACTTTTCGCTGCCAAGGCCGCCATCTTTAGACTGGAAGCCCTCCACGACCTGCGGTCGCGACCCCGGAAGAACCAGACGGATCCGGAACATGGGACTCTGCTTCCGGATCAGAGTGGCCAGGCAGCGAGATGGGGAAGATGGCGGCGGCCGTGGGTTCTGTGGTGACGCTGGCGACAGAGCCTGGAGAGGACGCCTTTCGGAAACTTTTCCGCTTCTACCGGCAGAGCCGGCCGGGGACCGCAGACCTGGGCGGGATCATCGACTTCTCGACGGCCCATACACCCCGGGGCACGGGTCCTGATGCCCACAAGGTACAGAGAGATGAACGGCCCGCGCCGCCTCATTGCCTCACCTGGCTTTTTGGAGGGGCTTCCGTGCTCTCCTCCCCACTTTTTGCCGCCAGACCAATTGTTATCGATCCCTACCCTCCTTGGGCGCGGAGTTGAACTGCCCACTAACAGTCACACTTTAGCGATAAAGCGCTGAGCTGCTGATTTCACGCGGCCATTCCTGGTGGCTCCCTCGGTCAAGGAAAGCCTCAGAATTGGTATTTATTCCTCCCTTTAACTGTCCACTAACATTTCTATTATGGTTTGTGTAAAACCCCGTAGAACGCTTTGCAGCTTGAAAAAAAACGACTACTGAGAAATTCCAGAACTGAGAAGGTTCCAACGTTGTTATGCTGCAGTGCCTAAGACTAGTCCCCGTCTTCTTCTGTGGGCCTTTTAGAAAGAGGTCATGGAAAGATTCTGATATAATCCCTCCAAATTGAAAATAAGTGGCAAACGAGTATATGTAAAATCTAAGCACGTTTCTTATTTCTACTTTTTTCCATGGAAATTAAGAAAGAAACATGATGGGGAGGAGGGGACACAGGGGAAACCACAACTGTAGTGCAATGTATATTTTCTTTACAGTCGCTTTAACATTGAGAATATGCAATCCCTTCATTTGCCCTTGGTGTCCACAGATGTCTGGATGAGGCATTCTTTCCAAGCTTCATAATAACTCAATTAATTCTCAGTAAAATTGGGTTGCTATAGTAATTCCATACTTGTGTACAGCTCAGCTTCTCTGCAACTTCATTGGTTAGTAAAAACAGTGTTAAAGTTGTCAAACTAACGTGCAGAAAGTCTGCAGTCCAAGAATAATATACTCTTCTCAGGATCTCAGGAGAACCCTTCCGACCCTCCTTTGGCTCCTTTTACCTATATTTTACTGTAATGTGTGATGCTTTTAGAATGTAAGCCACCTGAGAATGGGACACTGTATGTCTAAAACAGCACTCAGAAAATACAGCATGTATTGAGTAAATGAAAGCTTGGGTGTTTAGTTCCCCAGCTTGAAGCAGATTAAAAGTAGCAAATACAGGGAGACTTTACTATTACAAAACAGCTGATGGGAGGAGTGGGGAAGGTGATGGCTAACAGTCTGACAAGGGAGGAAGCAAAAAAGCATTTTTTAAAAGTTCAGTGGTTTGCATCAGTTTAGCATATGATAGAAGAGGTCCGCAAACATTACCTCTGAGGTTGTTGCTGAATTATAGTGCAGTGTTAAGTACGGCCTATTTAAGAAATCATGACAAAATGTTTTATCAGCTCCTAGGTAGGTACCTGGAAAGCTCAGCTGATCAGGACTCTCAGAGGGTTCCAGATAGCTGTTTTATTGTAGAGACTGGTTATGTACCAGCCACTTATTGGTATTTTGTATGGAAATCTTCACATTTAGAGAAGTTGTCAGGATAAAAGATTATTTCTCTTTGAAAAAGAACGTTTGATATACTCTAAGGCAAACCAGACCCTAAGTTTATTATTCATGGAAAAATAGGTTTTTTCCCCTTAACGTCCTTATCTTAATGACTGCATATTGGGTTTCTTAACCAATGTAATGAGCCATCCGTAAGATACTTTTATGTGCAAAGAAAACTTCATCAGTCTCTGAAATACTAAATTCATTTCAAAGTAATTAACAAAAGCAAAAGTTCTAGCATTGACGTTTCATCTAAAAGAGAACAAATACTGTACTTTCTGCAGGGTTCCCAGTGTTTTATTGAAACATTTTTTTCTTTCTGTTCAGGGCACTCTCTTTCCATTCTCTCACCCTCCCCAGCTTGGTGTTCCTTATACACCAACTGTATACAACTGTCTCAAAAACATTATTGTTTGCCCCAACTGAAGTAAATAACTTTTGTGACTCGAGAAATTCCAGTACACCAAATGCCTTTTGCGATCAAAGGTGTGGTGTCATAGGAAAAGGTAGTGTTGAAGACCAAAATCAGCCTGCTTAAGTTTTCTTATTACCACTTAATTTTGTGTAACTTTCTAGTGTTTGTTGGTATATAGATGAGAAACTGAGGCTCTAAGAAGTTAAGTGACTCATCTGAAATTCCTAGATCAAGTAAGTGGCATAGCTAAGATTAGTATCCCAGACTTAAGCTTTGCCTCATACCAGAAATGTCTTTGGAGGTTTGAGATTCCCAGGGTTAACCTGCAAAATAGCTTTAGCCCTCTGACTTCTGTTTCCTTCCTACCAGGTGGTCAGATCTCAGCTAAGTGTGTCCTCAGTCAGTGAGCACGATGCACATAGAGCAGGACTTCAGCCCGTCAGCAAATGGCAAGCCTATGGACTTGAAGGCTATCCTGGTGAGTGCAGCTGACCTCAAAGAAGGCAAAATCACTCAATCATGTATCTAATTTCAGAGCAGGCGCTCTGAGCAAGTAAATAGACAAAGCAGAAAACTAAACACATAATAATGTTTAGTTAATAAATGTTAATAAATGTTTCACTTCCAAACCCATCCTAAATTGTGCCTTGTTTAAGGTGTCCATTCCCAAAGTATAGAACAGGGGTCAGCAGTGCCTTCCTTATATGGCAGAAGTGGCATGACAAATAAAAAAATAAGGACATTGACTCTGGGCTCCCTGCCATAACTCTGAACACCTACTTTGGCAGAACTGCTTTAAATGGTAAATTATAATTATTGTATAATAATTGTCATATAACAGTTATGAATAATTCATAATTGTCACTCTAGTCGTATTCTCAAATGGCATAGCAACTTAAAACTTGTTGCTATCAAAGCTGAACATTTGTTTGTTTTTGTTTTGTTTTTTTTGAGACAGGGTCTCACTCTGTCACCCAAGCTAGAGCGCAGTGGCGTCATCATAGCTCACTGCCACCTCAAACTCCTGGGCTCAAGTGATCCTCCTCCCTCAGCCTCCCTGGTAGCTGGGACTACAGGTGTGCACCACCATGCCCAGCCAAGGCTGAACATTTAAAAAAAGATTTACACTGAATGAGGTCAAAAGTCCTAATAGACTAAATAGTTTAGAATTTTTATAGGTAGAGAAATTAAAATAATAACAAAGAGTGGATAATGTTTAACCTTTTTTCTAGGCTCATGGGGCTGCTGTAGATTAATTATTATAAACTATTTAGAAGATATGGAAATGCCTTACTGGGCCAAATCTTTGTCTGCCATTTTGTTTCTTTCTAAAAGACATAAAGTTAACATTGCAGTTGTGATTTCCAGTATAGGTTAAAAGTGAGAGAAATCTTTAAAAAGAAATGTTAGTTTTTTGGCTGTGTGTGGTGGCTCCCGCCTGTAATCCTAGTACCTGGGAGGCCAAGGCGGGAGGATTGCTTGAGCTCAGGAGTTCGAGACCAGCCTGAGCAAGAGTGAGACCCCATCTCTACTAAAAATAGAAAAACTAGCCGGATGTCATGGCATGCGCCTATAGTGCCAACTACTCGGGAAGCTGAAGCAAGAGGATTGCTTGAGCCCAGGAGTTTGAGGTTGCAGTGAGCTACGATGATGCCACTGCACTCTACCCAGGGCAACAGAGTAAGACTCTGTCTCAAAAAAAAACAAAAAAAGAAATGTTAGTTTTTGTTGTGCCAAGGGCCAGAACTATTTATATTACAGCTCCTAATACATTATGAACACTGAAGTATTTGTTAATCACATGAGAAGACATAACAGCTGTAATACTTCTTATAAAAGACCTAATGCTCTTTAGTTCTATATGAAGTCTTGGAGGAAACAGTTGAATGATATCTTTTCTATATGAAAGCATCATTCCCTGTGAGTTTGGGGAAATGTAGAACATGTGTCACCAACAGTCTTGTTCTTGGAGGCTGCTCTTTAACTTTCAACTCTAGCACCTGTTTTCAACGCCATGATTCTCTGTTGCTCTAGGCCTTCTTCCCTTAACAGATTGTTCACACTACGAAGTCATCAACCCCACTTTGGTTTTGTATTGTCCAAACTGGTGTACTTATTTTTGAGGTTTTCTAGGATTTATTGCTTAAGCCACATCATTGAGGTTAGTGCCTCATTATGTCCTTAGAGAATTTCTTCTGTCTTCCCTGCCATTGTAAACTGTGTTTAAAAGTATAGTGTCCAAAATGTGGGAGATAACAGTCTCCTCTTACTCTGAGTTGGTCAAAAGGATTATATTTACTTCCAGATCCTACTTATTCTGAAGGAACCTGAGTGTACCACAGCCTGTCCTTACAAGAGTGAGCAAGAGGATAATGGGTCTGGAAACAGAAACTTAGTCTAGGGAAGAGAAGACTTATGGGGGGACATGATAGCATCAAACATTTGAAAAGTTATCATATCCAAGAAGGGATGGGAAGCAGTGCAGAGTAGTGGTTAAGATGTAAGTTCTGATGCCAGGCTACCTGGGTTCATATCCTGGCTCTACCATCTACTGACTATATGACCTTTGGCAAGTTTCTTAATCTCTCTTGGGCTCAATTTATTCATGTGTAAAATGTGTATAAAAATAGTACCCCCTCAAAAGGTTTTCATGAGGATTAAATGTGAATATATATGTAAAGTGGTTAGGTCAGTGCCTGGCACAATAAATGTTAACTTAATAATGTTAACTATAAAGTGCTTAATAAATGTTAACTATAAAGCTATAGTTTATCAAGAATTAAAACCTGATTTGGGGTTGTTCTAGGTGTCAGAACCCAAGACCAATGAATGAAAATTAAAGGGAGGCAGATTTTTAACCTAGTAAAAGGAAGACAACATAACAGTTGTCTGAAATGGACTGTCTAAAGAGGTATTAAATTTCCTGTCACTATTCAAACTTAGACTAGATCAGAAGTATTCTTCTTTTAATCTGATATTTTTAGAGGGTGTTATAATATTCTTTATTTTGTGAAATAAATGGTACTAGCAGATGGTAGGTTGTGGGGGGTTTTCCCCCAAAATATTGACAGTCCTATCACTTCCTCAAATCATTTGGAGAATTTTACTGAGGAATGAAATGCAGAATTAGGAACTCCTAGTTGGGTTCCTACTTTTTGGAGATACTTTAGAGGACATATAAATAATCAGATTAATGGGTAAGTTAGATAACCAACCATTAAGATGAACTTCTGTGAGTGATCCTTTAAACATCTTTATTACTCAGCCTTTTACAATTGATTTTCTCTCCTTTTCTTACTGCATTACTGTACAGTCTGCCTGGGTAATGAAATTCACCAGTAGCTTTCAAGTTTCTCTGAGTGGGTAAAAATCTTTGGCTATATGAAGTTTCCTTGGTACCAAAAGGTAACTAACTTTGGTCATTAGGTTTAGTTTGGAGTATATGCTATTGACAATATTAACGTGTAAAATAGGATTAGTTGACTGCAATGACTAGCCTATCAGTGAAAATCTCTAAACTGTCTAGATATTTTTCAACATCTGCAAGAATCTAAACATAGAATTTTAAGTGCTTTTAGTAAGATTTAATACAGTGGAGCAATCTTCAGGTTATTTTCTATATATTTCCTGTGTGTTGGCACAACAAGCTGCTTCCTGCTAAACCATATATGGGTTAAAATCTTTTTGAAATTCTGATAGTGGACCATTGATGATATTGTTCAGAGAGACTTATTTGGTTAGAGCTAGTTATTTATTTGTTTGTTTGTTTATATATTATAAAGGAAAAAGGTTTATTTAGCTTATAGTTCTCCAGGCAGGGAAGTTCAAGGCCATGGCCCTGGCTTCTAGTGAGGACTTTCATGTTGTGTCATAACATGACAGAGAAGGTCAAAGAGGAAGCAGAAATGTACATAGAGGCAAAACCCCAGGGGCTTCCTGGCTTTATAACAACCCACTCTTGTGAGAGCTAATCTACTCTCACTAGAGCAAGGACTCACTCAACTACCTCAGGAATGGCACCATGCTACTGCAGCTGTAGGTGAAGAAAAAAAAAAAGAATGGCACCATGCCATTCATGTGGGATCTGCCCACGTGACCCAAACACTTCTTGCTAGGCCCCACCTCCCAAAACCACTACGTTGCGGGTCACATGTCAACATGCATTCTGGTGGAGATAAAGAAATCGTATCCAAACCATAGCAGTGGTCAATGTAATTGACCTTGATAATTTTTTTTAATTATTATGGGTACATAATAGTTGTATATCTTTATAGGGTACATGTAATGTTTTAATATAGGCATACGACGTGAATTAATCAAATCAGGGTAATTGGGGTGTCCATCACCTCAGGCATTTATCATTTCTTTGTGTTAGGAACATTCCAGTTCACTCTTTTAGTTATTTTAAAGTATACCCTAACTTACTGTTGATTATAGTCACTTTATTGGGTTATCAAATATTGTTCATTCTATCTGTCTAACTATATTTTTGCACCCATTAGCCATCCCCACTTTGTCTTCCCCACCCCCTACCGCTTTACCCTTCCCAACCTCTGGTATCCATCTAATTGACCTTGATTTTTAACAGTTCAACAATGGAGAATATAGTCTTTTCAACAAGGTGCTAGGACAACTGGATATCCATGTGCAAGAAGATTAATTTAGACTCTTAACTTACATCATATACAAAAATAAACTCAAAATAGATCAGACACGTAAATGTAAGAGTAAAGACTGTAGTACTCTTAGAAGAGAACACAAGCATAAATCTTAGTGACCTTGGATTAGTAGAGCCCAGTATTTATAATGTGCAGAACATAGGTTCATTGCCTCTGTGGGCTTATTGGTTTTGCTTGTTCTGTGGCCACAAACTCAACTTTGTTGTTATATCCCAACTATGTACTGTCGGCCACAAGATGGGCCAGGAGAGAGAGATGAATCAGTGCAGTCATGTTACCCGTCTGAATTTCTGTTCTCTTTCTGCAAAATTGGATTAATAATTTTCTCATGGAGTTACTGGAGATGAATGAGATAGCATAAGTTGCTTGTGCAGTGGCTGACACTTGGTATGCATCGGGTTATTTTTAGCAGCTACTATAATTAATGACTTAGGAATAAACTTATTTATCATTAATCACTTATTGAATTTCATCATTATTCTATGTCTAAATTATATGCCAAAAAGAAGAGAGGAAGAGTAGTTTAGTAATACCAATGTTGTTTTTGTTTTAGCTTCAGCCCAGTATCTTTACTGTCTGTTGTCCAAAGTAATTCTTCCTAAGGACATTTCCATAAAATGTGCTGTCATGGTTAATAGTCTAGACTAGGAGTTGGCAAACTACATCCAAGGGCCAAGCCCCCCAACCTGTTTTTATAATCAGTTTTATTGGAATACAGCCATGCCTATTTATTTACTTATTATCCTATGGCTGCTTTCCTACTCCAGTGACAGAGTTGAGTGCTAAAGAGATCAAATAACCCTCAGAGCTTCAAGTATTTACTATCTTTATCCTTAACAGAAAAAGTTTGCTGACCTCTGGTCTAGATTACATCTGGAGTCCAAGAATTGAAGACCTTCAGATTATTGCCAGCATTTAACTCAGAAATCCTTAAGCTTTAGTCCGTTTGTCTGTTTTTAGTATTCCTTTTGCAAGGGGGACACTACACTAATATAGAATGATTGCCTTTTGTATAATTTCATTGATTCCTTCCTGTTTCTCAGCACCTTGCCCCAACCATGCTCCATCTTGCTGAGATGGCCCTGCTGTTTATCTGATTGGGAATACTGAGTCTATCAGGCACAAACCCCTTCAGTTTCTAGTGGCCCCCATACTTATAAGCAAATGTTCTCATTCCTATTCTCCAATCTTAGAGGAAGAGGAGTTCCTTCACTTTAAAGCCAGTCCTTCACCCTCTTGATTTCACCTGCTTTACCTCTTCCAGCTTTCAAAACCTTGCTCTGTCCTTTCCTCTTTTGTATTTCCAACCACTTCTCTGCTGGCTCTTTCATCACAATCTGTAAGCATGCCAATCCTTTAAAAACCATAAACTCCCCTCTTTAATTCTTGATTCATCTATGACTCTTCCTCAGCCTTTGTCTCCTTTTGTAGCCAGGCTTCAAAAAACAAGTTGCCTGTGTAACTGTCTTTACTGTCCTTTCTCCAGACAAAATTTTTCATCTCTTTATCTCTAATTCTTAAGAACGTGCCTGGTACATAGTGTGTGTTTGTTGAGTGTTTGATGAGTGAATGAATCTTTATCATTCATAGGATTCCAGTTAAATATTATTCATCTTTTCAGAGGAAAAAAATGAGGTTAGTTGCTGTCAAGGTCACAAAGGTTTTTCCAACACATATGCCATTGTACCATACTGAGAAGATTTGAATACCATATTTCTTTCCTGCTGTATCAGTCAGGAGTCAGAAGTCACCAATTATTTTAACTGAAATAACTTAACATAAAGAATTATTAGTCAGGTATTAGAAAATTGAAAAGACTAAAAAGAAACACTGAGATATTAACATTTCAGAGGTAGTAACTGCAAGAAACAGCTGCCACCCCTACAACTGGGGATAAAAAAGAAGAGCTTGGGACTATTAAATTTAGAAGTATAGAAGAGGGACCACATGGAACTGAGGCTTAGACTTCTGAGGAAAAGACATAATAATGAGGCTGTTTTTAGCGACGTGGAAAAACTACATTAGAACCAACCTCTATCCTCCAGTCTACCATTACTGCCCCCATAGGCTCAGGGTAGCAGGGAGCCAGCTGGCAAAGAATAAATGTAGTTGGCAGGGTCTCAGCCCCATATTAGGAAGCCAAATATATAAGGGTGGATTTGAAACTGAGAGAAAATAGATTAATAACCAGCATGCCATTCATTAGATGATGACTTTCAAATCTATACTTTAGTTAAATTCAGTATAAGATTTCAGCCTTCTGTGCCTGCAATAAATGAAATAGGGAGGCAAAAAAGTCTTGGATGACTCTAAATGACAAGACCTGGTGACAATTAGGGGGTGGACTTTTGGTACTTTGAGTTCTAAAGTTTGCTTTGGGGTAACACAATTGACTGTTAACCTTGTGGAATATTTGTTTCTCTTGAGAATAACCCAGAAAGCCAAAGACATTTGCGTAATGGTAGGTGTCTAATGTTCATCAAAACTTAGCTTTATATTAACTTGAAGCATGACCAAAAGGATGTGGGGAGTAAATAGCAGAGTAGTGGCTATAAGGATGGCAACAAAAAGAAACGATCTGAATAACTGATGGAGAATTTCCCCTCCTCCTTTTTTTCCACTCATCTTTTTATAGGATTTATTTTTATCCCAAACCCCTTCCTCCCGGGTTACCAGTGGCACTGGGTGAAGCAGTGCCTTAAGTTATATTCCCAGAAACCTAATGTATGTAACCTGGACAAACACATGACTAGAGAAGAGACCCAAGATCTGTGGGAACAGAGCAAAGAGTTCCTGAGGTAAGTCTTATCAATCAGAGCCACGTGTTAATATTCAGCACAGTTCATCACAGATTTTGAAGGAACTATTCTGTAACGATGCAGTGAAAGTGACTGGCCAATTTTTTTCCCCTCATTGTTTCCAAGCAAATATAATACAATTGTATTCTTTCCCGGGGAACATTTGGACATGCTTTGACAGTTATATTAAATTGAGGTCCCTTTTTAAAGGTTTGATTATCACAGCTTGGATATTGAGTTTATCCTCATTAATCACTAGATGATCCATTTTCATTCAGCTTCAGCCCTTTTTTCCTGCTTAAAATGAGTTCCTTTGAAGAATTGTGGTGGTATCCTAGGAAAAAGTAACAGTGAAAGCTCTTTATTTCTCTTCGAGATGTAGTCAGTGCTGCTAGCTGTTTTATGATAGATCAGTTGTTCCTCATGGGAAGAACTAATATGAAGAACTGTACCTTCATGTTGTTTCTGCATTCATTCATTCATTCCATAGATATCTTTGAGGGTCAGTATTTTGCCAGGCATGATGCTAGGCATTGAAGATACAAAGATAAAGGTACCCTTGCTGTACTCAAGAGTGCCTAGTCTATGGCAGGAACTCAGTATCTACATGAATAATTATAGTAAAGCTCAGAAAGTGGGCCAAGTGCAATGGCTCCTGCCTGATATCGTAGCACTTTGGAGAGGCCCAGGTGGGAGGATCACTTGAGGCCAGGAGTTCAAGACCAGCCTGGACAATATAGCAAGACCCCATCTCCAAAAAAAGTACAGAACTTAGCTGGGCATGGTAGCGTGTGTGCCGGTGGTCCCAGCTATTTAGGAGGCTGAGGCAGGAGGATCACTTGAGCCCAGGAGTTGGAGGTTGCAGTGAGCTATTATGATGCCACTGCATTCTAGCCCGGGCAACAGAGCGAGACCCTTGTTTAAAAAAAAAGAAAAGAAAAAATTTATGATGGGGTTTAGAAAAACACTGTGCAACACAGAGGAAGAAATAATTAATTCTCCCAAGTAGAGTAGAGGGTCAAAGAAGAAAAAATGATTTTTTAAATTGGGTTTATTCTCCTCTTTTTTTCTCTGTCCATTTGAAATGATCTTCAAAAATGATTGAGGGTGGGGACAAGATTAGGGGTTTGCCAGTCAGAAAAGGAGGAAGGCTGTTCTGGGTAGAGAAAGCAGCCTGAGCAAAGATGTAATTATTTAAGACACAGTAAGTTGTTCTGTAAGACAGGAGTACAGGATGTGTGCATTCATATGTTTATTCAACAGGTATCTACTGAGTTTCTGCTACATGTCAGACACGGTGCTTGAGTGTTAGAGATTTAAAGACAGATAATAAGTTCCTATCTTCAAGAAATTTGTGGTTGAAGACAGAGACATATAAACAGATAATTAAATACAATTTGGCAAGTACAGGGATAGAGTTTATAAGATATAGTGGGAATGGTCATTTAAGTGGCTGGGTTGGAGATAGATTGTGGAAAATGCTTCCTGAAAGTCGTGGGTAGGATTGGGAAAACATGAAGTGGGAAATGTGGGTTAGGGCTGGACTGTAAAGAGTTTAGTGATGTAGAGAACCAGTTCTGGGGTCAGACTGCCTGTGTTCAAAATCCTGGCTCTGCCACTTACTGGCTGTGTAACGTTGAGCAAATTTCTTAACCTTTCTGTTCCTCATAACAGTCCTTTCCTTATTGAATAGTGTAAGGATTAAACAGATAATATGTTAGAAGTCCTTAGAACAGTGCCTGTAAAACCATTGTACCAACTTTGTGTCCTGTTTGGTCTTAAGTGGCTCTAATGGTGTAGTTTTCAGAAACTCATGCTGATTCTAACAGGGGAAATAGATTTTCTTAAGTTGAAAGGGGAAATGAAAACTAAAATTCAGTGGTTTTCCTTTAAAGCCTTCTTGATCTGTAGGTTATGGTATATGTAGGAGCAGTGTTAAGCTTTTAATAGTGTTGTCTTAGGAACTGAAAGCAAAGGGGAAAGGAAGATCATGGTTGAATAAAATTAGTCAAAGAGAACTTACTGTTATTAAACCAGCCTGTGTTTTCAAGCAATTGATTTTTTTTCCTTCTGATATATGACTGCAGGAATCCCAGCTATCTTCTAAGATAGCTCAGATGAATCTCTGTAATAAATCATCCTGTAAACAATGTTGAGATACATGTTTTTGGTCTGATAAATTAGCAAAAATAAAAAATGTGGTGGTCATACCTTATGTTTTCAAGGGTTGGAAGAAATTGATATGCTCAGACGTTGTGCTGGCGGCATTGAAAATCAATTAGGGCCCTAGTTCTGGTGTTGTCACTATATGATACATGGTTCAGTTTCCTCATGTGGGAAATGAAGGTATTAGACTGGATAAGCCATTGGGGTGGTTGAATCATGGTCATTCAGAATTGTGTGGACAGTATATGGCATCTCTCCCCACTTTCCAGAGTCTGTCAGAAAGGGAGAGGGTCTGTTGTTAAAAAAGATTCCCCTGGAGATTCTGATTAGCTACCATAATGTCCTCTCATATTGAGAACCACTGAACTAGAGGACTTCTAAGATCCTTTTAATTTTAACTTTCTAGAATTCTATGGTCAGGGAAGAAGAAACTTTACATGGGAAATGAAGAAGAAATACTTGAACTTAGAAGCAAAAATAGGACTGTTCACAAACTTAGAGCACCTCAGTTCTATGTTTTGTTCAAAATTAAGTGTAGCTAGAGATTCTTGTACAAAAGTAAAATAATTAGGTGCAAACATCTTGCTTGCAGCATTGTTTATAACAGAAAAAATAATGGGAAACAGCCTAAGAGTCCATCAGCAAGAGACTAGATAAATCAAGCATGGCACATCCCAGCAATAGAATGCAGCCATTATGCAACCATTAAAAAACGTTAACTCGAACTCTCTAGCGTATATGGTAGACTTTAGAGTCAAAATAAATTCAGTCATTTCTCACCATCTCCTTCACAACCACCTTGGTCTCAGCCAGCCATCATTTCTTGTCCAGAATACTGCAGTAGTCTCCTAACCAGTCTCCCTCCTCGGCAAAAACTCAAGTGTGGTCCAAGGGCCCAGCAGATTAACAGTGACACTCAGGGAATTCCAAGGGTGTAGAAGCTCCCTCCCAGGAGCCAGGAAGGAACAAAGGCCAGTCAAATTCTTTGTTATGCAACACCATCACATTTAGAAAATTAGACCTGAAGTCCTCACCATGGCCTACAAGCCTAGATGGTCGGCCTCCAGACGCCTCTCTAACCTCATTTCCTACCTTCCTTTTTCATTTGTTCTTCTGTGGCTGCAGTGGCCTCCATCGCCATTCCTTACTTTTTTTTTTTTTTTTTTTTTCTTTTAAGAGGCAAGGTCTCACTCTCTGACTATATTGACCAGGCTAGGCTCAAGCAATCTTCCTACCTCAACCTCCCAAGTAGCTGGGACTACAGTTGGTTGTTTTTGTTTTAATTTTTTCCTTGATTTTTTTATTCATCAGTGCAAGGTAGTTACCAAATAAAAATTTGTGGAATTAATTAATGTCTACTTTCTTGTACCTTTCGAATTTTGTACATGTGTTATCTATTCAAAAATACTTTTAAAGAATAGGACATTATATGTGAAAGCTTTTTTCTACTGATAACCTCATTGTGAAAGCAACGTTAATCCTTTCCTTTTGCAATCTCCTCTTTATTAGCCCAATAAAAACATAATGCTGAATTTGAAAAAGATCATTTAAAGACTGTATAATAGGTTTCCTTCTTATTTTCATTAATTTGTTAAAAAAAACATACATTTATTTTTTAGAAAATATTTGCTGCTAGGACAGCTATGAAGAAGAGTAAAACTCAGTCCTTGCCTTTGAGGGACATACTGTTAAAGGAGGAATCCAGGTACTTAAGTAAGGAGTTTATAACACTAAAGCATGTATACTTGAATAGAGGAAGTTGCCAGGTGCTATGGGGGCACAGTATAGGAAGATTCTGGGAAAAAGACTTCCCTGAAGAAGTGAGTTGGAACTGTGTAAGAAAAAGCAATTTAGGAAAATCTGCTAGGCTAAGAGTGGAGCAGGAGAGCATTTCAGTACAGAAAACTGTGTGGTCAGAGGCACAGCCGTGAAATACGGAGGAGAGGATACCTTGTGGAAAACGCATGGAAAATGAGACCAGAAAGGCTACTTAGAGCCAGATTATAAGTAGATTTGCATGCCATATGTAAAGGGTGTGGACTTTGTCCTATAAACCGGGATTTATTATTATTATTAATAATAGATTTTTCACTTTAGAAAAATAATTCTAGTGGCAGTGGGGGAAATGGACTGAAAATACAGTGGTTACAAAAAGCACAATTAAGAATTAGTTTAGTGATCTATGCAAAAGATGATAAAGGCTTGGAAAAGACATTGTTAACAGAGCATGGTGACCAAGAGATTATGAAAAGTGAGAGAAAAGTTAAGAATTAAGCCTCAGATTTCTAAGTGGTAATGAGGGTAGTAATGAGGCTTTTAATGGGAATGAGGACTGAAGGGTAAGAATAAGCAGGGACTGTCTTAGTGTAGTTTGGGTCATATTGTTTTTGAATTGCCTGCAGGGTATCCAGGCGGAGATGTCCAGCATGCCTTTGGAAGTATGGAACCGGGCTTAGGAGCAAAGTCAGGACGAGAGGGAGGGAGAGGAAAGGTGAGCTGAGGGAGTCATACAGAGGCCGCAGGGGAGCAGTGGGAACAGATGTGATTTTCTTTCTTCCTTTGTTTTGTTTTGTGGGTTTTTTTTGAAAACATAGAAAAAAGGCCATTGGCTCCAGCAAGCATCAGTACAAGGTAAAGGAAACAGGTCAGGAAAGAACACCAAACAGTCAGAGGGATATGAGGAAAAACAGAAGAAATACTATTAGAGGGCGAGACAGGAAAATGTTTCAAGGAGAAGGACCAGCCATGGTCAAACAGGCCTAGGATTTGACAATTAAGTGATGTAATGGAAACTAAGAAACTAATTTTGGTAGAGTAGTGTAAACAAAAGTCAGATTGCAGTGAGAGGAGTGAGGATGGCAAATGTTAAGTTTTTCAAATGTTAAGTTTTTAAAGGGAAGACACAATTCCCAATTTAAAGGGAAGGAAAGATGGGGGCAGAGGAAGGTGGAATATGGGCAGGGTCACCTGAATAAGAGGTAGGGATGAGAAAATGTTTTTTGTTGTTTTTTCTTAAGTATGTGGAAGTGTTAAACATGCTTTGTAGGTCAAGAGAAAGAAACAAGTGCAAAGGAGGACTTGAAAATATGAGAAGAAAGACTGTTAATGGAGAAAGGCCTCAGAGGTTGTGCCAGGGAAATAGGATATAGTATGGCTAGAGAGTTAGCCTTAGTGGAAAGAAGGAGCACCACTTCTGAAACCAGGAGGAAGGGTGGGGTAAAAATTTAGACAAGTTTAGAGGTGTGGGGGAGGAAAATTGAAATTGTTGACTGGATCATGTGATCAGGCCTCTGTTTTCTCTTTGACCTAGAAGGGAATAAGAAGGTTTCAGGTGAATGGTGAAGGTTTAGAACAGAAGCTAAAAGTTTATATAAGACTGAATATTTATAAGGTAGCAAAAGGATGTTAGCAGTTAAGGTGGCGTTGGATGTCCATTTGCAATGATTAGGAGTTTCAGGTTGAGAAGGGAGACGAAACTGGAAGCATTCAAACACTGAAAGAATGGAGTCTTAGGGACAGGAGATTGAAGTTCAGGTTCAGTGGAAGTGAGAGAATAGGAAAGGAAGAAGGAGAAAAAGTTGTGGTCATGGAGGGAAATTTTAAGAGTTGTGAAAGACACAATTCCCAATTTAAAAATAATTGAAAAAAACAAAAATCTGCGGAAGGATTTTGAAGGTTTTTATCATAAACCTTGAGACTTTATTCTGCCATTGCTTTCACAGTGATTCACTAATGTCCCTTGCAGGCAAGAAAGAAAAGAAAATATCAGGGCTTAGTTATGGCACCCAGACTACCCACTGTACAGAGAGCGGACAAGCAGGACAGGCATTCATTTCCACCCAGTTAGGGTTCAGTTGAAAGCAATGCTATAGAATGTGACAGCTGGGAGAAATGCCAGCATTCACATTAGGCACTTGCCCGTGACAGGAACTGAGCAAATTGCCATGTGAGACATTCACAAGAGGAAAAGGTGACCAACCCACCAAGCCATCGTCCTCTTGCTAGTATCTGGAGGAGGGAGCAGGGGCAGGGAGCATAGCGTGTTTCTTTTTGCAGTGAGACCTGATAATTAGGGTCATGCTTGCTTGAAAACCTTCTTTTGGATAATTGGATAAAGATTTATTAAGTGCCAGTGTATTTCCTGCATTCTTCAAGGTGAATGTGGGAGCTTCATTGGCCCTGATCTTCCTTGGCCTCCTTTTGGACAAGTCAGATTTTAAAAGAGAACAGCCCACCCCTTTCAATGATCCGCAGTGTTTTATGCTGGAAAATGATCTGGGAGCATCTTAAATGGTTTTATCTTTATACTATTCACAATGTTCAAGAGCAAATTTTTTGAATCTTTGTCACCTAAGAGGTCCACAAGAAC
Organism: Daubentonia madagascariensis; assembly: GCA_023783475.1. NCBI lineage: Eukaryota > Metazoa > Chordata > Mammalia > Primates > Daubentoniidae > Daubentonia > Daubentonia madagascariensis. Next base: position 37,388,819 of record JAKFHU010000485.1, on the reverse strand, counting down.
CAGAGGGGTCCCTAAGTAGTACCAAGACAAGAAATGTATAGTGCTGGCCAGTCTTACTCTCACATCTTAAAGGGAAATGTTAACAATTGTTACCTTCCTTCCAGAAAATAGAAAGGCAAGAATTAAAAATCAAGTTCTCAGAAGAGGATATTAAATGAGGATCGAATGCACCTACATGGGTCTAATACATTACACAAAATATGTTTGTTTTTGTTTTTGTTTTGAGACCGAATCTCACTCTGTTGCGCCTGGCTAGAGTGCAGTGGCATCAGCTAGCTCACTGCAGCCTCAAACTCCTGGGCTCAAATAATCCACCTGCCTCAGCCTCCCAAGTAGCTGGGACTACAGGCGTGTGCCACCACACTCGGCTAATTTTTCTATTTTTAGTAAAGACAGGGTTTCATTCTTGCTCAGGCTGGTCTTGAACTCCTGACCTCAAGCGATCCTCCCGCCTTGGCCTCCCAGAGTGCTATGATTACAGGCGTGAGCCATCATGCCCAGCCCTAAGCAAGTTTTTCAGCTATTCTTTTTCTTTTTGTGATGAGGACTGGGCTTAATGCTTTTGAAAGTAAGACTCTTCTCTGGCTTCTTTTATTGAATACATCCTTGGACCAGTCCTCTATAAGCTCAAAGCCTTTCTTTTAGTGATACTTAACTGTGTCACTAGCAGGAAAGAGGTGTTCTTTTGGTTTCTTGGAAAAGAAACTAAATTAGAAAAGGTACAGGGTGGTTCAGTTCATGGTTATCACTATAATTTTGATAATTTTTATCATTAATAGTACTATAAACCTGTGTTAATTATAATAATGCATGCCCTGTTCTTGAACAGTAGGCTGAATCGTTTGATGGAAAAGCAGTTTGATGGGGCCATATCAAATGTCTAAAATACCATCACCTTCTGAATTATTTCCAAAGCCGTGTTATTGTTATCTTTACTGTTTCAGATCAGTCTTGTTTTGATATAACAGTATGGATTCTTCATTAAGAGTAAAATGATCTGTTATTTAGGTAAAAAGAGACAGAAGGTATTTTGTTTTGTTTTTTAGTTTTGGCTAGAACAGTGGTTCTTAAAATGTGGTCCTTGTACCTGGAGTATCAGCATCATTTGGGAACTTGTTAGAAATGCAGGTTCTTAGGCCCCACATCGGATCTACTCAATCAGAATATGTAGGCCTGGACCCATCCATGTGAGTTTTAACAAGCCCTGTAGATGATTCTGATGCACATTAAAGTTTGAGAACCACTGAGCAAAAACTAATTGGGGTACAGACGAGTTCTGTAAAAGCTTTCTGCACAGCTCTTCTCTTTGCCATCTAGATACTCAGGGCACCATCTATTTGGGGCTCTGGATTGGAGTCTTACACTGCTGACTTCCACATCTTCCTTTTTCCCCATCTTGAAAACACATAGCTCCAATATCCATAAAATCATTATTCTTTCCTTCAGCAGCATTTTCCTCTGTCTTAGAGATTACATTTATTTATTATATTAAAGAGGGGTAGGGAGAGCGGGGAAGAGGGGGAGGAACTAGAGATTACCTTTAAATAATTAGCTACAAAATAATATCTTGGAAAGAGAAATAGAATGGGTCACCTCTGTAGGGTGCTTATGTAACTCTGGAACTACATTCATATTTCCATTAACCACAAAATCCACATGAGTCCAGAAATAAGAGGTCATACTTATTTTTCTATCTCAGGCTACTAAAACAGAACAGAGAAGAATATCAGGGAGTTCTTTTATTTGCACTTTTAGCTGAAAAACATTGCTAAAACTCAAGCTGTATTAATAACTACATTACATTTTTTTCTTTTATTAGTTTTTACACACAGATATTAAATATTGCATGGTTGCTATCCATATTATAATTGTTTAGATTAGCTAGTTGTTGTCACTGGCCAAGCTTTACATATCTTTTTCCCTAGATTGTCAGTTGTCTGTTGTGTCAGGGGGTGGACTGCAAGACCACACTCGATCCTCACCTGACGATTTGCCAGGACTCAACGGGACTCAGCATATAGTTGTACTCACAGATAAGATTTATTATAGTGAAAGCATACAAAGCAAAATCAGCAAAGGGAAAAGGTACGTGGAGCAAAGCCCGGGAAAAACCAGGTGTGAGCTTCCATGTCACAGGATGTGACAACGAGTTGTGACAAAATCTGAACTGTACCAAAGAAGCTCAGTGCCCAGGTTTTTACTAGGGGCTTGTCACGTAGGTAGTCTCTGACACATACCAAAATTCCAAACTCCCAGAAGGAAAGCAGGTATTCAACATAAACTGTATTACTATTTGTGCAAACAGTTGAGGCACTGTGAGCCATTCTCACCAGTTCCAGGGCATGGTGTGAACCCTCCCCACATCTAAGTTCCAGATGCCTGTGAGGGGCCATCTTGGTAAGCAGGCCTTCAGTCAAGTCTGCTGTGTCTCTTCTGCACACCTGTCCTAAATAAATCAGTGTTTGTCCATTCCTTTTATCTACTGGTCTTGATGTATATGTGTGTCACAATATCCTTCTTAGAATGTAAACTCTGTTTACAGAATAGCATCTATTCTGTAAACTCTTTGTCAGACATCAAGATGAGTGCCACTTACAGTGTGGGCCTCTAATAAATCCTTTGCTTTTGCTCATGCTTTGTGCCCGTGTTGCCTGTTACATCACTCCCTGTTTAAATGCTGGCCATTCTTCAATGCCATGCTCAACTCCAACTCTGCCATGAAGCCTTAACTGATTCGACAGCTGACTTTGAGCTCTCCTTTTTCTTAATTCTAGTACCCCTCAAAGTCTGTGCAGTTCAGTTCAGTACTAGATTTTATACTGCCTCGAATTTTCCTCTCATTTCTCCTTAAACTTTTCATTCTTATATGTGTCACCTCCTGTCAGAATATAAACTCCTTAAATGAATCTAATTTTTTCTTTTTTAAACAGCCATGGGTTTTAGACAGAAAAAAATTTTGATTGATTAATGATATAAATTACATAGAGAGAAATTAACTAAAATGATTAGGCCTTACATTTTCGTACTTTTAGATATTAAGAGGTGAACCAAGCAAAAAAGCTTCCTCTTTAGAAAAAGAGTAGTTAATCACATAGATTTGATCAGACAAGATATAATTGCAGAAAGGGCACCTCTCTGTTTTACAGAAACCTCCTGTGGTTTGAACTAGGGTATGTCAGAAACCAAACCAATTACAGTGGTGCCTTGTTATTTAAGCTTCAGTTATCTAAGCTATGTTATACAGGGTTAAAAAGTTGTGTTAAACCAGTTATTTTTTATTGTACTATATACTATATTTTGCTAAACATTTTTTCCCCAACCTGCAATTCTGGGAAGCTACCATCATTATAGATACAGTAATAACTGTGAGTAATCATACCCTACTTTTAGCAAACCAAACTGAAAATGTTCTGTTAGCTGTATTTTTGATTGCCCATAGTGTTCTTGGTCCTATTTCCCATGGACAAATAAAGACATTTCTGTTGTTCTTGTTTTCTCATTATCAAGGTACTAGGGGCTTATCATTTAAAGTTGATCCCATTCAGCAGATTTACAGCCAAGGACTAGAAATTAGAAGTGCTAACGTGTTTTTTACTGTCATTGTATTCTCGGTCAGCTCATTTATCTGTTTTAATTTCCCCTATAGGGGCTTGGCTAACAGCCTATACCATGGAAGATTAAAATTAGACTTCAGGGTCTATACAAAGGGCTATTGCTGCCATTTGAGATGAATAAATCCTATTTTGTCGCCAATCTTTGCAGGTATAAAGAAGTCAATAAACGGCGGCCTCGAAGTTTACTAGAGAAACTGCGTTGGGTGACCCTAGGCTACCATTATAACTGGGACAGTAAGGTATTCAGATTTTCTTAATTCTTTTGTTTTCTATCTGTATGCTTCTTGGGCCCACATAGATGGATTTCTTTTTGGCCAGCCTTTAAGTACCAGATTATCCATTTATGGGAGGATCCCTTTCATTTATTTCCTTCTTTAAAAAGTCTTTAGATATCTCAAGAGGAATGAATAATTTATCAGGAGAAATTTTCTTTATATGCTCTCAGGTTATTTTATTGCATCAGAAGTTGTCAGTGCTTTCTCAAAGTATGTTTTGGGGTTATAGATTTTTCTTTACTGCTTTCAAGAGCAATTCTCACTTATCTTTACTTCCATTGTTTAGACCTTGTTGAGCATTTATTTTCTAAATAATATCTGTCTGGAGTAAAAGAAGCTCCATATATTTCTAGTGTTCTTTTTCATCAACTCACAAAAGAACTTTCAAGACCTGGTTACCTTTGCCTGCTATATAACATCTGGGCAGGAGAGAGGTGGGAAAGAATTTCCTACAGTTGACAAAGTTTCTTGTTTTCTTGAGCTACAGTTTCTTCTTTCCTGTCCTCTGTGTGTCAGAAAATGCATTTTTTGTTACCAGCAGTGCAGTTTCTCTTGTTTGAATTAGATGTTTGCTACCAAGTGGAAGGATTTATTCTAAGAGTGAACCGAATAAAACATTGGTATAGACCATCTTCACTGCCTACTAACCAGTTACTTTCTAAAAGCTCCATAGTTTCCAGTTGACCCAACTTATTAACAGATATATTAACTGCTTCAAATAATGGCAGATGTTGCTTTAAAAAATTTGTGATATAAATCTTATCTTCAGCAATACAAATTCAGTGGAAAACTAGATATTTGTATTTGGGAAATGGCCATGTGATTTTTTTATTTGAGTTAAATAGCCTGGGTTTGAATCCTGCCTCCAATAATGAGAAAGCCTACTTCAGAAGGTGATTGTGAGAATTAACTGATTAATGCCTGTGAAGTGATTACAACACTGCCTGGCTGTTCTAAGCAATTAAATGCATTCACACATTAAATGTTAGCGATGGTTTTTGATGATATTTTTATTGTTGGTACTGTTATTCCCAAGGAATAAAAAAAGTTAGCCTTATTTACTAAGAAAAATGAGGAGTGAAAATTGCCTAAAACTCTGGATGAGTAATCGGAGAAAAGTGGAAGAGAATTTAAAAAGCAGAGTGGTGCGTGGATGGTTTAGATAGGGTTGGAAGCCCAAAAATATCATTATTTCCTTATAACAGAGGCTATCTAGAGCTAGAACAGCAGCCCTGACTGGTTGATTTTCTGAAGAACTAAAGCTTAAAATAATAGAGGAAATCTTAAAGTTTGTTACACCTTTAGCTGTGAGAAATTAAATAGGAACTCTCCTTATTTGCACTTTAGTAAAAGGAGAAAAAATAAAAAACAGAGAAGTTCCAACTGAAGAGGCCACTCCATCCATCAAAGACTTTTCACAAAAGTCTTCCTTACAGCTGAAGTCGAAGCTCACTTCTGGCCAAAGACCCGTCCAGACCTGTAACTCTGTTGCTCTAGCTAGAATATACCAGGACGCTAGTGGAGATAAGAGGCAAAGATGTGTTTTCTGATCAGATTTGACGTTGATTTAGTGAAGTAAGAGATGAGAGCAGAGGAATAACAAGAGTCTGTGGGCCACTGTAGGGACGCATGGGCAAAGTAGCCCTCAGACTCCTCTGCATAGGAAACTAAGTGAAAGTCTTCATCACATCTGCAGCCTCGTCATTTTCATGAAATGCAGAAAGACTTTATAGAGAGAGAGTGTTACAGCTTTTTTTTCTTTTTAAAGTGAAAAGGATATTTGTGATCCTTAGGTGCTAAAAACAGGCAGTTCTGGGAAATAAGTGCTGAAAATTATGTCCATTTATGTGTTTTGAGCATGTCATTCCCTCAGATGAACCAGTGAAATTGGCACTAAGCCATGTTGCAAGCTGAGTGGTCCAAAACCAAACAGGCTACACTATTTGAATTACCTTTTTTTAAATTAACTTTTATTTTAGAATAGTTTTAGATTTACAGAAAAGTTGAAAAGATAGTACGGAGAGATTACCCAGTTCCTCTTATTATTAACATCTTTTGTCTCAATTAGTTAACCAATAGTTACACTTGATTATAGTGACGTCTTTATTTCATTCAGATTTCTTTAGTTTTTAGCCAATATCCATTTTCTGTTCCAAGATCGTATCCAGAACACTACATTATATTAGTCATTATGTTTCCTTAGGCACCTCTTGGCAGCAACAGTTTTGAGTTGCCTTTTTGACCTAAAAGAATTATCCTGTTTAGGATTAAAGTATATTAATTAGAGGGTGGTGTCGTAATTGCTTCATGTATAGACTCCATGCAGTGTGAATTTGTCTGATTTATCACTGCATAGCATAGTGCTGTCATATAATAGGTGCTCAGCATTTTTTAATGGCTCATTATTAGATTACTGGATGCCTCAAGAATGGATGGATAGATAATGCTGTGTTAATATTACTTGCTAAGTTAGATGATTTTAAAGCAGTAGTTAATCTTATGCCATAGTTTCCTGTGTTCCTGAGATCATTATTTATTTTTCTTATTTTTCCTACTTTTACCAAAGAAATACTCAGCAGATCATTATACACCTTTCCCTTCTGACCTGGCTTTCCTCTCAGAGCAAGTAGCTGCTGCCTGTGGATTTCAGGGTTTCCGAGCCGAAGCAGGTATCCTGAATTACTACCGCTTAGACTCCACACTGGGAATCCATGTAGACAAATCTGAACTAGATCACTCCAAACCCCTGCTGTCATTCAGGTAAGTTAGTTCCAGGGATTTTGATTTACTTTTTATCATTTAATTCTTTTTCTAAAGCATTTTAAGCTAAAATAAATAAATAAAAACATAAAACTTTAAAAAATGGGCTCTATAATCTTTCAGTTCTGACAATTAATCATAAAGTAAAATTAACCTAGTCTTTTAAGAGCAGCGACCAGATTACAGTTACTATTTCTGTTTAAGATGAATGGATTCTGCCTTTTGTAATGAGAAGTATTGTCAGTGCTCTGTGGAATACACAAGTGGAAGGCTATAAAACAAAGTGACCTTTTTGGAATAGAGGGCAGAATGTAGAGCAAAACACAAAAGTCTGAGTAGTTTACTCTCTTTGTCTTCGTAAACATAGTTTGTGCACAATACTGTGCCTGTATCTCAACAAAGAAAGTGCCTCTTATTGATTGCCTTATCTTTAAAGTGAAAGAATGATAAATATAGTAAAAGACTCAAATAATTTTATTGAAAGACTTAAATCTTAAAGATGCATCAGTAAAACTTACATTGATAACATTAAAACTAAATTCTTCATTTGCTTATTTAACTGCATCAAATTTTATTTTGCAGCAGGTCTGTGGGCTGTCATAGTATAGGTAACAGATCATGGGTTGGTCACTCATAGACCCAAGCCAGAGGAGAAGGATCTTAGCACAGTTTAAAATAGAGAATTTTAGCCCGGGCAACCATAGCAAGACCCCCATCTCTATACAAAAAAAATGTTTTAAGAATTAGTGTGGCGTGGTGGCCCACGCCTATAGTCCCAGCTGCTCGGGAGACTGAGATGGAAGGATCGCTTGAGCCCAGGAGGTTGAGGCTGCAGCGAGCTATGATTGTGCCACTGCACTTCAGCCTGAGCAACAGAGTGAGACCCTGTCTCTATTTTTTTTTTTTTTTAAAAAAGGATTTGGGAGCAATAAGTATTGAGCTGAAATTAGGAAATAATGCAGTTGGCAGTAACTTCCTGAATTATGGTTAATAACAGAAACTTACTATTCCATGTTTTTTCTACATATTTTTTATAGCTTTGGACAGTCTGCCATCTTTCTCCTGGGAGGTCTCAAAAGGGATGAGGCCCCCACAGCCATGTTTATGCACAGTGGTGACATCATGGTAATGTCAGGTGTCAGCCGCCTCTTGAACCATGCAGTCCCTCGAGTCCTTCCAAATCCAGAGGGGGAAAGCCTGCCTCACTGCCTAGAGACGCCTCTCCCGGCTGTCCTCCCCAGAGATTCAGTGATAGAGCCCTGTTCTGTGGAGGACTGGCAGGTGTGTGCCAGCTACTTGAAAACTGCTCGTGTTAACATGACTGTCCGACAGGTCCTGGCCACAGACCAGGACTTCCCTTTGGAACCTACGGAGGAGAAAAAAAGAGACATCACCACTGAAGGTTTCTGCCGTCTGGATGACCGGAATAGCCCAGTAAAACGGGCTGGGATCAACCCTGACAGCTGAGGCTTGGCCATCCCATTCTTTCACGCAGGCAGGTCTTGCAGTAAATGACCATGCTATTTTGTATTGCCATGGACTTTAGCACCAAAATAAGCCAAACAATAGAGACGGGGAGGACCTCATCATTGATCACACTGTTTGTTGCCTTGGAACCCACCCTGAAGAGTAAACTGATTAACCACTTTGCTCAGAGCAGTGTCTGACCTAGTCCAATCCTAGTTAGATGTTGGCACTACTGTATGTTGAAAAGTCAGTCCGGGGAGGTACTGTTCTTCCACAACAGCCTTCTCAGCCTCTACCATTACCTCGCAGGGTGGTACAAGTGAATTTCCATGTCTGCAGAGTCTTTAAATACCTCAGATTTTATCAATGGGAACTGTAGTACTCCTCCCCCCACACCTGGGGATGTGTGGCAGTTGCGTCCTGTGACCCGGCCATTAGGCTCATCCCTCAGCTCCTGCAGTCGTCATCGAATTCTTTGATCTTCTCTCCATCCTCTAGAATCCTGTACACATTAAGACAGTGGAACTGGCAATCTTGTCCCCTAGAAAAGAAAGTAATCACAACTCTCTCTCTTGCCTAAAAGATTCGTAAATCCAAGGAAGGGGGAACAGTAGTTTCTCCACGTTTCATTTCCGTCTCCAAACTCCCTGTTGGCTTTTTAATGCGGTTTTAATTGTTGGACTTAAAAAAGTCCCGAGGGTGTTTTGTTGCTCTTTTCTCCATGAATAAACTTAACTCAATTTTAAATAAAGATCTGTATCTGTCTTTGTGGGTTAGTGTATCTGGGGTTAGTTTTTTTCCCTTTTGTTTTTCTCTGCTGTATTGTTCATGCTATTGAAGCCCTCTAGCTGTTGCTGCCCTGCACCAGTCCTTTCTCTGTGGCTCTCTCACAGGAGAGAACTTTCCTTGATACTCCCCAGTCACTACTGTCTCATCTGATGTTCGCCTTGGAAAATGCATGAAGCACCAAGTTTTAGTCTTTGTACCCTCTCAACAACTTGACTCGCTATAACCTGAGCCAAGTTACTTTATATTTCTCTAGACCTCAGTTTCCTCATTCATATAATGAAGTTAATATTAACTACCATCTTGCTAGGGGGATATTGATATTTAAAAAGGAATTTAGTGCTCCTTTCTAGAAACATGATGTTTTATTACAATTTGGGCTCTTGAAACATCCTTCCTTCCTTGCTTGTGTAGAGGACTGACTAGAAGCCACTTTGATTCCTGCTGCTTATGACTTGTCTTACTGAATTTGCATCTCTCCTCTCTTCTGCCTTTTTTTTTTTAATTACTGGCATTGAATATTGAGTTCAGATGGTAATCACAGGTGTCTTTTTAAGGAATAAGGATTAATATGGATCCACCCCTTATGTGCAAGCTAGGTTCTAAAATTAGCACATGGTAGGGAATTTTTATATAATTAAAATTACCACTGGGAAAATCCCTTAAATTTTCTACAATGTACATTAAATATGACCCATCAGAAACCAACAGATTTTAGTAAATCCAACAGAGACGATTTATCCTTAGCATTAAAACAGTTTACTCTTTCTTGACTTGAGTATCAGATAAAGGCATTGGCTTGTGTATAGTAGCAATGTTGTACAAAAAATACATATCCAAATGTAGGTTCACACTCCATGAAGTGAGAGGCTTATGCTGTGAGAAGCGAGTGGAAACAGGCCAGCAATAGAATAGCAGAGTCCTGTCTTCCGTCCCATGCTCCGCTCTAGGAAATGTGCTCACTGAGTGGGATGGTGAGCAAAATTGTTTGCACAATGAAATTATCTCTCTTATTTTTGTTTATATTTATTTTTATGAAACACTTGGAGTTGAAGACGTATATAATGCAACTCTACTTATGGTCTTTTACAGAAAACTGTATAATCCAGAACATTTACATGAGAGTGATCCCCTTTTGTTTAAATGTCTACCATACATTTTCAAAGTCAGAGGTCAGCAAACTATGACCCACCTCCTGTTTTCGTACTGCCCTTGGGCTAAGAATAGTTTTTACATTTCTAAAGGAATGGAGGGCAGGGGAATCAGAAGAATATTTTATGACGCATGAAAATTATATAAAATGCAAATTTCAGTGCTCATAAATAAAGTGTTATTGGAACACAGCCACATTAATTGATCTACATATTACCTGTGGCTGCTTTCATGCTGTAGTGACAGAATTGAGCAGTTACGACAGAGACCGTTTAGCCTACAAAGCATAAAAGACATGACCTGTTCCTCTACAGAAATAGTCTGGACACCTAGAAAAGAACCTAGACCCCTAGAAAGGACCCTAGGAAAGAACCTGAAACCAAGAAAAGGGACCAAGGGGAAGATTTTCGTTTTTATTAAGGACTTTTTATTATTTCACACCAAAGGAAGAAATAAAAATGCTAGAGTAGATAGTATGATCTAGGATGGTGTTAAAAGTACAGTCACAAATGTTAGGCCGGGGGAAGTTGGTACTATAATACTCTACTAGTAGAAATGTAAATTGCTATAGCCCGTGAGGCACAGTTTGGTCTCATGTAATGTGTAACTTTCCTTCCCAGTTTGGCCAGGGCAGTCCTGGATCTCCTTTTCCTCTCAGCAATGGTCTGGTTTGATGATAAATTACATGGTCATCCTAATTATGTTTTCAAATGTGTATTCTTTGACCCACTAAATTTCACTTGTAGGAATTGAGTAAGGAAGTAATTATCAGCCGGGCATGGTGGTGGGTGCCTGTAGTCCCAGCTACTCGGGAGACTGAGGCAGGAGGATCACTTGAGCCCAGGAGTTTGAGTTAGCAGTGAGCTATGATGACGCCACTGCACTCTAGCCCGGGTGACATAGCAAGACCCTGTTTCAAATAAATAAAAATAAATAATCAGAGCTGTCCAGAAAGATTTCTGTATAAGAATGCTTATAATAGTGAAAATTTGAAGTAAGTATCTAGCAACAGGGAGTTGGTTAATTAAATTCATACATTTTTTCAACAGATGGTTATTGAGCACTGTTCTTTGGCTACACAAAGTACCTGCCTTGTGGAGCTTGTATCCTACTGAATATGCCATAACCATTTAATAGAAAACTGTAGCCATTGAAAGTCACGTTTTACAAGAACAGTTAGAGATGTGGGAAGGTACTTATACTTTATTTAGGTGAGAAAATCCAATTATAAAACTTCATGGTAACCTAATCTTGTACAGAATGTTTACATATAGAAAAAAAATTGGAACGATGGGTATACCAAAATGTGAGTGATGGTGGGGTTACGATTGATATTTGTGCTTTTCTGTATTTCTGATTTTTTAAAATTAAAAATCTTTTTAAATCACTTTTTAAGAAAAGAATAGTGTGTGTTTTTGTTTTTTTTAAGATGATACTCCTTGACCTGGTAAGTCTATCTCTACCTGGTATTTAGAATGCAGATCTGGAAACAACAACAACATTGTCTAACAAAAGGGTCTTGTTAATTATTTTATGTAATAAACTACTATATAGCCACTACAAATCATGTTTTAGAAGAATGTTTAATAATTGGAAGAAATGCTCGATATATTAACTGAGAAAACCAGCTCAAAAAGAGTATGCACAACATTTACCAATGTTTTTAAAATGTTAATGTGCATAGAAAATACTGGAAGTTTATAATATTCTTATATTTTCCAAATTTTCTATAGCCAGCATAAATTGCTCTTTTAAAGAAGGCCTTTGTGCTGCTTTTTGAAAGGGGATAGGTAAAGCACACGCTGAGTTCAGCAGCAGCAACTTGGTAAAGTGTCACACTCACTTCTGTAGACGTGTTGTTCCCTGATCAGTTCCCTGGCCAGTCTGAAGCCCTTACGGTTTCTTTCGCACTTCCTCTTGCTTTAAGGTACATTTGGTTAAGATGGATCAGCTCACTACTCTTTGCTTATTATTTCAGTGGATCCTCTTACGTGTGCCCATTTTCAGCCCCCCAGGTCTGGATTTTCCCGGAAGGGTCCCAGTCCCTCAGTGGTACATGGATGTATCATTGCTGAACAGGACAGACTCAGCAGGACTTGGCTCTCCGGTGTTCCCATTCTCTCGGTTTCTTTTTCACTAAGATAAGCTGGTCTTATCCCATTTATCTTTTCCCTTAATCTCAAAGCTTGGTTTATTAGAGTAGAAAAAAAATACCTACCCTTGGTGGATTCAACTAAGGGAAAGGAGAACAGTAGTGAGGTGGAAAGGAGCCCCAGGAGTGACTTGGTCCCAGCATGACTGACGCTGGAGGAGCTGCACAGCAAAGGCGTTTCGCCCGTTTGCTCCCATTTCAAAGGTTATGGTGGAAAAAGCAATGCAAATCTAGTTTTTTAGCCTGGGTAGTAAATTTTTATTGATTTTCCTTTCGAGCAGCTACCTACCCTATCCAAATTTGAGCCCTCATAGTGACAGCTTTGTTGGCTCTCAATTTTATTGCTAAGACAATTCTTACTAAAATAAGATGGGGTAGTAGATGGAAGGTGAAATTGAATGGTTATTGGAGAACCTAAATTTTAGTAACAATTCCAGCACTTAGCTGTGTGACCTTGAATAAGTCACTCAGCTGAGCCTCAATGAATTTTTTTTTTTTTTTTTTTTGAGACAAGAGTTTCACTCTGTTGCCCTGGTTAGAGTGCAGTGGCACCATCATAGCTCACTGCAGCCTCAAACTCCTGGGCTCAAGCAATGCTCCTGCCTCAGCCTCCCAAGTGGTTGGGACTACCAGCATGTGCCACAATGCCCAACTAATTTATTTAATTTTTTTGTAGAAACGGGGTCTTGCTGTTGCCCAGGCTGGTCTTGAACTCCTGGCCTCAAGCAATCCTCCTGCTTCGGCCTCCCAAAGCACTAGGATTACAATCATGAGCCACTGCACCCTGCTCAGTGAACTTTTTTGAGCCTCGACATCTATAAGGAAGTTTGACCAAGTAATCCTTGTGTTACCTACCAGCTCCGCAATGCTTGAAACGAGAAATTAATCTTACAGAGAGGCTGGATAAACAGCAAGCAAAGCTACTGAATGGGCAAGATTTAATCAACTGTTAGCCGAAGTAAAGTAAGAAAGAACAAAGCAAAACTGGAACTTCCAGCTGGGTGTGGTGACTCACGCCTGTAATCCTAGTACTCTAGGAGGCCAAGGCAGGAGGCTTGCTTGAGCTCAGGAGTTTGAGACCAGCCTGAGCAAGAGCAAGACCCCGTCTCTACTAAAAATAGAAAAATTAGCCAGGCATCGTGGCTCACGAGTAGCCCAGCTACTTGGGAGACTGAGGCAGGAGGATCGCTTGAGCCTAGGAGTTTAGGGCTGCAGTGAGCAAGAGCCTGTCTCTAAAAAAAAAAAAAAAAATCAATTTTTAAAATTTTCAAAATGAAAAATAAATAAGATCTGATAGTGGGTTAAACGATGCAGAAAGCAGCCAATCTGGGCTGCTACTACAAAGGTTCTAGTTCTGGTCTCTGGGTTGGATGCTCCATGGACTGGCTAGAGAATGTATGATCATACCTATCCAGGCAAGAGAACCAACCTGTCATCTTGCTTTTATTTACCCTGAATTCAGGTACCTTGCTGTGTCCTGAAACCTTGGTCTACCTCCCCCATGAACATACCAATCCTGGGCTTTGGTTGCTAAGGCAATCAACAGTCAACCTTAAGGTTGGGCCAACTTGTGAAGCCATAGTCCTTCCCTGAAAAAGATTATTCTTCTAGGGACATGGCTGGGCAGGTAGCATTGAAGAACACAGGGCCCTAAGATTTATTATTTTTGTTAGCGCTATGGTGATGGTACAAAGGAGGAGAGGTGAAATCTCTGCTGTTTTGGGCACACTGAGGTGTGTTTGTGCACATGTACATTTCCTGGGTGCACTGTGTGTTTCCTTTTCTTGTTAGGTATTAACTATCCTATCCCCAAAAGTAAGATAGGCCTACAAGTGCGGCCCCCAGTGACTGCTTCCATTTGCTGTCATCAACAATGATCAAGCACTTCCTGAGAGCCACCAGATACTGGACCTACAGGCTTTGCTTCTTCATATTTAAGAGGTGCTCAGCAGAAAGGCTTCTGGCTCGACAATAGGAAAAGAGGGAACAAACTGCCTCTCCTGTATTTCTGACTACGGAAGATTTTTCTCTGTCTCCAAAGACAGTCATGCTATGTCTGCATTATTAACCAACTCTTCCTGCCTTGGAGGGGTCACATGGTGACAGAATTGCCAAAAGGAGTGAAATAAACATCAGTGTTGCTGCTGTGGTCAGGCATCAAGCCCTTGTTACTTACTCATCCAGCAACTATTGAGCGTCGATGAAGTCACTGTGTCAGATGAATGGGATAGGCGCTATTTCTGCACCTGAGTCCTACTGTGAGTAGGGAAAACACCTACATAAGCAGGCAGTTACCATAAAGTATGTTGTGATGGGCCAAGTGCAAGGTGCAATAGGAGGGGCGTTTAATCCAGAGATGGCAAGGACAGGCTTCTTGTAAGAGGGGCCATAAAAGCTGACAAAGAATGAACTAGAGTTAGCTTCACTACCTGCCTGTTTGGGTAAAGGCCACTTATATATCTCCTCTATCGTTTCATTGGTCTTGGTGGGAGTAACAGCATCTGGAAACTTTTGAACACCTTTCTAACCTTATTAGTTTATGATTCTGTATGACTCACATAAAAATCATTTATTTTGTTCATAGCCCTTTGTACTATCTGCTTTTATATCTTTTGTTCACTCTTTAATATCTGTGTCCTCCAAAGAATAAACTCCCTAAGGCCAAGCCTTTTTTCCTGTCTTATCCAGAGCTATTTCCCTGACCCCTAGAATAGTGCTTGGTACATAGTAGCTACTCAATAAAATATTATTGAACGATTAAAGAAAATTTCTTTGTCATACTCCTAAAGCAACACTGTACGTCACCAGAGTCCCCTGCAGATAACTGGCTGTGGAGGGGGGGCAGCATCATTTTGCATTTGCACATATCCAAACAGCCTTTTTGCTAGGATTTGTTGTTTATCCTGAGTGGGAATGTGGCTAGAAAAGGCATCTCTAGCAACACCAGCCAAACCTCATCCAAATACTCCTCATGCCGTAATCAGGGATCACTCTACTATAAGATCCAAACCTATTACCAAAAGCAACCAAGGGCAGGAAGTGCAGCCTAGCCTCACCAGGAAAGACATCTGGACCCACAGCAGCTGCCATAGTCCCCTCTCCCCTCCCACTTCCTCTGTGGTCTCAGCTTCCTCTGCATGTCTGCTCCCTTCTTATTGCAGCCCTCTCTGTTGGTTTCACTTGCACCGGGCTCCCCCAAATGGCAACTTCAGTCCCTGACTCTCCAGGTTGGTTGCATACAGATAACCCAAATCCAAATTGCTGGAAGAGAATCAGCTTGGCGTTCTTTGGGTCAGTTGTCTACCCCTAGACCAGTCCCTAGACCAGGGAGGCAGGGACACTTGATGATATAGGACTTAACTCTTCAAAACTAAACAAGGACAATAGATGATTGGAAAGGAAAGGATTAGTGGAAGAAATGATTAGCATCTCTGCGGACATTCATTATACAAATTTCCCTTCTAGAGTGCAGTGCCGGGGGATATTAACCCCCGATTGTTGGACCAGCAGATGACAAAAGCGGAGCGTGTCTGTGTCTCTCTCTAGCCCCCTCCCCCAGAGCCTGCTCCCAGTCCCTCCCCCAAACAAGACGTGCCAGTGCCCCCGCGTCAACCCCCCCACACCACCGCCTATCACCTCTCGGGCTCTGTCAAAAGGTTGGAGATGAGGGTAAGGCATCTGTTGCCCCCACTGCCCCATTGCTTTGGAGACCAGAGGCAATTGAGGTGCTTTCAGCCAGAAAAATATAATTTAGGGGCTTGGCATCTGGCTGGGAGCAGAGAGCTGTGTTGCCATGGCAATGCTTCGCTTCATTTAACAGCAGCATATCCCTGAGTTTGGTCACATCCACACTCAGGCACATACAGCACCCTGTCAGCAGCCCCCGCGACGCACGCGTGCGCGCACACACACACCCCTTCAGCAGAACTCCCTTGGCAGGATGCAAAGCCCATTCCTTGCACCCTCCTCCCGTCAGAGACACCTACACTCCCTCATACTCTTTCCTGTAACACCTCGGCCAATCACATAGATTCCAAGAAAACGCCCCCAGACAGCACAGAGCACTCACTCCGGGGGATCCAGAGCGCTGGGTGAATGCAAACCCTCTTAAATAGGCCTGCACCACGTAGAAGGCTGCTGGAGTCCATATGCTTTTCCAGTGTCCCTAACGTACAGCTGCCTCTCCATCTTCCTTTGTCGATCTCCTTTGTATGTCATCTCCAACCCTTTTATAATGCCCAAGAGGATGGGAACAAGGGAGAGGAGCAGTGGTGGCCACTGGTGCACAAATGCTTCTCTGTTTTCTTGAGAGGACAGGGGCCAGCCTCTGGGGAAAGGTACAGAGGGCCAGGACCCTGAATACTCTGTTTCTGCCCCTCCCCTAACCCAGGCAGCAGTAGAAAGGATGGATTAGAGCACAGAGACTTGAAGGCACAAGAATGTCCATTGCAAAACTATTTATAGTGGTGAAATATTGGAAATTGCCTAAATATCCATTAACCGGGAATAGGTAAATAAATTGTGGTGCATCTGTACAACGATGGAGGTTTAAGAGTTATGCAATCGTATGTATTCACATGAAAATATGTCAGCGTAAAGTATGATCCCACTGACGTTTTTAAACTTTACACAGTTCTATACACATGGATATTCGTAATGTGTAGAGAAAGGTCTGAAAGAGTGGGATCAAGAGCGCAGTGGCTCGCACCTGTAATCCCAGCACTCTGGGAGGCCGAGGCGGGAGAATTGCTTGAGCTCAGGAGTTCGAGACCAGCCTGAGCAAGAGCAAGACCCCATCTCTACAAAAAATAGAAAAAATTAGCCAGGCGTGGTGGTGCATGCACCTGTAGTCCCAGCTACTCGGGAGGCTGAGGCAGGAGGATAGCTTGAGCCCGGGGGGTTTGAGGTTACTGTGAGCTACGATGACACCATTGCACTCTACCTGGGCGATGGAGCAAGACTCTGTCTCAAAAAAACAAAAAAAACACAAAAGACAGAGGGGTCGATGAAGACTGTTTCAGTTATCCTTTGCTTCATAACAAACCACCCTAAAAACCTAGTGGCTTAAAACAGCAATAGCTTATTTTTCCTGACTCTGCAGATTGACTAGGTAACTCTTCTGCTGGGTTCTCCTGAATTCAAAGGGTGCTGGCTGTCAGCCGAGCTCTCCCAGGTGTCTACATGCCCCCCCCATCATCCAACAGGCTACACAGGCTTCTGTGGTGTCCCAGGGCCGCACTCCAAGACCACGAAAGCAGAAGCAGCAAGACTTCCGAAGGCCAAGGCCCTGGAACAACATCATGTCTGTCACACTGTATTTGTCAAAGCAAGTCAAAAGCCAGCCCAGTTTCAAGGGGTGAGGAAGCAGACTCTACCTCTTGGTGACATGCCTGGAACTCTACATTGCAAAAGGGCCTAGGGTGGGTTGGGATGGGGAGAATTTGTAGCCATTAAACAAACAACCATTGGCACCTTTCACTTTTTTACACTATGTAATTCTGCACTATGTGTTCATGTATCACTTGTGTAAACTTGAAGGAAACAAATGAAAGAGCAAATCTAAGAGACATAAGCATGACAAGGATTTTGTTGACACGTAATTCAGATAGAAAAGTCAAAGATGACCTCAAGGTTACTAGTCTGGAATTCTAAATTCTAGAGAGCTTTTTGGTTTTTTAAATTAACTGTGAGGAAATAGAGATTGGAATATCCAAGGCTGGAGATGTGACAATATTCAGTGGGCGAGAAGCATGACTCTTAAAGAGCAAAGGAAGAGAGTATAGCTATTCCACCGGATCCCTATTTTACATGAAATAAATGTAATCAGCCTTTGAAATAGCTATACATAGGAAAGAGACGTATATATTACCACTGAGCTGTCAAAACGGATGACAGGATTTTTCATTCTCCTGGCTCACTGCCACTGCTTGCTGGACATTAAGTAAATTCCAGAACCACATTCCCACTCATAAAATGGAATGCGCCTCCCTGATAGGGTATTTGTTTTTTGGAGTTTTTTGTTTCAAAATATTAATTAAGGGGGTACAAGTGTTTTTGTTTCAAGGATATCTTGTATAATACTTAAGTCAGGGCATTTGGGGTGCCCATCACCAGAAGAGTGTTGATTGTACCCAATAGGAAAGTTTGTATCCCACACCCACCCTCCCAGCCTTCCCTCTTCTTGGTTTCTCATGTCCTTTGTGTCGCTTTGTGCCGTGGGTACCCACCTATTAGCTCCCACTTATTAGTGAGAACATAAGGTGTTTGGTTTTCCATTCCTGAGATACTTCGCGTAGGATAATGGTCTCCAGTTCCCTCCACATTGCTGATCCCTGATGATAGGGTATAAGGAAGGGGGAAGGGAAGGGGAGGGGAGGGGAGGAAAGGGAAGGGGAAAAGAAGGCGATGATTTCTTTCACATTTATACAGTATTCCTGCACAGATGGTTTGGTCCATCAGCATGAGCGATACAACACAATGATACCCTCAAAGGCTTGGAAAGAGAGGGCCAGCAAACAAGAAAATGAAACATTTTTCATTCTCAAAATGGCGAGCCGGAAGCACCACGATCCCCGGTGCGTCCCGAGTGAGGGCCGCGTCTGCGTGGGGCACCGCGGCCAGCCCCGCAGCAACGAAGAGTTCCCAGGACACCGTAGGGAGGGGCAGAAGAACAGGACCGTCAGGAAAACACCGGGGATGGAGAAGTCACCTGGGGCACGCACCCCGCAGGCAAGAAAGACGCGTGTGCCTGGGACAGGACCACAGACGGAGGATGTGAGGGAGGAAACTTGTGCCTGTTTCCTTCCTGTGAAGAAAGCTTAATGGCGGGACTTCTGGAACTCTCTCTGCCCCATTGCTGCTTCCGCCCCTGGTGGGTGTGGAGGAGGAGCAGTGACTTGCTCCCTGTGAATTTTGGGAAGGGCCGCTGGGCGCCCTCGCCTCGGACCCACACCATGTCTCTGCCGGGCACGAGCCCGCCTGCCGCGCAGTTCTCCCCCCGCCCCGGCGGCCCCCTCTGCGCGGGAGGCCTGTGCTCCACCTGCTGTCCCTCGGGGCTGTGTGGTGCGTCGTCGGCCTGAAATCCGGCCTTCGGCATGAGCAGCCTCAGTTGCCTGAAGACCTAAGGCCACATCCTACAATTTGACCTCTTATCACTAATAAAAGTGATAGTTCACCTTCCACATTTCCTTTTTGTTTTATTTCTTGACTGCAAAACCCAAGAAGGAAATAAGAGTCCTATTTATTGGGAGCCCTCTTGAAGCCTGTATTAGTTATTTATTGCTGCAAATGCCCCCAAACGTAGTGACTTAAACTGGTAAATATTTATGATGTCACACGGTTTCTCAGCTTGTCCGAGAGGTTTAGGAGGCTCAGGGTCCCTCACACGGTGGCGGTCACGCTGTCGGTCGGGGCTGCTGTCGTCTGAAGCCTGGTGTGGCTGGAGCATCGGCTTCCAACCTGGCTGTTGGCAGAAGCCTCAGTTCCACACCACGTGGGCCGCTCCACAGAGTGGCCCAAGTGTCCTCATGACATGGCAGCTGTCTTCCCCTGAGCAGTGACCCAGTGATAAAGAGGAGGAAGTCAGGTGCCTTTATGACCTAGTTTCTAAAGTTGCATGCATCACTTTCACTTGATTTTTTAGCAGCCAGTCCCTGAGTCCAGCCCCAGAGGGAATTAGGCTCTGCCCCTTCAGGAGGGCATCAAAGAATTTGTGGATCTTACTGAAAACCACAGAGTCCCCAACAAGGGAAAAGGGACTCAGCTCTCACAGAGAAACAAGTCAAGAGTTGGAGAAAAAGAAGTCTTCTATTCAAACAGCTTTTTAAAAAAAACCACTAACTGCAAGGGTTTGTGCTGCATATTCCCGTAAAGGCAGAAATACTGCAAGATCCTTTTGCTCAAGCTCAAGAGGACACATCCTTGGGCACCGCACTTTGGAAGATGCTCTCTCCTCTGGCCACACCCCTCCCTGCAGGCTCAAGGGAGGTGCCTGCCCAGAGTCCTTCTAGATGCTCGAGTACCTAAGACCCCAAAATCCTCTTCCCAAGTGGCCCCAGCCTGCTTCTGGGCCTGCGCAGTCTTCATCCTCAGCTTCATCTTCCCACCAGCGTTCGCGCCCCGGGCCCCGGCAGCTCTTCGTGGGAGTGTGGCGAGGGCCTGGCCCTGCAGGCTGGGGTGTGCAGTGTCCACACGTGCGGCGTGGCACAGAGGCAGGGACGGGAAGGGAAGGAGGCCTGGCTGGGAAGGACATGATGATGCCTGGAGGTCAAGGGGCAGTCCTTTCCTTCCTCCCCTGTCTACAATCCTGCAAGTTGGCCTCAGCCTGCCGTAAGGGGCACCCCTTTGGCGCTGCCCAGGACAAGCAGCCCCTCAACAACTGGCAGGTGTGGTGGCACTTCTGAGCCCAGGCCTCCCTCTAGTGACCAGTCAGAGAACTACATCCAGAGGCTCCTTGCTGCTCTCCCAAATGGACACCTCTTCCGGAACCTGCTTCCCAGAACACAGACCTGATCCCCTTGTTCTTTGCTTAGAAACCTCAAACACAAAGAGCACAACCTCCCAAGCTCCCTCCCCTCCCACCTGCATTCAGGGAAAAGATGAAGGCCAAGCCCTCTCCTGGTTTACACAACACCAGGAGTCGCAGGAGGCCTTGCTCAGTTCTGAGCCAACCTGTATTTCCAGAGGCACTCAGAGCCAGCATCTGCCATGACACACACACACACACACACACACCCCTCCCTCCACCACCTCTGTTACACACAGAAACGTGCACACCACTCTGCCACACACACACACACACCCCCCGCCACCCTCCACTGCCACTGCTTGCCACACCGTGCACACCACACAGAACATGCCGTAGATTCTCATGCCTCTCTTCTTTTGGGAGCAATAAACTGTCCACCTTTGTCCATCCAACAAACCTTTACTCCTCCACCAAGACTCATGTCACAGCTTCCTTGAGGCTTTAAACTCTGACCCCCTGAGGGAGAATTAATGGCCCCCAGCTGGGTTTCCCAAACACTTTTGTGCAGAGCGATCACTAACATATATCAAGCACTAGGCATTATCTCATTTAATCCCAGGGGACAACCCTAAAAGCCAGGTGCCAATATCATCCTCATGTCACAGATGAAATGGAGAGGAGGGGGTTAGATCTTGGGCTCAAGGTGACACGAATAGCAAGAGCTGCGCGGTGCCCACGTGCTCTCTCTCAGCCTCTGGGCTACCTCCCAAACCGTGGTTTAACACAGGCGTCCTTGTTTCCTGCCCTCTTGCCTCCGAATCCCCAGTGTGAAACACCACGCCCTGGTAGGGCCTCCATGGATTTCCTGAACTGAATGGGGGACAGGAAGGGTTAGCTTTGCCTACTACAATTTTTCTCAGGTCCTTTAGTTCCAAACCCTGATTCTAAATCTCCCCCTAATGTTAAAAATCTTGTTCCCCCTCCTTTTTGCAATGTATTTGAAAAAAAAATCTTGTTCCCCTGACATGGAGCCATCCAGACATACTAAACCAGCGAGGGCAGTGGGCATAGCTTGCAGTGTCAAGAACACTGGACTAAGGAAGACTAAGAAACAGGGTCTTGACCGTCCATCCCCCCACCTCTAAATTAACTCACCCCAGCCTGGCCAGGACCATCAGAGCTTGTGCTGGCACCACTGGGTGCTCCCTTAGGACAACAGTGTGTGACCCCAGGCCCACAGTCCCTGACGCCCTTTCTTCCCGCCATGGGCCAGCCTGCCCTCAGCCCTTCTCCTTCCTTCCCCTCTCCCTGCCTTCCTGCCTGCCTTCTTTGCTCTCTTTTCTCTGATTTGGGCAACACGCATTACATAAACACTCTTTTGTCCACCTGGAGTGCTCAAGTTGCTAGGTTGCATCCGTTTCTTCCATTTTTTCTTCAACAATGGAAATACAGGGTCTCTTTTTTCTTCCTGATTATGAAAGTAATACAATCTTGTAAAAAATCCAAACACAAATGTTTAAAGTAGAAAGTGAAAGTTGCCAGGCACGCCACTTCAACAAGAGAACCACCGTTTTCATTTTGGTTTATAACGTTCCAGATTTGCATGTGTGCGTGCATGAGTTTGCCATTTCTTTAATCTGAATCATAAATGAAGACCTCTCTCTCTCTCTCTCTCTCTCTCTCTCTCTCTCTCTCGGTTGAAATGATAACGCTGCTACAAGGTCTTGGTCACAGACCACCCAGATTCATTCCAACAGAATTCTCTAACTTCAGTTGGTAAGGAATAAGAATAGGGAATATTGGAACCTTTGGTTCCAGAAGATTCCCGAGGTCCTTATCCCAACTGGCCATAAAAGGTCTATGTATAAAACGATCTTTTCTAAGCCATAGTAAAATCTTACACCATTTCCTCAGAACAAGGCTCCTACTTACCTGTATTTACCAAAACTAAGGGAGCCCATTGGCACCACATTGCCCCCACCCCATAATGACACGCCTCTGCTCTCGCATAATTTGATGTCTTCCCTTTAGGGTAAAGCAGAGGATGGCAGCGTATTGGGGTGGGGGAATGGGGGATGCACTCTAGCAGGCATTCGTTCATTCTGCAAGCACTGGCTGCGGAGATCGGAGTAACACATAGGTCCTGCTCACAGGCTGTGGGAATGATCCGCTTCTCCACACAGTGGCAGCGACATCGAAGGTAAAGGGTAAAATGCCAGACACGTGCACAGAGTATTACTGATTCACACTACCAGACTCACCAGAGACTTACGTGGAAAAGCCAGGAGAGCAGTTTAATCATTTCCTGATAAGAAATAAAACTTTTAGGCCAGGCGCGGTGGCTCACGCCTGTAATCCTAGTGCTCTGGGAGGCCGGGGCGGGAAGATTGCTTGAGGTCCGGAGTTCGAGACCAGCCTGAGCAAGAGTGAGACCCCCGTCTCTACTAAAAATGGAAAAATTAGTCTCTACTAAAAATAGAAAAATTAGCCGGGCACAGTCCCAGCTACTCCGGAGGCTGAGGCAAGAAGATCGCTTGAGCCCAGGAGTTTGAGGCTGCAGTGAGCTATGATGACAGCACCATGCTCTACCCAGGGCGACAGAACAAGACCCTGTCTCAAAAAGAAAGAAAGAAAGAGAGAAAGCTTCTAAATAGATTGGTCAGCTACTTGTATTTGCCAATCATCACATTCTCTCCCTGTGGGTTTATAATACAAGTGATAATAATTACATATATAATCATAGTATAAATAATTACAGTTACTCTTTGTTGAGTCCGCACCACGTGCTAGGTACCGTGCTG
This sequence comes from Daubentonia madagascariensis, assembly GCA_023783475.1. Classification (NCBI taxonomy): domain Eukaryota; kingdom Metazoa; phylum Chordata; class Mammalia; order Primates; family Daubentoniidae; genus Daubentonia; species Daubentonia madagascariensis. Next base: position 37,365,345 of record JAKFHU010000485.1, on the reverse strand, counting down.
AGCGTGTTATCTTCATTTTCTCATATAAGCCTCTCCACAATGCTATGTGGAGGGTACTATTCATATCCCCACTTTACAGATGGGGTTCAGGAATGCTCAGAACAACTAAGTGGGGGACCCAGAATTTCAACCCAGTTCTGCTTGCCACCAAGACCCAAGCTCTGCATCACTCACTTGTCCTGACTCTCTTCCCACCTGAGAAACCAGATAGTAATCTGGAATCAGAACAAGGGATGTTAGGTGGAAACTCTTAAACACAGCTCAAGTGTAACTGATTCTCTTTGGAGCCCATCTCAACACAACGATGCATCACAAAGAAAGCACAAATCTGACTTCCAAAGTGTCAGTGATAAAAATTTTTTGTTTTTTATTTTTTTAGATATGAGAGTTCATGATATTTGCCCAGGCTGGTCTCAAACTCCTGGCCTCAAGCAATCCTCCCGCCTCAGCCTCCCTGAGTAGCTGGGATTACAGGTGCCCCGCTTGAAAGTCCATTTTCCTGAAGTTTTATGAAAAGAAGAGTCCAAGAGGTTACATATCACAAAAATCCAAAACATCTCGTTTCCACATCCCTCTCCCCAAAGTCGCCCCCCTCTAGCAGCTGTCCACAGGCCCCCTTCTCCCTGTCTACCTCGTCCCACCCCTCCTTCCTCTTGAACTCTTCCCCTTCTTCATCCAGACTTCTCCTCCCTCCTCCGAGATCTTTACCTTGGTACTTATCTTGGAGATTACAGATTGATAACCCCAAACACAGCCCACAAAAGAGTTTTATTTGGCCTACATAGCATTTCAAAATCTTGAATAGTTGCCATTACTTAAAACCAGCAGACTACACATGAAGATTTGACTTCGAATTCAAAACCCTTTATTCACACAGCAATGACTGCTTGGAGCTGAACGGCCGCTGGTCCTTTGGGGAACGTGGCTGAAGCTTCACTTGATCACTGTCCTCCCTTCCCTGGAGTCTGCAGACCCAAGTCTGAGGGTCACTTCTCTTTGTCATCCTCCTAACCCATGTGAGTAATCAGCCTGGCCTCTCCAGGTATTTCCAAGCCCTCTCTATTTCTTTATTTGGATACCACACAATAACCAGCACAGCTAGACTTTGGAGCTGACCTCGGGGTGGATTTGTGTGCCATGCCTATAAATGTATTTGAACACCTTGTAAATGTGTCACTGATTAGGAAGCCGGTAGCTCTGCACTGGTTCTTTTTTTTTTTTTTTTTTTTAGAGGTGGGGTCTCGTTCTTGCTCAGGTTGGTCTTGAACTCCTGAGCTCAAGTGATCCTCCCACCTCAGCCTCCCAGAGTGCTAGGATTACAGGCGTGAATCTGCACTGGTTCTTTTTGAAAAGTCCAGGCTGGGCTCTTCTGCTCACATGAAATTATCCAAATGGGTGTACCCCTGGACCACATGCACCCTGCGCTCAATTGAATGCTGAGCAAAGTTCAGACGTATCTTCTAGGGACATGCTCTTATCACAGAGTAAGAGTCAGTTGTGCAATAAAAAGTGAATGCTTATCATATCACATGGTGATAATATAACATAGATAGTTTTAATCCTCATTTTGAGATTGGGTGCTTCTAATCTGACATGTATTTATGATAAGCAAGAAGCTCAAGGCTTAGTGATTCAACTTTGCTTGGGGATTCATTTAATTAAAAATTTCTTGAGATTGAAAGGGGAGCTTTTATCATCTCTGTTAAGCCAAATTTCTACAGTACTTTGCTGTGGGAGGCTGTGTTGTTGTTTATGAGTATTCTCTGCTCTTCCCTTGGGCAGGATTATATTTCCTTACTTGTTGACATCAAGCTTGACCATGTGATTTGTTCGGGCCAGTAAATGTGAGCAGAGTGATGTGTGCTAACATTAGAGCTAGAGCTCTAAGTGCTATCGAGTGGTCTGCCACAGTTCTCTTTTCCATCTGCCACGGTGAGGACAGCCAGGCCCTGGCGTGAAGGCCACATGCAGTGGAACTGCCACTGACCCCTGACTGACCCAGAACACGAGTGAGAAATAAACTTTTGTCATTACACATCACTGAAACGTTGGGATCATTTGTTACAGTGGCATAACCTAACCTATCCTGACCAAGACCTGTGCAAACAAACCAAAAATACTAACTCTGATGCTGAGGCTGTCAAGACAGTACATCGAAATAACCCCAATTTGAATTTTTCCTATTCATCAGAATGATCTATTATAACTCTTCTCATTGACTGAGAAGTAAATGTTATGAATTTAAACTTACAAAATAATTATATACTAATAAAGTGTTCTCCCTATTTAATATGATACATACAAATACAGTAGTCTCCCCTCATTTGTGGTTTCACTTTCCATGGTTTCAGTTACAGTTTCAGTACAGTACAATGAGATATTTTAAGAAAGAGAAAGAGCACAGTCACATAACTGTTATTACAATATAGTGTTATAATTGTTCTATTTTATTATTTGTTATTGTTAATCTCTTACTGCTTAATTTATAAATTAAACTCTATCATAGGTATGTATGAATGTATAGGAAAAAACATAGTATATATAGAGTTTGGTACTATCCCTGGTTTCAGGCATCCACTAGGGGTCTTAGAACTTATCCCCTGTGGATAAGGGGGACAACCGTATACATGCATATATTTTATTTACATATATATATGTGTATGGTCTCTGTAAATTTTTATTTGAAAAAATAGTATTGCTTGTAATAATTTTGTAAAATATATATATGTATATATATATGGTCTCTGTAAATTTTTATATGAAAAAATTGTTCTGCTTGTAAAAATTTTGAAAGTCTCAGGACAAAATTCTGGTGTTGGCCAGGCACGGTGGCTCACACCTGTAATCCTAGCACTCTGGGAGGCTGAGACGGGAGGATCACTTGAGCTCAGGAGTCCAAGACCAGCCTGAGCAAGAGTGAGACCCCCGTCTCTACAAAAAAAAAAAAAAATTAAAAAAAAACCCAACAACATCCATCATGCCTTAACATTAAAAAAGAAAAAAAAAGAAAAAAAAATTCTGGTGTTTATGGGGCAGATCACCCTCCCAAGACAAAGCTCACATGGGAACTGTCAGTGTTTGCTCTTTGGCGTCTCCTTTTCCAAGCATCCATTGCTGATCAACCCCTTTCCAGTGGACACCTTTCTTGAGGTAGGTCCATAGCATCGACCAGGCTACTATGTCAAGTTCTGCTCACCTGGAAACCATTCTGGCTCTTTAAGGTAGTATGTATATTTCTGCTCAAATCCATTGTAAGTGAAATATTTTTTGATTATTGCAGTAATACACACACATAGCAAAAAAATACATTCCAGAGTATAATATGATAGTAAATTCTCTCTCCCTTCCCCCACCCCCAGTTCTACTCCTCAACAGTAATCATGTGAGAAGCTTCTAATCAGGGCTGACTGTGTGACCTGTGCAGTCACACAGGGCCCTAGAGCACAAGGTCTCTGTGCCTGGCTTAATGCTCTGCCATTGCCATCTTCAAATTCTTAATCATTTTTGAACAAGGGGCCTAGCGTTTTTATTTTGCATGGGGCTCCCAAATTATGTAGCTTTCTAGAAACATTTTTATGCACATACAAGCATATGTAAACGTGTGTTTGCTTATTTTTTAACATGGTGGCTCAATTCTCACCAACCCTTTTCTTCTTCCTGGGCCTGCAGGAAGACTACATTTCCCAGGGTCTCTTGCAGTTAAGCTGGAACTTGTGCCTGGGCTTTGGCCAGTGAAAAGGTGGGCACAAGTGGGCCACCCCACTTTCAGGAAAAGCCTCTAAAAGGACCTGCCCAATATTCTACATACTTCCTGTCTTATCTGTATGGCTGTTGTAAAGGATTCTGAGATGGCACAGCCACATGGTAGGAAAATCCTAGATCCCCGAGTCACCATTTGGAGGAGAACCACTTGGGAGAGCCAGTAACTCATGTTAGGCCATGACGTGAGTGAAAAATAATCTGCTATGCTGTCAGGCTGTAGAGACTCTGGGGTTGTTCATTACAACAGCTAGTGTTAATTATTAAAACACACACAATGGGGTCATGCTGCATATGCCTTTTAGCACCTTTTAAAAATCTTAATATACTTTAGGAATGTTTTCATCCTATGTATTTTGAATTTATAGTTTAACTCATTGTGAGTTCTTGGTAGGAAACTCACCTTGAGTAATGACAGCCTAAGCTGTGGGTGTCACACATAGAGCTAGAGAACTTCTATGAAGCTGTTTGGGCCATTCCATTCCCCCAGATGTTTTCCTTCTTCTTCAACTCAGTCCTTCAGTGGGACTGACTCCTATAGACTGCATTTCCCAGGACTTCCCATATCATCTGGCTTCCTGCTCCATCTCGCCAGTGGAAGACAGGAGATAACAAGGCAGGAGAAAGGGAAAGGCCAGGGTATCTTTCCCCTTCTCTCTCTGCCTTGGGTAGCAGCTTCAGCAGCAGCTGCATCTCCCGTGTCTCCAGCTCCCGCTGGACAGGTCCACCACAGTTCTAGCTTTCCACAATTGACCTCCATCCCTGGGCTCTGGCAACACCATCTTCCCTCTTTACCTTTTGTTACAGACTGAATGTTTGTGTCTCCCTAAAATTTGAATGTGGAAGCCCCAATCTCCAATGTGACTATATTAGGAGATAGGGCCTTTATGGAGGTAATTGAGGTTAAGTGAGATCATGAGGTTGGGGCCCTGGTCTGAGGGAATTAGTGTCTTTATATGAAGAGACACAAACAAGCTTGCTTGCTCTCTTTCAGCATGTGCACAAAGAGGTCATGTGAGCATACAGTGAGATGGCAGCTGCCTACAAGTCAAGAAAAGAGGCCTCAAAATGAAACCTTGCCGATGCCTTGATCTTGGACTTCCCAGCCTCCAGAACTGTGAGAAACTAATTTCTGTTGTTTAAGCCACCCAATCTGTAGTAGTATATTATGGCAGCTGGAGCAGACTAAGACACCCTTCCAGCTTAGGGGTAGTGGTAGCATCGCTATTGGTAATTTCTAGGCTGTCTCCCTGTCTCCTGTGGACTTCTCAGCTTTTCTATTACCAACTCTCTGCATTAAACGCCCTCTGTTTCAAATGCTCAAAGTGCTTTCCCTTTTCCTGGTTGGACCCTGAATGTTTCACTTTATTGTTCTTGCAGACATTACACGGACTATGACATATCCACCTCCAGTCACTGGCAATATAGTGTGCTACATAAGAAACACATTTTGGCTGGGTGCAGTGGCTCATGCCCATAATCCCAGCACTTCGGGAGGCTGAGGTAGGAGGATTCCTTGGGGCCAGGACTTTGAAACAAGCCTGGGCAACATAGTGAGACCCCCATCTCTACAAAAAGTTTTTTAAAAATAGCTGGGGCATGGTGGCATGCTCCAGTAGTCCCAGCTACTGGGGAAGCTAAGGTGGGAGGATCACTTGAGCCCAGGAGTTTAAGGTTGGAGCTATGATTGCACCACTGCTCTGTAGCCTGGGTGACAGAGTGAGACCCTCTCTCAAAGAAAGAAACACATTCTAAAATTAGGCTGACCTGAGTTTGAACCCTGACCTCCACCCATTTCCTACCTATATAACATTAGTCTCCCTAAGCCTTAGTTTCCTCATCTGCAAAATGGGGATAATAATACTAAGACCTATCTCATAGAGGAAATAGTGCTTCAAACATACTTAGCACAGTGCCTGGCACAGAGTAAGCATTCAATGAGTGTTGGTTAATATAACAGGAAAAAGGACAGGGACTGGGGAGAAGCTGACAGTGTCTACCATAATTACCAGAGTGTTCTCATAATTTACAGTGTATACATCAGTTGTCTGACAGCACTGTGAGCCTCTTGTGCAGCATCCTAGAAACTTGTTTATAATCCCCCACATGTCCAGAGTGATGATTAGAATGTGGGAAAGTTTCAGAAAATTAGATTTTTCCTGATTTTGTAATTACCACAGAAAACCTTACATTAGGCCTGCCCTTTTTTTTGTACTGCCTGAGGCTGGTCCTGATTTACCCTTGGTTTTTGGGCCTTTAATCAAAGGACTGTCCCTGCCAGCAGGTGTGGGGAACCTGCGGGCTTGGGGCCACATGTGGCCTTCTAGATCCTTGACTGCGGCCTTTTGACTGAATCCAAATTTTACAGAACAAACCCTTTTATTAAAAGGGGTGCAGCAGAGAAAGATGAAACTCTTCTGGCCTCCTTTGGTGCTTAAAAAAGAACAGTCTTGAAATGAGAAGGTAGCAGGTTCTCCACCCCCGTATCAGCAAACTTTTTCTGTAAAGGGCTAGGTAGTGAATAATTTCGGTTTTGCAGGCCACTCACAGTTTCTGTTGTAACTCCTCAACTCTGCCTTGGTAGTGTCCAAGCAGACATCAATGAGTGGGTGTTATTGTTTACCAATAAAACTTTATTTATGGACACTGACATTTGAATTTCATGTAACTTTCACATGTCAAGAACTATTATTATTCTTTTGACTTTTTTTTTAACCAATTAAAAATGTAAAGACCGTTCTTAGCTGTCAAGCTGTACAAAAACAGGCAGTAGGCAGAATCCGGCCTTCAGGTCATAGTGTTCTCTTGGCTTTTGCTCAAATTCCTGTGCTGCTTTTTGTTGCCCTCTTTTGTTCCTTCTTTGCTGTGTGACAGTGAGTGAGTCACTTAGCCTCTCTAGGCCTCTCTAGGCCTCTAGTTCTTTACCAGTACCTCAAGAATTGTTGGTTAATATAACGGGAGAAAGGACAGGGTGACAGTACCTCTGGAGTAGCCCTAGATGAGTGTTCTTCAAAACCTGCTCTTCAGTGAGGGTGGAGTGGAGTAGAGGCAGGAGAACAGCTGTTGGTTTTGTTGGTTTTTAAAAATCTATTTTATTTGTTTCGGCTTCCAGGTAAAATTCCATTCAAACAAAAACCTCCCTTCCTACAAATAAGTTTGGAAAATCGGTAATTGGTCCAGTGGTTCAAACATGCCCCCACCACCCGGCCTCCATCAGTAACATTTCAAGGGGTGGAGACGAAACAGAGGTGTAAAAGTTACTTTCCTCCTGAGCACCCCCTTCCTTAGTGCATTTGTTTGTGTCTGGGGGCCTTTCTTCTACTTACAAGTTCCATTCACTCCCTCCTTACTGGTGGGTTTGTTGAGGCCTGGCGCGCAGGGCCGCCCTCGCCGAGCAGCGGGACCCGCCGCGTGCTGCCACCCGAGCCACGCGGAAAGCCCAGGGGGAGAGCTGCAGACAAACAGACCCCACTTCTGGGTTCCCACAATTGTCCCGCTGTTCCTCCGAGGCCCCCGCTATCTGGCTGCCCCGACTTCCTTCCGCTGCCTCCTCCAAACACATCTTCCAGTTTCCCGCCCCCGCCCCTCGGCCAGGGCCTCCTCCCGTTCCCAGCACTCGGGGGACGGGAAGAGCTGGAAGTGACGCCCTGCCCCGAACGGCCCCTCCCCAAGGCTCCCTGCCCACCGCCAGCCGCCGCGGGCCGTGCGCCCGCATCACGGCCGGCCACGCGGGAGCCTGGCGACCCCCAGGGCGGCGTTCCGGCCTCCAGTCCGGCTTTCGCATCCCCGTGGGGCGCCGGTACCGAGGCTGAGCCCGATCTGTTTCGGTGAACTTTTCTAGAGAGAACGGTTGTTGCCAGGGGTCGCAGGGGACACACACAAACCATGTTCTCTTTGGGACTTCAGCCTAAAATAACCAGACGACCTGATTTTCACTCTTTGGGAGGGGAGGGGAAAAGATGGGGGAGGGTCGATCCAATCTCACCCTCCGTTTTCACAGGGACAACGTTTTCTTCTCTAGGGCCACCCCTTTCCTTCCGCCTTGTCCCTCTGCCCACCTCTTCCTTACTCCCCATTCAAGAAAAGTACTTAGGAGATTGAATTTTCACTTCTTAACCGAGGAATTTCTCTGCTGTCTCCCCAACTAGTTCTCACCTCGCTCAGCTTTTCCACGTGCTGCTGGAATCTGCGCCTCTTCCTCAGGCTGCATGGCGCCTTTCGCGCCCACCGCACCCCACGCCTAACCTGGCTCTTACCCCCTTCCCTTCCACCACACCCGATATAGGAGACAGTTTAGCCCATGCCTGCCTTTTCTCTGACAATTTCCTGCACACTCACACACAGCCTTCCAAGGTGGGTCCCAGGCAGCTGTGTTTGATTGGGCATGTGACCTTGCCCCATGGCGTTGTTAACTGGGCCAGAGTGTACATGACTCACAACTGGGTCAAGCATATTCTCTTTTCCGGACTTTGGAATTGGGTTTGAGATGCTAGCAGCAGCCTGAGCTGGTCTCTTGCATGCAGGAAATGTAGATAGAGAGGGCTTTGCCATGTGAATGTTGAATCAGTGAAAACTGGTCTAGAGAGAAAGAGTGAAGAAGGATGCAGATTCTCAGGGAAAAGCAGAGATGAGGCTTGAAGAGAGAATACTGCCTAGGGGTGTGACGGCTTTCCGGTTCCTGCTTCCTGGCCTTCAGGAGGTGCTGCCTTTGGGTCCCTCACAATGAATGTATTGTAAGTCTGTATGAATTAGGATGTATTTGACTGTAAGTAAGAGATAACCTAAATGATAGTGACTTGAACCACTAGGACACATTGTTTCCTTAAGAAGTCTGAAGGCAGGTAGAGCCAGGGTTTGTTCAGCTCAGCCACGTCATCAAGGACCCAGGCTCTTTTCATCTTTTGGCCACTCAGCATGTTGACTTTTCATTCTTGTGCTTGTTGCCTCATGGTCTCAAAACAGCTGCCATGACTCCAGACATCATGTCCTCACATCATTGCATCAAGTAAGTAGAAATGGAGCAGGAGGGAAGGGGCTCAATTTTTCTCAATAAAGAAAAATCCCTCTTTCTTAGAGGCCCGGCAGAAGACTTCTTATGTCTCATTGGCTAGAACTATGTCACTTGTCTACACTACCTGCAAGGGAGGTTGGAAAATTGAGTGCCTGGCAAAGGGGAATTGGATTTCCATGATTACCTTAGACCAATTATGATTCAAGGAACCAGCAGGACATCTGCTTCTCTGAGATCAAGCGATTTCTTCCCTGTCCCTGGACAAAATCTGCAGGGAAGAAGGGGAAAGGAGGAGGGGGAAGGGAAGGGGGAAGGGGAGAAACGGGTGATGCATGGAAAACAGTATCTGCCACACCTTCCCAAAACTTCCTGTTCCATTTAAGCCAATTTAATTGTGTTTGTCACTTGTAACCAAAAGAATCTTGACTAAGACACCTGTTAAAGGGGAATACCTCTTTCCCCATTTCTTAGGTTCACTCAATCACTCTTGGCCTCTGCCCCACTACACACTTCTCCCCAGAGAGGTGGAGTGGGGTACCTGGTTGGTGCAGGACATGTTTCTTGAGGGTAATCTGTCAATGGTCCTGGCGTGGGGAATCTGGTCTCTTTCTTTCTCCCTCCCCACCAGGACCAGTGGGAGAGCAGTGTATGTACATGTTGGAACTCAAACTTTCCTTCAAGTGGGCTGCCCCAAGGTCTAGACTGGAGGCAGAAATTGGCTCTCACACTCAAGCCATATTCTCCCAGGTCACTTATAGTCATAATAAAGGTGACATTTCGTCGGATGACATTTTTGTCAGCTATATAATTTGTGGGATCTAGCGCAAAATAAAAATTACTAAGAATTTAAGATGGCAACAGCAGAGCATCAAACCAAGTGCAGGGCCCTGTGCAACACAGGCCCCATGCCCATGAATTCGCCCATGCACTTTAGTTCTGCATCTGCTGACCCTTTTGTCTTATATCTCAATTGCTTCAGAACTTTGATGAGGAAGGGGATGTTATTTATTGGGTCCTTTTGGACACCAACAACATCTAACATGAATTTTCAGAACATGTCCCTTTTTGTCCCTTCCCCGTTCCCCCAGTGCCCTCATGCACATGCACGTATAGCTATCTTACTCATGTCAAGAAAGCTTAGATTCACATCTACATTTTGAAATGTCTTTAAGCCCCATCATAAAAATTTTAGAAATGAATATGTAGAATACGGGCTTCGGCGTATACAGACTTGGGTTCTGATTTTCCCTCCACCATACATTAGTGTGTGGGTTAGGTCAGTTACTCTTCTTCTACGAGACCCAGTTTCCTCATTTGCAAGGTGGCACACTACAGAAAGTGCATGAAGAGTTTTTGAAGGAATATCATAGTCGCATCACTTCCTTCCTTTTTCTTCCTTCCTTTCTTTCTCTCTTCTTCCCTCCCTCCTTTCCTTCTTCACTTTTATTCAATTGTTATTGAGTGTTCCATGTGCCAGGCACTGTGTTAGGTGTTAAAATTACAGAGTTTAAAAAACACAGTCCTTTCCCCATCAGTGACATTATTCCTGTAAGGATTTTTATTTTTGAATAGAGTATCTTAGGTTTCCTTTTCTTTTTTTTTTAAATTTTTTTAGAATTTTCTTTTTTTATAGAGACAGGGTCTCACTCTTGCTCAGGCTGGTCTCGAACTCCTGAGCTCAAGTGATCCTCCTGCCTCGGCCTCCCAGAGTGGTAGGATTACAGGCGTGAGCCACCGCGCCCGGCCTTAGGTTTTCTTTTCTAACAGCTTTATTAAGGTATAATTTATATACCATAAAGTTCAACACTTATAGTTTAGAACACAGTGGTGTTTGGTATATTTACAGAGTTATCCAATCATCACCACAATTTGATTTTAGAATGTTTCTATCATCTCTGAAAGAAACCTTGTGCCCATTAGCAATCATTCCTCATGCCATTTCCGTCCTGTTATTCTTCACCCTCTCCAGCCCACCCTCACATCCTACCCCCTGCCCAGCCCGAGGCAATCACTAATCTACTTGCTGTCTCTGAGTTGCCCATTCTGGACCAATATGTAGTCCTTTGTGTCTACATATGGCTTCTTTCACTTAGCGTATTGTTTGCAAGTTTTATCAATGCCGTAGCTTGTATCAGAACTTCATTCCTTTTTATTGCTGAATAATATTCCATCGTATGGATATACAACCTTTTGTTTATCCATCTGTCAGTTGATGGACATTTGAGTTGTTTCTACATTTTAGTTATTATGAATGATGCTGCTATGACCATTTGTGTACAAGTTTTTATGTTGACATATGTTTTCATTTTTCCTGGGTAGGTACCCAGAGTAGAATTGCAGGGTGATATAACTCTAAGTTTAACATTTTGAGGACCTATTTTCCAAAGTTGCTGCACCACTCTATGTTCCCACCAGCAATGTACTGGGGTTCCAGTTTCTCCATATCCTCATCAACACTTGTTAATGTCTGGCTTTTTATTTTAGCTATCCTAGTGAGTTTGAAGTGGTACTGCATTGTGGTTTTGATTTGCATTTCCCTAATGACTTAATGATGTTGAGCATCTTTTCATTTATTTATTATCCATTTGCATATCTTCTTTGTAGTAATAACTATTCAAATCTTTTGCCCATTTTTAAATCGGGTTATTTATCTTTTTATTATTGAGTATTATAAGAGTCATTTGGGTGTTCTGGATACAAGTCTCTTATCAAATATATGATTTGCAAAAATTTTCTCTCATTCTATGAGCTAACATTTCACTTTCTGATGGTGTCCTTTGAAGAACAAAAGTTTTTAATTTTGATGAATTCCAATTTATTTTTTATTTAGTTGTTTATGCTTTTGGTTTCATATCTAAAAAACCACTGCCTAGTCCATGATCATGAAGATTTATACCTATGTTTTCTTCTAAGAATGTTATAGTTTTAGCTCTTACATCTTGGATCCATTTTCACTTAATTTTTGTATATGGTGTGAGGTAGGGGTCCAACTTCATTCTTTTGCATGTAGAGATCCAGTTTTACCAGCACTATTTGTTGATGAGACCATTCATTACCTCCTTGAATTGTCTTGGCACTCTTGTCAAAAATCAATTGATCATAAATGTCAGAGTATATTTCTAGATTCTCAATTTTATTACATTGATTTATGTGTCTATCTTTATGCTAGTAGCACACCATCTTGATTACTTCAGCTTTATAGTAACTTTTGAATTCAGAAAGTGTGAGTCCTCTTTGTTCTTTTTTATCAAGATTGTTTTGGCTATTCCAGGTCTCTTACATTTTCATATGAATTTTAGGATCAGCAATGTCTCCAATAAAGGCAGCTGGGTTTGGTTAGAGAGTGCATTGAATCTATAGATCAATTTGGGAAGTATTGTCATCTTAATATTAAGTCTTCCAATCCCTGAACATGGGATGTCTTTCCATTATTTAGATCTCCTTTGATTTTTTTCAACAATATTTTATAGTTTCTAGTGTATGAATCTTGCACTTTACTTTATTCTTTTTAGTGCTATTGTTAATGGAATTTTCTTAATTTCATTTTCAGAGTATTTATTGTTAGTATATAAAAGTACAACTGATTTTTGTATATTAATTTTGTATCCTGCAACCTGCTTGTTTATTAGTCCTAATCATTTTTTAGTGAATTCCTGAGATATTATATGTATAAGATTAAGTCATCTGTGAATAGAGATCATTTTACTTCTTCCTTTTTAATCTTGATACCTTTTCTTTTACTTTCTTGCTTAATTGCCTAGCACAATGTTGAATAGAAGTGGTGAAAGTGAACATCCTTGTCTTGTTCCTGATCTTAGAAAGCATTCAGTTTTTCACCATTTAGAATAATGTTAGCTGTACGTGTTTTGTAAATGCCCTTTATCAGGTTAACTTCTGTTCTATTCTTGGTTTATTGAGTGCTTTGATCATGAAAAATTGATATGTTTTGTCAAATGCTTTTTTGTGTGTCTATTCAAATGACTGTGTGGTTTTTGTCCTTTATTCTATTAAGCTGGTCTATGAGGTTAATTGTTTTTGGATATTAAAGCAACCTTGCAGTACCACTCTGTCATTAGATTTTTAATTATTTACTTTTATTTATTTATTTATTTTTTTAGAGACGGGGTCTCACTCCATCACCCAGGCTGTAGTGCAGTGACATGATATAGTTCACTGCAGCCTCAAACTCCTGGGCTCACGTGATCCTCCCACCTTAGCCTCCCCAGTAGCTGGGACTACAGGCGTGTGCCAGAACACCTGGCTAATTTTTCTATTTTTAGTAGAGATGGGGTCTCGCTCTTGCTCAGGGTGGTCTCGAAGGCCTGAGCTCAAACGATCCTCCCGCCTCAGCCTCCCAGAATGCTAGGATTACAGGTGCGAGCCGCTGCGCCCAGCCTGTATTTCTATTTTTCTTATACAGCTACATACACAGAGGATGCTTATTAATTGCCTTAGGATGATGGTTTGATGAAGACAATGATAAGATATCTGTCATTTTAATCAGTTAAGTAAACACATAGATAGTTACCATAAGGAGAGATTAATTTATGGTAAATTTTGGAGGTTGGATTTGGGGAAGAGGCATAGTCTTAAACCAATATTGTATTATCATTTAAAATGTTGAGAATCTCCTAGGCATTCCTACTTCTTACCATTATCACAATATTCAACATGATCAGTATAATGACATCTGTTTTTTATGCCTGCCCTGCACCCTTTTTTTTTTTTTAGACACAGGGTCTCGCTTATTGCCCATGCTGGTCTCGAACTCCTGGCCTCTAGTGATCCTCCCACCTCAGCCTCCCAGAGTGCTAGGATTACAGGCATGAGCCACCACGCCCAGCCAACCCTGCACCCTTTTTTCTGGTGACAGCACCCATCTCTTCTAGTAGGGAAACTGCTGATCTCCCATTCTCAGAGCCTGTGGCTCAGAACTGGGGGAGTGGGTGGGCACAAGATTCAGGCCTAGCCAATCAATTCAACAGCTGCCTGAGGCATGTGACCCAAGGTGGGCCAATGGGGGTCTACCTAGGAATCTCACTGGGACTACAGAAAATAGGCCCTGTCACTCAGCTGAGGTTTTAAAGCTGGTTGAGTGCAAGCTTACCTGCCACAAGCCATCTGGGAATAAAGCCAAATCCAAGGATGGAGAGGGATTCCTCATGGCATCGATCGAGCACCTGGATCCAGTCAGATCTACCCCTGGTCTTTTTAGTTATGTGGGCCAATAAATCTCCTCTGTGCTTAATCTAATTTGAATTCAGTTTCAACATTTGCAGCTCTGAGTCTTGACTGGCACCACCACCCCTTTTCCTCCTTCCTGAGCCAGAAGCAAAAGTCCACTTCCTGAAGCAGAACCTCAGGTTGCACACTGAGGCGGGCGAGTGCCCACAGGAAGTCCAGGGTGGAGGTTTTTGGGGTGTGGTGGTTGAGTAGGAAGCTCCCAGGTGCTTCTGGAGCAGAGGTAACTCAAGGGCAGAGACCTGCCATTGAGACACAGGCTGTAGCAGCCTATTCCTGGAGCACTGACCTGTTTTGTCACAGAGCTCCTATTGCCAGTACCACAGGTTAAAATCACTCTGCTGAACGCTCAGCTGGCACCCTGGAGGCACTACTGGGTAATGAGGATCCACCGTTCCATCTTAAAGCTTCGTGTTTGCCGGCAACCATTCCCTTAAATAGCTCAGGCCTCACGATAATAATGCAATTTTAAACTCTTGTCCCAGGGCCTGCGCAGTTTTGTAGATGCAAATATTGCCACTGAAAACAGTCCAAAAACATTATCCAAGATTTTCCAGCAAAAGTAGAGCCAGAAACCCAGGGAAAGAAGTGGTCTTTCTCACTCATTGTATTAGATTAGAAATAACGAAAAGGGAAATAGCAGACCCGATTCTTGTAAATCAAGACTGATAGCTCCATGAGGACAGACAGCATGTTTCTTTCTGCTTATCACTGTATCTCTGTTATCTAACATGAAGCTCAGCAAAAAATATTTGTGAAATGATTGGCCAAGTAGATGAATGAACGAAGCATGAAACATTTGGAAAGGGAAGACAAAACGATGCTCTCAGAGTCAGGATGAGATAGTAGGTCTGGGTTGTCTAGCTCTGGTTTTTATAGGTTACTTTTGAAGGACCCTTTTACCTTGCGATTCTTCCGCAGTAGTGATGTAGCGGACATTGGTCATTTTTGCCTGGCTGGTGTCCATTCTTTTTTTCTATTATGTCCCCCATTTCCTTTTGGGAAATCACCTTTCCTCATTCAGTGTACTCTTCTTGGAATGTTGAATATTGGTAAACACTCACTCCGTGAAAGATGAAGGAAAGTTCTTTTTTCTGTCCACTCCTGTAGAGACCAGTATGACCTAAATGCCACCAAGCAGATGCTCCCTTTAGGACTTTGACTCTTGAACAGGTGACCCAAGGATGCAAGGGCTGGTTGGAAGTCATTTATTTTGGTGGTGGTGTGCTCCCAGACAGTTTCTGCCACAAAGCCTTGCTGTGGTCCTTGTGCCTAGCCCTCTGAAACTCCAATGGCTTCTGACTTTTTCTAAGCTTGGTCCTCTAGCCTTCAGTCAGGTCTCTGAACTGCTAATAACTTTGCAATGAATTTGAATTCCCTTCCGTGTAAGTCAGCCAGTGTTGACTTACACTGCATGAAACAAAGACCCCCATCTGATAGTGCAGGCCCACTGCTCCTCTAGCAAATAGCCTGCTGTCTCTCAGTTCAATTCTCTTCAGAGGCAACAATCCCTGCATGGCCCTTTAAAAAATGCTATACTGGAAGCTTCCTTCTTTAACACTCATTCCAAGCTATGTTATTTGTCCCTTTCATTCCCAGGTTCTAGCTCCTTGTAGTGGACTCTGATAGAGTTGTTCCTTCCTTCTCTGCAATGATTCTTCCTTGGCTGTAACTGATTCCTCACCTCTAGCTGTGTGACCCTGTGCTCTGGCCATCGTGGATTGGTCAGATTTGGCCATCTCACCTCAAGCTGGGCCAATTAGATTTCTCTTTCCTGAGAGTTTAGAAGTTTGACCTAGGGAATGTGAAAGTTGTATGGTGCTGAGAGCTAAGCATCAGAAGTGGTTTGGTGCTAGGAGGAAGGTCTCTAATTTTCTGTTGCTGAGGTTTGGGATTTGTCCTGAGTCCCATCACTTCCCTATCTTTAGGAGTGTTCCAATAAAATTACCTTTCTTGAGTTTTCTAATATTGGCTTATGTTATCTACAACCAAAAAACCTTAATTAACATAGTCTCCATGTGATAGAAGGCTCCTTGGAGACAGGCCAGATTTTCATTCATTCATCCACTTATTCATCAAACATTTATGAGCACTTGCTATGTGCCAGGCACATGCTAGGTGCTGGGAACCCAAAGATGAATTAGATAATTGTCTGAACTCCAGGAGTTTGCTCTCTGTCTAGCTGGAGGTATAAATGTATCCAATCATTCATTTATTTATTTAACAAACAATTCATGTATTCAACTACTATTGCCAACACTCATTTAATATTATGTAACAGGCCCTAGTACTAAATGCTTTTCTTATTTAATTCTCACAACAACTCCATGAGGCATGTCCCATTTTACAGATGAAGGAAGTGAGTCACAGCGAAGTTTGACAGCTTTGCCTAAATCACAAGGTTTCTAAGTGCTGGAACTGGTCTTCAATCTTAGTATGTCTGGCTGCAGAGCTCTTGCCTCTAAGCACTGTGTAACCTCACTGTCAAAATAAAGAATCTTGAAGCACTGTGACACATGCTTACACAGGTGTGTATAAAGTTCGCAGAGGAGAACGCGACCAATTTTGTGGGGAGGTTGGAGTTCAAGAAAGGCTTTACAGCTGAAGAGGTTTGAGCAATCTTGAAGGAAAAGATTGCCTAGCATAGAACTTTGCATATGAACTCTGTAAAATGATGATGAGGCAGCTTACGCATCTGGAAGGGGTTATTTTCCTATTTATATGGAGCCTGGGGTGTTTCCTACTGCCTACTGAAGCATCATTTTTGTGATTTAGCAATAGCATGTTAAGTAATCAGATCATTTGTGTATTATATCATTGATGCTCACAAAAACCTTGTGAAATTAAGTAGTACAGGAATTAACTTCACGAGTGAGGAAAACAGTGCTGAGCTTGCATGACTTGTCTAAGACTACACATAGTGAGTAAGTGGCAGAACAAGACAAGGAGCTGGTGTCCTGCCCTCAGGAAGGAGGGACTGGTTAATAGGATTCCTCTAACTAGCCAGGCTCCATTACTCCTCTCAGGCTGCTTTGCTTTTTCCAGTGTCTACACCTGAGCTGCTGTAAGTTCCCTCTCTCCAGAACACCCTCCTTTTCTTTCTCAATCCAGCTCTCCAAGTCCTGCTCATCCTCCAAGACCTAGCTTCTTCCACATATTCCTCCCAAGCCTTCTCCTGATTCATTCAGCCCATTGTCTAAGCATCAATTAAACCCCTTAGCCCTGCTTCCAGCTAGATCCCTGCCCTGAAAACTTCCTACATGGAGAGTCAACTGCCCTCCAGCCTCCCTCTTCAGAACTCCTGTTGTCTAATCTCTCCAGCCATTAGTTGGTCTTTTACTGTTGTTTTCTTTATATGTGTACATCTCATCTCTCACTGGAATGTAAGCTCCATGAGGCACAAGCCATATGCTTCTTTTTTAGCCTCATACATTCACTTCAGGATTATAGTGTTTCCTGACTCAAAGAGATAATGCGCCCTGCCCACTTAGTTAGATTGTTCAGCTCCTAAATCATGCAAAACCTATGCCTGGTCGACCACTTTCCTAAAGCTCCTGAGGGGTGAGGGAAGAACGCAGGGACTCTCATAGGTACGTTCAGCAATTAATAATAACACTCAGTGAATGCTTACTAAGTGCCAGGTCTTGTACAAAATACATTACATGTATTAACTTACTAAGTCTTCATGACAACTGGTATTATCCCCACTGAAAAGATGAAGACACATACAGGTCATTCAGCTAGTAAGCGGCATAGCCAGGATTCAAACCCAGACCGACTCCAGAGTCTATACTGTAAACCATGACACTAAATTCTTTATCGGTAACAGAAAGTCTCTTGCTGTAACGTAGATCAATTTCCTTTCTTTCTAACGCTCTGGGAAGACAGGATTAAAAGAGTGAGAAAATATTTATTATGCTTCTAGTATGGGCCAAGTATTATGATAGATGCACAATGGTTTAATAATAGAATTCTTGCAATAAGTCTATGAAGCTGAAAGTATTAACTCCATTTTAAAGAATTTGGCTCCTAAAGTGGTTAAATACAGTGCTCAAGTTTTAGTTTCCAATTATTAGCAGAGTTGGAACTAGACCATGTTTGGTTTCTAGGAAAGTCTTTAAAGGAGATCGTAACAGAAAACCCTGACAAGGACAAATGTGAAGGGCACGTGAAAAGACATCTGAATTATTACTTGAGAAATGTGTTCACATGTGCGGCATACTGAAGAATGGTAGAGATTGTCAAAAAGGCTATTTTATGAAAACTCACAGAGGAATCAGGTAATATAATAAAGGAACTGCCTGTCACGGGCTAGGATTCAAACCCCAGAACTTCCCGGAGGCAAGGGCAGAGAGGGCGCCACCTGTGCTAGAGAACCGGGGAACCCGCTCAGGAGATTTAGGCTCAGCCCCCTTTCTTTCCTTACACTCTAATTGGCTACTTCTTTCTGGACCCCGCCTCCTCCTCAGTCTGGACCATTAAGCAGCAAAGGCCTACTTACGACCTGGCGTAGGCCTCCAATCAGATGCCAGGCCCACGAGTCCCTCTAGAGAAGCCCCCTCTCCACCGGCGAGGCGCTTCCCTCTCGCCCGTGATTGGCCAGGCAGCAGCATAGGGTCCGCCTCCTCTTCCCCCAGATTGGTCAGCGGCCCGGCCGGGAATTGGCAGCGGAGCTGCAGCCATTTCCGGTTTCGGGGAGGTGGGTGGGGTGCGGAGCGGGACTTGGAGCCGCTGCCGCCGCTGTTGCCGCCTGCAGAGCCTGCCTTGCGCCGGGTGCTGCCTGAAGGATGCGGCCGGGGCCCGGAGGCTGCTGCTGCCGTCGCCCGGTGCGGGCGAACGGCTGCGTGGCGAACGGGGAAGTGCGGAACGGGTACGTGAGGAGCAGCGCCGCAGCCGCCGCCAGCCAGGTACGGGGACACCGAGCGGCTGGCAGGGGCGGCCGTGCGGGCCGGCGGAGGGGCAGCCGGGCTGAGCGAGGTCGCGGCGACCGCCTGCAGGGCTGGGCGCGGCTCAGGTGTGCCGGCAGCGGTGTCCGGGCGCTGACCCCAGCTCCCCGAGCCGGGAGGCTCAAGGATGGCGCAGGGGCTCCCCATCTCTCCGCGCCCGAAGGTCTTCCTCCCCTCCCCCCGGAGGTTTGGGCTCTCTAAGCCCCTGGTACTCTTCTCTGCCTGATCCGGCCAGAAGTGCGGGCCGCCCCCAAAGGGAGGAAGTGAGTGATCCCTCGGACCCCGGTAGGAGCTATTCAGTGGCTTCTGGTTCTTTCTCCCGAGGCTCCCTCCTCAAACCCCCGAGGTAGTTGCTTCCTCTTAAAGTCCGGCAGCCGTCCGAGGAAAAGCACCCTTGGGGTCCTTAAGAGGCAAAGAAAGTTAGGAGGTGGTGCCAGGTGGAAACACACCCAGTCTCTTTCTGCCACATTCTGGACTCCCTCCACAAGCAAGACGTTGGACAGTAGATCTGGCAGTGAACCCAGTCCGGTGCCTCGAAAGTACTATCCTTTTACTCTGCCCCTGGTGAGTCCCCATCCCAGGCTCCAGGTTGAGTTGGGTGGTCCCTTTAACTTAGCAAGAGTGGGGGGTTGTTTAACCTGGTGGTGTCTTGTGATGAGTCTCTATACTAATTAACCAAGGCGGAATCATCAACCAAGTTCAGGCAGTTCTAAAATATTGAAAAGTTCTGAATTCAAGACAATACTTATTATCAACCTTCCGGTTCTCTGGACTGACAGGTATTCTGCTGAAATGTGTTTTTAAAGATGAGCTGGTTAAAAAGATGCAAGATCAGTGTTGCTGGGAGAGAGAGTGTTGTAATAATTTGCAGTTGACTCTAATACTTTTAAGTGTCGTTTGGGTATTAAGGAAAACTTTTTTTAAAAAGCACTCTGTTTCCCTTAGGAGTGTGACTGTTGCAGTTTTGATAGGATGGTGATCTTAATTTGGCTTTAATATAAAATATCTGGCAGCTTCCTCCCCAAATCAGTAGCTATGATGAATAGGCCTGTTATTATCTGGTGTGAAATAGAAAATACAGCGTTTCTCCAGGTCATACTGAGATATTGAGACTTAGAGTTGGGGGGAAAAATACATGAAAGAGACTTGACCTCTCCTGCAGTTGTAAGGTGTTAAGGCAAAGTAATATACAGATTCAAAAGATTTGTTTTCACTTTTTAAGAAATAATTGTGTGAGAGGAAGTAATAAGAACCAGCTCATTATAAGCAGGGGAAGAATTTGTCATTTTGCTAGCAATGTAAATGGCCAATAAGACAAAATCATTGTGATACAGAATGTAACAGGGAAATTTAACAGGTAAGAGTTAGAAAATACATTGCAGGTGAATGAGTGAGGTATGATTATTAAGTGGAAAAAGGAAGTCCAGAGAAAGGTGTTCACACTTTAGAGGTGCTTTGTGTTTGAGTGTTCTTTTTGGTACCTAGTAGTTATGTTCTGATTTAGTAGTAAATCAAGCTCTTCTATCCCATAGTCTCTTAACAATTTAACATTTGTAGGTGTGATATTTCTTCAGAGGTTGCCAACTAATAAGATGAAGAAATATTAAGTTACTAAAATGAAATTTAAAAAATCTGTATGACTGTAACATCTGGCTGACTTTCTGGACCATATTTTAGTGAAAAATTTCACTAAAGGCACCTTAATGGTATTTGGTCTATTGGAATGTCCTAAGGGCTGCAGTATCCCTTCTAGAAAATTGTTTCTCACAAGTCTTTTTAAAACAAAGATTTCAGATCTGTAGCTCTCTACAGTGATATAGAAGAATATTATCTGTGGGGTTTTTTCCTTTCTTATGCGAAAGAGAGATCTTGGTAACTTCATGAGAGCAATGCAGTATCTTAAGATATATTTTAAAAGTTGTTTTTGTTTTAATTAAAGTGATGCGCTAGTGCTCCAACCTCTGCCTTTCTTTTCCCTCTTTCTGGGGGAAGTGTTGCCAGTTATACCATCAAAATATATGTAAGATGTTAGGCGCATAGATGTGTGTTATGCTTTTACTAAGATACAAATTTAGAGTATAACATGATTGAGATGTAAATTCATTTCCTCACATACCCCAGCATTTGTCTTTTAATGAACAGAAGTTAGAAACTTGTAAGATCCCTTCACACTCTCAAGAGTATGTTTCCGTGTTCAAAGGAGTCAATGTATATGCTAAAAGAGCAACTCTTGAATATGGGTTTAGCGTTTGATTAAATAGATGCTGTAGTAGGAAGGAGTTATGAAACAATAAGACATTACTGTTTAATGATGAAGTAGACACAAAGTTTTCACAAGAGTTGCAGTTGAACAATAAAGCGGTAATTTTTCCTCCCTGCCATTCGGATGAGTGGGAGGAGGGTCAACCTTTATTTGAAATAAAGGGTGGCGGTTAGCCTTAGGGAAACTTTGACAGCATTAGCATTGGAAAGAACCTCTAGGGGTTTATGTAGTTCAGTCTTTTTACCTCTTTTGGAGGACTTTAATAAAACCAATCTTGGTAGAAGATTCTATCCTAATTTTAAAGACCTCCAGAGGATTTGCAGGAAATTTTCTCAACAGCCAGGTTGCATTATTCAGTGATCTTAATTACCACGAGTTTCTTTCTGTGGATTTAACATGTGAGTAAATAAATGCCACATTTTCATTGCACCTGAAATATAATAGTTTGTTTTTAAAATTCCACATTAACAGCACTTTTTAAAAGATCCTCTGTTTCTTTATAGAACTTTTGAGATTTGGATCCGCATTTTACTTTCCTTGGTTAACAAGTGTGAAAGGAAAAAAAATCTGCCTTTGAGACAGTTTTGAACCTAACTTTCATCCTCTTGGGAGTAGTTTTAATGAGATATTATAAGGATGAGGGCTTTCTGGTTGCTGGAATAAATAAGATTGTATCTTGAGGAACTGGGGAATAAGTTATATTCTTATGTTAAATAATAAGAAAAGCAAAGTAGAACAAAGTGTTAGTCCTGCTACTTAGAAGGAGGCAAATAAATAACTAATGAAGGGTAGTTTACTAAATAGCTATTAGCTTTTCTTTCTACGGAGGTGAAAGAGTAACTGGGGATTTAATTTGATAGCAGTAAGGAAAAGAAGAAGTAAGTTATGAGGTATGAACAGGAGGAATATCTAAAATGGCCCATGTACCTGTTCAGGTTTAGCAGGGCCTGATGCGACACACCTTGAAGACCTCAAGGCTTTGCAGAAATAATGTAGTAACTACTTACAACTTGTGGGACCAGATTTTTGTTTCAAATGTTTTTGTTCCAAGGGGAGGAACATCTTGATTCTTACTACCTGCATCTGAAAGATTCCAGAGCTGTTTGAGGTACTCAGGAATTCTCTTTAATAGGAATTCTTGGGAAATACATAAACAAGTATATTCTTAAGGTAGTATTTTAGAACTTGGAAGTTCAGGGAAGGCAGACTTGTCTACTTTTTAGGGTTGGACCAGGTGTCCTAGAAACTTGTAGTGCTCTGAGCAAGACAGTTAATTGGTTGATTCAATTAGATTCAATTTTTGAAAGAAAGAAGCAGTGTTTATTGGTAGAATAGGCAATTCAGAGGGATGGGTAGAGGCAGTGTTTGCATTCTGAGTGGGTGTGATGGTCTGTGGCCTCAGAAGTCAGTTGCCTTCTGAATCGTTTCTAAGAAGGCTTCTATTTATAATTTGCAATTTGTGACCGAATAAGAAAGTAAGCCCCTTGCTCTTGACCCATTTAATCTCAGAATATTTATCTTACATTTGTTGTCTTTAAGACTCCTTTTCATTATGAAGCATGAAGCAGCTATTTTTCCTTTTGTTTTAAAATGATTTTTACTTCTGATTATATAAATAATGTTTAATGAGGGGGTCTTAAAACATTGGGATAATCTTTGTGTTGGGAGTTCATTTTTTAATGTGGTCTGCTGTAAATCAGTCTGCTGCTTTCTGATAATTTCTAGGAACGGTAAAATATGCAGTTGTGCTAAGATTATGGGTGTGATCTAGCCTTACTCCAAATAATACATATTAAGGTCAGGGAAAGTATTCAACAATTTTTGTAATCTGGAAAGATGTAGAAACTATAGATAAAGAACTGACCTGTTAAATGTGATGATCTTGAATTATTCTAAATAGCAACTTGCTGCCTAGTTAGTAAGCCTGTAAAGAAGACATTTGAGATTTTACTGTTTGAATTGTGCCTGGTATGTAATGGGAACTCAGGAGATATTAGTTGAAGGAATGAATGGGGAGTAGTTGAAGTCAACGGAATTGGTAAAGTAGGTAGAAGAGGACCTTAAACAAGAAGAGAAGGTACCAAGGATGTAATCTGGAGAATCATAATGTTCCTGGAAGAAGAGACACACAGACACAAATACACACACACATGCTTCTGAAGAAGACTGATTGTGAAAGAACACAGTGGGGAGGAAATGATGTGAGAAGAGCTCAGGGAAGTGGAGGCTATTTCATTAAGGAGGACTAAGCAACATCTTCAGGTGGTGAGAAACCAAGGGTAATAATAGTAATAGGTACCATTTACTGCGTATCTGCTGTGTGCCAGGCCCTCTCCCAGCATCCTTATCTCTCATCTTCACAGGAGCCTTGCTAGGTAAATGGTATGCCCACTTTACCAACAAGAAGTCCAAAGTCCAGACCACATAAGTAGCAGGCACAGGGTCAACAGTTAGTGAGTTAGTAGAGCCTGGGTTGAATTCAGGTTTGTTTGACTCTACTATGCCACTGGATTTGGTGGTACAGAATTTATTGGTAATTTTTGAAAATTTAAATTAGATATTAGGAATGACAACAGATTTTTGTTTTCTATTCCAGGCCTGCACCTCTGATTAGACAATAGATTTCATCTCTTGAGAGTTGGTTATGGAGGCGGGTCTTTTCTTGGAATTTTACTGAAATGTACTAGCTTCTCCCTACTGCATACCACACATACTAGAGAGAATAGTTTGGAGCTCTGCCCTAGTCACACAGGCTATGCCACGCTCTAAATGTATATTTCCAGAAGTATCCCCTTTTTTTGGCAGGGAAATTTTGAAAAGTAGGGAGTCCACAGTTTTTCTTGCAATCAGCATAAATTCTGTAATTTTTGTCAATAAGTATTTCATGTGGAATGGACTGAAAAGTGCTTCCAAAGCTAGCTGTAAAACACATTTATATTTTGACATTACTGTTCTCCTACTGAAAACCGAAAGCGGAGACCTTCGAGTATATGTGGACTGGAACATTTCGGCTCCGTGGCATCCTGTACGCACTGGGCACTGATGTCTGCCTGGGAGTTACCACTCCAACTGGCCACCACAGCCTCCTCTGCAGCACTTTCCCACCTCTAGATAAGCATTGTGGCTTAACAGACGCATGCGAGGGTGAGGAGACTGGAGCACGAGTGCAGCTCTGCCACAAATTCTGCATGTTCATCTCAGCTCTCATATACCTCTGACGTGTTCTGAGCCTGTAATACCATTCCCCCCACACTGCCCCTCCACGTGCTCCCATCTGGTTTTGCAGTGCACACCACCGGAGAGGCAACCCGGTTCAAATCCATTTCCCTTCTCTGGGAACACTCCCTGATGTGCAGGGGTGGGCCCCTGGTGGTCACATCTATGTTTTGTGCCCATAGTTCCTGGGCCATAACTGATTGACACAGGGTAGACACCTTTGCCAGTAGGAACCCAACAACCCTCTCTGGGGGATTTAATTTCAGTGGGAAGAGTTTGGCCTTAGGTAGATTAGTGCCTATATTAAACTGCTTATTAGAGTTTACATGCTTAAAAATTTGTACCTTGTTTTAGTGTAAAAGTAAGTATTTATTGAACAGTTGTATATTTTTCATAATTACAGATGGACACGTGGTATTTCTCTCATAAAATAAACGTGCTTTAATACTATTTTATCTGAAAAGATTAGGGGTTAGACAAATACCATACTTGGAGAAAATTAAATCAGTACATTAAAGTGTAAAGAAAACAAATATCTCCTGAAATTCTACAGCCCAGAGATAACTGCTATAACATTTTGATGTATATTTTGCCAGACTTTTATATGTAAGAGAAAGAAATGTACAATTTTGCATAAAAGAAATCATACTACTCATGTTTTACAATCCTTTTTCCACTTAATATTATTAATGTATTCTATCAGTCAATATAGACAAATATTCTTTTAAAGGGTGCATAAGTTTCATAATATAGATATATAGTATAATTTATTTAACCAATGCCCATTTACAATATTTAGGCTTTTCCCAATATTACCAATGTGTAAGCACTTTGTACATCTCAATACACTTTTGATTTTCTCCTAAGAAATTCTTAGATGTGAGGTTACTGGCTCAAAAGTGAAAGCATACATTTATTTGATTCCTATCTGAATATCATCCTATAAAATAAATTTAAAGGCCGGGCCCAGTGGCTCATGCCTGTAATCCTAGCACTCTGGGAGGCCGAGGCGGGAGGATTGCTTGAGGTCAGGAGTTGGAAACCAGCCTAAGCAAGAACAAGACCCCGTCTCTACTAAAAATAGAAAAAAAAATTAGCTGAAGGCAGTGGTGAGCACCTGTAGTCCCAGCTCCTCAAGAGGCTGAGGCAGGAGGATTCCTTGAGCCCAGTGGTTTGAGGTTGCAGTGAACTATGATGATGCCACTGCACTCTAGCCAGGGCAACAGAGCAAAACCCTGTCTCAAAAAAAAAGAAATGTCAATAAATGGAAAATGTAAACAACCAGATTCTAGTCCCAACTGTGACTGTTGACCAATTGCTTAATCTGCTTTCTTTGATTTTGTCATTTAGTCAAGTGAAAAGGAAGGTTGAGACAGCTTGAGAATCACTTACAAATGTCTTTCACTTAAATAGAAATTCCTTCACACGGGACTCTTTAAAGTGTTTTCCTTATTCTCTTTTATAGTTACATCCATTTTCTCTTAAAGATTGCAAAATTCTTGAAGACAAGGATTACCTCTTATTTGTATCATCAATATAAAGTACAATTCTTGACATATAGATAGAAATTAAATATTTGTAGAATGAGTGAAAAAAAATGAAATGATTATGGTGATTTTGAGTTTCTTGGCTGAGCCAGGGCTCTGGGTTCCTAGGAGAAGCTTTGATATCTGAAAATTATTTTTGCAGTTTTGGAAATGTTAAAAAATGAGGAATCTCCACTTCTGGGCATGTAAAATTAAGGGGAGGGAAGATCAAGTTGTGAGATTTCCCAAGGCTAGCAGTGCCCAAGTAATGAGGTGGACGTGTAGACTGCCGTATACTTTGCCTTCTGTTTTCTTTCAGTCACAGTCCTTCCTTCATGGGGAAGCAGAAGTTTTTGATAATTTCTAGACAATGTGTGTAAAAGACCTTTACAGACGAAAGTTAATGCTGTTTCTGCCTTTTGCTCTCCTAGGCACACAGAGTGAGAGGTCAAGCACCTCCATCCAAGTAGCTGAAGGTTTAGGGAGATTCAGTCTCGGGCTGTCTTTCAAGAGTAGGGTGCATTGTGTGTTTATTCCAGGCCCCTCCCTCTGGTATGGCTTTATCTGCTAAGCCTTGTGAGATTGTGATTGATTTCGCATGCCTTTCTAGTCCAGACCTCCAGCCTCTCCAGCACTTAGTAAATGTTCGGTGCAGAAAACTGGCCATAAATTTGAGTCTCTTCTAGAATTCAGTCTGTCATGCCAACCCATACAGTTGTCCTAAGCTCTGCTGGTTTTTCTTTCCCTTGGTAGAGTTCTTCTGCCTATGGCAAATCCAATTATCATCAGCGCATGCTCAAGCTCTACAAGTACCACAAGGAGAGAAAATGGCTGGCAATTTCAGCTCACCCAGTAAGGGATCTTCCCTCTCTGCAGTTTGAGTTCTTCTAGTCCAATTTGCTATGCATTAAAGACAGCTCTTCAATGTCTTTAAAACTTTTTTTTTTGAGTAATCTGCAAATTTTTATCTAGTTGTTACTACGAAAGCAATGGCTTGCCTCTCCCCATTAAATTGGAAGTCTCACTGTCATTTTTGAGTGTTTTTTTGTTGCTACAAAAATGACATAAAAATAAAGTTGTTCAGACAAGATAGAAATGATTTCTCTTTGATGTAGCAGTGGAGGTAGATGAGTAGTCCCAGGTGGCTAGGTTATTAGGGACCCACGTGTCTTCCTTGTTGTTCTGCCTTCTTTCAGAATGTTGCCTCCATTAGCATCTGTATTTTCAACCACATCTACATTCCAGGCCAAAGAAGAGGGGAAGAGAAGTAGAGGGGAAGCAGTTTCTGTTTTAAAGGATATAATGCAGTGGTACACATCACTTCTCTTCACTTCCTGCTGGCCAGAATTTTGTCACATGGCTATCCCTAGCTGCAAGAGAGATTGGGAATGTAGACTGTAGCTGGGTGGCCCTATTCCACCTAAAAATCTATTACCAAAGGGAAGATAGAGAGAAGCTACCTATCATGCATACTGGGGGACAGTTAGTGGTCTCTGCCACTAACTGTAAAGAGAAACTCAATAACTAGAATTTTTTTCCTCAATAGTCAATTTTCCTAAAACCTTGTATTAGGTAATCTATTGCTTCCCCCTTTAGTTTGTGATTTTTCGCATCATAAAAAGAGTTAGTCTTATTTAATGGTTATGAGCTTGTTCTCTGTAGTTTGCGAACCCAGTAGATAAACACTGTATTTTGATTTGTGGTCTTCTGGGGTTTTTTTAGGGGAGACGGAAGGAGTCTATCTTCATGTGTATTAATGAGAAGTTATAACAGGCAGTTAAAATCTGATGTTCCTCAATATATTGGAGTACCTACTTATAATTTTGAACCAGGTGTCCCTTACCCTAGATAAGATAATAAACAATATTCCAGATGAACAAAATTGATAAAGTTGGAAGCTATTTTTAAAAAGTTTCTTGAAGCTCTAAAAGTTTGTAGGCTACACGAACATAAGTACCCAATACAAATATAGGAAAAAAGTTCTAAGAGATTTTAATATAGAATCTAATCTATTAACTTTTTCAGTTGCATATAACAGAAACTGACTCTAAACTGAGCAAAAAGGTGATTCATTGGAAGGATGATAGGTATGCAAAAAAAAAAAAAAAAAAAGAGGGGGGAGGAGAGAGAAGAATCGAACAACTAAGTCTCAGAAAATCAGAAAGCCAGGAAGTAGCATAGCTGTCTGGACCTCAGTGACAGGAGTTGATGAGGCTTTTCTCCCAGACTTTGGAGGTCCACTCCCCTCCAGACACTCTCCCCATTGAAATTTTAAATCCCCAAGAGAGGGTTGTTGGGTTCCTACTGGCAAAGGTGTCTACCCTGTGTCAATCAGTTATGGCCCAGGAACTATGGGCACAAAACATAGATGTGACCACCAGGGGCCCACCCCTGCATATCAGGGAGTGTTCCCAGAGAAGGGAAATGGATTTGAACCGGGTTGCCTCTCCGGTGGTGTGCACTGCAAAACCAGATGGGAGCACGTGGAGGGGCAGTGTGGGGGGAATGGTATTACAGGCTCAGAACACATCAGAGGTATATGAGAGCTGAGATGAACATGCAGAATTTGCGGCAGAGCTGCACTCGTGCTCCAGTCTCCTCACCCTCGCATGCGTCTGTTAAGCCACAATGCTTATCTAGAGGTGGGAAAGTGCTGCAGAGGAGGCTGTGGTGGCCAGTTGGAGTGGTAACTCCCAGGCAGACATCAGTGCCCAGTGCGTACAGGATGCCACGGAGCCGAAATGTTCCAGTCCACATATACTCGAAGGTCTCCGCTTTCGGTTTTCAGTAGGAGAACAGTAATGTCAAAATATAAATGTGTTTTACAGCTAGCTTTGGAAGCACTTTTCAGTCCATTCCACATGAAATACTTATTGACAAAAATTACAGAATTTATGCTGATTGCAAGAAAAACTGTGGACTCCCTACTTTTCAAAATTTCCCTGCCAAAAAAAGAGGGCACTTCTGGAAATACACATTTAGAGCGTGGCATAGCCTGTGTGACTAGTGCAGAGCTCCAAACTATTCTCTCTAGTATGTATGGTATGCAGTAGGGAGAAGCTAGTACATTTCAGTAAGATTCCAAAAAAAGACAATTTCAGCAGAACTGATTTTAAGGAGCAACAGAAATATACCACTTGAAAATGAATAAGGTTTATTTAATGGGAAAGGCATGATAACAGTTCTTTGATTGCTGAACAATAATGGATAGTTCATATAATACATTTAAGTTTTTTTTTTAAAATAATGTTCCAAACCATTCACCAGGTGAACAGGTTCTGTCATCCTACTGTAGTGTGAAGCTGGAATATGCTTATTTGCTTAAGCAAATCATGCTTATGTGATTTTGTATTCATATAAGAAATGTATGCTTCTGTTTCCCAATAATTACTTTGCCATTATATCATCATTACATAGTTATCTGTTTGCTTTCATGGGATTCTTGAAACCTTTAGTCAAGATCATTCCTCCTAAGTCAGCTGACAGTGTAATTAAAACTTGCGCTGGGCGTGGTGGCTCACACCTGTAATCCCAGCACTTGGAGGCCAAGACAGTGTGACCCATCTCTACCAGAAAAAAAAAAAATTAGCTGGGCTTGGTAGTGTTCACCTGTAGTCCTGGCAACTCAGGAGGCTGAGGTGGGAGGATTGCTTGATTGTACTACTGCACTGCACTCTAGCCTGGGCAACAGAACAAGACCCTCTCTCTAAAAAAAAAAACAACAAAAACCTTGGTTTTAAAAAACTTTCCTGAGACCAGAAAGATAGAAGGCAACACATAATCTAGGATTTTTTTTTGCTAAAAGGACTTCATTAGGACAGTTGGCAAAATCTGAATAAAATTATAGACTAGATATTAGTATTGTATCAATTTCCTGATTTTGATGATTGTTTTGTAGTTATGTAAGAGAATGTCCTTGCTTTGAAGAAATACACACTGAGCTGTGCGTGGTGGTGTGCACCTGTAGTCCCAGCTACTTGGGAGGTTGAGGCAGGGGGATTGCTTGCGTCCGGGAGTACGAGGCTTCAGTGAGCTAAGATCGTGCCACTGCACTCCAGCCTGGTGACAGAGTAGGGCTCCATGTCAATCAATGAATAAAGAAACAAACAAACAAAGAAATACACACTGAAGTATTAAAAGATAAAGAAAAATCGTGACTGCAACTGACTGACAAATGGCTCAGGAAGAAAATTCATTCTCTCTTTCTCTCTACACACACATGAGATTATGTATTAATTTTTTTCTTGAACCAAATGAGACTATGTTGTGTGCGTTTGGTCCCTTTACCTCTCATGGTTTTAAGTGTCTGATAGTTCCACAAGGCTTGTTATGAAATATACAGCAGTCTCCTGCTCTCCTCTACCCCCTGTCCTTCATCTTCAAAGGCCACTACTTTCAATTTTAACACATTCTTTTGTTGTTTACCTCCATATTTCTAAATAATGTGGCGTTTGTTGCTGCTTGTTGACTTTTCTGTATTGGGCATTATTTATGGACTTAACCACTATTGGAAGATTGTCATTCCTAGGGGAGGATTCTTTTTGGAAAGTCTGTGGCAAGAAGTTTGATATGACTGTAACAAAGAGTTCAGGAGGTGGGAAGAAGGAAATCATGGCAACATGAAGGGCTGGAGACTTAGTGTGGTGCCGTGATGTTGCAGACTAAATTTGATTCTGTTAGAATTGAGACTCGAGACTTTATCTTATGTAGATACTGGAGCAGGGGAGTGTCTTGATTATATTTGTTTTGGGAAGATTGTTGGAATGTGGGGAGAGCCCCGGTGGCAGGAGACCAAATGGGAAGAAGGATATTGCAATATCCATTGAAGGAAGAGGAATTGAGATTTTTTTTTTAATTAGGGAGTAAAATATGCTAGTCTTAAGTATATAGCTCCGTGATTTTTTTTTAACCTGTGTGTATATTGTGTATTCCATGCCTCTCTCAAGATGTAGGATATTTTCAGCCTCCTTAAAATTTCCTTGTGCCCCACAAGATCATCTTGAACTTCTTGAACTAACGCACAGAAATTCATTACTAATTCCAAAATGAGGTGGGGCTAAAGATGACTCCACACTTGGGAGACTGGGTAGACTGGATGGTGATGCTGCTGACCAAAATAGGTAATACAGGAGGAGGCCAGGTTTTAATTGAGGGAGAGGTTAGGGTGGTGGGATAAGTTCAGCTTTAGACTTGTTGATTTTGAGGTGCCCATGAGATATCTCAATGGAGCTGTACAGGAGGCAGGTGGAAATGTACATGTGGACTTCTGGAAAGGAGTTTAGGGTTATAGTACAGGTTTGTGCACACTCATCCACCTGTAAAGTCTGTTTGAGAACTGGTAAGTAGATGAGAATTCGCTAGAGAGGCTGCAGGTAGTGAGATGACCGAGGTTGTGATGATAGGCATGTGTTGCTGTTATTAACTCTGTTTTGGTCCCAATAGTGAATAAAATCAGTGACAAAATTTAAACATTTAAAAAATAAAATGGTAAGTGAAATTCAGTGATATACACTCATTATTAAAAAAAGGAAAATCAAACTGGTTTAGAAGATTGTAAGCGAGAAGTATGCCTTCTACTCCTACCCCCTCCCTTCCCCAATTTCTTGTGTCTCCTTCCAGACAATTTTAGTGTATACAAAAGCATGTATATTATGTATATGGTTTATCTTTTGATTATACTTTCCCATTACTGCTTTGGTTAGGAGTGCCTTTTCAGCCACTTAATAAAAATGGTTGACAGCCTACAGGTATGTGGGCAAAATGGCTTGTTTTGTTTTTTTCCTCCCCTTGCCCGGTAATGTGTTTTATAGTGTGTGCTTTATAGTATTGACTGAAAAAATTTTTCCTTTGCCTTTTTTGTTTTTTTTTTGCATTTTCAGTAGATGGTAAGGTTACTGTTCAAGCAAATGCTTCTTGGTATTTATTGGAGTTCTTAAATCTTCCCTTGATTAATAATGCTAACATAGCGTCACATTCTTGTCTGCTTAATGTGAATGACTGGTTATCTATTTTTTTAACCTGGAGGGAGTGATATACTAATATTTTTCCTGATTACCTTGTTGGCAGTATAACTCTCAAGTTTGCATGACTGAAAGCCTCTCCAGAGCTCTCCTAGTGAATCCAGAATTTGAAATGCACTGTAAGAGTGTAGCCTGGGCTTTGTTTAAAGCGAACTTGATCTGATTGACAGTCTGGTGGAGACTAAAATGTATCAGATCTGGGTTCTAGAAATGCCCAATGTTAATTGTGTAATCACTGTAACTTAACCTTTCTTTGCCAGGGTACTTGCTTCTGAAAGAGCAGAGAGCATGATATATATTTTTGTTCATTCAACAAATATTTATTGATTTGTGCATGCTCATCAGCCTAAAAAGTCTATTTGAGAACTAAGTGGCATCTCCTATGAGATGCCACTTTTTGTAATACTAGTAGTAATAAAAGGAAAGGTTATTGAGCAAGTGTTAACTATTTGTTAACACTTATAATACTATCCTGGGTGCTAGATGTGCAATAATGAACAAAACAGGCCTAGTGCTTTCCTTCACGGAATATTATAATGTATAAGATGGTAATATCATCATCATCATCATTATTATTATTTAGAGACAGAGTTTCGCTCTGTCACCCAGGCTGGAGTGCAGTGGCAGGATCATAGCTCACTGCAGCCTCTAACTCCTGGGCTCAAGTGATCCTCCTGCCTCAGCCTCCTGAGTAGCTGGGACCACAGGCGCACACTATCATGCCCAGCTAAGTTTTTTATTTTTTGTAATGATGGGGTCTCGCTATGTTGCCCAGGCTGGTCTCAAACTCCTGGCCACAAGCACTCCTCCAACCTTGGCCTCGCAAAGTGTTGGAATTACAGGTGTGAGCCATCATGCCTGGCCCAATATTGTCATCATTGTTTGAATCATGTCAGAGATTGAATTTAGCATCAGTACTTAAAGATCAAGTAATTTTGTTCTGAGTTCTAAGATTTTTCCACTTGTGAGAGATTTGCATATCAGTCGGCCTGTTCATCTGCCTCTGCATGCTTAGAATAACTCTGCTTTGACTGAAGCCACATTCAAAAGTCACTTCATAGTTGAACCTGAATTCTTTAAAATACATTTAATTTTAAATATGGCTTTGATGGAATCACACAATACTTAATAATGGTTTAACTTCTTCCTAGATGGTCTAACCTACAGTTACAGTTTACTTGATCTGCTCATTTGGGTGTGTCTGAAATCAAGGTGGATATCTTTAAAAGAGATCTACCCACAGCATTCCTGACCTATAAATGGGCTACACATTAGTTAGAGCCTGTGGGGCTCTGTAAATTTCCTGGCTTTTTAATGATATGTACAATTGAAAGGAAATAGTTTAAATAATTTTGTAGTTAAGGGAAGTTTGGCACTGGTATTAAACATGTTGTTTTAAGGCAAAATATCTTCAGATACAGTTTTTTAAAGAGATAATAAGAATGTTATTTTTCTTGTCTTTTAAGCTGCTTTTTCATTTTGCTTTGCCGGGCTCAGTAGCATCTTTATATTGTTATGTTGTTACTTTTTAAACGACTTTCTGTTTTTAGATTATGGCTTATTTCTAGCTATTCTCTTCTAAACACATTACAACCTTACCCCTCCATAAAAGTTTCAGTATTAAATATTGACACAAACTTCTACCCCTTTGGTGAAGAGATTGATGAAGACCTAAACCAGTTTTATAAATAGTTTTCAGAAATTATTTTTTAGGCCATCAGATTGAATCAGTACCAGTGCCTCTCCAAATGCCTTTCCTTCGTCAAATACAACTGTGTCTTGTCAAACTTCCAACTTGCAGCATTCAAGCAGCTTTCCAAGCTAAAATATCTTTAGCCCTTGGATAAGTATATCAATTACTTTGTATAATTATGTAAATTGTTATTAGTTTATTTTCATTTGTTTATATCAGCAGTCCCCAACCTTTCGGGCCCCAGGGGACCGGTTTCATGGAAGACAATTTTTCCACAGATAGGATGGGGGGGCAGGGAACTGAGCAGCTCAGGTGGTGAGCGACAGGGAGTGGCTGTAAATACAGATGAAGCTTTGCTGGCTCACTTCCTGCTGTGCACCGCTCCCCCCACTGCAAGATTCATGGAAGACAATTTTTGTGGGTGCGGGGTCGGAGGTTGTGGGTCGGAGCTCTGCGCTGGGGGGTTGGGGGACCGCAGGTCTATATTATATCTCTCATCAGGTTGTCTGAGAGGGCAAGAAAGGACCTGGTAGTTCTTTGGGACTTTTCACAACTCTGATATCATGCTTAATTGACAGTATGCTCATAGTAATTTTAAAAAAAATTTTAATCATCATTTGTACCTTGCAGTCCTAGTAAATTTTGATTGACTGTCCTCACTGTAGTCAGTTACTCAAAGTTAAGATTAAAGTTAACACACAAACTTCTTCTCTAGTGGATTCTTTTTATAAAACAAGATTTCCACTAAAATTGACCAAAAAGTGAAAAGTTTTAGTTTATGAGGTCGAAAGTAAAGTAGCTTGGGTTTTGTATATTAAAATCCAAGTATCCCAAAGGCTCAAACAAGGGATGGTCTTACAATGTTTGGAAATGGGTGCTTAGGTCAAGATGAGGGGGACTGAATGAACTCATGACAGTGACTGGTCATTCTAACAGTTTTTTCTCTTGTGTTAGGTTTCGCTTTCTTTCTACTTTTATACAGTGCTGGACCACACTTATATAAGCATCTTACTTTTTGGCCTGGTTTATTTGTGTTATCACTAACAACAAAGGCTAACATGAACCACGTGTGCTACGGTCCTAGTGCTGATAATTATTTGGAATACTATGGCCGGATGGCTTTAAGAATGTGTGGCAGCAAAATACTCACAAATATTTTAGCTTCTAAAACTGAATTTACTTTTGAACTTTTGATCCCTTTGTCTATAAGCTAATGTAGTATTTTTCAGGATAGGCTTTCTCTTTGTTGATTTACATTTTTTGTTTTCTTTATTGGAACAAAGGAAATTATGCTTTCTTTAATCATAGCATTTTAGGATCTGTTTCAGAAAATCAAATAATGATTAAAATCAGTGTCAGGCATTGTTCTTAGGCAGTCCTTCTCCATCTTTTTTTAACTGTTTATCTGAAGTATGTATAATTTATAAATTATTTCTTTTGAAAACAAGTATGCCCTGCTTAGATCTTAGTGTTTCATTTGACTATTACTTACAAAATTCTTAAGGTATAATTCTGCGAATCCATGAGGAGTTAGATTTTGAGTAGAAAACTTTTTCTTAATGTGATTGATATTAACATTTTTAACTTCTCTTTTAGATTCATCATGTTACACAAAATGGAGGACTGTATAAAAGACCGTTTAATGAAGCTTTTGAAGAAACACCAATGCTGGTTGCTGTGCTCACATATGTGGGGTATGGTGTACTCACCCTCTTTGGATATCTTCGTGATTTCCTGAGGCATTGGAGAATTGAAAAGTGTCACCATGCAACAGAAAGAGAAGAACAAAAGGTAATTGTTAGAGAATCTTTGATTCTGTAAATGGAGCTTTTTACAGAAATCTTAGTATTTTCACAAACAATTTTTCCCTTAGAGATTTGTGTACCCGTTAAAAGTAAAATATTCCAGATGCAGGTAAATGAAAACATTCCACAGAGAAAGCTGAAAACAAAGGAAAGGCACTTAACATGTTTTTAATTTAATCACTGTAAGAACCTAATGAGATAGGCAACACTATCCCTATTTTATGGATTAGAAAGCTAAAATTCACAAGTTAAGTAATATTTTCTAAGATGGTTAGTGTCAGAGCTGGTATGTGGACATAGGACTGGGAAGTGCCAAAAACCATGCTCTTTCTGTCCTGCTGTATCTCAAGTTGTATTTACAATTTTCTGAAAAGACTGTGTTCTTTCGAACTGACACATTATATACATAGTTGTCTGGTTCACAGATCAGCTTCTCTCCCCAAACAAACATGCCCTAAAACAGAACGTGGCCAAGCTATTCTGTTTACAGTAGAAAACAGTCTTGTTTTAGTAACGGTAAACAGAGATGATATTGGTTGTCTCTGGGGAGCAGGACCTTATTCACTTCACTGTACTTTTCTCTGTGTACTCCTTTGTGCCTCTGGAGTTTCATACATTACATGTGTATTACCTATTCTCAATAAATAAATAAAATTAGGGTAAAGAATGCCTGATTTTACTAAAAATAAAACAAACCTGTTTGTTCTTGGCACATGAAATATGGAGAGGTTGTCTTCCAGCCCAGGGAATGCACCAGATTAGAGAAGGACTTAATACATTAGATTTTTTTTTGTCCGTCATACTTCTCACTTTTGTGGTGCCTTAGAGGAAAGAGGCAGGTGTGGAAGCGGCAAGGTCACCACTGAGAGAGGAGCCAGTAAACACTGGTTGTAGAAGAAACTTCAGGGAATGGGTGGTGGTCACGTAGTAGGAAGGAGAAGAGTGCATCATGAAAACATGAGAGAGGAAAGGACCTTCTCAGCTAGTAGGAAGACAGAACCAATTGGTATATGTGTGGATTGAAAAGTTTGGCTCCTGGGAGAACTCAGGATCAGGCACACTCCTCTCTCATCTCAACCATCTTGCCCCCCATCCCAGCGCCAGCACCACAAGTTGGCCATCCTACTCATTACTCTGAAATGCTTGCAAGTTAATTTCATTAAGAAGGTATTTTTTTTTTAATACAAGAACTTGGTATAGTAGGCCAAACTAATTTTCATCATTCACAGCCTGAGCAAGTTTTTAAATTTTTTTGATTCATCTTCTATTTCACCCTTGAATGTGTGCACCCAGAGTGCATCCACAATATGTTGATTTTGTACATCCCTCAGTTATAGCTTACTTTACACTACTGTACGGTATCGCAATTACCTGTTTACAGGCCTGTATCCTTCTGCTAGACTGAGTTGATGGCAGTTGTGACTGTTGGAAGCTAAAGTTTTATTTATATATTCAAACTAAAAACTCTTTATCTACAGGGACCTCTCATAGTGTGGACACATAGGATAACTGACATGTAGAGCTGGGGGTTGGGGAAGTGCTGATTGTGCTGTAGACAGAGCGTTCCTGGCTGTGCTGAGGGGATAGTGTAGGCAAAGATATGAGGAATGTTGGGGAGAACCTGGAATGTGGGTATATGAGAAATTGTGTTTTGAAAGTCAAATTAAGAAGTTTGGTAGACAGTGAGGAGTCCAGGGCAGATGTTATCAGGGGAATGACTATAGAGCTTGCACAGCTGGTGCTCCAAATGTGATGAATGAATGAATAGAATGAATGAAATGATGAAGGTGTATCTGAATTACTTTGCCAATGAGTACATTATCTTTGGAACTTGTTTCATGTTTCCAGAGGGTAAATTAAGTAAGTATTGGGGGCTGCCTGTATATACTTAACTTTGTGTGAAAGAATTAGAAAAGATTTTATTAAGTAGTTTCTAATTTTGTTGAGGAAACACACACACTTCAAACTTACGGGCCTTTGCAAAATTACTATACAAGTAAATAGTGCTTGAATTATGTGAAGATGTGAACAAAAAAGTAATCTGAGTAGCATAAGGTTAATGAGGAAATAATTCTTGGAGGAAGTAATAGGAGGAAATATGTGGAACAGAGGAAGACATTTGCCTCTACAGTTGCTGGAGAAGAGGGTTGTACTAAATTATTCAAATTCATTTCAATAGGATTTTCACAGTAGATAACATTAGCAGGTAAAACAGCCAACGTCTGCCGTTTTCTTATAAAAATTCAGCTTTTAGAGGGAGAGGAAGGGTCATTCAGCCTTACAATAGATCTTGCTTATTTGCTGATGCCAGATTAGATATAGTGACAGGGGTAGGCAAATTAAGTGTTAAACTGGAAAGAGGTAAGGGAAAGTGCCCGCTTGGGTCATAAAATGCAAATGTAGTGTTGCTACTTCCTCTTTTCACTGAGTGAGTTGTATCCATAACCACATCCTGATTTTCTTCCTCATTCCATTACAAAAGAGAGTCTAATTTAACTATTTACATTAGTTCTTTGTTATAGGGAAATACGATATGTTGCTTTGGATAGAACTGAAGCATATGGTCACACTAATAAAGATGAGTTACTATGAGTTTGCTTTATTTTATATAAATTACATAAAATTCTTGGAATTCTTCATACCTTGGTCCTCTGTTATTAGTGGTGTTTTGGATAAGAGTGTTGTTTTTTTCACTCTGTGGTTTAGATCTTTTTTTATGTGAGGTGAAGCTAGTAGTTTAGAAACATGATAGATATAGCAAAAGCTTGAACTAATAAAAAATGTTCTAGTATCCAGATAGGAAATACCTAGAAAGCTAATAATGTACCAAATTATGGTAGGTAGTTACCACACACTTACTAAACTTTAGCATTTTGCTTCCTCAGCTTGTTTGTGATCAGACATTCAAAAACAGGAGAGACAGGATATGGGGAAGGGACATTATATGTCCATGTCCTGATATGTTCAATTTTCAAGATAGAAAACAAAGAAATCAGTTGAAATACTCCAGGAAAGGCGTTCCTAGGAGGCTTTTATTCTTGATCTCCTTCAAAATGTAGCCAGGTGTGGTGGCTCACGCCTATAATCCCAGCACTTTGGGAGGCTGAAGTGAGAGGATCGCTTGAGGCCAGGAGTTTGAGACCAGCCTGGGCAACATAGTGAGAATCTGTCTCTACAAAAAATTGAAAAATTAGCCAGACAGGGTGGCGTGCGTCTATAGTCCCAGGTACTCGGGAGGCTGAGGCAGGAGGATTGCTTGAGCCTGGGAGTTTGAGGTTTCTGTGAGCCGTGATTGCGCCACTGCACTCCAGCCTGGGCAACAGAGCAAGACTTTGTCTCAAAAAGAAAAAGTAGCTTACTAAGAATATACTGGTAATTGCAGTATCTTAGGAAACTATTAATGTAGTATAGTTGCCTAGTGTTTTAAGCTTGGGGATTGATCATTTGGTTTGTCTTCTTTAATTCTATGGATCATCCACATTTAAAAAGAGCACTACTTTCCATTGTTTTGGGTTATGTGTTGGGTCCAGGACAGCAGTTGCCTATTTTCTTTTTTTAAACAGCTTTTTTATTAAGATATAATTTAATTTACATACCATAAAGGTCACCTATTTAAAGTATACAATACAGTGGCCTTTGGTATATTTAATATATTTACTCTAGGGATTTCTCACTGGCAAGGTGGCTCACCTATTTAAAGTGTACAATACAATGGTTTTTGGTGTATTTACAGAGTTGTGCAGCCATCAACGTAATCTAATTTTATGACATTTTCCATCTTCCAAAAAAGAAACTCTGTATTTATTAGCAGGCATTCCTTCCTCACCTGCCCCCCTACCCTAGGCAACCACTAATCTACTTCCTGTCTCTGTGGATTTATGTATTCTGGACATTTCCTATAAATGGGATCATACAGTGTGTGATCTTTTGCTTCTGGCTCCCCTCACTTGGCATAATGTTTTTGAGGTTCATCCATGTTAGAGCAGGTATTAGTACTTTCTTCCTTTTTATTGCTGAATAATATTCCATCATAAGGAGCAGTCATCTCTTTTTGTTTACTCTAGGGCTTTCTCACTGGCAAGAAGTTACATTCAAAATAAACCTTTTAAAAGAGTTTTGAGAGCCGGGCAAGGTGGCTCACTCAGCAATCCCAGCAACTTGGGATGCTGAGGTGGGGGGATCCCTTGAGGCCAGGAGTTCAAGACCAGCCTGGGCAATATAGCAAGACCCCATCTCTAAAAAAAAAGAAAAAAGAATGAAAAACTAGCTGGGGTGTGGTGGCATATGCCTGCAGTCCTGGCTACTTGGGAGGCTGAGGCATGAGGATTGCTTGAGCCCGGAAGTTCGAGGCTGCAGTGAATATGATGACGCCACTGCACTCCAGCCTGGGTGACCAAGTGGTACCTCGTCTCTAAAAGAAAAAGTGTTTTGTAGTACGTTTACCATTATTTCCTTTTGCTTTAGTGCCAGTATTAGGTTTTTAAGAGATTCCCCATCACCTGTTGGGCTTTTTGTTTAGAGCAACAGTTAGCTTTTTTAGCAAGGCTCTGTCTTTTGAATCTTTAGGCTTCAGTTTCTTTACTCAGCTTTTCTTTGCCTTCAGGAATTTGGAAGCGTTTACTATTAACTGTAAATCTAAAAGTTTAAATAACTGGTGTCCTGTTTGATATTCTAAGTTATTCCGAGTTTAAATTGAATACCATTAGAGTGTTAAACTGGTAAAATGTTTATCAAAATGAAAAATACAGTTAAAAAAATAATAGAATTCGTGGATCCCTGAGACTACCCATAACCTCAGCAATTCTTAGATCCCAGTTTAAGAAACCATGGTGAAGTTTCCTTAGATTTTAAGCTGTATTTTGGTTTTATTTATGTTTCTCACTAAAGCATTTTGAAAATGTCATGACAGTTTTGGTAGTAAGTCACTGAAAATGTAAAAATGTGATCTACTTTACTTGAATCCAGCCATTCAGTAGAGCTTGTTAGAGGTAACACATGACTGGCCCATACTCTTATGCTCCTGTTTAATCCTCATCCGGCTTTGACCATGCGGTGGTGATTTTCCTCCTCCAAGTTTGTCTTCTTTTACCGGATCATTCCCATTAGCATACAGATGTGTTATTTCTCCCATCCTAAAAAACACCTTCTCTCGACCCCACTTTCTCTTCCATCTACTGCTCCGTTCTTTCTTTTAGAGAATTCCCTTATGCTGTTTCCAACGTCTGGCTTCCCACTCTCCTGAACCTGCGCCAGTGAGGTTTTATCCCTACCACTTCAACTAAAATGGTTCTTCTCAGGGTCACCCATGACCCCTGTGTTACAAAATCTAATAGTCCTTTCTCAGTCTTTCCCTTCTTTGACACTTGTCGTCAGCGTTTGACACAATTGATCACTCTTGCCCTTCTGGAAGCATTTTGTTCACATGGTTTCCAGGACGTGATAATTGCCTGATTTTTCTCTTGCCTTTCTGGCTATTTTTTCTCATTCTCTTTTGCTGGGTCCTCTTCATCTGCTGACTTTTCGTTGTTGGTGTGGCCCAGGCTTCATCCCTTGATGAATACACTTCAGTACCTTCTGTATGCCATAACTTCCAAATTTATCTCTCTCACTGACTTCCCCATTGAACTCTAGACCCTTATGTCTAGCTGCCCACTTGACATTCCCACATAGGTAGGCATCTCAGACTTTACACGTCTAAAACTGAACTGATACTCTTTCTAACCAGCTAAAACTAAGCTGATACCCCTTCTAACGAGCCAGGTGTCTTCCCCATCTCCATGAATGACAACTCTTCTGCCAGTTGCTCAGGCTAAAAACCTTGGAGTTACCCTTGATTCTACTTTCTGTCACACACCATGTGTGGCCCATCAGCAAATCCAGATGCAACAACTTCTGGTAGTGATGTCGACCTTCATTACCACCCACATACCATCTCCTACTGTTTGGCCACACTGGCATCTTCGCTAGTCCTTGAACATGCCAAGCACACTCCTGCCTCACTGCCATTGCACTTGCTGTTTGTCCTGCCAGGAAAGCTTTTCCTTTAGATAGTCCCATGAATCTTTCTCTACCTTCCTTTTTGTACACTATTCTACCTGGCTATCCTGCCTAAATTGCAGCAGGACTGCAGCATTATACATCTCCCTTCCTTGCTTGCTTTTGTTTCCATTAGTATTTTTTACTATCTAATTTTATATTTTATACATTTATCTCATTTAGTATCTCTTCAACCAGAATGTAAATCCCAGTGCCTAGAAGAGTGCTTTGCACATTTTAGATGCTCGGTAAACATTTAAAATATGAATGATATTGTGAGTGGTGATAATAGTAACAGTGAGAAGTATTTTGAAGTATTTATCGTCAGGGGTGTGTGTATGTATACACATGTGCACATACAAACACACAAATGACTCGGTTTTAGATCTAGGGAAAACAAGTGTTTTTAATCTTGAAATCTCATTTTATGCCTTCATGGACAGTATGGAAACAGCAAGGAAGTGGCTTCCTGTCTTTAACATTAAAAACAGGAAAGAACAGACAGTAGTGTGACTTATATAAACAATAAGAAAAGCTCTTAATTAACTGTGGTTCAAAGGTTTTCAAATCAACAGTCTAATAACCTTTCATAGGTTATTTCATCTACTTTTTTTCATTAAATAGAAGTAAAGACAGAAT
The DNA here is from genome assembly GCA_023783475.1 of Daubentonia madagascariensis. Lineage (NCBI taxonomy): Eukaryota > Metazoa > Chordata > Mammalia > Primates > Daubentoniidae > Daubentonia > Daubentonia madagascariensis. The sequence goes on along the minus strand of JAKFHU010000485.1, from coordinate 37,323,190 downwards.
TGTTGGTTTATAAAATAAATAGTTCTAGCTGTATGATGCTTTTTAACCATAGGTTAACTCCATTTCCAACACTTCCTCAGGTGGCAATTATTTGGGATTTTTACATTTTTAGGTTAAGTTTTGAAACAATTTTGTCATGTTTCAGTTATTTCTAGATGTATCTTTAGTAGAAAAGATGTTGCCCAAATAAAAATTCAAAACACTATGGACTTTTTTCACTAGCTTTTCTTTGGTATGCAGTATTATTTTTATTACTGTCAAATGTCTTGAAGTCTTTGAGTAGTACTATAGTACCAGCAAACAGCATGAGAGTATTTTTAAAGAAAAGATTTTTCAGCTGTGTAGCCTTCAGTTTCAATGGCCAAGAGTCCTGAAGTACTTGATCTTTTCCAGATAGGGAAGTGTCTTAGCACTGTCAGACAAAGTAGATTTTCCTGTGATCAGATGTTAGGCTAAGTAAATTTGGATACAGGCTTTTGTCAGAGTCATGCAGCTCCACAAACTCTATGACATAAAACTTTCAGAATAAATTGTGTGTCATGGAAAATATTCTTCCTTCTATATAGAAAGTTTAGGATTTATTTAATTGGGACATATTCCTTCCTTTTTTTTGCACTTTCCATTATTTTTTAATCCTTTTGTTATATATAACCAATATATACATATATGCAGCACACATCTAGAAATGTTAATAAAAAGTAAGTGTGGCATATAATAAATGCTTTTATAAGTAAGCAGCCATGAAACCACCACGTCAGGAGTAACATGTTGCCATCACTGCGGAAGCCACTCTCTCCGTGTGCCCCTTCTTGATCTTACCTTCTCCCTTTCCCCTGAGATAAACTTTCTCCTGACTTTTCCTTTTGGTTTTTATCACCTGTGTGTGCATGTATAAACAATAAAATTTAGGTAAGCCTGCCTTTGAACTTTATATAAATGCATTTGCATTGTGTATATGTTTTTGTGCCTTGTTTACTCAAATAGACTTCAGCTGTTTGTTGTGGAGCTCCACTTCATTTGTTTTCATTGCTGTATAGTATCTCTTTGTAAATGAGTATATCATACTTTATTTGTTCTAGTATTGATAGACATTGAGGCTTTTTTGTCAGTAACTAATAAAGCTGCTGTAAACATTCTGAAATAATGCATTTCCTGGGCATGTGAGTTTCTCCAGGCTTGGAATTATTGGGTTATAGAGTACGCGTGTCTTTAATTCTTTTTTTTTTTTTTTTTTTTTTTTTTGCTGTTGTTGTTGTTGTTGAGACAGAGTCCTCGCTCTATCACCCTGGGTAGAGTGCAGTGGCATCATCATAGCTTACCACAACCTCCAACTCCTGGGCTCAAGCGGTCCTCTTGCCTCTCAACCTCCCGAGTAGCTGGGACTACGGACGTGCGCCACAACGCCCGGCTAATTTTTTGTTCCTATTTTTGGTAGAGACGAGGTCTCACTCTTGCTCAGAGCTGGTTTCGAACCCCTGAGCTCAAGTGATCCACTGGTCTCAGCCCCCCAGAGTGCTAGGATTACAGGCATGTGCCACCACGCCCGGCCCAATTCCACTAGATAGTGCTAAATTGTTTTCCAAAGTTACTGTACCAGTTTATACACCTACCAGCTGTGTTTGAGAATTCTTATTGTCCTACATCTTTACCCACACTTGGTAGTGTCAGAATTTAAAATTTTTGCCAATTTGATTGGTATATATGTACTAGTATTTCATTGTGGTTTTGATTTGCATTTCTCTACTGCCCAATGTAGCTGAGCACCTTTTTATATGTTTAATGACCATTGGAAGTGCTGATTTCATGAAGTGCCTGTTCAAATCTTTTGCCTGTTTTTCTATTGGATTTCTGTCTTTTTCTTAGTATAGGAAATCTTTATGTATTCTAGAAGATATTTTGCAACTATCTTCTCCCATTTTGCGGCTTGTCTTTTCACCCTCTGTATGGTGTCTTTTAGAATTTAATTTAATTAAATCAATTTTTTTAGAGTTAGGATCTTGCTCTGGCACCCATGCTGGAGTGCAGTGATGCGATCATAGCTCACTGTAACCTCAAACTCCTGGGCTAAAGTGATCCCCTTGCCTCACCCTCCTGCATAGCTGGGACTACAGGTATGTGCCACCATGCCTGGCTAATTTTTAAATTTTTTGTAGGGATGAGGTCTCACTCTGTTGCCCAGGCTGATCTTGAACTCCTGGCCTCAAGCAATCCTCCCACCTTGGCCTACCAAAGTGGTGGGATTACAGGCGTGGGCCACCACACCCAGCCTGTATGGTGTCTTTTGATGAACTGAAGTTCTTTTGAAGTAAGCAAATTTATCAGTCTTCCTTTATGTATGAATAGTGCTCTTTGTGCCATGTTTAAAATGTTTTTTCTTATCCCAACCCTCATGAATATCTTTCTATTTTCATTGTGTTTTAACCCATAAATATTGCATCAAATCATATGAAACTGCCATATTTGACCAGTTTTGAACTACTAAAATGACAATTTCATATGATTCAACCTAATAAAATAAGAAAGTAGAAAGGGCATACATTTGGACATAGTATTTTTAAAGAAGTGGAATTTAAGTATATAATATGAATGGTGATTGGTAAGTTACATTTAGAGAGTAGTAGCAATTGTTAATTCATATCAAGAAATTGCCTCCCTACATTTATTCCCTGTTTTTACATGGAACAAATAAACTGGGCTTCAGGGATGTGGAACCCTGACCCTTGGCTCTGGAATTCAAAAAAACATTTCTCTGAGGATTCTGGTCTTCTTCCTCGCTAACCCCATGTGGCTGAAAGGCTGGTCTGAATGCAGAGCCAGCCACCAGTTCATTCAGCCATTCTTCTGTGTGGACATGTGTGTGTCCACACATGACCACCCTCTCTCAGCTTTTCAGAGAATATTGCTTTTGTCTTAGGGGCCATAGTCTTTTTATTCAATAGACTCTGGAGTTTTATCTTGAGACGTTTGGGAAACTTGAGATTTGCAATCATTCCTCATTATAGCCTATTTCTCACAGTGCAGGTTAATTGCATGTTCAGGTTTTACTCCTCTGTGCCCACTGTGGGGCTTATTTAGTTGCCACTAAACTTTTACCTCCTTTGGGCAAGGATTTTGTTTTATATTTAGTTTTTGTGTTTTTAAACTGGATGGAGCATTCAAGGTAAGATATTCATTAATTGAATTTTCCCATTGAGGAAGATAATTTATTGAATGCAGCATTTGTACACGTCGTTACTCCAGACCATTGTTGATTTGATAATCCGTGTTTCATTTACCCAAAAGTTATATTTTGTAAGAACCTTTACTGTCTTGTGTCGCGTTTCTCTTCGCGGACGTCGGCAGCATTAGAGGCGTGGTTTTGTGGCGAGTGAGGGCGGCATTTGCATAAATCAAGTTTTTGTCACTTGTCTATTATTCCGGTGACAGGGAACAGAAAATTCAAGTCCCAGGTGAACTGTCGTTGGTACTAGGCCCACTCGTGCCCTTGCTCATTTGCCGCGCGTAGGTGGGGGAGAGTCACGTCCGTGTCCTTGGCGGCACTATTCGTTAGGCACCGTGGACCGCCACGCCTAGTGCCGGCAGCCGAGACCGCGCGGGTTTTAATGTGTGCCTGGCGCGCCTCTAATATGGGGGGAGGGCAGAGTCGATGGAAATAAACTCTTTTTGTTTTCCAGTAACTGTGGAAAGGTATGGGTAGATCAGACTTTTAGACTGAATTATTTCTTACCTCATAAAGAAATTTCAGATAGAGAATTATTTTGTTTTATTTTATTTTTTGCTTTGGTTTTATTGAAGTAAAATTCACATAAGACGAACCATTTTAAAATGTACAGTTTGGCGTTGTTTAGTATATTTACAATGTTGTACAATCATCTCCTCTACTTAGTTCCAAAACATTTTATCACTCCTAAAGGAAACCCGTACCCATTAAGCCACTCCCTGTTACTCTTTCTCTGCCAACCCCTGGCAGCCACTAATCTACCTTCTGTCTCTGTGGCTTTAACTATGCTTGATATTTCATGTAAACGGAATCGTGCAATATGTGACCATCTGTGTCTGACTTCCTTCACTTAGCATAATGTTTTCAGGGTTCATCCACCACTGTAGCACACAACAGAACCTTGTTCCTTTTCATCACTGAATACTGTTTTATTGTATGGATAGACCACATTTTGTTGCCACCTTTTGGCTCTTGTGAACAGTGCTGCTGTGAACACTCATGTACAAGTACTTGTTTGAATATCTATTTTCAGTTCTTTTGGGTATATACCTAGGAGTGGAATTGCTGGGTCATATGGAAAATTTACATTCACCTTTTTGAGAACCCACCAAACTTTTCCACCTTGGTGGTGCATTTTACATTTCTACCAGCAATGTGTTAAGGTTTTTCTAAGGGTCTTATAGTTTTATATTTTACATTTAAGTCTTTGCTCCTTTCAAGTTAATTATTTTATAAGGCGTGAGGTTTAGGTCAAGGGTCATTTTTTGGGCCTATGGATGCCCAACTGCCTTAGTGAGAAGGTTGTTTTTAAAATAAGTAGGACATTTAGAAGGAGTCTGGAGGTCTAAATACCTTATACTGTCATTTTGTAGATTTTTATTTCTTGCAACCTGTTTTTCTTAGTCACATTTTGAATAGAAGTAAAGCTGTTTCATGATTCTGATATAAATTTGTTCTTTAAAGACTATGTACTGATTAGAGTTGGTTTACTTATCCCAGTTTTTTCCCTGCACTAGGCACATAGGTCAAGGGTGGAACCTTAAATCATCTTGATGTTGAGAACGCATCGAGACATTTCTGAGCACGTTTTCTGAACTTTTTATCCCAATATCAAAGCAGTGATTGTTTGCCTCAAGTGCTTATGTTTGAGAGAAATTTTGTCCTCTGATATATTCAGACTCGTGTCCTAGACTCTAATATAAGTAGAAGTTATTAAATTAGAATGGACATTGAGAATTCTTACTGGAATTCATGGTAGCACTATCAGTAATAATGCTGGTGTGGAATAGTGATAGAGTCTCAGTTTCGGCTAAATCACTGAATTGTGTGATTTGGACAAATAATTTAAATTTTATTCTTTAAATCTAAAAGATATAGTTAATAACTTACTAAATACTTGTTTCTCAACAATAATTATAGTGAGTATGCTGTTGAAATAGACAAGTTTCAGTGGAGTTAACTGAAATCATTGTAGGTCATTTAAGCAAACAGGGAATTAGGCATTTATAACATTGTCGAGGAGCTGGGGCAGTGAGATTAAGGCCTCTGTACCCCAAGTAAGCAACCACCCCAAATTAGGAAACTCCCTGCCACAGGTACTCTAGGTGCTGCCGTCATAACAGCTCCACTGCCAGAAGCTGGTAAATAGGCAATGGAACGTGGAATCTAGCTGATGCTGCCAGCACTACAGTCTGCTGGAGCTTGCTTCTTACCCTGATGCAAAAAAACATAGCCTCTTCCTTCCGGATTTTGTGTGTGTTTCTCACTGGTAAAATCTACATCACATCTATAACCCAATCACAGGGGTGTCCAGGAAGTACAATCTTTAAAAGCTTTCTAGCTTGTGTGTGTCTGTGTCTGACTGCCTGTCTGTGTAGGGGACTTGTAATGTGTGTGCTGGCCATGGACAGAACATAGGAAAAGAGTGGGAAGGCCAATAGCACAATATTGAAGTGCTTTAAATGCTATCAAAGTATTTCAGATTCGATTTAACAGCATCACCAAATGAGAGGCAATATGGCATTGGGGTTGGGAGAATAAACTGGAATTAGAAGGCCTGGATCAGTTCCTGGCTCTGCCTCTGGCAGTTTCCTAACTGGGAAAGCCATTTAGCCTGTCTGAAAATGGGAGAAATGGTATCTTCTGTAAGAGTGTGCAAAGATATTTAAGTGTGTAAATATATATGTACATGTAAAGAACTTGGTAAGTGCCTGGCATATCATAAATACTCAGAAGATGGGAACTTTTGCTGCTGTTGTGATTATTCATCATCTATGTCATCATCATATAAAAGTATTTGGATATTTGTGTTGGGCCAGAATTGTGCTTAACAAACGTGGACAGATGTTAGAAAGTTGACTTCTGAAAGTGGTTGCACCCAACTTTTCTGCCTGTGATCTTAGGGCCTACATAGGCACTAAAATAGGTGATACCTATTTATTTTAAACAATAGAGGATGTTTTCCAGAGGGCTCACCTTAAATAGGTTTAAGCAATAAAGGATTATTTATCAGCTAATTATTGAGATAACCCCAAACTACTTCTGACAAGATCTTTGTCAATCCCTAATCAGCAGATTCATGAGTTTGAATTTTTCTCTTAAGAAGTCAATTAACTGGTATTTCAAACTCAGCGATCCAGCATGTAGTGCCAACTAAGTATTGTTTTTCTCTACTTACATGTGCTAGTATATGGGCTTTGTGAAGGTCTTCAGGAAGAACGTTGATAAGAGTGCATCCTTAAAGGCTGCTTGAACTTGAGTCTGCCATGTCACTCACCTGTTAGTTAGGTACTCTCTCCCTCTCCAGGCAAGCATCCCTTTGTAGTACTTTTTATATTGTATTTATTTGAGTGCCTCTCCACTATACTAAGAGATCTTAGGAGGGGTTAGACGTTGTCCTTACTCGTTTTTATCCCCAGTGCCCAGCTTAGTGCCTGGAAGGTGCTGCTCAGGAAATGTTTGTTCAATGATGGAGCATTATGACTGAGTATTCGGTCAAAGACTAAACATTAGGTCAGCCCTGACTAAAATTATTTTGCAGTGACCAAGCTGAGGAGGAGGAAGAGGGAGGTGGGGATGGGGGAATGGGGGTAGTAATAGTGAGGGTATCATTGTTTGCAGAGAGAACTGTCTTGTTATTTAATGTATCCTGAAAGTCTAGCAATGAATCCAGAATATATTGAGTATTCACTAAAAGATATTTAAGTGAATGAAAAGATGAAAAGGTAAGCTCCCTGGTTTAACCCTCGTCTTAGAATATTTAAAGTGTCTGAGATATTTTGGGAAACAGACACTCCCATTGCCCAAATTAGAACCCCAAATAGCAATCCCCTCCTGTCCCTTTTCTTCATTGCAAGGAGTTTGGTTAGCTGCCCTTCATATCTCTCTACTGAACCTACTAACTGTAGTCAAAGCTACTACCCTGGAACTTAGCTAGGGAGTGAAGGGAAGCTAAGACGTCCCTCTCTTTTATCATTCTGTCCCCCCCCCTGCTTTTGGTCTCTGACATCCCCTACTGTGACAGCTTCTCCTCCTTTACTCTGTGCTAGTGTGTCTCAGGGGCTTAATCGTTGGGTAAGGAGTGATGAAGATCCCTGACCATGGCAGTAACAGTGCTGTGCTGAGAAGGTTGGAACCCACTCCTTCCCTCCTGACCTCAGCCAGCCTTGCCACCGGTTATCTTGGTTCAGTCCAGGACTGAGAGGTGAAGCTCTGCCTCATTCTAGCCTGCAGCCCTTTTTCTGTCTTGGGGCTTAATAACCCTTCTGGTATCCGGACTGGACTCTGTAAGTTTTTTCTGATGTTTATATAGTAAATACAAAAAGTATTGCTGTGTGTTGCTAATAAAAATTTGTGAGGAAATATTTGTCTCAAGTATTTGAGTTAATGCCTTGAACATTAACGTGCAGTATTTAGAAAGGTTATAAAGAAACGCGATAATCAGTACAGTGGTTTCATTAGAAGAGTTAGTACTATTACCCTATTTGATGTGAATTGAAAAGGGTTGGGGACTACTTTTTTCTTTTGTCCTTTGAGAAGTAAATGCATGGCAAATAATAGCCAAAGAAAAGTCTTTAATTAGAATTTGATGTCTCTATTCCTGTTTTCATTCAGTCAGTACGCCTTTTGGAAGTGGAGGCTACAAAAGGGACGTACTATTTAGAAGACTGATTTCCAATTGTGATAGATAGATGATTCACACATATTTTCTATCCTAAGGGAAGGTAACTGTTAGAGCCAATTGGAGAGAGCTGGTGTCAAGTACTGCAAATTTTTAGAGTGCTTTCTGACTCTGCTCAGCTTCCTTTAAGGAGGTTTTATCCACTCTGAGGCTTATCTAGTGGGCATTTTAGAGTCCAGCGTCATAGAAGTTTGTTACTTTTAGTGTTCTATGTTGAGTCTTCTTTAGCAATGGAAATCTTTTACAGAATAAGGCTTAAGTTTTTTCAACATTTTTGATTAACTTATTTAACAGGTTAATTTAGGTTGGCATCAAGCCCAGATCTGAGGGCTAGAGGTTCAGTGGTTTGCTGATACAGTAAAACTGTAGTTCCATTTTCTTTTTGTTTCATTTGCCCTTTACCTTCAAGAGTTGAAGTATATCTCCTGTGGTCTGGTCACATGTGTTCTGAGCAGTGGTCATACCACACTGGGCAGAGCAGTATGCATTCATTTCAGCTCCTTTGCGACTTGACTTTTTCCAGACTTAAATTTTAGTACAACTTAATCTCAGGGAGGAAGGGAGGCTTTAAGTCCCTGGGAATGGGAATCCACTTTGAGAATGTATTTTCTTCTCTCTCTCTCTTTTTTTTTTTTTTTAAGCTTCTATCTAAGGGAAAAAAATTTAAGGTGGGTGGCCTTCTGTAACCTACCTTTTAATGTTTCTTGTTTATTAATTTCTCTTTGGATTTGTTTCATTTTGATCTTTGAAAATATTCAGAGGATGGAATCTTAATTTTGCAATTATTTTTCTTGTTTGAAGCTGGAATTACAGTGGTTTTTATGGCACTTTCCCCAAATATGTTACTTGAGGGGGGGTAGAAGAACAGTCTTATTGAGAATATTAGGAAAGGAAACCATTTAATGACAGAATTGTACAATCAAATTTTATTTTGAGTGAGGCCTACTTTGAATGAGGTGGTTAAATTCATGGGCTCCACATTCATGAAGTCAGTTATTTGAAACCATGTTAGGTTAACCATCAAAGTTAAATGACTTAACTGACTAATAGGAGTTGTGTTATAATAGGGTGGGCATGGTGGCTCACGCCTGTAATCCTAGCGCTCTGGGAGACCAAGGCGGGAGGATAGCTTGAGGTCAGGAGTTTGAAGTTGCAGGGAGCTATGATGACGCCACTGCACTCTAGCCGGGGCAACAGAGCGAGACTCTTGTCTCAAAGCAAAAAAAAAAAAGTTGTAGTAAAATAAACATAGAGAATTGATGCCTTTTTGTGTTTTCCTGATATATCAGTTAAGGTAACTGACATCTCATTATCAGATGCTCTTAAAATATGAAAAGAGAGGTTATAAAATTTGTTTTTAAAGTAACTCAGTTAAGTTTATAGTATTTCACCATTTGTTGGCAGGACTTTGTGTCATTGTATCAGGATTTCGAAAACTTCTATACCAGGAACCTCTATATGAGGATAAGAGACAACTGGAATCGGCCAATCTGTAGTGTGCCTGGAGCCAAGGTGGACATCATGGAGAGACAGTCTCATGATTATAACTGGTCATTCAAGTGAGTCTTGGTTGGGAAATTATTCCTTGACAACAACAAAAGAATTTCTTCATTTGAGAAAATATTTTATTGCAACTTGGGTGTCCTCTCAAAATAGGAGTAGCAGCTGAGGATACGATACAGTATAATTAGTTTCCTTACATATTGTTCGTTGTTACTGAGATTTTTAAAAAATATGTTTTTCTATTACATTTGATACTACGCTGGATTATGATTGAGAACAAAATTTGACTTATTTAAAGAAAGAAAGAAAGAAAGAAAGAAAACCATCTTTTCCATTTGCCACTTACCAGAATCAAGTATCTGGATTTATTTCTGGATATTTTGATTTCTCAAATGATTTAAGGATATATGGAGTATTTTTACTTAAATGGATTGAGTGGTTTAGAAAACTACTTATATTGTTAACATTTTATTTATTGTTTAGATTGCATAAGTATTACATGATTGCATTGCCATTAAAAAAAAAGAAATAATACAGTTAAACTGAAAGTCCCTCCTGACAACTAACCTCTGCTCCTCTCAAATCCGTTCTCCCACAAATCCTCCTTCACTCCCCAGAGGTGGCCATTGTTACCACTCTATTTTGTGTTATTCTTCCAGGTGTCTTCTGTGGAGGTATATTTTTAGTATATCTACTGAGGTTACACACAGGTAGTTTTATGATTTGCAAAAATGGGATTGTACAATATAAATTATTTTACATCTTGCTTTTATTACTTGCTAACATACGAGTAACGTCCTTCTCATGTATATTCATAGCAAGTTTATTATTTGTAGTGGCTGCATAGTATTCTGCAGTATAAATGTGCTGTGTATGGTATAGCACACTGGGCTGTGTTATGCTGTGTTAATAACCCCCAAAATCTAGGGAGTTAAAACAATAGCAATATATTTCTTGTCCACACTTCATGTCCATCTTAGATTGGTAGGGCCCCAGACTATGTTGTCCTTACTTAGTGGTGCAGGCTGACTCAGTTTCCACCATACGGAATGTCTCTGGTCCCTGCGCCTGGGGAAGGGACATGGCAAATTGTGTAGTGGCTCTTAAAGGATCCTCATGTGTATATGCTCATGTGTAGGAATTACTGAATCAAAGAGTATGTAGATCTTTTAATGAATAAGTACTGCCGTACTGCCCTCCAAAATGTACTGATTGATATTCTTATCTACAGCATATGAAGCTGTCCTGGCCAACACTCAATATAATCAGTTTTTAAATCTTTATCATTATTAATAAGTGAAAATTGGTATTTTTTTAACTTCCATTTCCCTAATTGGTAGTGAGTTTGAGATTCTTTTCATATAGACTTTGGACCTTGTTCTCTAATTCCTGTACATGGTGCCTCTTTTTGTGTTACCAATGCATTTGCTATCACATTTAACTATTTTTTTACTCATGAGTTTCATTAATTTTTATGCTGTTGAAACACAGGTATACAGGGAATATAATTAAAGGTGTGATAAACATGGGTTCCTACAACTATCTTGGTTTTGCACGGAATACTGGATCATGTCAAGAAGCAGCTGCCAAAGTCCTAGAGGAGTATGGAGTTGGAGTATGCAGCACTCGGCAGGAAATTGGTAAGTGTAAGCTATGTTTGGCCAGCTGCAGTTTTTTACTTTTTTACTCAGGTTAATAATACTGATACAGAGCTATAGTATTAAGTATCTAAACATTTACTTTGCCATGACATTTAGGTAAGGTAAAGAATGCTTTCTTTTTCTGAAGTAATGAATGATTTTAATGCTTTCAACAGATTTTGAGATATATTTATCTTTCCCAGTATGTTATACATACAGAATGTCCCTAGAAAAGTCCCATAAGTATTTGTTTCACTTACAGCTTTAATGTTGATTTTATTGGCTTTTGCAAATGGTGGTGGTTAAGAGTGTGACTTACTGGTGCACTGGCATGTGAGGGTTAATCTCTTCATTTTTCATACTGGTAAATTGGGGCTAATAATAATTCCTGCCTTTATAAGGCTGTTTCAAGAATTAAATAAGCTAATCTGCATAAAGCACTTAGAACATAGTAGACATTCAAAAAATGTAAACTCTTTATTATTGTTACAAATCTGCAAAATGTAAAGGATTAACAGCTTTATAGAAAGAGGTTTAATTTATTTAAGTTCAAAGGAAGATTTCATATATTTTTCATTTTGTTTTAGAGAACTGATAACCATAGAAGTTATAAGACAACTTTCTGGATATTTATTACTGTAAATCACCCCAAAACTTAGTAGATTAAGAAACAGTTCGTTATTATTTCTCACAGGTCTGGGGGTTGGCAAGAGTGGGTGCTTCTTACACAGGGTTCCTCACACGATTGCAGTCAGTGGTGGCTGTATGGCTGGAATCATATGAAGGCTTCTTCATTCACGTGTTTTGCCTAGACTGGAATGGCTGGAACTCAATGTGGCCTCTCCATGTTACTAGGTTGGGCTTCTTCATAGCATGGTGGACTCAGAGAGTCGTTTGTCTTACATGGCAGCAGACTTTTTTCCCAGAACAAGCAGTCAAAGATACCCAACTGAAAGCTGGAAGGCTTTTTATGCCCTAGCCTTGTAGGTCCAGAATATCACTTATGTCTCTTTATATTCGTCAAAGCAAGTCCCTAAGGCCAGCCCAGATTCAAGGGTTGTGCGGATTAGACTCCACCTGTCAATGGGAAGAGTAACAAAGAATTTGCATCTATATTTAATCTGCCATAGCAACTCTGTCAATTCACTAAATTTAAAACAAAATGAAGAAATCAAAAGGTAAAAATAAAATTGTGCAGCTTTTTATATCCTCTAGTTTATTATTTAAACTGGTCATTTCAAACTATATTTGCAAGTTACAGATCTTCAAGACCTCTAGTTTCTATTGCTGACAGAGTTTTGTAGGCAGCTTCTATAGTCATTCATGCTATAGTTTTAATTCCAAAATCTCCTAGGTTGAGTGTCGTTGCCCTGGCCCAAGAAACATAAGCAGTTCTTCCTAGAAAATATTCAGAGTTGCCTTTACAAGCAAATTCCAATTAAAAGTAAATTCTGTGAGAGTTAGAATATGTTTAATTTTATTTAGGTTTCTTTTCCAAACTTTCATAGATTCTCAGCCCTGTCTTTAAACACTGGAAATAGGCTAGTATATGTTTTCTTAGATACCATAAAGGTCCTTAGACAGTCTTTTGTGGTATCTGAGCATACCAAGCAATCTGACTTGTATTTTATTTATTTTTACAGATTAAAAGTAAGTATTTTGGTTTAATTCTTAAAGTATGTGTACACATAGTATGCAATTTTTTGATCTAAAAAGTCTAAATTTTTAAAAGTTTGGATCTAGAATAACTCAGTAAATAGGAAATAGACTGGTCTTTTTTAATTTTTTTTATTTTTTTTTTAATTTTTTTTATTTTTAGAGACAGGGTCTCACTCTTGCTCAGGCTGGTCTCGAACTCCTGAGCTCAAGTGATCCTCCTGCCTCGGCCTCCCAGAGTGCTAGGATTACAGGCGTGAGCCACCGCGCCCGGCCCTAGACTGGTCTTTTACAGTGATTTAAAATATATCTTGCAGCTACCATGAAGGGTTTCATTCCTCTGATCCCTTACCAATTTAATGCTAGAGGAGCCTTGGTCAGGTCTTTGTCCTATCTTAAATTCTTGGGTAAAGTCTGTTAGGTAACTTTTAGAAAGAAGATCCCTGAAAACTTGAAAACCCCATTCTTTTTTTAATGTGGTCCTCTAGGTACTTATTAGATAATTCCTTGATGTAATTCCTCCCTACCTCCTGCTTTAGTTTGAACTGGTTGCTCGCAGGAACTGCTCTGTAGTTGCATTCTGGTACTACTTTTTTGGGAGAGGGGGTCAACTTAGGAATTTCCTTTCCCTTGTCTCTGTTTTAGATTCCTTATTTCTTGTATCCCACCTCTTCCTCTTTTTAGACATACTCTCTCATACTGGTAGAACTCATTTACCAGTGGTTTCCTGGGAGTTCAGGTGAGATAATTTTTTTGAAAATTTGGATATCAGAAGTGTGAGGGTGCTGTCCATAGTCCTCTTGCACCCAGTGGCGCTGGTCAGAAGTGTGATGCTGTTCTGATTGCCATACTTGTGTATGTCATCCCTGCCATCACACCTTCTATGTGAAAGGTTTTGTTGTTTAAAAAACCTGTGTTGGGGGCTAGATAGTGTGTAAACATTGTTAATAATCCAGAAAGGACAAAAAGGTACACAGTGAAAAATCTGTTTTCCCCTCATATCATCCAGCTACCCAGTTCCTCTTCCTGCAGTAATGAGGCCACTGTTCGTTGGTGGGTTTTTTTCGTTTTGTTTTGGTTTGGGTTTTTTTTTGGCATATCCTCCTCTGGAAGCTTTTAAGACTTTCTCTTTCTCTTGAGTGCATCAAGATATTTCATTTGTGCCTTGGTATGAGTCTTTTTTCCCATTAATTGTGCTGTTTTGGTGTTTGGCGGATACTTACAAATTGAAGAATCATGTCCTTTGGTTCTGTTATACTTTCTTCTTAAGCATTTTCTCAGTTCTCTCTTTCAGAAATTCCTATTTAAAATTCCAGTTTTTAAGCCTCACCAGGTTTCCATATAACGAATTTGCTTTATTTTCATTGAATTCCACTCTGTAAGGACATAGAGTTCAGTTATTTACTATCTGTATTAATTTTCTAAGGCATGTGAACAAAATACTAGAAACTGGGTGACTTAAACAACAAAAATTTATAGTCTTATAATTCTGGAGGCTAGATGGGGTCAGGGTGTCAGCAGGGCCATGCTCTCTCTGACAGCAGAGAATCCTTCCTAGCTTCTGGTGTTTGCCAGCAAACCTTGGCATTCGTTGGCTTGTAGATGTGGCACTCTGGTCACACAGCTATCTTCCTGTATGTCGGACATTGTTGTCCACGGTGCTCCCTCTATGTATGCCTATTTCTGTGTCCAAATTTCTCCTTTTTATAAGGACGTTAGCAACACCCTAGTAACCTAATTTTAACTTGATTACCTCTGTAAAGACCCAGTTTCCAAACATTACATTTTGAGGTGTTGGGGTTACTTCAGAATATCTTTTTGGTGGGCCACAATTCAACCCATAACACCATTCTTCTAGATGTTTTCCATTTTCATTAGTTCTGTTTAGAATTAAAGGTATCTACTAATTAATAAAAAAATGGAGTTTTGTGCTTTTATTTCTTGTTCTTCCAGTTGTTTTGTGATGGTTTTCAACAGGAAAATGGGAGTAGAACATTTTAATCCCTCATCTTTAAAACAGAGTCTAGCTGATACTTCAGGAATCGCAGGCCATTTGATCTAATGACGTGGTTAAGGGAACATTGTGCAGTGACAACATATAGTAAGCATACCTTATGTCTTTATGGCACTTTATATTTTATGCAGTGCTTGAACATGTTATCTTTTTTGATCTTCACAACGGTGTCATGAGGCAGTTAGGGAAATTGTTGGTAGTTAGCTGATAAGAATCAGAGGCTCAGAGGGATTCTAAGTGACTTGATTAGCCTTCAGGCATAAACTTAAGCGTCCAAGGTCAGCACTCCTCTTTCCCAGCATCTTTTCTCTCTGCTGTGTTGTCCGGTCCTTAAGGATTTGAATGCCAGTGTAATTACGGTACAAATTTACCAGTCAGGTCAAAGTGAGGGAATGTGCTTTTTTACCTGTCTTTTGCTGCATAACAAACCATCTCAAAATGTAGTGGTTTAAAACAACAACAGATAGCTTTTTGATCCTGCTGTCTTAGCTCCGTGTGGTATTGGGTGGGCCATTATGACTGAGGATAGAGTACCCAAGATGGCCTAACTCAAGTGTCTTACACCTCAGCTGGGTGGCAGGAAGGGCTAAGGGCTGGCTAGACATCTCCCCCACCTCTCTCCCCTCCTTCCATAGTCTCTTATCCTCCAGGGCCCCTCTCTGTCCACATGTTCTCTCTTTGCTGTAGGCCAGTTAGACTGTTTTACATGGCACCTGACTTCAAAAAGTATAAAAACAGATTTTGCTAGGCTTCTTAATGCCTAGCCGTGAAACTGGCATGCACAAACAGGAATGGGAGAAATTATTGGCAACCTTCTTTGCAGAAATTCCACCACAGGTACTGAATCTGAATTTATTCAACTGTTGTGTTCTTTATGAGCCATCACTCTTCATGATACTGACTGCTTCACAAATCTTAGTCTGAAAAGGTCATAACACATGGACTGTGATTTATTTTTATAAAGTGATGAGTAATTCTTAAATTCAGGATTTTGTGGTATTGACTTTAACTTCTTCATACAGGAAACCTGGACAAGCATGAAGAACTAGAAAAACTTGTAGCAAGGTTCTTGGGAGTAGAAGCTGCTATGACATACGGCATGGGATTTGCAACAAATTCAATGAACATTCCTGCTCTTGTTGGCAAAGTAAGACATTGTCATTTATGAAAACTCCCTAATACATATTTTCTCTTGGTTTGAAAAGCATTCAGAGTAAGCCAGAAACTATTGTAAATTTAGATTAAACATAGTTTACCCAAAGATACTTCTGTCACAAATTTTTGGACAAGTATATCCCATGGAGACTTATATCAGTTGGAGCTTCCTTACTGAACCCATGATCCTTCCCTCATCCATAAGATGAGTCTTGCCTTTTTTATTTCATACAGATTTCTGAAGGGATTCAGATAAATAAAAACTTGTAAAAGACTAAAATTATGAAAGAAAGGTTTAGTTTGGGAAGTTATTTAACAGATGGTTTTTCCTAAGTAGAATATGAAAATATGTAGTTACCCTAATACTTGTTCTCAGTGCAACACATGTTGCTTAGCTATATATAGACAACTTTTATGTATTTTTTATATATATGTATATATATATTTTATATATAGATATATCTCCCCTCCCCCATGGGTAGAGTTTGTGATGGAGCAGTTGAAGAGAAAAGAGACTTTGTAAATTACATTTTAGCAGATTGGCACTATTGGCTTTAAAAGGACCCTTGAGGTTAGTTATTTTCATTTTAACATTGATATCAAGAAATGGCATATTGAAAAAGTAGTGGATTAACTCAAGCAGGAGATTTGAAGTATTGCTTGTTTGTTTGTTATTTATATGGTCAAACTTAGCTGTGGGACTGTGAGCACGTTAACCTTTCTGATCCTCAAAGTTTCCTTTGTAAAATGAGGTGGTTGGACCAAGTTAACTCTGAAGTCCGTTTCAGTTATACAGGGTATGGGTCTGTGAGGAACAGATGGGACAAATAGAAAATAAATAGCAAGATAGAGATTTAAGCCCAACCTAATTGATATCACATTAAGTGTAAATGATTTATACATTCCAATTAAAAGACAGAAATTGTCAGATAAAATTAAGTAGGTTTCCTAATATAAAATAGCAATCTGTTTTAAATATAAAGATACAGAGGTTAATAGAAAACAATAATCAAAAGAAATTTGAAGTGACTATATTAATATAAACAAAGATTTCAGAGCAAGAAATATTTCTGGGGATAAAGAGTAACACTGCATCATGATTAAGGAGTTAATTCATCAAAAGGACATAATTTTAAATGTGTAGGCACCTCATAACAGAGCTTCGAAGTACATGAAGCAAAAATTGATGAAACTGAAAAGAGAAGTAGGCAAATACAGAATTGTAATTAGAGATATTAACCCCCCTGTTTTAATTGTTAGAAGAACTTAACAGAAAATCAGTAAGGATATAGAACACGTGGAAAATACTGCCAACCAATTGACATAACTTATGAAACACTTTACCCAACAACAGCAAAACATTTAGTAAGATAGACCGTATTCTATTAAATAAGTTTTAATAAATTTAAAAGTATTAAAATTATTCAAAGTATGTTCTCCAACAACAGTGGAATTAAATTAGAAATGGAATGATGCAAAGATATCTGGAAAATCCTTGAATATATGAAAATTAAATAACATATTTCTAAACAACCCCTGGGCCAAAGAAGAAAATACAAGGGAAAATAAAATACTTTGAACCAAATGGAAATGTAATATATCACAATTTGTAGGATGAAGCTAAAGCATTGCTCAGACAGAAATATATAGCATTAAATGCTTCTACAGGTTGAGCATCCCTAATCCAAAAATCCAAAATCCAAAATGCTCCAAAATCTGAAACTTTTTGAGTATAATGCAAATAATTCCAAAATCCAAAAAAAAAATCTGAAATCTGAAACACTTCTAATCTCGAGCATTTCAGATAAGGGATATTCAACCTGTATTAGGAAAAAAGGAAAGCTTCTACCTTAAGAAATTAGAAAAAGAAGAACAAATTACACCCAAACTAAGCAGAAGGAAGACTATAATAAAAATAAATGTAGAAACCAATGAATTAGAAAATAGACAATAGGGGAAATCAGCGAAACCAAAGCTGATTCTGTGAGAACATGAATAAAATTGATAAATATCTAGCCAGACTGGTCAGGATAAAAAGAAGACACAAATTACCAGTGACAGGAATGAGAGGGAACATCACTACGCATTCTGTGAACATTAAAGCATAGTAAGGGAATATTAAGAACAACTTTATGACAATAAATTCAACAACTTAGATAAAGTGGACAAACTCCTTGGAAGACAAATGTATGGTTCTTTGACTTCACATCATAATACATTGCTGTCCTGCATTTTGGTAGTATAAACCTGAGATTTTTGGCCTGGTGTGGTGGCTCACGCCTATAATCTTAACACTTTGGGAGGCCAAGGTGGGAGGATTGCTTGAGGCCAGGAGTTCGAGACCAGCTTGAGCAAGAGCAAGACCCCATCTCTACAAAAAAATAGAAAAATTAGCCTGGCGTGGTGGCAGAAGCCTATAGTCCCAGCTACTCAGGAGGCTGAGGCAGGAGGATCACTTGAGCCCGCGTGTTTGAGGTTGCAGTGAACTATTATGATGCCATTGCACTCTACCCGGGGTGACAGAGCAAGATTCTGTCTCCAAAAAAAAAAAAAAAGTAATAATGCATTTAAACCTCTTAGCCTAATGCCTGAAACATATTAAGCACTTAGATGTCAACTGCTGATATTTAATATTTATTTTATTTTTGAACCAAGGATATAATGAAGCCTCAAAGTAAATTAGAAGGGGAAAAAAACATTGATACATTGAAATGGTGAACAAGGCTCTCTAAAAACGAGATGATAAACAAAAAGAACGTAATGATATTGTAGGTTTTGCCAGAAAAAAATTTAGCTGGAAAGAGAAGAAAATAAAATTTTCTGTGTGTGTGTGTGTGTGTTGGGGGCGGGGGAACATTTTAAGGTATACTGGAATGCCAAGAGTGGTAGGTAAGGAATTTGAAGACTTGCAGAAGAAAAAATCTAACCTCTCTTCATTTTCCCCCAGTTTCATTTTTTCCAATTTTAAAGCTTTTTTCCAACTTGAATTTAGACTTACAGAAGAGTTGCAAAAGTACAGAGTTCCTGTTTGCCATTCATTTGGCTTCCCTTTATGTTAACTTCTTACATAATAATGAAACATTTCTCACAGCTAAGAAATTAACTGTGCCACAATACTATTAACTGAAGTGCAGAACTTACTTGATTTTCACCAGTTTTTCCACTGGTGTCCTTTTTCTGTTCCAGGATCAGTTGAGGATCCACATTGCATTTAGTTGTCGTAGCTCCTTAGTCTCCTCCGATCTATGACAGTTCTGTTGTTCCTTGTTCTTCATGACCTTGACACTTCTGAAGAGTACTGGTCACTTATTTTGTAGAATGTCTGTCAATCTGGGTTTGCCTGCTGTGTCATCATGATCTGATTGAGTCCTGCGTTATTGAGAAGGATGCCACAGAGGTGATGCTCACTCATTGTGTCATATCAGAGGCTACATTGTTTCGATATGTATTACTGGTGATGTAAATCTTGATCACTTGGCTAAGGTATCAGCTAGGATTTTGTATAAACTTTACTTTTCTTGTTGTAATACTAAATATTGTGGCAGAGATACTTTGAACTATATAAACAGCATTTCTGATTAAACTTTTATCCACTAATTTTAGCATATATTTGTGGATCTTGCCTGTGGCAGCTGTTACCTTGGTATTCTAATGGTGTTTTTTCTGTTTTTCTCCTTCCTTCTATACTTATTAATTAGAATCTTTGTGTAAGGAAGAATTGTTTCTTCTCCCCTATTTATTTATATCAGTGTGGATTTTTGAATTATTATTTGGGTTATAACCCAACACAATTGCATTTTTTTGTTGTTGTTGCTTGAGTTTTGGCCATTGGGTGCTCATTCAGGTGGGTACCTGTGTCCTTTGAATATGAAACAATTTTTTTTTAAAGCACTTTCATACTTTCTGGCATGATAAGATGCTTCAGGCTTATCTTGTATTTTCCCTTTCCCAGATTTGGAATTAACCAGTTCTCCAGGAAGCCCTGGTTCTTTTTATTTTAGAATGGTATTTAGTAACCACGGTCTGGGAAGTAGGTGTGTTTGTTACTACAGGCGTGTCACTGCTTCTCACCTCTCAGTGGATAGAGATATATTATACATATATATAACTTTTCTTTTTTTTTAAGAGACAGGGTCTAGTTCTGTCACCCAGGCTGGAGTGCAGTGGCCCGATCATAGCTCACTTGTAACCTGGAATTCCTGGGCTCAAGTGATCCTCTTGCTTTAGCCTCCTGAGTAGCTGGGACTATAGGCACATGCCACCACGCCCAGCTAGTTTTTAAAATTTTTTGTAGAGATGGGGTCTTGCTATGCTGTCAAGGCTGATCTGGAACTCCTGGCCTCAAGCGGTCCTCCTGCCTCTGCCTGTTTAGTAGTGAGTGAGAGAATGTGCCATTTTCACCCCCTCAGCTTTCATTTCCCACAAATAAACAATACATCATACCAAAACTGACATGGAATTCCCTCAAATCAGAGAAAGCAAAACTTTTTAAAGATTGATATATCAGATTTTAGGCATAAATAAAAATTTGTTGCTATAATCTGAATATTTAAGTCAATCATAGGACTCAAAATATTAAATTAAAAGACTAGAATTTTTCATCTACTTTGAAGCTGTCTTTACAAAAAATAAATTATCATGTATACTTGTTTTCTTTCTTAAAATTGATCACTTTGCTGTTGTACAAGATTTCCTTAATAAGATGTAATTATTAGTGATTGTAACATTTTGTAATTTGTGGAACTAAACCTTTCCTCTCCAGCTTCTTATCTTGCTATACTTATGATTTTGCAGGGTTGCCTGATTCTGAGTGATGAACTGAACCATGCATCTCTGGTTCTAGGAGCCAGACTGTCTGGAGCAACCATTCGGATCTTCAAACATAACAGTGAGTTTGCTGTGGAATTCATTACTGGCCTTGGTGTGTAATATTCTTTGGGTCAGCAGTGGTGGTAACATTAGTTCCATTAACAGTTGAAAATGCAAATGAAACTGAAGTAGCAACATTTAAAATGTTCTTCTGGTGCAGACTTTTAAAGGTTATTCTTTTCCTCGTTGGAATAAAAATAGAGGGTGTAGGAAGCCTTTTATATGAATATAATACTCTCCTTTTATGTGACTTTCAAGATTTCCATCCTGTTTCCGTGTTTACAAATTCCTCATTCAAATACATTTACTTGATGCCTATGGTGTATCTTGCCGTAACACTATGGGTATTAAGATGAATAAATCAGGGTCCCTGATCGCAAGGATCTCTGACTGGTTAATAAAGATAATTAATAGATGAACCAGAACTTACAATACAACGGAAAGATGCTGAAATACTGGTATGAATAGATGCCGTGAGAACACAGAGAAAGGTGGCACTAAGCCAAACCCTTTTCTCCCTAAATGGCAATATCTTTGTGTATTATTAAAATGATTATTTACAATAAATATGCATAACTTTCATAGTTAAAATACACATAGGGAGAAAAGATTACAAAACTGTATGTTAAATATCCTCTTTTGCCAAAATGTGTACATGTACAGACAAAAGTCTAGAAGAATATATGCCAGAAGGTTAAGTCTGTACCTCTGGATGGCAGGATTATAGGTGGTAACTTTTTTTTTCTTTGTCTCGTTTGAAACGTTTTATAATGAGAACGGTACAAATAGTATTTTGTTTTATGTAGATGGGATCTTATTAAACATCATTGTGTAACCTGTTATTTTCTTTTTGTGATATATTGTGAACATTATTTGTCAGTACGTGTGACTCTCTACCTCATTCTTTAATGTCACTGTGGCAGTCAGTGTTTGGATGTACCATAATTTTTTTAATCGATCCCTCAGTTGGAAAAGATTTCTAAATTTCTTACCAGAAATAGCACAACACTCCCATTTTTGTACAATTATCTGATTAGTGCCTTAGGATAAATTCCTAACAGTCTCAGAATGCCTGGTTAAAAGGTGTAAATTTTTAATACTTTTCCAAATTGCCCCTAAGCATTGTACAAATTTTTATTCAACAACGTGATAGTGACTGTTTCTATTCACTGGCCAGCATAGGCTATTATGAATCATTTTAAATCTTTCTGAATGTAATAAATAAATAATATGTTAATTTTTATTTGTTTGGTTATTGTAGAATAGCCTTTTTATATAGTTAATTTGTATTTCTTTATAAATTGGACATTTTCAAATTGGTTCTCTTTTTTGCTGATTATAAGAGCCCTTTTATTCTTTCTTCTGTGTTGCACTATTTTTTATTTATTTTTTACTTTGTTTTTAGTGTCTTGCTGTGCAGTCTCATTAAAATGTTTATGTTGTCACATTTATAGTGTTACTGACTTTTGGATTTTACCTAATGCCTTCCCCATTCTGAGATCATAAGGTTATTCTCTTAATTTTCTTCCGGGAATTTTGTGGTATATTTTTTATTTACATTTACATGGAATTCGGGGGGCATAGTATGGGAGAGAGACTGAATTATTTTTCCAAAGTAGACAACATGGTTAAACATTTTGCTATAGATATTTCTGTTTATAATTTTGAATAAATATTTATTTTTCTTCTCCTTTCTGTATATAAACATAGGAAGCTAAAACAACTAGTACATTTTTCTTTGTCTCCTGCTGATTGCCACACATTGCTCTCTGCAGCAGGACTGGAGGCTTTGGATCAGGAGATATTAAATATTTAATTCTGTGGAGAGCATCTTCTATCTCTTGGTTAGGTAGTATGCAGATTATTTTGTTACAAATAACTGAATGTGTAAGTATAGTTACAACCTGTGGCTGTCTTATTTGTGTTTGCGTTATGTGTTTTTGTTACCCTGTTTCTTTTTTCTTATCAAAGTCTTCTTATCTAAAGAACAAAATCATGTAGTTTTATAATCCTGTTCTCCAGTGAAGAGCAATAAAGAATACAAAATCAGATTTCATGATAGGGTGTCTCCCACCCCTATTAAATATTACCCCCGCCTTAGTGTTGCTTAGATTTTTGGGAGTTTTTTGAAGGACTTAACTTCAGGGCAGATGTTTTAAGTGTGAAGTCTGTAGTGATAGCAACAATGGTCTTCAAAGCATTTGTCTTTAACAGGGAAATTATGACCCTCATTAATGGCAGTACCAGCCGCATTGTTTCCTAGGCCCATTAACCACCTCTAGGACCAACAGAGCCACAAGAACTTGGTTGTGTGTAGGCAACTGATGTAGTCAAACATGGAATAATCTCAACTGATTGCCAAGCTTGCTTGACACATAGACTCATGCGTGCCCTAGACTGGTGTATTTTTAACCCGGTGCCAAGATACGGCTCTTTAGCAAGCATTTATTGAGTACATCCTAGGTGAAGGCAAACGGAACAAACACTTTGAAGTTTTTTCCCCTCGTGTTTGTTTTTTAGGAGGTATATGTATCTGCCATGGTTTGTTCACATTCTTTTGCTCAGTCTTCCTTATGCATTTGTTTCTGAATGACTCACTAGTATTAGAGATACAGTTCGATTCTATAAACACAAAAAAGCTAACTGAATGGCAAGGTATTTTAACATGAAACAGGTCATTTCATTAAGCAAGCTAATGAACGGAATGAATCACTACAGTCATTTAGGTAAGTTTTGATGGTTTTGAATATTTGTTACATTTTGGATTTCAATTCAGGGTGGCAATAATTCACCCATTTTGCCCTGTTTTTTTCTGCCCAACTCTAATTATGTTAATGTTCTTTGCCATTTGAGACACAAATGATACAAATCTGAATAAGAAATGTATGTTTGCATTTCTGGAATAAAGTTAGGAAAGAAAGAGGAAGATGCTTTGTGACTTTGTTTTTTTGTGTGTGCTTTAGATATGCAAAGCCTAGAGAAGCTATTGAAAGATGCCATTGTTTACGGTCAGCCTCGGACACGAAGGCCCTGGAAGAAAATTCTAATCCTCGTGGAAGGGATATATAGGTAATCCTGCTTTATTATTCTTACCTTTGTGATTTGGGCCCATGAAGTCATAGAATTTTTAAGGTGAATGAACTCAAATCTAGCCCCCTCTGGAAAGTAAAGAGACAGTGTTTATGACTTGTTAAAATCCCTGGAAACAGTCAGCACTAGAACTTTTTGTCTGAATCTTTTTATTCTTTCCATTATACTACATGGTCCCCAAATCCCCCTTCTATTTGGGTCTTTTATTTTTCTACTGTTTGTGGAGGGAACTTATATATAGGAGCAAGGGTTGGAATATGTATTCTAATATGTCAAAACAATTACATACTATTTAATTTTAAGAAATATTTTATTTTGGTTAATTTTTACAGCCCTTACACTTATTCTTACTGTCTAATTTTTTTTTGTTCTTTTGTATAATTTTAATTGCATATGCAATGTGCAAAGTCTAATGTTGCCTGTAATTACAAGTTTAGAAGAATCTGCTGTGACTTTAATTCTTTCTTTCATGAATTAAGATCACTTATGTTCTGGTGCTTTTTTAAAAGTTCCAATCTCCTTTCTTCTAGCATTCTGCCTAGCCATGGCGTCATCTAACTTTGTCAGTTTAAAACCACAAGTAGAGTTGTCAGACCATTTAAAAAGCAATAAACTCAAAAACTTAATAATGAAGTGCCCAACTCCTAATTTTGAGAGTTAAAAAGTCTCAGCATGTGTACTTTTTTCCCTGTTTTCCAGCATGGAGGGATCTATTGTTCGCCTTCCTGAAGTGATTGCCCTCAAGAAGAAGTATAAGGCATACTTATATCTGGATGAGGCTCACAGCATTGGGGCCTTGGGCCCTACAGGTCGAGGTGTGGTAGAATACTTTGGCCTGGATCCTGAGGACGTGGACGTTATGATGGGAACATTCACAAAGAGCTTTGGTGCTTCTGGAGGATACATTGGAGGCAAGAAGGTAAATAGACCATGAGAATGAGCACTTAGAGATGAAGATACTGGCTACTGGATTTGGTAACTCATGTTTAGCAGATGGGGTCCTGAACTAGGATGTGGCGATCTTGAATTTGTTTGTGGCTTAGGCTCATAGTGCCAGCAGGCTTCACACTTCAACTGCCTAGTGAGTGACTCTGATGTCTCCTCGCTGAACTAAAGGCTGGTTCTGTTCATTGTTTGTTGTTTTCTTATTTGTGCTTCTTTCTAAATTACATGCTGGTCTGAGATATAGAATACCCTCGTGTATGAAAAAACACACAGTGGTGCTTCCTGTTTGCCACAGTCTTCTATTGCATATGCAATGTGCTCAAAATTTCAAAAGTATTGGGGTTGTCATAGGAGCCAGTGGGAATAGAAGACCCTACCCTTGGACTCAAATGCACCATTGGTAAACATAGAGACAGGAAGAAAAGATTTTGCTAGCTCTGGGGTACTATGAAGCATTGTATTTTTCAATTTTAAAATTATATAGTGAATTCTGAGGCAACTAAGAATCTCTGTGGCATGGCAGAAATGGTGAACCATGGAGACAGAGGCCTGGGTTTGAATATTTCTTTGCTTACTTTGTAAGACCATAGGGAAAGCATCTAACCTTTCAATTTTCTTGTCAGTAAAATAGAGATGAATATGCCTAGCTTGTAAGATTGTAGTAAGGGTTTAAAAAATAATATATATCCATGCTACAAGATGGATACACCTTGAAAATGTGTTAGTGTAAGAAGCCAGTCACAAAAGGTCACATATTCTATTTTTTATATTGAGAATAAGCATAGAAACAAAGTATATTAGTAGTTGCCAGGGGCTGAGGGAATGGGAAAGTGGGAAGTAACGGCTAATGAGTACAGGGTTTTTTTAGGGTGATGAAAATGGTCTAAAATTAGATAGTGATGAAAGTTGCACAACTCTGAATATACTAAAAGCCACTGAATTGTTTCAATATTGGGAGTCTTAAAGAATGGTTATTCTCTTAATAATTGATTGCCTTTTAGAGAAAACCCATTTTCAGTGGGTTTTAATCAGGTTTGATAGATTTGTGTCTCAAATTTTATTTTTTTGTTAATGGGACCAGGCTCACTTTGGAGAGTTAATTGCTTTTTGGTAACATTTGTTGCTGTGACCCAAAAGATAGAAAAATAATACTATAGGAGATCATTTAAGTATAATATATTTGTGCTTTGGGGGTTTATTTATTTATTTATTTTCATTTTTGTTTTTTTTGGGTACAATTATTAGTATTTTTGAAGTGAAACTGTTTTATAGCCACCTTTTGTGTTTTCTTATTTGGTTCTGCTACATCAGCTTCTTGTGTGCACATTTTATTTAAAGATTTAATGAAGTTAAATGAAGTTAATAGGTATCAAAGAATAGGGATATACAACTAATTGTTTTTCAAATCCTTGTAACTAACAAGACAGGGTTTTACTTTATTCATTGAGATGACATTAGTGTTCTAATGAAAATCCCAGTGACTTTTCTGCCACATGTATATCATTTCATAAATCTCTATCTGGAAGAAATATGAATGCCCTTCAAATTGATATTAGGGAACTGTTTATTATTTAGGGATATTAGAATGTGCTTTTTAGGCATAGGGTGAGATGCAGATGACATTTTCTGTGATACTTAGAAATAAATCATTATATCTAAAAAGCAATCCAAACACCTTAATTCAACCTTGTCCATTTATTTGTAACATTAAATGATATGTTCTCCAAATCTAGAGGGATTCTTTAAAACTATTATAGTTTCTCTCCTGTGTTGTCGTGTTTAAAAAACAAAACAAAATCTAAGGACTTTGCCATGTTTCTGACCCAGTTGTTGCCAACAGTATGCTTCGACCATTTTGGTTGACCTCGAGTCTCAGATTAGTGTCCCTATTCCAGAGCCACTGAAGGGAAGAGTCCACTAGCACCTAGAAGGAAAGCACTGATGTTGCCAGTGAGTTCAGGAATTGTCTCTAATTATCTCTTTGTGAACTCCCCAGGGGCTGGTAGACTATCTGCGAACACATTCCCACAGTGCAGTGTATGCCACGTCGCTGTCACCACCTGTCGTGGAGCAGATCATCACATCTATGAAGTGTATCATGGGGCAGGATGGCACCAGCCTTGGTAAGTCTTCCTTTTCTTGAAACATTTCCTAGGCCCACTTAGCAGTCAAGCGTGCTGTTTTCTTGAGCTTTTTTCCTAAAATAAAGGGTCAGGTTTACTAATGGTCAGAGCTGGCTGGCGTGTGAGGCCTTGGTCTCCATGGACACTTTTCAGTGTGTTAGATACACATGCCATGAGAGCTAGAGCTTACTCCTGTGGAATTTTCTTGTTTATAGATGGTGAGGCTTTACTCTTACTATCCTACATACCCTCTTAACTCATAGGTAATGTGCCTTCAGGGTCTTTCTTGAATTGCATAATTTTATGTGAAGATGTAATTCACTCTGTAGTGATACTTTATTAATACCATATTTAAGAGCTACTGTTTCCATGAATTAGTATACTTAATGCCTTTCTAAAGAGTTTCTAATTTAACATATAGTGGATAATAAAGGACTTCCTGAATCTGTTTATTTTGTCTTTGGTGGGATTTGTAGTCCAAACTAGATGCCTTAACTTTATAAACGTACTAATATGAACAAAAAAGTGATTGTTCACTTTCTGATATTTGACTTTTATTCTGCATCACCAGAGGGCAGTGTTGACTACAGAACAATTATACTAAAAGGGGAGCAATTAGGTGTTTCTTGTTTTACTTTAAAAAATATTCCCATCACCAGCATGAGACATACATTGATTTCACTTGTCTTTTTAATGCTTCTGAAATCAGTTTGGCTCTTGTATTAATAAAAGCTTTCACATTATCAGTCTTGCGTTCACCACCCTACATTTTATATAATACTTCGTTGTAAGATGATTTGGCTGCATTAAGTAAAGCGGTATGTCTGATTTGATTGATTTAAGACTGTTTTCTTAAATCAGAATTTTACCATAATATTTTTTCTGATCTGTGATAGATCCTTGTTATCTCCAATGAGAGGTTTTTGGAAATAGTGAAGTGCTATCATTTTCAGTTTTGTGAATTAATTCCTTGAGGAACAAGATATTTTATTAATGTTGCAAACATAGCATGGAGCCTTGTGAGTAGCTCCCTGTTAACAATTGCTACAACTTTATCTCCTCTCTTTTTGATATGGTGTTATTGGACATAGTGTGCTTTAATCTAAGATATATATTATGTATAGCTAGCATTTATCTAGTTACTTCACGTAGGTAGATTTACCTTATTGATTCAGTGCACAGATTTAGGTGACTAAGAAATGGCTAACAGCTATCAAAGTAATGTTGGATAATTTCTTTGCCCTGTTCTAGAGCATGGATCTATGTGATGTGTTATCTCTGGATAAAGGACTTATCTGTACTAAATGATGAAATCTGGGCTCTGCCGGCAGTGAGAAAATGAGATATGGTAATTAGATATAGGCTTTGGGTGAACAGTAGTTTTCCAGTTTTTGCCTCTCTAGCCACCCGCAAAGCTGAGTGGCGTGACACAACAGCCATCTTATTATGCTCACAGATTCTGCAGGTCAGGAATTCGGTCAGGGCACAGCAGGGATGGCTTGTCTTTGCTCCACAGTGTCTGCAGCTAGCTTGGAAGACTCAAGCACTGAGATGACTCAGATGGTTGGGGGTTGGGATCATCTGGAGGCTTCTTCAGTCACATGTCACCTGGGCTGCAGTGACTTGGAGGCCGAGCTCAGCTGAGGCTGTTGACCAGAGCACCTTCATGTGTCCTCTCCCTGTGGTGTGGGCTCCTCATAACATGGTGCCTGGGTACCCAGAAAGGACACTTTAGAGAGCAAGCATTCCAGATGAACCTGGCTGAAACCCCATGACCTTTTCTGATCTGTTAACAAGGCAAGTCACTAAGGCCAGTCCAGACTGAAGGGGATGAGGAATTAGACTCCACCTCCCCAATGGGAGGTGTTTCAAAGAATTTGTGGCCATTTTTAAAACTGTTCCTACCAGCTTTTAAATAATATAATTAGCATAATAAACTTGGCTATATTGTTTCTCTAAAAAAAACAGAGGTTAATGAAAATCAAACCCAAAGTAGAGATAAATACCATTTCTTACAAAGTCAGCTATGTAATTAATTAAATTTGGCTTGATTTCTTTTAGGTTTGAGTGTGTTAAGGTAATGCTTATTTTTATGGCATTGTTGAATGCATCCTTTTATTGTCCTTGTAGGAAAAAAGGTATGAACCAGGGCAGCAGCCGTTTGTGCCTTAAGATGATCTTTAAAAAGAGGTATCTGCAAGTAATTACCTGAGTGTGATTTTATAATAGAAATGCCCTGCCATGAGAGAAATTTAATCTATGTTCAGGACACTGAATTTCATTAATTCTGCAAACATTGAGTATCTCACCACAAGTTAGACTATGAATCAGAACCTATAGGAAATAGGCATACATGAAGACCATTTGAATAAAGCATGTACTTGGGGAGTATCAGGGATGCAGAGAATGGTTGTTGCATTAATCCCAGAGAGAACTGTAGCATAGAAAAATGGAAGTTTTATTAATTATTCACCAGATATTTGAGTGCCTGCTGTGTGCTAGGTGCTTTTCTAGGCACTCATGATTCATCAAAGAATAAAACACCCCCAAATTCTTGCCTTGTAGGGGCAGTAAATTATATAGTATGCTAGAAAGTGGCAAGTACTGGGGTGGGTGGGGGGAGATAAGCAGGGAAGGTGGGGAGTCAGGAGTGCTGGGGACCTGGTTTGTCATTTTTAAATAGGGTGGTTATTGAGAAGGAAAATTTTAGCAAGATATGAAGGAGGTGAGAATTTAGCCATGAAAATCCAGGGATAGAAGGCCCTGAGATGGGGGTGACTTGTGCTCAAGGACTAGCAAGGTGGCCTCTGTGGCCAGAGCATAATAGTACAAGGTAAAGTGAATGAGGATGAAGTGGGGCAGGGGGGTTGTGCTGAGGGTGGAAGTTCTGGCAAGAGGCAGTCTTGTAAGGGTATTAGGTTGACGTGAAGACACAGACGTACACCACTTCTCTTGCCCTGTGTAGTATCCAATTCAAATTCTTGAATAGTTTTTCTCTGGGCTGCTTGATATTGTTGGGTTTGTGGCCTGTTTCAGATAGGTTAAGACCCTTCAGATTTTATGAAAAGGTGCAGGAAATAATGTACTCCCTACCCATATTTTAATAATGTTAATATTTCACCCTGTTTATCTCACTTTCTAAGAAGAAAGGGAAAGGCATGTAGAACTCTTCTATTATCTTTTCCTGATCCCGTTTCTCTCGTCCCTTCTCCAGAGATAATCGCTATTCTGAAATTCTTGTACTTTTATGCTTTTACTGTGCTGTAACAACTTGCAAAAATGCTTACGAGATTTAACTGTCCAGTTCAAAACCCACTGTCATCAGTCTTTATCTGCATACCACCAGAAGTGCTTTCAGGGGTGTGTGAGTCTGGGGAAGAAGCTGTCGAGTGTGCTTTAGTCATATTTCGGCTCTTTTCTTGATTAGGACCGTGTCTCCTGCCTACTTAAGTTGTTTAAATGTGTTGTGCCGTATCTCGGTCATCTTCCTCACATTACTATGAAAATGTCCTGTGACATGTGGAAAAGCCTATGATGAAAGTCAGGGAGCCTAAGAAGCCCAACATAGTCTCTACATTTGAAGAAAATGTCGTGCTAAAGCTTCTTGAGACAAGGGAATGCATAAGCAGAAAATACAATGGACTTCACACTGTGCAGTGTCACTGAGTAAGGCATGCAAGTATACCCACATTTTTAGGGGTTGAAATAGGTAGTTGGTATTTTAGATACTTTATAGTTTACAGAAATTCTTGGTGGATTGTTGTGTAGGTATTTAATAGTGTTTTAGTGGTGTGAGAGTAAATCGTTTGCGGTTTTTGGATAAGCCAGGAACATGTTATTATTTTTCCTATTTTTAATAATGTAATGTAGGTTCTGCTACCTGAAAATTACACACTAACACACTTTTGGGAACAGACAATTGCAGTAATGAGGAATGTCTGTATTGTGTTTTTAAATGTTACATAAATTGGTCATAGTGTGCAAATCTTACTGCAACTTGCTTTATTTGCTTGCTTTAATGTTGTACCTGTTTGAGTTATCCTTGTTGAGTGTGAGTTCTCATTTGATTTGCTTTCACTGTTGTGTATACTATTCCACATAGTAGTACCATAACTTTTTTTTGTTCATTACTCTGTTGAGATTATTGGCTATTTCTAGCTGTTACATAATATTGTAGCAGTGATCTTTGTACATGTCTCTTTTGCATGTATGTGAGATTTTTTAGGGCATATATACCTTGCAGTGATATTGGTAGACATCTTTAGAGGTTACTAAATTCTTTCCAAAGTGCTTATACCAGTTTACTTTCCCATTACCTGTATGTTATCATACTTAGTGGAAAGTTAATAGATCCTATCTCAAGTTTATAAATCAACAAATTTTGAAGTTTAAGTTTTTAAATTTCTGAAAATAACTAGCCACTAGAAGAATTAAAAATAGTGATATCATAAAAATTGGTGGTGATTAGTGGAGGAAACATGGAAAGTAGTAGAAGTCCAAATGCCTCATCTAGACACCATGTAGGGTTGATGGAAGCAGAAGCAGAGCTCTCAGTATGTTATTCAACACTGTGGTTCTAACTGCCAGTAAAGCCAGAAACAGAACCTGGCTCTACTTCCTGGTAATGGGAATGGAGGTGGCTGGGGGAAAGGGGGGAATGTCTATTTCAATATTTTGTACTACTAGAATTTTATTTTACCATGTGAATATATTACCTTTATTATTAAAATTTTTTATTGTTAGGTTCCAGAGTACATTAAGCACCTGATATTGAAAGTGAGGCTTAAACGTATACACAAATAGTATGTGGTTGACTATTATTCAATGTTTTCATCTTTTCTGTGGGAAGATGTGTTGCTCTTTGGTCAGAGTGTAGAGTGTTCAGAAAAGCAGCAACACACAAGAAGAGATGAGATGATTTCCTACCCTACTGTGCAAGCACTGCGTGTCCCTTCCTCCCAGTCCTTCCCACATCTCCCCTCCAATTCCTGTCCTTTTCCCAAGGAAGAGAGGGACATACGACCTGGTTGATGAATGGATATTGAAAGGCATCTCAACTAGGATCCAAGGTAAGACAAGAATGAATGGGAACTGTGCTGCCAGTGTTGCACGTACCTTGGGCGGGAAGACTGAGTTAACACAGGCCTGTGAGTAGAAAAAATGAGGCCTAGGAAATTCTGACAAATTCCACTAGACATTCGAAATTCTAGCTTTTACTTATACATCACTAATCCATGTCCAGTAATGGAAATTTAGCTGTAAGATCTACGTATGAATCAAGGCAGAAAGTCTGACCAAACCAACTAAAATTTTGCTGTTCCATTTTCCACAGCTGTGCTTTGATATATTTTATTTCTGTCCAAAGATGTAGTTAATAATAACATACATAGCACCCAGCTTAGTGTCTGGCATCTAGTATCCTTTCAGTAAATTTATTGAATGAGTGAATGCACACATGACCCAGATATTGAAAATAAGAAAATCAGTGGGTTCTTAAAGTACTTCCTTATAACATTGCTTGCATTGTTGAATGTTCAGCCAGAATGGCCAACTTACGGAATAAAATTAGATAGGTACATTTTAATAGATTTTAAAGTGATGACAGAAATCACTTGTTATATAGAAAACTGGGCTGTTTGTAATTTTTAGTTTTGAAAGGAACTGGGCCCATTCAGATAGTTATTGGTATAGGAGAAAAAAAGACTATCCTGGGCAGATTGAGGTTTAATTAAAATTAGGTTTGCCTCATTTGAATTAATTCCAGTAATAGACTTGTTAATGAGGTGTTAAATGATCACCTTGAGAATCCCTGGGAACTGTCAAAAACTAACTTAGGAGAACTGAGACACTTTAAAAAAAAAAAAAAAGCATTCCAGGATTCCCTTGCTGGAGGGGTTAGAACTGTTGAAAAAACAAAGTCTTGGGGGGCGGGGATCATAAAGAGAGACTTGCCTGCTTTTCCTCAGGGAGCTGACAGCTTTTAACCCTCCCTCCAAGCACCTTGCTTTCTGAGCCCAGGAATGTTTGGGTGTTCCACTTTTATCCTTATTATTCTACTTTAAAGTAGTTTATTTCACGATAAGGAATTCATCTAAGTAAAAATTAAGTTTTCTTTTCACATCCTTTTACTCGCAGTACAGTTTAGTAGCGTATCTGACGATGGGAGTCAGAATAGATCCCTCCTGTCTTACAAGAGACAGGCCTTGACTTACTTCCCAGAACATTGTTGTTAAAAAAAAATTTTTGTTTCAGCATTTGTCAAACATTTATCAAGCAACTACTTTGTATTCAGTGATGGGTATGCCGTGTGAGGGATGCAGAATTGAACAATATGTGATCCTTGCCTTTGGAAAAACTTTACAGTCTAGTGGTGGGGTAAGATTCCTGGGAAGAACTAGTCTCAGAGCCACAGATAAATTCTTCCTTTGTTCAGCTTCCCTTTTCTCAATTTCCTCCTTTCTTTCTGACATCCTCCTCCTTCACCCACCCCCTAAAAACCTTAAGCTTCCTTAAAGCCAGCTAATTATCTGAAGCAAACTCAGATCTTAGGTTTCTTATCAATCTTTCTATGTAAGTGAAATTTTTCTATGGATACTATCACTCTAAGAAATTACCAGCAATCAAAGAAAAAGAGAAGATTTTCCTTTTGTAAAGTAGCTTCTTTATTATCTAGCAATAAAAGGCCTTTTAACCAATGGCTTAAGCCTTTTGAAATCAGCAAGTAACCACTTTACAGGTGGAGAAATTTGAACTCACAAATGGGACAAGTTTTCTCTATATTTTGTCTCCAACTAGAATGTAGCTTTCCTAACTCCATCCACTTCTACTTCTGAAGTTGCATTGATGGTATTTAACATTTCATTAAAACAGACTATTATCTACTTCTAATTTTCTGATTTCTGGTCTGCTAATTTTTCAAATAACAGCTAAGGTTAATTATGAGTAATCAGCCCAACAAATGTAAGCCCTTTTAGGCATTTGCCCACCTGTTTCCTCTCCATGGATTAGTAACTCCTTTCACCTCATTTTCTGCTTCAGAAATCTATTCTGAATACTCAAGAGCTTTTGCAGCATGGTCTATTTCTTCTTCCACTCCCAAGATTTCTTCCAAATCCAAATGCTAATAAAAGTTTCTTGCAGCAAGAGCAGTCTCTCCTTTTGTGTCTTGTGTCATAGTTAGTTTGAAGCTGGCTATTAACATGCCCACAGGCAGCAGGCTGGAAGCTAACCTTTGAACAAATGTAGACTTGTTCATTAAGCAGAATACTGTTCTTCGTACAAAACGTAAATAAGGAGTTTGAGTATATTCCCCTGGGATAGGAAAGGCGCCCCTGAACTAGATGTCCCTCATTTTGAAGATGTGGTAAGATATGAGGAAACCAAACTCTTAAAGTACTGTGAGTCGGGTTTTATTTTTCTTATTAAAGATGAAGTAGATGTGAATTACCTTAGTTTTATTTCATAGTAAAATTTATTTTTTAAAGATTTTTTTCCATGGTTTGATTTGTTCATTTACTGTTGAGCTGAGACATAGGACTTTTACTTCAGAATTATTTCTGAGGGCTTTATTTATGATCAAGTCTAGGATACTTGATCCTAGCTATTCCTTACCTTTATAGCAGTTTGTTGTTATGTAGATACTTAATATATATAAACAAGTAGCAAGGTAGATGGGCTCTGCTCTTAATTAAGAGCAGATACCCTTCTAACAAGATACCGTTCTAGCAGCTTGCCAGATTTGAGAGCTTTCCAAAGAGGAATTGGTATTTAAAAAACTGTCACCTATGGTCTTTCTAATCATCTAAATATTTGATTTTTATCTATCTCCTTGCCATCTACTTTGGCAGTAGAGGGAGAAGTTAAAGGAAAACTTATTCCTGACACTTGTTAAAGGTGGCGAGGCAGACTTTATTCAAGGGGGCCGTGATGGTGAGTATAGAGACCACTGCAACAGGGTCTTCCACAGGGGGAGAGAGGTTGAGTTCAACTCTGACTGACTCCAGTAAGGACAAGGGGAAATTTACAGCCAAGGAGCAGGGTGGGGGTCAGTGGATGGGAAGTTGCTAAGAGGAAACTTCAGGGGTAAAGGGGGCCAGGGTGACAAGATATCAAGGGTGGTCAGATAGGGGATTTTCTCTAAACGACTTAGCAGGTTTCTTGCTCAAACTGGATTTTATAAGGACGGAGAGGGAAGCCCAAGGTCGGGACCCCATCAGAAAGGACTCAGAGGAGCCTGACTCAAGTTTGGTCATAGGAGAGTCTTTGTCAGAGGTTCAGAAGGACCTCATTAAGGTGAACTCTTTTAAGTCCCTGTTCTCACACTTTGTCCATGGACCACCTGCATCAGAGGTACTTTTAGTACAGTGGTTCTTAATCTTGCTCAAACACAGGAAAGTTTAAAAAATAGTGCCAGTGTTAGAGACCCTCTGCAGTGCCATTGAATATTTGGAGGTGAGGCCGGCATGGCATGGTGTTATTTAAAACCCCAGATGTTTCTAAGGTAAGGCCTGGGTTCAGCACTGCCGCTGTGGAGCTTGTTAAAAATGAGGATTCTAGTCTGTTCCACCCAGACCACTGAGTCTTGGTGGACAAGGCCCTAGAATATGCATTTTAAAGAACACCTCAGTCAATAATGCAAACTATTGAGGGTCACCTTTTTTTAGCTTATTTACATCAAAGAAAACCAAAAGCAACTCAACTGATTGGTGGTAATTGAGAAAAGGAAAAGAAATCAGAAGATAAGATACATTGCCTCTTTCTTTTTTTTCATGGTCACAAAAAAGCTTTTATGAAAAACCCCAGTCCTGCTGCTTGGTTCAGAGGCCTGGGTGTTAGCCTGGAGCACAGCTCCCAGGAGGCATGCATACGCTGCTGGAAGAGTAACCCAGCGCTGTCATGTCAGCACCAGTCTTGGCCTGGTTCCTCTTGAGGAGTCCTGTTGACCACTTGCCCTGGGGCATGTCCGAATATGAGCTGGGGTCCATGGGCT
The DNA here is from genome assembly GCA_023783475.1 of Daubentonia madagascariensis. Taxonomy (NCBI): domain Eukaryota; kingdom Metazoa; phylum Chordata; class Mammalia; order Primates; family Daubentoniidae; genus Daubentonia; species Daubentonia madagascariensis. The sequence continues at coordinate 37,287,305 of JAKFHU010000485.1, read as the reverse complement.
GGGTTCATCCTTTCGGCTCTCCACATTCTTGCTCTTGGGGTAGGGAGCCAGCTCCTCCCAGTGATGGTGGAGCTGTTCTTTGCCCTCTTCCGGGTCTGCCTTGTCATACCCGCAGCATCGATCCTGTTCCCTGTCCCACTCTCTCTTTCTCTCTACTTTATCATAGCCACACTCTTGGTCTCTGTCAGAATTGTCGTGGCCCCGGTCTGGCTTCTCAGCATCTGCATTACTGCTCCTGAGCTTCTTGGCAGATTTGGTCACAATGCAGTTGGGATCCTGTGGGGAAAGCCAGGACATGAGGTCTGTGTCCACATTCCAGTAGTAAGGGAGCCCGCAGGAAGGGTCGAACACCTTGTACCAGCTTGGTGGTAGGCTCTCTAGCCAGGTGGCCTCAGAGTCCATAGCATTATCAACATAGTCCTCAGCAATGATCTCTTTCTCCAGTTCAGGCTCCAGATGTTTGAGGATGCCTCTCTTGGTCAAGCAGGTATGCAGTGCAACAGGCAGTGGCATAGCTAGTAGCAGGCAAACCAATACAGTTGTGCAGGTAACGTAAGGCCATCAGACTGGCTGCCTCTCATGTCACCACTAAGATCACCAGGACCACAAACTCTCTTCTTCCAAGGCACAAAATGGAGGTCCTATCCCCTGGTGCCTGCTGTCTCTCTCCTTTAAAGGAAAAATGAGGGAAACATTTGGCTCGTGGGACAGGAGTTTGGTGGTAAAGCTAAGTTGCCAGTTTTCTTGTTTTTGGAAATCTAAATGTCTGGGCCCTGACACCACCTTCCAAACGGCTGATGTTCCTTGCTGCGTAAATCAGTGGCCTAGGTGGGGAAGTTAGAAAGCAATTAGGGGAGGGAGAAAGATAGAACTAAGGATTCAGAGACCTATGGTCAGGGTTCTTCAGACTGGTTGGGATTAATTATTTTTGTTTTACCTTTTTTTGTCATACTTGTATTTTTATAACCTATTAATTAAGAATCCAAGCTGGGTGCAGTGGCCTGTGCCTGTAGATGCAGCTACTTAGGAGGCTAAGGCTGGAGGATCCCTTGAGCCAAGGAGTTTGAGTCCAGCCTTAGCAACATAGACCCTGTCTCAAAACAAAAACAAAAACAAAAACCCATAATTCAGAATTCCAAATTCTTTTAGTAACCTACAAATGGATTTGTCCACTATAAAGGGGTTTTTTTAATGTTCAAAATTAATCAGTTTGTGAAACTCTTTAACTTATTACCTTGCCTTCTACCTCTGAAAGCATTAGTTTAAATCCAAGGCAAGCCTTTACCACTGATTGCCTTTATTTGCTAGCCTTCTTCTCATCTGTAGGTGGATGCTTGACCATGGTGTACATATTTCCTCATCCCTTTAGTTTTGTCTCAAAGTAGCTTGTGATATGTTCCAATCCTGTCAGAGGACAGTAGAATAGTCTTTGGACAAATTAAGACTTTCTGTCCTGCTTGTGAGTTGGCATCCTTTAAAACTCAGTTCCTTAATATATTTCAAAGTCACTTTTCTTCCCCCTGTTTAGGGCCCTCCGTTTTTGTCTGTGCATTAGCAGCCATTCTCTCAAACTTTTGATTGTATTGAATCAACAACTTTAAGCCTTGGCCCCTGCTGCTTGTTGCACATCCTGCAGCAGTCCTCAGGAAATCCTAAGTTTTTGGCATTGAAATGAGTTAAAGGATTAAGGTACTACTAGGAAGGGGAGGTGATAAACCGTGCTTGTGGGAGGAATTTACTGTGCAGTACTTGGCGGGAGCAAAAGCTGCTCTAGTTCTTGCAGGAGATGGAAAACCAAGGGGCTGCTTTAGAACAGTATCCCTAGGGTATGGAGATGCAGATCTGTCTGTTTTGATGTTCATTAGCTTGACAGTGGCCCAAGCTGAGCACTTTGATATTTGTCACCAGTCTAGCAAAATAGGGCTGTGTCTTGGAGATGGTAAACCTAGTTCCCATTCATTTTGCTTCGGTGTTAAAATATTACTGAACTCTTGCTTCCTGAAAGTCCCTTATAAATATCCCTTTTACAAGACTGTTCACTGGGGAAGGAAAATGCCTTGGCTTGTAAAGAGCCTGTTGAAGGTACATTTATTTTCCTTTTCTTTAGGACTAAGTGCCTAATAGATTTTCCAGTGCCATTTAATTGGGACTTAGGGGAATGTGTTATTAAAATTAATCTGTCCTTTTAGCTAATATTTCTTTTATTTTTATTTTGAGTGAGATTTTTAGATAAGGTTCTTTATCTTTCTTTCTCCGAGATAATGTGGGAAAAAAACTCAGAACAGATAAATTCAAATACCAATACTGTGGTTTAAAAAATAACTTCACTGATTTTTTTTCTTTGCATGCTCTACTCTCCTTCCCACCTGACTTCCTTCTCCAGTGCCATTTGGTACTTTAAGATATTTTCAGACGTAGGATCTTAATTTTAATGTACATCTTTGCAGGTGTTCATGTAGAAGTTAAAGAACAAAGGATGACCTTAAAGGTCAATTGATTTGTGTGTTCGCTGGCATACTTTTGTCCCTCTTTCTCCTTCCAGCAGGCCAGGGATGCTTTTCATGATGCATCCTGTCTGGATACTTGTGACAGGTATATAGTTTACTGATCCAGAAGGTGTTGTGATAAGAGTTTAAAGTGTTGTCTACTACCTCCTCCTCCCACATTAGAGCTGTTCAAAGAAAGTGGCCATTGATAATTAAGAAAGATGAGTGAGAGACGGCTTCTTCTTCAAAAAAGAAAATTTGATGGCTTAGTGAAGAATTCATTCCTGTTCTGCCCAGCCCACACACTAAGATAACTAAATGTGGGGGGAAAAAAAAATTGTGGAGTGGAAGTTCTGTAATGGTTTAACCTTGTTAACATTATCAATGTATTTCTGTTGGCATGGAAATCAACTTCAGTATTGTCAATGGAAAATAACACAAACTCTGCAAAATAATTTAAAGAGGTTTATTATGAGCCAAGCGTGAGGACCATGGCCTGGAGCCATGCCCAAGAAGTCTTGAGCAAATGTACTTGTTGTAGTTGGGTTACAGTTTGGTTTTATACATCTTAGGGAGACAGGAGTAACACGTAAAGTCATAAATCAATACACGGGAGGTATACATTGGTTTGGCCTGAAAAGGTGGGACATCTTGAAGTAGGGGGGGTTACAGGTTATAGGTGGGTTTAAAGATTCTTTTTGATTTGTAATTGGTTAAAGAAGTGAAGCTTTGTCTAAAGGCTTGTAACAGTTTAAGATAAGGAAGGCTGCTAATCCGAGACAAGCCGCCAGACATAGACTCACAGATCTGTTGGGTAAATTGAGGACCTACAGGTGTGGTTCAAGCTTCATCTTGCATAGCCTTAGGCCTGGTGATGAGTTACAAAGGATATCTCCAGGAAGGGAAGGGGGGCATCACGAGGTGTGTTTGACCTCCCTTCTCACAGCCAGCAACTGAGCTTTAGGGTATTTCTGGGGTCCCCTTAGCCAAGTGGGGGTCCATTCAATCAGCTGGGGGAGCTTAAGATTTTATTTGAAGTCACAGTATCTAATAAGGTTCATAAGATAAGCAAATATTAGCAAATTTTAAAAAGCACCAAATACTAGCAAATGTTTACCACTGCTTACAGAAAAGATTTTTTCTATTAATGGATTTTTACCATCACTCATTCAGTTTTTAATTATTTAGCACACCTTCTTCCTGGAGAAATGTACAGAGAGCGAGCATGATTACAAGATTTTTTGTTCTAAGATGTTTTCTACTGTTTGTGATTTTAAGTAATTTGTACCATTCAGTGTTTCCTGAGCAACATTCCCTCGATGACAGGGTGCTGGAGACCTAGAGGGCTGTTTCGTTGTAATTGATAAAGGATAAAAGAACTACTTGGCCATTTTTGTATTTGGTATGAGGAAGGGTTCTTTTCTTTCTAACCAAAACCCATTTAAATGAATTATATTGGTGATATGGTTTAGTACTCTTGCTGATTCTATGCTTATTATTCAAATGGTAGTGATGGGGATTGTGACCATTTGGAGAGAGAAGTAGAAAGGAGGTAGTGGAAGATAAGTGGCTTTAACAGCAGTTAGAGATTGTAACCTCTAAGTAAGAGTGTGGCCATTATTCAAGAAGATATTTTTCTATTAAATATCACCTAAACCCCATTGGGCCTGGAATAACTTGGTAAAATGAATAGATGGCTATCTCTTACAGAGTTTTCTAAGATTTCTGAAGCATCAAAGGTGCAATCATTATAAAGCATTTGCTGGACCTTTCCTGTTCTGTATTTATGGACCCTGTTGTATTAATCAAGATTCTGCAGAAAAGCAGAGGGGGGTGGGCAAGAGGGAGGGAGGGGGGAGAGAGAGATTGATTAATTATAAAGAATTGGCTCACATGATTGTGGAGGCTGACAGGTCACAAGATCTGCAGTTGGCAAGCTGGAGACCCAGGAGAGCTGATGGTGACAGTTTCAGTTCAAGTTTGAAGGCCTGAGAACCAGGAGAGCCAATGGTGTAGTTCCAGTCTGAATGCCAGAAGGCTTGAGACCCAGGAAGAGCCAGGGTGTCAGTTTCAGTATGAGGGCAGGAAAAAACTGAAATCCCGGCTCAAGGCAGTCAGGCAGGAGGAGTTCCCTCTTACTAAGAGGAGTTCCCTCTTTGTTCTAGTCAGGCCTTTAACTTGTTGGATGAGGCCCACTCACATTAGGGAGGGCAATCTCCTTTACTTAGTCTAGTGATTTAAAAGTTAATCTCATCCAAAACACCCTCTCAGACGTACCCAGAATAATGTTTGACCAAATATCTGGGCACCCCATGGCCCAGCCCAGTCAAGTTGACACACAAAATTAACTATCATAGCATTCTCAGTTAATTAGCCCACTTTCTTTGAATACTTAAATTTGCCTTCAAAGTTTCCCAGCTTCAATGGAAGTGAATGAGTGAATAAACTCTGTTCTAGACCCATCAACTACACACCCCCTGACACACATTGGGCTTGTCAGTGTAGACCCAGCTTTGGATTCTGAACTCTGTCTCCCCTGGGATGTTGGCAGTTTTATAGTAAGTTCAGTAAACTCTATACTTTAGTTTGTACTTATTAACTTATTTTTAGTTGGTACCATACGTGATACTCTTGGCAATTTGCTAGAAATTGATGGTCTACTTTCTAGCATGGCAATTTGCTAGAAAGTAGACCATCAATAACAGCCAAGAAGAACAGAAAGAATTAATTTTGGGCTGGGTATGGTAGTCTCAGCTCTGAGGAGGCTGAGGCAGGAGCATCACTTGAGCCCAGGAGTTCGAAGCTGCAGTGAGCTATGATGACGCCACTGCCCTCTAGCCTGGGCAACAGAGCGAGGCTCTGTTTCCAAAAAAAGAAAAAGAAAATCAGGAATAGGAGACATAAGTGCAGAGAGAAAGTTCCAGTAAAATTCTATGAGTCCATGATGCCATTCCTGAGTACTCTAGTTCATATTGGTCATATTCAGGATTCATTCATTCATTAAGTATTTATTTAGTACCTTCTATGTGCTTTAACACTTCGTCTACTTTCAAAATCCTCAGTCCAGTTTCCATTACTTGCTATCACCCTAGTCCAAGCCACCATCTTCTCTCCCATGGTCTCTGCTTCTGTCTTTGAGTCTATCCTAATATAGTATTTATGTGATCCTGATAAGAGATGATATCCATCTTCCGTTTAAGAACCCTCCAACGGGGCTTCTCATGTCCCTTAGAGTCAGTGAAGAACTGGGAAGCCCTTGTGATCTGGCCCTCTGTTGACCTCCTCTGTCCCACTCTTCCCTCACTCTTACACACTTCTTGGAAATGCCAGGTATACTTTTTGCTTTTGGGCCTTGGCACTTTATGGAAATAGCACATGGCTGAATCACATCTTTTCTGAAACACCGCTTTAGTGAGATATTTATCTTTTTTTTTGTCCATCGCCCACACTGGAATGTAAGCTCCATGCAGGCAGGAGATTTTGTCTGTTTCAGTCACTATAATATATCCAGGGCCTAGAGCAGCATCTACTTAAGATATATGTGTTTAAATACATGTGTTTCCCTAGCACACAAGGTATTCTCCCCTTTCTGTGTAGTCTTCCTGGGGAGATTTTTGCCTTTGGTGCAATGACTATCATACTACTTTTGTATCTGTTCTATATCTAGCATATATACTGAAATAAATGAAATTTTTATTATTTAATTTTATGTACTAGATTTCTGTCTTTAAAAAATAGTTCTATATTTTAAAGTTAGACTTCCCTGAGGCTTCAAAAATGTTAGTAGACCCCAAAGTTGACTTGTTTAGTGTTTGTTTTTAAGTTTTGCTAAGAAATCCTGAAGGATATTCACAGCCACTGTATGTACACAGTTTTCTTTTAACTCTTATTTGGTGAGCTTATCAGTATAAATTTGTCATCTTTCTCAAAAATGAGCACTTTTTCTTTAATTGATAATATTAAATTTGACGAAACATTTTATTATATGCAGTAAATAATATGACATGGAACAAATTTACGTGTTTTGTTGGGACTTTTATAGATGTGCATATTTATTTTAAAAGAAAGAAGTACCAGTTATAATGGGATTTCAAAATTCAAATGGTTTCCTCTGGGTACCAGAAAACCTCAGAGACTTTAGAATATTTTTTGTTACTTCTGGTATCAAATCTAAATGTTCACTTCCCCAACCTACTTCTCCTTTCTTGGAAGAAGTAAGTTATTTTTGGAAATTCTGATTTCCTGAATAAATAGAGTCAGGAATCCCAGCAATTCTATTAAAGGATGTGCTTGCACATGTAAAGAATGTTCTGTTTACCTAAGGTTTATTTAGTTCAGGAACATCATAAACCCTGGTGCAAGTCTAGCCTTCCTGAAACTGTCTCCCTGCATGTACACCCCCTGCCTAGCTTCACCCCTTTTAAAATGAAAGTTAAACACCCACTCTAATTTGGTAAAGATGTTAGGTCCTGAGAAATTATTACTTTGCCAGTATTACCGTATTTGATGTTTAGAATTTTAGATTCCAGCCATCCTGAAGAGCGTATTTTTTCTACAAAAACTGTTTCAGGAGGATTTTTGTTTTATATTGATATTATGGGCTCACTCAGAGATGCTTAAGCTTTTAAAATCTCAAATTGACCTTTTCAGTTAACATGAAGCATTTGTTCATGCTTTGATGCTATTGTGGTATCATCTTAACTTTTTCTTTGCTGAATAGTTTTATATTCCATTGCACTCTCAATAAATTGAGTTATATTGCCCCTAAAAAGGCAGTCTGAATCAGGTTTGTGTTGAGTTACTAATTCTTTGTGCCGGACCTTCCATCAGCCTCTCCCTCCTGGCAGAGCATGCAGAAGAAAAACCTAATACTAAAATATCTAGAGAAAATGTCTTTATGGGAATGAAGGTAGATGCACAGATGGAAAATAAGTATTTTCATAGCCAGTATTGTCTGTTCTGTGTATTCATTCATATGACTGTTTAAAAGGAGAAGAGGGGAAAGGAGGGAAGGGCTAGCCCCTTTATGCTTCCATTTCCGCCTCAGGACAAGGGCTTTCCATCTGAAGCGCTGTTTTCATAATGCTTCCCCTGCCTTACAAATTCCTGGAACACCCAGCACCAAAACTTTCAATGTTTTTCTACATTTGTCTTAAGAACAAAGGCTAAGAGGAGAGTGCCTGAGGCCACCCCTGTAATATTTAGATGGCTCTGTTTGGTTGTTGCTGTTGTTTTAAGTAAAGGAGGGATTATTAAATAGAAGTTGGCTATGTTTAAGATTATGAAGAGATATCAGAAATTTAACCTCAATTCCAGTTGTTTTAAACTTTAGGTGATTTTCCAGGTATTTTAAATTTTATTTTTATATTTATTGAAGTGTTTACATTCATACAATAAAGTGCATAGATCTTAGACACACAATTCCATGAATAAATATACACTCAATTAACCACTACCCAGATCACATATAGAATATTTCCAGTACCCCAGAAGGCTTCCTTGAGGCTCTTCCCAGTCCATTCCTCCTTGCCAGAGATAACCACTATTTTGCCTTCTATTATTATATATTTCACCTATTCTTGAACTTCATGTACATATAGTACATATAGTAAAATATAAAATCACTCTTTTGTGTCTGCCTTATTTTATTCATCATTTTGTCTTTGAGATTTATCCATATTTTTGGGTGGAACAATAACTCATCTTCATTGCTGTCTTGTATCTTGTTGCTTGAATATATTACAGTTTGTCTATTCTACTGATGGACATTTGGGTTATTTCCTGCTTTTGGCGTTATTAAGAGTGCTATGTGACATTCTTACACATGTCTTTTGTTGCACAATTCTGTTGAGTATATATACCCAGGAATGGAATTGCTGGGTTATGGAGGAGACATATGTGTAAGTTCAACATGTATTACCATTTTAACAGAGTGCCAATTTACAATCCCACTAGCAACTATGAGAGTTCCATTTGTTCCATATCCTTGCCAACACTTGGTGTAGCTCTTCCAACTTTTTTTAAAACAAATTTCCTATTAGGGGAAATTAGAAATAGAGAAAAGAAGGAAAAAATGTTGTTATTTATTTTATTCCAAATTATGAACCATATCATTTGACATTTAATGTTTATTAGTTTCTTACTTTTGCCTTACCTTCCCAACCCAACTCAAAATTTTGAGAATATTTACTAAATTCCAACCAAGGGGGAAAAATGTACAAAAACAATAGGAAGAAAACCTAAATAAATTAAAAGATATCTGTGTTCATGGTTTGGAGGTCTTACTATTGGTAAGATGGCAACACTCCCCAAATTGATCTATGGATTAAACAAAATCCTTATCAAAGTCTCAACTGCCTTTTTTGTAGAAATTGGCAAGCTGCCCCTAAAATTCATATGGAAATACAAGAGACCCAGAATATCCAAACTTTGTTTTTAAAAAAGAACAAAGTCAGAGGACTCACATGTCCCAAAACTGTAGTATCAAGAGAGTATAGTACAGCCTAAGTATAGACATATAGACCATGGAATAGAAATGAAAACCTGATATTTGACAAGACATTTCAGTGGGGAAAGACTAGTCTTTTAATAAATGGTGCTGGGACAACTGGATAGCCACATGTAAAAGTATGAAGTTGGATCCCCCTACCTCACACCATATATAAAAATTAACTCAAAATGGATCAAAGACCTAAACGTAAGAGCTAAAATTATAAAGCTCTTAGAAAAAAACATAGTGTTAGTCTGCATGACTGTGGTTTAAGCAGTGATTTTTTAGTTATGACACCAAAAAGAACCAACCAAAAAAAAATAGATAAATTGGACTTCATAAAAATTAAAAGCTTTTGTGCTTCAGAGGACACCCCCCTCAAGAAAATGAAAAGAAGCCCTCACAGTGGGAGGAAATTTTGCAAATTGTATATGTGATAAGGGTCTACTATCCAGAATTTATGAAGAACTTATTATAACTCAACCATAAAAAGATGAATGATCCAATTTAAAAATGGGCAAAGGATATGAGTAGACATTCTTTGACGAAGGTATACAAATGGCAATAAGCACAGAAGAGTTCAATTTATTAGTCATTAGGGAAATGCGAATCAAAACCACAAGGTATTTCATACTTACTAGGATGGCTAAAATTAAAAAAACAATGAAAAGGTTGGCAAGGATGTGAGAAATTGGAACCTTCTCATCTTGCTAGTGGGAATATAAAATGGCCCAGCCATTTTGGAAAACAGTCTCTAGGTCCTCAAAAGTGAAACATAGATTTACCATATGATCCAGCAATTCCTAGGTGTTATACCCAACAGAATTGAAAACACATGTCCTTACAACGACTTGTACATGAATGTTCGCAGCAGCATTATCCATGATAGCCAAAAAGTGCAGGCAGTCTAAATGTGCATAAACTAATAAGTGGATAAACAAAATGTGGTGTATCTATACAAGTGATGCTATTCAGCCATAAAAAAGAGTAAAGTATGCGTGCTACATGGATAAACCTTGAAAACATGCTAAGTGAAATAAGCCAGACACAAAAGATCACAATATGATATGATTCCATTTATATGAAATGTCCAGAATAGGCAAATTCATAGATATAGAAAGGAGATTAGGGACTTCCCAGGAAAGAGGGGCAAAGGGAGTGGGAGAGACTGCTAATGGGTCCAGAGTTTCTTTTAGTGGTGATGAATTAGGTAGTGGTGATAGTTGCATAACTTTGTGAATATTCTAAAAACCACTAAATTGTACACTTTAAATGGGTGAATTTTATGGGATGTAGATATCTCAGTAATAACAAGAACAACAATAATAAAAGAATGAGGAGGAAAACTCAGTAGAGTAACAGTCAAATTAATGGAACAGAAATAAAATTCCGGAAAGGAATGCAAAAATGTATAAGGAAAGGGCCTACTGAAGAGAAGCCCTACTTAATCATAAGGTATTGCCTTTTTAATATCCTGTTAGCTCATATTTTTTATTGGGTCTTCCCACATGTGGCTTTGTACTCTGAATATATCAGATTGCCCCACATTTATATCTTCTTCTAGAGTAAATATGGTAATTGAATCTAAGGGAGGTAAAAACATGCCAAAGATCATACAGCTAAGGAGTGGCAGTGAGTCTGCAGTTCAGGTTTAAGATTACAAGAGAAAAGAAATCCATGGCCCTTTGCGGAAATAAGCTTTAAGGCCAATAGCAGTTCTCAACCAACCAAGGCAGTACCACCTTCCTAAGAAGGATATGGAAAAGTCTAGGGGTTGGGTTTTTTTGGTCGCAGACTGGGCTGGGGGAAGGTGCTAGTGGCATTTATTGCCTAAAGGCCAAGGGTTCTAAATGTTCTGCAGGGCACTGGACAGCCTTAACAACCAAGAATTGTTCTGCCCAAAATGTCAACAGTGATCTTACTGAGAAACACTGGAAATGGTTGACTGACAGATTTTGCAAGCTGCCCCCTTTGGAAGATAGGGCAGAAATCCTAGATGGAACTTAGAAAGGAGAATGCAAGATGAAAGGAAGTCTCTGGGCCCACCTCTTTCCTTGGGACACTGTGCAGATGGAGTAGAGCCAGGGAATCAAGGAGACACGCGGTGTGATATACGGGAGACAGTGTTAGTCAGTGAAGGATTCCCAGTAGGTAGGTGGGTCTCAAGAGGGTGGGCCAACATGCACTGTCCATTATTTGTAATTAAAGTTACTCAGTTGTTGTTATTTTATTTTATTTTTTTCTTATTATTATTTTCTTATTTAAGATGGGGGTCTCACTCTTGCTCAGGCTGGCCTCGACCTCCTGAGCTCAAGCAGTCCTCCCACCTCAGCCTCCCAGAGTGCTAAGATTACAGGTGTGAGCCACCGGCCTGGCCAAAAGTGATTGCATCTGGGATTTCCTACCATGCAAACTATTTGCAGTTGTGGGAAATGGTGTAATAGCAACAGTTAAGTCACTCCTGTCTCCTCCTTCACATGAGCCCGAGATACTTCAAGCTGAGAAGAGGAGATTATTGTCCTTGACCATGAATGCAAGAGAATGCTAAGTTAATTTAAATTAATATAAATCAACATGTTCTTCATTTGTTTATGATAAAGTAGTACCTTATTAAGAGGTTAAGGTGGTTAGTAGTTGACTTGGTAGTATTTAGAGATGTAATAACCAAAGCAAAGTATAATTTTTCCCGGTTAGAAATTGTTTTACTGGAAAAAGGGAAGGGATCAAACATTTATTGAGCCTGGTACTGTGCTTGCTATTTTACTTTCTTTGCCTTAAAGGGAATTAGTACTAAAAGCTTCCATAATTACTGTGGAAATAGCCTTTGAAAACATAGTTTACATGTGCTTTGACTTACCTGATATTATAAATATTTGTATTAGAAGTCTTGAAGATATAAACTCCAGTTTTAGATGTCAGTGGACACACGTTCTTAACATGGGCGAAGTAAACATCAGTGGTAAACATACTTTGTCATGTCCTGGTTTAAAATGTCCTGGAAAAGGCATTTTAAAAAAATGCATTTGAAGAGAAAAACCATAGGAGTGAAATGTGTTTCTCTTCTCTGCAGTATAATCCAACGAAAGTAAAATATTAGAAAAAGTAAGCTTCCAAATAGCGAAAATAAGACCTTTGGAACAGATCATTGAAGTAAAAGATTAACAATTAAGTTCAATTCTTAGGCATAAAATATGAAATAAAAGATATTATATAAAATATCCACAATGTGATGTTTTTGATAGTATATATTAGAACAGAACGAGGTGATGGGTAGTATTCTTCCATATTTTATCCCGCTGAGTGTCCCTTAATTCCTAGTTAATGTTGAAAACTGAAACCTTTCTAGGAGCTATATATTCTGGTTGGGGGACCTTAAACTAAGAAAACCCTTATATATCTATTCTTATCTGCTTTGAGATTATGACCTTTAAGAAGAAAAGGGGTGTGGGGAAGTTCTTCAATTTCAAATTCTTCCAGCCCATATAATTAATTGGAAAGTATAAATCTGAGGAGTAGCAGTAATTTTATTTTATTTTTCCCAGGAAGGCAGATTATATCAGCATATCCAGGAAATCTGAGAAGATTAGGAGCTGTGTAATGGAGTATTATGTGAGTTAGGGGATCAACTCTGGATGAACACCCTTTATATTTGTGTCCTTTGTTTTGAAAGATTTCAGTTAACACCAGAAATGTTATTTTTGAAGCTGCAGACTCAAACATATTTTGTTGGTTATAGTATAAGCTCTAAAAAGCTCATCATCTAAATTGAAAATTATATTGCTGTTTAAGCAGGTGAGTACATGCTATATTCTTTGAAGCATAATTCTAAGTGTAATAGTTAGCACTAGTGCCATTTAAGACAAAATACCTGCTGTCTTTATATTCCTTAGTTTGTCACATAGGTCTTATCCTATTTTTTGACAAGTCCTGAGACTTCAGAAAATGTGTAGTTCATAGAACACTGTCTGTATGAGTGATGCCTGGCTAGGAGGGCTTATGAAGTTTATTTGAGTAATAGTACAATAGTTCCTCCCAGCCTTAAGATTACACGGCTGAGGATCTTGAGAAATCTGGATTAAGACTTGATAAAAATATTCCTTTTTTACAACTTCAAAAATTTATTTGGCAGTGGTTTAACAAATGTAGCTCTCTAAATCTAACTACATTTTGTAAAGCGACCTAAGGTTATCCATATCTGGTGGTTATCAGTAGGGAGATGATTGCGTGCTCTTTCTGCCTCCACCCTCCACCCTTTTTAGTCTCTCTAGTTCCTTAAAGAACTAAATCTAATGATGCCATCACAACCTACTGATCTTTTGTATTCATTCCTTCCTTCCTGAACGTAAAATTCATTACAAAGAAGTTGAGGTCTAAAAATGACCCATTAACGTTTTCTGTTACATTTCCTGAGAAATTCACTATATACACATTTACTTTTCTCTCTTCCATGCCAATCTATAGACCTTTTATAGGAGAGGTTCTAAAAATGGTTTTATTACAACAAACCATATTGAAAAAGTTCAAAAGGACAGCCACACAGTGGCGTTTATTTGTAAAGTTCAAGAGAATTGGTACAGATTTTTTCCCTCTGAATTGTTTGTATGCTTTTTATCACCTTTAAAAGTAAAGATTTATGTTGAAAAGTAGGAAAGAATTCTGACCTCTTATATTTCCATCTGCGTTCTTTCTGAGGCAAGGATTAAAAACCTTTTAAGAGTTAGAATTTCTTTTTTAACAATGCTAAACTTTTTCTTCTTTTATGTCTGTTAGACCAGATATGTGCTGAAACTCTGAGAAAACCACTTAGAACTGAGCTAGCAGATTGGACTTAAATAGTAATTGGTGTTCTTTTATTAGTATTAATAGGTGTTTTATGTGATATTTAATTCAAAATGGGTAACTGTGATGTCTGTTAAAATTCAGTATCACTTCAAGAGTAAGGGATAACTACTTTGCAACATGTATAAATGCCAGAGCTTACTGATTGGTCTACATTTATTTGACTGCTTTATTTATTTTCCTATTAGCCTCCTTGAAATTATTAGGTTGAACCATAAGAAATTGCCCTTTTTTAGGTGAAACATAGTAAAATATTGGCAGTTTGATGGTTCAGCCTGATCAGTAGTTTTAAAGGATAAACAAGCCATTTCTGTGAGTCACTCTGTTCCCACCAAAATTGTTCCACCAAAAATTAGTTGACTTCCTTCTCTAGCACTGGTCTTGACTCTTCCACTCAGTCTTTTTTTTTTTTTTTTTGCTGCAAAAAGCTTTATTTCCATTTGTTCCAAGGCTTGGGAGAGGACTCCCGGGTGGTTAAAAAGCTGCCTAGTGACTGGAAGGAGAGACCCCGGCAGAAGCCCTGATACTTTGAGAGGGGCTCCTCAGAGGTTGCTGGGCTCGCAGGCTCCCAGTCGTGCTTGAGAGTGAGCCTTTCGAAGAGATACTCGCCCAGCCCAGCCTGGGGCCAGCCAGCCTGCGGAGGTTGGTCAGGTCATCTCCTTGATGAGTTCCGCTTGCTCGTCTAGGAAGTGACTCTCCAGGAAGTCACAGAGATGGGGGTCTGTGCGGGCAGAACCCAGGGCATGAAGATCCGAAAGAGCCGGCTCAGGTTCTTCTCCAGGGCCATGGCGGCTTCCACGGCGCCCAGGGTTGTAGCCCGCTCATCTTGAGGTGGCTTCTGCACGTCCTGGAAGAGAGCGCGGCGGCCGCGCTGGTTTTGCATCTTCAAGGGACGCTCGGCGCCCTGGCGCTTCTCCTCAGCCAGTTCGCGGAAGTGGCCCACGCCTTTCACAGCCTCATCGTGGCGGTGGAAATAGTAGCCCAGAGAGAGGTGGGTGTAGGAGGCCCGCAGATGCAAACTGACCAGGCGGCTGACGGCTGCCTCCACCTGGCTGGAATAATTCTGACGAATCTGGGAGCTCATGGTTGGTCGGCAATAAGGAGCTAACCACAAGAAACGGTGTTAGCTGGCTCCAGAAGCAGGAGATGGCAGAGAAGATGGTCCCGGAGATTGCAGGTGGAGAGGAGATCGGAAAGCAGTCGGAGGCTGGAAGAAAGGGAGCCCCCCGGGTCTGTTCCGTCCAAACGCTGTTGAAGCAAGAAACAGATCCACGGGGCCGCCGAACGCGCTGTGCCACTCAGTCTTTATTCCTCTGCCATCAGTAATGATCGCAGCCTTGCTGTTCAAGATGGGTTTATTGGAAGAGCTACTTTTCACTTGTCTCCTTCTCGCCCTGTGTCTCCTTAGCCTCCTTCGCGCACCCACCCCTACCCCATGCGTTTGCGGATTAAGAAATGAGGTATAGATACTGCTGCCCAATAAAGGGTTAAGCTTTAAAATTTGAAAAATAAATAATTTCTTGGTGTGATATAGGAGAAAAGCACTGGACTAGGGTCAAAAGACCTTGATCTGCCTCCAGACCTTGCAGAAGGTAATTTAACGCCTTGGGCCTGTTTCTTACGTGTAAAGTGTAAATAGTACATTCTTTACCACCCAGCTAAAGTGGTTAGAATCAAATGAAGCTGAGCTGTTAATTGCTAATTGTAGTACTTCTTCCCTTCTTTGGGCATAACAGGGATGCTTAAATATATATTTAGGAGAGAATTTTTTTTAATCTGAACTTTATAGCTGCTAAGATGAAAGTTGATAATCTCAACTCTGATATCAATCAACAAGTAGATGAATAAATAAAATTGTGGTATATCGTCACCATAGACTACTACTCAGCAATAATAAAGATACATAATCCAGGGATTTTAAGTACCTTTTTGCAGTATTTTCAAGTTGTGTATATGAATGTTATTTTATATATATTTCCTTCTGGGACTCTTCTTGTCAGAAACAGATGATGATGAAAATGGTGGGACTAAGATTTCTGCCTCCTTCTGTTAAAGAAAACTTACTTAGATTGATAGAGCAAGCAGTGGAAAAGTTAAGGTCCACATCTCTGAACACTTCTTCTTTTCCAGTAATTCTTCATGATTTCCTTGGAATGAAAAATTTTTTCTCTTTTATTTACTTATTTATTTTAAGAGACAAGGTCTCGCTGTGTTGCCCAGACTGTGATCATAATACACTACAGCCTCGAACTCTTGGCCTAAAGCGATCCTCTAGCCTCAGCCTCCCACATAGCTGGGACTACAGGCGCCCAGCTTTCCTTTTTTTAAAAATTGATGCATAATAATTGTACATATTTATAGGGTACGTGTGATATTTTGGCACTTGCAAACAATGTGCAATGATCAAAGGGTATTTAGGATATCCATCACCTCAAATATTTTGTTTGTGTTGGGAACATTTCAACTCTTCTAGCTATTTTGATACTACTGTGCTATCAAACACTAGAACTTATTCCTTCTATCTAACTGTATATTTGTATCCATTAACCAACCTCTGTTTCTCCCCATTCCCCCCTTTTCCCAGCCTCTGGTAACCCCGATTCTACTCTCTATCTGTACGAGATCAGCTTTTTTAGCTTCCACATATAAGTGAGAACATATGATACTTGTCTTTCTGTGCCTGGCTTATTTCACTTAACATTATGGCCTCCAGTTCCATTCATATTGTGCAGATGACAGGATTTTATTCCATTGTGTATATTTACCACATTTTCTTTATCTGTATATCCACTGGTGGACACTTAGGTTGATTCCATATCTTGGCTATTGTGAATAATGCTGCAGTAAACATGGAGGTGCAGGTATCCCTTTGATATACTGATTTCCTTTCCTTCGGATAAATACCCAGTAGTAGGATTGCTGGATCGTATGGTAGTTCTGTTTTTAGTTTGGAAAAAAAAATTTTTTAACAGAGGCTAGTTGATTTGTGATAAGAGGGCTACTAGGTTTGGGATAAGAAAAAGGTTGTGAGTTGCAAAATGATAAAGTGGATACAGGAAAAAATTAATGTATTATTAATATGTAAAAGTGTCACTCAATTTTTTTAAACCAACTTTAATGAGATATCATTTACACACAATAAAATTTGCCAATTTTCAGTATATACAGTAATTACATGAGTTTTGACAAATGTAAACAATCTTATAACCATGCCACAATCAAGGTGTAGAATATTTTCATCATCCCAAAAAGTCCCCTCCTGCCCTCTTACTGTCAGTCCTGTTCCCACACACCAGCAACCACCAATCTGTTTTCTGTCATTACCACTGTGTCTTTTTTAGAATTTCATATAAATGAACTCCTGCAGTATGTAGTCTTTTGTGTCTGGCTTATTTCATTTAGCATCATGTTTTTGAGATTCATCAGTATGGTTGCCTGTATCAATCATTTGTTTGTTTTAATATATTTCCTGTCTTTCCTCATCATGTTTCCTCTACCTTTTTGAACCTATAGAGCATATTTATAATAGCATTTTAACATCCTTGTCTGCTAATACTTTGTCATTTCAGTTCTGTTTCTATTGATTGACTTTTTGCCTGATTGGAGGTCATATTTGCCTATTTCTTTGAATGCCTGGAATTTTTTTTATTATATGTTGGACATTGTAAATTTTACACTGTTGGTGTTGTGTTCCTTTAGATAATGTTGGACTTTGTTCTTGGAATCGGTTGGACCCTTTTGAGACTAGCTTTTAAGGTTAGGGTGGTCCAGACCAATTTTTAGTCTAGAGCTAATAGAGCTCTGCTACTAAGGTGATACCCTTCTGAGGACTCTATTAGATGCCCCATAAGATCTTTCCATTTTGGTGGGTGAAAATATTAATACAAACTATTCCCAACTCCACAGGAGTGTCAGGAATTGTTCTGTCTTTTGCTTTCTGGTGGATCTTTCCCCAGCCTCTGATAGTTTCTTCTCATACATATGCAAATCAGTACTTTTCCCAAGGCCCAAGAGGACCCCTCTGCAGATCCCTAAAGCTCTATCTTTGCACCTCCCTCCTCTCCTGTACACTATCCAAGAAATTCCAGCCACCTTAATCTCCCCAACTCCAATCTCAACTGGCAACTCTCCACTCCAATCTCAACTGTCCTCAGTTGACAAGACTGGGTCCCCCTTCCCTATGCTGCAGCCTGGAACCTGCCTCCAGGTAGTACAGGTACAATCCAGAGTTCCAAGGTTTCACCTTTTGTGTCCATTTTGGTTTTTGATGTTTGGTTGGTTGGTTGTTTAAGACAAGGTCTCTGTTGCCTGGGCTAGAGTGCAGTGATGTCATCATAGCTCACTGTGACCTCAAATTCCTGGGCTTAAGTGATCCTCCCACCTCGGCCTACTGAGAAGCTGGGACTACAGGCATGCACCTCCCCGCCTGGCTAATTTTTTTATATTTTGTAGAGACAGGGTCTCGCTATGTTGTTCAGGCTGGTCTTGAACCCCTGGCCTCAAGCAATCCTCCTGCCACGGCCTCCCACAGTGCTAGGATTATAGGCATGAGTCACCACTGCTCCTGGCCTTATATTTTGTCCAGTTTTCCATTGTTTACTGCAGGAAGGTAAATCTAGTCCCTGGTACTCAGTCATGGCTAGAAGTGGAAGTCTCTTCTTCTAAATGTAGATTAAGCATGTATTAATATTTCTAGGGGAAAATTATGGTACTTGACTCATCAATTCTCAACATACTTAAATATAACACATTTTAATGTCTGCTTTATTCTTAAATGATGTTCTTTGGTGTAACACTAATTAGGCTAATCTAAGCTTGAATGTTTTTCTCTGAGAAACTTGAAATTGTCTGCATAGAGTATTAATTTTGGGTTATTTGTGGCCAACTTATCTAGAGTAGCTTTCTGTGAATGATGAATATGTTAGTATTCTAACTCTAAGGACATTTGTTAGCCATCTGTATATCTGATTGGTTGATTAATTTGTCATATGAACTGTATCATGTTTGGATTTTTAAAAATATGAATTTGTTGACTTTCTAATATATATGAGAAAATTACTGCAAACTTTTCTTACTCATGAGTATTCGTGGTTGAGAAGACCATAAAACAGTTCTTAGCCCTTTGCAAGCTGATCTTTTGAATTTATTGTGTTGCTATGTATAACAGAACAATTGTTTAGACGTCTGTTCAAAGATTGACCTACCATAATGTCAGAACCTCAAATATGTAGTCTCTTAGCAATTAGAGAAATGTGTGTTTTAATTTATTTGCGTTTTAGGGAATATGAACATAATAGGATTAAAAATAAGATTTTAGGCCAGGCATGGTGGTTCATGCCTATAATCCTAGCACTCTGGGAGGCCGAGGCAGGAGGATTGCCTGAGCTCAGGAGTTCAAGACCAGCCTGATCAAAAGTGAGACCCCGTCTCTACTAAAAATAGAAAAATTAGCCAGGCACAGTGGCGCACACCTGGTAGTCCCAGCTACTCAGGAGGCTGAGGCAGGATGATCGCTTGAGCCCAGGAGATTGAAGTTGCAGTGAGCTACAATAATGCCACTGCACTCTACCCGGGCAGTGGAGCGAGACTCTGTCTCAAAAAAATAACAACAACAAAAAATTTTTTTTAAAAAATAAGATTTTACATTTTTACAGATATGCTGTTGCTGTCTGGTAAGAGTTTTAAGGACAACACATAATAAAATGAAACTCTTAAGAGGAAAATTTTGGGGTCTCAATGGCTTAATCTCTGGTCTTATGTGTAAAATTATTTGCAGCACAGCTAGTTGGAATAAATGTTGAAGTTGGGAGACCTAGATTCTAGTCGCAGCTCTGCCATTTACTACTGTGCGACTATAGGCAAGTCACCACCTTTGTGAGAGTCTCCTAACCCATAAAATGAAGATAATAATAAATATCCTACCTACTGTCAAGTTATGTGTGGAGTGCTCAGTGAGGTGGAATGGCTGAAATTCTTTGAAGATGCTAATGTACCATGAAAATATTAGTCATTAAACTTATTTTTTACATTACTATGAAATCTGTTAAGTTAGAATGACACAATATAAAGTGAGATATGTTTATTTACATTTATATTCCATACAGTTTACTGTGCAAAAATATCTTATGTTGAAATGGAAGAAATGAAACCTAGGACTGATTAGACAGAATGGAGATAGAGGAGATTGTTGTCTTTTTTCCATTCCTTTTTTGTTAGCATTATTTTGTTTTCTCTCCCCATGATTTTCCAGGCAAAGAGTGTGTGCAGCAGTTAGCTGAAAATACCAGGTATTTCAGGAGACGCCTGAAAGAGATGGGCTTCATCATCTATGGAAATGAAGATTCTCCAGTGGTGCCTTTGATGCTCTACATGCCAGCCAAAATTGGGTACGTTTTGTTGCAGAGCACACACTGGTCTCTCATTAGACTTCAGATCATTGTGATGTGAGACTAGGGCTTATGTATTTTGTTAGGGAAGATTGTCTTGTCCTTACTGTGTTAACCTTCATTTGGTACCTTTATTCTACATCTCCATTAAATTTGTTCAATATAATTATTGTTCATTTGCTTTTCAAATGTCTTCTGATTTCATTAAACATCTGGACTTCTCTAATACACTGAAAGGTATCACAGGGAAAGACTTTCCACTATGTATGCCTTGCAAAAACCAAAGAAGCTGGTGTAATCGGCATACCTGGTAAATATCCAGTAACACACCCTGATATGATATAGAATAAAGGGATGATCTGCTTAGTATAGGCTCAGTAAGAAAGGCACATCTTTTTGGATGGGTGAGTTTTGAGCTGGATACATGAAATATAAAATTATAAGGATCATGTCTCTGGTTTGATAGAACTCATTAAAGGAGCAAATATTTATTTATTTTTGAGTTCCCAGTGCCCACCACAGTCCTTGGCACTCAGGGTGTACTCAGTAGATGTTTACTGAAGTGAATATGGGAGAGAAAATTAAATTAGGGAACCTGGAAGTATGGTGATTCCAAAGGTAGTTAGAGGGAAATTAGGAAAAGGTGCTCGCTGAGAGAAGAGGAACTCTGTTTTCAACACCAAGTCATATGGGCAATTGGCATTATGGCCTTCAGAGAGTGTGGTGGGGGATTTTCTTCATTCTTTTTTAAATGGAATTATCATAAATAAACTTGAAGCATTATCAAATCCAGAGGACTCAGTCTAGAACTCTTTCTTTAGAGAGAGTTCTGTCTAATCCATACTACACAGGTGAAACTGTGTACATTATAATTAAAGATTTAGAAAGGGTGAAGAATTACAATAAAGCACTAGACCATTTGGGAGCATATGCTGAAGATACAGGGCACTCAGGTTCATCCTGACACAAAGGAGGTATATTAAGGAAGATGTACAGGTACTAGAGTCTGAAAAGACTGGCATTAATGTAATGCCAAATGTACACGACTTTTTTTATTCTCAAACAAGTGCTTGCAAACAGCTTAAGGGAAAAGAAAAAAGGTAGGTCAACAAGAGGAAAAGATAAAGAACATACATAATTTAGTAAACAAAATTAAATGAAAGTTAGAATGTATTATTTAACAAGATACAGATGTAGAGTAAGGCCATAGGCCATCAGTTTGGCTTGGGGTGCGGATGGGGGCTGTTAAACAAGAATTATGTAGACTAGGTAATCAGCTAAAGCCAGGGGATGAGCTGGCCTGACAAAGAAACCCTGATTTCCAAGGGCAACTTTGCTCCCAAGTCAGTCAGAAAAATGCCTGGTCTGGAGAGCTAACGCCAGTCAGCCAGCCATTCTGCCAGCAGAAAGATGTCCTTGTTACAGCAAATCTTCTGTATCATCATAATCTTAAGAATTTTTTAAACTGTCAAGCTTAACATTTTAAGGACCAGGTTTTAATTAAACTCAGGTTAGTTTTGAAGCCTCTGAACCACTATTAGGGATACTTTTAAGGCTATACTTACACATCTCTTCAGGCAACCCCTATTGAAATTGGTCTCTGCCAACTATATTCTTTCACCTTTGTGAAGGACACCATGTGGGAGAAGACCACCTCAAGACTGAATAAAAAACATTTTGATGAACTGTCAATTTTAACTTTAAAAGAAGTTCATTTGGGACAGCAGGACCTTTGTAATGTATGCTTTGTCACTCTTCCTGGTTTCTTTTCCTTGTTTTCCCCTTTGCAGCGCTTTTGGACGGGAGATGCTGAAGCGGAACATTGGTGTAGTTGTGGTGGGATTTCCTGCTACCCCAATTATTGAGTCCAGAGCCAGGTTCTGCCTGTCAGCAGCTCATACCAAAGAAATACTTGATACTGTAAGTAGACACTTTCACCTTGGTATAAATAGGCCTTTATTAAAAGGGCCTGTATGTCAGCGGAAAGTAATCATATGTTGATCCTGATGTTTTTTGAGCACCTAAGATATTTACTGGTAAGACAGAGGAGTTGGTATACAATTGCTACTTAAAACATTGCCATTTACAAAAAAAATGCAAAATCCTTAGCATCACCCACCAGACTCAGTGTCATCAGAGCTCTGGAGAATTTTCTGGCTTCATCTTTTTCCACTGTATCCCTCCTTATAGACTCTACAACTATACAATTCTTTTTCTACTCTAGCTATTTCTACTTTAAGCTTTCTTGTGTATTATTCTGTCTGTAGAATTTTTTCTCTTGAGTCTTCTCTCTCCTTTGCCTGGCTGACTGTTACTCATTCTTCACATCTCCACTTAAAGGAAACTTGCCCAGGGCTACTCCCAGACTTTCTTGGTGTATGTTCCCTTGGAATTCTGAGATCCCCCTTAGTAAATTCTTCATACCTGTAATTATTGAATGGCAGTCTTCTCCATTAGATAAGTCCTGAGGATAGGGACTAAGTCTGTTTTGCTCATTCTATATCCCTAGCACCTACCACAGTGCCAGGCACCTAGTTGGGGCTCATCATTATTACTGAATTATTTATGATCTCAGTATATTCTCTTCTCTTAATATGCTATTGTTTCATATCTAAGATTTCAGATTTTAAATAAGTATTGCTTTCTAGCAGTATATAAACCTTTTTAGAACATGACATTTGCATAAAATTAGTTGCTAGAAGTATCCATTAATTCATTAGAGGGCCACTAATTTAAAAGAATATTATGAATGCTTGTTTTTAAAAGTTCATTATAACAATTTGCTGGACATTTTACATTTCTGAACAGCTAAAGACTTTTGACTTTTCTTCCTCATTTCTACACAGCAAAATTTCTATTAGTAGAGTGTATTCCTTTTTTTTAAATTGTGATAAGAACACTTAACATGAGATCTATCCTCTTAACAAATTTTTAAGTATACAATACAGTATTGTTAACTATAGGCACAATGTTGTGTTGTATGAGTGTATTCTTAATCACATTCTGATGTTATAAAATTGGATTCAGTTTTTTGATACTGTATCTTTTTCTTTTTCATTATTTTGATTATGCCTTTTTTTCTTTCTTTCGTTCTTTCTTTTTTTTTTTTTTTGAGACAGAGTCTAGCTCTATTGCCCCAACCGGGTAGAGTGCAATGGCATCATCATAGCTCACTGCAGCCTCAAACTCCTGGGCTTCAGCAATCCTCCTGCCTCAGCCTCCCACATAGCTGGGACTATAGGCACGTGCCACAATGCCTGGCTAATTTTTCTGTTTTTAGTAGAGACCGGGTCTTGCTCTTGCTCAGGCTGCTCGAACTCCTGAGCTCAAGCAATCCTCCCGCCTCAGCCTCCCAGAGTGCTAGGATTATAGGCATGAGCCACCGCACCTGGCTGCCTTTCATATTTTTTAAAATAGATTTTCCCATTTCTCAGAAATCTTACTGGTGAATTTCTGCAATGATTTTTTTTTTAAACCCAGTGATTTTGGCTTTTCTTTCCATTCTACTCTATTTGGATGTTTGGGAGTTTCAACATGCCTTTTAAAAAATATCTGTGTCATTATAAACAATGTCTATAGTAATTTACTGTGTCTTCTGACAACTTTGATGCCTGAGAACTGTATACATTCATGAAAGAATTTAGATTTAACCAGGATGTCTAAGCAGATTTCTATTGCCAGCAAATATATTGGCCAATTGAGAGTTCTAATCTTTCCGTAAGATCCACTTGAGGGATTGTTGGACTTTGCCTTCCATTTAGTTTTTTTTCTTTTTAAGCATAAAGTGCATTTTTGAAACCTTGGGTTTGTTAAAGTCATTTTGTCTTACAGTGTCTTATGGACCTAAACATGAACTAGACCATTATGAGATACAAACTCATTTAATAATGGGCCCTGTGACATGACTCTGTATATAGAAAATGCCATAAATCCACAAAAATACTGCTAGAGCTAATAAATGAATTCAGCAAAGTTGCAGGGTAAAAGATCAGCACACAAAAATTAGTGTTTTTATACACTAGTAATGAATAAATGAAAAGGAAATTAAGGAAATTTTATTTACAAATGCATTCAAAAGAATAAAATACCTAGGAATAAATTTAACCAAGAAAATCTTTCCCTTGTATACTGGTTAAATTTCCACTTCGGTACTGTACATTTAGCTTTGTATACTAAAAACTGCAAAACTTAGCTGAAAGAAATTAAAGACTTAAATAAATGGAAAGACATCCCATGTTCATGGATTAGAAGATTTAATATTGTTAAGATGGCAATATAGCAATCTACAGAGTAAATGCAATCCCTATTAAAATTCCAGTAGCCTTTTTTGCAAAAATGGAAGAACTGATTCCAAATTCATATGGCACTGGCAGGGGGCCCCAAATAGCCAAAATAATATTGAAAAGGAAAATCAAAGTTGGAAGATTCACTCTTATTGATTTCAAAACTTACTACAAAGCTATGTAATTAAAACAGTGGAGTACTAGCGTAAGGATAGACATACAGAGCAATGAAATAGAATTGAGAGTTCAGAAATAAACTCAAGTGTCTGTGGCCAATTTATTTTCAACAAGGGAGCCAAGACTACCGAAAGAGAAAAGAATAGTCTCTTCAACAAATGTTGCTTTAACAACTGGATGCAAAAGAATAAGGTTGCAACCTTACAACATGGATAAACTTTGAAAACATTATGCTAAGTGAAAGAAGCCCAACACAAAGACCACAGAACTTATAATTCCATTTATAAGAAATGTGCAGAATAGGCAAATCCATAGGGTCAGAAAATAGATTGGTGGTAGTTGGGCCTGAGGGGAAGGAGGATTGAGGATTGATGAGTATGGGGTTTCTTTTTGGGGTGATAAAAATGCTCTAAAATTAGATGGTGATGAAAGTTGCACAACTCTGAACATACTAAGATGTACTGAATTATATGCTTAAAGGTGAATTTTGTTGAATGTGAATTGTATCTCAAAGCTGTTATTTTAAAAAATGGTAAGGGCACAAGGATATGAGCTGGGAGGTGGGGGAGATGGCTGTTTTAGAATATTCCCTTGCTCAACCCTGTAGTTAATACATGTTTTTTTTCTAGGAACCCATCTTACCCTGTGATCCAGAGGTTCAGTATAGATTATTTGTTAATAAATGGTGATGCATTTAATGGTTCCTTGTTACTAATGTGCCCAAGTAACCTCCCATAAGAGTCAGCAGTTCCTATTATAACTTTATCTTTTATGCAAATAAAACTTATTTGTCTGAAATATTTGGTATAGGATCAGAGGAGATCTTATAATTTAGATCCCCTTGGGCTACTGAAGATTTTTTTTTCCTATCTAATTTTCTTTTTTACACTGATGAAAAAATATTAGTTTCTTCTGAAGTCAGAGTTCATAAATGTCCATTCCTGTGTGATCATGTGGACTTTTGTCTTAAATTAATAAATCTTATATCAGAGGTCAGGGGAATAAATGGTTAATAGGTCCTCCTAGCCTAAATTCAGTCTTAAATTGTTTCCCTATGGAGCTTTCACTTAAACTTCTTCTCAAAGGTACCGCTGTTCTGATACCATATTGAAGTCTAGCTCTTATTTGATTTTTATATTTTTCACATTTTGAAATGAATATTTTTTCTTATGCTAGAATACATAAGGAATACTATCGGTAATTTTTTTCTCTCACCGAACACTGATTTTTAAAAATTAGATTTAAGAACAGGTAATATGGCTTTATACTGATAACTCTGAAATATAAGGTACATTTTCATACAGAATTATAACTATAAGATTGGACAGATTTGTGTGACGTCGTGGAGGTTTGGAGAGTTACACTCAGGCAGCAGGGCATCTACTGTCCCCCTTACAGTTTCTTAGTCACTAATGAGATTACATCCTATATAGATCCATTGTCTCTGGAGCTGAGGCCCATTAGCTCTACAGTCATTATTAGACCCGCTAGTTAATATCCACAGGCACTTGAGGAGTGAATAATTGAGGGCTGGGATATGCCATTTATTGAAAACTGTGTTCCATAACCTGTATTAGGTGCTTCCTAATAAATGGCAAAAGTGCCTTAGAATCTATGATTCCAAAAATTTTGTTCTCTTCTTTGGATTTCTCTGAGAGGCATCTGGGGCTTAGGGTCTTCCGGTCCTTCTATTAAATTGTTTCTGAGAAATTCTGAACACGTATCCTTTTCTTATATTGGGATCCTCTATTTTGAGCGTGTATGCTGCTTTTGGGAAAGGTTCACTCTGTGAACTGACACTTATGATCTATGCACTTTCCTCTTCAACTAAGAGTTGATTAAAAAAAAATACATATGAGAAACCATAAAAGGATAACCTCTAGCAAGTAGGACTAGTGTCACAGTCAGGAAGAGACTTTTCATTTCATACCTTTTTTTAGTGTTATAGAATTTTTTAATAAGAAACATATTTACTCTGAAAAATAAAGGAGCAAGTTTTACAGAAAGGGAAGAAAGTTATACGAGATCATTAGAGTTTTGATGGGAAAACAAGATAATCTCTCGAGGTTAGGATTGTGGAGTTTAAAACAGGCCCTGAATTCAGATCCCAGCCGGTCCTCTCCTTGCTGCCTCACCTGCACCATGTCTGCTACCTCCAGAGTCTCCTTCTGATCACTTACACTTTTTCTTACTAAGTTTGCACAGCAGCCCGCTTTGGAGACTTTCTTAATCCTGCACCTCGGAAGCATCTCAACTCAGACTTCTCATCTGTTTTGGGGATATAGATAGTGTGATAATAGAACAAGTACTGAAGTGAAAAAGGAGAGATGGCAAATTATAGCTGGTTTGGCAAGTTAAAGGTGCATATTCCTTTTTCTACCAAGCGTTATCATGCTTTGATGCATTATACCCTTTATCCTGCATACCTGGCTATTCACAACCCATTATTCATGGTCAGCCTGAAGGCCTTATTAAGAAAGCAGCTCTTTCCACAGCTGCATCATGGTCTGATCTGAGTAAATGCACTAGACGCGGTAAGTCTCACCAAAAGATAACCTTGCCATGATCGTGTTTAGCAAAATAAAGCACCAGGAATGCCTGTATCCTACTGGCTCTGACTGACCTCAACTTTGTCTTGTGTATTTTAGGCTTTAAAGGAGATAGATGAAGTTGGAGACCTATTGCAGCTGAAGTATTCCCGTCATCGGTTGGTACCTCTACTGGACAGGCCCTTTGACGAGACTACATATGAAGAAACAGAAGACTGAGCCTTTTTGGTGCTCCCATAGAGGGACTCTCCCTCACCCAGGACAGTGTGTGGCCTTTCTGAGCCAGTTCCAGGAACCACACTTCTGTGGCCTCTCATGTGAAAGACATTTCCTCAACTACTGAAGGTGGCCACCTCCACTCTAAATGGCATTTTGTAAATAGTAAAAAACTGCTTCACATCCTTCTTTTGCTAAATCTCACCTTTAAAAATGGAGGTGACTCACTTTGCTTTTTTGTCCATTAAAAAAACGTTTTATTTTATAACTACTCTACTTGTGAAATCACGCTGACCCTAGCCTGTCTCTGGCTGACCACCCAGCCCATTCCCCTCTCGCAGCCACCTCGCAGACTTGGACCGAGCAAGAGCCGCTGCCAGCCTGGCTCCACAGCTGCGAGACTCACCTGGCCCTCCTCCCTCGGGAGCAAGTGCCTTCCACTCACTTCCCATCCAGGTCTCAGAGATTGCCAACCTTGGAATCCTCATTTAACGAGTCAAGTAATCAACCAAAGTTTTCTCCCTTTAATCTTAAGATTAGCCTTTTAAGAAAAACAGTGAACGATAACATTGCTGAAAGGCTCATTATGTAACTCCCTCTGGCCAGGGGCCTCTCAAAGCTTTGGTCTTACTCCATTTTGTTCTGGCCACCAGATGATTTCTTCCTTCACCATCAAATATGTCTTTATAATGGTGACAGTCTGAGAGTATGGTCCAGATTCTGGGTTCTTCCCAAGCTCTAACCCTAACACATCCCATGCCCTATTTAAAACACTTTTTGTTTTAAAAGCATCCACATCCCACCCTGGTCAGTCCTCTGTGGGGAAGCTGACTCTCACATCTAGCTATTTTGAGTAGAAAGTTGCTCTGTAGAGTGATGTGCACTCCTGGTGGGTGAGGGTAAGGGGCAGTGTGGAAAGAATTGATTACTACTTGCAGACAGTCTGTGGCTTAGCTTTCTTACTGCTTTTCTACTTTTCAAAATTATGACAGCCTCTGGCTGGGTCTGGGTCCAGATTAAGATTTAAACTGATAAAGGAAAATGTTAGTAAATCCTCTGCTCAGAAATCATTTATCATGTTCCTATTTAAGGATTAGAGTTATTAGCCCTTTGAGAAGCTGACCCACTTAAATATTACTCTTCTGAATGCTAGTTCTCTTTTATTCTTGATGTCCTATGATGATTTTAATCTGGCATCTGGGGCTAGGGTCTCCCTGTCCTTCCATTATACATTGTTTCTTTTTTTCTGAGAAATTCTGAACACATAGATATCTTTCCTAAACTGGAATCCTCTATTTTGACTTTGTTTTCATACTATAACCAGGTAAGGGGACTTCTTTCAGAGAGCTTTATACTGCTTGACCAAAGAATAAATCTGAAAATCACCATTTTAAAGTTCTTATTTTTTCTGTTGAACCAAAGTTTAAGTGAAAAGAACTTTTAGCTTTATTATTATACCCAAGATCAGCCTGTCTTTTAGTTGCCATCAAGTATTACAGGGGAAGGATTGAGAATAGAATGGAAAAACAGTGTGTGAAACTCCTTTTACACATCTCTATTTTTGAAATTGCTCCATTTATTGGTAAAGATTCTCAATCCAAATTCTCCTGGCATCTTGTCATCATCTGTAGTATGTTTGTGCAAATACATGTAGTAGAGGATGGAAGCAATATTATTGTTTGTGAAGTTTTGTTTTCATGTCTTGAATATAAGTTATCTTTGGTCACTCTCAGCATCTGAGAGTATTAAGCCCTTGAGATATTCCAAGGTTTTATTTTACTTTTTTAAAGAACAGAAAAGGGTGAATAAAAGAACCAAGGAGAGATGCAGGGACTATATTTAGCATGTACAAGTTAAAGTAAAATAGAGATGTGGTAATAACTAAGTAACTAGTCCTGTAAAATTAAATACATTGCTAACCTTTCCTGCACATTTAGTTCCCCACCATAGAATCCCACTGTAATACCAGATAGCTTTTGCACTGCAGTTACTATTTAATGGTGTAGGTATAGGGTTTGCAAAAGTCACCAACTTTAAGCAATGAAATTACCCTGCTAGTCTTTTTATTTTGGCTTGCATGAAGTCACTGCAAATTAAAATATCAGTTAGTGTGGGCATTTAAAAATATATATCACTTTGTTGGTACAAAGTTATTTCAGGATAGATGCAATTAAATTACAAGTTTATTTTGAAGAGACAAAACTCCTGTGATCTATCCATGACCTCTGTACTTTCTAGAGGACAAAATGTTCTGTATACATTATATATGGCTGGTTGTCTCTTCTTGAAACTGTAATATAAATCTAGGGTCCAGTCATATCATAGGTATCATTATTTACCCAAGTACTTGGGGAAATACAAATGTATATAAATACAGTCATTAAGAATAAGTAGAAATCTGGGACATACAAGTATTGTTCAGTAGATAGTTTAACATGGCCTGATTCGAGAATCTGATGGGATTCAAATAGGTATCAGTTAACCATTACTACCAAAGCCGATAATCTGAGTCGATTGATAGAGTTGTGACTAATCCTTATCATTTTTCTCATCCCTCTTTTTATTTAGCATTGCCCTTATCCATTTCAGGTTTATAAGACCTTGTTCAGCAGATCACATCAGAAACCAGGAAATTTATAACTAGAGGACATCAAAATCACATACAAAGAGTGGATCAAGTGGCAGTGGCAGTTTCTCCTCCAATCTTTATTTTAAAAGCTTTAACTGAGCAGGGGCAAGGACTCGAGCACTTCCTTAACTTTTTGCTTTGCTTTGGATAAGAAATTCTTTCCTTTAACAAAAGATTCTAGACTCCAGAACTCCAAAATACTGCTTGTTTATTTGAAGAATCCAGCCATCTTAGTCCTTTAGTCACTTCTTTAAACTTTCATGATAGGGTGAGGATTTCAGATGGTCAAAACAGGATTCTTCCTCATGTAGTGAGGAAGAAACTCACAGTGAACAGAAACATCCTACACGACTACTGAGGCCTCTGTGTTGGCCTCATGTCCTTTCAGAGGCCAAGGAATTGAACATGCTCCAATGATTTGTCTCTGTAATCCCGCCCTCCTTTATTTGGCCTTTCTGTACCTTCCAATTCTTGATTTTTACAATTTCAACTCTAGAGAAAACTGATAAATGGTGGTGCCGGGCTTTGAGGATCAGCAGATCGATACCCTGGTTCTCTTTGTACACTCTGCCTTACATTTCAGGAGGAGGCAGGAAACTTTTTATTTCTTCCCTACTTAATGGAGCCTGCATCTAAGTTTCTTGGCTAGTTTGGTCTATGAATTTTCTAGTGTATAATACACTTTGCTTCCTTCCTGTTAGTAAAAAGCAGGAGGAAGAATGGCTTACATGGAGAGGCTTCCCGACTTCTCAGGGAAGGGGAAAAAAATGATGATATATACCACTACCTCCCTGTTTTTCCCCCTTTTCCAAATTGACGAGAATCTCTGCTCCCCAGTGATCGTGGATTGGGCAACAGTGCAGAACTGCTGGTCATGAGTAGGCAGTGAAGAAAGAGAATGTGGGTAATTCTTGTTTTTTAAGAATTTGTAGGGTTGTGGCAAATCCACCTAGAGAAAGAAGTACAGTTGTTCTCGTGTATAAAGAATTGCTATGACCCAGTTCCCACGGTGTCTTTCCTCTTGTGGTGTTCTAGGAAAGCCAAAATGGGTTTTAATCTCTACTTGCTATAACCATGTGGTTGGAAAAAGAGAGAGTAGTGGTTTTCCTTCTAACTGTCTACATTCATGAAGATCATGAATTGAGCAGTTCACAGAGGTAAAATTAACCTAACACAAAGGGGTTATGTAGGGGGGAGGTATGAAAATCAAGGATTCTCTTTGGCTACTGAGCCAAGTACCTGTAGTTTTTTGTTTTGTTTTGTTTTGTTTTGTTTTGTTTTGTTTTGTTTTGTTTTTGCAGTCCCAGAACCTACAGATGTGCTGCTACCTGCTTAACATGGACACTTAGTGCTCAGCAGGCATCTTAATCCATTAAACCAGTTAATCAAAATACCTTCCATGTGGAGAAAGGCATGTCCCTTTCTCTTCTCAGCTTTATCCACATGAAATGTGTGCCCAGGCTCCTAGCCAATTGCCATGTGCCCAGCCAGATAGCCGAATTAGAGTGCTGGCTTCCTTATCACACAGAAGAAACACAAGGACTAGCCAATGATCCCTTTGCTTTAATTGTGTAGAAAACACTGCTGTTGCTTTTGTCATTTCCAGTGACTTCTGTTTTCCAAGCAGCTTTTCTAGGGAGGAAACCAAAGGGGCTGGTTTATTCTCGTCTTCTCTGGTGAGTGTCACATGCACAGTCCACCCTTGCGAGTGGCTTGGTGCGGGGAGCTCTGGACAAGGTTTTATTTACTACATAGTGCACATGACAAATGGCCTTAAACTGTGATTCTTTCTGGTATGATGAGTTATAATAAACTGACCATAAAGAATGCAATGGCTCTGAAACTGCAGTTACTGTGTTCTTAATGAAGCAATAACCAAAGCTCTGTCCTTTTGGAGCAGTTGTGGGGAGATTTGAATGAAAGGTACAAATAAGAGCAGTACCGTGATCTTGTGCTTTCTAAGTGTCCTGCCTTGTCATCTGCATGGATAAGCGAATCCTTCTACGCACAAGGAGACTCAAGCCAACTCAGTCTGCTTTTTCCACCACGATTCCCAGGTTTCTTGTGCAAAGCTTGGTCACTTGGCCAAGGCCTTCCAAGGGAGTGGGGGACAGATCACTGACTAGGGTGGGGTTACCCTTAACATTTGGTCTTGTTATCTCAGTGATGTTAAGCCAATGGTTGGAATTATAAAAAGCACCCTTGCTGGTTCTTCATAGGACACTGGAAGTCACCCTGTCACTTCAGCCAGCATGCCCACACAGTCTGGATGATCCCTCTCTGTATCAGGCAGCTAACAGTAAGAGAAGGGGAAAGAGACAGAGTCGGAGAGCAGTAGCTTATGGGAGAGCTGACATATTATTTTGTTGACCCTTATTTTTCCACTGACCAAGTTACCTATAAACTGGAATTTGCAAGGGGTGCTATGATAACTCCTTTCTGTTGCTGTAATGTTCATATAACCTGGGAAAGTAGAGAAGGGGAAGTGTAAATAAAAATTTAACAATTTTAGTAATGTGTTAAAATGTTACTCTCCCTTATCCTGTCTCCCCTCTTTGCCAGATGATTTTTTTTAATTTTTGTTTTTTACTTTATTGGATGACTGTGAAGCTATAAGTAGTGGGTTGGGGTAGGTGTATCAATTTTGAGAGTGCATGTTAACTGAAGGGGAACTACTTGAGATGACTTAAGAATCATCCCATGCAAATATATTGTTTTGCCCTAATAAAATATTCAGAAAGATATATCTGCCTTTATTCATTCAAACAATAAATACTGAGTGCTGTCTCTGTGCCAGGCAGTGCACTGAGCATTACCAATGAGAGCAAAGAACAGATAGGGTTCCTACTTCTAATGAACAAATAAGCACATGAACCTATATGTCATTTTACAAACTGCTAAGTGCTATGGAGGACAAGTAAAGAGCGTGACAAAAGATCATGACCAGTATCTGGTTTAGATAGGGGTGATACAGGAAACTTTTCTGTGGAAGTGGAGGGTCGGTTAGTGCGGTTGGAGCTCAGTAAGCAAAGGGGAGAAGGGTGAGGTGTGGCTGGCAAGGAGGTGGTAGAGGCCAGCTGCACTGGGCTTGTAGGTCATGGTGAGGTGTTTCTATTACGTTCAGGGAAAACTAGTGAAAAGTTTTAAGCGTTGAAAAGATAAGCCCGGCCAACGCAGTGGCTCACGCCTGTAATCCTAGCACTCTGGGAGGCCGAGGCGGGAGGATTGCTTGAGCTCAGTCAGAAGTTTGAGACCAACTTGAGCAAAAGCGAGACCCCGTCTCTACTAAAAATAGAAAAAAATTAGTTGGGCGTGGTGGTGCATGCCTGTAGTCCCAGCCACTCTGGGAGGCTGAGGCAGGAGGATCATTTGAGCCCAGGTGTTGGAGGTTGCAGTGAGCTACGATGACGCCATTGCACTCTAGCCAGGGCGACAGAGCGAGACTCTGTCTCCAAAAAAAAGAGATAAGCCCTAGTATGCTTTTTTTGTAGACATTAACAAGTTGATAAAATTTATATGGAAATGCTAAGGACCTAGAATAGCCAAAATTTTGAAAAAGAACTTATACCATCTGATTTGAACACTTTCTATAAAGCCAACAGTAACCAAGACAGTGGTGTGCATTGGCCTTACGATAGTCACACAGATCAATAAAATAGAATAGAGAGTCCAGAGATAGACCCACACACATATGGTCAGCTGATTTTCAACAAAGGTGCAAAGATAATTCAGTGGGCAAAGTAATTATAACTAACGGTGCTGGAACAACTGAGTTATCCATATGGGGGAAGTAACCTTCAACCCTTACCTCACAGCATATACAATAATTATTCAAAATAAATCATAGATCCCAAAACAAAAACTAAAACTATAAAACTTCTAGAATAAAATAGAAAAGAAAATCTGTGACTTTAGGAATGATTTCTTAGGACACAAAAAGCATGACTTGAGAAAAAATTGATAAATTGGACTCAATCAAAAGACTTAAAAGCAACTCACAGGGATAAAATTCACAGTACATATATTTGATAAAGGCTTTCTATGCAGAATATATAAAGAACTTGTTGAGTAAGTGCTCAACAAAAATAGTAGGTAAAAGATTTGCACAAACACTTCACAAAAGAGGTATACTAATGTCCAATAAGCACACGAAAGAAAGTTCAACATCATTGGTCATCAGGAACATGCAAATAAAAACTACAGTAAGATCCCACCACGGGTGATTCCCACCAGAATGGCTAAAATTAAAACATTACCATATCAAGCATTGGCAAAGATATGGAGCAACTGGAGCTCTCATAGTTTGCTGGTGGGAATGCAAAAAGGTACAGCCCCTTAAGAAAACAATTTGGCATTTTTGGGCAGCAATTCCACTCATGGGTATTTATCCAAGAGAAATGAAAGCATTTCCACCCAAGGACTTGCACTTGAGTATTTGTAGCCATTTTATTCATAATAGTACAGCTTCAAACTGGAAACAACTCAGAAGCCATTATGGTGAATGAATAAACAAATTGTATGTCCACATGATAGAATATTACTCAGCAATGAAAAAGAACAAATTACTGATACCTACAACAAGATGGATGACTCTCAAACACATGCTGAAAGAAGCCAAACACAAAAGAATACACAAATATAACTCCATTGATATGAAATACTAGAAAAGGCAAAACTAACCTATGGTGACAGAGTGGGATCAGTGGTTGCCGGGAGTCAAGGGTAGGAGGTGGGGTTTAACTATACAGAGGGACTATTAAAAGATAATTTTCAAAAAAGTGTAAAATCATGAATTACGAATATAAAAATGAATACATGTTAAAGATTTTCTTTAACGTATTAATGAGGAAACTGGTAAGAGTGTTAAAACCAGTTCAAAGGAGATACTGAAAAACATTTATAGATCAGGAATGCTGAAATGAAGGCAAAACTGGTTTCTTCCACTCTGGGAGAGGGAAGTCAATTGAACAGGACAGGACAGAATTTACATTTCCTTTTTTTTTTTTTTTTCCTGAGACAGGGTTTCACTTTGTTGCCCAGGTTAGAGGGCAGTGGCATCATAATAGCTCAGTGCTGCAACCTCAAACTGCTGGGCTCAAGTGATCCTCCTGTCTCCGCCTCCTGAGTAGCTGGGACTACAGATGTATTCCACCTTGCCCAACTAATTTTTATATTTTTTGTAGAGATGAGGTCTTGCTGTTTTGCTTAGGCTGGTCTCAAACTCTCAGCCTCAAGTGATCCTCCTGCCTCAGCCTCTCAAAGTGCTGGGGTTACAGGCATGAGCCACCCCACTTGGCCCAGAATTTGCATTTCTATAAACAAGAATTATTTTGCTTTGCTACCAGTTACCTACAAACTACAAAGCGACAGCTCAGACAATAAAAGATAACCTGAAAGGATGTACTGTATGTAGACAATGAGCAGTTTTCGACTGATGCATAGTTTTTTCCTACAGCACACAGAAGGAAATTGGAGTGAAGGGAAGGTTCTACAGCATGATTGTGGCGGTGGTTACATGGATTTATACATTTGTCAAACTCATTGAACTGTACAATTAAAATGGGTGTGTTTTATTATATGTAAATTGACCTCAGTTAAGTTGATTAAAAAAAGAAAAAGATAATCAGCTTCATGGCTGGGTGAGAACAAGAGCAGGTACAGCAGGACCAACTAGGCTCTTAACAGTATAGCATTCCCGAGGGGGAAGTTTGTTGGAGTCCAGTTGTAAGTGATTGACACAGAGGTAGGTACTCATGAACGAACAAACTCCTTATCTTCCAGGTCTGGTTTGATTTCGTGAAAGGTGCAAAAGTGTGGTGAAAAGACAAAATATTTGGCTGGATGTGAAAATACTTTTCCAAAAAAAAAACAAAACCCTGAAAAAGAATAAGGGGGTCTCACATTTAGTCTAGTAAATGTAATATAATGTAGCAGGCACTCAAAAGCTAGGTTTCTTTTGGCTAACATCTGAGTGTTTACCATGTACCAGGCATCTCACTAGGTTGAACCTAATGAGACTGCCCAATATTCAACCTTTTGACCAAAACATGGTTACTTCATATAGTTCATCCTAATAAAAACTCTTATCATGGGTTCTCATTTACTCCTCACACTCGTGGGGTAGGTAACTCCCTCCCACACACACACTTTTACAGATGACAAAAGCACAGAGAGGCCAAGTAACTTGTCCAATAATATCACCTACTTAGTAAATGGTAAAGGCAGCATTCAAACCCCAATGGCCGACTCCAGATGCAGGCTGTTATCCCTGCGACGCATGATCAAAACAGCCCTCAGCTGTGCTCTCGGGAATAGGAGTCATTTCGGAAAACTGCACAACCCCTGAGAGTTTTACTCTGGCTCTAGCCAGACCCCAACAGTTTTACACCAATGGCTGGGTTTTCCTGCCATCCTCTCCACCACCTTCAGAGCCCTGAACCCTTTGTGCTCCTTCATGTGGCCCCTGCGTGGCATCTCCCTAAGGCCGCCTTCGCCGCGCCTCACTGACCTGCCTGCACCCCTCCGCCTGTCCTGCGTCACTCCGTTCACACTCCCTAATCGGCCCATCCCTGCCCCTCGGAGTTCCTGATCTATGCCACAAACTAAGGTTTTATTTCAGTCACTCAGAGGGAGGCCATTATGCTGACTCACGTGGCACAGGCGGGAGGATACAGGACAAAACTTGGTGACAC
Source organism: Daubentonia madagascariensis (assembly GCA_023783475.1). NCBI lineage: Eukaryota > Metazoa > Chordata > Mammalia > Primates > Daubentoniidae > Daubentonia > Daubentonia madagascariensis. The sequence continues at coordinate 37,250,558 of JAKFHU010000485.1, read as the reverse complement.
TCAGCTGCAGGGCAGGATTGTCTGCCCACTCCCGTCAAACGTGTCTCCCCGCTGCCCTTCTGGGACTTCAGCTTCTCATCTGAGTCTCAACTTTCTTCTGGCTTTGAAAGTGCTCTGGGAGCGCTCCGAGGAAACTGGGTGCAGAATGGCAGGTGCTGGGCCAGTGCCTGTCCCCTGGCCTCGACCTCAAGTATCGGAGGTGGAGGAGCTCTGGGGGGAGTCACTTCCAGCCTTCCTCCCCAAGCACACCTACCTCGATGCATAAATAAACATTTGCCCGAGATCTGAAGACTCTCGCCACTCGCCCACTGGCCTCGCGCACGAGGCCGTGCCAGGCCGGGTCGCAGTCGCAGCGCCGTCGGGGAGGGCGGAGGTGGCACCCGACCCTCACGGCCCCGCGGGAGTCGCAGCGCGGGGCTGGACAGCGCTGGGCAGCAACTTCCCCCGAACAGGAATTCGCTTGAGGCTGCGACGGCTACAGCTGCAGGGACTGAGGACCCGGAGGCAACCAGATCAAAGGGGGCCTCCCGCTGGGCCAAGACGTGCCCGGGAGCGCCCAGGAGCCACCCCTGGGGAGAGCGGGGGACAGCCGGCGCGCAGACCTGGAGAGTGGCGCGTGCGCCCACACCCGGCCGGGGCCAGACAGCGTGTGCGAGTGCGCGCCCCCGCCCCACGCGCGCCCCCTCCGACCCGCGCGCCCTCGCGGCCGCCCGGACGCCTCCACTAGTCCCCTGAGCTGGGCGGCAGGGCTGCGCCGCACCCCGCGCTCCGGCCCCGGAGCAGGCGAGGCGGGGCGCGAACTGGCTGGCCGCCGCGAGTGGCGGGCGCCGAGGCGCCGGGCGGAGCAGCCTCGGGACGGAGACGATGCGCCGACTCCCGGGCCGAGCGGGGTTCCTCCTCGGCGTGGCGCTGCTGGCGGCGCTGCTGGCCACGGCGCGAGGGCTCCCCCTGAGGAAGCCGCAGGGTCCCGGCCCCGGGCCCAGGAGCCAAGCGAGGCTGGCGGAGGTGAGCGGCGAGGCGCGGGGCTGCGGCGCGCGCGGTCGCTCTCCCTGGCCCGCCGGCTCCGGCCGCGCGGGTAGCGGGACCGCGACATGGGCAGCGACCACCCAAGGGAGCAGGGCAAGGGCCGGCGGGACGCCCCCGGGCGCCGGGCGATGGCCAGGTGCGCGGGATGCAGGGGTCCCGCTCCCTGCGCGTGGCCGCGAGCCCTGGCCGGGCTGCAGCGGGCCAGCCTGGGGAGAAGTTTCGCTTCTGGGCCGAGTGAGGTGGGCGACACTCCAATGGCCCGGCTTCCCCTCCCTCGCTCTGAGCGGACCGCGCCTGCAGCCGCCCGGTCCGGTGCGCGCTCGTCGGAAAGGAGTCCCGCCGGGTGCGAGAGGGACTCGGCGCCGTGCGGAGTGGCGGGCTGGGGCTGCCGAGGCTCAGACGGTCAGATGAGTCCCTTCGGGTGAACGGAGACAAGCCGAGGTACAGTGGGGTTCTCCAACTGCTGCGTGGCGGTGGTTAGCCAGAGACTCCTACCTTGTTACGCACCTGGAAAATCAGAAGACGTCACTCAGATGTAGTGGGGCCCTTTCCTGGTGGCCTGTGGTGGGCCTTGGGGGTATAAACCAGGAATGAGATGGAGAAAAACCATGATCTGTCAGGACCTGTGTCTCCAGTCACTGAGGGGTCTACAGTCCAGCTTGTTGTCCCCCTGGATTGCAGTGGACATTCATCCCCATGGGGACAGAGCCGGCCAGACTTGTATCAGGGTATGCAGCAGCGGGCCCGTGTGGTCTTGGGTCCTGGGTCTTTCCATGCACGGAGCTGTTACAGGAGGAGGCCAGAGTAGTTCTTCCCATTTTCCAGATGAGAATACTGAGGGGCCCAGCCGGGCATGCAGGAGACTGTAAGTGAGTGAGAGCCAGAGCTTGGGCTGTACTACTGGTGCCCAGGCTGCTGAAGCCCTCCAGAGGCTGTGGCAAGAAAGGGACCCCGGCTGCCTTTGAGGGTGTGTCTGTAGGCCAGGGCTTCTCTGCCTTTTTTTCTGTCCTCCTTAAGGAACCTTTTAGATTTTTTTTTCTGTCCCCACTGCCCCCATGAAATTTTTATATCACAGATACACTGTCTATGTACTATGGCCCTTTGGAGTGTCACAAACCGTTGTAACATCTGAGATATTTTGCCCCCCCCCACCTCCCTGCCCCGCATTCAATTTTTGCCTCTGTTGAGAATGCCTCCTGTAGACCGCGGTTTCTCAACCTCAGCACTTCAGTCATTTTGGGCCATATAATTCTTTGTGGTGGGGGCTACCGTCCTGTGCATTGTAGCATGTTAGTGCATCCCCGGCCTCCACCCACTAGATGCCTGTAGCACCCTCCTTCCAGACAGGGCTAGACATTGCCAAATGTTTCCTGAGGGACACCCCAGGCCCCCTGTCGGTAGTTGAGAATCACTGCCATAGAAAAATTCAGAGGCCTCTGGCCAGTCCCTCTTCCTAGGTGGAGATGACAGGGGTCATAAAATTAATTAAATTGGCATTGTTTCTGCTCACTTGGCATAAATCCTTTCTATTTTAGTACTTACCACTTTGTATAGTAATTATTTTTGGTATGTTTGCCAAATCTTCCCCCAACAAGAACAGCCTAGAAGATGAGTTATTTCAGCGCAAAACTCATGCCCTCAGCCCCAGTACAGGGCCTGGCAGAGTCCTCAAAAACGTGTTAAAGCAAATTAGTGCCATGAAGAAAGAGCAGAGCTTAGAGCTCAGGGCTTGGGGTTCTGGTCCCAGCAGCTCATTATTCACAGGTGACTCACCTTGGATGATTTCCTCACATTTACAAAGAGGAGCTAAGTCATCTCCATGGTCCTGTCCAGCTGTGACACTGTTTCCCGAGTCTGTGTGATCTGTGTTAAAGCTGTTGTATATGTCAGAGGTGTTAGTTAAGGAATCATGTTGAGGGAATGCAGTGTGCTATTCTAGGGACTTGGGTGGTGTGTCAGAAATAACTGACCAGCTCAAGACCTTATTGAAGAAGCTGGAGAACATAAAACCTCCCAGATCTAAAAGTGGAGGATGATGGAAGGGAAGGGAACATTCTCTGGGCCTTACAGAGTCCGTACAAATTACTTAACATGGTGTTATTTCATTGTCACGCTGTTTCACATGGACATTATCCCCATTTTCCAGACAAAAAAATTGAGGCAGAGAGAAGTTAAGCCTAGCTAGGAGCAGATCTGTCGTTATAAAGAGCCACACCAGGGACCTTATGGTACATCTTTGCATGTCATGCCCCACGCTGCTCATCTGAAGTCTTGAAAAAAATCATTAGTCTTGTGAACAAAATGTGCCACCCCCTACTCTGGGCAGGCCTGTTGCTGAGCCTCAGTTTACTCCTACAGTAAAATGGGAGTAAGAACCCATTCCGTGCTGGGTGAGAAAGCACGACACATGGGTGGTGGCATCATCATTAAAAGAGGCTGGGGCAGTTTGTTGGGTGCTGGACAGGCAAAGAACCATGTACCTCTGGCTTGAGTGTCTTCTGTTCTAGTTAGGATCAGAACACCACCCACACAGCCACTGTGCCTAGCATGTTGTTTTCCTTATCTTGTTATCCTCATTTTAGGGACGAGGAAACTGACAGCGGGTCCAGTAACTAACCCAAGGTTAGTATGTGGTGAGCCAGGATCTGAACCCAGCTTTGCTTAATTCCAGAGCCCTTGGGCACCTAACCCTGCTACCCACCACCTCCTAGGCAAGCAAGGGAAGACCCTGGGGTGGGGTAAAGAGGAGCTGGGAACTTGGTGCCACAAGAGGGTAGTGGAGGTTAGAATTAGGCAAGAAAGAAGAACTAAGAGAGGACAGCACTTCCAGGCTGTGAGGACTGTCCCGCATTGAGGGTCCCCACATGGGGCAGAATGAGGGAAGCTCTTGCTGCAGCAGCGGGGATTGCATTGCGTGGAAGGAAGCACTGACTGAGGGTATGGGCTGAGAGAGAAGAACTGAGGACCAGGAAGAAGCCTGGGGCTCCGAGCAGCCTGGGGCAGTGTCATCTACACAGCAGGGGTGCTTAATGGGCACTTCAGTCCTGGTCCATTGTCCAGCCAGCTGCCTGGAAACAAGGCCTGGGTTACAGGAGAGATGGGGTTGGTGGGTTGAAAGGTCTCACCTGCCAGGTACCAAGAAGCGTATATTTTCCTGAAAGTTGGCTTTCTTTGGTTGTGGAGTCTTTCTAGCCCCATCCGTGACAGGGAACGAGAGCCCAAGTCTCTGTGATGGCAAGCCTGCGGCCTTGCCTGTTAGCCTTCTCCTGCACCTGGCCTCCTCCCTGGGCCTCAGCTATGACCTTCCTTCTCCCTGCAGACCATTCTCTCTCTTGGGGTTAGAAACACAGGGGAGCTGGTGGAGGGAGCGAAGGAAGGACAGGAATGGGGCCTGGAGGCCTGGCTGCTCAGGGGCCCCAGCCACGTCTCCAGACTCCGGATCTCAGTCTCAGGTTGTCTTGAGGATGAAAGGAAGATGGATGTGAAAAGTAGAACATCCTGTTTGGTGTTTTGTTCATTCAGCCCATTCAGCTCCACAAAGTAGCAGGCAGCAAACCAGAAGGTGCGGCCCCTGCCCGGAGTTAGCAAAGCGCAAGGGTGAAGAGCACAGACTCTCCAGCCAGGCTATCTGCCTCAAATCCTGCTCTGTCAGCCCCTAGCTGTGTGCTCCAAGCAAGTTACTTCACCTCTCTGATCCTTGGCCGCATTGTCTGTGAAGTGAGGATGACGCTAGTACCTGCCCGAAGGGTTGTTGTGAGGGTTAAGTGAGGCAATACATATAGGGTGCTTGGCAGGACTGGCTGCAAAGTTTGTGGGGTTCAGTGCAGAATGAAAATGTGGGGCCTCTTAAGTATTTCAAGATGGCAACAGCAGAGTGTCAAACCGTACATGCGGCCCTGTGCAAATACACAGGTTGCACACAGTAAAGCCAGCCTGTTCTGGGAATGGCGTACTCTTACTATGATGAGGAGCTTTGAGGTCTCCACTGGGTGCCAAGGTGGATTGCATTAGAATAGTACATACCTAGTCCCAGCTACTCGGGAGGTTGAGGCAGCAGGATCGCTTGAGCCCAGGAGTTCGAAGCCAGCCTAGGCAACATCGCGAGACCCCATCTTTAAAAAATAAAAAAGAATAGTACATACCCATCAGGAGGGTAGCTAAGGGGTGAAATCCAGCCCCATTCCTCTGCCGTGGTCCTCAGGCCTGGCTAAAGGGGCAATTGCCATTGAATGCTAGGTCATTCAGAGTCAGAGGCCAGAGGGACTGAGCATGCAGCCTGGCTCTGTGTGGAGGGACCTCGGCCTCAGCAGCTGGGGCTGCAGGCAGGGGAGGTGCTGGCTTGCACCTGGCCACTGGATTTCATTATCTGGAACACGTTTCTGACCTCTGAGGCACAGGGGAGAAGGGAGAGCAGGGGGGCTGAGCAGGGAGCTGAGACAGGACGGCAGGCAGGCTGGTGCGGCACGGTGAGGGCTGTGCATGTCAGTTGTGCTAACTGGGAACACGTGGGGCAGGGGCTGCCTGGCCAAGCCTGGGAGGATATGCACAGGTGTGCGTGTGTGTGAGAGAGAGAGAGAGAGAACTGGTGGTGAGGATGTATCTCCTCTCTATCTGAGCAGTAACACCAGCCCCCAAAAGAATGGAGTTGCATATTTGTACATGCGTGAAACTCCACATGTATGCTTAAGAGAGGGGGGGGAGGTGGTTTTATGAGATAGGAAAGGCGTTCTTAGGCTGGAGTCTCAGAATTCACTTTACAGCACCGTAAGAATACACCTGCTGAGAAATTCTGCATCGGCGGGGGTGGGGGTCTTCAGACCAAACGAGATGTAAAGAACTAGCACATTGCCTGGCAAGATGGGTACTTCTGGGTTTTTTTTGAGACAGGGTCTTGCTCTGTCACCCAGGCTGGAGTGCAGTGGCATGATCATGGCTAACTGCAGCCTTGAACTCCTGGGTTCAAGTGATCCTCTTGTCTCCTGAGTAGCTGGTGGCTATGTGCCACCACACCTGGCTAATTTAAAAAAAAAATTTTTTTTTTAGAGATGGGGCCTTGGTAAGTTGCCCAGGCTGGTCTCAAACTCCTGGCCTCAAGCAATCATCCTGCCTCAGCCTCCAAAAGTGTTGGGATTTCAGGTGTGAGCCACCACGCCCTGCCAGGAGGGGTGCTTCTCTCCCCTCTGAGAACCATTTATCACCACCTCCAGGTAGCATTCATTGTGTGCTTGCCACGTGAAGGTACCATTCTAACTCAACAACCCCTTAAGATGGGCACTGATGCTTCCCTAACAGAGGAAGAAACTAAGGCAGATTAAGTAACCTGCCCAAGGTCACACAGCTAGTATGTGTACAAGTTGGGATTTGAACCCAGGCCGGTCCTGTGGACTCCACCCTGCACTCGTCACCACCACATTCAGCTGCCAGACAAGGGGATAGAAGTGGAAGTGCTTTGTGAATACAGAGAGTGGTCACACGTAAGGGGTTGTTGTCATGAGTGTCTGTCCACGCATGTGTGTGTGCCATGCAGGTGTGCACATGGTGTTGAAATCAGGCAGAGTTGAGTTTGAATCCTAGCTCTGTTATTGTAACCTTTGAGGCCTTACCTAAGTCCCCTACCCTCCCTGAGCCTCCAAAGCCTCATTTTTAACATAAAGATAGTCACACTCGCCCCTCAGGGTTGCTGGTGTTCATTTGTTTACTCAGCGATGATTTGTTGTACCAGGCACTGTGCTAGGCACCAGGGATACAGTGAACAAAGCAGACAAAAGTCCCTGCCTGTACAGAACTGGCATTCTAGTTGGAGCAAGTGACAGATGGCGCATAGAGAACCTAGTACAGGCCTGGTACGTAAATGTGCCCAGAGGGTGGGTGCAGGTCAGGGCTCTGGGTGTCCTGCCCATCTCTCTGCGGGCCTTATTCCAGCGGGTGACGTTCAGTTGCCTGAGGGCTTTCACTGGCCCTAGAGCCTGCTCAGAGCTATAGGTGACCAGCCTGAAGTACCTGGAGAGCAAATCCTTTCTGCTACCTGCAGCCTGCAACCAGTGATTGGCAGAGTTGGCTCTGTCCCCTCTGGGGGGATCACTCTGGGGCACATGCACTGGGTGCCCCACACTGGCTCCCAGAGGTACCCACCCTGGCCGCTGCTAGACAGAGCATCCTTCGTTAGCTGCCTCCCCTTCCCTGTCTCACTCCCCCACGCCCTGCTGGTGTCTCCTGGGACCACCTTCCAGAGGAACTGCTTGCCCTTGAATTCTTGTCTCAAGGTAGGCTTCTGAGGGAACCCAAACTAAGACAGGATGTTCCCCCCGTCCCTCTCCACTCCCGGGAGTTCCCTGGGGGCTGACACACAGATCAGGAGGCTCCAACAGCAGTTCTAGGGAGGAGAGGCAGCAAGTCTGGCTCTGATATTTGCCCAGGACTTTCTCTGCCTTTGCTCATCTCATGGTCCGACTGGGCACTAGGGAGAGGAGAGGGTGGGGAGGGCTGGAAACGAACACTATGAGCACCTGTTGGACAGCAGGGCCTGGGCAAGGCTCATTCCTGTCGTTGTTCCCATTTTACAGACGAGGAAGCTCACAGAGGTCATGTCTCCTGCCAGAGCCCCACAGGTCAGAAGTTAGGCCGCCAGCAGAATTCAGACCCAGGCAGCCCGACCCTAGGGCAGGGTTTCTTAACTATAGCACTGTTACCATTCTGGGCTGGGTAATTCTTGTGGGGCAGTCCTGTGCATTGTAGGATACATAGCCACATTCCTGGCCTCTACGTACTAGATGCCAGTAGAAACTGCCTCCACTGTGACAAGCACAGATGTCTCCAGGGACTGCCAAATGTCTCCAGATGAGAACCACTGCACCACCTGCCACAGGCAGGCCCAGCCGCCACCAGGCCAGGGCCTCCAGACCAGCCAAAAGGCTGCACAACCCTAAAGTCCTGCCACCCTGAGACTGTCTGTCTCTGTGCCCCAGAGACTGCAGACAGAGTTGAACCGCAAAGTCACAGGGACAGTTGGGGCTTTGGTGGAATCGTGGGTGGGAGCTGCCAGGAAGGCAGCACTTGGGGATACTCCAGGCCTCCAGGATTGGTCAGCGAAGGCACCGAGTTGATCCGTTACTCACCCGTCCACCTTCTGTCCAGCCAGCCTTGCTGTCTAGACCACAGTGCTTTGACTCAGCAAGAGACTCCTGGCGCGGGCTGAGACGGGCCCACGGCTGCCCTGGGACCAGGCGTTCAGTGCAGGAGCCTTGGAGCCAGGCATCTGGGGAGCACAGAAGGGAGGTCACAGGGGGAGAGACAGAAGGTTCAGAGTCTCTTTTCCCAAACTTCCAAGAAAAGAGAGTCAGAGGCCTCTTGTTATGACAGGGGGTCCGTTTGGTGTCTGTGGCAGATGTGTCTTGCTCTTGCTCTTCCTCAATAGACTTCATTTCGTACCGAAAGAAAAAAAAGAAAAGAAAAGAAAAGCGAGTCAGAGAGAGTGAGAAGTCCCTGATTTGGGAAGGGGACTGTCAGTGCTCTCACCTTATAGCATGCTGATGAAGAGTATGGGCTCTAGGCCCAGACTCCTAGCCTTACCACTAAATGTCTGTGCAACCTTGGGCAAGTTACCAGCCCTCTCTGTGCCTTAGTTTCCATTGTCTGTAAGACAGGGATGACAGCTAGCACCCACCTCTGAGGGTTGTTGGGAGGATGAAATGAGTGATAAAGTGTTTAGAATAGTGCCTGGCACACAGTAAACGCTGTGGAAATGTTTGATAAATAAAACTCTGACAGTCCTTCCAGGGAGGAATGATTATCCTCATTCTGCAGATGAAGAAATTGTCAAGTTGAAGGAGTTAGTAGGAGGCAGAGCTGGGATTTGAACTCAAGCTTCTCTGACTCTCCAGAGCCAGTGTTTTTCAGCCATACCGCACAGCCCAGGTATGGGACAGGAGGGGGTCGAGGCTGTGGCCTGAGTGAGGCAGGGTCCGTAGGCGCCATGCCCCTGAGACTCATAGGGTGGCCCTGGGAGGTGCTCCTGCGCTGGCACAGAGGCCTGGGCAACGGCTGGGCCTGGAAGTAGGTGGCAGTCACTGAACCCCAGTGCCCCCCTGTCTGGGCAGATGAACACTGGAGCAGAAGTCAGAGATAACCAGGGTCTGCCTTTCACTTACTGTCTGAGCTGAAGCAAGGGCTGTCCTGGTGTGTACACCATGGCCAGTAGCTGGTGGAGGGGGCGGACTGCTGACAGCCAGCCACACAAGCAGCTTGGAGTAGGAAAAGGGGCCAGGCCCCAGGTGGGCAGGTGGAGGAGGGTAACTGTAGTCAGAGATGCCAAGGAATACACCCCCCACATGGTGTAGGCAGGGCCAGGTGGACAGAGAGCATGCTGAGGGGAAGGGCCCAGGCCTGCCACCCACTTTCTTGTGGGACCAGGCCCACCCTAGGGGCCTTCCTGCTCTGACTTGTCGGGGCACTGTGGAACCACTGCTTAAACAGCTCTCTTCCCTTCGTGGGCCTCCATTTCTTCCTCTGTAAAGTGAGGAGTTTGGGTTGTGCCTCGTGTTAGCGTCAGTTGTCAAAGTGCTTTGTGGACACAGTCCACCGTCTGACCAGCTACACCCTCACCTGTGCACTGAGGGCACTGAAGCAGGCAGTGTTTAGGTTTTACGTTCCATATACATACTCCAGACAAGTCAGACCCCAAGGCTCCTGAATCCCCCCAGACAACCTTTTCTGGTCCACAGGGGGTGAGCCCTGACCTAAGTTACCTCCCCTTCCCTCTCTCTCCCTCAGGCCTCAGCCTCCCCAGATCCCAGCTCTGCCAGGGAAGAGGAGGAGCCACCACTGGTCCCCAGAACCCGCCTGCAGGCAAGGCCACACCGACACAGGCGCCGGACTCTCACTGGGCCAGCAGCCCTGACTCCAGGCAGGGCCAGCCCTCCCAGGACGCTGGAGGATACGCCCTTACTGCTGGAGCTACAGAAGCTGCCGGGATTGGTCAACACAGACTTGAGTGCCCCAAACCCCAATATCCAGGTAAGAGTGACAGAAGGGCCATCAGCCCAGCATATACCTGGAGAGGAGCTGGGCTGAACAGCTGAGGCTCCCCATCCTGTTCCCCTTGGGCAGTGGGGTTCCTGTGTGGGTCACAGGGCAGACTCCCCATGTCCTCCCTGTGGTAAAGTGGGACGAATACCTGCCTCTCCACCTTCTAGCTGTGGACCTTGGCAGGTCTCTTGGTTCTCCAAGCCTCTGTTCCCTGAACCAGCGGTCCCCAACCTTTTTGGCACCAGGGACAAGTTTCATGGAAGACAATTTTTCCACGGACTGGGGGATGGGGGGATGGTTTGGGGATGATTCAAGCACATTACATTTATTGTGCACTTTACTTCCATTATTATTACATGGGAATATGTAATGAAATAATTATACAAACCTCTCTGCTAGTGATAATCGGTATTTGCAGCCGCTGCCCAGCTCTAGCATCACTGCCTCAGCTCCACCTCAGATCATCAGGCATTAGATTCTCATAAGGAGCACGCAACCTAGATCCCTCGCACATATAATTTACCATAGGGTAGGGTTCACGCTCCTATGAGAATCTAATGCTGCTGCTGCTCTGACAGGAGGCAGAGCTCAGGTGCTGATGCAAGCGATGGGGAGTGGCTGTAAATACAGATGAAGCTTCGCTTGCTCACCTGCCACTCACCTCCTGCTGTGCAGCCCAGTTCCTAACAGGCTATAGACCGGTACTGGTCCACAGCCCGGGGGTTGGGGACCACAGCCCTAGACCATAGCAAGGGACAAACAGCACCAACCTGGCAAGGCTGTTGTGAGGACCAAATGAGTGGGAAATGCTTTGTAAGCTATGGGGGATTCCAGGACTATGGGAGAGGCCTCCTGGGAGAGGCCTGAGGGTCTGACCACCACCCACGCCCAACCCTTTACTGCAGGCCCCTGAGGAAGGGGTTCAGTAAAGATGGGGTGGGCTGGTGGCATGGGGACAGCCACCCGAGGGGCTTCACAGGAGAGGTAAATAGAGGGGCTGGCAGAATTCCAGTTATATACTCCACGGCCTATTGTGAATCTCTGGATGGTAATAAGTCTGCATGTTTGCACAGCAGCCACAGTTTGCAAAACACCTTCCCCAAAAGAGAAAAAAAAAAGACCACAAAAGTATAGAAGATAACATTCTGAAATTACTTAAAAGTATATCTCTCTCTTTTACTCTCTAACTACCTACCTACCTACACACACACACACACACACACACACACACACAAACACAAAAACTGGAAGGTTATCAATCAGTGATGGAATATAGGTGATTTGGGTTTTCTTCTTTATATCTTGCTGGGGTTTTTTCCCCAAATTTTGTACAGTGACCTCGTGTTACTTTATAATAGCCCAAAATAATGTTTTCTGAAGTTCAATTTCACACAAATGATTTTATTTTACTTATTTTCCATCCATGATGTGGTGCAGGAGAGCTCCTCCTGAGGGTTGCTGTGGGGATTTCATGTCCATAGCTCTCATTTTCTGGCATTGTCAGGAGGAAACGGAGGCCCAGAGCTGTTAGTGGTTCCTGAGGCCAGGCAGTCTGCACACTGGCAGAGCCAGAATTCAACGCCAGCTTCTTTTAAACTAACAGGTGTCAACCCTGGCACATGTTAGAACCACCATGCCTGGCCCCACCCCAGACCCATTCAGTCCATATCTGGGGTCTGGGAGTCAGGATTCTGATGAACAGCCAGGCCTTAAACTGTGACCCATGTGTCCTAAGAGGCCAAGAAGGTCAGCCAAGAGAAGACAGCCAGTTTGGATGAAAGGTTGGACCTCTTGCCTCTGGCCCTGGACATGTCACCTCCCCTCTCCTTGCAGTGCAGCTCTGAGCCCTCCCTCACTGGCTGGCTGGGCATGTGTCCCCCTGCAGGTGACCATCGAGGTGGTGGAGGACCCCCAGGCCGAGGTGGAGATAGACCTGTTGGCCGAGCCCAGCAATCGCTGGCCCCAGGGTGCTCCTAGCTGGCTGCCCAGCAAGGAGCTCTTCTGGCCCTCCTTCTGGGGCTACCTGGAAGGCGAGGAAGGGGGCACCAGTCTCAAGAGCAGAGCCCCAGGGGAAGAGGAGGAGGAGGAGGAGGAAGAGGAGGATTACCCTGCAGAGTACAGCGAGGGTGAGGACCAGGAGGGCAGCGATAAGGAAGATGAGGAGGAGGAGGAGGAGGAGGAGCCTTGGTCCAGTGGGGCCACAGACAGCTGGGACCGGGGCTGGCTGGCCCCCAGGAACTGGGCCTTCAAGGAGTCGGACAGCTACGGTGAGCGTCCCCATCTTGGCATCCCCAGGCTGCCGCCCCTGTAGGTCCCGGGTGGAAATGGGGGTGGGGGAGAGGGCTGAGGCTTCCCAGGCAGGAGCAGCTGGGGAGGCCAGGAGCTTGGGCCCTGTTCCAACACCATCATCAGCTCAAAAGTAACATTACCAATAGCTTGCAAAGTTTTTATTTTTCCCAAACAAAATTTGACCCTCACAACAGCCCTGCGATCCCCTAAGCAAAAGACATTTGTTGGTAGTATATTTATTCATATCTATGAGTTTCCAACAAACTGAAAAATATTATAATCCCACCACTCACAATTGACCTTATGTTCAGATTGTGTGGGTTTGAATCTTGGCATTACCGCTTACCCGCTGAGTGACCTTGGGCAAGTTACTTAACCTCTCTGTGTCTCTGGGCAAGTGACTTAACCCACAGAGAGGTTAAGTAACTTGCCCAAGGCCCAAGAGGTTGGGGGCCTTCCTCTATAAAATGGGGAATGATACAATCTTTATTACGTGGGTTGGTTGTAGAGAATATTTTGTATATTGTAGTTCAGGTTTTCTCTGGGTGCAGACATGTTTTATGCACAGTTGCAGCCGTTTTCCCCGGGATAAGGCCCAGGGGGCCTTATCATTGGACTGCGGTGCCCATGAATAAGACTGAGTTGTGACAGGCTCTTCCCAATTCACCAGAATAATGTAAGCTAATAAAAAAATTCATGACTTTCAGCTTTTCTCCCATTAATTTTCCTTAAACTCTTGGTGTCAGCCTGCTCTGGCCTGCCTGGGAAGTGGGGCGAGAACCAGCTGTGTCAGTATTTTGGGGTTTCCGCAGAGAGCACTGGATCTCAGGTCCTGCACAGCAGAGGATAGCAGGCCCAGCCACAGTGTATTTCAGCTCCTTCAGATCAGGAGTGGGTCCCTAATGTAAATATCCCCAGTGCCAGGGAAGTATTGTCACCCTTAGTTTTGAATGACATAAAAACTATAGCTCTATAGTCACTATAGGGTGACTTGCCTGAGGTCACACTGACAGCGGGCAGGCAGCTACCAGCCCCAGATATCTTTTCCTCTTCATTGCTGTGTTTGCACAGAGCAGGTGGCTGGGGGTTGTACTGTCTCCATAGGGCTTCTTGATACATTTGCACAGGTTGTTCACTGCACAAAGGTACCCAGCTGAGGGAGCAGGTGGGGGCTGAACTCCAGCTCATGCTTCATGCACTAGGCTGGGAGCCTGGCATGGGCTACATCTACCCAAGGAAGGGGTGTCTTTTTCTAATTTGCACCCATGTACACTGTGGGCTATGTGCAGTCATCTGCAGCTCCCTGCCTTGACCCAGATTATAAGCCTCAGGAGGAGTGGAGCCCCTGGTCTCCTTGCAGTGGGAGCTGCAGCAGCGGCAGGAAGCGGAGGACTCAGCCCTGTGGCTATGCCTGCACTGCCACCGAGTCCCATGCCTGTGACCTGCCCCCCTGTCCTGGTGAGACAAGCCCAGGACCTGCATAGGAGTGGCTGGTGTGGCTTAGATGTAGGGCTTGGTCCCCTGGGCATGTGGGCACGTAACCTTGTACAAGGGGTGGACTTGGGAGAGTGGATGCAGGAAGCTCACAAACATGGTGGTCCTGCCTTGTACCAGGCCTGTCCCAGCTGCCATGGGCACTGAGAGCCTAGTGAGGGCTGGGCTTCCCCAACAGGAGCACAGAGGTACCCTGGGGTGCCACCAGCCTGGCCTCCTCTTTTCCCAAAGGCACCGAGGAAGAGGATACCTTGGGCTTCCCCAGTGAGTGGGGGCAGCCTCTGGCCCACAATGCTACGGACATGCTTGGCCTAGGTCAGTGGGGGGCTAGGCCTTGCCCCTGGGGCTTTTGGGGGGAACCTCTCTCAGGAGGGTGGAGCATCATGGCAGAGAGTACATCTTTCAGCTGGAAGGTTTGCATCCCCAGCAGGGAGCCCCAGCATTTCTGAGCCAGTCCATTGGCCTTTCCCAGCCTGGTATTCCTACTGGGAAGAAGGTTTTGATGGGAGCATAGAGATCATCCGTGGGGCACATCCTCCCTGGCAGCAGGATGGGGTGGGGACACTCTGACTTCCACTCCTTGGTCTCTCTGTCTGGGGAGGGGAATGTGGTGCTGTCAGAAATGGGTCAGGGCCAGAACTCCAGGACTGCTCCTTCCAGGCAGATGGGAGTGGGCAGTGCTTTCACTGGCACACTCCAAGTCCGCATATCTTGGTCTCACTTGCACCCTGCAAGGAAGGCAGGTGCTGCCGGTTTCCCCACCTTGTGGATGAGGCTTGTGCTCAGCACAGCAAACACTTACTGAGCCCATATCACGCACCTGGCAGGGTGCTGGGGCAGAGGCTTCCCAGAAGACTGAGGCCTGGTACCTGCCCTGGAGGAGCTCTTGTCTCATGGGGGAGAGACACACATAACCCGCGTGAACACTGAGCTGCAGAGCACCCTGAAGGTTTGGGAGCAAAGAGGAAAGAGCAATGTGGTTTTTTGTGGCCAGAATCAGAGGCCACATTCCCGGGGTAGGGAGAGGGAAGGAGGGCAGCATAGACAGAGGGAGCCACAGGAGGCCATGAGCGGCAGAGTGACTCGCCCAGGGTCATACGGCCTGAGAAAGGCAGAGTTAAGAACAAGAATGGGTCAGTGGTTAAAATATTGAAACACTTTCTCACTAGTTGGCTAAAAACTGCTGAACCTGTCCCACCCACCCCGGCTCTTTCCCACCATTCAGCACCTAAAGAGATGACACCTGGCACAGCAGAGGGCCTCCAGGCCACTGCTCCAGCCTGGCCGTGTCCATTCTAAGTGACAGCTTCTTGCTTTGGGTTGCCTGGGTGGCATGGGGTAACTCTTATCTGCCCCAGTTTTGGTATAGGTCCTTCCATGCCTGCCCTTAAGGCCCTACCAAGCCACGCCTTTGCACCAGCTGGGGTCTGGGCCTTCTGTCCCCAAGCACTGGCCCTTGGTCAGCCCCCACCCCACCATGGGGCTGGCCGGCTCCCTGACCGGCTCCCCTCCTGCACTTCCCTGCCCTCTGCAGATGTGGACATCTGTGAAAAGTGGCTGAACTGCAAGAGCGACTTCTTAGCCAAGTACCTGAGCCAGGTGCTGCGGGACCTGCCCAGCTGCCCATGTGCCTACCCGCTGGAGGCCGTGTACAGTGCTGTGAGCCTGCAGGATGAGCACCAAGGCCGCAGCTTCCGGTGGAGGGACGCCAGTGGCCCTCGGGAGCGCCTGGACGTTTACCAGCCCACAGCGCGCTTCTGCCTGCGCTCCCTGCTGTCCGTGGAGAGCAGCACACTGGCCGCCCAGCACTGCTGCTACGATGAGGAATGTGTGGGGCTGGGAGCCGGCTTGGCTCTGAGTGGGAAGGTGGCATTCGTCACAGCAGCCAGGCTCGGATGGGCTCAGAATCGGCTCAGGATGGTATGTCATGTGCCTGCAGTGATGGCCACCCAGCTCTCTGGAGGGAAAAAAAGTGCTGATTTGTAGCATTTGGGCAACTTCTGTGGTGTAAACACTCCTACCAATGGCCCATTTCAAGCTCCCGACATCACCGGATGCGCTGAACTCAGAATTGGGAAGAGATGCACATAATCTGTTCTCCCAGCACACCTTGTGCCTCTTGCCTGCCTTCCCTCATCCCCAAGCCACACGCTAGTGTCAGAGCTAGGAGGAGGCCCATGAAACCAGAGAGGGCCCGTACACCCTGTTCTGGTCCAGTGTCAGTCACATCACTGACTTGACTACTGTCCTTCCTATCCTGAACACCAGGAGCCCATCCGTGGCCGAGCATCCAGAATGAATACCGCCACTGTCTATTTCCACCTTAACAGCTATCCCAGCCACCGAGATGGCTTTACTCAATTTTTTCCCCCTCTGATTTGCCTCATAAAGAGCCCCAGGCTAGGCAAGACTGGTCAAATTGAGTTCTTACTAGGGTTTAAAATAACCAACACTACAGAGCCTGCTGACCTCTCTTGTCTCTTGGAAGATAGCATGTTTCAGATCCTTTGCCCCATTATTCACAAAGGGAACCCAAATGTGCTTCTTTGGCTCCTCCATTACAATGAGATTTTCTTAGCTTGTTAAGGTACTTCTCAAAATGCATCTCTAATACCAGAATCACCTGGGATATTTATTAAACTGTAAGTTTGTAGACCACACCCCACACCCACTAAGATTCCCAAGGAGTGGAGTCTACTTTTCTTCAACAGGTTCTCCCAGGTGATTCCTAGGCACAGAGAACCCTTGGCCTAAGATTCACAATTTGGACTAAAATTAACCATCTTTTCAAAATATCAATTCTGGCTTAAGGGAAAACACTTGGGCTTTTGAATCCAAAGTCAGGCACCACTTGCTAAATGATTCCAGGTGCCAGTGCTTCTATATCATCTCAAATGCTCTCACAAGGTACCTATTATACCCATTATACAGGTAAGGAAATTTGCCCAATTTGTTGGTAAGTGGAAAACTTACCATTAAAATCCAAGTCCAAGTCCATGGTTTTATTTTTAGCTACACCATTCTGCTCTTTAGGTTCAGAGGGCTAACTGGAAGGGCAATGGTAAGAATTCGACAGCCATCAGTACTGGTGATGTTACTGCTACTGAGCATGTCATGTGGCGTACACTTAGCCCAGCCTGGCGCTTTGGTTTTTACTGAGGTGTTTGTAATCTCTACTTCAGTTTTTTTTCTAAATAGTCTGGTACTGGTAACTTTCTAGACAGGTGTGGAAGGGCTCAGCTCGTTTTTTCTTAATGGTCTCAGTATTAGGAGGCATATGTGTTAGGAAGGGCCCATTGATTTGATTCACACGAGTCGAGGTTCTTCATCAAAAGGCATTGTTTTGGATCCCTAGGAGGTAGATGTAATGCTGTATTAGATGTGAAAATAGTTCAGCACTCTTCTGAGAGTAATTCAAGCCAAACATGGCTTGTGGCGGGCGGGGTGGTGCCTAAATGATCCAGGTCAGAACTCTTGATTTTCTGCTTTAACTACAGTTTTGGCCAGGTCACGTTGGTAGGGTTAGCCTGCAGGCCTCACTGCCACCTAATAAAACAGGCAAGAATAGATTAAGGAAATAGTTGCAGGAAGTAGAGTGTCTGGCTTAGAGGGCACTGACTCACGGTGGAGCACAGGAAGTCAGGACAAGCCTTGTCCAGGAAAGTGACTGTTCAGGTAGTTACCTCTTCCTGCAGTGTGGCAGCCTAACTCCACTGGAATGTATCCCCAACACTGGGAACATGGTCAGTGCTCAACAAATTTATTTAATGGTACCAGGCATTTAAAAATACTCTTAAGGAGCTGGGCACAGTGGCTCACGGCTGTAATCCCAGTAACCCGGGAGGCTGAAGTGGGAGGATCACTAGAGGCCAATGTTTAAGAAGACCAGCATGGGCAACAGAGCAAAACCCCGTCTCTAAAAAAATTCTAAGGACATTGATGTTCTCTTTTTCTGGTATAAGAGCCTGGAATTTTCCACCCCAGGAGGGATACTTAATATACTAGAAATGTGGCAGCTTCTCTTTGTGGGGCGTTAGTCCTTGTTCCAAAGTCCCAATTCTGCTCATTATCAGTTGTTACACCTGGGATATGTTAAAAGAAATCCAAGGCTTCCCTAAAATAAAATAATATTTTTTATTAAAAAATTTTTTTACAAGGGCATATCTAGCAAAATGTTAAAAAAAAGAAAAAAGAAATCCGAGGTTTTCTTTTTTTTTTGAGACAGGTTCTCCCTCTGTTCCCCAGGAGTATGGTGGTGTGATCATAGCTCACTGCAGCCTTTAACTCCCGGGATCAAGTGATCCTCCTGCCTCAGCCTCCCAAGTAGCTGGGACTACAGGCATGAGCTACAGCACCCCTGCAAGACTTAAGTTCTTGTAAAACAAATGATGACAGTACCTATTTCATAGGGCTATTATGGGGATTAAATGAGCTAATGCAAGGAAACTGCTTAGTGTAGTGTCTAGTACATAACTGCTCAATAAATAGAAGCCACAAGTTAGGAATCTCCATCTTTCCACATCTTGGACCACCACCTGGTAATCTCTCCTTGCAAGTACATAAGAGGCCATGGAAAGTCGAAAACCCAGGATGCTGCCTCCACCAGCAATACTATCTTGTTGGTAGTTTACCCCAGAGCACCAACCCTCCCCTACTTTTACAGTAAGAAAGGAGACTAACTCAGGAATGAATGCCTGGTAGTGAAAAACAAGCTCCCTTCCAGCCTCAATTACCTATACTTACCCAAACTAGAGAGACCTTCCAACCCACCCTTTTTTTTTGAATTCAAAACCTTCAAGGGAACTCTGAATACCAGCCACCCAATCAACACAGGATCCACACATGCGTGTTTTTTAAATTACGTTTATTTAGCATATGTACACATAAAAGAAATTGCCCTCTGATCCCACCCAGCAGAAAACATGCACAAACCCAAGGTAGGTGTGGAGGGGAGGAACTCCGGCCCCAAGTTAGCGGCTGGGATGGTGCAATCCTGTGAGTCACAAGCCCCAAGTCAGGCTAGGACCGAAGTGTTGAGCAGGCTGGAGCCCCCTGCTGCTGGCCCTAAAATAAGCGTGCACCATAGCCAAAGGTCTGTTTGATGCCCTCAAAATAGTACCGCTGCCAGCCCTGCCGTGTCCGCTCTTCCTCAGGAGCAGGGATGCCTCGGCCTTCCATGCACACCTCAGTCTCTCCATTCTTATCAGTGAAGGTCAAGGTGATGGTGGCAAAGTGCCCTGGGGAAAGGCAGAAGGGAGAGAGGTTTCACATCCAGGGTATCCATCTGGGTTTAAGACTAGGGTGAAAAGAAAAATTTCTGGGGGTAATGGCAATAAATCAATATGCTTACTTACCCTCTGGCCAAGATTTAAACCTCCACTTCATCACAATATGTTTCTCAGGGACCTAAAATAATCAAAC
The DNA here is from genome assembly GCA_023783475.1 of Daubentonia madagascariensis. Taxonomy (NCBI): domain Eukaryota; kingdom Metazoa; phylum Chordata; class Mammalia; order Primates; family Daubentoniidae; genus Daubentonia; species Daubentonia madagascariensis. Next base: position 37,231,304 of record JAKFHU010000485.1, on the reverse strand, counting down.
AGCTCAGTCTATACTACAGACTTACGATGTACCCAATCCCAGCTAGGATTAGCTATCTGCCCTTCCTACAGAGTCTGTCATCTATGTAATGATATTACTCAAAAGAGAATTCAAATCACAGCATCCTTTTGAAAAACAAAACATGGTTTTATTAACCAAAGAGATTAAAGTCTTAAATTTTACCTACAGAGCTGAGAAAAGGAGAAATGTCAGAAATCTGACCAGAGGCTACAATCTGGGTCTGGGGCCAGTAGATACTCACCAAATCAGTAAATTCCCCAGAGACGTTGCCATCTACCATCTGAAACTTCCCACCTTTGTCTGCTTCTAGCATTGCAGGAGCATGAGTAAAGGCCTGTACCAGCTGTAAGGGGGAGGGGGAAAAAAGGAGAGACAGGAAGAAGATAAAGATAACATGGTTCTCAGTTGGACCCAGGGACAAATGCCAGCTGAAGCTTGAATGCCTCAACTCTCATTTCCAAAGATGTCAGTCTGCCCAATGGGTCTCCCTCTATTCTCTTCCACTACAGACCAGGATTTGACTTCAGTAATTTGTTCTTAACCCATGATGCCATTACCTGGGACCCACTTTTCTAACAAGAATGATTCAGTGGTTCCCACTTACACGACCAAAAACTAGAAGAGAAGAGAAAAAAAAGAGACGGAGGGAAAATCCACTTTGATTAAGTGGGTTGAACAAAGTTGTTTTTCTTTTGCCTCTACTAATACCAGGAACGCCTCATGGTTCCAATCATCAGTACCTCCTCTGCACACTGCTGAGGGGGTGTGCCCATAATCCAAGTCACCTAGGACAGCAGATGCCATGAGGCCTGAAGGGTAAGATCTTATTTACCTCTTGGGTGGTAAACACTCTATAGAGCTCCTCTGGTGACGTCAGGAAGGTTTCTCTAAGGGTGATCTTACAAGTGGGGATTTTGACACCAACAGGTCTGGGCTGGGTTTTTGAAGGAGCAGACTTAGCCTGTGAAAGTGGCAGTAAAAATGGTCAGTTTAGAGTAATGGTACAACCTCAACCAACATGGCTTCAGGGACAGATCTGCCATTCATTCTCACAAAAATTTTCACCTCCAACCGCTCTAAGAGGAAGACTCTGGATACTCATTTAAAAACCCATCAGCCAAAGGACAAGTCAAATTATTAGGCATTTCTGAAGAGCTTAGAGTAATTCTCAAACAGAATTTCTATCCTTAAATAGCTGGAAGTAATTTTCTCCCTACTTCCAGAATATCCTTCACTGTGCTGACAAAAAACAACAGGGCTCCAAACCAAGTGCTGAGCCTGAATCCCACAAGTTCCATCTCTAGATAAAACATCTGCACACCCTGCAAATAGGGTGAGATTGATCAATTTCTTGATGACTGATGTCTAACCCTTGATATCTTGATTAGAGCTCTAATATCGAAGTATGAAATCTCAACACCTCAGTGAGAAGTAATACTGAAGACTTATGTAAGTGAAGACCATCCTGGGTTAAATGCAATCACAAGTCAGACTCTGAAATCCCTAATGGCTTGTATTTGCTGTGGGGGTCCACCAGAAATGAATAAAAACCAAGTTAAAGATGGGCAGACAACTATATAGTACAGACTCTAAAAAGCACCATGAGCAGATCACAGGCTGCTCTGGCTCAGAGGTTAGGATCAGCCAGAAGGAGATGAGATGTGGAACTAGGAGGCAGCCTCCCACCCCATCACCATTTACCTTGCGCTCCTCAGTTTTCAGTGCTGGCTGCCCCATTGGGTCTACTGACTCTCCGTTCACTGTAGGTAAGATCATGCCCTGGGTGAACTCTGAAAAGATAAAATCCCACTCATGGAAGTTATTTCTTAGCAGCTGAGATCTGGAGCTTCATTACAGCTTGACAAACACAGCCAACTTAACCCAAAATGAGGTTATGACCAGAAAAGGGAAAGGCTATCTGTTTTACATCTTTACCTTTCATCTATGCCAGACAGGTATCTGAGTGTATGCTAAAGACTGTAGTACGTTCACTGGGATTATTTTAAAAAGCTTAAACTTAAACTCCTAACGCAACTGGAAGCATTACAATTTGTTAAATACATGTGAAGTCTACTATAGAAGACAGCCAGTGAATGAAGTGGCACTTCGATACTTCTAGAGTGAGTACCCTACCCAGTACTTGTAGATGCCGTGGTTAGTGGCTTCCCTCCACTCTGCCTTACCTCTGTAAAACAGCCACACCTAGTTACAGCATTGGAGGACTAATCCCTCCTCTCCCCCCAAAGGTATCACCTTCTATACTGGCTCCCTTTCATGGTCATTACATACACTTCAACACCAAGATCAGAATAAACTGGCAGAAATGGAATCCCAGGGGAGAGCTGAACTGACCTCTACTCTAACCATCTAAATATCCCCGGAGAATGCACAGCAAAGATAGCCTAGGCTGGGTGCAGTGGCTCACACCTGTAATCCCAGCACTTTGGGAAGCCGAGGCAGGAGGACTGCTTGAGGCCAGGAGTTAGAGACCAGCCTGAACAAGATAGCAAGACCCTGTCTGTACAAAAGTATTAGCCAGGTGTAGTGGCATACATCTTTAGTCCTAGCTATGCCGGGGACTGAAGCAGGAGGATCACTTGAGCCCAGGAGTTTGAGGCTGCAGTAAGCTACGATGATGCCACTGCCACTGTCACTGCAGTCCAGCCTGGGTGCCAGAGTGAGATTCTTTTAACAACAACAACAACAAAAAAAGACAAGACAATAAGACAGTCCAGGACTATACTCAAGTAGTAAGTCTGGGGATGCCAAGTCTTTAGATAGATCAGCACTGCCCAATAGAGATACAGAGCTTGCACTTGTAATCCCAGACACTTGGGAGGCTGAGGTGGATGGGTCACTTGAGCCCAGGAGTTTGAGACTACAATGAGCTATGATTGTGCCACTGCACTTCAGTTTGGGTAATGGAGCAAGAACTCAACTTGAAAAAAAAAAAAGAAAGAAAGAAAGAAATATAATGTGATCTTAAATGTAATTTTAAATTATCTAGTAGCCACATTAAAAAGTTAAATGAAGCTTGGTGCAGTGGCACACACCTATAATCCCAGATACTCCAGAGGCTAAGGTGGGAGGACTGCTTGAGGCCAGGAGTTTGAGAACAGCCTGGGCAACACAGCAAGACCTTATCGCAAAAAAAAAAAAAAAAAAAAAAAGGAACAGGTGAAATTAATTTTAATAATACATTTAACCTAATACATCCAAACTATCATTTGAACATGTTATCAATATTAAAAAGTTACTGATATCTTACATTGGTATTTTGTACCAAGTCTGCAAATCCACTGTGTATTTTCTATTCACATCTCAATTTGGTCTACTCACATTTCAAGTGCTTAATAGCCAACGTATTAGACAACACAGCTCTAGATCTTTCCCTTACTTCAGAGCTTACAGACTGACTTTAAGATGAAATAAGCCCCCTCCCCCAAAAATCTTTACCCATTTGTCAAAGAAAGGACCGTCAAGACCCTTAATCAGAGTCTGGCAGGTGGAAAACTACCTCCTTAAGGCTTATATAACTACTCAAGGGATACCTGTTTTGAGGGTGCTGATGTAAATTCCCATTGCTTCTCTTAGAAGTTTCACCCCTTCTTCCTTCATTAAGGCCACGAGATTTGTGTCAGGCTCATCTTTGGCAAGGCTCACACTAATCTGAGTGAAAGATCAGAAGTAGGTGGTAAATAACTTGAGGGGCACCCTCATTATGGAGTATGGATGCTGAGCAATCAGCACCCATAACTGCTGACATTTCCAAAGGAAATGCACAAGGGTTGGGGTATTCGTACAATCCCCAAAAGTGTTCCTTATTGAGTCCTCTCTGCCAGTGGTGAAAGTTAGAACCCATGTTACTTGCTAAAGCAAAGAAATTATAAATAAGTACAAGTTGCTCTGGAAGTTTCCAATGGCACCATACATCTAGAAAACTATCTGCAGACTGGGGTTCTAAATGCCTGGACCAAGCCTGGGCTATTAACCTTGAATGATAGGTCATTTTTCTAATCTGAGAATAAGAGGATATGGAGGACTCAGATGAGGAGTTAGGAAGCACAAACCTCCACTTCATCCACGTTGTTTTCATCAGACAAATTGGGGATCTCCACATGTCCCTTGTACTGTATTCCTGCCTTAGAAGTACCTGTCAAAAGCAATACAATGCCATTAGTCTCCTCCTTTGCAGGAAAGGTCTCTGTTCCAGGGTTCTAACTACTGCTCCACTTATACTTCTTGTGAACAGCAGAACTGATCCTCTTTACTCTGAGAGAATGCCACGTGCCAGATGCAAAGATGCAATTAACCCGACCCACCTCAGAAGAAATGTCTTTCCTCACCAGGTTACTGGAGACCAACCATGTCATTATAGTGTGGGACCGAGAACTACACAGATCTGGTACCAGGATGAATTCTACCAAGGAAGATTTGGGTCAATAGCCAATAGTTTTGCTAGAACACTTGTTTTGAAAGTATGTATTCCATTGCAATTGACATATCCAGGAAAAATTTGATTATAATGAGAATTTCACAGTTGCCTAAATGTGATTTCATCCATGACAAACACTACGTGGACACAGAAAACCACACCCAGCTGCATAAGAATACATAAAACACATCTCAAACATCTATCTGCCAAAAAACCCAGTTCACACGTGTGTTACAAGCCGCACCCATCCACATCTGGTGGTATGACATTCCCTCTGACTGCAGATGACCCTCCTTCCCCACTTCGCAATAGCCCTCAGGCCCCTTCTGATACCCAATTTCACCAGTAAACTTCAGGTGTTTTTCATGGTAAAGCACCATACTTACTGTAGTATATTTATGTATTTTTTTACCATTTTACATATATAAAACTGGGCTACCAAAATTTTTTTTTTTTTGAGACACAGCCCTCACTCTGTTGCCCTGGGTAGAGTGCAGTGGCGTCATCATAGCTCACCGCAACCTCCAACTCCTGGGCTCAAGCGATCCTCTTGCCTCAGCCTCCAGAGTAGCTGGGACTATAGGCGTGCGTGCCACAATGCCCGGCTGATTTTTTTTCCTATTTTTGGTAGAGACGAGGTCTCACTCTTGCTAAGGCTGGTTTCGAACTCCTGAGCTCAAGCAGTCCACCCGCCTCGGCCTCCAAGAGTGCTAGGATTACAGGCATGAGCCACCGCACCCAGCCTGGGCTATCAATTTTTAGTTCCTGTATTTTTAAAAACACGTCACTGATGAAGTTCTTGGGTGTTGTGTCCCTACTCCCATCTTCCCTATAGGCCCTGTGGTTTTTGTTGAGTAATTTTGCACAGTGCAGTGATTTTTAGGAACACTCACGTTGAGGTATAGCAGAACTATTTCAAAATTAACCAACATTTAACTTCCCTTCTCTTGCCTCAGTTTCTCAATCTATAAAAAGGGGACTGGGCAAGATGATACCTAAGATTCCTTCCAGACTACTATGCTTCAGGTGTACTTTAAAAAACTAACAAAAATCATGGAAAGACGTATCTACTTTCACAGCTCTTTATGACCATTCACTTGGGAAATGTTTCTCAGCACAAATTCATTTCATGCTGCGCCCCACACGCAGCCAGTAGCAATCTAGTGCCTCCTACATTTGGCCTCCCAGGAGTCAGGACCACCCAAGTAGGGCAAGTGCATGGCCCCAGTTCTTTCCTAACGTCACAGAGAACAGACATCCAACCAGAAGATAGATAAAACAGCCCCAAATTATAGTCACACACAAGCTGCTTTAGCACAGCGGTCTAACCTGTTAGATTCATACTGGAGAGAGTAAAAAAACGATCAAGACTAGAAAACCTCCCTCCCCCTTTTAAATCATTCACAGAACAAACGTAACTAGTCTGAGAAAATATTACTTTATGGGTCCCAACACAGACCAAGGCCCAAAGATGCAGTGGCCCAGCCAATTCACTGGTGGGACTCGAGACCCAGAGAGAGAAAATCCATTTAATCAGTGGCAGACAAATTTCAGCACCCAGTGCTGCTTTACAAAGGACTGTGAAGCTTCACTGTCTGCATTCTCCCTTCAAGAGTTCATGACTCCTCAAAAACTGTTCTCTCCAGCTACTTAACAGGTCAACCGAAATACAGTGAATCTCTTCCCTGACAGCCCGGCTTAGACTTACCTGTCCAGTTTAGTTTGATGCTCCACTCATAAAAGAAAATAAGTTTGCCTTTGCGATTGTTAATGGACGCCTCTCCATCAAGCTTACTCACTTCTGTCACCTCACACTTGCCTTCCTCATTCTGCACCTGCACTGCCAGGAACAGTGTTTTCAGCTTATCTGTGGACCAATTTGAAGCATCCCTCTCTGTCCTGCAAAACAGAAACAAAGCTAAGGATCAGCAGTCAAATGGAGGATATACTGTTCTATGCAAGAGGATGCAAGGTCAAAGGAGGCCTGGCCTTTGGAAATAACACAACTCCTCTCAGTCACACTCCAGTATGTCCACAAAACATGTCCCACTCTTTTAGGAAGGCAAGGGGTTACAAAGACAAGTCCTTTAGAGAATGGTATAAACTAAATGGAAAATTATGCTCTCCTTTGTCAGCATGATGGTGCTAGGGAATACTTGACACTTTAACACAGTGCCCCCGTTTGACCAAGTGGAAAACTGTGCACATGTTGCTGAAGTCAGGAACAGACTGGACCACTGAACACAGTATTTGGCTAAAAGACCCAGTAAGGAATAAACCAATAACCTTGACCTCATTAGTACACTGTTCTCACCTGTCAGATTCAGACTGCTATAAACTTCCTACAAATTTTATGCCCTCTAGATGGCCACAAAAAACATTTTCCGTCCAGGGCTTCAAAATAACAAAAATTAGGTCAAGTACTCCGTTCATGTTAAGAGGAGAGGAGACAGGTTAAGATACAGACAAGAAAAATCACTATCTGCCTTCACACTTATTAACTAGTAAGAGAAAATAACAGCAAAAAGAGCTGCAACAAACCAAAAATACAATATACACAGTATGAACAAACTTCAAAGGAGTTCAAGGATAAGGGAACATTACTTCCGGAAGATTTCACGAAGTAGAGCAGGATTTGAAGAACGGTCAGGTTATAAAACCATGATTGCCCGGCAACCTGGAGTTACAACACAATCAACTTAATGGTTCCGGGTGTGAGGCCGCAGTATCACTGAGGTCTGAGCACCTGCAGAACACGTTCTAAACCTTCTCCCGCCAGACTGAAGCAGCGGTCCCCTAAAACTGACTTTTAATTTTAATGTAAGATTCAAAATAGGAATTGCAGACCTCAAAGCCTTCCACAGCAATCTCCCTACACAATCCAAGGGGGTTTGGGTCTCCCTGACTCCTCTGGCCACGTGTAGGAAACATCTCCCTGCTCAGGCTGGATGCAGCAGCTAGGGCGTTATCTTCTTGTCTCCTGAAACCCCTCCTCTGGGTTGCAGCCCTCCACCTCGACCTCCCTCGCCTCAAACACTGAGACGGTGGCCGGGAGGTGGAAGAGAGGCCTGGGACTACGGAGCCCCGCCACAGGAAGGACGCACCCCCATCTCCAGGCATGGCTGCCTCGGCCCCAGCTCTGTCCGGGCCGAAGTTCCAGGAACCCCGAAACCCTAGCCCGGCCGCAGCGCATCTAGGCCTGCTTTGCTGGCCCTCACCAGTGCCAGTTGTTGACGTTGGTGGCGTCCGCTCGCTCCTCCACGATCCAGCGTGGGTCGCCCTCACCCCACTTGGCCATCGGCTCTCCTATCGCACCGCCACCAGCTCCCGAGCAGCCGCAGCCACAGCCACAGCCTGAGGACCGCTTGGTGCCAGCTGCCCGGCAGCGTCTGGAAACTACTAGAAGCGGCCGCAAGCACCTCCTTGCTTGCTTTTCCCTCCACCCCCACCCCCTCCCCGCCTCAACTTCCGGCTCCTCCCACCGGGTACTTCCGTTTCAGCTCGCCGCACCGTAGGTTCCGCCTGTTCTAGAATTCCTTCAAGTTCCCTCAGGTTACCCGCAAAGGGGCCCGAAATCCAGCCTCTCATACGACCATTCCTCACCCGTAGGGAAATCTCCTGGACTCTAAATTGGCCCTGCTGAGCCTTATGGGAGTTGTAGTCTTGTTAGGTGACCTGTGGGATAACCGCGGAAGGTCGCTCTGAAAGCAAAGGAAATGACCTTGGGCGGTGCGCTGGGGTTTCTGGGGGCTGTAGTCAGGGAGCCCCGTGGCTCGTTGGGACCGCGCCTGACAGTAAGGGCAGAGGAAACTACAACTTCCAGTATGCCCTGCGGCCCCTTTCTTGTTCGTGTTTTTCCCGCCGCCCCGCGACTATCCCCTTCCGTTTCTTCTCTATGTCGCACAGCCTGGCTAGAAAGGCTGGTACAGCGGCGGCAGAGGCTGGCGCTGTCCTGAGAGGGAGGGCTCGGTGTGGAAGAGGTGAGGGTGTCCCAAGCCCCTTGGGCCGCGTGTCTAGCTGAGTACAGCCTGTCCATGTCTTTATTCTTTCCTCCTCTTGTGTGAGGCTTCCCCACTTTCCCCCATCTCAGGCCTGACTCTTTTCTTCCAGTCGGGGCGACCCTTGGGAGCTGGAGTACGCTCGGGGTTGGAGCTGCGAGTCAGCCCTAACATTTGGTTCAGAAGTGGACACTTCGTTCTGAATGAACATTCATTCCTCCAGGGCTCCGCCGGGCTCTGGCCACTGTGGCAGATCCGTGGCTTCCTGAACGCTTGCCCGGAGCGTCGTTCTAGCTTAACTCACGTTCCCTGGTCTCAGTTGACAAGCCTCGCCTGTGTAGGCCTGGCTCGGGCGGTGATAATTGAAACCCAGTTTAACTTCTCAGTAGTTGGTGTTTGGAGTGTCCCGAGGAAGGGAGCGTCTTGGTTGTGGGGTTTTTGCTGGTCCTTCTGTTTTCCTATGTCGTGTTCCTGTTCTCGCCTCGGATCTATCACCCTATCTTGTGGGCTCTCAGTAAATAGGAGACAAGTTTCTGAAGTATTTTAAAGCATGTTGAAGTGACCTTTCTCAGTCACTCCTAAAATTGTACCTGATCGTTTTCTAACTTCCAGACCCATTTAATTATTGTCTCTACTTCTCAGGTAAATCTAGCTTCTCATTTGGCACTAGAAGTATAGATTGGTGTTAGTACTGCCATTGCATGGTTAAGAAAGGATTCCAGAAATCCTCTGGTAGATTATTGGGTCTGTTAGACACATTCTGTGCCTGTCTGTGGATATTTATTGTAGTGAAGGAATGATCTGCTGTACTTTTTCTGAGAGTGAGAAATAGGTAGTTAGAAGGACCACGCAAGACAGTGGAAATGGTCTAGGAGCCAGAAAACCTGGATTATAGTCTGGAATAGGAGCAATTAACAAGGGGCCTTTGATACTTAACACTTTTGTGCCTCATTTTCCTCATCAGTGAAATGAAAATGGACTCTGCCAGGCCTACATTACAGAATTGTTCTGAAGATCAAATGAATGATAAAGTGCTTTATGAGCTGGCATGTGTGCCAGAGACATTTATATGTTCTATGCATACCTTTAGTGTTTGTGGCTACTCTCAGAATTTTTGTATTGCTAATTTTTTGGCCGGGCATGGTGGTTCACGCCTGTAATCCCAGTGCTTTGGGAGGCCGAGGTGGGAGGATCACTTGAGGCCAGGAGTTACAGACCAGTCTGGGCAACATAGTGAGACCCCTGTCTCTACAAAAAATAATAAAAATAAATAAATAAAAATATTTTTAATCTTTAGGATTGCTTAAAAATGTTTTCTTTTTAGTATTTTCCAAGGTACTATGACAGTGTATTAATAATAAAAGTTAATACTGAGCATTAATTTTGTGTCAGGCACTAAGCACTTTACATGTATTAACTGGTTTAATCCTCATAGCAATTCTATGAAGTAGGTTATCTGTTATGCCCATTTTACAGATGAGGAAACCAAAACAGAAAGATGTCAGATATTCAACACTAAAAGGAACTAACATGTAGTATTTACTTTCTGCTAGGCACTTTTATAGGTTTTTCCTGAGACCTGTTTATTCTTCACTGCAACCCTGTGAGGTAGGATATAATTTTCTCCAAGGCTTAGAAGTGAAGTCATTTATCCAGTTTGCTTGAATGGGTGAAACCAAGATTTGAACTCAAGGCTGCCTGACTACAATGCCTATGCTTGGTACCGCCACGAGGGATGATTTCATTGTATCTGCCAGCTTTTTCATTTGGTTTTGACTCCCTGGAAAAGGATTTTTAAGCAACATCTGGGTTCAGTAGAAATCAATTAGTAATTTCTGCATGGGAAGGGACCAGATAATATTATATTAATAGAAAGTGCCCACCATACCTTTGCCATCCCTATGTCCCCTGAGTTGAAAACAAAGTCAGGAAGTGACAGAGTATGTTAAGGGCTGTCAGAAGCCCCAACAGGGCTTCCATGATGAGTGTTTTCTCAAGTTTTTATTGATAAAGATGCTATTGAAATAAAAGGAAAAGCAGATTAATCCTTTGGAATTTGATGCTGTTCATCCTTTAGAGCTATTTTTGGTGCTGTGAATGTTTTGGTACCTACTTCCTGGCTTAAACCATAGTTTTCACTCTAATCCAGCTGGCATTGATAGTTTGTAATTCCAGGGCAAAACTTGTTTTTGCAGGGTGAAATCTAATTTTAGAGTAGTTATGAGAGGGCCTTGTGGTCTTTTGACTAATGCTTTCTATACTTTCTTTTTTTTGCCATGCTCTCATTTTGCAAATTTTGGCCAATGCTTTAAAGTACTGTATCATGATTTAAAGATACAGGCAAGATAATTCTCCTTTTGATTACTTTGCTTTCATTCTTTCAGGCATTTAAAAAGCATACATGAAAGTGAGATATTTGTCGGTTTTATTCACTGTAGTGTTCCCAGAGCCTAGAACGATACCTCGGAGATGGCACTCAATAGATATTTGTTGAGTATATGAGTGCAATTTTTATCTGTTTCGTGCATGTTTTGATTGATCTTTCTTACGTATTTAGCAAAGTTTGTGATGGATTCTTATAACATTTGCCTGTCTTGTACTATTGCTTTTATACCTACTTATGCTGAATACTCCAGCACTGTTGTTGTAGGGGCCTTCAGGAGAGGGATCATGTCTTGCATTGTTTTATATCCCTTACAATACCTAAGAGAGTGCCTTAAACAAAGTAGATGCTTTAGGAATGAATGATTGCTTCCGGGTAGTTAGAGGATCAAAAGTATGATTTGATCAGTTGGAGACCCAAGGAGCTGATTTTATTATTGCAGGTTCAATATTCATTTTACCAGATCCTTTTCTACATTCCTGATTTCTGGGAGCAGTTAGTAGTGAAGGAACCTATAGCTTTTGGAGTTCTTCTGCGGGAGACCCAGAAAGGGGCTTTTATCTCTCTTCCTCTCTCTCCAGATGAATCGGACAAAGGGTGATGAGGAGGAGTATTGGAACAGCTCCAAGTTCAAGGCTTTCACCTTTGATGATGAAGATGATGAGCTCTCACAGGTAAGTCTCCACAGACAATTGCTGAGGGTCATGCCCTCCTCCACAGTGCTCTAAAATCCCTTCCCCTTGGATCCTGGGTAACCTGGCTTTTGACCATGTCTCCATTAGGTTCAGAAATGTATGAGGTCAGATCTTTAGATAAGCCTTCATGGCGAAAAGCCCTCAGGAAAAAGCCGGAAGGATTGTAAAAACTGACACTCTGCCCTTCTTATGATGATTCATTCTTTTCATTATTTTTTCAAGGACCCAAACTCTTTTATTCATGTGATATAATTTATTATTTTTGAAATATGAACTGGATTGGAAGAATCATCTTTATTGTGTCTATTTTACAAATGGAGAAACAGACTCATTTTTGGAGAAATAAATAAATTCACTCAGATTTACCCACCAAGTCATTGACAGGAATATGATCAGAACTCAAAGGCGGCTTTGATTCTTCCCTAACTTTTACCACTGGACTGTAGTGTTGGCTTAAAAAGCACTTTGTTTTCTTGGTGAATATCTAGTAGGCTAGGCTTTAGATTGCAGAGGGTGAAAGTTTTGGCCATCTTCAAGTCCCAATTCCTCAGCTTTCTTGGTTGTCAAAGAGAGAGGTGGGAAGTGATGATTGCTTGAGCACTGTGCCTTATGTCCCTCTACAGTTAAAGGAGTCCAAGCGGGCAGTGAATAGCCTTCGAGATTTTGTGGATGATGATGATGATGATGATGACCTGGAGCGAGTCAGCTGGAGTGGGGAACCTGTGGGAAGTAAGTAGAACAGGCCCTAGTAGGGGATTTATATTCAGGGTTCTTTGTCACTAATGGATATTCCACTTGTTTGTCTCCTCAACACTGGTCAGGGAATGAGGTAAGACTATTTTCAGATGAGCATACATCTGGAAATTTAACCCCAGGAGGAGATACTTGGGGAAATATAGCAGTAGATCCTATATGGCTATCTAGGTCTGCTCTCCTAGGGCTAATGTTTGGCTGGCAATTTCAGTCTCATTTGGGGTGTTTGTTAAAATTACAGATTCCTAGGCTTTACCCCAGAGATTCTGTTCAATAGTTCTTGGGGGAGGAAGGGTCTCAATTTTTAATAAGTACTGCAGGCAATTCTAATATGTAGTCATATTTGGGAACTACTAACTTAAATACTTGTAACTGGTTGGCAGAACTGACTTCCTTAGCCATAAAGTCTCACTGCCTAGCTGTTATATAATACCACTTAACACCTTGCAGATGAAGAGTCCCTCTGATTTTTAAGATTTTTTTTTTTTTTTTTTTTTTTGAAGAGATAGGCTCTTGCTCTGTTGCCCAGGCTGGAGTACAGTGGCAGCACGATCTTAGCTCACTGCACCCTCAAACTCCTGGGCTCAAGAGATCCTCCTTCCTCAGCCTGGCAAGTAGTTAGGACTACAGACATGTACCACTGCACTTGGTTAATGTATTTTTTGTAGAGACAGGGTCTCCCTGTGTTGCCCAGGCTGGTCTCAAACTCCTGGCCTCAAGTGATCCTTCCACCTTTGCCTCTCAAAGTGCTGGGATTACAGGCGTGAGCTACTGTGCTAGGCCAAAAGTTTTTTTTTTTAATAGGAAATACCATAATGTGATTTAAAAATCAAAAAAGTATTAAAGGTATACAGTGAAAAATTTCCCTTCCACAGTTAGGAATCTTCTCAGTTCTCAGTCCCTGCCCTCCTGATATACAACTTGCTTAGTTCCTGTGTATCATCTAAATATTGTTTTTGCATTTGGAAATGCACATAGGAATATATATTCTTAGCCCCTTTTTTACACAAGCAGTAGCATATACTTTGCTCTTTTTATGTAATAATATAGCTTGGAGATCTTTCCATATCAGTACTTAACCAGTTCACTATTGATGAAGTTTAGATTGTTTCCAATATTTTATTGTTAATATTTCTATCAGTGACCTTACATTCTGACCATGGATGAGTAAATGAAAGATCAGTTCTTAAAGTGTAATTACAGTCATAGGATATTTGCTTCTGTATTGGATAGATATTGCCAAATTGCCCTCCACAGCATTGTACCAATTTGTACTCCTAACAGCAATGTAGAAGGGTTCCTGTTTCCCCAAAGCCTTGCCAACACAGGTTATTATTAAGCTTTTGGATCTTTCTCCATTTTATGGGAGACCAATGGTTTCTCATTGTACTTTTAGTTTGTAATACTCGTTTTTTTCTGTTTTGCTAATCATCTCTGTATCATTCCAGTTTTAGTATGTGTGCTGCCGAAGTGAGCACTAATTTGTAATACTCATATTGAGAGTGAGGTTGAGCATCTTTTCATATGTCTAAGAGCCATTTGAATTGTCTTTTCTGTGATCCACTTATTCATGTCCTTTGCCCGTTTTTCTGTTGATTAGTCTATTTGATTCTGTCTTTTCTCCCTGCCTCATGTTGACCAAGGGACCAGGGCTTCTGGTGAAAAGCTTTTAGAGTTTGTTGAATGTGGGATGTCAGGGATTTGTTGTGGATGAGAATTACTGATGTAGTTCTTAACTATCTCACAGGTATCTCATGGTCCATCAAAGAGACTGCTGGTAATAGTGGATCAACTCATGAGGGGCGTGAGCAGCTAAAGAGCCGAAACAGCTTCTCCTCCTATGCACAACTACCCAAACCTACTTCTACGTACTCCTTGAGCAGCTTTTTTAGAGGTAAAGAGTGATGGTTAAAGGGACAGGGAAGTCTTCCTTTTCTTTTTTCATAAAAATGCTCAGGCCATAATTTTCATTTACTCTAGAAGAAAAAGATATTGAAGGATAAAGAATTATCATTGATCCCACATCCCTGGTTCTAAATAATAAAAAAAAAAAAGAATTATCATTAGATCTGGCAGCTGGATATTAGGAATGGGAGAAATGAGAGAAATTCAGGGGGGTTGGACTGGATTTCTAGAGCATAAGGAGCAAAATTGACATTAACCCCGTGAGAGATACCAAAGAAATTCGCCTAGATCAAAATTCCTCTCTACCCCTTGTGCATTGCTGGTGGGAATGTGGAATGATGCAACCATTGTGGAAGATAATATGGCAGTTCCTCAAAGAAATTAAACACAGACTTACCATATAATCCAGCAGTTTCACTTGTACATATATAACAAAAACAACTGAAAGCATGGACTTGAGCAGATATCTGTACACCAGTGTTCATTGTGCATTATTCACAATAGGCAGAAGATGGAAACAACCCAGATATCCATTGATGGATGAATGGATAAACAAAATGTGGTATATACATGCAGTGGAATAGTATTCAGCCTTAAAAGGAATGATATTCTGATACATGCCACAACATGGGTGAACCTTGAAGACATTATGCTAAATAAAAGAAAGGCACAACAGGACAAATATTGTATGACACCATTTATATAAAATACCTAGAATAGTCAGATTCATAGAGACAGAAAGTAGATGGTGTTTACCAAGGGCTGGGGGTAGGAGGGAATAGGAGAGTTATTGCTTAATGGGGATAGAGTCTCAGTTTTGGATGATGAGAAAGTTCTACAGATGGATAGTGGTGATGGTTGTACAACAGTGTGAATTTACTTAATGCTACTGAATTATACACTAAAAATGGTTAAAATGGTAAATTATATGTATATTTTACCATAATCAAATTTTCTCCCTGCCCTTTTTGATGGCACCTTAGATTTCTGAAGTTGAATAAAAACTTTTTTAAGCCTTAAATTGTCATATTGCTTAGTAAGGTTATATGTGCACTGTGTCCTTAACCAAGTCTGAATGGCTCTGACTTGGACTGTTGATCTCTTTCTTCCCTCTTGTGTTCTTTACTTTCAGGTAGAACTAGACCTGGAAGTTTCCAGTCCCTTTCTGATGGTAGGCATTAGACCCTTTTCTCTTGATTGCCATGAGATATGTTACTGATCTAGGGCACAGTCTGGGGCATCATGGGGGCAGGTGGTAACTAGATGAATAGATAAACTTTCTTCTGAATCTGTTATCATTATTAGAGAAATTTTCTGATACTGAGTAAAGAGGAGGTAGAAATCATTCTAGCTGGAGGGGCAAGGGTGACTTCAAGGGATGCTGTCTTTGGAAAAAAATGGACATCTACTTTTGGCCGTAAGGATACCTTGGAAGCCCAAAAGTAAAAAAAAAAAAATGTGTGAGAAGGAAGCAGTAGAGGAAAGGAATGACAAGAAGCAGGACTCATGGTACCCTTCTGAACTGGCTGCCTGTTCTTTTTCAGCTCTGTCGGACACACCTGCCAAAAGCTATGCTCCAGAGCTGGGGAGACCTAAGGGGGAGTATAGGGTGAGTTATAGCATGCACTGATGTGACACTTGACATGGTATAAAATACCTTGACATGTTACCTTGCTTGATTTTCCCAACTCTTTGAGAAGGTATTTTTAAACCCCCTTTTATAGATAAGAAAACTGGGTTTCTAAACATTAGGGCTTACCTGGAGTACTCAGTCCTACCATACTTTGCTTACCCATTATGCTGCCTTTTGAAGACTGTATTTTGAAACTCAGACCATCACTGCAGTCTGGAAGCTTGGTGGAGCTCATATGCTCATGAAGCATATAAAAAAGCAAATTGATTCATGAGGAAGAAACCATATCCTGAGGTTAGGAAAGGAACATATCTCAAATGTCTCTCTCTTTCCTTCTGTTGGCCAAAGGCATTAATTATTAGGATCCTAAAACATGACTCAAATTACATCTAGAGGTTGAAATTCTGAACCAGTAGGCACGGGGCTACTGATTTTATCGATTGGTTCATCCCTCTTTGATTGATCTCTTCCTGTCTGTATTGCCCCTGCTGTAGTTCCTTTAGAAACTCAAAACAAGGCCATTCCAGTTCTTCATTTTTTCTCCATTTCCTCCCACAAAATATTTCCCCCTTAGAGACTCAAGACTATGAGTTGGAGGTGAGGAGCTACCATAATGATAATTCTGATCTCTTAACTTCCTGAGATTCATGTGTTGCTAATATTCCAGGATTACAGCAATGACTGGAGCCCCAGTGATACAGTGCGACGCCTCCGGAAGGGCAAGGTAAGGCCGCTGGAGAGAGAATTCTTATGGAATTCTTTGGGAAGTTGAGAAACTTGTTCTTTTTTTTGTTGTTTGTTTGTTTTTTTTAATGAGGCAGGGTCTCATTCTGTTGCTCAGGCTAGAGTTCACTGGCATCATCATAGCTCACTGCAACCTTGAACTCCCTGGTTCAAGTGATCCTCCTGCCTCAGCCTCCTGAGTAGCTAGGACTGCGGGCGTGCACCACCGTGCCCAGCTAATTTTTCTGCTTTTTGTAGAGACAGGGTCTCACTATGTTGCTCAGGCTGGTCTCAAATTCCCGGCCTCAAGCAATCCTCCTGCCTTGGCCTTCCAAAGTGCTAGGGTTACAGTCATGAGCCACCACGCCCAGCTAGGAAGGATTTCCTGACTTCTCTCTTGAGTTCCATTTGTTCATGAAGTGGTTTTTAGGAGGAAAATAAATCCACTGAGGCTAAAAGTCGGCTGCAGAATTTCTGGTTCTCCAGGGTTTAGTGTTGCTTTGATGGAGTAGTGGGCAAGGAATGATGGATGAGAGGGAAAAGTACATTTACAAATGTAAGTAATCTTTTTTATCCTTAGGATTTTATGTTTAAAAATTGTGTTTAAAAATTTTGTGTTTAGGATTATACCTTTTATATGTATGATTCATTATGGGTTAATTTTGTCTGTGGTGTGATGTAAATGTTGTGTTTAGGATTATGCCTTTTATATGTATGATTCATTGTGGGCTAATTTTGTCTATGGTGTGATGTAAGGGTTGAGGTTCATTTTTTTTTTTTCCCATGGGGATATCCATTTGTTCCAGCACTATTTATTGAAAAGATTATCCTTTCCCCATTGGATTATCTGGTGCCTTTGTTGAAAATCAGTTGGCCATATATGTGTAGGTCTATTTCTGGACTCTTTATTCTAGTTCATTTCTAGAAATCTTTGTTTATCCTTAAGCCAATACCATAGTCTTGGTTATTGTACCTTTACAGCAAATCTTGAAATCAGGTAACTTCGACTTTGTTGAAGCCTTCACCTTTCAACTTTGTTCTTCCAAAATTATTTTGGCTATTCTAGATCCTTTATATTTCCATATAGATTTTAGTATTAGCTTTTTAGTGTCTACAGTAGAGCTGCTGGGATTTTGATTGGGGTTACATTGAATGTATAGATCAATTTTGGGAGAATTGACAATGATCATAATAAGTAATGGATCATAGATCTAAATGTAAGTAAGTGCTAATACGAAAACTTCTAGAAGAAAATACAGGTGAAAATCTTTGTGATCTTGATTTATGCAAAGATTTATTACCTAGGAGACAAAAAGCATTAACTTTAAAAGAAAAAATTGAGGAAATGGACTTCATCAAAGTTAAAAACTTTTATTCTTTAAAAGCACTGTTAAAACTATGAAAAGACCACCATAGCTTGGAGAAAATAGTTGCAAAACATCTATATTACTTTTGTCCAGAACATACGTAGAACTCTTATAGCTCAGTGATAAGAAGATAGACAATCTAATAAAATATAGGCACAACATTTGACCAGACATATCACAAACGATTATATATGAATGGCCAATAAGCACTTGAAAAGATACTTAACATTATAGTAATCAAGAAAATGTGAGTTAAAACCATGAGATACTAGTATATAGCCACTAGAATGGCTGAATTTAAAAAGACTGATCATACCAAGTGTTGGGAGGATGTGGAAGAACTGGACTCTCATTCACTGCTGATGGGAATGTAAAATGGTAAAACTACTTTGGAAAATAGTCTGGCAGTTTCTTATAAAGTTAAACATATATTTATCACATAACCCAGTAATTTCACTCCTAGATATTTACAATCCAAGATAAATTAAGACATATGTCCATACAAAGACTTGTACACAAATGGTCATAGGTTTATTCATAAAAGCTCCCAAAGTGAAAACCATCCAGTGTCCATCAGCAGGTAAGTGGGTAAACTGCAGTATATCCATAAAATGGAAAACAACTTGGCAATAAATAGGAACAAACTAACAGTCACTGCAACACATGATTTCATCTCAGAAACATGATATTGAGTGAAAGAATCCAGTTACAGAAGAGTACATATTGTATGATCTTATTTTCATAAAATTCTAGAAAAGGCAAAATTATAGTGACTGAAAACAGATCAGTGGTTGCCAGGGGATGGTGATGGAGGGAGGGCATTAGTGTTAAAGTAGACAAGGGAAGTTTTTGGGGTGATTGAAATGTTCTGTGTCTCTGTTGTGGTAGTGGTAACATGGATGTATATACTTGTCAAAACTCACTGAACTAGGCTGGGCATGGTGGCTCATGCCTGTAATCCCAGCCCTTTGGGAGGCCAAGGCAGGGGGATTGCTTGAGGCCAGGAATTCGAGACAACTGGGCAACATAGCAAGACCCCATCTCTATTGCTTCTTGGGATTTCAGTGCAAAAAAAAAAAGACCCCATCTCTAAAAAAAATTTTAAAATTAGCCAGGTATGGTGGTGTGCACTTATAGTCCTACTTACTCAAGAGGCTGAGGCATGAGGATCACTTGAGCCTAGGAGTTCGAGGATCACGAGCCTAGGGTTCGAGGATCATGAGCTGTGATCGTGCCACTGCACTCCAGTCTGGGCAACAGAGTAAGACACTGTCTCAAAAAAAAAAACCCCAAAACTCACTGAACTATGCACTTAAATAGGGTAGATTTTGTTGTATGGAAATTATACCTAAAAAAAGAATACGTGATCTATTTGTTGACTTTGTCAAAACTTCAGGACATTAGCATCTTGTAGGGCGTCAGGCTGAAGTAGAGAGTGTGTGGTGGGAACCTGCTGTCTCATAGAGTGCTGGGGACCATAGTGTAAAAATACAGAGGCTCTCATTGGGGACATTTTCCTTCATTGTTGCCCATTCTTCAGTATCCAGTGACAAGCGAATATAGAAAACTGTCTTCTTCCTCACACACTAATTCTGTTGTTATTCTGCCAGGTCTGCTCACTAGAAAGATTCCGCTCCTTACAGGACAAGCTACAACTCTTAGAAGAGGCAGTAAGCATGCATGATGGTAACGTCATTACTGCAGTGAGTTATCGGTTTTGTTGTTGTTTGTTTAATTATTGTTTTCATTAGTTTCTGAAAATCCAGTCAAAATAGACTTTAACATTTTGGGTTAAATGTCAAGTAAAGGTCCTGGATTGCCCCTTGAAATGTAGGATTCTCAGTAATCTGCTCCAAGTCTCAGCTGGTGGGACATGCATCATGTGTGGAACTCTTGATTATAACCAAGAAACAGAAGTTTGGCTACTCAAGGTTATAAAAAACAACCTGAGGGAGGAGAGGTGTGGGAGCAGTCTCTCTCGGAGGGAAGTGTCTCTCAGCCGGTGTGGGCACGAGCAGGTGGACTCCTAAGACAAGCTTGGTTCCAGATGTCTGTTATCGCTCCTTTCATTACAGAGAGAGATCTGTTGTATCTGTAAAGATTCCTAATAAGTTGCTGGCCTCCTTCCCAGACATCAGGTGCTCAGGGCAGGGCTTTATGTTAAAAAGTTTGCACATTCTTCTCTTTTCCTGTAGGTTCTGATTTTCCTGAAGAGGACACTGTGCAAAGGTGAGCATGGTTTGAGGGAAATCTTCAGGCAGCAAGGCATCTGCCACATTTGAGGGGAGAATGGCATGTGACTTTCATACCAGAATTCACCAGTATCAAGTCTATTTCAGAGACAACTGGGGTGGCCTGAGACTTCACAGTAGACGCCACATCATTTAGGGTGATGACTATAATAACTACAAAGTCCCTTGTATTCATTGCACAGACTGATGGCTCTGTTGGTTTAAGGAAGTCAGAGTCCATGCTAAGTGCCTGCTGTTTGCTTGGTTAGAACTGAAAAGCTGACTTGGTGGCTATGAGTTGCCCTGGACCATAGAGTATGTTGATGGTGGATTGAAACATAGGGGTAAACCATTCTTAGATTCTGCTAGACTTTGATGAGAGAATGTTTGGAATGTGTGAGAAGGAAGACCAATTTCACACTTGACTAATAGGCTTCATCTGTCTCAACCTAATTCCTGCCTGCCAGAGATCCTCTTCCGAGAGCTGGAGGTGCGACAGGTTGCCCTGAGACATCTTATTCACTTCCTTAAGGAAATAGGGGATCAAAAGCTGCTTTTAGACCTCTTCAGGTAAGAACTGATTGTCTGGTCTATAAAGTTTATTAAGTACTTCTTTCAAAGCACTCTAGGGAATACAAAGGAATAGAATACACTTGTCCTTTTTCTGGAAACACAAGACAAGATATTGAAATGTGATGGGATAGCTAACAATACATCACAGCCTATCATAAGGTGACAATATAGCAGGGCAGTTAAGAACCAGGCTCGGGAGTCAAACACACTTGAGTTGCATTCTGACTGGCTCTACCACTTAGTTCATGGAGTGACCTTGAGCAAGTTACCAAACCTCTTCATCAGTTTTCACATCTGTAAAATGGAGATGATGATACCTACCCCACAGGGTCATTATGAAGATGGAAAGAGTTACGGTGTCAGTTAGCACTTAGCGTAATGCCTAGTCTGTAGTATTAGTCAATATTTATTCGGCATTTTCTTATAAAAGATCTAAAATAAAGGTACATTTTTTTTACTTGATCCCAAGTGATACCAGTGAGAAGTGCAGTAAAGGAGGAGAAGAAAATTTAATTTTCAGTCAGGATACCTGAGGAAAGCCTCACGGAAGCGATTGGGATTTGAATTGGGTCTGTGAGGCTAGGTGGGATTCTGATAGGTGAGAAGTAGGCATGTCTGCTGGGGGTAAAGGGGGGTGGGGGTGGTCCTCTATCATGTTTTCCTTCCCTATCTCATTCCAACCAGTGGGGACTATTTCCCACCCTTCGACTGAAATGTATGTATGTTATGTCCTTTCTTTAATGTCAGGAAAAGGGTTTGACCTCTGTTTAGGCTGACATGTGGCCCAAGGTAACTCCGATTACCCAGTGGCTCCAGCCCGTTAATGAGCTGCCCCAAAGACTAAGGTGGGAAAAACAGGTTATCTGGTCAGGGTCAAGATTACAGATGGTTAGCCAGGAATTTGCAAAAGAAGACATGCTCATGGAGGTAGGCTGTTTCCTCCTTCCTTTCCTCCCTCCATCTTTCCCAATCAACAATGCCTTATCAAGCGTCACCTCCGTGCCAAAGCAGTGATGTTAATTATGGTTGTCTATTCAGAGTAAAGAGGAATCAGAAGACAGAAGTCCTTGTGCTCCAAGGCCTTACCTCACCCTTTTGGGGGAGACAAAACATATTGTACTTGTACATGAAAACAATAGAGAAACATATAGGAAATCTGTTTGCAAGATTGTATTGGCAGAGAAGAGTGCTTTAATCTTTGAAAAACAAGAACAAACAAGGTTTCTGTGGGCTAGAGTAGGTTTTGTGGAGGCTCTGAGCCTTTTCTGTCAGACCTGTTAACATTACAAAGTTATTAGTGTCCTGCAATGCCTTCTTGTCCTTGCTTTTTGTTCAGCTGGAAAGAACAGGGGAACAGTGATATCTGATCCACCATTTTTCTAGTGTATAGAGGGAAACGAGTTTGAATTGTTTCTCCTAGAGCAATCACCCTATTTTGTGAGGTTATACTGCCACACATCAATACATAAAAATGCCCTGCTCCCTTCTGCTTCTTCCCAGGTACCTAGATAGAACAGAAGAGCTTGCGGTAAGTGTGGCCTTTGTTTCAGTTGGGGACCTATTTAACAGAAACCTAAGCCAAAACCCAGCCTCCAAGATCCCAGACTGATTGAACTATTTCCTTTGATATTGATCATATACAGAAGAGAGAGGCATCTGGAAAACCTGAAAACTTATCCAAATGATGTATTGTTTCTTTTCATATGTTCTTTTGGTTGGGCTTACAAATAAGCTTTTTAAAAACTAAATGTTTGAGAAAACTGGCCTGATCAGTTTGTAACGTGTTCTTTAGTTTTTTCCAAGTCCTGGTTTGTAGGAGCTTTTGGGTTTTGGCTTCTAACACTAAAGAAAATATTGAAAGCTAGGAGGATGAAAAAACAGATATAAGTCAAGAAGGAGGATAGGTCAAGTTGTTGGTGCATCCAGTACACATTTTGGCTGAGAGTTCAATAGCCAAGTGTTAAAAATGATTTTTGGCAGATTTTCACAATCATAGAATGAACTCCTAGAATACAAGAATAAATCTGAAATTTTACCAAAAGCTTAATGGTGTTATTAAAACTTTAGTGATCTATTTTTAGAAATTTGACATTATAGTGCAAGAAGAAGAATTTTTCAGCACTGTTGATGACAGGATTATTCCTTTAGTCACTGTACTGAACGTTTGTGGTGATATCAATGCACACATTCAGCTGGCACATTTAATAATACAATTTATTCTTTAACCTTCTTCGCACAGTGAAATATAATTCAGGAAAACGTCAGTAACATGTTTTCTAAAAGGAGCTTGTACTTAATATTCAAGGCATGGGAAAATCTGAAAAATCATTTATCCTTATCAATTGAAAATGATTGGCAGTCTGTAAAAATCATTTTGAAAAGCTTTTGTTTACATTTTTAATCTCTGTAGGTTGAAAACTGTAAGGAATTTTCTTCATATAGCATTCTTGTAAAGTCTGTTGTTTTGAATTTGATTAGTGAAAATAAATGTGTTTTGGGTAACTCATTTTATCTAAAACTTTATTTTCTTCATACTCATTATGTTTAAACTGAAGATGATTTATCATGCATGTTGTATATAAATTTGGAGTTTTTCAACCTTGTATTTGGAAGTGGCAAAGCTAATAATCTACTTTTATTTTAGAATAAAATAATAGAATATGAAGATTTCCCAAGTAGGACTTTTTCTTTAAAGACTTAAGACTAAAATGGAATTGAATAACAAAAGATTAACTATAGCTCTTAAAGGTTACATATTTTAATATTAGGAATGATTATATACCAATTATTTTATACCAAATATTTTATAAAGATTAGATGATACAATGTAATATAATATAAGTGATTGTCTTATATTATCATTTACATTTTTATATACATCTGTTGGCACTAAACGGATATAAGTTCGTCCTAAAGCCATTTCATTCTCTTAATATTCATATTGTCAATCTGTTTCTTTCTCACTTTTTGGAAAGTTTTTAATAATTGTATATAAAGGGTTGGGCGTGGTGGCTCACGCCTGTAATCCCAGCACTTTTGGAGGCCAAGGCAGTAGGATTGCTTGAAGACGGGAGTTCCCGATTAATCTGGGTAAAATAATGAGACCCTGTATCTACCAAAAAAAATGAAAAATTAGCCGGCTGTGGTGGTGTGCGCCTGTAGTCCCAGTTCCTCAGGAGGCCAAGGCAGGAAGATCACTCGAGCCCAGGAGTTTGAGGCTGCAATGAGCTATAATCAGGCCACTGTACCCCAGCCTGGGTGACAGAGCAAGACCCCATCTCTAAAAAAAAAAAATAATAATAATTGTATATAAAAATCACAACTTTCACAATCATCACTCATTATTGTATCATTTAACTCTTGTAATAACAAGTAAACATTTATAATTCAGTTTTTTTTTAAGAATTTCAAAATAGCACATGTGAGGTTTTTTCCAGAGCTACATGTAGAACCTATAGTACCTGAATGTGAAAATTTAGCTATAAACAGTGAATGACATGCCCTATTCATATTACTGATATTTACGTCATCATACTACCATTGATCATGTAACAGAGCAAGACCCTGTCTCTTTAAAAGAAAAAACAAAAAAGAAGAAAAAGTGGCTAGTGAAACTAAGGACTTGAAATTTTAATTTAATTAATTTACCAAATGTGGCTGGTGGCTGTTGTATTAGACAGTACAGTTATAGATAAACCTACTAATGGGCTGGGCATGGTGGCTTATGCCTGTAATCCCAGCACTTTGGGAAGCTGAAGTGGGAGGAATGCTTGAGGTCAGGAGTTTGAGACCAGCCTGGATGATATAGCGAGGCCCTGTCTCTACCAAAAAATAAAAAAATGAGCAGAGTGTGGTGGCACGTGCTTGTAGTCCTATCTTCTCAGGAGGCTGAGGTGGGAGGATCATTTGAGCCCAAGAGTTCAAGGTTACAGTGAGCTATGATTGTGCCACTGCACTCCAGCCTGGGCAACAGAGTGAGACTGTGTCTCTAATAAATAAGTAGACAGATAGATAAACCTACTAATGATTTTAGATCACTCTTTGTTCCTCCCCACCCTGCAACACACTCATAACCATCCACGCTCAGAAGGAATCTCTGAGAATGAAGAATTTGATTTTTTTAAAAGCATGAAAAGTTCACTTACTCAGCTACCTTCCTCTTCTAACAGAGCCTTTCTCTGTTTTTTGTAGCTATCCCATTATCGAGAACATTTGAACATTCAGGACCCTGAGAAGCGAAAGGAATTCCTTAAGACCTGCATTGGGTAAGTATGGGGGAAATGGTTTTAAGTATAAATATCTTTATACAAAAGGAATGAAAAGAGTAAAAGAGGGTGGAATGGATAGCTAGGAAGGGAAAGGGTAACAATGACTCATACAGGCGTCATTAAAGGTCATCTCATTCAGTGGTGACAAGATAGTAGTCCTCAACAGGGTTTTCACTGATTGCTGATAAACTGACAAAAATAAAGACAATATAGACAAGTTTTTTTCTAAAGCTAAATTTATTTAATTTGAAAGACTGTCCTTCTGGGATTTTGTCCCTACCTCTCCCCTTTTTTTAGTAGTAAAATGGGTTGTATTTTTTTTTAATGGCTTTATGTAATGTAAGTTGGCAACACTTTATGGGCCTTATGCATTTTTTTTTTGAGACAGGGTCTTTCACTGTTGCCCAGGCTAGAGTGCAGTGTTGTCATCATAGCTCACTGCAACCTCAAACTCCTGGGTTCAAGTGATCCTCCTGCCTCAGCCTTCTGAGTAGCTGGGATTACAGGTGGGTGACACCACACCCGGCTAGTTTTTTTTAATATATATTTTGTAGAGACGGGTTCTTGCTATGTTGCTCATGCTGGTCTCGAACTCCTGGCCTCAAGCAATCCTCCCACCTCGGCCTCCCTAAGTGCTAGGACTATGTGCATGATCCACCACGCTTGGCCTTTTATGTATTTTTAATGTTACTGATCCTTGACACCTTAAAGTCCAAGAACGACCAGTCCAGTACAGGCTTTCATCCAGAATTTAAATCCTTGTAAAACCCAGCCCTGCATTTGGTGGCATGCTGCTGTAGTCCCAGCTACTTGGGAGGCTGAGATGGGAGGATTCCTTGAGTCCAGGAGTTTGAGTCTGTAGTGTGCTGTGATCACACCTGTAAAAACCACTTCAATCCAGCCTAGGCAACATAGTGAGACCTCATCTCTTTAAAAAAAAAAAAAAAAAAACCAGCCCATGTATTATTATTCCTGTGATGGAGTGCTCATTGCTCTTGGAAGTAGCTCATTTTATTGGACAGCCTTCATTATTGGAAAGTGCTTCCTTCCCTGTATATTTCAAGACAGGTGTACAGTGTACCCAATAGTTCTTGCTTCTCCAGGTTCAGTGTTCATACTTGTTTCAGCCATTCTTCATGTGACATGAGTTCTAGGCTTCATGTTTAGAAATTTGTTTATGTCAGTAAAATCCTTAATTTTAATGTTACCAAATACTGAGCTATGTTTTATGGCCTCTGGAAAACAAAGAGAAAGGTTAGAATAGTGAATTAACTAGAACCTGTTGCTGAGTCCTTTTATCTTTTAAAAATTCACTGTGACTCAAACTTATCTGGAATAGTGTAATTGAATTTCATAATTCTTCCTGGAGTGTATGTAGTACAGGAATAAGGCAGCACTTTCTAAAGGGTAGATCTGTGAATTGGGAGTTTAAAATCTGGCGTCTAAGTTGGATGCCACGTCTCACGCCTGTAATCCTGGCACTTTGGGAGGCTGAGGTGGGAGAATCTCTTGAGGCCAGGAAACCAGCCTGGGCAACATGGCGAGATGCTGTCTTTACAACAAACAAAAAAATTAGCCAAGTGTGGCGGCGTGCACCTATAGTCAGTCCTAGCTATAATACTTGGGAGGCTGGGGCAGGAGGATTGCTTAGCCCAGGAGTTTGGGGTTGCTGTGAACTATGATCGCACCACTGCACTCCAGCCTGGGTGACAGAGTGAGACCCTTTCTTTAAAAAAAAAATTCTGGCCTTATCCATCGACTTACCATATAACTTTTAGGTAAGACACTGTCCCTCAACATCTTCAAGGTGTAAAAACATAATACAGTGTTGAAGATGGGGCCCTTGACATTTGTAGAGATCTTTACCAATCTATAAATGTACCACCATGCCATGTAATTTAATTTGCCTTTATTATTTGGCAATAAAAAATGGCTAACAAATTTAAGTATTCTTTAAGTAGAGTTAAGCAACAATACAAACCACAGAGCTTCACTGGTATATGGATGATGGGCAGTTGGCTAGGCTCACTCACTAGCTTTGTGACTTATTCACCAAACATTCCATCTCCTAAAATGAGAAGATTTTAATTCATTCCCCAGCATAATCATTAATAGCTATCTGTATTTTGTAGACTTTTAGGTTCTCTCTTGAATTGGAAAACCTTAAATATAAAATCTAAGCCAAAGTCTTTTCTGCCTTTAAGTGATGCTCTAGAGGTGAATTGAGATCAGACTTGTGAAGCACCATGAACCTCTTATGCTTACAGTGGTGATTTGGTTTAGTTAGGTCTGTTTCCTTTTTTGAGCAGAGAAAGAGTTACTAACCTTTTGGCTCTCTACCAGTTTACCATTTTCAGCAGAAGATTCTGCACACATACAAGACCATTACACGCTCCTGGAACGTCAGATCATTATTGAGGTTAGACTCCTCATCTCTACATTCTCTGTTCCAGTGCCCAGGCTCAGTGCCATTCAGCATCTAGGAGATGTGTATGCCTTGGACATTTATGTCATTTCCTGTTATAGTCTCTAAAAGCCTTTCATTTTCTCCCTCTACACGATAACCCCCTTCTTCCACTGTTCTTGGGCTGCAGTCCCCAACACCCGGGCTGTGGCCTGTTAGGAAAACACGGCAGCACATCACCACCTGAGCTCTGCCTCCGCCCCCCGCACCCCACCCCTGTCCATGGGAAAATGTCTTCCATGAAACTAGTCCCTGGTGCTAAAAAGGTTGGGGACCGCTGTTCTTGGGCATTCTTTTTCTTCTTACCTGCTGTTAACCTGGAAGTATTTCTTCTTCCCAAAATCTCCATGTCATTGTTTATCCAGTCCTTCTCCAGCTAACTTGGATTTGTGATCATTTTATGGATTTTAAACTCCCCTGGGGTATCCTAGGCAATTTCTTTTTCTCTTCTTTGCATCATTCCTAGCATGGGAAATATACTTGCTGTAGTATTAAAGGTTTTTCTCCTACCTCTACTCCACAGACATTGCTCTTTTTTTTTTTTTTTTTTTTGCTTGACTCACTCCACCACAGGCAAATGATCGACATCTAGAATCAGCAGGACAGACTGAGATCTTCCGAAAGCACCCACGCAAAGCTTCAATCCTCAACATGCCACTGGTGACGACGCTTTTCTATTCCTGCTTCTATCACTACACGGAGGCTGAGGTACAGGCAAAATATGAAAGACAGACCCCACAGGCTGTCATCGCACAAGAAGAACATAGTTCAAATCCAGTATTATGATGTATTCTATTAATGATGGGTACATGGTACATATAATTATCAGAAATCCACCTGGAAGCTTTTCACCTCAGCAAGGGTGAGCCAAGAGGGAAAAAGAGGTTTGTAAGGGTTTGTGTGGCTTCAAGTGAGCTGGCATGGTGGCATAGCATGTCTGTCCCTGGTGCTGGTTCCCCTCACAGTCTCTGTTCAGAGGTCCATAATTTCAGATGGATTGGCATGCTGTAGAGAAGAGCAGCAGCATGTCAGGTAGTTGCGGATACTTTAAAAAAAATTTTTTTAAAGAAGTTCGGATTTAATGATCACAGGTGGACATTTTCCCCTTATTTGGATTAGCAGAAAATTGGGAAAAGCACCATATTTATTAATCCAATTCCTGATAACCCAGCTTGTGATACTTGATTATTCCCATGGACCTTTTCTCTTAAATTAATTTCTGTGTTTAAATGATCACAGAGTGAGATGTAGAAAGCCTGTGTTATAGAAAAGAAATGGGAGATTGGGTGGTATATGGGAAAGTAGTATCACTAAAGTTCCTTCTCCACTTTCATCCTAGGGCACATTCAGCAGTCCCATCAACCTGAAGAAGACATTTAAGGTAGATATACATTGGTTAGTGTTTTGTAAAAGTGGTATCAGGGTTAACTACATTGAGTGGATGTTGCTTTGTAACCCTGTACAGTAAGTCCTTTGATATTCAAGGTTAAAGGTAGAAAGAAGTGAGTCTGTGGGAAGTGAGAGAAGACTTTAACTGCATGGCCTGTAGCAGTGCTGGGGCTTAGGAATTAAGGGGTTCTTGATGACCTGAGAAATTTATTGATTTTTAAGAGGCAGAATCAATACCAGGGAATATTTATGCCCATCTTTTCTAAAATTCTCAAGTACCTCAGTCAGTGCATTTCTACTTCCCCTTAATTTCTCTTGGTCTCTGCATTCTAGATCCCAGACAAACAGTATGTACTGACAGCCCTGGCTGCTCGTGCCAAACTTCGAGCCTGGCATGATGTTGATGCCCTCTTCACCACAAAGGTGGGTGCCCTGTTTTGTGCTGCTGAAGTCTTGGGAGAAAGAAGCATCATCATATCATTTTATAAATTCTAGTTACTGGTCTACATTTTTCTTCCAACTTTCTGTTTTCCAAAATTTCAAAGCTAAAGTAAAGTTGAAAGAATAGTATAATGGAGGCTGGGTGCAGTGGCTCACTCTCAGCATTTTGGGAGGCTGAGGCTGGAGTATTGCCTGAGGCCAAGAGTTCGAGACCAGCCTGGGCAACGTAGTGAGACCCTGTCTCTACAAAAAATAAAAAAGAAATTAGCTAGGCATGGTGGCACACGCCTGTAATCCCAGCTACTTGAGAGGCTGGGGTGGAAGGATCTCTTGAGCCCAGGAGTTTGAGGTTACAGTTAGCTATGATCGTGCCACTGCACCCTGAGCAACAGAAAGAAACTCTCTTTTAGGAAAAAAAAAAAAAAAAAAAAGGATAGTATAATAATAGTCTTTACCCACTTCACTAACTTATTTTAACATTTTTGCCATATTGGCTTGCTTTTTTAATATACACTTTTTTTTTCTGAACCATTTGCAAGTAAGTTGCAGACATGACACTTCTCCCTTAAATACTTAAGCATTTATGTCCATCATAAGCACAATTTTATTATCATGCTCAAGAAATTTAACATTAATACAATATTATCATATATATCTCCATCTTGTAATCAGTTCTTTATAGCTCTTTTGGTTTTTTTTTTCATATTTATTTCCTATCAGGATTCAATCAAGGACCTTGCATTGAATTTGGTTGTCATGTCTCTACTGCTTTACATTTTTTAAAAAATTAATCAATTTTTATTGTGTGTATTTAAGGATTACAACATGATGTTTTGCTACACATATATTTAGTGAAATGATTACTACAGTAAGCCAATTAGCATCCATCATATCACAGTTACCCATTTTTCAAATTTTCCAGTATACAATATTATTAACTAAAGTCCTCATGCTGTACATTCGATCTCTAGATTTATTCATCCTACACAACTGCAACTTTGTGCTCTTTGTCCTACATTTGTCCTGTCCCTGGAGACTATTTCTGTTTCTATGTATTCAACTTTTTTTTAGATCCCACATATAAGTGAGATCATACAGTATTTTTCTCTGTGTCTGGTTCATTTCACTTAGCACAATTCCCTCCAGGTTCATTCATGTTGTCACAAATGATAGAATTTCCTTCTTTTTCAAGGCTGAATAATATTCCATTGTGTGTGTGTGTGTGTATATATATATATATATATATGCGCCACGATTTCTTTATCCATTCCTCCTTCAGTGGACACTTAGATTGTTTCCATATCTTGGCTATTGCGAATAATGCCGCAACAAACATGGGAATGCAGATACCGTTATGAGGTGGTGTTTCATTTCCTTTGGGTATATACGCAGAAGAGAAATTGCTGGGTCATATGGTAGTTCTATTTTAAATTTTTTGAGGAACCTCCATACTGTTTTCCATAATGGTTACACCAATTTACATTCCTACCAACAGTGTACAAGGGTTCCCTTTTCTCTATACCTTCACAAACACTTGTTATCTTTTCTTTTTTTAAAAATAAATTTTACTGGGAGTCCAAGGTGGGAGGATCACTTGAGGTCAGGAGTTTGAGACCAGCCTGAGCAAGAGCGAGACCCCGTCTCTACCAAAAATAGAAAAAAATTTGCCAGGCATGGTGATGTGTGCCTGTAGTCCCAGCTACTCAGGACGTTGAGGCAGGAGGATCACTTGAGCCCAGGAGTTTGAGTTTGCAGTGAGCTATGATGAGCCAATGCATTCTAGCCGGTGGAGGGTGGGGAACAGAGCAAGACTCTGTCTCAAAAAAAAAAAAATGTATATATATATATATATATATATATATATAAAAAAATAAAAAACCAAAATTCTGTATATATTTAAGGTATACAACACAATGTTATGACATACATACAGATAGTAAAACGATTACTATAGTGAAACAAATTAACAAATCCATCATTTAACTTAGTTATCTATATTTTTAATGTGGCAAGAGTAGCTAAAATCTCATTTAGCATAACTCCTGATTACAGTGCAATATTAACTACCTTCTTAGTGTTGTACGTTAGATCTCTAGACTTACTCATGGTACATAGCTGCTACTTTGTATCCTTTGACCTACATCTCCTCATTTCCTCCCCCCTCACTGTTTTATTCTCTACCTTTTTCACCTTTTTTTTTTTTTTTTAGATTCCACATGTGACGTCATGCAGTATTTTTCTTTCTGTGTCTGGCTTATTGCACTCAGCACAGTGTCCTCCAGGTTCATCCATGTTGTTACAAATGGCAGGCTCTCCTTTTTTTTTAAAGGCTAAATAACATTTCATTGTATACATATACACGCCACAGTTGTTTTCTTCATTTGTCTGTCAATAGACGTTGTTTCCATATGTTGGCTATTGTGAATAACACTGCAGTGAATGTGGGAATGCAGGTATTTTTACGAGGAGGTGATTTTGTTTCCTTTGGGTGTATACCCAGAAGAGGGATTGCTGGGTAATATGGTAGTTCTTTTTTTAATTCTTTAGGAACCTTCATATTGTTTTCATAATGGCTGCACCAGTCTATATTTCCATCAACTGTGTACAAGGGTGTCCTTATCTCTACACCCTTACTAGCACTTATCACTTACTTGCCTTATTGATAATAGACATCCTAACAGGTGTGAAGTGATATCTCATAGTGGTTTTGATTTGCATTTCCCAGATGATTAATGATGTTGAGCACATTTTCATATACCTGTTGGCCATTTTTTGTCTTCTTTGCAGAAATGTCTATTCAGGTACTTTGCCCATTTTAAAATCGGGTTATTTGTTTTTCTGCTATTGAATTGTGTGAGTTCTTTATAAACTTTAGATATTTAACTCCTTATAATATATATGGTTTGCAAATATCTCCTCCTAATCCATAGGCTGTTTTTTCATTTTGATTGTTTCCTTTGCTGTACAGAAGCTTTTTGGTTTGGTGTAGTCCCATTTATTTATTTTTGCTTTTATAGCCTGAGCTTTTGGTGTGATATCAAAAAAATCATTGCTAAGGCCAGTGTCAAGGAGCTTTACTCCTGTGTTTTCTTCTAGTAGTTTTGTGGTTTCGGGTCCTACACTTAGGTGTTTTATGCATTTTGAATTGATTTTTGTGTATGGTATAACATAAAGGTCTAATTTCATTCTTTTGCATGTGGAAATCCAGTTTTCCCAGCACCATTTATTGAAGAGACTGTCCTTGTGTCCTCATGATGCCCTTGTCAAAAATTAGTTGACTGTTTAGTGTTGGGCTTATTTCTGAGCTCTCTATTCTGTTCCACTGGTCTATGGGTCTGTTTTTTATGCCAGTACCATACTGTTTAATTACTATAGCTTTGTAATATAATTTGAAATCAAGAGGTATGATGCCTCCAACTTTGTTTTTCTTTAACATTGATTGCTTTGGCTATTTGAAGGAGGCTTTTGTGGTTTCATATGAACTGGTTTACATTTTAAATGTCTATTTTCCCATTGTGAGTTTGAAAATTTTCTTTTTTCCCCCTTGTTAATTAATTAGTTACATTAACTACCAAAGCAGCAATACATGCCTGTATCAAAATCAAACACTATATGAAAGTATATCAAGAGTGACGTTCCTCTTTCAATGTCTACATGCTCCTGTTTCACTCCTTTCCTCAAGGCAAACACTGTTAAAAAGTTTGATTGGTAGCTTTCCAGACCTACCTTCATGAATTTACAAATGAACATCTATGTATACATAAAGATTTAGAAGATAGAATTTTTTTCTATATTGATAAAAGTTAATACTACAAATATTAATTACTTACTCCATTTAGTGGTATTTCATACTTTTTTCCTATATTAGTTGCTATAGATCTAAGAACTTATTTCATACCTCTGACTCTTTTCCAGCCTCTCAAATCCCTTGACTTTTCTGAAAAATTCATCTCTCATCATTTCTCTATACCTCACCCCTATCCAACCCATCCCACCCCCTGTTTTATTCTGATCTGACCATAAAACATAGACTAGCCCAGAGTATGTGGAGTATGTCTGGCCTAGCTACTGCTGCCACATCTTTCTTTTTCAGAACTGGCTGGGCTATACCAAGAAGAGAGCACCCATTGGCTTCCATCGGGTTGTGGAAATTTTGCACAAGAACAGTGCCCCTGTCCAGGTAATGGCTCCTAAAGACTTGAGTGGGGTATAGGATACTCTAGGAGACCTAACTTTTAGCCTCCTACTGGTCAATGGTGGGAGACCTGACCTGTTTTTGTTTTCCTTTAAAGGCAGCACAATGGCTGCACTATGCCTCAAGATAGAAAAGGCCAGGGAGGGAAGTTGTCTGCCCTGTAGAAGTAATCCCACGCTTTGGGAGGCTGAGACGGAAGTATCGCTTGAGGCCAGGAGTTTGACACCAGCCTAGCAAGACCCTGTCTCTACAGAAAAACTTTTAAAATTTAGCTGGATGTGGTGGCATGCACCTGTGGTCCTAGCTTTTCGGGAGACTGAGTCAGGAGGATCACTAAAGTCTAGGAGGCTGCCGTAAGCTATGATCGTGCCACTGCATTCCAGCCTGGGCAAGAGAGGTAGATCCTGTGTCTGGGGGTGGGGAGGAAGTAATCCCAGACTGTCCTCTCTGAGGAGTGTCTACTGTGTTTAGCCTGTGTGGAGTACTGACATACAAAAGCAGAACTCACTGTCCTCATCAAGGAACAATGGGCACAGCACTGAATCAGATCTAGAGCACTGCCATTGCTGGTGTTTGTTTCTGGCTCTAGGATAAGGAGAAATGTGCTCTTCCCTTCTTACTGAGGGAACATGGTAAGAACATTGAAGAACATGGAAGTACTGCCCAGTGTCACATCATTTCCCATTTTAGAACTAGTCCTGTGGTTGATGATGGGAATTGTAGACATAAGATATTGAACTCTTTTGCCTTCTTTGGGACATTTTTTCCCCCTACCTGTAGAGCTCTTTAGTTTTATGGGTCTTGGTGCCATTAATCAGAAGTACCTCTTCCCACAGATATTACAGGAATATGTCAATCTGGTAGAAGATGTGGACACAAAGTTGAACTTAGCCACTAAGTTCAAATGCCATGATGTCGTCATTGATGTGAGTCCCCAAGAAATGAGAACCTTCAGTTAGATCCTCAGTGGAGAGTGGGAGATTACAATATTCTCTGTCCTAGATCCTGAGGTGCTTCCATCAATTTTGACTGAATGGACAAAATAGTCTGGCAAGAGTTAGTTTGGAGACCAGCACTCCTGTATTACCTTCCCAGCCCTTGTTTCTCTATGCTTTTATAAATTTATTGCTCATGGAAAATTCATGAAACTGAATCAGAGTACATAAGTTCTGTAGACTTCTTTCCAACATGAAGTTCTTTGGGTGTTGGACTCCACTGTGATCCCACTGTAGCCTCTGGTCTCTCCTTGAACCTTGCTTGAGTCAAAGTGATAGTGACAAAAAGAAATAACCCCTCATACATAAGGTTGATCGGGGGTTTGTGGTGTTCATTTGTTTTGGTGTCTAGACCTACCGGGACCTGAAGGATCGTCAGCAGTTGCTAGCATACAGGAGTAAGGTAGATAAAGGATCGGCGGAGGAAGAAAAGATTGATGCCCTTCTCAGCAGCCCGGTGAGCAGCTACAGCTTACCCTTCCAGCAGTCTCAGGAGACAGTTCACAAAGAAGCATTGTGTGTATGTTCCCAAGGCCTGGAAAGGATTGCAGTTAGCACAGCCACATGAACATAAGGGTCTCCTGTGGGCCGAAAGGTCATAAGCACTGCTTTGAACAGCAGAAATTACTCTTGAGATGTAGGATGATAGAAGGGTTTGGGGACCTCAGGTTGAGACTTAAGTGTAATGCTTTGATAATTGTTAAACCTAATGGGTAGGAAGGACTAACTATTAGAAGTACAAAAACAACTGTGACAGATTCAGATTATCCAGACTGTATGGTCTCCTGGGGATGGATATGACCTGCCTCTTGGAAATAAGAAGTGGGTAAAATAGACATTAGCTATTTGGGGAGCACAGCTGGTTCATCTCTCATAGCATGAAATTACTGAGCTTTTGTTAATATGGAATTTAGTTCCATGTTAGATATTTTGGGACCTACTCAAGGGTCATCTAAAACTAGCGAGATTCTGGTTCTAAGGAGGACAGAACCAGAATAAATGCCCTAAATTGGGCCTGTAAAATACAGAATAGATGTTTAATTCATCTCTGAATAAATCAACTATTTCACACATTTAAAAAAATTTCTCAGCACCCCCCATCCGATTCTTCTTTTTTTTTCTTACATTACCTAGCTGTGAGCCTTGTTTTATTGCATTCTTTCTACCTTGCTGTAGGGATAAGTGAAAACTGTTCACACAACTTCATTGTTTCCTCTTTTCACAGCAAATTCGATGGAAGAATTAAGTGGCATTAGCTACCCTGAAACCTGCTTCGTTTTTTCTTTTCCTGCCCATGAAAGTAGAGAGAGCTGTTCTTTGGGAGAGCACCAACATCACGTTGCTTGGGCCACTTACCAACAAGCAGTGCCTGCTGCATCTCTTGACAGAAGCCAGCACCTGGGCACAGGTAGCTTCAGATTGATCTTCTGTCCAAGGGATTTAAGGGCCAAGATCTAAAGCTTTGACTCATGAGAACGGTTCTCTCCACCTGGTGCTCATGTGAAGGTGGCAGTGATTTCTAGATTGGGCCCATACTGGGTAAGATCTCTCTTGGTCTGAGAAAAGTCACTGCTCCAGAAAGGAACTCTCTTATTAGACTATAAGGTCCAGGTGTCATAGCATGGCCAGTCCGTTCCACTCATCTAATTATGATCCAGGACTTGGTGCTGGACTTCGGCAGTTCTGCTGTGAACAAAGTCAGAACAGAATCAAAATGGCTGTGTTCCAGGGGCCTCAGGAAGGGGTGCCAATGTTGCCTAGGACCTGCTGGAGTCACACTCACGCCAGACTGCACAGAATTCTCTACATCATGACAGACATTGTCCAGATGTTGTGTTTCTTCAGCCAGTATCCCTCTGTTGCGCCAGTTTACTCTCTGTCCAAAAACTTAGGGCTCTTCTCTCACCTGCACACTGAGATGACCCTGTTTGGGTGATGAGACATCCCCCGAGTTTGTCCTCTACTTCTCCTGTCCCAGACCCATAACCTTATATGGAGCTCAGGTGTAGCAATGCTGGAGAGCTCTGCCTTTATGTAACATCTCATTATTTCACCAGGAGCTTCCAGAAGTTTCACCTGGGCTAAACTCAGCAGCACTTCAGTTAGAATATTTACATGGTGGTTTTATTTTCACACTCGTTTCTTGAGAGGATATTCTATAATGCTATATTCTTGCCCTGTACCATTATTTGCCTCTCTTCTCTGTGACTGGACTGGGTTTTCCTGACATGGCTAGACTCCTAATAAAGCTGTTTCTTCCTTGGTGCCTTCTCTTCCCCTCCTGATGGTTTTGTGCAGAATGATGAAATAATTGCTCAATATCTCGGGACCACTACAAGTCTCCCCCAGTGACTGCATTCAGCACATGGCAGGTTATAGAGTAGTAACAGTGCTGTGGCAAAGCAGGGCCATGTGGTTAACAGAAAGAGCACTGAGCTGGGAGACACAAGACCTAATTACCTTTCCCAGCTCTACCACTAACAAGCTCTGTGGTACTGGGTAAGTCCCTTTCTCCCTCTACTCATTACTTTTATCTATAAAATGAGGGCATGATAATCTAAAAGGGTGTAGAGTTCTACACTCATGTGACCATGGCGTGGGTGATGTGGTAGAAGGAAAAGAGAAGATGTTCATACGGAAGCACACAGCATGCTTTAAGGCAATACGGTTCTCAACTGGAGGCAATTTTGCCCCTCAGCAGACATTTGGCAATGTCTGAAGATACTGTGTTGCCACACTGGGGGGTGCTGCTGGCATCTAGTGGGTAGAGGTAGGGGATGCTGTCTCTACCCACTAGATGCACAGGACAGCCCCCCACAACAAATAATTATCCTGCGCAAAATATTAGTAGTGAGAATGATGAGAAACCCTGCTTTAAGAGGATCAGACTCTATCTTTTGCTCCTCCACGTTGCAATCCCCTTTGCAATTCCAGGTGACCTCATACTTAGTTCCTTTCTTGCTGTTGAGGAAACAGGAGTTTAATTTGCTAGATTGTACTAAAGTTATTGGCTCATCTTCAAACAAACAATGGTAATCTTATTAACTAATGTATTGATGAGGGTTCATTCAAAGAAGCAGAACCACTGGGAGCATATATACATTATCTAATCTACATATGCAGTCTTTTAGAGGGATTTGACCTTACTCAAGTATGGCAGCTGGATAGTCTTTCTGAAGTTGCTGTCTTCATATCCGGTGGTAGAGCTTGCAGTCCATAGGAAAGGCAGTGGGGAAGGGAAGATGGATATAAAGTGAGGGAGAGCAGGGACAAGCTAGAATCCATGAGAATGGACTAAGACCCATGTCCATTCTCACTGCCCCCAACCTTGATGAAGTGGGTGTCCTGCAGGAAAAAGCTGGTACCTTTGTCATAGGACTGAAAAACACCTGGCCCAGGAATAAGCAGCTGAAGGGGAAGGTGTAGTAGTTACAGGCCCAACTGCTGCCCCACACCAATAAGGTACCCAGCAGATAAGCAACATGTGTGAACTACAAAAGTGCCTGCCCCGACCTTGCAAGCTGAAACACAAACTGGCCACTGTTTCATTTCTACCCTCCCAATCTTGCACAAAAATATCTCCTGTGGCCCACTCTAACCAAAAACATATAGGGAAGGGACTTCTAGAAAATATTGTCCAGCCTAGCCAAGTTGACATATTACAAACCCACAGCAAGTAAATTCTCATTTTCGAAAATGCGTGAGTGAAGGATAGACCTAGAATTCATTTCTATACAACTTAGCGTGTGTTGCATTAGTCATGCTGATCTGGGAGGTTTTGAGCTCCTTTTTCCTTCAGAGCAGGAAACATCACTTGTAACATTAGGATGACCTACCCACTGTTTTGGTATAAGGAGGTGTTCCTTAGATTTGATGAGGACTTCCATGTTCCTCACTTCAAGTGTTGGAGACTTTGCATTTATTTATTTATTATTTATTTATTTTAGAGATGGGGTCTCGCTATGTTGCCCAGGCTGGCCTCAAACTCCTGGGCTCAAGCAGTCCTCCCACCTCAGCTTCCTGAGTAGCTGGGATTACAGGCATGAGCCACCATGCCCAGCAACTTTGCTTTTAAAGAGATTGAAAGTATGACATAACAGCCTTCCTTTAAGAGGGATTAGAGAAGCCAGACTCAAAAGGTCACATATTTTATGATTCCATTTATATGAAATATCTGGAATAGGTAAATCCGTAGAGATAGCATATTGATGGTTCCAGACCTGAGAGTGGAGTGGGATGGGAAGTAACTGCTTAATGGGTGTGGGGTTTCTTTTTGGGAGTATGAAAATGTTTTGGAACTACATAGAGGTAGTGATCACACAACAGTCTCAGTGTACCACTGAATTATTCACTTTAAAATGACTAATTTTATGTTAAGTGAATTTCACCTCGAAATTTTATTGATTTCTTTGAACACAACAAGAATGGGTTGGAAAAATAACTCAAGCAGTGCTAAGATCTGCATGATATTCCAGTCTATAAAAAAACTAGAAATCCAGAATTTTCTGTTGGGGAGGTCCCATACTGCCCCGGTATAGTACTCGTATAAGTAGTGCAAGGTGCTCGTGTCCTAATGTTCAGATCAGGAAAACCTCTCTCTAAGTGGGGCTTGCCCCTTTAAGACTCAGAGACTGAAGTAATCTGGTAGCTAAGGAGTCATAATGGCAAGTTTCTTGGGTAATTCTCCTTAGAAATGTAGTTCTTACCTTCCAGGACCAGAAGTATGGAGGAGTAGGGCCAATCTCTGTTTGGTGATAGATGTATGTAGATGGGTTTATGTATCTCTGGGTTTATTTTGTGAAATCTAGATGTTCCTGCCCAGACAAGGGACCAGTGAGATTTAGTTTGGGCTCTTTTCTGTCCTGTGGGAAAAAGAGTTTAGTGAAAGGGAAGAATTCCTTCGAAATGTGGTCCTATATGTTCAGTCCTACTTCCAAAATCTAGGAGGGAATGGAAGGGAGAAGGTCCTGGCCCAAGAACACCTGTGAAATATATTGCTAATATAAATTCATCTGCTGAAAAAAGTGCCTGTAGCCTATGTGGAGAAACGTTACTTTGGGTTTGTGTTCAGATTTTTCATGAATCCAGGATTCATGGGCAGTCAGTGAATAGGAATCCTCAAGGACCCACACTCACACAGGGAAGTGAACAAGTTCAGAATCTGGGAGGAAAGAGGTGCTGAAGCCCACCATCATGAGTGCTTGTGACTGGGGCACACACACCATCATACACACGCCCTCCTTTATAGACTCCTCTTCTTGCAGGACAGGGAGCCAAATTGATGAGTATCTGTCACTGCAGGAGATGGTGGCTTGAAAATGGACCTGCTAGAGGACCTTGAGTCCCTGCAGTTTGAGTATGAGCTTCCAGAGGAAGATAGTATGTTGCTGTATTTGCAGGGCCGTTCTCGGGGACTGATGATCAATGCCTGTGCCCATGCAACCTTCTTCTGCAAACTATTA
The DNA here is from genome assembly GCA_023783475.1 of Daubentonia madagascariensis. Taxonomy (NCBI): domain Eukaryota; kingdom Metazoa; phylum Chordata; class Mammalia; order Primates; family Daubentoniidae; genus Daubentonia; species Daubentonia madagascariensis. The sequence continues at coordinate 37,191,373 of JAKFHU010000485.1, read as the reverse complement.
CGTAATTTGAGGTAAGTTAGGTCTCCAAGTTTAGGAAGATGGACAAGAATCTTACTGCTGAGAATTCAAGTGACTTAAACTTTTTATATTGGAGGATAAGTTTGGCAGGGGGATTGTCTTCCTATCTTTTCCAACCTAGAGTCAGTCAATCCTGGTCTGAAAGGACCAAGAAAATCTACACTAGGGCCTCCTGGCTGTGGTTACATGGTAAAGCATGAATTAGTAGACGGATTGGGTCAATGTTAAATGATCATTCATCCATTCATTCACTCATCACCACCACCAGCTTGTCTTCCACAGCTGCTAGGGACTAGCCATTCCTTGTCTATTGGCAAGGAATGCAAATGGGGTCAGCACTTTCTTTTGAGGCAGAACCAATAGTGGAATGCTTCCTCACGGGAAAGCTACTTTGGACTTTGCAGGCCCTATGGCCAGATGACTTGCTTGAAACCAGGACTTGCGGAGAAGCTTCCAGTCCAGTCCTGCTTTCTGATATCTTTATACAATGTAGCTTCAGACATTTAAATAGGAGGTATATGTGAGCCAGGTACCTAGAATTAGGCTTCTGGATTCTGTAACTCCAGGTCACTATGGGAGCATCAGTCACATCCTCACTCCTCAGTTTGCTTTTCTCTAAAGTTAGGTTAATTCCTGGATGGCGGGACCACATCTGAATTGGACATGTTTATAGGTGTAGCATATACCCAAGCTTGAGGCAGGGTGCTTCATGGAGTTTGCTGATTAGCTCACTGATAAGGATGCATAAACCTATTGCTTGTACCCAAGATGAAAAGAAAAAAAAAGACCCACAACATATGATACTTGCAGGAGGCATTTCATGTTTAGAAGGATCAGGCACTAAGAGAAAGTGCTTTTTTTTTTTTTTTTTTTGAGACAGAGTCACACTCTGTCGCCCTGGGTAAAGTGCAGTGGCGTCATCATAGCTCACTGCAACCTCAAACTCCCGGGTCCAAGCGATTCTCCTGCCTCAGCCTCCTGAGTAGCTGGGACTACAGGCATGTGCCACCACACCCAGCTAATTTTTCTGTTTTTTAGTAGAGATGGGGTCTCACTCTTGCTCAGGCTGGTTTCGAACTCCTGAGCTTAAGCGATCCTCCCACTTCAGCCTCACCAGAGTGCTAGGATTATAGGTGTGAGCCACCATGCCCAGCTGAGAAAGTGCTCTTCTTTCAACTAGGAGAGGAGCTTTAAATAGAATGTGTCTTATGATGCTTATATGGAAAATCCAGAGCTTTAAGACTCTGGTTTTTACAGAAATACAAAACAAATATAAGTTTGTCTTATAACAACAAAAGTAATACCTTATGTATTCAGAGGTCTGACTTTGTTAATCTTGGACCAAGAGAACACATCCAGGACCAACAGTAAGTGAACCTCTGGAAAGAGTGGTCTAAAATCCCTCATCCTCAGTTTCTCGGGTCTTTTTTGTTTTATAAACTACTTACTTTTATAAATCATAACATTATTTAAAAACTAAGTTATCTGGTTTCCCAGGTCGGTACCGAATGGAAATAGCCAACTAGAAAGGTAGGTATGTGGTAGAAGAGTGCAGTAGCAATGAAACTTGACGGCTGTCTGACCTGATGACAGCAAGATGAAGGAACAGAAAGCTCCAGACCTTGCAACCCCACAGAGATGCTAATTTAACAACAATGTATGGTCCACAAAGCTTTTATGAGAACTTCAGAAACCAGCTAAGAAGTTACAGTTCTCCAGGCAAGTACAAAGCCAAGAACACCTGCATTGAAAGGGTAAGAAAAGACATTGCACTTCACCTGCAACAGCCCTTTCCTTAAGTCAGCACAACTCAGTGTAATCAGGAGAAATGCCTAATTTGTGCTTCTCCCTTGGAGAGAAAGAAGAAAGTGAAATGTATGTCCAACATTCCAGCTTTTCAGGGGCTTCCTGAGGGATTAGCTTCTGTCTCACATGACTTGGAGCACTGATAGGGAACCAACATATTTTGGATGAAAACAAAGGAAAGCTCAGTAGCTTTCTGCAGCACAGACAACCTGCAGTAATGTAGGTGGACACCAGAGAGAGCAAGAAATTATGAGCTCCTGCAAAAGAAACAGGCAGACCTCTCTAATTGGAAAATTATAAACCCAAGCCCAGAAAAGACATTCCCAGAAAAGATTTGAGAGGTCACCAGAATCTCTAGCCAAGCTGATTGGTGAGGGTCTTCCCTGTATGAAGCCAGTCTGTAAAGATTGGGACAGGTGGCAACTTTTTTCAAATGCCCAAATTCCAACAAAAGATAAGGCATATGATGAAACAACAAAATATGGCCCAATCACAGGAAAAAACTAAATCTCCAGAAACCAACCTTAAAGAAACAGAAATCTGGCCGGGCACAGTGGCTCACACCTGTAATCCTAGCACTCTGGGAGGGCGAGACGGGAGGACTGCTTGAGCTCTGGCGTTTGAGACCAGCCTGAAGAAGAGCGAGACCCCATCTCTACTGAAATAGAAAAATTAGCTGGGCGGGGTGGCACGCCCCTGTGGTCCCATCTGCTCGGGAGGCTGAGGCAGGAGGATCACTTGAGCCCAGGAGTTTGAGGTTGCAGTGAGCTATGATGACGCCACTGCACTCTAGCTGAGGTGACAGAGTGAGACTCTGTCTCAAAATAAAAATAAAAAAAGAATAAAGTGAAGAAGTCTAAGGGACTTATGGGACACCATGAAGTGGCCAATATATACATTGTGGGAATCTCAGAAGGAGAAGAGAAGGAGAGAAAGGTGCAGAGAGCTTGTCTGAAGAAATAATGGCCCCAAACTTCCCAAATCTGAGGAACAAAATGAATATCTAAATTCAAGAAGCTCAGAGGACACTAACTTGGATGAACCTAAACAGCAATACACAGAGATGCATTATAATCAAACTATCAAAAGTCAGAGACAAAGAATATTGAAAGCAGCAAGAAAAAAGCAACTTGTCAAACACAAAGGAGTTTCTGTAATATTATGTGGGTTTCTCAGCAGAAACATTGTAGGACAGAAGGGAGTGTTTGATATATTCAAAGTGCTGAAAGAAAAAAAACCCCACAAGAATACTATGTCTGGCAAAACAGTCCTTCAAAAATCAAAGAGATGCTTAAGGCCAGGAGTTCTAGGCTGCAGTGAGCTATGACCGTGCCACTGCACTCCAGCCTGGGCAACAGAGTGAGACCTTGTCTCTAATAAAAATAAAAAATCAAGGAGAAATCAAGATCTTCCCACATATACAAAAGCTGAGAAAGTTCATCACCACTGGACTTGCCTTACAAGAAATACTAAAGGGAGTCCTTAAGTTGAAATGGAAAGATGCTAGACAGCAACACAAAAGTATACAAAAACATAAAGCTCTTTGGTTATGGTGAATATACAAGCATATACATAGTACTGTAATATTGTAATGGGTGGTGCATAAATAATTTTTAATTCTGGTGTAGGATTTAAAAGATAAAAGCTTAAAAAGTAACAGAATAAAACTATGTGACTGGGTACAAAATATCTATAATTTGTGAGATCAGTAACAAAAAGCAGGGGTAGGGGAAGATAAAGAGGTAGAGTTTTTGCATGTGGTTAGAGTTAAGCTATTATCAGTTTAAAATAGGTTGTTATAACTATAAGAATTTATATACTTTCCTATGGTAACCAAAAAGAAAATACCAAAGATACACAAAAGAAAATAAAGGAATCAAAGCATGTCATTACAAAAAAACCAATGAAACACAAAGGAAGGCAGCAGAAGAGGAACAAAATAACTACAAAACATATAGGAAACAATTAACAAAATGGCAATAGTAAGTCCTTCCCTATCAGTAATTACTTTAAATGTGAATGGATTAAACTCAATCAAAAGACATAGAATGGCTGAATGGATTGGGAAAAAAAAGCAAGATCCAACCTATATGCTGTCTACAAGTGACTCACTTTAGATGTAAGGACACACATAGACTGAAAGTGAAAGGATAGAAAAAAGATACTCCATGCAAATGGTAACCAAAAGAGAACAGGGTTGGCCATACTCATATCAGACAGAATAGACTTTAAGTCAAAAACTGTCACGAGAGACAAAGAATGACATCATAGAATGATCAATTCAGTTTGTTTATGTTTACAATTATATATGTACTTAACCTCAGAGCATCCAAATATATTAAGCAAATATCTACAGAGTTGAAGGTACACAATAATAGATTTTATTATCCCACTTTCAAGAATAAATAGAACAATCAGACAGAAGGTCAATAAGGAAACAGGACTGGAACAACACAATAGACCAATTGGAACCTAACAGACAAATGCAGAACACTCCACCCAATAGAAGCAGAATATACATTCTTTTCAAGTACACATGGAACATTCTCTAAGATAGATCACATGTTAGGCCACAAAACAAGTCTTAACAACTTCTAGAAGATTCAAATCATACCAATTATCTTTTTTCAGCCACAATGGAATGAAACTAGAAATGTATAGCAAAAGGAGAATTGGAAAATTTACAAATACTTGGATATTAACACACTCTTGAACAACCAATGGATCAAAGAACAAATCACAAGGAAGAATTTAAAATATCTTGAGATGAATGAAAATGAAAACACAACATACCAAAACTTCTGGAATGCAGCAAAAACAGTACTAAGAGCAGTTTGTAGGGGTAAATGCCTACTTTAAAATAAAAGAAGAATCTCAAATGAATAACCTAACTTTATACTTCAAGGAAGTAGAGAAAGAAGGACAAACTAAATGCAAAGTAAGCAAAAGGAAGTAAAGAGAGCAGAAATAAACAAAATAGAGAATATAAAAACAATAGAAAAAAATCAAAACTAAGAGCTGGTGTTTTGAAAAGATCAACAAAATTGACAAACCCTTACCTAGACTAAGTATTTTGTCAAATAACAAAAGTCAGAAATGAAAGAGGAGACATTAACACTGATGCTACAGAAATAAAAAGGACCATAGGAGACTAGTATGAGCAATTATATGCCAACAAATTGGAAGAAATGGAAAAGTTCCTAGAAACATACAAACTACCAACACTGAATCATGAAGAAATAAAAAATCTGAACAGACCTATAATTAGTAAGGAGATTGAATCAGTAATCAAAAAAACCTCCCAAGAAAAGCCCAGGACCAGATGGCTTCACTGGAAAATTCTACCAAACATTTAAAGAAGAATTAACACCAGTATTTCTCAAACTCTTCCCAAAAATGGAAGAGGAGGGAATACTTACAAAATCATTTTATGAGGCCAGCATTACCCTGATACCAAAACTAGACAAAGATACAAAAAAACTATAGAACAATACCCTTGATGCAAAAAATCCTCAACAAAATACTAGCAAATTGAATTCAACAGCACACTAAAAGGATTATTCACCAAGAACAAGTGGGATTTATTTCTGGAATGCAAGGATGATTCAAATACCAAATCAATATAATACACCATATTAACAGAATGAAAGACAGAAATTACATGATCATTTCAATTGATGCATAAAAAGCATTTGACAAAATTCAACACCCTTCATGATAAGAACACTCAATAAACTAGGAATAGAGGGAAATTGGCTCAACATAATAATGGCCATATATGAAAGGCCCACAGCTAACATCTTACTCAATGGTGAAAAACTGAAAACTTTTCCTGTAAGGTCAGAAACAAGGCAAGGATGCCCACTTTCACCACTTCCATTCAAGATAGTACTAGAAGTCCTAACCAGAGCAGTTAGGTAAGAAAAAGAAAAAAAAGACATCCAAATTGGAAAGGAAAAAATAAAATGATCTCTGTTCACAGATGACATGATCTTACATGTAGAAATCCCTAAAAATTCCACAAAAAACCATTAGAACTAGTAATGAATTCAGCAAAGTTGCAGGATACAAAATCAACATACAAAAATTAGTTGCATTTCTGTACACTATCAATGAACAATCTAAAAAGGAAATTGAGAAACAATCCCATTTACAACAGAATGAAATAGTAATAAACTTAACCAAAGGGATGAAACACTCGTGCCCTAAAAACTAACATTGCTGAAAGAATTAAGGAAGATACAAATAAATGGAAAGATAGTCCATGTTCATGGATTAGAAGACTTAACTGTGTCACAATGTCCATACTACCCAAAGTGATCTACAGATTCAATGCAGTCCTTATCAAAATCCCAATAGCATTTTTTGTAGAAATTTTTAAAATCCAAAAATTCATATGGATGAAGCTTAAGGACATTATGCTAAGTGAATAAGCATTTGTATATTTGTCACAAAGACAAATATTGCATGATTCCTCTTATATGAGGTATCTAATGTAGCCAAACAGAAACAGAAAGTAGAATGATAGTTGCCAGGGGCTGGGTGAGAAGGAAAAGAATTGTTCAACGGGTATAGAGTTTCAGTTTTACAAGATGAAATGGTTCTAGAGATCTATTGCACAACAATGTGCATATTGTTAACCCTACTGTACTGTACACTTAAAAATGTTTTAGATGGTAAATTTTATATTATGTGGGTTTTTTTTACCATGATAAAAAATTGGCAGCTGTCTGCACAGAAAACAAGCAAAAAATGAGGGAGCTGGCCCAGAGTGTGTTATACATTACAGTATAATGAGTAACAGTGGCTGTTCACAAATGACAGTTCTCAGTCAACAAAATGATTAAATATTCAGACCTTGTGTTTAAGAAGGCAGGGAAATGCATAATACACGTAAGAAAAATTTTTAAATGTTGCCTGGGTGCGGTGGCTCATGCCTGTAATCCTAGCACTCTGGGTGACTGGGGTGGGAGGATCACTTGAGCTCAGGAGTTCAAGACCAGCCTGAACAAGAGCAAGACCCCGTCTCTACCAAAAATAGAAAAAATTAGCTGGCGTGGTGGCACGGGCCTGCAGTCCCAGCTACTCGGAACACTGTGGCAGGAGGATTGTTTGAGCCCAGGAGCTTGAGGTTGCAGTGAGCTGTGATCATGCCATTGTTCTCTACTCGGGGTGACAGAGCAAGACTCTGTATCCACAAAAAAAAAAAAAAAACCCTTAAAAAATTTTTAAAAAATGTTTTAAACAAATTTTGGTCCCTTGAAAAGGATTATCCTTTTGTTTTTGGAAAATTCACTCAGGAGGAACATTTCATTCCCTAGTGAGGCTGGATAAATGGCATACAATCAAAATGTCTTCTCTCTGAAGTATTTTAGGTGCCACCAGGCTTCCATATGAGAAAATTAAAGCAGAAAACGCCAGAGGCTGACAGTTAAGAAGAGCTGTGATGTGTACATGGGTACTTATATATGTGTCTGTCTGTTCACTCTCCAGAGAATCATTACATGAGAATCAAAGTTCCAGCCATCTCTCATTTGAATCACTTCATTTGGCCACTCCTGACAATGAGTTAAAGGTGGGCATCATTGGAGGTGGACACCTTGGGAAGCAGCTGGCTCGCACACTGCTGCAGCTTGTCCCCATCCCTGCTGAGAGCCTGCGGATCTCCACTCGGAGGCCAGAGGCCCTGGGTGAGGAGCAGTGCGTGGTAGAGAGGGGGCTTGGTTGTGCTGTTTAGGTGTTGATGAAGTCATTTTGAAAGGATCCCTTCAAAGAGGACTCCTCACATACAGCATGCTGAGTTCTCAGCTTGCTAGCCTTAAGAAAAGCTAGAAAGATAGCTTTCTAGCTTGTTTCTGAAAACAACTTTTCTTCTCCACTTATATGTTTTATATCCGTCTCTCCTCTCTCTGCCCTTGGTGGTGAATTATCTTTTTGGGTCTTTGATACAGGGAAGCTTTCCATACAGAGTTCAGATCTTCTAACTGAACCAGTTAGAGTCTGGTGGGTGTTAAACAGTTTTAAACATTTGCATTTGGCCTTATATTTTTTAAAATAACATTTACTGAATTTTAAAAATGTTTTATAATGATTCCATTTAATAATCCATGGTGATAGAAATCAGAACAATGATTGCTTCTGGGGAGATGGACTTAGAAAGTCCCAAAAGAACTTTCTGGAAAGATGGAAATGTTCTATATCTTAAGAGAAGTATGGGTTACATAGGAGTATGTATTTGTCAAAACTGATTAAACTACATACTTCAGATCTGTGTGTTGCACTGTATGTAAATTATACTTCAATAATAAAAATGTAAAATAATATAATGCATATTGTTGAAATTTTAGAAAATTACCTTATAAGCAAGAATATAACTACCTATTTCCTGCCCAGTTTTTCCTCTCATATCAGTAATTGTTACTGTACATTATTGTTTGTATCCTGCTTTTTTCACTTAATATATCATAAGCATATTCCCATATCACTTAACATTCTTCAAAATAATGATTTTAAAGCCCCTCCACTGTTCCACAAGCATAATGTGACCCCAGCAGGCTTCAAAACACTCCCCTGTGGCCCCCTAGAGGGGGTGTGTTTGCTGCACCTGGTATCTGAGCTTACAGACTGAGCAGCTGGTGGCTAGGAGCGCCAGACACCCAGCAGCAGTCTCCCTTTCTCTGTTTTCTTCTCACAATTTAAAATTATATCAGTAAGAAATTAATTTTACTTATTTTTAGTAAGTGATTAATTTTAATGTAAAAAATGATTTTAAGGTTGTATAGTATTCCAAAGTATAGATGTACCATAATTTATATAACAATGCCTTATGTAATTGAACTTCCTTCTACATAATTTTCAAAATAAAATTACTAGGTCAAGGAATAGGTACAGCTTTATTAAAATATTATTTGTATACAATAAATTGCAAATAGTTAAAGTATACAATTTGATGTTTTGACATGTGTATACCTGTGAAACTATCAACACAATCAAGGTAAGGAACATGTCCATCACTCCCAAAAGTTGCCTCTTGCCCTTTGTAATCCCTCTCTCTCTACCTCCTGCAGCTCTCCACCCAAAAAACCAATGATCTGATTTCTGTCACCATAGATTAGTTTGCATTTTCTAGAATTCTCTATAAATGGCGTCATACAGTTTGCACTTCTTCTGGTCTGACTTTTACTGTGCATAATTAGTTGGAGATATATCCAAGTTGTTTAATGTATCAATATGCTTTTTATTTCTGAGTAGTATTTCATTGCATGATTATTCCACGGTTTATCTATTCACCTATTGATTCCGGTTGTTTCCAGCTTTTAGCTATTACAAATAAAGCTGTTGTGAATATTTTATAGAAGTGTTCATGTGGGCAACTGCTTTCATTTTTCTTGGGTGAATGAAATGACTGGGTAATGTGGTAGATATATGTTTAATTTTTAAAGAAACTTCTAATAGGCCAGGCATAGTGGCTCACGCCTGTAATTCTAGCACTTAGCACTTTGGGAGGCCAAGGCAGGTTAATCACTTGAGGCCAGGAGTTCGAGACCAGCCTAGGCAACATAGCGAGACCCCCATCTCTACAAAAAATAGAAAAATTAGCTGGGTGTGTTGGTGCACATCTGTAATCAGGTGGCTAAGGTGGGAGGATTGCATGAGCCCAGGAGTTGGAGGTTGCAGTGAGCTGTGATTGTACCACTGCACTCCAGCCTGGGTGATAGAGTGAGACCTTGTCTCAAAAAAAAAAAATAGTGAACACCCATTTCAGTATACCCTTGTCAATGCTGGGAATCTGGGAATCATTCTTAACATCACCATTTAATATGCTTTTAAAATTTTTCTTGTTCTAATATGTCTTTCGTTGATCACTAGAAGAGTTGAATTTTTTTCATAGGCTTATTGCTATTTCATCTTTTTTGAGTTGCTTTTGTCCATTTTTTTCTGCTGGAGTGCCTGTATTTTTCTTACTGATTTGTAAGTGTTCTTTCTATATTTAGTAAACTTAAAAAACATATTACCACTCAAAGCATATTTCTTGACCCCATCAACAGGACTAATATATACGATATTTCAAAAAAGTACATATATCCTTTGGGAAGCAATATGTTTATCAGTAATAAAATTACAGTTTTAAAATATTGCTATGTTGTGTAAGGGAACAAGAATTCAAAATGCTCAGCATCAGCTTCTATGCACATGAAAAGAACGAGAACAACACGTGAAAGAATGATAGATGTTCCTGTTCTCTAAATTTTGTCTTTGTCTTATCCATCTTCCAGGTTTATGAGTATCCAGATAACTTCAGTTTCACACTTGTCATATACTCTTGATGGTTAAGATAAGAATTCACCTCTCCAATGTCTGTCATATTCTGTTTTCCAATAACACTTAAAACATAACACCAGATGTGATTGTACATTCTAAATTCTTACTTTTGAAAATCCATGTTGCAATAAGTACCATCAAATGATTAACTACCAGTGAGTGTTTTTATGTAGCTACATGAGTTATCACATTTCTCTCTCCATTTATAAATATTCTATTAAGTTGTATATACTTTACAGAAACTGTTAAATATTTCCAAACTCCTCCCAGTCTCTGCTCTATACTCTTCCACTCTCCTGGTCTTTCCCACCAACTCAAGCCAGGGAGCTGTGTAACTTTGGGCAAGCCACGTAGCTTCTTGAAGCCACAGTTTCCTCATCTGTAAAATGGGAATAGGCCGGATGCGGTGGCTTACACCTGTAATCCTAGCACTTTGGGAGACCAAGGTGAGGGGATCGCTTGAGGTGAGGAGTTTGAGACCAGCCTGGGCAATATAGCAAGACCCCATCTCTACAAAACAGAAAAATTAGCTGGGCATGGTGGCACATGCCTGTAGTCCCAGCTACTGGGGAGGCTGAGGCAGGTGGATCACTTGAGCCCAGGAGTTTGAGGGTGCAGTGAGCTATGATGACACTACTGCACTCTAGCCCAGGAAACAGAGTGAGACTCTGTCTCAAAAAAGTCAAATAAATAAAATGGGAATAATACTAGTCTCTGCCTCATAAGGTCCTTGTGAGGATTACCTTAGATAATGTACGTAAAGTACTTTGTACATTATCTGGCACATATGATAATCTTTCAGTAAATTGGAGCGGAAGGCTTCTTTGAGATTTTTTTCTTCCTAAAAAAACAATTTGAAAAATTCCAGCATTTGGTCTAAAATTAAGATAAAAAGGAATTATAATTTTAAGTACTGTTGCAGTGGCACCATCTGCTTTAGTAATGGGGTTAGGGTAGTGCTGCATGGCTTTTAGAAAGCATGTGGGGCTGGGCATGGTGGCTCACACCTGTAATCCTAACACTTCGGAGGCCAAGGTGGTAGGACTGCATAAGGCCAGGAGTTCAAGACCAGCCTGAGCAACTGTGAGACCCTGTCTCTACACAAAAATAGAAAAATTGGCTGGGTGTGGTGGCGAGTGCCTGTAGCTACTCGGGAGGCTGAGGCAGGAGGATCACTTGAGCCCAGGAGTTGGAGGTTGCAGTGAGCTATGATGACTCTGCACTTTAGCCCAGGTGACAGAGTGAGATCATGTCTCAAAAAAAAAAGCATGTGGAATTATCTTCTGATTTGTGTGGCAACAAGACTTGGGTTGATTTACCGAGATAAAATAATGATGATCCTCTCCCCGTAGTTGATGTTCAGGTCAAATTCTTTTGTACTGTGTTCTTTCTGTCTTCTTTTATCCCTTCCAGATGAGTTCCAGAAACTGGGGATCCAGTGCTTTTACCATAACTCTTATCTGGTGGGTTGGGCCCACGTGATATTCCTCTGCTGCTTGCCATCTCAGCTGTCCCATATCTGCTTAGAAATTCAAACCAGCCTTGAAAAGACCTGCATCGTGTACAGCTTTGTAGCTGCCATCCCACTACCCAGGTATCTTGTTAGGGTAAGAACAGAACTGGCAGAACTGCTCTGTCTACTCATCTCTAATTTCTGCCTCCGACCTCCACTGTAGCCACTACCTCTTGGAGTTGGTTATTCCCAGTAGTAAGGAGGAAGCAGCTTGATATGTAGAAGGACCCAGCCAACCTTTCATTTCTAATTGTATCTTCCTCATTTACCCATAAACAGCACTTGCGGGTTGGACATTTTCTTTGCTGTACAAATGTTTAGAACTGCAATAGAACATTGCCTCCCACTACTTGAATATTGAATAGTATTCTCCTTGTGCATCAATAAGAAGGAAAACCACTAGTCAACAACATGAAAAGTTATTAAAAGTATGTGTCAAATATTATTTCTGTACCCCTAGTGTCTAGCCCCATGCCTAACACATGATAACATTCAATAAGTAAGTATTTGTTAGGTGGATGGAACAAGCCAACTAATTAGTGCCCTCAGTGCAGACCCAGACCTGTGTTTGCCTCTGAGCAGTGCTGTGCAGGGGAGTCTGTTGCTGGAGTTGGATGTGAATACACTGGATTGTGTCGTCGTTCACTCTAGTCCTAGCACTGCACTCCCTGTCTTGATGGCTTTGTTTCCAGGTTGAAACTACTACTGAACCACACCAATATTTTGCGACCTCACTATGAGTGTGTTGAAGACTCTGTCAACATCTGGGGGGCCAATAACGAAGTCACCGCTGCTCTCCAAGATCCTGTGATTCTTCAGGCTACCTGCCCCTATAGTCCTGCTGGTAATGTTTCAGCGTATTTCTGGCATTCTTTTGAAAATTACCTTCCCTTTGGCCTGTTGCTACCTTATTAAATCCCAGTCTGTGTTGGGGAAAGGGGTGGGAGGGGGGAACAAGCTAGATATATTCTCAGCTATTTAGGTTTTGTATTGGAAGAGTGTTTGGTGGTAAAAAGCAGGCTTTATTAGGGAGAGCTTGAGAAGCTTGATTATTTGGACCTTTTAAGGACAAACTGGAAACAACCAGAGGAGATAGCTTATTTAAACAGGAGGATGTAATGTCTGGGACTAAAATGGCTTTTTCCTGTTCTAATCTTGCAGTTTTCCCCAGTTCCTTCTTCTTATTATCAACAACCATTCTAGAGACACTTTTGCCATTAGCAATGTCTACATTAGTCCTATCTGTCCTCCTTTGGGATGGTCAAAACCTGTGTTATAAAGGACAGAAATAGGGCTCTTGGCCTAGGAAGGAGGAGTGTTTGCTTACATCATGGTTCATAGTACCAACCTGTCTTAGAAAAAAGGTGACCTATTCACTGTCTGGAGTTTGTTCTAGGTTCCCTGCAACTCATTTTTGGTGGTGCTAACTGGTATTTACCTTCTCATTGACGTGTAGGGGGAATAACCCTCAATATCAAGTGGTTGGAGGGAGTGTTCTATGCAGCCCTAAACATATGCACGGCAAGAAATATGGCCAACCCACAAGCGCTGCTGCTTCTGGATAAACTGTTTCTCTCTGTGCATTTCGAAGACTGTGGGAAAGACACAGCATCTTGCCCAAAGTTTCAATCAACAGATTTTGTCAGCAAAGCCTATGTCAAGAACTTGTCTCAGAAAAGGTAAGGTGTCAGATAGTTGGCCATTCTAATTTCTCCCATACTCTTGTCTTAGCAGATACTTTTTTCTTTTATTCTTTCATGTTCTTTTAAAAAATTTATAAAAATAACACAATTTTGTAAAAAAAATTCAACTAGTAGAAAAGTAAAAGTCCTCCTTTGCCTCCCAAATCCCATTTTATAGATTTTACCTCTAATGATTTTTATATTTCTGTCTTTTTGTCTATGCATTTACAAACATATTTATATTATCATTATATTATAATGTGTATGGATATCTATTTCTATATACACAGTGTTAGAAACATGGGAACTATACACACTGCTTTTTTGCTTACTATATCACAGATACCATTCTATGTTAGTACAATCATAGCTACTTCATTTATGAGCAGGTGCATAGGCATCCACTGGACAGGAAACATTTACTTAATTAAATTTCTTCACTCTGTTTCCACTTGATAGAGATGTAGTTCCTTCCCTTTGTCTCAAACTTTGCATTAAGGGCTGCTTTGAACATTCTTGTACTTACTTTGCACACTTGTACCAATGTTTCTGTTGAATAAATATGTGAAATAATTTCTGGGTCTAAGGTTATATATATTTTATGTTTGATAGGTATTCCCAAATTACTTAGCAAAAATGTGGTGCTTGCTTACATTTCTACTAAGAACATATGAGGGTGCTAGTTCTCTATAGCTTGATAACTATAAAATCAATTGTTGAAATCTTTGATAATCTAATATGCAGAGATTGTTGCTCTTGTTACCAGTGACTACCATGTTACTAGATTCACTGTACACTTTGAACTCCTTTTCTTCCTTAACTATTGAACATGCCATCCTTCTTGAAGCAGTCTCTTCTCTTGGCTTTCATGATCCCTCACATCCTCCTCATTTTTTTCTGGACTCCCTGTTCCCTCCTTTGTGAGCTCCTCCTCTGTCCCACCCTTAAATCTGGGAGTTTTCTGGGCTCTATTTTAGGCCCTTTTCTTTTCATTGTACACTTTGTTCATGGGTGACCTTTTCCACTTTAGGGGCTTAGATTGCCATATTTACCCTGACAGCATGTAACTCTGTGTCTTTAGCCTAAATGTCAGTGCTGCACGTAGGTAAGTGCACACTCACAATCTCCACGCAAACTCAACACGTCCAAAAGCTACCTGCTCCTCTAGTGTTTCTTATCTAACTAACTACGTGCTGCTTCACTAAGTTGTTTAAGTCAGAACCCTGGACGTAATCCTTGATTCTTCCCTTTCTCTTATCTTTTATATTCCAGTCAATCACCAATGGATAGCTCATTCTCTATGCCTGTTATACACTTTCAGTTTGGAGATTTTTCATCTTCATTATCCTGGGGATTCCCCTTACCTCTCGGTTATGTTGGATCTCTTGTTTCTTGGATTCCTCTTCCTCTGTCATGGTTTACTCTGTCATTTTGGTGGAACATATCCTGCAGTAGCTTCCTGAGAAAAGGGTGCATCAAAGTAATTTTTAGAGACTCTTATGTCTGAAAATATTTTTATTCTAACCTAATATTTTATTGAGAACATAGCCAGGTATAGAATTCTAGGCTGGAAATAATTTTCCCTCAGAATTTTGAGGCATTGCTTCTTTGTCTTTTAGCTTCTAGAGTTGCTCCTGAGATTTACAGTGCCATTCTGCTGTTCTAATTCCTAATCCTTTGTCTGAAACCCTTTTCTTTCCTCTTTGGAAGCTTGCAGGATCTTTTGACCTCAGTATCATGAAATTTTATGATGTGCCATGATGTGGGTCTATTTTAATTCACTGTTAAGCCTTGGTGGGCCTTTTTTTCCTTAACTTAAAATAATTGTGAAATATAGCACATACAAAGAAAAGGTACATATTTCATAAGCCCATAAATTTACAGTTTAATGAATTATTATAAAGCAAATACCCATGTAACTGCCACCCATAAAAGAAACAGCACATTCAATGGGTCTTTGATTGCTTAGTTCTCCAATTTTTTCCAATTATGTCTTTGATGATTTCCTCCCCTCCCCTGTTTTCTCTATCTCTTTCTGATATTTTTTAGTCAAATGTTGGGCCTTCTGGACCGATCCTCTGATTTTCTTTATCTTTCCTATTTTCAGTATCTTTGTCTTTTTGCTCTGCTTTCTGAGATATTTCCTCAACTATATTGTTTTTGCTATCATATTTTAACAGTGTAATATTTTCACTTTTGCTATCACATTTTGAATTTCAAAGCATTGTCTCTGAATATTCTTTTCTAATGTAGCATCCTGCTATCGTTTCATTATACAATATCATCTCATCCCTTTCAGAATATAAATTATTGGGGTTTTTTCTTCTCTGAGTAGTCTATTTCCTCTAAGTTGTTTTCTGATCATTTGTTTTGGTCTCTATCATTCATTTTAGAGGCTTTATTCAAATATGTGGTGAAGCTTGACTGTTTGCTCATATTTAAGATCCTGGTTACTAAAAAATTGCCTGGAAACTGCTACTGTGATCTCTACTGTAGAGTGATTTGGTCAGCTGTTTCCTTGGGAAGCTCTGGATATTGGTTATCTTTAAGTCTATTCTTTTTGGTGGGTCAGACTTCCTTTACTCTCTTGCCTAGAAGAGATATACCTGGCTGTCTGCTTTTTGGAACTCAAGTTGGGGAAAAAAGTTGTAAGGGGGAACATCTTATCATTCAGTCTATGTTTTTTCACTTTATTTTCCCTCTTTTCAGCATGATGTCCTTGCCTTCAACAGTGCCTACTGTCCCGCTGTCCAAAGACCCCTCTGTTTAACCCTCTCCAGAGAATAAACTTTCTGTTGGGGAGGGGAAGGGACAGTGTCTTGATTCTGCAGTGTTGGGTGGGGTGTCTGGGGGACTCTCTTCTTTTTAAGATTTTCAACCATGATGTTGGTACTTTGAGACAGGAGTCTGCCAACCTCCTCATTTGCTGGCAAATAAATAAACTCCTATTTCCTTGTCCTCAAAAAAAAAAAAAAAAGATTTCCAACCAATCATCCTTTTTTTAGCCCCATGTTACCCCCACTCCCATTACTTCCTGAGTCTTTTGTGAGTCTTTTGATGTAAATGGACTGTTTTGGCAACACCCCCCCCCCCCCGCCAGCTGCTGACTTAGGATTCAGTTTTCCATGCGGGCTCAGTGTTATTACTTGTCCATATTCTTTCCAGCTTCCAAACTTACTGCTCTTGTGTTCGTTCTCATTCTTATTTTATATCCTTGTCTATTTTTTTTTTGGATTGTGTGGTTTTATTTATTGTTTTGTAGGAGGTTTTAGTAACCCCCTGTTATATGTATTGGAAATAGTTTTCCTGCTTATTATTTGTTTCTTTTTGGTATCCTTTGCTGTTCAGAAGATTCCAATATTTGTAGTAAAACTTGTCAAATCACTTTATGGCTTCAGGGTTTCAAGTCATACTTATAAAGACCCTCCTAATCCCAAAATAGTCTACATTTTCTTCTGTATTTTATTTTTAATATTTAAGTCTTCAATTTTTAATATCTTTTATACATTTTGGAAAGCCAATTGTCCTAACACTATTTATAGAGTAGCTAATCCTTTTCTTATCAATTTGAAATATCACTTTTATTTGCTAAACTGTGATATATTCACAGTTTTTTTCTGTACTCTATTCTGAACTGTAAGCCTGTTTTTCGATTCCTATGCCATAATAATCACTGTAGTGTGTAGTATGTAGATATGTTTTATCATCTATCTGGTAGGGCAAGTTCCCTTCATTATTACTTTTCAAAATAATTTTAATCCTTCTTACACATAGAATCTTTTATATGAACTTTTAAAAAAAGACAAACGTAGTACATGTTTGTAGTAAAAAGCGTATCAACTGCAGTGTACTAGTCAAAAGTGAAAATGTCCTCGCCCTCAAATTCCATTTTCCAAAGATAACTGCTATTAATATTTGCTGTGGGCTGAGTGCAGTGGCTCACACCTGTAGTCCTAACATTTTGGGAGGCCAAGGCTGGAGGATCGCTTGAGGCCAGGAGTTTGAGACTAGCCTGAGCAACACAGTGGGACCCCCATCTCTACAAAAAAAAAATAGAAAAATTAGCCAGGCGTGATGGTAGTCACAGCTACTTGGAAGGCTGAGGCAGAAAGATCGCTTGAGTCCAGGAGTCTGAGGATGCAGTGAGCTGTGATCGTGCCATTGCACTCCAGCCTGGGTGACAGAGCAAGACTCCATCTCTGAAAAAAAAAAAAAAGGAAGAAAGAAAGAAAAAGAGTGAGAGCAATCTTTTGTGTTTAGGATTTTATGTTTAAAAGTTTTATGTTTAGGATTATATCTTTTATGATTCCTTGTGAGTTAATTTAGTATATGGTGTGACATAAGGGTTGAGGTTCATTTTTTTTCCATGTAGATCTTTATTTGTTCTAGCACTATTATTGAAAAGACTATCCTTTTCCATCTCTAAATAATACTTGTGACAAATGAACTTGAAAATACATAGGCTATGTTTTGTTTTGTTTTGTTTTGTTTGAGGCAGGGTCTTACTCTGTTGCCCAGGCTAGAGTGTGGTGGCATCATCATAACTCACTGCAACCTCCAACTCCTGGGCTCCAGCGATCCTCCCACCTCAGCCTCCAGAGTAGCTGGGACTACAGGCATGCACCACCACTCCTGGCTAATTTTTGCATTTTTTTGTAGAGATAAGGTCTCGCTCTTGCTCAGGCTTCCTGGCCTTCAAGCAGTCTTCCTGCTTTGGCCTCCCAAAGTGCTAGGATTACAGGCGTGAGCCACTGCACCCGATTCATTTTTATCTTTAATTCCTTCCTTCTTTTGGTTTATTTTGTGGTTCTTTTAATTAGCTTCTTGAGTATTTATGGCTCATTTAATTTTAATCACATTATTATTACAAAAATAATAGGAACTAAGAAAAATTTCATCTAACCTCTTCAGCGAAGTGCTATTGGACTTTGAAATAATGATTACATTTTTGGGCACAAACTTCCTGGAGTTAGTCAAATCCATTACGTCCTTGTTCCTGCAACTACTGGCATCCATAGGCATCATTTGGAAGCTTGTTTAGAAATGCAGAATTTGATGCTTCAGACCTATGGAATCATAATTTGCATTTTTACAAGATCCCAGGTGATATTTACACACTTTAAATTTGGAAAAGTGATGCTCTACATTCTTTTTTGTCAGAAAATCTGTTAGAAAGAGAGGCATGGCATAAAATTTCCATTATGATTGTAGTTTCTCAAATTCTTTTCATATTTCTAATCATCTTTGCTTTATAAAGTTTGAAGCTGTATTATCTGATAAATAAAAGTCCCCAGTTTTTATATCTTCTTGGTGTATTATACTTTAAAATTGTATCCCCTCTCTTTTTTTGAGATATTATTTTGAATAGACTTTATTTTTTAGAGAATTTTTAAGCTCACAACAAAATTGAGGAAAGTACAGAGATTTCCCTGTCTCCATGCATGCATAGCCTCCCCAACTATCAACACCCCCCACCAGAGTGGTACATTTGTTATAGTTCATGAACCTACACTGCCACATCATTATCACTTAGAGTCCAGAGTTTACATTAGGGTTCACTCTTGGTGTTGTACATTCCATGGGTTTGAATAAACGTATACCGACATGTATCCACCATTATAGTATCATACAGAGTATTTTCACTGCCCTAAAAATTCTCCATGCTCCTCCTAGTCATCCCTCCCAACCCCCTAACCCCTGGTAATCACTGATCTTTTTACTGTCTCCATAGTTTTGCCATTTCCAGAATGTCACATAGTTGGAATCATACAGTATGTAGCCTTTTCGGATTGGCTTCTTTCATTTGGTAATATGCATTTAAGTTTCCTCCATGTCTTTTCATGGCTTGATAGTTCATTTCTTTTTAGCTCTGAATAACGTTCCATTGTCTGGATGTACCAAGGTTTATTTATCCAGTCACTGACTAAAGGACATCTTGGTTGCTTCCAAGTTTTGGCAATTACGAATAAAGCTGCTTTGAACATCCATGTGCAGGTTTTTTGTGCAGACCTAAGTTTTCAACTCCTTTGGGTAAATATTAAGGAGCACAATTGCTGGATTGTGTGGTAATAATATATTTAGTTTTGTAAGAAACTGCCGAACTGTCTTCAAAGTAGCTGTACAATTTGCATTCCCACCAGCAATGAATGAGAAATCCTGTTGTTCCACATCCTCGCTAGCACTTGGTGGTGTCAATGTTCTGGATTTTGGCCATTCTCATAGGTGTGTAGTAGTATCTCATTGTTGTTTTAATTTGTATTTCCCCGACTGACAACATCTGATGTTCAGCATCTTTTCATATGCTTATTTACCATCTGTTTATTTATTTATTTATTTTTGGTGAGGTATCTGTTAATGTCTCCGGTCCATCTTTAAATTGGGTTGTGTTCTTATTGTTTGGTTTTAAGAGTTCTTTGTATGTTTTGGATAACAGTTCTTTATCTTATGTGTCTTTTACAAATATTTTCTTCCAGTCTGTGGCTTGTCTTTTCATTTTCTTGACAGTGTCTTTCATCACAGAGCAGAAGTTAATTTTAATTATGTCTAGCTTATCAATTCTTTCATGGATCATGCTTTTGGTGTTACAACTGTAAAGTCATTGCCAAACCCAAAGTCATCTAGATTTTCTCCTACATTATCTTCTAGGAGTTTTATAGTTTTGCATTTTACATTTAGATCTATGATACATTTTGACTTAATTTTTGTGAAGGGTGTAAGGTCTGTGTGTAGATTCATTTTTTGCGTGTGGATGTCTAGTTTCTCCAGCTCCACTTGTGCTGCCTATTCTCCATTATTTTGCTTTTGCTCCTTTGTCGAAGAGCAGTTAGGTGTCTTTATGTGGGTGTATTTCTGGGCTTTCTATTCTGTTCCATTGATCTATTTGTCTGTTGTTGCACCAATACCACACTGTCTGGATTACTGTAACTTTACTGTATGTCTTGGGTAGTGCCAGTCCTCTGACTTTGTTCTCTTCCAATATTAAGTTGGCTGTTCTGAGTTTTTTGCCCTTCCACTTAAACTTTAGAATCAATTTGTCAATATCCACAAAATAACTTGCTGGGATTTTGATTGGGATTGCATTGAATCTGTAGATCAAGCTGGGAAGAACTGACCTCTTAACAATATTGAGTATTCCTATTCATGAACATGAAATCTCTCTACATTTATTTTGTTGTTCTTCGATTTCTTTCATCAGAGTTTTGTAATCTTCCTCATATAGATCTTGTACATATTTTGTTAGATTTATACTTAAGTTTTTTATTTTTGGGGTGCTAATATAAATGGAATGTGTTTTTAATTTCAAATTTCACTTGTTCATTGTTGGTATATAGGAAAGAGATTGACTTTTTTTTTTGAGACAGGGTCTTATACTCTGTCGCCTGGCTAGAGTTGCAGTGGTGTCATCATAGCTCACTGCAACCTTAAACTCCTGGGCTCAAGTGATCCTCCTGCCTCAGCCTCCCAAAGTGTTAGGATTACAGGCATGAGACACCACACCTGGCCTCTATTTTTTTAACCTCCTCCTTCAGTAGAACAGGATGGCTAAATTGGGCTGGAGTTCCCTTCTCCTATGTGGAAGGATACAGCTGAGTGGGGTTGGATATTTCCCATCTCTCAGGTCAGTCAGGCTTGGATAAAATCCCAGCAGGTTAGGCTCTGGTTAAATAGTTTCTCCTAAGGGCAGACCTTGATAAGAAGAACAGAATGCTCTGGCATATTTCAAAATGGTTCCTTTTCCGCTTCTCTCTGCTGGAAGCATGAGGGGATTTTTCTCTAATATTCACTGAGAACCTGATCGAGCTCCTAAAAGTAAAAATCACAAAAGTGTGGGAGTCCACAATGATTGGGTCCTCCTGAAGTCTTTATTCTTAGACTTGTCCACTCTGAGCCTCCAACAATTTGTCAGTTAGAGTTCAGGTTTCCATATCTCAGCACTGGTTCCTGCAGAGGTTTGTGCTTGTGGATTTTAGCGAGCTGTGATTCGGAGCATTCGCCTTTTGGTCTCTCCAGTTTTGGGGCAGAGGTTTGCTCTGTGACCCTACCTCTCTGATGGATCTAATAAGAGCTGTTGATTTTTCAGTTTGTTCAGATTTTTACTTGTTGTTAGGATAGAGCATGACTTCCAGCTTCTTACATGTCAGACCAGAAACTGGAAGTCAAGATAATTTTTTTATTTAGAGATAAATATAGATTCACATGAGGTTGTTAAGAAATAATACAGAGAAATCCCAAGTACCCATTTATCTCTATGGTACAATCTATAGTACAATATCTATATCAGATATTGCAAAACTATAATATGATATTACAACCAGGATACTGATACTGATACAGTTAAGATACAGAACAGTTCTTTCAGGCTGGACGTGAATCCTAGTGCTCTGGGAGGCTGAGGCAGGAGGATTGCTTGAGGCCAGGAGTTCAAGAACAGAACAGTTCTTTTCACCAAAGGATTCTTCATGTTGTCCCCACTTCCAAAACCTGGCAATCACTAATCTGTTCTTCATTCCTATAATTTTTTCATTTTAAGAATGTCATATAAATGGACTAATATAGTATGTAACCTTTTGGGATTGACTTTTTTCATTCAACATAAGTCTCTAGAGATTCATCCAAGTTGCTGTGTATATTAATAGTTTGTTTTTATTGCTGAGTAGTATACCATGGCATGGCTGTATCACAACATGTTTAACTATTGAAGGACATCTGGGTTGTTTCCCATTTTTGGCTATTATGAATAAGACTTCTATGAACAATCACATACAGGTTTTTGTGTCAGCATAAGTTTTCGCTGCTCTGGGATAAATGCCTAGGAGTGTAATTATTGAGTCATATGGTAGTTGCATGTTTATTTTTTTAAAGACACTGCCAAACTGTTTTTCAGAATAGTACCAAGTATTATTATAGCAAGTATGACCCAGTTTTTCTGCATCCTCACTAGCATATGGTGTTGTCACTAATTTTTATTTTACCATTATCTCTATAGATCAATTTGTAGAGAACTGCCATCTTTATTTTGTTGAATCTTTCCATCCATGAATACAGTATGTCTCTCCATTTATTTAGGTCTTTATTTCATCAGCATTTTATAGTTTTCATCATGCAAGTCCTGTACATGTTTTATTAGATTTACACCTAAGTATTCCATTTTTTTGGAGTGATTATAAATGAAATTGTATTTTTAATTTTGGTGTCATGTTCATTGCTAGTACACATAAACACAATCAATTTTTGGATGTTTACTTTGTATCCTGCAATCTTGCTGAATTCATTAGTTCTAGGTTTTAAAATATTAATAGATTCCTTCAGATTTTCTATATAGATAATCATGTCATGTATAAATAGGGACAATTTAATTTCTTCCTTTCCAATCTGCATGCCTTTTAATTTCCTTTTCTTGCCTTATTGCACTGGTTGGAACTTCAGGAACTATGTTGAATAAGAATGGTAAGAGCAGATATCCTTGCCTTACTCCTGATCTTCTTTCATTTATTTGTTTTTTCTTTTTTTCTTTTCTTTTTTTTTTTTTTGAGACAGGGTCTCACTATGTTGCCCTGGCTGGCCTCAAACTCCTGGGTGGTCCTCCCACCTCACCCTCCTGAGTAGCTGGGACTGCAAGTGTGGCCATTTCTTCTGATCTTTTGAAAAATATAAAAACCCCATATCTTAATGCTTGTAAACTTAAATTGCACTATAGACTAATACTCAATATTTCCCCATTTTGTTTACATATTAACTTCTACATTTTTCTCTATATAGCTAAAGAGGATATCTTAAAAGCAATTTGATCTTTTCCTTGCTTAATGTCCATGATCCTCTTATGTATGTTCTTTCTAAATTCAAGGAAAATACCAAAAAGTGTATCAATGTCAATATTATAATCATTCTCTAATTATGAATTCCTCTCCAAATGTACTTAGAGAAATTGCGTAAGTGTGAAAAATCACCATAAGTATTAATACAATGAAATCTACATATTGAATATTTCTAGCAGAATTTCTAGTTTAACTATGAACTTTAATTAGTTTGCTATTCCAAGTGGAGGAATATTTTCTTCAAAGGAAGTGTTTAACAGCCATCAGATATATTGAACAGAAATAAAAAAGTAACAGTATTTTTTTTCACCACAGGTCTTTCCCTTGGTTTGATCTGACTGCTGTGCAACTCAAGGAAACTCCCTTTAGCCAGCATCTCTCAACCAGTACTGTTCTCCAAGACCACCTTACCCATCTATACTGTGATTCATTTGGCATCTCCCTGACCAAAGAATAGCCAGTGGCTTCCACAGGCTCTCCATCCCAATAAAAGAACTCAGGAAATCAGGATTTTTTTTCCCCTCACAGATTTTCTCTACAATGGGTATGTCCTGATTATCATAATTGACAGTAGGAGTCATGTGACTGTATTGTGTTTGCCACATGTTAGGCACTAGGAATTAGAAAACTGTACTGATGGCTTTTCAAAATGTAGAATAAAACAAGAGGTCCTAGATATCAGTATGTGTCTGGCTTTCAGAAGCAACCAATGAAACTACACAACCTAACACACTTAAGTAAGCTGCTTTCCCAGAAAAACCTTATTAATACAAATTATTTCTCTTCTAAAAGCTAAATTCAAGAAGTTTTAATGTCATTATTAGACAATTACATACTGTAGCTTCCTTTCTAATCAATCAAATTCCAAATTGAATTGGCAAACTCCAATCAATTTGCCAGCAGTATGTAGCTGGCAAGTGATAGAGCTTGATTTTCCTACAATTTTGATAGAGAAGTAAATGTATGGTAAACAATCTTAATTGAATTATGACTCATCTCATGCTCATTTTGGCTATGTATGACAGTTCTAGTGCCATCTTATTTAAAGCTGTTCCCATTTAAACAATTTAAAACCATAAAACTTTTAAAAATAACTGGCATTTATATTAAATGGCTAAAAATAACTTTTCAAAATATAGTTCTTCTATAGTACACAATTATTTCCTCTGTGTTCTGCAGATACATATCATCAACTATAATGGAGTTGAAAACAAGAGCAGTGACCCCATCAAGCTGGGAAAGGACGTCACTTACTATGCTTGGTCACCAAACAGAACCACTGATTGCTAAATGCTAAAGTGCTTTTGAACAAAACCATTCACTATACTTGTAAATCATCATGGTCTTAAATGTAAATCATCATGGTCTTAGATTAATCATTTACATTTTGGTTTTTTGCATAATCATGAGCCAGGCAAATACAATGGTATGGTGTTAGAATGGTTTCCAATAAAATCTTAGTTCCAATTTGAGAAAAAATTAGGTTCATAATCAAATATTAACACTTGGCATGAATGTTAATTTGAGGCACTGTTCCTAATCAAATATTAACACTTGGCATGAATGCTAATTGGAGGCACTGTTCCTTTTATCAGTAGGGAAAAAAAAGAAACATTCCTTTTACTAATCATTCAGGTGTAGGGAACTGAACAAGGTACATCACTGCCCTTCTGGATTGTGTTAGTCCTACAGTGGTTTTTAGGATTAAGAAGTGAGACCAGGAGGAGAAAGAGCAGTTAAGTCTGTAAATAACTAGAAGGGAACTGGAGTCATTCAAGCAACAAGAAGTATTTTATAATTTCTCTTGAGAAGTCCAGTCATGGGCAGGTAGACTCTAACCTAAATTTCCTTTTTCTAAAGGTCTGGAAGGTGTCACATTAAAAAGCCTTGTAAGCAAATCCCAACTCTATTTCATAGTCAGTGTACTTCTATAAGCCATGTTGTTTGTAAAGATGTGTACCAAGCTAAAAAAAATTTTTTTTTAAATTTTTCTATGATGCCAAAATATAACTTTCCCATGCTTTTTTCTTAAAACACTTCCTTTAGAGAACCTGTCATTGTAAATCCTTTTTCTGTGCTTTTGAGATGTATGTAAATCTTTTAAAAAGCTGAATAAAACTCTTGCCATTTTACACCCCAGAACAGTCTCTTTTTTGGGGGTCTTAGGGCCATCACTTTGCAATGTGAGCATCAAAGAGGAGGGGCCTTGTCTCCCCTTCTCTGTGGGAGTTTAGCCTAGGTTCCTGGCTCCCAGTAGTAACTTCCTATTTGTTGTTGAGGTATAAGTTTTATTTTTCCTTTGGATACAGATAATTAACATGTATGTAAAGGATTATATATGTCTGGCTATCTAAAAGGGTGAGATTTCTTTGTTTTTGCAATCTCTTTAGCAGCTTGCCTGTGATGTGCATCACATTTTAATGCTTATTCAAGAATAAAATGGTTTCTTTCCTGCATTTGTGGAGAGGATTATCTGGGTTGGCAGGAGATTTTATTTTAAATTATATTTTCCCAACATATCCCTGCTACCAGGTACACTACTAGAATTTATCAGGAATTCTTACAATTACCCAGAAAGGTAAGTATTGCTACTTTTGTTTTAATGAGGAGTGAAATTGAAAAACAAAGGGAAGGTGTTGTGAGTCCGGGACAGAACTAGGAATGAAGCCAGCAGTGTTAACGCTGATCCTTAATGAAAAGGAGAAAAAGAAAAACCAAAAAAGAACACACTTGTTCCCCCAAGTAACTCAGTTTGATCATTCAAGCTAAGTGAAATGGCTTTCCCCTATGGTTCAGTGCAAAGGAATGCCTCATTCTCTTCAGGGGCAGTTATCTGTGGAGCATAATCCTGTAATCCTGCTGCTTTGACAAATTCAGGTAAGGTCAAGGAATCAGATTTTATCCCGGTATGACCTTTTTGCTCTAAAAATAAGCCAATATTGTCCCTATAGGGAAGGCTGATGCTGCGTTTGAATAATGGCTCTTCAATTCCCAGTAGCTCCCGCGTATGCCGAGAAATTACCTGAAATGGAAGGATAATTTTTTAATGGGACTAACCTGAAAACACAATTAAATCAAAGAAGTTTTATTTAGTTTCCTAGGCCTCTTGAATGCTAACCCCTTAAGTTATTTCTATGGGAAAATAAAATAATGAAATAAATTCACAGGCTTACTAGCCTGGCCTTAACAAAACCAAGTTCTTTTTTCTTTCTAAGAGACAGGGTCTCCCTATGTCACTCAGGCTAGAGTACAGTGGCATGATCATAGCTCACTGTAACCTCCAACTCCTGGGCTCAGGTGATCCTCCTGGCTTAGCCTCCTGAGTAGCTGGGACTACAGGCGCATGCCACCACACCTGCCTAATTACAAAAAAATTTTTTTTTATAGATGAGGTCTCACTATATTGTCCAGCCTGCTCTTGAACTACTCCTGCCAAAGTGTTGGGATTACAGGTATGAGACACCACATCTGGCTAAAACAAAGTTCTTAAGAGAAACATCACATGAGTTATTATCCCTTTTAAAGTTCCATTTAAAGATGTTTCCAGGCCTTGTATCAGATGGCCACGGATGGGTTCATTTCTTTTTGCTAAGCAATTTGATCAACCATAAGAGCAGATAATATGTTCAGATTTGGTGCCATGACTATCCCTGGGAAGGTTAATAAGTAACTAACTTGTCTATAAGGGCTCAGTGAATTTGCAACTAAGAAAAAAAAAACCATTACTCAAATAGTTACCTAATTTGTTTAACTAAAAAATAAATATCAAACACTAAAAAGCAGACATTAAAGTTCCAGATGCTTTATTACTACTTGTATATTCTTTTAAAATATCTTTTGCCAGTTTTCAGTGTCTCTAAAACAAAATTGGTACTCACTGAGCACTATGCCACTTCATATCCTAGATTAATCTGTGATTGCCTTTTTAAATTCCAGTTTTAATCATAGGTCAGTTATAACACTGCCATCTGAGTTCATGTTCTGCATCTGGATGAAAATGTAGTCCATGAAATTGCTGCTAGAACACAACCAAAGGGGTATTTGGAATGGATTTTTTAAAAAAATATAAAGCTGCAGGTCACACTTACAAGATTTTAAATTCATGCCAAAGACAATTCTAAACCTGATGTAAAACTGCCCATTAGCAATGCATTTGGGATAGGCAAGATACCTTTCTTCTCAAATCTTACTTTAACTAGTTTTGTTTAGACTCCAGAGATGGTTTATGGGCAAAAGACAGAGTCTACATAGTTGCTTGGCATTCCCAGTGACAATTCTTTTTTTTTTTTTTTAAGAGACAGGGTCTCCCTGTGTAGCCCAGGCTGCAGGGCAGTGGCTATTCACAGGTGCAATTACATCACATTACAGCCTGGAATTCCTGGGCTCCAGTGATCCCACTGGCTCAGCCTCTTGAGTAGCCGAGTGAGAATTCTAATTGAGGTCTATAGCAATTGGAGTTTCTAAGAATTGAGATCCAAATTACTATAAGTGTCTCTTAAGAGTTCTCATTTGTGATTGATGCTGCTACATTGAGCACCTTGTTTGGTACCTCACTCTGATTCTCCTTTAGTATAAGTGCTGCTGAAGCAAGCAACCTGATTCTTTAGAATGCCCTGACTAGGATATTTCACAAATTCCCTCAGGTTTACAGATGGTGCCCCAGGAAGTAAGTGGCAGTCATATACATATTCACTGGTTTTTTTTTTTTGAGACAGGGTCTTGCTCTGTTGTCCTGGCTAGAGTGCACTGGTGTCATCATAGCTCACTGCAACCTCAAACTCCTGGGCTTGAGCAATCCTTCTGCCTCAGCATCCCAAGTAGCTGGGACTACAGGCATGCTCCACCACGCCTGGCTAATTTTTCTATTTTTTGTAGAGATGAGGTCTTGCTCTTGCTCAGGCTGGTCTCAAACTCCTGACATCAAGTGCTCCTTCCATGTCAATCTCCCAAAGTGCTAGGATTACAGGCATGAGCCACTGCACCCAACCTCAAATTCACTATTAACAAAAAGAGCTATGTGCCCACTGTGGGCTGAGAGTCCAGTACTGTTTAGTACAATATTCCTATGCAGAAATTAAGTGTTCCTTACACATTCATGTGTTTTTGAGAAACTTTTTGTTTGTTTGTTTTTGGAAGGTAATGTATATGTAATCTACTCATATTCCTTTTCATGGGCTATAATAGCAAATGACATGGGTCTTAATAAAAACAATAGTTTCTTAAAAAAATAGAAATTGAAAGTGTTATAAAGATATTGGTTGCATGTAGAAGAGTCACATTGGAATCAAGAAATAAAATATAACCATCCCTCCTCTAATTCATTGATTCTTAAAAATATGTCTGAGGTTCATCAATGAAATAAGAGGGTCCTCTGATGGGCCATAAATTGATCTAAAACTGCAAGTACTTTCTTTAGTTCTGATGAACAAATAACAAGCAATCGAATATTTTTGCCTAAGACTTAGAGCAACTTACTAGTAAGTATTATTAGAAATAGGTATTCATGAAGATTATTAGAGTTTTCTAAGGATTCTTTATTCCATATTCTAGGATGGTGGCCCATACTCAATGCGTGGCATCACTTCAGAACACCTACTTCACATGGCCTCAAACAGTTATTTGTAATGCCTATAGTTTTCAAGAAGACTCTATTACTATATCATTCTATCTTGTGTTGATCATGGTTTTCAAAGGCTACTGTTCTTGCTTTAATTGTAAACTACTGACGGTTTTGCTTCATCATTACCAATTTATTGTGTACTCTTTAATTACCTTATAGTATATAACTATGTACATTTGCATAATTGGAACCTATAATTTACTTTAACTAAACCAAAAGACATAACTGTTGTGGTTCAAATATGAATCATCTATACCACTATTATTAAAGCAGATGTATAGTCTCCTTAAAATCTGCTTGCTGATTCATGTAACAACATGGATTAATCTTAAATGCATTTTGCTAAGGGAAAGAAGCCAGACCTAAAAGCTACATATTACTTAATTCCATTTATGTGACATTTTGGAAAAGGCAGAACTATAGGAAAAAAAAAACAACAGATGAGTGGTTGCTAGGGATTGGCTAGAGGGATGAGCTAACTGCAAAGGGGACACAGAGGAAAATTTTAGGGTGATAGAATTGTTCCGTATAGTTCTCTTGTGGTGGATACATGACCCTATGCATTTGTCAGAACCCACAGAACTGCATACAACAAAGAGTGATTTTATAGTATGCAAACTTTTAAAAAGCCAGGATATTGAGGGAACCCAGGATGGAATATAGGCTGTGCACAAATGAATCTAACTGTATTATAAAGTAAGACATACTCTCACTGAATGGGGTAGGGAAGAAAGGAGCTGACTTAAATAACTTTAACTTTGGAAAACAGTGCTTTGTCTAGATACTGTAAGGCTAAAGACAAAAAGAACTATACATTAAACATTGAACTGTATTTGGTAAATTTGTTTCTCATAGGAATACATATTTATAGATAAGGAGAGCCAGGTTTCTCACTGTCAGAAAAAGAAGTTATAAATAAGCAAGGGGGCTTGAGGGTAGGAAGGATGGGAAGGCTAGAATGAACTATGTGATGTTGGACTAGAGTCAGAGATACCAATGTGAACTCATGCTTATTTTAATACAGGTATATATACAGATATATATATATACACACAGAAATAAGACATTTGTGTCCAAATGTGTTAGTATATATACATATATTTCATAGATCTTTCTGCTAAGAGTGCCTAGAAGCAGTGACACTCCAGCAGCAACAAGCACACCTAGTGCCCACATCTTGGTTTCTAAATAGCATTCTCTGATAAAAGCAACTAGGGCTCCTTGGAGACATGGTTGATTATAGGGCTGCAGCAAGAAAAAGGTGAGCCTGAAGCAACTTGTAGTGCCAGAAAGTAAGGAGATGCTAAAACAAACAAACAAAATACAAACCAAAAAAAGCATGTCAAAAGGATAGAGGAGCCAATTGATTAATAAAAGAGCTCTCAGTAGTGAAGGATGGAACGATTTGAACAAGAAAATAAATAACAGTACTGGATTATAACCCAAAGAATAAGTATCCATAAGACCATACTAATATAAATGACTGAATAGATAAAAAAATGGGGGAGAGGGGACAATTAAATGTAGAAAAGTTCCTTACAGAAAAGCTCCAATTAAACATAGAAGGAATGAGGGAAACAGAAGAAAGATAAATACTAAAATTAGTGGGCAAAACTCCAAGGAGAAACAGGATGTTTGCATAGCTTCAAACTATTAATATCTTCCCTAATATATTTATCACTGTAGTACTTTTACTGTGTGTCCATAAACTCTTTGATACTCTTCCCCCTTTACTTCCTCTTTTCCTTAAATGTGAGCTAGACTTAGCAACTCAATTCTAATGAGCAAAATATGAAAAGGGAAACATAGTAACTTTATAGTGAAGAAACCTGGCAGATAGAACCCTTTGATATGATGAGGTGAGAAGGGCCCGTCACCTCTGTGATAGTCTCTATCTAAATCCGTAACTTTAGTCTAATCATGGGAAACATCAAACTACAATTGAGAGAAATCTACAACATACCTGATCTCTACTCTTCAAAAGTGTCAAGTTTGTGAAAGACAAAGAAAGATCAAGAAACTGTCACATGTTGTAGGAGACCAGGGAAACATAACAGCTAAGTATAATGTGGTATCCCAGATTAGATCCTGGAACAAAAAACCATCCATCAGTGGAAAAACCACAGAAATATGAATAAATGTAGTTTAATAATACTGTACCAATATTAATTTCTTAGTTTTGGTAAGTGTACTATTATTGCACAACATTAGGGGAAGCTGGGTTAAGAGTACACCAGAACTCTCTGTACTATCTTTGCACGTCTTCTGTAAAACTGAAATTATTTGAAAATTAAAAGTTTTTAAAAAAAAGAAAAATCTTTTTGTCTTGTGATACTTAATTCCTGACAGGTTGTTATGAATCTGTGCTATTTAAATAGTTTGCAACAAGGCAAGTGTAGTAAAATTGCTGAGATATTGTAGGTTTAAGGCTATGCTTTATAACATAAAATGATACATACAAATGGAATAAACAACTCATGTTCTTCTCCAAATACTTATCACAAAGTTCTTTTGTTCACTTGATGAAGTGAATAGTTAAAAATATTTTGAGAATTGTTTTCTAAGAGAAAAAGATGAAGCAAGTATAATGCTATCTTGTCTAGCTTGTCTTTAGAATAAATAAGATTGACTTTGTCTTCCCTTTCTACCAAGCTAATGTATCATTACAACTGAGAAAGACAGGTCAGTGGTTTCAAGAGCTTCTTTGGCCAGTGGAAAGGAGAATTAATGCTTCTTTCCTCCTGTACTCCTCACCAGTCTCACACAAATATTTAGCTTTTCTCTGGTCCTCCTAGTATGTTTCACTAAGGACAAAAGGAAAGGTTATTTCTGCAGATGAAGCATGTGTAATTCCAAAATTAAGAAAGTAAAAGAAAGCTTTGAAGATAATAATTGGCCAAAAATTAATTGCAAGGCTTGTAAAGGGAGTGCACAGTGGAAATGTGGTTCAAATTCTTAGCAGCATGTCCAGAATTCTGCACTCTCAAGCAACCTGCTTTCTCCCTTCCCCCCATTCTCCCGAAGTTTATAAATGATAATATGTGAGACTTAGCATGAAAAAAATAACTATGCTGTTTAAGTGTTGTTATGGGATAAATTGTGAGTGTACTAGGTGCTATAATTACAATGGAGGGATTAAAAATGCTCCCTATATCAGTAAGGAAGATAGCTATAGCATACTTAAGTCCATGTATGATCGCTAAGAAGTTACCTCTGTCTTAGACTATAATTAGCTTTTTTATGTGGACTTAAGTATCAACCAAAGCTTATCTAACACACCTTTGAATGTCTTGATCTTTATGTTACTCTAGTGCCCTCAAAGAAAGGCCAAATTTGTCTGATAACTTTGATAAGTATTTTGAAGTTTGCTTATTCAAACTTCTCAGGGTATAAGGATTGACCACTAGGTTCATCATTTACTCTTAAGGATTTCAGAAGATTTTTAAGACCTCTTGTTTCTTGCAAGACCAGAAAAAGCATAACTAGAATTTTTATTATTGCATGTTGATATTGTACTTTTGGAATTAGAATGTCAAGGGAGCAAAATGAAATTGGCAGACTCTTAAAAATGCTTTCTCAAGATAAAAAGCTGAAATTCTTGGTACTTAAATGTTTCAGGAATTTGGATTACAGGTTACTATTTTGCTACTCCTGTTCCTTATTTTGATTTAGAAAATTCAGTACACCATAAATATAAGTAAATATTAGAGCTCATATACACAGCTATGTCATCTTTGAACATAAAAAGAATGAGATATTTATTTGGCAGTACTTGGTAGCTAAATGAGGGCATGGTTGGAAATACCAATATATAATAAGGGGTCCTTTCCACATTATGTAGCTGGTAGTTTACGGTTATAAAAAGTTCATTTAGAGAGGCAATACAGTGTAGTGGTTTAAATAGAACATGGATTGGGAAGTCACACAAAATGGATTTGAATCCTGGCTCTTAAACTTATCTGAATGATCTTGTGTAAGTTGTTTCATCTTTCTGGGCCTCAGTTTTCTCTTCTGTAAATGGGGATTAAGTAAAGTAATATATGTATAGTGCCCAACACAGAGTAAGCACCCATCAAAGGATAGCTATTAGCAGAATTCAAGAGATTAAATATTCAGTTAGGACTATGTGTTTAATAATTTAAAGAATTTCCTTAGCTGAGAGTGGTGGCAAGCTCCTGTAGTCCTAGCTGAGGCTGAGGCAGGAGGATTGCTTGAGCTCAGGAGTTTGAGGCTGCAGTAAGCTATGACCATGCCACTGCACTCCAGCCTGGGTGACAGAGTAGACCCTATCTCTAAAATATATATATATATTTTAAAGAATTCCTTATATCTTTTTGCCAGTAAAATGACTTGGATATTAACAAGTGTAGTTTTCTTATTTTCTAAACCATATGACTTAGGGAATCATATGGTTCCAAGGCCTGATGAAGAGTCACCTAGGGAACAGATTCCAGGGCCTACTCTAACCCTAATGAATCAAAATCAGATGAAATTTTTTTTTTTTTAAAAGATAGATTCCTAGGAGGATGGAGCCTAGGAATCTATCTTTTAAAGAAAAAAATCTCATCTGATTCCGCAGACTATCCACCTTTGGGAACCCTTGAGGTAGAACATTTATGGGCATGGCTGTGCTGAGTGAAACCACTGTTATGTTGGGGTGGTGTGCTAAAGGAAAGGTTACAAATGAGATTATGTATGTGATGCTTTGTAAATTACAAAACACTACAAATGGAGGGTAATGTTATGCAAAGGAGTATAATCATGAACTGCAGGTGCTGGAGAGATTTTAGGAAATTGAGGCCCAGAGAGGTTAATGTAACTTGTTTCAAAGTTAGGCAGCAAAGCAAGCAAAATACATAAGATGTTATGTAAGTGCCAAATGGATGTCAGAGACATAACATGTTATGAGAGCTTGGGAGGAGGGGTTACTGTGGGCTGAGAAGGTCAGGAAAGACTTCTTGAGGAGATGAGAATGAAGAGTTGGTTCTGAAGGATGATTATGATTCCTATTAGTAATACAGGGGATGGAGAAACTGAGCAAAGATGCAGAGGGAGGAAAGCACCAGACAGGTATGCAAGAGCGTGAGTTAGACCTGGTAAGCTGGAGTACAAGATTCATGTAGAGGAGTGCTAGGCAGAGAACTTATGGAGGGCCTTGAATCCTAAACTAAGGAGCTGAGACTATCTTGTGAGCAGAAGAGATCTAAAGAAGGTTTCTGAATAGTACATAAGTAGTTGCAACGTGAGAGCCTAAAAGTAGGGCCCACGGAGAGAGGCTAAAAGCAGGAAGCCACAGCAGTGTTCTAGGTATGAGGCCACACAGGTCTGAAAATAAGAACGGAGAAAACCAGATGGCATAAGTACCACAGGAGGATTGGACAGTTCTTGGGATCTCTGTGGGACGCAAAGAGAGAGCAGTGACCATTGTGAGCCTGGGGGACTGGAAGTATGATGACATCATTGACAGGAATGGGAGGCCAGGCTGGAAGAAAAGGAGGTTGGTTTGAGACAGTTGGTAGCATTGTTACAGTGCTCTGTAGGGAAACTTTGGACACAACTCACCTTCATGTCCTCAAAATCTGTTATCCCTATCTGAGGGAGGTTTGAGCAGTTTACATGGATGAGTTTTCGACCACTGATGAAGTTTGCAGTAAAACACTCCTGTCAGTACAACAAGAACATCACTCAAAAAATGTACTGTAAGTAGAAGGAAGGAAGAAAGGGAGGGAAGGAAGGAGGGAGGGAGGGAAGAAATCATGCTTGTCTCTGGTTCTATACTATTAAATAAAAAAATTTATTTTCTATCCTAATGATACAGTTTTTTCCATCTAAGCTCTTAATTAAATTTCACACTGCTCCTTAAAATTTTTTTGGCATGCTACAACCAGTGCTTCTTCACGTCTCAAGTACATGTCTCTGTCACTCAGGTTGGAGTGCAGTGGTGTGATTATAGCTTGCTGCAAGCTCCAACTCCTGGGCTCAAGCCATCTTCCTGCCTCAGCCTCCTGAATAGCTGGGACTACAGGTGTGCACTACCATGCTTAGCTAATTTTTTTAAAATTTTGTAGCGATAGGGTCTTGCTTTTGCCCAGGCTGGTCTTGAACTGCTGGCCTCTAGTGATCCTTCTGCCTTGGCCTCCCAAAGTGCTAGGATTACAGGTGTGAGCCACCGCGCCTGGCCTCAATTACACTTTTAAGTACAGTGGGCACAAAAGGTTTCAGATCTTGTGTTGTTTTGTGGTAGACTAAAACATAGCTGGCATCAGTGAAATAAGAGGCTTATACTATCTTTTTAAGAAAATAGTTTTTGGTTAATTGGCTAACTTTAATAAATTTAAGTGCTCATGATACATATGACAAGTTTGGGGCAGATGATCAATAGTACAAGTTCAAGGTATGGGAACTGCCACTAAAAC
Source organism: Daubentonia madagascariensis (assembly GCA_023783475.1). Lineage (NCBI taxonomy): Eukaryota > Metazoa > Chordata > Mammalia > Primates > Daubentoniidae > Daubentonia > Daubentonia madagascariensis. The sequence continues at coordinate 37,156,181 of JAKFHU010000485.1, read as the reverse complement.
AAATCGACAAAATACCAAAAAGTCTACCTTGGACAAAATCTATTTTAAATACAGTTTCCTATGAAAAAGAGGCCTATATAAACTTCTTGGTCTTTACTCAAGGATTGCAGAGAACTGTAATCACTAGGATGAAGAGGAAAAACAAATAAATGTGACTCTCCCTTCCTTCCTCTCTCTCTCTCTCTCTCTATATATATATATAAAATCAGTGGCAAGGCCAAAATTAAAATCCAAGTTAACTCTACACAATCCAGGACTTTTCTATATTCCTTCTAGTGAAGAAGAGGCAAGAGCTCGTCAGTTTAGAGGGAATAAGAGGGAGAAAGATGAGAGCATGTGATTTCAAAAAATGTTATTTTTGTATACCTTGTATTGAGGGAAGCCTAGCTGGCTAATCCACTCGGCAACTGTCTCTGGGTCCCAATCAAGATGCTCAAATTTTAACTCAGTCCTTATTTTTGGCTGGGATTCTTTATCTTCAGGTACCAGTTCCTTTGACACTTGGGACAAATGTGAAACTTTTTTTTCACTAAAGAACTCTCTTAATTCTGTCTGAGACTCTGATGGATGTGAGTATTCTTTACTGAATTCATTAAGCAGTTTTTGGAGCTCTTTGGAAAACTCATAATCTGTACTAATTGATTCTATTTCATCAATTTGAGAGATCCTAATGCATAGTAGTCTTTTTTGACTTCTTCAGTTTCTTTTAGTGACAACTTTCCTGCTTGATACCTGGGGTGCTGTTGCTCATCCTTGTCTACAGAACACTTAGATTTGATTGGTTCTGGCCTGTCTTCCTTGGGAAATTCTACATGTATCTCTCTTGGTTTGGCTTCATCCGGTAACTGTAGTGTTTTCTCCTCAGCTGGCTTTGTTTGTGTCTCCTCTTGAACCTCTGGTTTGATCTCTTGTGGTAGCACTAGATCTGTCTCTGGTGGCTCTGGAATTTTTTCTTCACTTGACTTTCTTCTTCTCTCCTCTGGAACTTCTGGTTTGGTCTTTTCTGATTGCTTTAGACTTGTTTCCTCAATTGGTTTTCTTGATTCTTCCTCAGGAAACTCTGATGTGATCTCCTCTAGTGGCTCTGGAACTTTCCCATCAATAGACTTTCTTGGTTTGTGATCTGGAAACTCTGGTTTAGTCTGCTGAGGTAGTTCTGTCCTGTTCTCCTCAGTTGACTGTCTTTTCATCCCTGGAATCTCTGGTTTAGTCTCTTCTGGAGGCTCTAGATCTGACTCCTCAGTAGACTGTCTTGGTTTCTGCTCTTGGAACTCTGGTTTAGTCTGCTGAGATAGCTCTGTCCCTTTCTCCTCAGTTGACTCTCTCTGTGTCTCCTCTGGTATCTCCTCTGGTTTGGTCATCTTTGGTGGCTGTAGATCTGTCTCTTCAACTGAGTTTCTTGGTTTCTCACTTGGAAAATCTGGTTTGGTCTGCTCCCGAGGCTCTAGACCTGTCTCTTCATATTGCTCTCTAAGTGATTCCTCTGGAACCTCCCGTTCTGTCTCCTTTAGTACCCCTAAACTTGTGTCACTGATTGTGACCCTTGAAATCTCAGACATGGTTTCCATTGGTAGCGCGGTATCTGTTTCCTTAGCTGACTCTAGGAACACGTCCTCTGTAACGTTTGGTTTAGCCTCTAGGTCTGCCTCCTCACACTCTTCATCCATAGGGACCTCCAAATTTTTGAAAAGCTCTCCTATCTCTCCAGATAGCTCCGACTTTACCTCTTGGGGAATCCCTGGTTCAGTTTCGCTGGTTAGGTCTACCTCGGACTCCTTGGGAATTTCTCCCTCGGTTGTCCTACTGGGTTGTAGCTGCACATTCTTAGCACTCTCTGGCTCCCCCTCTTTTAAGTCCTCTTCCTCGGTGTCTGGCTGTGGCTCTTGGTCAATCTCTGCGGGTAGCTCCGGGCCTGCCTCTGCCAAGGTGTCTGGGTCGACATTTTCATTCAATTTATGAAATTCAGGCAGTTCAGGTTTGTTAGGCTCCGGCCGTTCATCTTCATCCGGGCCGGAATCATAATCCTCAGGGACTTCAGCCATTTGCAATTTAGCGGGCGCGCCCAGGCCTCCTAGCAACCCCAACTTCCGATAGCGTCGCTATGGAGACCACGATTTCCGGCAGTGTCTTCCCGACTCTTCCTCAGGTTTTGTTTGTTCTTTCAAGCCCCGACTTTAAAAATCGGCGATCAAAAGCACGCAGTAACCTTCCGGGCGTCCGCGTCACCAGCTTCGGCTGCCCAGAGCTCCCGCGGCCGCCCGGGACGGGCGCGCACTCCCCGCGCCGCCGCGCCGCTCCTTCCGGCTCGCGGGCTCCCTCGGCTCTTCCACGCGCGCCGCGGCCGCGCTCGCCCGGCCTTCGGCTCTTTCCGGAGCCACTCGCTGCTGGCGGCGGAGACGCTCCCGGCGCGGGCTGCAGATGTCGGACCGGCAGGCGGCTGAGGGGCCGGGCTTCTGGAGCCCCGCAGCCCGCCAAGGGTTGGCGGGCGGCGTCGGGGACGGCCTGGGAGTGGAGGGGAGCCAGGCGACCGCCTCAGGTACGCAAGGCCGGGGCGCTGGCGGGTGGGTGCCGCCCGGCCTCAGGGCCCTGCACCTCGGCGCGAGCCTCCGCCGCGCTCCCCCGCGGAGCAGACCCGCCGCGGCAGCCCCTTCGCGCTGGGGGCCCCCGCTCTCCCTGGGGCGCGACCCCTGTCCCCGCCGCTGCCACCACCCGGGCCCTGGGCTGCGCTTGAGGTTATTTTCTACTCCTGTTTAAAAATGCCTTGGTTCCTGCCCGATTTCCTTTCTCAGATCAGCCAGATGGTAGTGACAGGGTTGCTCTGCCCCTGGCGCCTCTGCAGCTTCAGCCTGGGTTCGGATCCCACCTGCTCCTGCCGATGACGTCTAGATTGCCGACCCGAGCCCACTGGCCTCGCCGCCCCTGCTGCTGGCTCCCCGCCCGATCCCCACCTCCGTCCCGTGCCCCAGCCTTCCCACGCGCCTGTCTGCCCCACCTGGGCTGGCAGCCTTGCCGTTCCCTGTCAGGAACCCCACGTCGCCCTAGCCTCTCCGCACACGGGCCCCCTCGCCTCGCCGCCATCTCCTGGAGAGGGAGAGGTGAAAAGCAGAGTTGGACTAGGTAGGCTCTGGGGTCTTTTGATGGAACGTAGTGGCCAAAGCAAAGGCAGGAAAGAGGAATTTTGGCGATCCCCCTTCTTCTCCAGGACCCTCATCCTCCTCTTGTTCAGGCGATGTCTCCATTTCTACCCACAAAAGTTCCTCCGTGTGGATTAGTTCAGTGTCCTACGACAAAAGAGTGTCATACTTTTATCTTTCAGCCTCCTTATGGTCACCACACATAATGCAACTAGAAGGATGCTTTTTTTTGAAATACAAAAGGGTAGAGGGGACGAGAGCTGGTCTCATTAAGTAGCAAATATAAATTAATTTTCTAGGTCTGAAATTAAAATAGACACCTTAAAGTATAGTGGTTGATGTACTACTGTGGAGCCAGGGTGCCTGGATTGGAGTCTGAATCCTTAGGCAAGGCGTTTGACTTCTGTGTGTCTCAGTTTCCTCATCTGTAAAATGTGATACCTGCCTCACAGGATTGTCGGGAGGATTACTTGAGCCACTATGTCGAAGGCACTTGGTGTGTAGCCCATAGCACACACTAGTGTTACCTATTAATATTATGAGAATAAGGTCTCTTTTTGCTCAGCTGAACTCCCTGTGCTACCAGAGCAGGTGTCCCTGGATGTATCTCTTCCAGCATGATGGCTTTTCCCCTTTCCTACTTCTATCCCAAATATCTGCCCTCTCATAATGCTGCCTCAGTCGCACACACACATATGTGAATCACCCAGCTCTTTCCCATGACTATGTCTTCTCTTACTTTAAAACAACTAACAATTTTTGCCTTTTTTCCTTATGAACTCTTTTATGCTTTGTATTAAATTCAAATTTGTTGGCATGTATTTAACATTATAACAGTAGAAATACTAAGCATAATTTCTAAAATATGAAGGAAATAAACACTCAGAAAGGTGTACAAATAAGTCTCGTAAACACCAGTCCCCTCTGTGTGCCAATATGTATAAATTAAGCATGTTTTTTACTTCCCCTTTAGGTCCTCATGTGTGTTTGTGGCAAACAAACCCAAGCATTTTTGATGGAAAGGTCTTAAGAGAACTCTAGGAATATATTGGAAGATTGTGGGTTTGTCTCTGACTGTGGTTCTTCCGCCCCCGCCCCCCCCCAACATCTAAGTGGTTCCTACATTTACTTCTTCCTCCCAGGACTTTGGTAGAAATGCTTATGGTTACTTTCCTTCTTCTTGTCCTCAGAAAGCAGGGTGATAGTTTCTTTTTATGTCACATAAGGGTTTGTTATTGCAGCCCAGAGCAAGCTCTTCCTCTTGAGGTAGGATTTGTTGCTAATAAAATAATAGTAATGATAGCCTACATGTATTGCATACTTACTCTGTGTCAGATGTGGAAAAAGATTTACTTGTATAATTTAATCCTGTCAATCATTTTCTTCCCATTTTACAGAGGAACAAGCTACAGCTGAGAGAGGTTAACTTGTTCAAGTTAAGGGGAGTTTTACTATCTATATGAAATTGTCACCTTGTTATGATGAAGTTAATAATTGTTTGTTTTTATTGGCCATTAATCAAGAATTGGTACTCGAGGACAGGTTATGGTCTTTTATCCTCAAGTTGTTTTCAGTTTGGTGAGGTGAGAGTTCCACAGGAAAAAAAAATTAACAATTCAAAACATTATATAATTGGCTGTCTTTTATTACAGTTCTTTATGTACTTATCCCCTAAGAAACCTACTTGAAGATAGGACAGAATCTATCTTGCCTATTTATCTAGAGCCCTTGATGTTGTGTCTTAGAGGTTCTGCAAATATTTGCTGAGTTAGATGGTGAGAGAAAGTCTCAAGGAAAAGATTTGGAGGGGCATCCAATGAATGTGAGGAATTCGGGTTGAGATAACCAAGTGTCCCTTGGGTTAGAGCAGTGGTTCTCAACCAGGAGTGATTTTGTACCCCCACTGCACATTTGGCAATGTCTGAAAACATTTTTGGTTGTCACAACTGGGGGCAGCTATTACATCTAGTAAGTATGGGCCAGGGATGTTGCTCAATATCCTGCAATGCACAGCCCGGTCCCCACAGTGAAGAATTATCTGGCTCCAAATGTCAGTAGTGCTGCTCTTTAGAAACCCTGGGTTAACGTTAAGCTGCGTTTCCAAAGTGATGTGGAAATGCTGCATTTGGCTTGGACCAGAGGCTTGAGAGTAAACCCAAAAAACTACTTTAAATTGGGAATTTGTTTGATTGGCTCCTTCTGCCACCTTCCTCTAGAAAATGATACAATGAGTAAGCAATAGAGCTCTAAGAAAGAATGAAATTGAAAGAGGTTTCTGTTACCCTTTCTTAGAAAACAGCAGTAAGAAATGAGGTTGGATATGCAGTTGTTACTGAATTAAGGATTTTGGTTTTTCAGTTTACCTCATTCCTTCAAAGCAGGAATTTGTCATTATCCAGAATAACCATAACTCCTTTTTAAGTGTTCTCTGCAGAGAATACCTTTTGAGGGTCTTCATGTTTGTTCGCTGAGGTTTTGGTGAAAAGGAAGAAAAGGTTATTGCTCAGTGCCGCCTTGAACTCATGGCCTCAAGTGATCTTCTCATTTTGGCTTCCCAAAGTGCTGGGATTACAGGTGTGAGCCACCTTGCCAGGCCTGTAATTGTTTTTAATAGTCTTTTATTTGGGGCACCTGGTTTCTTCAGTTCCCAAGAGGAGAGAGAAATCATTCTTTATATCATGAAACTCTCTGAGGCATCCATGTTGCATCACTAAAGGCAGGTGATTTTTTTTTTTTTTTTTAAAGTTTAGAGAGCTTTGGAGAGAATAAAGAGCAAAGTCCATTATGAGCCTGACCTGGGGACAGGTCAGGTAAACTTGTTCGTGGTTCTAAGGTAGGACTTAGGGCAGTGCAAATAAGTCTTTTTTGCAATGATGGAAATGTTTCACATCAGTGGCTATTTCAATTTACATGAATTAAAATGTAAAATTTGGTGGCTACCATATCAGATGGTACAGAAGAGTAAGAAGTCTATGCCAAAGAACCTTTATGTTTTTAGTCTTCTATTGTAGTTTTATGTCAAAATGTTAAAAATTTGTCTGCCTATGGCTATTTTTTTTTTCTTATGGTGGTTGTGTTTTTACAGTGTTCAGATAGTCAATCAGTCATGTCATGATTCAGTCTAGAGTACAACCAAAGGTGTGTAACTGGACTGCCAATTCAGGAGCATGTCCCTGATAAGGACTGAGGAGAAATTGGATCACATGGCCACTGGATTTTGTTGAAATGTAAACTCAGCCAATTTGTTTTCGTTTAAGCCTCTTGAGTCTATATAACCACATAGCCTGCTTTTGGTTTCTCTGCACTGGAATCTAAAAGTCCAGGCTAATTATCTCTTTGCAGCCTGTTTAGTGAGGGGGAAATCCTCTGAGGCCTGTTCTGAAGAACCCTGACCTGATACTCAAATGCTTTAGAAAAAACCAGCTTTTTGGTTCTCTTTGTAGAGAAAGAAAAAAGTACACAGCAAGTCTGAATCCGTAGCATGATCAGAATGTCTGAAACCAGACTTTCTAGTAACACAGAAAGAAAACTCATAAACTTAAATTGGCAAATATATTTCTTTTATTACTTGGTCCAGCAAAAAAAAAAAGAAGTAAAAAAATTTGTCAAATATAAAATCAATTATTTTAAGAAAGTTTCTTATTTCCCCCCTCATCTTTGCTTTAGTGGCCATCAGTTATAAATTATTCTTAAGCTTTCATTTTTCCTTCTCTGTGCATTGTTTGTAAGATTTTGGTCATTCAGGAACCCTGGTATTGATTTTGCTGTAATATGGAATTAACCGTTTCAATATTATTTGGTAACTATTTTTTCTTTTCTTTGTTTCTTTCTTTTTTTTTTTTTCTTTTATTTTAGAGATAGGGTCTTACTCACTCTCTCGCCCAGGCTAGAGGGCAGTAGCTCACTGCAGCTTTGAACTCTTGGCCTCAAGCGATCTTCCAGCTGCCTGTGCCTCCCAAAGTGCTGGAATTACAGGCCTGAGCCACTGCACCCAGTCTATTTTTCCTTTAAATTGATATTTAAAAGTTTTGTTTCATTCTAAATAATATCCATAATATTACTAGTTTGATGTATCAATTTTCCCTAACACATACTAAAATAAATACATATGCATTAAAATAAAATAACATTTTCCTACATACCATCTAAATTTGGAACACCTGTCCTGGTTTCTCTTGGTCTCTTCTAGGAATACTTGCAAAATTGGCTTATATTTGGCTGATACAGTTACACTATACTATAGAAAAGCTATACTATGGAAAAATTGGCGTTTTCTTCTTTGTAGTGGTTTAAATTTCACTAAATAAATTTAGGAAACCTGAAAAGCTGTGTTAATAATTGTATTCTCTCCCTCTAGAACATGACTGCATCTCCCACACTTTATACTTCTAGAAATAAACATGTTTTTCTTTCTCCTTTTCTTACTTCCTGCCTCTCAGAATCCAATTACAAGTTGTTTTATCAGTAGTTCTTACATAATTTAGGGCATTCCTTTAAACTTAAAAGTCAAAAGCAATATCTTTTTTTTACCTGTATGCATTAAGCTGTTAAAATGCTATGAGAAATGTCTCTTAACATATGAAAAATGCTCAACCTAACTCATCATAAGAGAAATGGAAATCAATAACTACACAGGGCAGTTTGCTAATTGAATATATTGGTAAGAGTATGCAGAAACAAACACTTTTTCCCACAGTCTAGTGGTTAAAAATAAAAAAAAAAAAAAAAGAAAGAAAGAAACCAACCCTTTCATGCATCGCTGATGGGATTGTAAATTGGTAGAGATGCAATGGAGGGCAATTTGTCAATATCCATCAGAATTACAACATATGCCCCCATTGACCCATTCCTTCCAGGAATTTATCCTATAGATTTTTTCATACTCCTGTTTAATGACACACACACAGGGTTATTATAGCATTGTTTGCAATGGTAAAAGATTACGAAGAACATAGATGTCTATCAATAGGGAACTGGGTAAATAAATTATGGAATATCCATCCAATGAAATATTCATCAGCTATAGAAAAGAATGGAGAAGCTTTTCATGTATAGCTATAGAAAGGTCTTTGAGATGTAAGTGGGAGAAAAAAGTACACAGTAGTGTGTCCCGTATGCTCATTATTTGTATAGAAAAGAGTGAAAAAGATATACGTGTGTGTATACATATACACACACACACATATACACATACTTTTTTTTTTTATATGCATGACATATCTCTGGAGGACTACACAAAACCTAGTAATGTTGATTGCTTTTGGAGGTAGGGACTGACATGTGAGGAAGTTTTCATTGTATACTATTATGCTTTTTGACTTTTGAATAATGTGGATATATTACCTATTCAAAAAAAAATACACACACAGGCATGCCATGAGACTCTTCACTGTGTTTATGTCCTCAATTAGAGCCTTCCTGTATATCTCTATTGCCTTTCTGCACATCAGGAACTGACCTTTTCTGGGTCTTTTTCTCTCAGATGAATTTTTTATGAAACAAAGCTTATAAATCTCCATGGAGAATAATTTTATGTTATTCTTTAAATCCACTGGTGTCTCTATTATTTTTATACTAATTTCATTTCTGTCTAAAAATTTAACCTCATTGAAGTCTTCATTATGATCTGAATGACAGGATAAGCCAAAGGAGGATAGAACCACTACTTAGATAAACTGATATTGTTAATCAATGACAGAGAGAAGGCAGAATTTTAAAACTTCCATTTTGTTTCCATTTTATTCACTAAATTGAAGAGGATAAAAAGGCAATATGGGTTTCTGTTTTCAGTAATGGCAGACTAGGTAATTATCACTCAGTGGGGACAATTAGAAAATATGTATGAAATACAAACATCTGCTTGAAGATACTAGAGAGATAGCAAGATAATGAATTACCTGGCTATGATCCATGTGAGAGATATGAAGATAGAGGTCCAAGAATGAGAGTCTATTTCGGGGCTCATTTATCCCTTGAGGGCATATGCTGGATTCCTGGGTATGGAGGCAGAGTGACAGTGCGATGACAAGTGCTTCTTTGGACTAAAGTCATAGGTATTAATGTTCAGGACTTATCAAGTAGAAGGAAACCTGGTGAATCCAATTTCCTCTGAGTTAGGACCATGAAAGGCCATGCCCTAGAAGTAGGCCATTGGAGAGACTGCAGCTCAGATTCAGAAACATCTAAATTCATGAATTGAATTAAAATGACCCCAGAGTGCTAATGTCCCCTGCGGGGGTCCAGTAGAAGCAAAGTCACATCCTCTCTGAAGAGTCATTCTAGGTTTCAAGTTATTTCTACAAATAAGCTTATGAGAACAATTTCTGGCATGTATGAAAAATGACCAGACACACAAGAAGAAACAATATGAATAGAAACAACCAACAATAAAAATGGATCCATGGGGGTACCAGATTTTGGAGTTACCAGTTAAAACTGCTGTAAGGCCAAAGCAAAGAGAAATATTAAAAGTAGCTAGGGAGAAATGACAGTCTGCCTTCGAAGGATTAGAGTGACATCTGACTTCCGCACAGAACAGTGAAAGCTGGATTATCTTTATAATACTGAGAGAAAATAACTACCAATATAGAAATTTTTTTTCAGTAAAAATAGTCTTTAAGAATACAGGTAACATAAAGATATTTTCAGGCAATTAAAAACAGGATTTATATCACCAGCAGACTTGCACTAAAGAAATAACTAAATCCTTCAGGCAGAATCAAAATGATCCCAGATGAAAGGAAAATATCAATTTATCTCTTTCATTAATGTAAGTGTAAGAAGTCATCAACAAATATTAGCAGACTGAATCCAGCAATATTAATATATGACCAAGTTGAGTTTTTCCAGGAAAGCAAAGTTGTTTTAACATATTTTATTTTTTTTTAGAGACAGGGTCTCACTATGTTGCCCAAGCTGGCCTCGAACTCCTGGGCTCAAACGGTCCTTTAGCCTCAGCCTCCCAAGTACCTGGGACAGCAGGCACATACCTCTGTGCCCAGCTTAACGTTTTTTCAAAAGTCAGTGTAAATCACCATTTTAATACACTAGAGGAGAAAAAGCATGGTGAGCTTAATAGATATAGAAAAAAGTGATAAAATTCAACATCCATTTATGATTAAAAATTCTTAGTAAAGTAGGAATAAAAGGAAATTTCCTTAATTGGATAAATCACATCTATAAAAAAGCTATAACAAACATCAAACTTAATGGTGAAATTTGAAAATTTTCCTCTTAAGATTGGGAATAAGATAAGAGTGCCCACGCTCACCATTTCTCTTCATCATTTTACTGGATAGTCCAGCTAGTACAGTCAGGCAAGGAAAATAAAAGATACAGGGGTCCTGTTGAACCTGTTATTTATAGATGATGACTATGTACATGGAAAGTCTAAAAGAATCTATGGATAAATTATTGGAATAAGTAATTTTGTTTCTTTGTTTTTTGTTTTGTTTTTATTTATTTAGTTTTTAGAGATGCGGTCTTACTCTGTCTTCCAGGCTGGAGTGCACTGGCACTATCAGCTCACTGTAACCTCAAATTCCTGGGCTCAAGTGATCCTCCCACCTCAGCCTCCTGAGTAGCTAGGACTACAGGTACACACCACCATGCCAAGCTAATTTTTTTATTTTTATGTTTTTGGTAGAGATGGAGTCTCACTATGTTGCCCAGGCTGGTCTTGAACTCCTGGCCTCAAGCGATCCTCCTGCCGCCTGTGCCTCCAAAAGTGCTGGGATTAAAGACGTGAGCCACCGATCCCGGCCTGTAATTTTGGCAGGATTGCTGGGTACAGAGCCAATATATTAAATTCCATTCATTTATATATACCAGGAACAAAGTTAAAAAAATATAAAAATATTATTTACTGTAGAGTAAAAAGAAAGTTCACATACCTAGGAATAAAGTTCAAATACCTGTGCAAAACCTTATGCAGAAGGTTATAATACATTATTGGGAGAAATTAAAGAATATCTAAATGGAAGGATGTGTCATATTCATAGAGTGGAAGATCCAATATTTTAAAGATATCAATTCTTCCTGACATGATTTATAGATAAAATGCAATCGCAATAATAATCCCAGCAGGGTTTTGGTGTTTTTTTTTGGGTGGAATTTGACAAGTAGATTCTAAAATATAAATAGAAGTGAAAGGCCGCAATAGCAAAGATACTCTTGAATAAGAAAACAACATGGAAAGATTTGCTTTGTCAGACATCAGGACTTACTTTAAAACTTTTACAGAATAGTCAGGCCCTAGGAATAGAATCAAAAGCTTAGAATCACCCACATTTATATGGACACTTGATTGGCCACAAAGCTTGTATCGTAGAGCAGTGGGGAAGGGTTAATGTTTCTGGGACAATTGAATATCCTAAGAGAAAGGAAAGTAAAGAAAAGAAACTTGATCCTTACCTTATACACGATGTACAAAAAAATTAACTCTAGGTGGATTCCAGATCAAAATAGGAAAGGCAATACAGTAAGCATCTAAAAGATAATATAGGAGAATATTTTCAGATCTCAGTATAGTGAAAGACGTCTTAAACAGGACACACAAAGACTAATGAAAGAAAAATTGACTGATAAATTTTGGCTACATTAAAAGAACTTTGGTTCATCAAAGGACACCATTAAAAGAGGGAAAGGGTAAATCACAAGAATGGAAGCAACACATAATTGACAAAATGTTTGTATCCAGAACTCCTATAAATAATAAAAAGACAATCCAATAATAAAATTGCCAAGAGACTTGGACAGGCATTTCACAAAAGAATTTCTAATTCTTCTAGAGAAATATTTCTAAATGGCCAAGAAATATAAGTCATCAGCGTAATACAAACTACATGAGCATAAATCTACCAGAAGGGCCCAAATAAAAAATATTAACATGACCCAGCCAGTGTTAGAGAAGGTACAGAGTAATGGAAATGATTCTACAATGCTATAGGAGTGTATATTTGGTGCAACCCCTTTAGAAAATAGTTTGACATTATCTGCCAACTTTAACATTCACATTTCTGTGACTTACCGTTCCATTCCTACATTTATATCCAACATAAGTGCATGCACTGTAGCCAAGAGACATGTACAAGAATATTCATAGCAGCATTATTCATAATAGCTAAACACTGGAGATAACCTAGTCATCAGCAATAGACAGATAAATTATGTTGTATTCATAAAATAGTGTACAGCAATGAAAATGAACAAACCTACCTATAACAACATGGGTGAATCTTTCAAGGTCAAAATAATGTTGAGTAAAATCAGCCAGACCCAAAAGAAAACGTTCTGTATCATTTCTCTCTATATAGAGTTCAGAAAACAGGTTGAATGAAGCAATACTGTTGAAGAATGCATACTTAGGTGGCCCACCTATAAAGAAAAGGAAGGAAATGATTCCTGTAGTTAAGGTAATGGTTACCTTAAGGAGGTAAAGGTGGAGTAATGATCGGGAAGGTCGTAAGTGGGACATCTGGAGTGTTAGGAATGTTCTGTTGCTTGGTCTGGGTGGTAGTTATGTAGGTGTTTGTGATAATTTATTGAGCTGTACACTTTTGTGTACTTTGTGTTATATTTCACAAAAAAGATTTTAAAAGGGTTCAGTGTATGATGTGGTTATTAACAGTGCTAGCTATGGACTTGGATTGTCTGAGTTTATATAACTTCTATTCCTGTTTGCTGGTTATCTTGGATAAGTTACATGATTTGTCCGAGCCTCAATTTCTTTTTCTTTTTCTTTTTTTTTTGAGACAGGATCTCGCTCTGTTGCCTGGGACAGAGTGCAATGGCATCATCATAGCTCACTGCAACCTCACACTTCTGGGGTTGAGCGATCCTCCTGCCTCAGCCTCACAAGTAGCTGGGACTACAGGCATGTACCACCATGCCCAGCTAATTTTTCTATTTATTTGTAGAGACAGGGTCTCATTCTTGCTCAGGCTGGTCTCAAACTCCTGAGCTCAAGCGATCCTCCTGCCTCGCCCTCCCAAAGTGCTAGGATTACAGGCATGAGCCACCACACCCGGCCAGCTCAATTTCTTAAACTATAAAAAGGGAGTAATAATAGTATCAACTTCAGTGGTTCTATAATTCAGTGAGATTCAATGAATATTCAATAAGATGATGCCTGCAAAATGCTTAGAAAGTAATTGGCATATAGTAAGTGACCACTCAATCTTGGCTATAATAATAAAAATGATCAGAATGAAGCTAGGATATCTAGGTACTTTAACTAAGTTCAGATTTCTGGACCCAGACACATTCTATCTATGAATTTTGGTCAGAGTTCTTGTTATAGCAATATAAGTTAATTCTGGCTGCCTTGAGCAAAAGGAGGATGTATTAGAAGGATAAAGGAGGCTTACCAAATTGTTAGAAGGCTGGAGGACTCTAGAAGCTAAGCAGCAAGAACAATTTGGTCAGGGCTCTTTGGCTGCCACGAAACAAGCAGTTCTAAAAGCGAAGTTTATTTATTTATTTACTTTTTACATCTCCACCATGGTTGAAAAGGAGGGAAGTTTATAGCAATAAATGCTGACATTAAAAAAGAAGAAAGATCTCTAATAAAAAGTAATGAGGAATAATGTTAGGTTAGTTATTTGTCATTTGTCTCAAGATATTTTTAAATATTATTTTAAATATTTAAAAATTTTCCTTTTGATTTCTTCTCTGACCCATTGGTTGTTTAGGAGCATATTGTTTAATTTCCACATCTTTGTGAGTTTTCCAAAATTCTTCTTGTTATAGATTTCTAGTTTCATACCACTGTGGTTGGAAATGATACTTAATATGATTTCAGTCATAAATTTGTTAAGACTTGTTTTGTGGCCTAACATATGGTCTATTCTGGAGAATGTTCCATGTGTGATAGAAAAGAATTAGTATACTGCTGCTGTTGTATGGAAAGTTCTGTATATGGCTGTTAGGTCCATTTGGTCTAAAGTATAGTTCAAGTCCAGTATTTCCTTATTACTTTTCTGTTTGGTTGTTCTATCCGTTGTTGAAAGTGGGGTATTGAAGTCCCCACCTGTTACTGTATTGTTATATATTTCTCCCTTCAGTTCCATTAATATTTGCTTTATATGTTCAGGTGCTCTGATGTTGCATATATATTTATAATTGTTGCATCTTTTTGATAAATTGACCCCTTTATCATTAAATAATGGCCTTCTTTGTCTCTTGTGACAGTTTCTGACTTGAAATCTACTGTGTCTGATATAAATATAGCCACCCCTGTTCTCTTTTAGTTACCATTTACATGAAATATCTTTTTCTGTCCTTTCACTTTCAGCCTATGTGTGTCCTTAAAGCTAAAGTGAGTCTCTTGTGGGCAGCATATAGTTGGATCTTGTTTTTTATCCATTCAGCCACTCTGTGCTTTTGACTGGAGAATTTAATCCGTTTACATTCCAGGTTATTATGATAGGTAAGGACTTACTTCTGCCATTTTGTTATTGTTTTCAGGTTGTTTTGTAGATCATTTGTTTCTTTCTTCCTCTCTTGTTTTCCTTTGTGATTTGTTGATTTTTTGTATTGCTAAGTTTTGACTCCTTTCTTTTTATCATTTGTTTATCTGCTGTGGATTTTTGCTTTGTGGTTACCATGAGGCTTATGTAAAATGTCTTATAGTTGTAATGGTCTGTTTTAAGCCAGTAACAATTTAGGTATAGAAGGAAATTTCTTCAATATAATAAAGACTATTTATGAAAACCCCATGGCTAGCATCATAATCAATGGGTAAAACGGAAAGCTTTTCCTCTAAGATCCAGTACAAGGCTTACTCCTGTCACTTTTATTCAACATAGTACTGGAAATACTAGCAAGAGCAGTCAGACAAGAAAGGGGAATAAAAGGCATATAAATTGGAATGGAAGAAGTAAAGTTATCTCCATTTGCAGATGATGTCATCCTATATGTAGAAAACCCCAAAGACTCTACAAAAAACCATTAGAGCTAATAAATGAAATCAGTAAAGTTTCAGGATAAAGAATCAACATACAAAAATCAGTTGTATTTCTGTACACAAATAATGACCTGTCTGAAAAAGAAATCAAGAAAATAATCCCATTTATGATAGCATCAAAAAAAATTTAGCAGTAACTTAACCAGAAAGATCTGTATGCTGAAAGCCATAAAACATTGATGAAAGAAATTGAAGAAAACAAATAAATGGAAAGATATCCTGTGTTCATGGATTGGAAGAATTAATATTGTTCAAATGTCCATACTACCCAAAGCAATCTGCAGATTCACCACAATCCCTATCAAAATTCTAATGGCATTCTTCATAGAAATAGAAAAAACAATTCTAAAATTTGTATGTAACCACAAATACCCCAATAACCAAAGCAATTCTGAGAAAGAAAAACAAAATTGGAGGCATCACACTTCCTGACTTCAAATTACATTACAAAGCCATAGTAATCAAAGCAGTATAGTTACTGGCATTAAAACAAACATGTAGACCAGTGGAACAGAATAGAGAACCCAGAAATAAACCCAACCATACATGGTCAACTAATTCTTGACAAAGGCACTAAGAGGGCACAATGGGAAAAGGATAATCTCTTTAATAAATGGTGCTGGAATAAAAAACAAACAAAACAACAACAACAATAAAAAAGAAGAAGATAAGAGGATTTAAAAAAGCAAAACAAATAAATGGTGCTGGGAAAACTGGATTTCCACGTGAAAAAGAGTGAGATTGGACCCTTACCTTACACCATACACAAAAATCAACTCAAAACGGATAAAAGATCTAAGCATAAGACCTGGAACCGTAAAACTCCTAGAAGAAAAGGTAGAGGGAAAGCTCCTTAACTTTGGCTTTGGCAATGATTTTTTGGATCTCAAACCAAAAACTCAGGCTATAAAAGCAATAATAAATGGGACTACATCAAACTGAAAATCTCCTGTGCAGCAATGAAAACAAAATGAAAAAGTAGCCTACAGATTGGGAGAAGATATTTGCAAACCATATATCTGATAAGGGGTTAATATCTAAAATTTATAAAGAACTCACACAACTCAATAGCAGAAAAACAAATAACTTAATTAAAAAACAGGCAAAAGGACTTGAATGGACATTTCTCCAAAAATGACATAATGGTGGCCAATAGGTATATAAAAATGTGTTCAACATCACTAAAAATGCAAATCAAAACCACCATGAGATATCACCCGACATCTGTTAGGATGGCTATTATCAAAAAGACAAGAGATAACAAATGTTGGTAAGGGTGTGGAGAAAAGGGATGTATACCGTAGGTGCGAATGTAGGTTGGTGCAGCCATTGTGGACAATAGTATGGAGGCTCCAAAAGAAATTAAAAATAGAACTACCCTGTAATCACAGCACTTTGGGAGGCTGAGGTGGAAGGATCACTTGAGCCCAGTTGTTCAAAGCTGCAGTGAGTTATGGTCATGCCCCTGCACTCCAGCCTGGGTGACAGAGAAAGACCCTGTCTCTAAAAATAAATAAATAAATAAAAACCTACCATATGACCCAGCAATCCCTCTCCTGGGTATATACCTAAAGGAAATGAAATTACCACCTTGTAAGGATATCTGCACTCCCATGTTCATTGCAGCATTATTCACAATAGCCAAGATATAGAAACAACCTAAGTGTCCATCGACAGATGAATGGATAAACTATGAGAGGGTGTGTGTGTATCTGTATACAATGGAATATTATTCAGCATTAAAAAAGGAGATCCAGCCTTGTGCCACACATGCATGAACCTGGAAGACATTATGCTAAGTGAAATAAGCTAGGCACAAAAAGAAAAATATTGCATTATCTCACTTTTGTGTGGAATCTTTAAAAAAGGTCACATACATCCCAGAGGCAGGGGTGGTGGTGGTAGAGGAAATGGGGAGATGTAGGTCAAAAGATACAAAGTAGCAAACATGTAGGATGACTAAGTCTAGAGATCTAATGTGCAACATGAGGACTATAGTTAATAATATTGTACTGGATTTGGGATTTTTGCTAAAAGAGTAGATTTTAGGTGTTCTTGCCACAATAAAAAAAAAAAAGGGTAACTGTGAGATGATGGATATGTTAATTTGCTTGACTATGTAACAATTTCACTGTATGTATATTAAAACGTGTTGTACACCTTATATACAATAACATTTTTAGTAAAAAATAATGAGGAAGATCTGTTACTTTTATCTGGAGAAAATCTGGGATTTTCTCCAGATACACTGTGAATGAATTGAATTCCAACTTTGGAGTCTGCCACTTTATTCAGACCTAATTCTTGAATGACCATGTTAATCTGTTCATTTTTTTTTTCGTGATTTGTCATACTTATTGGAAGATGAAAAGCTGCTGAGAACTGTAAATTTTTTCTCACTGTCAGAATGCCTATCACAGCATCATCCTGTACCACAGAACTTGAATTACACTTGAAATTGGTTGAGGCCAAGTTTCATGATCCCTTTAATATTCAGTAGTATTTCTTTTTCAACCATTTTTCAACCAAGTAGGAAGCCACTCTTCACTTTTACTCAACAGTAGATGTTATGAATACTTAACACAACTTCTTCAGTAAGTGTCTTCAGTCCTCGGAGGTTGTCCTGAATAGGTCACTGGTGTTTCTTTGTGACACTGGAATAAAAACTTGGACATTACTGGATGACATCTGGAGAGTTTCTGCCTTTGTTCGCTGGTTTATCATAAAGGATATTATTCAGAAGAGATACATGGGGGAGGTCTGGAAGGGTCCTGAGTACAGGAGCTTCTGTCCCTGTGGAGTTGGGGTGCACCATCCTTCTGGCATATGGATGTCTTTCACCCATGTGGAAGTTCCTCTAGGCTATGTTGTTAAGTGATTAAAAACAAGTTGCAGAAAAATGTGTTTTTTTAATTTAGAAAAGGGCGTGACATAGGAATATATGCATATACAGCTTACCCTGGGTCCACTTATAGACAGATGTTTTTCAATAAATACATTGGCCCTCTGTATCCACAGGCTTATATTGACATCCAAATGCAGATTAAAAATACAGTATTTTCTATGTGAGTCCGGTATATGGAAGGCCTACTTCTTATATCTGCAGGTTCCACAGGACCGATGTTGGGACTTGTGTATGGGTAGATTTGGGTATCCGAGGGCAGTCCTGGAACCAGTCATCTATGGATACTGAGGGACAACTGTATATTTGCTTATGTCTTCATAAAGAAATTTTGGAAGATTAAATTAAAAGATAAGGAGAAGACAGGTTAGACTTCTCTAAATGTTCCCTTTAAAAAAAAAGTTTTGACATTGGAAACATAAAAATGATTTATATACTATAAAAAAAGAATGACTAAATCCAAAGCAATCTTTAACAGTTAAAACCAAAATGAAACAAATGAACTTTGTGGGATAGCCAAAAGTTGGTGGCACGACCAGATACATAGTTATTATTTCAAGTGACTTTAAGACAGTAAAATTTGACAGAACGTGCCAACTGGGATATGTATATCATAAGGACAAAAAGAACTGCAAATCTTAACCTCCATATCATTAACTATATTCTTAGTAATATTATTATTCTTTTTAAACTATTATATTTACATTGTAGAAAAAAGCAAATATATATGTGAATGTTATTAGGATACAAGATTTTCTATAAATATACTGAGAAATGCAAATATAGAATTAAAGTTAGGTAGAAGTCATGTACTCTGAATTGAAAGTATTTGGATGAATTTATTTTACATATGTACTTATATTTGTGATATTCATATATGATCATGATATATGTATTCATGTATGTGTGTGTATGTATAATATTTTACCTTGATTGTGGTCTCTAAATACCATTTCTCATGAAAAAGAACCAGGACTCCTTAGAGAAATGGCTGATTCCACGTCTGGGACGGGGCATTTATAACATGAGCTTAGAACTTGTACAATAAGCAAGACTGCTTAAGACATGTCATCTTAAAAGGACACAGGAGCCATCTTTAAGGAGCTCCCACAGGCCAAAGCTAGGAAAACTTGAAACACATAAAATATGTTAAAAATCCATGTGTTTATGACAATATTTCAAAAGACAAATCACTGGTCACCTTTGGAGGTTGCTGTGATTTGAACTCAGTATTCTGGCAATTGGTGAAGAATCAATCTTTTATCCTGCCATTCTTTTATGACTATTTCAGAGTAGCCAAATGGTTGATGAGGGAAAGTTTTTTTTAATAGAAGAATTCCAACTAATGGGTGTAGAAAGTGCTAGAACTGGAAAAATTATATTCCAGTTTTAATGAAATTATTGACCTATTTTAGACAATGATTATGAATGCCTGCTAAAGCCATTAGGTGAAAGTATAATGAGGAGCTTGATAGTGGATTAGGCTGAAAACATGAAGTCAGTGATCAATCTCTACTTCGTTAAAGTTGTGACAACCATAGTTTATGTGCTTCCTGGTGTAATGCAATAGAAATTATACATACCATGTCTGGAGTATTCTTATGAGAACAAAATTGAACCTGAATTTAGTCAAGCCTCTAAATCAACGCTGTTTAATAGAATTTTCCTTGATGATCAAAATGTTTCTGTGCTGTCCAGTATAGTAGCCATTAGCAGATCACAGCTATTGAGTACTTGGAATGTGGCTAGTTGAGACTGGTAGACTGAATTTAAAATTTTAATTGTAATTAATTTAAATTTAGCGACATGGGCTAGTAGCTACTGTACTAGACAGCAAAGCTCTATATCTATGACCAGTTTATGAGAAATGAATGGATAGAAGAATCTGTTAGGTGATGCCCTGAAAATGCAATTGGCCAAATTCAGAATTTGGGAAAATCTGCAGATCGGTTTTTAAAATTTTGACAAATATTGTATATAAAACAATGAGTTGAGGATTGATATAGATTAAGGAATTTAAGAGACGTTTAGTGTGTGAACCTTATTTGG
Organism: Daubentonia madagascariensis; assembly: GCA_023783475.1. NCBI lineage: Eukaryota > Metazoa > Chordata > Mammalia > Primates > Daubentoniidae > Daubentonia > Daubentonia madagascariensis. The sequence continues at coordinate 37,136,131 of JAKFHU010000485.1, read as the reverse complement.
ATCCTGATTCAAACAAACCAGCTCTTAAAAAGAAATTCTGTAACGTAATTGAGAAATTTGAGCATGGACCGGTATTAGATATTAAGGAATTGCTAATTCTGTAGGAGTAATAATGTTGTACGTATGTTGAAAGTCTTTTTCTTTAGAGACGTATTCTAAATGAATGTAATAGTGGATACAATGATGTCTAGGCTTTAAATAATCTGTGTGTGGGGAGGGGGCAGGGAAGTAGGGGATAGACGAAACGAGAAGAAGTAAAAGCTGGTTAAGAAGAGAGGTAATGAGTACATGAGTCTTTGTACTATTGTCTAATTTTGTGTATGTTTAACAGTTTCTACAATAAAGTTTTTAAACAGCAGTAGTTCATGTAATTAAAATATATAAAGAATAAAAGGGAATAATTTACTCAAAATTCAGAACGGAGGATATATGTTTGGGAAAGGGCATTGGGCAGGGGAATTCTAAAGTGCTAATAATTCACCTAGGTAGTGGGTATGCAGGTGTTTATATTATTCATATTTAGCTCTGTGTCTTCTTTTCATGCAGTCTTTCATATGTATGGTACATTTCACAATAAAAATTAAGAAGAAAAGAGCTCATTGCTAGTATGTAAGGCCTCTTACAGACCCCAATTCCGGGGGCATGCTTGGACCTCATGGGCTTACAAAGTGGCCAGGTAGCCTCTCTGAGTCTGTTTCCCTCCTAGACCCACTGGTCCCTTTGTTTCTCTTTCCCTTTGCTTGAATGCATCATTGTCCTCTGTTTGAAAATTATCTTCTCTGCTGAGTCATCTGCTTTTAATGGCCTGTGAAGGCTTCTCCCAAATAGTAGGCTGAGCTCCTGACCTGACTAAGGCTCTCCACAGTATGTTTTGGTCTCTGGTACCAACTCCAGATTTCAGAGAAGAGAACTGGACTGGCCTTTGGGCAGATGCTAACCCAAAACCAGTGAGCTATGGTTGGCATAGTATACCTTGGTCTGAAGAACTGCCACCTCCAAGGCTGTGGATGGGAAGTTCTTAAGAAAGGGTTGTAGATACCTCTAATATAGCATCATTGTCTTTAACAGTGAAAGACATAGCATCTTTATCTAAAGCAATGAAAGATTTGAATCACTAGCTCTAGCAATAAAAGATTGGGTATTGGTTAAAGAAAGAATGGGATAGCCTATTGAGATAATGTGCAGCCATTTAAAATTACAATATTGTCCTATTTTTATTAACCCTGAAAAATGTTCATGTAAAATGTTTATTTACATTTGGTATATGTGCTTTCAGAAACACACACACACATATACATATATATACGTATATAAAAATACATACCTATGTGTTTGTATGTATATATGTATAAATATATTCTGAAAAGATATACATCAAAATGTTAACAGTGGTTATTTTAAGTTAGTAGGGTTATGGTTAGTTTCTTATTGTTTTGCTTATCTGTCTTCCTGATTTTTCTACAGTGAATAATGGATTATTTGTATATTAAAAATTTATAAAAAAGAAATAAAATCTGGAAGGGTAGATGCAAAGTGTTTTCTTATCTGTATTTTTTTTTACAATGAATAAAGCATTATTAGTGTAATTTCAAAAAGTTAATTTGAAATAATATGGGTATGTGAAGTCCCGGATTTAAGTTAAAAAGTCAATTATTTTCCAAAAGTCTATTTAAAAATTAGAGCATAAGAGAGAGTGGGCTTGGAAGAAAGTTTATTTTTATAAGCCCTAGAGATCTTGATTGACTTATTTAGGCCAACAAAGTTTGCAGTTAAAAAATCTAGTGCCTGGTTAGAGTATTATGTCAAGAAATACTGTGTCCTTATTAAGAAGTGATTGTCAGTGTACTCTGCATGGATTAGAACACACCTGAAAAAGTTGTTCTAGCTCCGTGGTTTAAAAGGAACCAACTAAGTGGAACAGCAACAAGGCCTGCACGGTCAGAGGCCGGGTGGTGTAGAGACAGCCAGCCTGGGAGAAAGAACTTATGGAAATGTGACAGCAGACTGTAAACATTTGAAAGGGTATTGTGGGGAGGAGTGATCAAAGAATAGAATTTATCAGGAAGCAGATTTCCCTTAGGTCAACACAGGAGAGAACTTTGTATTTGCATTATCTCTCAGTGAAATGGGCCTCTTTATAGAGTGGCAGAGATGGGAACAGCTGATGAGAGCCTTAGACTCAGTTCCTTTCTTGGGAGGAAAATTGGGTGGCAGGAGCTCTAGGTCTTTGGTCTTTCTTTCTTTTTTTTCTTTTTTTTTTTGAGACAGGGTCTTACTCTGTTGCCTGGGCTAGAGTGCAGTGGCACCATCATACCTCACTGCAACCTCCAACTCCTGGGCTCAAGTGATCCTCCTGCCTCAGCCTCCTGAGTAGCTGGGACTACAGGAGTGCACGACCGCTCCTGGCTAATTTTTCTACTTTTTGTAGAGACGGGGTCTCACTCTTGCTCAGGCTGGTCTCCAACTCCTGACCTCAAGCGATCCTCCCACCTCAGCCTCCCAAAGTGCTAAGATTACAGGTGTGAGCCACCATGCCCGGCCTCTAAGGTCTTTCCACCTATGAATTGACCAAAGGAAAAATAGATCTTATTTGCATACAAAAAGTGAGACTAGATTAAGGCTGGATCACAGATATTTGCCTGTCATTTTCACTTTTATTTTGCTACCAAACTCTGACACTTCCAGTGTTTGAGGTTTCCTTAATTAAGTTGTATTTTGTACAGAGAAATGGACAGTTTCTTGCTGTCTTAACTAGAGGGGATTAAATGAGGGGCTACCTAAATGCACTGAACCAAGTGCTATTTGACTGTTCAAGGAAAGGCTAAATGAATAAACTAAGTATCACCCTCAAGTCACAGCTCAGTAAGAGAGGAAAAAAAACCCACGAAGTATCACCCGATGGTTATGAGCACAGCCACCTGGGTTTGAATCCTATCTCTGTGTCTTACCTTACCTGCAAAGTGGCAATGATAATGCCAACATAGGCTTCTTGTGAGATTGGCACATGGCCTTTCTTATGCATTTCACTTCATACTCCTTGAAGGCACCTAGTTATTTAATTATTGGCAAATGAGTGGATAAATAAATGAATGAAATTATAAAAAGCCTTTACCTGAGCTTGCATACCGTTATCTGAAGTTATTGAATGTAGAAGTGATACTCTATACTTTGACACTAAATTCAGTTCATTTAATCCTACATCCCCACTCTGCCCTCTCTGTTCTGCATAATTTAACCATTTGCTTTCTGAGAAATGTGATTCTTAAATGAGGAGTAATTTTGTAGGGACTTGTTTTAGAAAATGACTTATTTTTTAAGAATGGGTTATGACTGAGAATACTTGAATATGGTGACTTGAATAATTTATGTGCTGGGCCTCCTAGAGTATAAAGGTTATGCCCAGAATAGTTTTAGAAAGAGGAAGTTGGTTGAAACTGCTAGATTTTTTTAAAGATACAGGATAATTAAGATTGTGTTCCCATCTCAGATATTGAATTCTTTCTTTCTATGATTTTCTAGAGATTGAAGACCTAGAAAACACCAAGATCACCTCTCCATTGGCCTCTGCCTCTGATCCAGAGCCCTGTTCCTCACCTCACAGGTAGGGATAAGCAACTGCTTTGGATAAAATGCTTCCAGAGGTTTCATCTTCTGAGATAAGGAATTGGCTAAAGAAGTGGGCAGTGACTTTAAGGGGGAAGACAAGTTGAAGTAAAGGGTCTGGATAGTTTTGTCATTAATCAACCCTGAAGTGTGTTGAGGAGGAGTGTCAGAGTTATTTCAGGTTATAAATTTTTCTTTCACTCTCAGAGACTAAAACTGTAGCAGTAGTCTAGTGTAGTGTCCTCATTTATCTTCTCCTGAAGACCATGTTCAAGTGTTAAAACATTTGAAGTAGATCCCAGGTGGTCTTGCAAGAGAATGTATGTTTGGTTTTTATGCATAAATTGCATACACACAGTCACACAATTGGGGGCAGTTTTTTATTATGTAAGTTTTCAGATTGAACCATTATGATGACCTTTAGGTTTTCATTCTTAATTTCCTTCTCTGTCCGTTTCATCCACCCACCATCACTGATATCAGAGTGTATAACAGAAAGGGAAGAGTTGTACTGAGAAATGGAAACCATGAAACATTAATGGAATAATTAATGAAAAGCTGTATTTTGGAAAACTGAGCTAATGGATATTGTAGTCCAACTGATCAGTTCACGGTACAGTTTTGTCCAGTAGAACCGCTGGTCTCCATGCCCCATACAAAATCGATGGCTGGGGGTAGAGGGGGATGTCAAGATATTTTAAAAATCTTTTACTTCTTGAGTTCTATTTAGAAGTTTTTTTCTTCTTACTTTTGTGTGTGAAATGATTCATATGACTAATATAATTATAATATAGTTGATAATAATATAATAGCTATTCTTTATTGAATGTTTCTCTGTAATAATAATAAATTATCTACTTTTTGGGGTTTTGTTTTGTTTTTGAGATGAGGTCTTGCTATGTTGCCCAGGCTGGCCTTGAACTGCTCTGCACAAGTGATTCTCCCACCTTAGGCTCCCGAGCAGCTGAGACTCCTCTTATTCTTTTTTCTTTTTTGAAATAGTTACTTTTATCAGATATTTCTATTTGCTAAATACTATACTAGATGTTAAAATGTATTATCTCATTTAATCCTCATAACAACCCTAATGAAATAAGTATACCTATTTTTTTTTTAAGATGAGGAAAATGAACAGTGAGTTCAATAATTTGCCCAAGTTCGCATAGCTTTAGGTTTGTTCTACTCTATAGCTTATTCTTATAACTAACAATAGAAGGTTTTAAGTTCTATGCTTAGAGCTGCTAAATTACTATTTATAACAATCCTTTTAGAAGGCACAAGGCTTTGATTATTTGAGAAACTTCATACTCTTACCAAGTCCCTGAGGAGAACTCCTTCCCATTCTTCCTGCCACTATCCCATTTCTGTACATGTTGATTCAAAGGATCTTTGAAGGGTAGGTTTTGGCACAGAATTGTTTTATCCTCCTAAGAGTAAATAAATTTTTTTGAGTGAGAAACACATAACATTCTTAGACAAAGGTATGTTTGTTTGTTTTTTAAATATAGTGAGTGAAGAAAAAAATCTAGCAAGTGTGGCTCTTGAAGCTTAGTGCTTATGTTTTGTGTCTATTAGAAATGGAAACAACACAACTTGCTATCTTTTCCAGTGAGGCTGGCCAGTTGGCCAGGCTCTCCTTGCCCTTTAGGGCCTCCCTGCTCCAGGTCAGCACAAACCAGAAGGCTTAAAGTGGAAGTTTTTCCTTTACATGGCTTATCACTGGCATCAAGTGATTAGCAATTTATCTTTCCCAAAATACCCTCTGCCAATTCTGCAGAGCATAAAATGCTAATGTGAATATTAAATTTATGTGGTTGTTTCATATCCTATTTAAAATTTTTTTTAATAAGAGGAACCATATTTGTTCAAAGTAGCATGCACAAAGGCAAAGAATTTAAATTTTAAATGCTACACACAGTAACGTGAGGCTAATGGTTCAGATGAATTCCTCTAGTCTCACTTGTTATAAATAATAGCCTTATCTAAAATTCCTCTTTTGTTCCCAAATAAAAATTAACTTATTCATTTATTCATTGAAAAAAATATTTTTGTTAGCCAGGCATAGTGGCACGTGCCTGTAGTCCCAGCTACATGAGAGGCAGAGGCAAGAAGATCGCTTGAGCCCAGCGGTTGCAGTGAGCTATGACACCATTGCACTCTAGCCCAGGAAACAGAGTGAGACCTTGTCTCAAAAATATATATATATTTTTTGGGTGTTTATTATTTATTCATTCAACAGACATTTGTTGAGAACCTACTATGTACCTGGTACTGTTCTAGGTGCTGAAGATACCACAAATGAACAAAACAGTCCAAGTCACTGCTCTCATGGAACTTACATTCTAGTGGGGGAGGCAGGCAGAAAACAAGTATACATCGTTTTTCATGAATCTTAAGTTGCCAGCAACTGTAAGATGAACTGCTATTTTATGTACCACCAAGAAAGGAAAAAATGCTTAAGACAGAGGGTCTAATAGGAGACCTCCATGTGGAGCTGGGTCACTTAAAAGCTTGCACCTTGAATGAAAAGATAGACAAAGATAGACAGCACGGAAACTTGATTATCTCAAATTTGGTACTGTGTAATGGGAGGGAAAATATCTACTCTGAGAATATGAACCACAAGTCAGTAGTCGTCAGTTTGTTGTCTAAATTCACTCTGTCAGTGTGGTCTAAACAAAACCCTCAAACAGAGAACTTAATTTCAAATCGTCTGAGGTTGGTAGCATTCCTGAGTACTGGCAGAAGCAAATATAAATCTCCTGTGGAAGGACTCAATGTCAGTCCAGGCCCGTGGCAGTTTTAAGACACCATCAATTTTTAAGACAGCCCACCTTACAGTTGTGTTAAAATCTAAAGACCAATGTGCATCTTGAAATCGACAAAATGTGGTTGCTATCATGTCAGGCAGTAATAAATGCAGTGAAGAACAACGAAGCTGGGTCAGGGTGTAAAGAGTGACAGGGCCAGGGAGGGGTGAGCCATTTTATATGAGGGGACTTCAAAAAGTTCATGGGAAAATGGAATTAAAAGATTAAAATATAAACTTTATTTCTCAACATAGGTCCATCAAGTTCAAGACACTTTTGTGAGTGATGATACCAGCCATTTAGTGCATCCCTAAAGAACTGAGGGTCCTGGGAATTTAACCATGTCAGTACAGTCTTCTTAACATTATTAACTGAAGAAAAATAGGTGCCCTTTACAGATTTCTTAAGATCAGGCAACAAAAAGAAGTCAGAAGGAGCCAAATCAGGATAAGATAGATGCCTGATGATTTCCCATCAAAACTCTCACAAAATTGCCCTTGTTTGATGAGAAGAGTGAGCAGGAGCATTGTGGTAGAGAAGGACTCCCTGGTGAAACTTTCCTGGGTGTTTATCTGTTAAAGCTTTGGCTAACTTTCTCAAAACACTGTCATAATAAACAGATGTTATTGTTCTTTGGCCCTCCAGGAAGTCAACAGCAAAATGCCTTGAGCATCCCAAAAAACTGTTGTCTTGACCTTTGCTTTTGACCAGTCTGCTTTTGCTTTGACTGGACCACTCCCACCTCTTAGTAGCCATTGAATTGACTGTGCTTTGTCTTCAGGATCATACTGGTAAAGCCATGTTCCATTTCCTGTTACAATTCTTTGAAGAGATGCTTCAGGATCTGGATCCCACTTGTTTACAATTTCCACTGAAAGCAATGCTCTTGTCTGCAGCTGATCTGCGTGCTATGGTTTTGACACCCATTGAGTACAAAGTTTTCTCAACTGTAATTTTTCAGTCAGAATTGTGTACCAGTTGAGATGTCTATGGTGTTGACTCTTGTTTTTGCTGTTAATCATCACTCCTCTTCAATTAGGACACAAACAAGATTGATTTTTTGCTTGCAAATTGATGTGGATGATCTGCCACTGCAGGCATCATCTTCAACATCATCTTGTCCCTTCTTAAAATGCGTTATCCATTTGTGAACTGCTAATTTGTTTAGGGCATTGTCCCCATAAACTTTTCATAAAACATTAATGATTTCACCGTTCTTCGATCCAGTGTCACCATAAATTTAACGTTTGCTCTTGCTTCAATTTTAGGAGAATTCATGTTGCTCTGATAGGGGCTCTTTTCAAACTGATGTCTTATCCTTCTTAGTGTCTCAAACTAGATCCTGTTAGACATGTTATAACAAGTTAATATGAGTTTATTTTGGTGCAAAAAAATTTTTAAATCCATGTATGTGTTTTCATAACACTCATTTTCCATGAAGTATCTGAAGAAGCCTCTCAGCAGAAACCTGAGAGAAGGAAGCCATAAGTTAACTAGGGAAGAGTATTCTAGACAGAGGCTACAGCAAGTACAAAGACTCTTAATTGGAAGAGTGCTTGGGGTATTTGAGGACTATCAAGGACTCAAGAGGCCACTGTGGCTGGAGTGACCTGGGCAAAGCAGGGATTCAAGGTGATGTCAGAGTACAAAGGGCTTTTGAGTCCCATGTGACAGGGTTGGTTCCGGATGCTGCGCATACAGAGGGAGTAAGACCCAGTCCCTGCCACCAGGCTTATAAACACTCAAGGCTCATAAACACTCAAGAAACAAAAATGAACTGTAATTTCTGGGTTTAAGAGCATTAACTTAGGCTCATGGCCTAGACCAATTTACAATTTATACTGGATTACCTAAGTGACCCTATAAAAACCAACAGTATCCCACATCTCTGATTCTCATAGTAATCACCTCTTATTTGTTCTGAGCTAGGTTGGAGTGATTTGGATATTCCAAAAGATGGCTGTTTTATCTGAAGAAGAGGTAATTTATAAACTAGGAGTGATTTTTCTTGTTTATGTTAGAAAGAAAGAGAGAAAAAAACTAATAAACTCTAAAATAAAGCCCCTTCTGCTTCCCCCGTGAGATTTATAGTACCGTTTCCCAGTCCTTTACTCAGCCTCTCTGAGGAAACACTGTCCTAAAGCAGGGATTTTCAAACCTTTACACTCTTAAAAATTATTGAAGATTCCAAAGAATTTTTGTTTATGTGGGTTATATCTATCAATATTTACTATATTAGAAATTAAAACTGAAAAATTAGAATATAGAGTTATTCATTTTAAAACAATAATGAACTCATTCCATGCTAGTATAAATAGCATGTGTTTAATTAAAAACAACTGATTTCCAAAGCAAATAATGTAGTGAGAAGAGAGACATTGTAAATCTCTTTGATGTCAGGCTTAGTAAAAGACAATTGGATTTTCATCTCTGCTTCTGGATTCATTCCATTGAGATAGCACATGTCATACAGTTTCTGGAAAATTCTACTGCACACTCTTGAGAAAATGAGAATGAGAAGGGGGAGATACAATATATTTTAGTATTATTATGAAAAAGTTTGGACTTCACAGACCTCCCTGAAGGGTCCTAAGGACCCCAAGGGTCCCTGGACCATACTTTGATAACTGCTGCTCAAAAAAATCCATGTCACCTTTTATTGGCAACAAATTTCCAAAAGGCCTGGGATATTGTGCTATAGCCCTGGCACTTAACTCATTTTCTAGTCTCTCTGAAGCCAGAGGAAATGGAAGAGAGCGTAAATCATTCCCTTGCCTCTTTGAAATCAGCTATTCACATGGTTGTGTTTTAAGTCATTGGGATAGTTGATTAATGTGCTTAAAAAGTGAGAGAAAGTGAATAGGTCTATCAGTGAACTGGAATAGGGTATGAAATGGAACTGCTGAAAGACTTTGCCCCTGGGATAACTGTAGAGTAGAGTGCCTTGCTGATAGTTTGCACTTCCTTTGTTTTGGTGATCAATCTCTGGCTTTTGAGGCCTGCTCCCTTTGCTTCTATCTAGTGGTTTTGTGAGTAGAACCTAATTGGAATTCTAACTCTACTTTTGTTGAAATTCTGTGTGGAGCAAATGATGTTCCCCAGAGAGGAATGAAGTTGAACTCACAGTAGCAGAGAGTAGAATTGTGGTTAGTACGGGTCGGGGGTGGGATGGGGAGATGTTGGTCAAATGGTACAAGGATTCAGTTAGGAGGAATAAGTTCTGGAGATCTTTGCATAGCATGATGACTATAGTTAATAATAATGTATTGTGTACTTGAAAATTGCTAAGAGATTTTAAACATTCTCACCACAACAAAATAAGTATGTGAAATGACAAATAGGTATATTAATTAGCTCAATGTAATAATTTAACAATGTATTTATAACAAAACAGCACATTGTACACCATAAATATATATATGCAATTTTTATTTGTCAACTAAAATAAATAAATGAAACAACCACAACAAAGAAAACCAGACCTGCAGTCCATCTCAGGTGACTGAGCTATGTGATTTTTTTTCATGGTTGTCAGATTCCTAGGACCTGGCTTTGTCAGTCCGTGTGACTTTAGACATTGTCACTGCTTTACTGTGGGCCAATTCAGCCCTGGACAGTGGTCTGCTAAAGTGACAATAGACCTAAATGCCAGGGGAAAGGAGGGGTGGGGGGTGTCCTTTGAATGTTGTTTTATTTCAGAGTTTTTCCAGAATGATTGCGCCTTTTCAAAGAGCCCTAGAATTGACATGATCTCTTCCTCTGAGAGGCCACAGATGGTATCTCCAGTGAGTAAGGATGCCACGGAAGATCTGCAGAAAGCAGCTAGTGCCTTGGAGGCTCAGGCATTGGTGGAACAGGATTTGCTGCCTACAGACCAGGCCCAGGTCCTCAACGAGGTAGGGAGCATATTCTGGCCATCTTGTAAAAGGAGGAGTTTGTGGCACCAGAATGTAGATATGTAATGGATGGGTTGGAATTAGAAACCACTGTGAGGATGGCTCCCAGAATTCCCTCTATACTCCCTTTAGGCCATCTCATTTTTAATTATTTGGAGAATGATTATTTGTATCTCCTGCAGGGCCCATCGTTGTGCTAGTACCCAGCAGTAGGCACCTATTCAAAAAATGAAGGTTAGAATACATGTTCAGTTGTTCCCTAAAATCCTTTTGATGTGAGGAGCCTGAAGTCATTGGGCAATGTTTTAGTTTTAACTTTTCTTGTGGTAGATCTACTCAGTATTAATGGTAAAGATTTTGTACAAGTGGTATTAATAGCAGTGGTCCCCCTGCCATGGAGGTATGGGAGGTAGGGGTTGTTTGTATCATTATTAGCATATGTATTATAATAACAATTGATATTAGTGACAATTAATAATTAGTGACAATTAAGACATCGCCAAGCATTATAATTACGTTTGTATAATGCTTTATAGTTACAAGCATCTTTATCCACCACACTTCATTTATTCTTAAAAACAACCTTGTGAGCTAGGTCCCATTGTGTCCCCATTTAACAAATGAGGAAACTGAGACTAAGCTATTAGTGACTTTACTAAGGCTATGCAGCTAATATGTTGCAAACTAAATCCTTTGTTTAGCATTTTGGAAAAGAGGATTCATTTAAGCACACTAGCCAAAGTCTGATTTACTTCATTTAGTGCTAGAGATGAGAACTAGAGGCTTATTCTTTGGAAACAGATATTGTGAGGATACAGCCTGGAAGGATTACAAATTTTATTTATTTATTTCTCAAAAATACAATTCCAACCTCTTAATTGGGTTGCTGACTCACTGATATGCTCTTCCCTGTGGGCAGTTGGTATACATTTCTTGTTGAGTTGCCTGCCGACTGTTTGGAGAAGGGGCAGGAAATTAAGGCATAGTAGCATGAAACCAGGAACACTAATCTAAGTGATTTGAAGGGACACCCACCAGGAGAGATTGCAGGCTCCTGCATGGGTTAGTGGGGGCTTTGAGTATCAAATGCCAGTTGTATTCTTCCATGCAGGTCAAACCTCTGACAGCAAATGTACTATTTAAATGCAAGTCCTGGGGCTAGTCTAAGGTGAAATTGTGATTATTTATAGAACACTGTTAGTGATGTAGAGGCTGAGACAACCTGTAGCCTGAGGTGGCCATGGATAAGAGAGGGAAAGAGAGAGAGAGAGAGAGAGAGAGACTATAAACCAGATTCTCTCTCTGTAGTGCCTTGGAGAATTGATTGACGGTGACGTAGAAGTAACCCGTGAGTGGGAATTGTAGCAGAAGGATGTGTGGCAGAGTGGGAGTTGAACTAAACCACAGATACAAGAGCTGTCATGAGTGGAGCCACAGGGAGGTACTGTGCAGGTGAGGCAAGACCAAGGCAAGGCCCAGAAATACCACTGATACAAAAGGCAGTAGCAAGCTGGGAGGATGTTTGTGGGCCAGGATTTTATAAGGGGTCTGAAGTGGGAAAGGTGCTAGAGGTAGGAAAAAACAAGAAAGAATCTTTAAACCAGGGAACATTTTGGCAGCGTTAAAAAAATTGGTAGAATGTACTAGCAACTTGTACTTGGAAGAAAGAGAAGGAATGTTGACTAGCATGTGAAGCTTTGAGTTGGGGTAGTAGAGGTGATAGAATGGGGAGGGGGGAGGCAGTCTTCATTTGGAAAAGGGCTAATTGGAATCTGCCACTCCAATATGTCTTATAACCAGAGTTCTGTTGTGCAGATGGCCAAGTATCAGGTTCCACAAAGGTCTGGGGACATCGTTATGATCCAGTCTGAGCATACAGGAACTATAGATGTTCTTTCAGCTGATTTGGAATCTGCAGATCTTCTGGGGGACCACAGGAAAGGTGAGATCTTTGGGAGTATAGAAGGTGGGTTTTCTGTTTCAATAGATATGTAAAGAAAGACAGGCAGACAGAAGGAATGTAAGAAAATGACTTGTGAAAGGAAGTCAGAGAAGCCAGTAGAAAGAGTGTCTTTGTACCAACCTCCCCAGCAAAATGGCATTTCCTTGTGGTTTCTCACTAGTAAGCTGCCTGTCCTTTCAGTTTCACCACCTCTGATGGCTCCTCCATGCATCTGGACCTTTGCCAAGGTGAAGGAATTCAAAAGCAAGCTGGGCAAAGAGAAGAACAGCCGTCTGGTGGTGAAGCGCGGCGAGGTGGTGACCATCCGGGTACCTACCCACCCAGAGGGGAAGCGTGTCTGCTGGGAGTTTGCAACTGATGACTATGACATTGGCTTTGGAGTTTATTTTGACTGGACCCCTGTAACCAGCACTGACATAACTGTGCAGGTCAGTGATTCCAGTGAGGACGAGGATGAAGAAGAGGAAGAGGAGGAGGAGATTGAAGGTAAATTTAAGTTTAACATAACTTACAGTTTTCTTTTTTGGCTCAATCTAATTTCTGGTGACCACTTCCTGGGTTGTACTAGTCATCCTCTTTCTTAGAATGCAGATGAGGAATCCAGCAGCATTGTGGGTGAGGAATTCAGCATCGTAAGCTCAGTTGAGTGCAGGCCAAAGCCAGACCCTCAGAGAACATTCTGGTGGAGTTGGTATTGGTGCCTTATTTGAAAGCTTATTTCCTTTAATCAGTACCTCATTGTTTTCCCAACATCTCCGTGGGGACAGGGATGGGGCGGAGGCAGGGAGAGGGGTGAGTCGGTGCTGCTAGATATAGAGGCAGGGTTTTTCAGATTGCATATGAACCTGAGATTATCTTACATGTCTCTCTTAGTTTTGGGGATATTTATTCTTGGCCTGGAACCAAACCAAGTAATTACAATTTGCTAAAGGTCTCCATTCTCTCCCTACTCCAAACTATCTTAGCTTGGTGACTACTGGTTACTTCTTTACTTCATGCCCAGAGCAGTTTTAAAAGTGGTTTCTGTGCTCCAGTCTACTCAGGGATGGCCCAGAGGCATTTTTTGGGGTACTGTAAGAATAGGTTCTAAGCATTAGTCTTATTCCTTGATTTTCTTATATAATCTTAAAATCAGTCCCTTATTATTTGAGCCCAGGAGTTTGAGGTTACAGTGAGCTATGATTGTGCCACTGCACTACAGCCTGGGTGACAGAGTCCCCATCTGTAAAAATAAAATAAAATAAAATAAAAATAAAAATAGATCCCTAACTTGCTTTTTCCTAGAAAAACAAGTCTGGGGTGGGTGAAGTGGCTCATGCCTGTAATCCTAGCACTCTGGGAGGCCAAGATGGGAGGATTGCTTGAGGCCAGGAATTCAAGACCAGCCTGAGCAAGAGCAAGACCCTGTCTCTATAAAAAAAATAGAAAAATTAGTTGGGAATGGTGGCATGTGCCTGTAGTCCCAGCTACTTGGGAGGCTGAGGCAGGAGAATCGCTTGAGCCTGGGAGTTCTAGGCTTCAGTGGGCTATGATGACGCCACTGCACTCCAGCCCGGCAACAGAGCAAGACTCTGTCTCAAAAAAAATAAATAAATAAAAGAAAGAAAAATTAGCTGGGCATAGTGGCGTGCACCTGTAGTCCCAGCTAATTGGGAGGCTGAGGGAGGAGGGTTGCTGGAGCCCAGGAGTTTCAGGTTGCAGTGAGCTATGATTATGTCATTGCAATATAGCCTGGATGACAGAGTGAGACTCTGTTTCAAAAAAAAAAAGAAAAGAAAAGCAAGTCTGCAGGGAGACCTACAGGTGTTTAGGAAAGAGGAGAACCTCATATCTTATTTGGTGGAAGCCTAGTAGAAGTGTTAGGGTCACTCTGTATAGCATGTTTATCTGCATTTCCTACCTCTGTTAGCTAGTCCTTTTACCTATTGAATATAAAGATGTCAAGATCTTTCCTTCTAAATATCTCTTTCTCCCCTCAGAAATGTCCAGACACTTCTGGAACTAGGAAGGCTCCTATCAGGCTAAATCATTGTTTCTCAATGGAGAATTGTTGGCATTTCTTTGTTGTGTAGGTATTATCCTGATTTTCGCACTCTTGGACCCTTGGGTACTAAATGCCAATATCACCTAGCAGTCACTGTGATGGCCCGAAAGATCACCAGACATGTCCAGATGCCTTTAGGTGGGCAACAGCTTCCCCACTTCGTGAAAGCCACTGGGTTACCTGGTCCTTCTTCTCACCTTCAGGTAGGACTTATTCAGTCTCTGAACTCATATCCAAACACTCTGCCATTTTGCTCATGCAGAACCTGTTCCAGTTGGAGATGTGGAGAGAGGCTCCAGGAGCTCCCTGCGGGGTCGCTATGGGGAGGTCATGCCTGTGTACCGGCGGGACAGCCACCGAGATGTGCAGGCTGGCAGCCATGACTACCCTGGTGAGGGCATCTACCTGCTCAAGTTTGACAACTCCTACTCCCTGCTACGCAACAAGACTCTCTACTTCCACATCTACTACACTAGCTGAAGGACTGCTGGGAGAGGGGGCAGGCTGTATTTGCTGGCTGAAGCAGGCTGCCAGCTGGTGCCTCTTATTTGGGATAGGCAAGAGCTAAAAGTTTAGCATGAGGCTCCTGAGCCTCATGGCCTGTCTGGCATGCCTGACTGTTGACCCTACGTAGCTTTTTCCCCTTGTTGGCTTCTGCAGGTGGTGGTGTAGTGCCCCTGTTCTGTGGTACCTGACTCATGCTCTTCTTTCTTCAGACTCCAGCAAAATCCCTCTGTGAAGGCACCTATTAGGCACAAGCCTAAAAGGAAGTAGAATGTTGCCTTTTAAAAATAGTTTTGTTTTGGTACAAGGTTTATCATTCAGATCGCTGCTGTCTCCTCTCCTAGAGCTTATTGCTGATGCATTTAATAGTACCCACTCTCTTTACTTTTTGAGGTGCCAGAAGAGGGAAAAGCACATTGTCCATGAAGGAGCCCAGTCTCTTGGATGGAGAAGGCTCTGTCCAGCCTCTTACCACTGCCATATTCCTGCCTGCTGGTTATTCTTGGTCTGTGCATAGGCTAGGAGACCTCACTGCCTTTGGAGGGATATTATTATTCCTGATGGTTAGACACCTCCTCTTTTCTCTTTCCTAAGTCTTTGTTTTTGCCATTACAGCAAGAACTTTGATGCAATCTAAAGTGATGATCAATGTAACCCAAGATCTTCTGGGAAGAAAAACTGCCTCTATTACTTCCTGTTCCAAGAGCTAGTTTCCCTTCCCATGGGGACTGGTGGTCAAATCAGATAGGGTAGAAATTAGGTACTGAGTTGATCTCAGAACCCACATCTTTGAAAGTCGTGTTATTAATTAATTATTTCTTTGTATAATCAAAGAAGGAAGGGTATCATTTGTGAGAGAAGATTTTTAAAAAAAACACTCCAGATTCCCCACCACTTTTTTTTTTTGTCTTTAGAGTAGGAGTGTTATTTAGAAATCTTGCTTTGGAACCAAATGCAGTGAAACCCAATCAGGTTTCCAGAGTTTCTGGATTTAGGTTTCTTGCATTGAGGGCTTAAAGCTTTTGGTGTTCAAAGTCCCTTAGGAAAGATGATAATGAAGCTTCACTGTTGCTGCTGATTGTATTTGTTCTTTACTGACCAAAGCTTGCATTTCCCTGGTGACAGCCTTTCCCATTCTACTAACTCTGAGGCCCAGGAGGGCCACATAGTGCAGGTGGTGCTGCAGCCAGTGGTCACCAGAGCACGAGGTGCCAGGCCTCAGGTGGAGAAGGAGAATGAAATGAGCTGGGACCTCAGCAGTCATCTGTCTCTTCTTGTTCCTTAGTCCTTAGTCTGTTACTGCCTTCAGATTTTGAGGAATAATTAGATTTATTTATTACTTTATTTATTTTTTTAAGCACATTTCATTTTGCCTTTGAAACAGTTTCCATCTGTTTCTCAGAAGGCTTCCCATCTGTTCTGAGCCACTGAGGCCACCTCTTCTATGGAGTTAAAGATGATAATTGTCAGAGAATTTGGGAAGTGATGCCGTTCCATTTCTGCAGGTCAGTACTGTGATGCTTGGGGAGGAGTCTGCGCCTTCAGAGATGGGGGATGCCAATCCACCCTGTGTTTAGGGTGCAGCCCAGCATTCCTTGGCAGAAATTCTAAGTTGTGAGGGATCTGCCCATTTGCTGGGGATTGAGAGCAAAGGAATTGCCTAGCCAATCAGAGACATCCTGTGATTCCAGGATTTTAAAGTCCTTTGTCTCCTCTGAGGAGTCACCATCTTCATGATGCTTCCTTTGGCTCAGTCCTTCTTTGTGTGGATGCCTCACGCCAAGCCTCTCCTCCCTACAGCATCAGTAACTCGAAGAACAGGACTCCTCCCAGTAGGTCCGCAGTAGCATCTATATCACGAACGAAGGGCAATACACCCTGTCCCTTCTGTTCCCCTGGGAGCAAAGCCCTATGTAGGATAGGATGTTGTGGATTGCCACAGCATTCCCATTCTCTGAGCAGCCATCATACCTCCATTATTTTATATTTGCAAATGCATTTTGTAGAGGATTACACTGGCCAAAATTTCTATACGTTGTAAGAAGTTATTTTAGCGACTGTCTATTTAGGCAGTGAAAAGCAAACTTGCCGCTTATCATCCCATCAGATAGCTGAGCTTTTATCATTGAAGTTGATCATGCCTTAGCTAATTGAATATAATCTTTGTAAAATAATTTTCTACTGAGCTATTTTCTAGTCAGCTAAAGGCTTATTTTTCCTGTTTTTATTAACTTCTGACTTTCTCAAAATGGAGCTGTCAGGCCAGACATAGCAAACTCCCAAGGATAACACTTATTCACTTATTATTTATGACTTATTTTTGTCATGAGATTTTCTTTGCTTATTCCCTTGGAATCCTACTTCTGTTGCATCAGGGAAGCCTGAGGGACTTATTCCCCTTGCCTCTATGTGCCCATTATTGTCAGGTCACTTTTCAAGTCCTGGGTGTTGTTACATTTCATTCCATACTGGTTTTATGCCAACAGTCAGGGTTTCTTAGTTCCATTATCACAAAATAACTAAATGAAGATATTTTCACTGTCTAATTCATTCACTATTCTCATATTAAATTTCTGAAAGAATTGAACTTTAGGGACAAAATCTTATACTGAAGCACAGGTAATTACTGAGAACTCATAATCCAGCAAATTCTAAGAGGTGGTCATTTCCTCAGTCCCTCCCTGTCCAAGTTTATAGAACCAAACAATGAAATGAAAAGCATTTGCTTTCACCCTCACCCTGTTCTCTAGAGCACAAAAAATATTAACAAACAATTGAAAGAAAGTGCTGCATAGTAGGGGAGAGATTAGAATTCTCTATACAGAATGGCTAAGTTCTTAAATTTCTTCAGTTTGTTTAGTTTTACTATTTTGTTGAGAGAGAGGGCTTTTAGAAAGGAAGGGACTGTTTAAAGTGTTACTTTTCCCAGTGTTTTATTGTGAAAAATTTTCAGCAAACAGAAAACTTAAAAAGAAGTAAACACACACACACACACACACATCAATTTTAAAATTATAAACTGCCAGTGTTTAAATAAGATGATGCTAATATTCTGTTCCTTTTGACAAATGTCTAGTTAGAGAATGTTCCCGACACAGACAATATCAGTGCTCCTATGTCAGAGAGTCCCTGATTTTAAGCAGACCTGTTTCATTCAACATGGGTTACCTGGGAGGTGGTCTTCATAAAAATGTTTTTTGGTCTCCATCTTTCAGAATTCGTGCTGTATTTCCCTCTTCCCTCAGGCCATGATTTCTGCTATTTTTCTCTCTAACTGGTATGTCAATGAGGGGTAACTGTGAAGCTGCTCTGGAAGGACTGTATTCTAATCTCTTGCTTTATGACTCATCCTCAGGACTATGAAATTAAAACACAATCCTCAGATAACATGTAGCTTTATAATAGAAGTAGGTAACAATTTGAAATTAGAACATTCTTAGTTATTTTTTTCTTAATGAATTGATTCATGCACTTTAAAAAAATATTTTTGTCTGTTATTTAGGAAAGAAAAACTCAGACTTTTTAAAGAGTGTATATTGTCCCATTATAATATATGTATGGAAGAGTTAAATCTGAAATCTGTCTTATATTAATCAGTGGGATTAGATATTATTATAAAACTTATAGCCTATACAAAATATCTGAGTTTAAGTTTTTGATGAGCCCTACCCAGTCCTTCTTGGAGAGAATTAGGTGAAACCTAAACCCTAAAGTCTGTTTTTATACTTATTTTTTAAGACCACTTCTTTGCAAAAGGTTGCCTTTTAACCCCAGAGTCTGTGGTTCTAAGGTGTGGCATTGAGTGACTCTAATATTTACACAAAAAACTATTGTTTTAGGGGAGTGAGGGAGGGGCGTCAGTGAAACAGTTCTGTGCTGCTTGAAAACAGCCTTTTTAAATTGATAGCAATGAGTGAAAACAAAAAAATTAGGGGGTGGAGGTGGGGGCATGGGGGAGGGGAGAGCAAAGCTATCGAATATATCCTGGAATTTTGCTCAGAAATCACTGCTCCCTCTGTAGTGTTGCATTGTCCCTGCTTGAACCAGGAAGGCCACACAAAGCCCCTCCTGTTTGAATTCCTTGTCTCTAAGCTGAGAAAACACAATTTATTGCCTAAAGCCTGTGATAGTGGGCTCATTTACAAATAGTCATTCCTCACAAACTAAGTCCAAAGGCAAGACACTGGCTTTGAAATTATTTGTAGTCCTGGTCACAATTGATCTGATTTCTATTATATGTACCTTGATTTCTTTTAGGCCCCAGGCTTGCCGGCCAGAATTAATGTCATAGCTTTTCTTCATTCTAAGATCTGATGAAAAGGTGCCCTAGAAATCTAGAGATACTTCTCTATTAAATTCCATGATTTTCTATCATTTTAAGCAGGTATTTTTGGCTTAAGCAGGTATTTTTGGCTTATCTGGGAGTAAAATAATATATATGAATTGAGTTACAGAGGACAAACTGTATTTTCTAAAATTCTGATAAAGAGTCATGAACCATTCTGAAGTTTTAGTTTGAAATATTACAGCATATAATATTCCTGAAGAGCCCTTAATTCGCAGTTTAAGGGGCTCTCTTTCTGAACTCTCTTTATCACTCAGGGTTGAAAAGCCTAGTCTGTAAAGTTCCTTGCTGTTGATTGTTATTGTTGCTTCTTAGGTTCAGGCTGAGAATAATCTGGAAAACACTGTCTTAATTCCTTCTCTCATGTCCTAAACAATACATTTTTACTAAGAAATTCCATATTAAAAACCCTATTCATGTCTATTTCTGAGATTATTATCCCATAAATGAATTAGCTTTCATTTAATCAAGCTCATTTATTTCAATTTAGCCATGTTAAAGAGCAAGTAAAGTCTGGAGAAAGCAATCCTGTAACCCATGACCCTGGTATACCCATTTTACCTTAATAATAATGGGAAGTGAGCCAGGTAAGGTGGCGTGCACCTGTGGTCAGTCCCAGCTACGTGGGAGGCTGAGGTGGAAGGATCATTTGAGCCCAGGAGTTCTAGGCCAGCCTGTGCAACATAGTGAGACATTGTCTCTAAAAATAAATAATTGATGAAGTAAATAAATGAATGAATGAATGAATGGATGGATGGATGGAAGTGTTTTGAAATTCCCAGGAGAAAGCTGGTTTGTAATCCAAGCCAGGGACTATAAGAAAGCCAGACTTTGGGTAAGGATAATTGGAATAGAGGGAATTGCTTGAAGATTTCCTAAACTATCTTATGCCAGTTAGCTTATATTTCTGAAGGGCCTTCTTTGGTGCCATGCACTCAGATCAATCAGTTGACTGAAAGATGATCTTGTTTTCTTGGTAAATATTTAAGCAGTTGGCAACCATGAAGACATTCTTTCCTTACTGTTCTATATCATGCACTGATGCTGACATTACAAAAAGGGGTCTAGAAGGGAAACCATGTCACAGTTTTGTCTTTGTCTTTAAACAAAAATATCCCAGCTAATCATTTATTTTACATGTTCCCTATCATGAGAAATGCTGTTAACGTCTTATCTCCTATGATTTCTAAGTTAAAGAGCTCTGTACCAAATTGTTACTTAATTCTTATGTCCTGCTGAGTTGTTTTTCTTTTAAAATACCATATTTTATCACCTTGTGGCCCTGAACGTGTTGCTGTGGTACACTGATGATCCTGAGCTATGGTTCTTTAAATAGCTCAGTTCTTGTGTTTTTATATTATGTAAGTTTTGTGATGCTTTTGTGCATTGTTTGTCTTCTCTTCCAAGTTTTGAAATCTGTCATAAATAAACTTTTTCACTGTGCACCTGGAACAACCGAGTTGTATCTTAATGAACTTGATTTACATTTTAAATTCTTTGTCTTTTATCTCTCCTCTTTATCTTAAAAGGAAAAGTATTCAATAAATACTTGTAAATTATTTATAATTGATTAAGATTATAAAAATTAAGAGAAATTAAAAATTAAGAAAAAGTTAAGAATAAGATTAATAATAGATCTTTCATCTGCATTTAAATTCATGGCAGAATATTATGAAATGGGAGCTGGGTTTGGGAAAATTGGGTTTATAGTGATGATTAATAAATAGAACATTGAGTTTTATGTCAGTATTTGGTCCCCAAGAATGCTCATTTTCCCATGAACATACTCTGTTCCAATTTGGAACAAGTACTTTGGACACCAAACTAATCATTAACATAATCTAAGTGATATTAATTGAGCCTGTTTTCATTTACAAAAATGACACCATAACCTATCTTTGACATCTTTTAAAACACTGCCTCTCCACATGCCTGGTGTCTGTTATAGAATGAGAAGGACTTACATCTGAGCAGGGGATGGGGGGGCATTTAAATATTTTCTTCAGTGATATCTGTGATTCTAAGATAAGCCTGTTAGATCATTCTCTGCTTTCCTTTGCAACATATTTTAGAGCCTGAAGTATAAAGGAGGAAGGGATCTGAAATAATTGTGAGTTAAATTAATGTAATCTGCCCACTAAACTACACCACAGCTAACAATAAAAAGCCCAGGCCGATTACATGTAGCTAGGGATCATTAAAGATTCACGCTTGGGTATGCTGAATATATGTCACTGATAGCACATAATATATTTAAGATTATTTTTTAACTTTGAAAAGCACTCATATCTGTCATATCATTGACCTTGACATAGCTCAGGATTATATAAGTAGTTCCCAAATTGCACCTCTTGACATTCAGCTTTGATGTTGTTTAACACATATAGTCCTAGCTTAAACTCAGTAGCTATCCTTAGTTCTACGTATTCTCCCAAAGTAGAATGATGCTTGCTTATGACCTTGGAATCAAAAGCTCAATAAGTGTTTGCTTTGGCAGCACATATACTAAAATGGGAACGATACAGAGAAGATTAGCATGGCCCCTGCGCAAGAGTAACACAAAAATTTGTGAAGTGTTCCGTATTTTTAAAAAATTTTTAAAAATTAAAAAAATTAAATGATAAAAAAAATTTTTTAAAAAGCTAAATAAGTTACATTTAAAATTTAGAACTTGATGTGGTGGCACACACCTGTAGTCTCAGCTACTCAGGAGACTGAGGCAGGAGGATCCCTTGAGCCCAGGAGTTCAAGACCAGCCAGGGCAACATAGCAAGATCCTGTCTCTACAAAAAAAAAAAAAAAAACTTAGGAGGAGCCAATGAGTTTATCCTATAAATATGCATATCTACCTGTTTATCTAATAAATTTACCACTTTCCTTCATGGATATGTGAAATTTCTTTGAAACAAAATCCTGTATTTTTTGCTTTGTTCTTAAAGTATTTCCTGGCAGCAGCTTCCTCCTGCTTTCCTCCTTCTGAAGTATTTGCCGGGACTTACTACTTACATAGAGTTGGAAGACCTTCAAATCTAATTACCAGTATTCAGCCACTCCCACAATAGGCAGACAGCATATCAGGGTCAGGTGTCTGCTGGTTGTCTTTCACATGTCTGACCACTGATGCGGAAATAAGCACTTGACTTATTTTTTGAGCGAAGCCCCTACTGGAAAATGTCCCCCCAAAAGGTTATGGTCTTTCTTTTGGTTTCAATGTTTATGTCTCCTCCAAAATTCATGTTGAAACTTAATCCTCAACGCAACAGTATTAAGGTGTGGGGCCTTTAGGAGGTAAATTAGACAATAAGTGTTCTGCCTTCATGAATAGATTAGTGCCTTATAGAAGGATTAGCCCTTTTTTGCCCTTACGTCCCTTTTGCCACATGAGGACACAGCGCTCATGGCCACCATCTTGGAAACAGACTTGGCCCTCACCAGACACTGATCAGCTGCTGCCTTGATCTTGGACTTCACATCCTCCAGAACTGTGAGAAAATAAATATTTGTTATTTATAAACTACCCAGTCTCAGGTATTTTGTTATAACAGCATAAGACTTTCTTGGATTCGGAGATACATCTAACCCCTGAAAATAAGAATTTATTTGCAGACTTGAGGAAGTTGCTAAGAAGGTAGTTTTCAAAACCCTTTATAGAAGCTTAATTATCACTAAGCCTTGGAGCCATTTGGTCTGACCTCTAGAGAAAAGTCTACACACCTAGGGAAGTGTTTGCTCCTTCGTGATCTTCTAGGGACCCCAAAAGAGGAGTTACAGGAGGATAGATATTCGGCGGGGGGTGGGAGAGGGTAGCTAGCCACAGGTGTACATGAAGGACATCTTTCAATTTAACACCCATTTATGGAGCAAGGCTGGTGAGGTTGCATGGTACTGGGATAACAGAAGTAGGTCAGGAGCCCAGCCCTAGAGGAGCTTGAGGGAATTCTGCTCTCATGCTGGGGAGATGGTTTAGAAGTGCTACATTCTCTTTCTCCCTGGCCCACAGCTAAGTTCCCTGGAGAATAGAGAAGGGGGTTATCCTCTCTTCCATGTAGCCATGTAGTCCCAGATCCCTAGAGGAGGGTTCCTGTGGGGTGGGGCTGAAACTGGGAAAATCTCAGGTCTCCCCATTCCTAAATAGCAGAGCAACTGACCGTGTTGATGACCTGGACTCCATGGAGGCCCAGGGCCGGAAACACAAGACAGCCTCACTCTGACTCAAAACTGCAGGCCTAGGGACCAGAGACACTGCTCCTCCTCTCTTGTGAGCTGCGCCATCCAGTGAGGCCAGGACCTCTCTCACCCACTGCCCACCCTAAGCCCACTCCTTTTCCATCCCTCAGTTGATCCTGAGTGGTGGCTTCTCTGGGCCTACCTTTTCTGCAGCTCTCTCAATTCCATCTCCCCAGCTTCCCGGCCTCCCTCACAGCCCATCTCCAAAGCCCAGAGGAGATACCAGAAGATCTGTGGTAGGCCTCGGAGAGCTGAGGCTCTCTCTTTGGTTCTGGGTGAAGAGGGAGGCAAGAATGGTTCCCAGCCCTGGACTCGGGACCAGTTTGTATTGCTATGGACCATGTGGAGAGCTTCCATGTCACAGGTTCTAGCTTTAAAATACAAAAATCTCTTTTGCAAAGTCATCATGAGATAAGGAGATGGACTACTGTCCTCCTAAAGCCAATGTAGCTGAGACCCAGAAAGGTTTGGCCACTTCCTCTGGGTGGTGCACGTAATTGATGGATCCCCACAAAAGCCCAGCACTTTCCAGGTGAGTCACCTCAAAGGAGCCTGGAGTGAGTTTCTTTAGCTTGGACACATTTCTGTTTTTGTGGGGAAGGACAGGTTTGTCTGGGTTTGGGGGAAAACAAGATGAGGAAGGACGG
The DNA here is from genome assembly GCA_023783475.1 of Daubentonia madagascariensis. Lineage (NCBI taxonomy): Eukaryota > Metazoa > Chordata > Mammalia > Primates > Daubentoniidae > Daubentonia > Daubentonia madagascariensis. Next base: position 37,112,092 of record JAKFHU010000485.1, on the reverse strand, counting down.
TGTGATGGTTAATTTCATGTGTCAACCTGACTGGGCCTCGGGGCACCAGATTCAACATTGTTCCTGATGAGTCTGTGAGGGTGTTTCTGATGAGATCAGCATTTGGATCAATGGTCTTGGAAAGCTGACTGCCCTCCCCAGTGTGGGTGGGCACCATCCAGTCTATTGAAGGCCTGAATAGAACAAAAGGGGGAGGAAGGAGGAACCTGCCCCTTGTTTTCCTGCCTCACTTGAGCTGGGCCATTTCATTTCATCTTCTCTGGCCCTTGGATCAGAATCTCTACCATTGGCTTTCCTGGTTTTCAGACCTTTGGACTTGACTGAATTACACCACCAGCTTTTCTGGGTCTTCAGTTTGCAGATGGCAGACTGTGGAACTTCTCAGCCTCTGTAATCATGTGATCCAATTCTGTCAGGTCCGGCCTCTTGGCGGACTGTTGTCCTGGTTCTTTGGTTCCTTGCTTGGAAAATGCACAAGCAGGGCTGGTGTGATGGAGTAAACACAGATAGGAAGCAATTCCACACAAACAGCTTTTATTGCAGGAAAAAGGGGAGCTATACAAAGCAAGAGAACGTTCCAGAGAGGAACGGGTCAGTCTCCACGAGTGGAGAAAGACATTGAGGACTCCCAGGTGGTTTCCTTTTATTGGCCTGGTCCAGGGGAGGGCTTATAGGAAGTGTGGGATGTTACCAGATGGTTGATATACATGATTGATAGGTGGTCTTATAACAAAGTTGCAGCTCCACAGGTGTGTATGCCTCATAACCTCAAGTTCCTGCTCTTTGTGGTTGTTAGCTGCATTTTCCTGCAGTGCCTTCCCCCAGCTTCTCCGCCCCTAGGAACCACCCTCCTGGCCTGTATCTGCCACCTGCAGATTTGGTCCCTGCCTAACAATTCCATATAATAACTCAGTCCTTCCCACCACCTGTATATATCCTACTAGTTCTGTTTCTCTGGAGAGCTCTAATACAGGGACCTCACAGAAATATCATAGACTCCAAGGATCTCTGGTGTTTCCATGCTGAGCACAGAGGAAGTGTCACAGCATCTGTTCCCTGCCCTCCCCACCCACCCAGGACTGATTTTCATATTACGTTTAACACAAATCAGAAAACTCCTATTGAACGATAGGACCATAACTATGGGAAAATATGTAAATGAGTTTTGTGCATTAGATAAGGGATGGATTTTTTATAATGTCTGATAATAGTCTGTTTTTTTGCCTTTTTTTTGCCACCGGTTTTAGGATGGCTGATAGAGCCCCAGTTAAACAGATTAATATTCAGATACTGTCTACTCTAGGAGGAGACATCACTGAGTTGAAATATGTCAACTCCTAGAAGTCATCTTGGAATAGACAGACAAGCAGACAGGCAACAGATACACAAGGTTGAGTGGTAGAGTTAGAGCTGGTCAATTACATTTTCAGGAGTAAGCGAAGGGACATAAACTCAGCAAGAGCAGGGGACATGTCTGTCATATTCCCAGTCATGCCTCCATGGCGGTCAGCTGGGAAGGCTCACTGCATGTTGGATTGAATGGAGGGAAGCACAAGCCCATCACTAGTAGGAGTAGGAGAGCCACCAGGGTGGGAACCTGTGGCTTAGGGGCCACATGTGGCCTTCTGGATCCTTGAGTGCAGCCTTTTGACTGAATCCAAATTTTACAGAACAAATCTTTTTAATAAAGGATTCTCTCTAGAATCATTCAGGTCAGGGGCATGGTCTCAGGTTGTCTATGTTTTCTAGATGTGGATTCTAATCTAGTTCTCTCCCTTCCCAGAAAATCCTTTCGGATCAGTTGGGCTCACAAAGGTACCTGTGGGTGAGGCAGAGCCAGCTGCCTCCTTAATCCTGGCCAAGCCTGGCCCAAGGCCTGCTGCTGCTCCTCTGGGGCCCCTGCTACTCTCCAGGCCCAGGGCCCACACTGCCATGGAGCACCCTCCTTTCCCCTGAGTTCATTCTGTCTTTAAAATCCACAGGAGTTTTAATCATCTTCAGTTTCATATGTTCAAAACAAGAGGTGATGCTTCCTGATTTCTGGGCTGAGGAGATAAGTCTCTTATCTCTAGTAAAAGTTTCTTGTGGAGAGCCCAGGGAGCCTTATCCGGCTAGGCAAGTCTGTAGTAATTTGAGGAAAAGGGTCCAGACGGCAGCAGGGCAGGACAGGAGGTGCCTCATCACTGCCATGTCTCACCCACCTTCCTTCCCCTGCTTCTCTCTGGTTTTGTCAGGACAAACATGCCTCAGAAAAAAGAGTGGCCCACTTTGGTCATTCTAGAGCTTGGAACCCAGGTCCTCTAACAGAGAAGGCGAGGCTACAGAGAAGTCCAGGATGAGAGGGGAGAACTCAGTGTGCCCTGGGACTGAGGCTGGAGAAAAGTGGCTTCCATTTGACCAGACACACAGACTTAACTCCCTGTTCAACCTCAGCCATGCAGGCGAAATGAAATCTCAGGTATGGGTCATAAAAGGTCATCTTGTTTCACCCCAGGGGCTACCCCAATCTCGCTACAACATCTCTGCCACAGGGTGGCCCTGGTTCTGCTTGAACACTGCCAAGCATGGGAACTTGCTACCTCCAGGGCAGCCCACGGTAAACTGCTGCCTGGTCGGTCTCCTGTGCTGGCCTGGTCAGCAGCTGTTCATGCTGCCATGGGGGCCCTGCCTCCCACTCCCAGGACCATTTGTGACTGGATTTACCGAGTGCCTGATCCTGGGACTGGTCCAGAGAATGCCACCTCTGCAGACGAGGGACTGAGCTGAGAAGGCCAACCTGCCTCTCAGCGTGGGAGTGGAACACTTTACAGTGGTATCGTCCCTAGCCCGGGGAGCTCAGCTGGCTACTGGATGCTTTCTTTCCTGCTTTCTGTATCTGTTTTCTCCCTGGATCTTTTCTGATTCTCTCAGGCAGGCTTTTGGGCTTATTTCTCTTCCTTGCCCTTAGGTCTCAGGGGCCAGGCCTGCCACAGGGTGGGCAAGTGGCTAAATGACTTCCTCTACTAGTCCAGGCACAGGAGGGTTCCGGCTAGGGACAGTGTTCATCTTCCAGAACCCAGCTCAGTCTTAAACAAGGTGGAGGCGCGGGCTTCCGTTAATGACCAAATTTCAGTGTGGGCGTTCTTTGGAGTCAGACGCAAGAAGTAATGAGAAGAGGCGCTCAGGCTTCCTTAGGGCACTACGGCATACTTGCCAGGCACTTTAATCCACATTCTTGTTTCCCCGTCATGACTGTCCTGTGACACAGACAACAGGTAATGTTTCTGCCTACCCTGCTCCCGGCATCTCCCACCCCATCCCACATGCATTTGATGAGGGGACTGAGGCAGAACAAGGTTCAGCAGGAAGGCAGTCTAGGGCTAGAGTTCAAGTCTCCTGCCTCCCCAGTTAGGACTTGTCCATTTCCAGCCTGTTCAGCTCACCCAGCTTCTGCTCCTGCACCCCTCTCCTGCCCCTGTGCCAGCAGGGCAGGGTTTGGGAGCTAGGCCCTCAGCTCGGCGGGTGTATCTGGCTGCCGGCAGGGGTGAGACACTTGGAAGGCCTCCAAGGCCAGCAGCGTCTTGTTGATGCGGCTGATGGTAGGGTAGGGGGTGAGATCCACCTTGAACCTGTGGCAGAGAAACACTCTCTAAGCCAAGGTTTTCAGGGACACAGGAAGACTGCCCTATGAGCAGTGACGGGACAGACAGGCAGGACTGGAGGAGGTCCATGGGCCACCCAGGGAAGGGCAAGGAAGGCAGCCCTGCTGGGGAAGCCTTATTCATATGTAGCTCTCTGGGATGGGTAAGTCTTGTGCACTATCATTTGGGATCTATGTTACCTACTGTTCCTATCTAAGCAATGTCTATTTATTGAGAGCCTACTATGTGTAAGGCCCAGTGCTAGGCATTTATATACACAGAGTGTCTCTTCCTCCATGTCATGAGCTTCTTGAGGGCAGGAAATGTGTCACACATTCCACAGAGGGGTACTCATTCATGTCCTGTTGAAGGGCTGATGGAGGAAAGCAGAGGTAGAGCGCACCATCAGGCACAGATACACCACATCTGGGGACAGCAGACAGGTGCTCCTAGGGATCCACCAGGTGAGCCACCCCCTCTTATAAGAAGGAGCTATCTATACAGGATCACCTGGGCTGCAGTGGGCATGGTAGGGACATTGCATTGATTTCTTCCAGGCCAAAGTGGCTGGTGTGGTGTGGCACAGTGGGGTCATTGGTCGGCTGAAGAAGAGTTTGCATGAGATGCTACCTCAGTGGCTAAAGCAGAAGCCCTGACTCCACAGTCCTGGAGAGCAGGAGCAGGGAGGGTGGTGGGGCTCTCTCTTACCTTTCAGCATTTGCCACTTGAGGCACTAAACACAGATCAGCCATGGACACCTGAAAGAGGGTTGGGTGGGTTTGCATCAGGGTGAGCACCCCAGGCTCACTGGCTGGGCAGGGTATGTCCACTGTGACTGTACTGGGGGTGCCAGCCCCTGATGCTCCCATCTGCTTCGGCTCTTCTACTCATCCCCACCACTCCATCCTACCCTCGCCTGCCCTGGGCCTGCCTGGGTCTGTCTGCCAGAGCCGAAGGGCTTCTCCCAGGCCACCCTACAGTTGCCCTGACAACCAGCTCTGTGGGTGGCCAGAGAAGGTTTGGTTGCCTGGGTGGATGTTACTGTGCTTGCTAAAAACTGCCATCACCAGGCACTTACTGAGGGCCCCCAACAGGAAGGAGATACCTGTGGGGGGTGGAACCAGAATGGAACCCTGGGACTACAGGTCCAGGTCCTTAGCCTGTGGGAGGAGACAGCGTCTCGTCTAGTCCCTCAGCTGATGCCTGGATCACCTGGTCATCTCAGGGACACGGTCTTCTAGCTGAGGATCTCCCTCCCTCTCAAGGTGGTCTGACAGGAGTGAGTTGAAGAGCTCCCTAGGAGCCAGCTCTGCTTGGCACAGAGGTCCCCCCACAGCCCCTTCCTGAGGTTCCTCCTCAAGAAGCCCTGAGACCTGCCTGCCCCACAGTGGTAGGAGATGGCGGAGTGTAAGTGGGAGAGAGGACAGCAGGAGGCTGCTGTGGGCAGGCCTGGGTGGCTTACCTCGTCTCCTACACAGTACTGGCCCGCTGTGCTCTGCAGGATCTGCTCCAGAGCTGTGGGGAGGCCATGTGAGTAATCTTATTGGGCACAGAAAGGGGACATCAGCCTTTCTGGGACTTGGCCTCCATGGCTGTGAAATGGGCGCCTGTCTGAGTGACAGGCTGGTGCTGGAGGGAATGTGGCACTAGGTCTGGGGAAAAGTCGCTGGGGGCGAGCTGGTGTTCCCTCAGGTTCCTCAAGTCTAGCCCCCACGCCCCCACCAGAGTGGACAAGACTGTGCTGGCCTTGGCTTCCTGGCTGGAGTGGGTAGTGAAGCAGAAAGTGGGCCATCTGGCTTCACAGGGCTGTGGGCCTCAGGTACTGAGGTTCCCACAAGTGCCAGAGCTTGAGGTCAGGTTTGGATGCTGGGCCAGCACACTGCCAGCCTAGCACTGCCCTCATCCATGCCACTGTCAAGACCAAAGCAGCCTAGGAGGCTGGTTCAGGTGCAAGAGGGCCTTTTCTCTGAGGGGTCACTTGGGGCAGCTCACAGGAGTGAGGACTCACAGTTAAAGCCAGAAGTGATGGCATTCTGGGCCCAGGTCAGCTGGTTCTCCTGTCCCACTTGCTTCAGGACAGACAGGTTCTGTGAAGCCCAAGGAAAATCTGTGATTGCTTTAGAAGCTGGGCTGGGCCTGCCCTTTGGCCAACCCCTCTCAGGGAAGCATATTCCCAACTGCCCCTGGCTGTATACCTCACCCCTGCCCCAGGGCTCTGAGAGCCCCTTCCTCCCATTAGGGCCCTGAGGCTGGAGTGAGGTAGCCATCCCCGAAGCCACCTTCCCAGCTGCCCCAATGGCCCTTGTAGTCTGAAAGCCATGTGATTCCAGCAGAGATGTGCAAGGGTAGGGACACAGTAACGCTGTCATGGCTGTAGCAGGTGTGGCCATAACCTGAGGCCTATTCCCTTGCATGCAACGTTTCTTCCTTGCCTGGTTCCTTGTGAGGTGACGGAGTGTGACACAGGGTGGGGTGGGATGAGGGAGGTGCGTGGGACGGGCTTTTAGAGATTTCAAATCTGGTTCTATCTCTGCACCCCTGGAGCCGTTTTACTTCCACAATTCAGTTTCCTCATCTGTAAAACGGAGATGTCTGTCTGCTCCAACCTCCTTTGTTAAAAAAACAAGATGACATGGGGGTGGCAGACACAGGTGCACAGGGGTCCTAGGCCTGGTCCCTGCTCTGCTACCACTTAGCTGTGTGACTCAGCAAAGTCACTCCATCTTCCTGGGGCTATTTCCGCATTCACAAAGTCAGGAGTTAGCACAGATGAACCGTTTTTATACTTAATTGTCTTACCAGTGAAAACTTAAAAAAACAAAAATCCTGTGAGAATCCCAATATATGACATGGAGCAGATGAAAGGGAAGCTGCTGTGGTCAGAGGCGGGAGGCCTGAACCCAAGCCTATTCAGCCCCTCCCCTGCCTCCCTGGCCCTCTCCCCACCTCAAGCACCTCTGGATGCATCCTTGGGAAGCTAGGGCTTCTCAGGATGCAGTTGGAGACCCACTGGGGGGCTGATTTCTGGGATCCCTGCTGCCTTCTGCCACACCTGCCCCCACCATGGGCATCTCACTGTGGGCTCGCCACCACCAGTGTGTGGGTGTTTGCAGGGAAGAGTGTGTGAGGGTGCAGGGTGCACGTGCATGAGCGCCACACCTGCAGGGGATGGATGCCACCAGCAATGAGGTCAGAAATCATTCGCACCCTGGCCCTCTTCTTTGGGTCTTGAGGCAGAAGTCGCGGAGTGGGACGAGTCTCCTCCAGGTACTCAATGATGGCCAGCTGTCCAGAGGGGAGCAGTGAGGCAGGGAGACGGCCGAGGACCCTTGGACCAGGGACGACAGGGCCAGCAAACTCCTCCCCCCACCCCCTCAGCTGGAGCCCTGCAGAACCTCTCTGGACCTTATCCTGCAGCACTTGGTTGCCCATGTGCTTGAGTCTCCCCTTCCCTGAGCAAGTATTTATCGAGCCCCTCCTAGGTGCCAGGTGCCCTGGTGGCCCACAGGCCAGGAAGAGATGTCGGGCACTCTCATTCAGGGCTCTGCTCTCAGGAGGGGTCTCCCCCGGGCCCTGTACTCACTGACTGGCTGATGGTGATTCCATCAATCTCCAGGGCTGGCACCTGCCTGGTGGGATTCAGTGCCTGGAATTCCTTGGAGAACTGTGGAGACAAGGCCCTGGTGGGCTGGGTGGCCTGGCCTGGGTTGGCTAGAGCAGAACCCTTCCCTGGGGATCCATGCAGTGGCCCAAACCCCAGCAGCTGCCAAGCTACAGGCTTCATCCCAGTGGCCTGGCTGTGTGCTCTTCCCTGCATCTCACACTGTGGCCACCAAGGCAGCTCCTACCACAGCCAGCCAGCCAGCCAGAGGGCCCAGCACAGGGCAAGAACCCACTTGCCACCCACCCTCCTGGGGTCTGGCACTGGCCTAGGCTGTGGTACAGAGCCTGCAGTCTGGGCCCATCCCATGGCTCCTACTGCTGAATAGTTTGCTACCTTGTCCCACAAGGGAGAGCCAGCAGCCTCCTCCAGTCACAGGGACCACAGGACACAGCTTCACTTCTTGGGGGCAGACCCCCCACATACCTGGTACCTCTCCAAGGCCTCCAATTCCCACATCATGGCCTGGGGACAGCCTCCTTACCTGTTGGCCCCCGTCCTTTATGAGGTTGATGGGCATCGTTTCATAGTCAATGCCTTTCAAGGCCAGAGCTAAGAGAGACCACAGACAGCAGAGTCAGGGACAGCCTCTGGCTCCACTCCTAGGGAAGGAGCCCTTCCAGGGTGACATAAGGCTGCACAGGGAGAGGTTTCTCAACACCCCTGAGTGGTTGAAAGCCCAGCTTCTCTCCAGCTTTCCTTGTCACCACCCACTCCCCCACCCCTGGAGCACGGTGCTCTGCCTCCCTCACCCCTGACTCTTAGAGCCCTCACTCTCTGGACCCTCCAGTTGGGCCCTCATGCCCCCGGGTGGTGCTATGAAGGTGTGTGCTCTGGTACATTGTGGGCTCCTAGAGGATAGCAGGGGTGTGTCCTGTTCACCTCTGCCCCTCCAGGGCCCTCTAGGGCCTTAAACAGTGGTGAGAAAGGTGTCTTTGTTGGAAATAGGCAATTATTCCCTCAATAAGGCATCTAAGGGCCAAGGTCACTCAGGTGACCATACAGAGCACGCACAGGCAGGTGATATTCCTTTTCTGTTTGGAGAAGAATTTCTTTCCAATCCACTCTCTCTGTTCTCAGAGTTATTTACTATAAACCCCAGGCAGGCATCAGGCTCTTTGGTGGTGTTGGAGCATTTGCTGTGACCTCAGTGACCAGATTTCCTCTCTACCCCCTTTGATAATCTCCCCTGGCAAGCTGAGGGGAAAAACGCTCAGGTCAGCCCTAGTGGAGAAGACTGCACGTGTGCACATGCATGTGTGAGATGGGAGTTAAAACATGGTGATGGCCAGTCTTCAGCTGGGGCAAATGGGTGAGGGGAGGAGGACGAGATGTGTTGCAGTGTGAAGAAAGCCCAGGAGACATCAGGCTCCTCCCTGCGCTGGTCAGCTCCACTCTGGAGAGAGAAAGTGGTCAGGGCCGAGTGGGAGAGGCCAAAGCACACAGGCCCTACAGACAGCACCCTACAGGCAGCACTCAGCCGGGGCAGAGGCTCCGGGGCCCAGGGATGGGGGTGCCTCCTTGGAGGAAAGTTTCTCCTGGCACCCTGGGCTCTTGCTCACTGACTCCAGCAAACACCAAGTGACTGTGGGCTGGGGGGAGGGGCCATGGAGGATGGCTCTGCAGTTAGGGCCAGGCTCTGGAGGCAGGCTGCCCGGGTTGAAATTTCATCACATTCATTTGCTAGCTGTGTGGCCTTGGGCAAGTACCTTAATGGGCCTCTGTGCCTCAGTTTCCTCATCTGACAAGCAGCATAGTGTAGTAATTAAAAACATGGACTCTGGAGCCAGACTACGAGGTTCAAATTCCAGCTCTGCCTCTTAGTAGCTGCACAATCTTGGACAAGTTATTTAACCTCCCTGTGCCTCAGTTTCCTCATCTGTACAATGGGAACAGTAATAGTCCCTCCCTCGTAGGGTTGCTGAGGTGGAATCACGCACACAAAAGCACTTAGCACGAGCTCTTCCTCAGTATAAGCTGGTATGACCGTGACCTTTGCCAAGGGTTGTGTTCAGCTGAAGGAGGGGAGGGTCAAGCAGGGACTAAACCAGAGGGCCCTAGTTTCTGCTTCCCCAAAGCCTATGCGGTCAACACTGCTCAGTCCTGTTTGATTTTCCACATCAAATAAGATAAGAACTGAGGGAGGCCAGCTGTTCCCCTGCCAGTTACCAGGGACCTCTGGATTTTGTGACCCTGCTGTAAGCATGGTTGCCAAGGGCTTTGGAGAGCAGTGTTGAGAGAAGTGGTAGTCCCAAGAGAAAAACAACGTCCTTCCTGCCACCCCCACTTCCTGGGTGCAGGTGCCATTCAGGGATGGGGGCTCCAGGAGACTGGGGATGCTGGTTGCTAGGGGTAAGTCCTGTCTGACACAGCACTCTGTCCATCCCAGGCCAGCTTTGCACCTGGGGCTTCTCCATCCCATCCACCCAACCCAGGCACCCGGCTGGGTGGAAGCACAGCTCTTACCAATTCGAACTCTCCATGAGCAGGAGCTTCGGAAATAGGAATAGAGGATGGGCTAAGGAGAGAGAGGAGGAAGGCACATGTCAATCCATGCTGACTGGGTTCCCAGCCGAAAGAGCCCGCTGGAAAGGAGGAACCAGCCCCCAGGCAAGGGGCTCTGAGCCAACGCTGTTTCTTCCCATTCTGCCAGACCTCCTTCCTCCAGCCCGCGGCTGAGCAACTCAGGCCTGACTCTCCTGGGAGTCACGTGAGGTCACTCGGCTCCAAATTGTGCTGGCATGAGTTCCTGAGGTCTGAGTGGTCCCTAAAGGGGTAGTTAGCCTGCAAGTGCCTTCCTTACCTTGCCAGACTCAGTCATGGTTCTGTGGTGACCCTTGACCTCCCAGGGAATGTTCCCTCTCACAGAGCTGAGGGGCAGGGAGGAAGCCTGAAGGGGTGGATCCCATGAGCCAATAGGGAATCTGGGCTGGACAGGCGTCAGGGGAACTTTGACTCTGTGTAGAAAGGGCATCTCTTTCCAGCTTGTGGGAAGTTTCTTATGCTCCTGGTAGAAGTTTGGTGTCCTGGGCAGACAGTGTGGCCTGGTTTTGAGGCAGTGGTTTTTGTGATAGAGCGGGCTGGGAGCTGGACCCAGTGCAGGAACCAGCTCTGCATGACCTTGGACAAATCTCTGCCTTCTCTAGTCTTCAGTTCTACGATGGCATAGATTCCTTCCGGCAGTGGCAGAAAGACTAGAAATTCTAATTTTTTGACACTTTGGTGACCATCTCCTTCAACCCCCCACCTATCAGTCCTCCGGGCTCTCAGCTGGCCATGTAAAAATAGGTGGCAGATATGCCCATTCAGCTCAAAGGTGAGGTCACAAGCTGGCAGCCCACAGGGACCCTATTTGGTCCTCAGAAGTGTTCTGTTTGGTTTACACAGAAGTTTAAAATGTTTCAATTAGTTACCAATGTTTATAAATCAGGACCTTTCATATATAAATTCTGTTGTCTGTTTTCTCTCTCTTTTTTTCCTCCTAAGAAATGAAGTCTCCTGCTCTGTCACCCAGGCTAGAGTGCAGCGGCATGATCATAGCTCCCTGCAGCCTCTGACTCGTGGGTTCAAGTGATCCTCCTGCCTCGGCCTCCCAAGAAGCTGGGACTACAGGTGTGTGCCACCACACCTGGCTTGTTTTTGCTTTAAAAAATCTGGAGACAGTGGATTCGGGTTCCTAAGTAGCAGCAATTTACTGCAGCAGATTAACGACCCCTATCAGTCAGGGTAGGCCCTCTCTGGTCTGCCACCCACACCTGGCCCACTTTTCTCATTTATATTACCTTCAGGGCCCTGGAGGCAGCTGAGTGTGTGACCTCTCCTCTAAAGTTTGACAAACTCAAAGTTAACTTCTCTGGTACTTCTTGGGTAACCAGCATTTCAGGACAGGCTGGGACTCCCGGGCTTGAGAGCCACCTTGGGAGGGCCTGGGTTCCCACTTGTGCAGGACCCAGGAAAGAGTTGCCAGTGATTAGCACTCATGACTCTTCCCACAGACATATGTATCCACCCATGAGGGAGACCTTGACAGAATCTCAGATCAGCCCTGTCTATACTCTTCTGACTACAGACATTTCACTGAAGTTCCCTCTTCCCTGGAACTGCCACCCCCCTGCACTGCACACCAAGTTGCTATCTGAACCTGCTTTCACTACTCCTGCACCAACAACTTAGTCTTCTAGGTGGGCAAGGGCACAAGTGGGAACCCAGGCCCTCCCAAGGTGGCTCTCAAGCCCGGGAGTCCCAGCCTGTCCTGAAGGCATCTTTTATGGGGAAAGTAAATATAGTTCTGGCACAGAGATTAGCCTACCTTGGGAGGTGAAGAGAAGAGGTTGGGTGACCACAACTGGATCTTCCTTATTGGGAAATGCATCCCTCTCCTTACCTAGCCAGGCTGGTGGGACCCCTGGAGCTAAGATACAGGGGCTACTGGTGAGGGACAGACCACTAGAGAGTGGCAGACATTAGCTTAGAATCCCTGAAGAAATGCCTTACCTGATGACTAAATGCTACACCCTTGACCTACTGAGGGTGACCAGAGGCACAGCAAATGCCACTGCCCTCCATTATGGCCCTTAAGTAGGAAACCTGAAATCTCTTAGGCAATTTCTGCTCTCTTACCAATGATAACTACAGAAACCCCCCTTTATTCCTTTTTGCACTTGTAGGGCTACATTTTAAGCCCAAGTATCCATCTCATCAGCACTCCTGGAAGAATTCTGTTTCCAATTCAACTATGCATTCTGATTACTCAAGCTGATTTTATTTTTTTAATTTTTACTTTATTTTTTCTTTTTTTGAGACAGAGTCTCACTTTGTCCCCCTGGCTAGAGTGCAGTGGCGTCATCATAGCTCACTGCAACCTCAAACTCCTGAGCTCAAGTGACCCTCCTGCCTCAGCCTCCCGAGTATCTGGGACTACAAGGCCTGAACCGCCAGTCCCGGCTAATTTTTTCTATTTTTAGTAGAGACGGGGTCTCCTGCTCTTGCTCAGGCTGGAATCAAACTCCTGACTTCAAGCAATCCTTTCACCTCGGCCTCCCAGAGTGCTAAGATTACAGGTGTCGGCCTCTGTGCCAGGCCTTGATTTTATTTTTAACACATTGCCACAGTAGAGAAAAATTTTTTTCCTTGGAGCCAAGGTGTTTTATTACAAAAATAGCATAGAAACTTCGAAAACAAAACGATCCTTTCTAATTTAATGAAAAATTTGTTATTTTTTATTGTTTTCTGTGTGAGAGTTATATGCAACTTGAAAAATAGTTCTCAAGGCTCCCAAGGTGAAGAGACGTGTGACTTACATATGCTTCAGGAGGGCCCGGGCTCAAAACTAGCGTGAGTCAAATACAACTCACATGGCAGTTACTGTGTTAAACAGTCTCTCAACACGTGATTTGAGAAAAAGACTCCTAAAGGAAGGGGAAAGGCTATACATCATTAACGTGAGGTAACGTCCCACCTAATGTGCCACCTTCCTTAGTGCTAAAACAGCGGTTCTCAAACTTCAAAGTGCGCGTAAGACTCATCGGGCCGCTTATAAAAGCGCGCAGATTCTCGCGTCCTTGCACCAGAGGCTAACACAGCGGCTCTGGGACGGACCCTGGGAAGTGCATGTTACGCCAGGAAGCTCCCCCGGTGATGGCGACGACTGCTGTCCTTGCCCCCGGTGCTCTATTAAAACGCAAGCATCTCTTGGAAGGCCGTGTGCGCTTAGGCCCGACCGGCCGAAAGAGGGGCACGTACGGCTGTGCGGAACTAGAGGCGAGCAGCGACGTTCGGAAGCCCGACTAGAGAGCTCTGTGTAGCGGGAGCAGGGAGGGCGGAGCCAGAAGTGAAGCGCGACAGTGAGACTGGGCCCCGCCCGCACGCCCCACCAGGGGCCGCCTCCGGCCCAATCCTCCTGGGACCACGGGCACGGGCGGGGACTGCGCAGGCGCAGAGCGTGCCCCGCCGGCGCATTGCACGCTGGAAGTCGTTGTCGGCGCTGTGGGCGGGCGAAGCGGCTCACCTTTGACCCCGCCACCCCCCCCACCCCAGGACTTCTCCGCGTCTCTAACTAGCTTCCCTCTCCCGGATGCGTGGCACAGACCTTTCCCGCTTGCATCTCGCACTTCGCGCCTGAGACTCGCCGACCCGTCGACGATTAAGGCCCACCGACTGTCGTCCGGGTAAAGCGACTAGGCTAGAATGGTCTTCCCCGTCGTTTCCGGCCGGCCCAGCCCTCCCGCCACGCCCCGCCTCCCGGCGCTGCTGGGAGTTGCAGTCCTCTGAGCCCGTCCCTCGCCCGCCCGGCCTCCCTGCCCTCCCGGCCCCGCCATGTTGTGCGCCACCGGCCGCCTCCTAGCGGCCACCACGCTGCCCGCCCCGCCCCGCGCCCGGGGCCCCGCGCCCCGCGGCCGGCGGAGGGAACTACATTTCCCAGGGCACTCCGAGCCGCCCTTTTGTGACTTCGTGGCCGGGCGGCTGACGAGACCAAGTGTGCCTGCGGGCCGGAGGGTGATCCTGAGGAGGGGGAGGATGCCGCCGGCCACGGGCGGAGGCCTGGCAGGGTCCGAGCTGCGTGCCCGGAGGGGCCGCTGTGGGCCCCCGGCGGCTAGGGCCGCGAGCCGGGACGTGGCCGCTGAGGCTGCCGCGCGAAGCCCCAAACGGTCCGCTCCGGGCTCGCAGCGCCTCGAGGCGGCCGGCCGGTGGGCCCTGCTGGCCCTGGTGACGCTGCTGTCCTTCGCCACCCGCTTCCACCGTCTGGAAGAGCCGCGGCACATCTGGTGAGTGACGGGAGGGACTCGGCGGGCACCATGGCAACCGGGGGAGGGACGCCGCCCTCTGATTGGCCCGGGGGCACGGAGGGGGCGGGGTTCACTGGAGGCCGGGGGCCGCAGTTGGGGGGAAGTCGAGGTTTGGGGTGGTCGGCGTCAGGTGGGGACAGTGGGGTTCTTAGGCTCAGAAGAAGCAGTTCTCATGTCTTTCAGGTTATGCTGGAGTGTCTCACCTGGCTGTCAAATTGTGGTTTTTAAAGGTGCTTTGAACTTTACAAAGAATTGGAAATTCTTGGTACAGAATTTCCCAAGGCCTGAGTTCCTAATCTGCAGGGTTTTAAGGCATCAGCAGAGGGGAATGTCCCTAACTGGGTACCTTCATCCTGTGCAGCAGAGAGAGTTGGGGTGTCCAGGGATGGTGACAAGCGTTCTAGGAAGCAGGTCTGGGGTTGTCCAGTGAGGAGAGTTTTATTTTCTTAAAGGCTTTATTTTGTACTGCTCAGGTGCTAGGTTCAGGCATAATTAAAGTTTATTACCTAAGCTTAAAAAGTAATTTGGTTTCCAGTTGGAAGGAGGAAAAGTTTTATATAATCTGAAAATGGTTCATTTGGCCAACAAGTGATATGTTTTCTTAGTAACACTGAGAAGAATGTTAGTGGAGAGGATGTCAGAAAGCAAGCAAGAAAACAAACTGTCAGGGTTGCCTTACTTGGAAATTAATGAATTAGCCTGTTACTGTTCTTGACTACTGGCAGAAATGAGACTCCTGGGTTAGAGACAGAAGACTTCATTACGGGAATCAGGATGAATATCAGCGTGTTGGAGGCAGTTTCCCTTGCTCCCCAACCCCCACAGGATGATGCTGTGGGCTCAAATGGATGACTGCATGCACAGTGGGTTGCATCGAAGCAAAGGAATAACAAGTTTGGGAAATCTGCTGTTTATAGCATGAAGTAAGCAGACCTCCTCTTTCTCCTGGAGGGAGTACATTACCTCATCGCCCAAGGTTGCTGACTACAAACAAAACCCTGAGAAATGGTCCAGGTGAAATGCAGTCAGGGCCTTGCATTCTTGGCATACCCAGAAAGATGTGTAGATGTGTGAGAGATCCAACACTCTCTCTCACGCCTCCATCCTACACTGTCTTGGCTTCTAGCAGATTTTCACATGAATATGCAACTCCACTGGCTACTCTGGGTACCTGGGCTGACAGAGGCAGGGACCATGCCCTCTGGGGTCCTGGATTCAGCCACCTGTAAGTAAGTCCTGGGGGGACTAAGGAATCTCATTTCAGATAGCTGGGATGCAGTCTAAGGCAATCTGTTAACCATTATAACCTGTGCACAGGTTAGATTTACCTCTCATCTTTGGTGTCATTGCCAATACTTACAACCCCCCCCATGTGAAAAAATAAAGCAACTCTTATGTCCAATGGAAAGACATTTCCTGGCCCATTCTTCTTTACATACTAACATATTACCTGAAGGAGCTCAGGTCACTCCAGGATTTTTTCTAAAATTTTATTTGGATCACCATCAAATTTAATTTAGATCACCATCGTAGTGGTTTGGTTAAGCCACATGGGCAGTGTAAGTGAATAGTTGCAGCCTCAGTCACTATACAAGGCATAACCTAAGGGCTCCTAGGATGTCAGGAGAAGCATATGATTTGTATCAGGTCCATGTTTGGGACTTGATGTTGATGTCATCAGGCACATGGGAATAGTTCAAGACTGGCCATGTCCACAGGAGTTTTTGTGTTCATGGTGGGATGACAAACACAGTCACAGGTCAGAGTGCCAGCACAGTTGCCACTTGACTTAGATGGACCATATGAGTGTTTTGCCAGGCTTTGGTGCTGGACCTAGAGGCAAAGAGAGCATTAATTATTTCCCTTCTCTTTACATTTCCAGGGGTCTAAGGTGTTCCACGGAAAACCTTGACTATTGGCCCCATTGTTTCTTTCCTTCCACTACCGCATAATTAGTGTGTCCCCCTCTAGTGGGACTCCACCTTTTCTCCACTTATCCCCTACCAATATCCAGACCTTTTTGCCAAGGGCATTGTTAGAAAATTGACAGAGGCTCATTATATGTCCTACCTTGACACATGTGGGCCACTGTAGGGGAGTTGAAAAGCAGTGTACTGAACCAAGCAATTATTATCATTACGTTTTAGGACCATGTCACTCTAATAAGCCAATCCAAGCAACTAAACTGGAATTAAATTTTAATTCTGTAGACACCACCACCCTGCCACTCCTGGCTGATCTGAGGTTTCTGATGGGGGAAAGAAAGACAAATCATGTTCAAGAATGGTCAGGGAAAAATCTCAAATGTTCAAAATAGGTTTGTATAACCCTCCACCCCTTTTTCTTGATGACTACCCAGTTGGTGGCCAAGAGGAGAAGAACCCTGTCTGAGGATGACTGCATTAGGTGACCAAACTGTTTTACTAAGGTGTGTAGACCAGGAGGAGGTGAGGGAGATAGAGTCAGAAATCTTTCTGAGTTGATTTTTTTTTTTTTTTTTACCATATTCCTTAAGAGCTAGAATTGAGTTGATTTTTGAGGGGATTATTCAGTGCTTGACAATATCAGATGCCTGTGGATGGTAGGGAGTATGGAATGTCTGTCAAAAACCTTGACTATTGGCCCATTGTTGGGTAGCCGTTGTGACAAAAAGGTGTGCTGTTGTCAGACTGTAGATGGTTTAGAATGCTGAAAACATGACAGAGTTTAGTTTCAAGGGCCACAGTGGTATATCCAGAGTCAGATGATTGGACTGGAACAGCATCCTTAACATTGTAACCTGAAAAAGTATCAGCAGTAGCAAAGTACCAATGACTTCCCCAAGAAGGCAACAAATTTCTAATGTAGTCAATTTCCTAGGTGCAAGCAGGGCCACTGCCTGTGGTTTCCTTTACTGCCAACTTTTGGCAGGAGTCACAAGTCTGGAATGCAGTGGTGGCTTCTGCTTCAGAAACATGTCCTTTACTTTGTGCTGGGTTCATGATGGTAGATGTGTTTCCACACCTGGTGCGTGGATGAATCCAGGTGGCTATGGCAGCAATCTGGATGCTGTAGGCTTGATCAGCAGCTTGATTCCAATCAGTCTTATCAGAGTACTGGCCCTTACCATGGGAATTTACATGAGTGATCCTGACTGTCTCATCGGCAGGCAGTAGCTCCAAAGAGGTGTCTGTAATCTCTCAGTATTTAGTCTTCCAAGTGGCATACATACCAGATGCTTCAACCCTTACTGCATTCAGCCATCCAGAGTTGTCAGGGGGTGGATAGCTGCTGCCACCCAATGAACACCATCAGCTTTTAACTTACCCTAACCATCAATGACCAGGCACAAACATTTAGAGGAATGCTTGTGAATCCAGGGCCCCCTGAGCCAGCAGCTATGCTTCCTCCACTCCAGGTAGTGGAGTGGAAAATAGTTTCTCCCAAAGAGGGAGCTACTACTTCTTCATGTAAAACCGAGATGCCTTTAAGGCTAGGCTGGCTGTATTCTTGAATATATGATTTCCATAGGACCAGCGAGACTTGTTGAGCCCTTCCCTTGTTAGCAGTTGATTCCAAATTGACCCACCCCACAGTGGGAATATTAGCCCAGAGAGTCTTGAGGCCTTCATGGGTCACTTAATCAGTTTTCAACAAGAGTTTAGTAGTAGTTTAACCACTGACATTTTAAAAAGGATGTACTTGGGGCGGGGTGCCGTGGCTCATGCTTGTAATCCTAGCACTCTGGGAGGCTGAGGCAGGAGGATCGCTTGAGCTCAGGAGTTGCAGACCAGTCTGAGCAAAAGTGAGACTCCCGTCTCTACTAAAAATAGAAAAATTAGCAGCGTGCGCCTGTAGTTCCAGCTACTGGGGAGCCTGAGGCAGAAGGATCGCTTGAATCTAGGAGTTTGAGGTTGCAGTGAGCTATGATGACACCACTGCACTCTACTCGGGGCAGCAGAGTGAGAGTCTTGTCTCAAAAAAAAAAAGATGTACTTGGTACCTATGTCCAGCAGGTGGTGGTGTTATCCGCATGAATGGCCTCTTGTACTCGAGTAACCGTTAAGTTTCTAAGGTGGTGATTTCCCTTTCTCTTCCAGGGATTTTTATATTATTTCTCCTGGACCACCAGGAGAGGACAGGATCACCTTTCTACGTGCAACTGCCCTAAATGGGATAATCTTCTTTGACACTTATGAGATCAATATAGCTGTGCATTCAGCGGTGGAAGCCATAACAATTGTACACTGAAGTGGCCCAGTCTACCTGCAAAGTCACTTTACATTCCCTTCTCCACTGGGAACATGGCTCAGACCTTATCAGCTAAATTTGGAAACTTTCCTCCCTTGAACTAATAAGTCTGACAGGCTTGTATCAGGGGTCGTGGTGACAGCCACCCAGAGATTATGCCATTTCCCAGTCGGAGAGTGTGGGGAGTGCTGGATGCAGGCAGAGAAGCTTTTTTCATCCTTTAGCCCATCACTGGGCTTGGTACCACTTTCTCCCCAGCGTTGTCCCCTGTGTCTGGTGAGCCTTGAGGCCAGGGAGCCACTGCTATGGCTCTCCCTGCCATCCTTAGTGCTTTTGGTGACCCCTGTGCCTAGCAAATCCTCCCCCTGTGGGACTGGGTAGGGTGGAGATGTGGGCCCCTGTATCCAGTAGAGCCCTGAGTTTAAGTTTCTCTCTTCCCTGGAGTTCCCCAGCATACTAAGGTGGGTGAATGTGGCCTTCATTCCCTTTTGGGGACGCAGAGACCTTGGCCCCACCTTTAATCATCTTATTCTTTAAAGCCGCTGACATTGTGGTAGAGGATACGGGATCAAGGGGCATAAAGAAGAGAGTGGCTCTGAGCCAGTAAGCAAGGCACATATACTCTTGGCTTGAGCACACAGCTCACCCAAGGACCTTTCATTGTTTTCATCTTACTCAAAGTTCTGTATTGAATAGTAGGGTCCTTATTGCTGCACCATTTATTGAAGCTTTGGAGACTTCTTGATTCAGCAGCCACATCCATGTTGCCTTTTAGCTGGAGCTGCTGGGCTTGCTGCCCCATTGTCATGCTCACGTCTCTTCCTCATTTGCCCAGAGGATGGGGAGCAATAACCAAGGCAGCATTCAGACAACTGGTTTCAATGCTACCTCTCTACATTCAGCCTTTTTAATATGTGGGACAGTGGGGGACTCTTACTACCCCCATTGCCTGCCCATGGGGGCTCTCATTTGGTAAGCTGTGTCTCTTATCATTCTATGCTTGTCCCCCAAACTGTCAGGGTATGGGATTTTATTTTAGCCACTTGCAAGCTGATAAGTTTGCCTGTCACTGTTTTATGGATGCCGGCAGAAGACAAGGTTCTGGGTCAGAGACAAAGGACTTTATTTCTCATGGCACATCAAGCAGGATGAGCAACAGCCTGTTGGCATCAGTGCTCCTTGCCCCCAAAGTCCCATGTGATGCTGTGGGTCTGCATGAATGCTTGCACATCAGTGGGTTGCATCACAGCTGAGGATTATTGATCTTGGGGAATTCACTGTTTAATAACAAGCAGTAAGCAAGACTGCTCTCTGTCCCAGAGGGAGACACTAACTCTTCCCTCAGGGTTGTTTGCTGCAAACATAACCCTGAGAAATGGCCTGGGTAAAGATGGGTCAGGACCTTGCATTCTTGGCATACCCTGCAAGGCCTGTAGAAGTACAAGAGAGCCTTGGAGGACTGTCTCACCCAACACAAGCGATAAAACCTTGAGTATTACTACTGGTTTTACCTGGGAAACTTTTGAAGTAAAAATCTCATGCCCCTTTGTTAGGATGTTACTTCAAAACTAACCACAAATGTTGGGGCAGTCTAAGTAGTGCCCAGCATGTGTGGTACTTTATAGTCCACAGAGTTCTTTCACATACGTTATCTGAGTTGAGCCCTAATACCTCCCTGGGAGGTGGGCATGGCAGATATGTTATTGTCTTCATTGTGTAGGTGAGAAAAGAGGTCTGGAGAGAGTGAGCGATTTTGTTAGATTATGCCATTAGTAAGTGGTGGAGCTGGGACTGGATCTTCTTTCTGCAAATCTATTTTGTCACACTGCTTTGAAATTATTTCTCTCTTTGACATCACCATGCCACTGTTCTCACCTCCTGTTAAGCAGTGTGCTTAGCCGATGCAGAAGTAGATTTACTCTTCTGCCCATCTATTGGACCCATTGAGTAAAAAAAAAAAAAAAACCTACTTTTTGGAAAACCATGTTTTGCCCCCTATGTGACTTCTCATGACCTGGGGATTGATGGTAACTAGAAAGTAACACTTATTTTGAGCTGCAGGGAGAATATAACAAACATAAATGGCCAGGCTCTGCCAGATGGTTTGGCTGCCACCTTAAAACCCTCACATAGGGTATAAAGAGGTTTATGTGGTTGTATAGAAGAACAGGACTTTGCATTGTGAGCTGAAATATTAGAATCACTTATTTACTTGCGAAATAACTTATGCAATGGGATAGGTTTTAGATATGCTCTGAACTTAGTAAGAAAACCATCAGTTTTTATATTCCAGTTAGTTCATTAAAAATAAGATCAGTCAGATCATAGTCAGCAGGTTACTTTTCACAAGGTTGATGTGCAAAATCAGGTTCCCGTGACAATCATGGTATAGAATTTGTCTCTCATCAGTAGCCCAACAATGTGAGAATATACCTTCTAATAGCAAACAGAGTTTCAGAAGTTAATAGACTTCGAAGAAGATATACTACAGACTTTTCCATATTACAGGAAAACTCCTTGTCCTTTTAAAATAAATAGAAACTCAAGATACAGAATAAGTATACGAATATTTCACTCAAATTTATGGTAACTGGCTGGTAAATATTTGCTAACTTTTTTCATCTTTCTAAATAAAGGCTAATGGCAGCTTGATGTCTTGTTTTCTCCAATCACTTGTGTCAAAAGCTTTTTCTTAAAAATCCAAACCTTTTCATTAATTGCTTGAAACGCATAGCCTTTGGCTTTAACTTTAATTTTAACCATTCTTTATTAAGGCTATTTGGGGTTTATGATAATTTAAAAATTCTTGTTTCTCTTTCTGTTTTTCCTTTAGTTGGGATGAGACTCACTTTGGAAAAATGGGAAGTTACTATATCAACCGCACCTTTTTCTTTGATGTGCACCCACCTCTGGGAAAGGTGAGCAGTATGGTGAACAGCAGCTCTCTAATCTGGGAGGATGGTTCCTGAGGACTGGAGACAAGTCTCTGTTTTTGATTTAATTCTTGGACTTGTAGAAAGAATTCCCTGACGTTCCAGATCAGCTACTTTCATGGAAAATCATTGGTGTTTTAAGGGTCTCTGGGCTCAGAAATGTAAGGAGGGTCCATCAACTAATGGGTGGATAAACAAAATGTGGTCTATTCCTACAATGGACTATGATTCATCTGTAAAAAGGAATGAAGTTCTGATACACGCCATAGCGTGGATGAACCTTGAAAACATTATGCTAAATGGAAAAAGCTAGACATATTGTATGATTATGTTTATATGGAATGTCCAGAATGGGCAAATCCATAGAGATAGAAAGTAAATTAGTGGTTGTCAGGGTTACTTTCAATCTTAAGGGAACTGTGAGGGAATTGAATTTTGAGTACCTGTTAAGTGTTTGGCATAGTGTTAAATGTTTTTCTTACATCATCAGTTCTAATCCTCACAACCCCTTGCAAGGAAGGTTTTATTACCAGAGATATTAAATATTGTCCATGATCAGAGAGCTATGTGGGACACTGAGATCCAAACCGTCTGTGTGTTTCTTCACTCCAGACCAGCCAAGCAGTCTGGGAATTTATGACCAACACCAGGCAGGCTTGTCCTCTGAGATCCCAGGTGGGAAGGGAGAGCCACTTGATTGTCACTTGTTGGTTTTAGTTCATCTAGGTATTTGGATGACCCTGTCTTTTCAGTACCTTATATTACTTTATATTAAATTAACCTCTGGACCCTGGGATTCCCCCCCACCCCCTGCCTGCCTTTTTAAAGCAAGCCTTTATAATCATTTACTGCTGAACATTGACTTGGGACTATAGGGAGTGGCTCTGTTTAGAACTACTTAGAGAAAAAAGTAAGTTGGTTAGTGGTCCAAATCCAAGCCCCCACCAGCAGTGTTGCTAGGAGGCGCTTTCCCCACACAGCCAGTGTGTTCTGTCCCTCCACACAGCCTGACAGAGCCCAGGGGTCACGTTGGAGCAGCCTGGGGCTGTCACAAATGGTTGGCATTTGCTGACAAGTTTTATACTTTGTTCTTCCAGTTGCTTGCATGGAAAAGAGGATTTTACAATGTTGATGGCCAAAGAAATACAGAAATGAGGAGGCTGATCTTCTCAAATGTTTTGAAGGATTCATGACTCAAACAGTCTCAGTTTATAGTTGATTTGTTCTGGTTTGGGAGGTGCCAAGGTTGACTTCTTTTGGAATATTGGAAACAGGAAAAACCAGTCTCTGGCCTTTTGGCATTTTTTCTCTTCCCCCCTGGGGAAATGTATCTGTCTTTGCATTCCTCTCTCTCACTGTCTTCCCTTCTCTCTATTCTTAGTGTGTAGCTACTTGGTCACTTTTCTCCCTCCTCACTGTGACTTGGAACCTCATTTTCCTTTCAAAAGGCCAATCTCTCAGGAATCAGCCTCTGCCCATGACCTCCACAGCCATCACGTTTCGTAACAAATGAAAGGCTGAGTGAGAGAGCCCCACTGACTCTGCCCTTCAAATTGTTGGGCATTTTTTCTTCCCAAGTGTTTAGTCTGCACTGTTCCCAAGAACTTGGCCATAACACAAGAGAGGATCTGTCTGGAGCAATGAGATCTGTAAACAAAAGATTCTTTGCTCTGTAGCAGCTGCAGAAGAAAATGTCACATTGGCAACTTTTTCTATGGACAGTTGTCAAGGGAAGCCGAAGTCTGTGGGTGCAGCTGGAAGGAAGTTCGGGGACAGAGGAATCTTCTCCCAAAGGCCTCTCATCTTTCTGTTTGTTCTCCTTCTCTCCTCAGATGCTGATAGGTCTTGCTGGCTACCTGAGTGGGTATGATGGTACCTTTTTGTTCCAGAAGCCTGGGGACAAATATGAGCATCACAGCTACATGGGAATGAGAGGAGTAAGGCTTCTTGACTTGATAATAGACTGACTGAACCCTGGGGCCACACTCAATCAGAAATGTTAGAGCTGGCAGCCCTAGAGTGGTGGCAGGTGTAGATGAAGGGATGTTGGGGTGGTGGGGAGAGAGGAGGATGATTGGATCATCCCCTGTGGTGTAGAGATTCAGAACTGAGGTGGGGAAGAAGAGAAGGGGAAGCCATAAATAACAGAGAGATGGTATAGATTGGAGCAAGCATGCGCTGTCACCTGTTCCCGTTCCCCTACACATGTGTGTCATCAGACCTCAGGTTGGAGAGCAGCCTGGGACCTAGGCAGTTGGAGTCTCCTGCAGCCCCGACATTGCCTCAGTGCACTGGCGTACTGCAAACTCTTCCTCTCTGCTGTCACAGCCACTGGAGTCTTGCCTACCCCTGAGGGCCTTTTCTTAAGATTTGGCTGGGCATGGTGGCTCATGCCTATAATCTCAACACTTTGGGAGGCCAAGGTCGGAGGATCATGAGACCAGCCAGGGCAAAATAGAGAGACACCCCAGTCTGCACACACACACACACACACACACACATTAGCCGGGTGTGGTGGTGCGTGCCTGTAGTCCCAGCTACTTGGGAGACTGAGGCAGGAGGATTGCTTGAGCCCAGGAGTTCAAGGTTGCAGTGAGCTATGCAGTCACCCACTGCACTGCAGTCTGGGTGACAGAGCCAGACCGTGTTTCAAAAAAAAAGATAAGAAAAGAAAGAAATTTTGGCATCCCCTCATTCCTGTCACCAAGTTCCTACTTCTTTCCCCATGAAGGTTTCAGGCACACAAGGAGTTTTCCAGCCTTATTTAAAGGGAGGCCACAGTCTGCTCCAGGCCTTCTGTGTCTTGATTCCCAGCACCAGCTTTGATGGAACATGGCAGAGCCTAAACACCCAACTCTCTGGGAACCCTGTACCTATAGCTGAATGAAACCTGCAGAAACTGACCTCCAACGTGGGGCACTCAGAGAAGTTTGCATTTATAAGCCCCTTTCCTTGAGGATCTCACCACATTTTTAGATAAATGGCTATGTGCTTATTTGGGCTAGTCATTGGATGATTTGCATGGCCATATCATGCCATATTAAACAAGGAGTGTCCCCTACCCTCAAGTTCATATTCTTAAGTGATTCAATGTCTTCCTAATGACTTTTGAATACCACATGACATATATAATTGGATATAAGCCTGACTCACTGTGGACTTGCTATGGAAATTGAGGAGGCCAAACATAACAGCCTTTCACACATTACTTTCTGTTGGCAAAAACTGACAACCAAAATGTGAGAATTTCCCATTCTCGTGGGCTTGTCTATTTACTTTGATGGGCAATGTAGCGGGATGAAAGAGGGCTGGTGATTTAAAAAATACAAAAAACAAAACAACCCTCCAGGTACTGAAGTGTCAAATAATCTTTTTTCCGAAATCAAAATATATACATCCTGTAGATTAAAGAGTGGTTTCTGGTGTGATTGAAGAAAAGAAACAGGGGAGAAATAACACAAATAATGTTAGAAATAACAATTCTCTGAAATGTTGAGATACCTTCAGAGAGGTCTTTCTCAACTTGTAGCTGTAATTTTGTAATAGAAGCTAATGTTTGTCAGTTACTTTCTGTGTATTAATAACACTTTAGCGTATTCAATTTTCAGAGTAAACCTATGAGGCAGGAACTCTTATTTTTCATATTACACAGATGAGGAGGCTGGGACAGAGACGTGACTTTCTCTGGGTCACAGCTAGCAGGATGGGGCAGTCCTGCCCACACCTTTCTGGCTGAACTTCGCTGATTTCATGTCAGTGCACAAGTTGTTGCTCAGTGGGAACATACATATTGCTTGATTTGAGTTTTCACTGTTACATCACCCTTTTCTTATTTATAGATATTCTAAGTGATTTTAGGTCACCAAAGTCGTGCCTTCATCAGGGTACTCCATCTTAAACACTAGTTTGTACCAAGGCAAGTAGGTCCCTGATGCTTAGTTTAGCTTGTTATTTGACAGCTTCTCTGTTTCTGCCGTAGTTCTGTGCATTCCTCGGTTCCTGGCTGATCCCCTTTGCCTACCTCACTGTACTGGATCTGTCCAAGTCCATCCCAGCAGCACTACTCACTGCCGCCCTCCTCACCTTTGGTAAGTTGTCTTATACGTACCACGGTTTTTGGGAAATGAGAAGACCTGCTGTGAATGTAGCTGGAAGTCAGTATGTTCAAGGGGCCCATCTAGGGGCCCAGTTCCTGATTAACTTTAGGATTGGGTAAAATGGATTACAAGTCTCGTTTTATTCTCTAGTAATACTTACATATATAAATACTTACATATAGCAAGCCTTTATATTATTGGAGGGGAGAGTTGGCATGGGTAATCCTAAGGAATAGATCATCTCCAAGTTAATCACGTTTGAGTTTGGAATGCATGATAAGATAAATTTGTGTGTGTGTGTTTGAGGGAAGCTTATAATTCTGATTTTACTTCTCTTAGTTTAATATTAAGATTTTGCATTCCCTAAACTAATTTCAACATAATGCAAAGACAAATGCCTCAGAAGTAGCTGGGTGGCAGGGAATAGCAAAATGGGAACTTGAATATTTTCTGTGGATAATCCTCACATGGATAAATGAGAGTTGATCATAGAAGTTGATCCTGTAGCTAGCCTTGTTCTTATGGAAGTGAATTTATGACCTCATGGAACTTAACATTTAAAGAAGCCCAGACCAATTTAGGTGGGTATTTTAGGGGTTTGCTTTAACGGATATGTTGCTTTGTTTCAACTAATATATTACAAGATTATAGGCTCTCTCTGTAGAAGACTGGTGGCTTTTTCCTTGTATCTTTAATTTCCATCTTCAGTTATTCATTCATTCAGTCATTTATTAATTTTTCATTCAACAGTTATTTCTCAAGCACCTACCCTGTGCCAGGCCAGTTTTTTTGGCCTCAGAGGATAAACTAATGAGATACTCTGCTCTCATGGAGCTTACCCCCCAGTGGGACAGACAGTAAATAAGCGAGTAAATTAATAAGTCTGTGATGTGACATCTGAAGCAGTAAGTGGAGTGTAGAAAGTAAAGCAGGGGAAGGGATAGAGTAATGGAGAGGAATACTATGTTGGTAGGGTGGTCGGTGGAGAGCTTCCTGAGAAGGTAGCTTTGAGCAGAGACCTGAGTGAAACAAAGGATCAAGCCATGCAGAGATCTGAGGGAAGAGTGTTCAGGCAGAGGGAACAGCATGTGCCATAGTCCTGGCACAAGGTTCTGTGGATTCAAGGAACAGCAAGAGGGCTAGTATGGTGAGGGTAGAGTGAGTGAGGCAAGGGTGTTGGCAGATGAGATTGGATAGGTAGGGAGACCAAGCAGGCTTTGGCAGCTGTCATGAGAATTTGTTAGTCTGAGTGAAATGGGAAGGCATTGGAGGTTTTAAGCAGGAGCATGATGTAATGAGATTTAAGTAAAAAAAAAAAAAAAAAGTAGCCTGGTGCAGTGGCTCACACCCGTAATCCTAGCACTTTGGGAGGCTGAGGTGGGAGGATCGCTTGAGGCCAGGAGTTTGAGATAAGCCTGAATAGCATCGTGAGACCCCCATCTCTACAAAAAATAAAAAAAATTAGCCAGGCATGGTGGCGCATGCCTGTAGTCCCAGCTACTCAGGAGGCTGAGGCAGGAGGATCCCTGAGCCCAGGAGTTTGAGGTTGCAGTGAGCTATGATTGTGCCACTGCGTGCACTCCAGCCTGGGTGACAGAGTAAGACCTGTCTCAAAAAAAAAGTTTAAAAAAGTCACTCTGGCACCTGTATAGAGAATAAAACCCCTAAGAGAGGCATCATATAAAATGATAAGAATCTATCATAGGTACAGATAGTTTGTGGCTACATAACAGGGTGGCAGAACTTCCTTTTTGATGGTGGAAATGAGGAAGAGACCTCATCTCAGGGATGCTGTGAGTGAATGACATGATCCTTTCTTGGATTGAGGGCCTAGAGGCAGTGTGAGATACTGCTTCTTGTCACTGGGCTTTGATATACCCCAAAGCCATGACCTTCCATCTCCCTGATAACTCAGGGATGACTTTGTGGCCTATCTAGTCCTGACTGCACAAGTGCTTACATGCAATTAAGCAGCAAGGGGGACTGTTTCCAACTGCTGGGGTGTTTGGTTTTCAGGGGGTCCTGCTCTTAACTCCACTTTTTCACCAGCGAGCTCATGTTTTTCAGACACAGGATGCCTCACTCTGTCCCAGTACATCCTCCTTGACCCCATCCTGATGTTCTTCATCATGGCTGCCATGCTGAGCATGGTCAAGTACAACTCCTGCGCCGACAGGTCAGAAACACCATCTTTGGGAGGGGAGGGTCAGACGCTATGGCAGCTCCAGAATTTCTGTAATGGCCAGGGCCAGGGTGGGTGCCTAGAGGACTTGCCATGAAGCTGAGTTTAAGGCAAGCATACTTTTTGTTTGTTTTTTAACTTAGGTTGTCCATTTTAGATCATAAAAATAGATTTTAAAAAGTTTTGTATAGATGCTTTTATATTTGTTATACGTAAGACTGAGAAAATGTCAATTGTCTTTTTCAAGAGTATTATTATTATGTTTACAATTGGGTACAGTTGGGTAGGGGTTTATGGATGTTATGAAGGGGTCCTAATGCTTTCCCCTACCCACTTCTTATAAGCTGCCCCTCAGCACCAATGCTGGTTAGGAGATCCCAGGACAAGTTTACCCTTAACGTTCTCTGTCCTAGAGGGAAGGGCATCAGGGTAGATGCTGCCTGGGAACTATTTGTCTCCCTGCCCTCGGTGGTTGCATCCAGTCCTGACCTAATGTTGGATATAAAGCTTGGCTTGAATGGTCCATACCAGTCAAGAGGATCTTTCCAGGCTCTGGTCAGTTCTAAAGCTGATCTGGAGGGTCTGGTCTACTTCTAGAATAGTCTTTTCCAGATCATCCTTCTGTCTCTGAGACAGTAGAATAAGTCATTCTATTAGATGAGCCAAAAGAGTTGGCCCCTCCTAGACTTTCCCAGAAGTCCAATTGATTTTACCCATGACCAAGCTCATTAAGGTACATTATGTTAATCAGACCTGATCAGTGACTGACAGCCACTCTGGCTTTGAGTTGTCTTCTGCTTTTACCATATCCACTTCCATGTACCATTTCTTGAGTACATACTGTGTGCCAGGTACTATGCTAGGAGTTGGAGGTACAGAAGTATATAGGTCATGGCTGTTAAGGGAATTCACTCTGGCAGAGGAGTCAGCCAGATAATCAGAAAACTGCAGTGCAGTGTACTTGGTGCTGTAAGTGTAGCAAAATGGTTAGGAGCACTATCCTTGGACCCAACTGTCTACGTTAGAACTACGCTCCACTGCTTGCTAGCTGTATTACTTAACAGCTCTGTACCTCAATTTCCTCATGTATAGAAGGAGGATAATTATAGGATTTACCTCATAGAGTTATAGTGAAGGTTGGAAGAGTTAATATGTGTACAGTACTTGGAATGGTGCCTGACACATAGGAAGCACTCAATAAATGCTGCCTTTGACAGATCTGGAGGTGACACAAAAGACAAGTCTGACTGAATCCAGCGGGCATCTCTGGATTTTCCTTTTACTCCTACTTGATTGGTCATTAGTGAAGAATGAGCCTCCGTTTACCTCAAGCCCTGTACTTAGCCAGGAACACTATAGACCCTCTCCCTAGAAAAATATCCTACTCACTCTTACACTGTGATCTACCTGCCATTTCAGGGGTTTCATAGGCCACATCCTCCTTGGAGTCATGCTGTGGTCTCTTGAGGCTAGGAACTCCCCAGACAGAGGGCACAGCATAGCCTCTTTGAGTCAGAGAACCTCTGCCCTGTCCCACTGCAGCTCTTGCTTTTGAGTTCGGTTCCAGCTGCCAAACTGAACTCTGTGTCTTGTTGGTTTTCAGGCCCTTCTCTGCTCCCTGGTGGTTCTGGCTCAGCCTGACTGGCATCAGTCTCGCTGGTGCTTTAGGGGTCAAGTTTGTTGGCCTCTTTATCATCCTGCAAGTGGGGTTGAACACCATTTCAGACCTTTGGCACCTGCTTGGAGACCTCAGTCTTTCATTGGTAAGAACCCAAGTGCTTGCAGAAATGTTTTTGCTTCCCAGGGTTGCTTAGCAGTAGCCAGTGGCCCTTCTCTGCCTCTGCTATAGGTGGTGGAGCGGCTATGTTCTGGGCCCTAGATAGGCTGGACCCAGCTGCCCTCTGTAGACAGCAGGACATCGGGAAGTGGGCCCGGCTGAGAGACTAGAGAGGTGTAAAGGGAGAGGATGGACTAACATCCTTGGAATTCTCTTTTGGCATTTATTTCTGTAATGTTTTTTAAATGTTATACAAACTACACAGCCAGGGGATTCTGTTGAGCCAGTCTGCCAACTGTGTGGCAGACACTGACTGCATGAGACCTTAGGTAAAATGGATGGGATGACTTTCTAACAACTTTCTAACAACTCACAATTTTCTTTTCCTGACCCAGGGTCTCCATATTTGGAGGCCAGTAAGGGCCTTTTGTGTTTATTATAATATTATTATGTTTTAAGGGCTGATTCTGCAGGCACTACGTGAAATGCTTTACTTTCATTATTTCATTTACCCCTTGTGACAATCCTATGAGGTAGGTAGTTATTACCCTGATTTTACGAATGAGGAAATCGAGACCTAGGGAAGTCAATAACTTTCCCAAGTCATACAGGTGGTAAGAGGTAGCTCTAGGGTTCATTCCTAGGTTAGGCTGACTCCAGGCCTCAATTACTTTGCCATGATGCTTCTCAATCACCTCTGAACCAAACTCCCAACAAGTTTATTTATTCATCCGGAAAATATATAGAGACCATTCACTAAGCATGAGATGCTGGGAATATACAGATGAGTAAAACATGATTCCTGCCCCCTGGAGTCAAGGGAGAGAGAGAAATAAGTAAGAGGGCACTCACCCAATCTTTGGTGATCCAGGAAGACTTCTGGGAGGAAGCCAGGGCCTGAAGTTAAGATAAGGAGCAGGTAGCCACGTGATGGGTGGCACTGACATAGCACAGGAAGCACTGGGAAAGTACAAGTGCAAGGAGGTCAGTGACCGGGATATGGAGGGAACTGGTGAGCAGTGACACTGCCGATGCAGGTAGTGCCTTGTCTGTGGCACAGCGACAGTCTGGGGTCCTGGGTGCAGGGCCTGGAGAGGCAGCAGGTGGCTGGCCCGTGTTTATCCCTGTGCAGTGCTTGGGTGGTGGGTGTTATGGAAAGGCTTAGGGTTTCTACATAACCTTTTCTCCTATTGGCCATTTTTTATGATTATGACTTATACATCTATAATGCATGTATTGGGTATAAGGACTAATGAGGCCCCATATGCCCACCACCCCATGCTGGCCTCTGTTTGCAGGTGACGGTGGGAAAACACCTGACTGCTCGCATCCTGTGCCTCATAGCACTGCCCCTGGCTCTCTACACAGCCACTTTTGCTGTTCACTTCATGGTGCTGAATAAAAGGTACAGCTAGAGCCTTTCCAGCATCTCACTTCTGGTCTTCCTCTTTCCCCTAAGCCCATGGATGGCCCCTGTGATTTCCTGGGTCTACAGTTAGGATGATAGGAGGGGGTTCTTGGAGCTTTTTCTTGTTTCTTTCCCCCTGTATTCTATCCTTTGGGTATCCCAAGGGCTCAGAAAAGCCAGCACCCTGACCTGAAGGAAAAGGAGAATTTCCTAATAGCCAAATCTAATAGCCCTTGTCCCTAAACAAAGTTCCTTAACACTTAGCAGGGATGGGCAACAGTAGGGTGTGCAGTAGGAGTGAGGATGATGGTAATTGTAACACCAGCAGCCGCAGTTCCCATGTTAATAGCTACGAAGTGTCAGGAACTGTGTTCAGCATTTTGTATATATTATCTCATTTAATCACAATCATTTGTGAGTTCCTTTGATTTTTTTTTAAATCTCCATTTTGTAAATGAGGAACTAAGGCTAAACAAGGTTAGGTA
This sequence comes from Daubentonia madagascariensis, assembly GCA_023783475.1. NCBI lineage: Eukaryota > Metazoa > Chordata > Mammalia > Primates > Daubentoniidae > Daubentonia > Daubentonia madagascariensis. The sequence goes on along the minus strand of JAKFHU010000485.1, from coordinate 37,080,914 downwards.
TCTTGCCCAAGGTAACCCAACTAGTAAGTGGCTGAGTTGAGATTTGGACCCCACTTTCTCTGACTCCATCACCCACATCTGTCCCATGGTGCCGCACTGCCACTCTGATTCTACTTCTTTCATACTAACAGTGGAGCTCTTCCCAGGGCTCCTGGGAAATCACATTTATACTCCATTAACTTGGCCCTCTTCTGCTCCCCTTTTCCCCACAGTGGTCCTGGTGATGGTTTCTTCAGTTCTGCCTTCCAGTCTCGGCTTTCAGGGAACAACCTTCACAATGCTTCTATCCCTGAACGTGAGTGCGTCTGGGCCCTTACAAAGGTAGAAGGGCAGAGGGGTTTCCTGGGAGTTGAACTGGAAAAGACAAGTGTGACATATTATTTTAGCCTGTAGATGGGAAAGTGGGAAAGGAACCCAGTTAGATCTAGTACTTAAGAAAGTGCATCAGGACAGCACAGAGGAAGCCATCCTAAGCAGCATACTCTTTGACCCTAAGGGATAACTTCTTCTTTGTGGCTTCAAAGCCAGCTCTGTGGGAAGGCCAGTCAGAGAGAATCTGGTTACAGACAAGGCTTTTCAGAGCTCGTTGTTCGTTTCCACCCCAGAATTCTGAGACTCACATCCATTTGCTTATTCACAGATAGTACCTCAGCAAGTGTTTACCCTTCGGAGATAGAGTCTGGCGTACAGGATCTTCACACGATATGACGAATGTGTGAAGTACATAGAGAGGGAACACAGAGCTCTGGGGATTGCAGGGCATGAGAAATCACTGCTGCTGGGCAGTTGGAGGGGATCAGAGGTACATGTAGTGGGTTACGTTAGAGTTGAGCCCTGGAGGGATAGGTGGATTTCAACTGGTAGGGGAGGAGAGGGCATATCAAGCAGAAAGGATGGCAAGATCAAAGCCGAAGATAGGGCAAAACTCAAGGCACAGGTTATATGCAGAAAAGTACTAGAAGATAAGTTTGAAAAGATAGGTTGAGCCCAGACTATGAGGGTTTGAGGTGTCTGGATGAGGTGTTTGACTTCCTTAAACAGGCAGTGGAGGACCTGGCAGAGGTCTCTGAGCAGGTGGGAGCCAGAAAGGCTGTGCTGTAGGGAGATGACACTGGTAGAAGAGTGTAGGATGGCTAGGGAGGGGGAAGGCAGGGGAAATCCTCTGGGAAGCTATTGCAGGGACTTGAGCTTAGCGGTGGTGGCAGCCACAGGGGTAAGGAGGCAGAGGAGCATGTACAGGGAGAGTTGGACATGGAAAGAGAGGAAGAAAGATGTTGCTGAGGACTTGAGTGCAGGTGATTGCTTGCTGGAGGCAAGGACTCCATCTTACTCAATTTAGTCTTTCCAGTGCCTTGCACAGCGCCTAGAACACAGTGGGCCCTCCAAGACTGTGGACAGAATGAGAAACAGAGAAGCAGGAGAAAAAGTTGGTTTGGAAGGACACATACTGAGTTCTGTATATTAGAGAGGTTGACTTTGAGCTGCGTGGGGAAATCCGTGCCATGGGGCCAGCAGGCTCAGGGCTGGCGCTGTCAAAGGGGGAATCAGCCAGGTAAAAGAGTAATTGATGCTGTGGCAGTGGATGTGACTCATCAGGAAACTATAGAAAGAGGAGAAGAACTGGGCCGAGGTCGGGTCCTTGGGGAATGCAAGAGGAAGGGGAATTAGGAAGGAGCCGTCCATGAGGGAGTACGCGGTCGCCAAGGGGGAACGGAGCGTTTCAAGAAGCAAAGGTGGTCAGTAGTGTGCAGGCCTACAGGTAGTGGTCTGCCTGAGAACTTAGGAGAATGGAGCTGTGGAGTGTAGCAAATTCCTACTCATTACTCAAACGGCCTAGTTCAGCTGCCATCTCTTCCATCACTTGTTCCTTTTTTTTATTCCCTGGGAGAGAATTCATCCACCCTGTTCTGGGCACCCTGTATATATAAAGTACACAACGTGTACCATGTCACACGTTGTCACACCTTTGTGGCCATTTGCCATTGTCCTATACTTGTCAGAGTGTGAAGCCGTCGTCTTTGTAGACAGGGCTCTTCTGAGGCCCGGGCAGGTCTCCTCCACCTTTGGATCCACTGTGTAATTGATACATTCTGTTGATTGACTGAATGAGCAAAGAAAAACAGGAGTAGGCCATCACTGGTGGAATGAGGGACCTGTTTTAGCACAGTGGCGAATGGTGAGGCCCCCTTCTCACAGGGGATTGAGAAAGGGGTCTGGCAGTAGGGAAAAGAGGCTTCTCGATAACCCCAGGGCCTGCAGAAGAAGGGGATGCTCTTGGGAAGCAGTTTACTCTGTGTGGCTTTTTTTTTTTAACAGAGTAAAAAAAAAAAAAACCAAAGCACCATCGAACAGTTATTTCATACGGTACCAGATTCAGAGGACGCGAAAGGATAGAGAGTGAAAAAACAGTCTATCGCAATGCTCTATCTTGGAGAACATTCCAGACAAAGACATAAAATGCTTCTTTCTTCTTTATTCCATTGAATACATGTACAGACCTTGACTGAAGGACAAGTTGTTTTTAATCTTTTGCTATTACAAATAGTGCTTTGCCAATGACAGTGTTAACACCCAGCTTCATCCAAAGTCCACGGGGGGGAGGAGGGAGGGTACCAGTGAGACCCTGTGGTGACCTTGCTCTTGAGTTGGTTCCGTTGGAGTGAGAAGGCAGCCGTCTTCCTGCTTTAGGAAGTCCTGGCCCAGTGGAGTCTCTTAGAGGGTTAGTGAGTCTAGGCGACAAGTATAGGACAATGGGCAAGTGCTTCAGAGGCCCTTCAAGGCAGGGGCAGCCTCTTGCACTGTGCCAGCTCACCCCTCTGCTGTCTCCTTGCCTCCCAGACCTGGCCTACGGCTCTGTGATCACTGTGAAGAACCTCCGGATGGCCATCGGCTACCTGCACTCCCACAGGCACCTCTACCCCGAGGGCATCGGCGCACGCCAGCAGCAAGTCAGTCTTTTGTGCACTGTACTGCAGCACCCCTGAGCTGTTTGCCATGACAGTTGCCGTTCGCTTTCTTTCTTCCTGTCCTTTGCTCACACTGTTCCCCCTGCTTAAACATTCTTCCTCCTCTTGCACCCTTCCCTTTTCTCTGGCTCACCGTGGCTTCTTTAGGCTTCAGCTTAGATGTTGTTCTCTGATCACCATGACCCACCTCTCCCTGCTACTGGATTAGGTGCCTCTCTGATGAGAGGCTTTCTTGGCACCCTCTGCATGCCTATGTGGTAGCCATTTTCATATTGAACTGTGAGCTCATACTTCCTCCTGTCTCCTTGCTACTTGATTGCTAGCTGCTGGAAGGCTCAAGAGCCTGGCACAGTGCCTGGCACGGACTGGACAATGAGTGTATGATGAGTAAAGTGTGGCGGTTATGAACATAGACCCAGGAACCAGACTAGCTTATCTGAGTGTGAATCCTGGTTTCACATAGAGTGTGATTTTGAATAAGTTAATGTTTTTGTGTTTCAGCATCCTCATCTTTAAATTGGGGAAAATAAATATTACCTCTCTCCATCATAGGATTGTTGTGAGGATTAAACGAGATAGTATATATAAAGTACACATACAAGGGTTAGCCACGAGTATCATCTGAATGAGTGAATGACACTGTTTTCACGTTAAGGAGTGTTAGGTGTAGCTGTAGCGGATGGTGCCTGAGAGGGAGAAGACGGATGGATGTCAGAGAGGTTGATGGGGGCAGACTGGGGAGAGGCCTGTGTTACAGTAAATTTGATTTTGTTCCATAGACAGTGGGTAGGCAATGAAAATTATTAAATGATTACGAGGGGTGATTAGATCTCTAGTTTAGAAAGATAACTTCAGCAGGAATGTGATAGATTGCAAGGAACCAGTTAGGAGGCAATGATTATGACAAAGGATGGTGAATGGAGGCAAAGACCGTGGGGATAGAGGTGGGAACTGATTCAGGAAACACCTCACAAGTGTAATGTCAGAGCCTGGTAACGGGTGGACGTCAGGGAAGAGCTACACCCAGGTCTGTAGTTTGGAGGACAAGGTGTATGTGTGGTTATGCTGTTTCACCATAATCAGAAACAGAGGAGGAAGAATAGCTTTAGCGATGGGAGGGGAGAGTTTTCCTTTGTGTATTTTAGGTGTGGGGCTTGTCTCAGGAGAGAGAGCTGAGTGTGTAGCGTATGGCTATTAGCACACAGCTGGATGGGTGGCCTTGCCCAGAGAGAGGAGGGCCAGTGAAGGAGTCCTGGGGAGCGCCAGCATTTAAGGCAGTGATAAAGCCACTCAGAGTGGAGCCAGAGAAGAGGCTGAGAAAGGAGGCATGAATGGGGAGGTTGGAGGGGAAGGGGAGGGAGAGTACAAGGGAGAGAGTGTCTCCGGAAGGAGCAGATGGTCAGTAGGGCAGGTGCTGCAGAGACCTCAGAGAAGGCGAGGCCTGGGAGAGGACTTTGAATGGGAAAGTGGGCCTGTAACTCCGGTGGGGATAGTTCCAGTGGATCAGGAGGGCTGGAAGTCTCAGGTGCAGCCACTTAAGGAGTAAATGGGAGCTGAGGAAGTGGAGGCTGCAGGGTAGGCTGTTCTGAGAAGCTTGGAAGGGAAGTTTCTCTTCTTACAAAATGACTAGTATCTTTACTTTGCAAAAAGTGTGCTTCTCAAAATGCTTTATGATTTATTATTTCCGTCTTAGTTACTAGAAAGTTGACTCGGTATTAGGTTTTAGTGTCAGTTTCTCATCCTTGATTCTGCACTTATCTCTTGCCCTGTGGTTCTCAGCCCTGGCTACACTTTAGAATCAACTGGAGAGGTTTTAAAAAAAATTCTGACACCTTGGCTTCACTGCAGAGATTCTGATTTAATTGACCTAGGGTAGGGCCCATGCATTGTGCATTTTTTTAAGCTCTCCAGATGATTCTAATGTACAGACAGGGCAGAAACAGCCATTCTATGGTGATAAATTGCTACAGGTGTCGTGTAGAAGATAATGCAGTCACAGACGTGGTGACCAGGAACATCTGCCCTGTGCAAAGGGAAAGAGAGGCCAAGTTCTAAAAGACCCTGTTAAGCTAGTGTTACACACTTGGAGTCCATGTGTGGAGGTGTGAAGCCATGATGGTGGTGTAGCGAGAGTACATTAGGCCAAGGGACAGAAGTGTCTGGCTTTGTCATTGACTGAATCACTTAACCTTTCTCATCCTGTTTTCTCATCTGTAAATTGAGAGGATTGAACTAAATAATCTCTAGTGGCCTTCCCTGCCCTGCAGTTTAACGTCTTGTTAATGTGTCTAGGCCTTGATTCTAAAATGTGTTTAAAGCATAACATTTATAAAATGAAACTGGAAAATATGGAAAAGTGTAAAAAAAAAATGCAAGCTACACATAATCCCAGAAGATCAATGTTTATCCAAATATTTTGATGTACAACATTCTGCTATAGGATACCTGTGTTCCTAGGAAAGCTCATGTCATAAAAAAACTCCATTGTAAAAGCAATGTTTCAATGGGAAAAAGGGGCTGTGGACTATACTCATGATAAAGAGATAATTTTTCTTGTAGGAATTTTAATAATAATGGCTTTTGTAAAAACAAACAAAAAACACTCCCCTACCACACATACAGAGTTCATGCATGAGTACCACAAAACCTTAACATCCTGAGCCAGTCCCAGTTGGATGGACTATATCTAGCTTTTTTTTCAGGAATGTGGTCTTTATTTTACTTATAGAGAGTACTTACACAAACCTAGAGGGTATAGCCAGCCTACTACACACGTAGGCTATATGGTATAGCCTATTGCTACTAGGCTACAAACCTATACAGCATGTTGCTGTACTGAATACTGTAGGCAGTTGGAACACAATGGTAAGTATTTATGTTATTTAAACATATCTAAACATGGAACAGGTATAATAAAAATAGTGTTATAATCTCATGGGACCACCATTGTATGTGTGGTCCATCATTGACTAAAACGTCTTTATGTGGCACATGAATGTAAATTGGTCATGTTTTGTCCAATTGGGGTTATAAAAACTCATAAGAGAAATGCCTGTATTTTCATTGTTTCCAGGTGTTTCTATACTTCTTTACATAATTGGCATAATTATGTGTATATAGTCTCTATCCTGGGAGCATTTGAGTTAGCTGCCCTGGTTTGAATCCTGTCTCCCCAATTCATAAGCTGTGTGACCTTGAGCAAATTATTTAACTTCAGTTTTTCCTTGTAAGTAATGTGGGAATAGCCCTGGTACCTACAGCATAGAGCTGTAATAATGATTAAATAAGACTTACCCAATGCTTAGAACAGGCCTGATAATAAATGGCAGTGATTTGCAGCCCAGCATTTCATGTGCCTTTGGCCATGCTGCTAAAAATACTCGGAAACATTTTTTGTGGCTGTGTAATATTCCATCCCATGGATGTACTATCATGCTATTTCTCTATTATTAGACATTCATACTGTTTCCAGATTTTTGCTGTTAAATTAATTGTATGTGGTATTACAGATGTGTTCAGGTGAAGACACAAATTTTTAGAAAATTGGTATGTACAAAATGGCTGTGGGGAAACTCTAGGGTAGGATATTTATGGAGCTTTTTAGTTTCATTTAACCACATTATAGAAAATTTAATAGCATGAATTTTTTTATTTATAAAATTTGAGGCATGATCATAATTACTTTTTAAAATGCACTGAATCCTCTTTGTGTGCTACAGACTGTCATACAAGGTAACATGGTTCCTCCTCCTAGAAGGTGGGAACTTGAAGGACAAGGTGCAGAAAGATACAAAGAGACAAATCAAAAAGGCTCTCGTGGGACAAGGCCTCTAAATGCAGAAGGAAGGAAAGGCTCTCATTGTTGCTACTTCTAAGTCCTGTTGGGAAGTATGGCCTCTCAGGTGGGGGGCTGGGGATTTTGATCTCAAACTCCTGGCTTCAAGCGATCCTCCCACTTCAGCCTCTCAAAGTGCTAGGATTACAGGCATGAGCCACCACGCCCCACCCAAGGGCTGGGGATTCTGAAAGAGGCTTAAGCAATGTTGGTTTGCTATTGATTGTTCTTGGCCAGCTGTGCTGATAGTGATGATATTCTCCCTCCGTCCTTTCCCTCCCTCCACCCCCACCTGCACCCCTACCCAGGTCACCACCTATTTGCACAAGGACTACAACAACCTGTGGATTATCAAGAAACATAATACAAACTCAGGTAATGTGGTCAGGAACTGATGCTTCTTGTGTTATTACTCTGAGCCCTCCTTAACATTTCTCATGCCTCCAAAGAATGATACTGAGATGGGCTTTCCTGAGCATCTTTGACAACATCTTTATGATCTCAATTATCTTTTCAACAGTTATTTATTGAGCACCTACTGTGTTCTAAGCACTATTGTAGGCATAGGGGATAAGCAGTGAACAGAACAGATATCTCTCTTAGAGCTGTCATTTTGAAGACAGAGAGCAGGGCCAAGGCTCAGACTTAATCCAGGAAGAGGTTACCTGAGCGTGCCACCAGGGGCTGGTGAGCCGCGCCACCTAAGGACCCCCGGTGGCTGCTCTTGTTTCTAACGTGCAGCACACCAAGCTCATCCTTGCGCCGAGTCAGTCAGTTGGAGATCTGAGGGCCTGCCAGCCCTGTGACTGGACTTTGTCTAGGCTGGTGCTTGGGGCATTACTCGATGCCTGCTGATCTGCCCCTAACTGGCTTGGGCAAAGTAGATCTGAAGCACACCTATCTGGTTCTTGGGGCTTTGTGACAAGAGCAAGAGCTAGATCCAGATCTTCCTTTGTTTGGTCAGACAGCTACTTACTTGCAGGCTGTGCCTTCTGCTGTAGCTAGGAAGAAAACAGAGGGCATTTTCCTCTTACCCTCTGAGCCCGTCATCACTGCTGATGGTCCTGTGCCACAAGTATTCTCTGCAACTCCTCAGCAAATACCACCTGGCTTAGCCTGTCCTGAGTCAGCTGCTCCTGAGCCTTTGTGGAAGAGTGGGCAGCTGCTTATCTAAATTCACCTTCTTTGTTCTACCTCCTTTTATTGCCGCTTTTAGGCTAGAAACATGGCATACACAACCACTGTCTTTGCATCCTGTGTTCAGTAGTATAAATTATGATGCCATTGGGTCTGTTTTTACACCTTTATAATACTAGTATTGATTGTGTTTTGATCCAACAGCCCAAACATAAGTGTTTTATCACAATGAAGAGTTACCAGGGAAGACCAGTGTTATTTCTAAATCATGTGGGCATGAACCAAATCTTTGAATATCCCCAGTCTGTTATTCTACTGTTGTTTCTGAGTTAAGAAGGTTGCATTTCACCTTCTAAAAATTTTGTGGGAACTTTATAACTAGAGTCATTGTGTTTATGATGGTTATAAATGCCCCTCCCATCCAAATCCATATGAAAGAAAACTTCTCTCCTGATTGACTTACTGACTTGTCATTTGCTAAGTTAATCTTTTTAAGAGACTTTAAAAGGCAGCATAGGAATGGGCATCTCTGGAGTTGTGTTCTCTAATTCTCTTGAGAGCCAGTGATTTGCACTGGAAAATTTATCTTTCCTGACCTTGATCTGTTTATAGTGTGTTGGTGTCTGTTTGGGACAGAAATTTGCAAGGATCAATTCAGTGTTGCTATGATTACTGCCAGCTCCTCTTCCATGCCATTGCCTTTCTAGATCCTGATGGGTCTTGACTTCCAGATGATACAGAAGGTAGTCCCTTTTATCATTTCATCATTTTCTTCACCTCACACTTAGCAAATCTATTGCTAAAGACAAGATAATCACTGGCAAAATTTGTAGGATTTAACGTTTGATTTTGAGGAGAGCTCAAATGGTCATTTTCATGGAATTAATTTTTAGAAGACCATATTTTTACCATGAAAAGGAAAATCTTATTATTTAGCTTCCCAGCTTAAGCCCCAGTGGAGGCTTCAGTGCCTTTCACAAAGAGGCCACATTTCCCAGCCTGGCATACACAGTGTGGTCCCACTTGTTCATACCCTCATCTCCTGTTCCCGCTCTCCTTCCTGCCCCCACCACCCTAACAGTATGAAACCATTTACCATCCATCAAATGAGTTTTGTTCTTTCATACTTCTAGTGCCTTTCCCCCACTTGTTCACCCGGTAAAATTCTCCCCTTCCTTTAAGAGTCTTTTCAAGCATTATCTCTGGGAAACCCTTCTCTAATCCTCTGAGGCAATTAGGGGCCTTCCCTCTTTTGTCTCACAGCACTCTGTTAGTATCTCTAGCACATATCACGTGGTACTATAACAGTTTACCAGTAGGCCCTCAGTTAATACTAGCCTAGTGAAGGATTTTGGATATCAATGCCTGTTTCTTCTTGGCAGATCCCCTAGACCCTTCTTTCCCAGTGGAGTTTGTAAGACATGGAGACATCATTCGACTAGAACACAAAGAGTAAGTAAGTTTGCTATTTGGACAAATGAGTAGTATGGGCACGAAGGGTAGAGAGTTCTTTTAAGAAATAAACAGAAGTCAGATTTGGATGAGGCTCTAGTTTAGTAAATGGAACAAGGCTGCTGTGCTAGAATAGGAGAAGCATTTTATTAAGGTTGATGAAGTAAGCAGGCCAGCCTTTGCCTATTTTGACTTTGGGGAGCTTTGAACTTTGAGGGTGCCTTTCAGTTTCCCATTTCCTAGAGGAAAAAAGGAAAAATTTGAGTTGCCCAAAGCTGCTGCTTAAGTGGCTGCCTTTAGAAAGATGTAGGATTCTATTTCTGAGAATATGGCAAGCTAGTTTGTTTAGCCAATGTTCTCCCTGAAAATGACTAAAAATGCTAGAATAATATAGAGACTTCTTTTTGAAAGCATAAAAAGCTGGCAAGATATTAAAGAGACACCAGGCCAAAATTTAAGTGAAAAAGGGAATCCAGAGAAATAAGTGAGACACTGAAGCCACTTTTGCCTTGATCCCACAATCTCAGCCAATGTTCTTGAGTTTTGGTCTTTCATTTTGGCTTTCTTGAGAGAAGAGGTTTTAAAGTCAAAGCTCAAGACTCACCCAAAGTGATAAATATATTAAGAGATCCTTCCACAAAATCTGGAACCCCAAAAGGCTTAGGGTAAAGGTAAATGTGTCCTATCCACCTGTCCCCAGGAAAAGTTACTTTGGTACCAAGCAAAATGTTGAGGGGTTGGGTGGAGAACTATCCCTAGGTCCTAAGAAGTTGTAATTACCAGTTGATCTTCACATGGATTTGCAGCTCAAATTCATGTCACCTGGGTGGTCTCAAAATCTTCAAGCCATGAATTTAAATGAACATGATCCTAGGTGCCTGGCTAAAAGCAATTGTAAGTCCTCTTTTGGGAAAGAAATTGTCATCCATTCCCATAAATAGTTTTTCAGCAACAGTGAATAGTACACAGTCAAAAATAACAGAGCACACAAGGAAATAGGGCACCATGTGCAAGAACAAGGAGAAATAATAGACAGCAAAAGCAGCCCTGCAAAAACTTTATATGCAGGAATTATCAGGTGCAGGTTAAAAAAAAAATCAAGGCTATATATGTATATGTGTATGTGTGTGTGTGTGTGTGTCTATATATGTAGGCAATTACCAGTGGTTTTTCTCTAGTCCGATTTTTAGATAATAAAAATTTTTATTTTATTATTAAATACATTTCATTTTATCATTAATAAATTAAAATTTATTTATTGTAATTAAATTTTACTTTTGCAAATTTCCAAAAATTTTATAATGAACATTTATCACTTATTATGGATAAAAGTAAGAGCTGTTATAAAAAGCTAAATAAATAAAAGCCAAATTAAATCTTACTCATCCCCCGCAGATCTCCACTTTAAAAAACTGGTGATGGGAGTAGAAAGAGTAAATGGGGTGGGGAGGTTACCTATTTTAGGCATATGAAGATTATAGGCTTTAGTTTTCTTCTCCCCAAACCTGCCTCTGAAGTCAGGCCAGCTAAGTGCTTCAAAGCTACTAAATGTGTGAAACTCATCCCCCCACTCCCCTCCCCTGCCAGCACCTAAAGTTAGCCCCTTTCTTGGCATGTAGTTCAGTGCTCCTACCATCTGTCTCTCCTGGTTTGGGCTCATCTCTCTTCTCCAATTCTCTGGATATTTCTTGTGAGTAAATAGGAAACAAGTTCCTGATATGTTTGATTTCATAGTTCAGATTCTAATTTTTCTTATCCTAACAGATGACTTTGAATATCCTTGGTAAAAGAAGAAATATTGCACATTTCTTTTCTTCAGGATAATGACACTCCTCTCTTCTAACTTCTAGGACTTCCCGGAACTTACACAGTCACTATCATGAGGCCCCCCTGACCCGGAAGCACTATCAAGTCACTGGCTATGGCATAGTAAGTGAGCAGCTGGGGTGTGAGCAGGATGTAGTAAGTTGTGGGACTTGGCTCATGGCTATGTGGCAGGACACATCCTCCCAGAATTCTTGAATGTTTCTAAGGATTAGAGGCTGCACAGGGACTCTCTTAACATTTGGGAGCTTTTTGGCTAGGCTTGCTGTGGGAAAAGCAGCCTATGAAGTCTGTCTCCATCCTTCTCCTTGCATAATAACCATGCCATTTGCATGTTCTGATACTTAATAAATGTCAACTATGAATACTATTTGGATCTCTTTTAAAATCACGTTGGACATAGAAGCCAAGGGCATACAATATAGCCTCAGATGAATATATAAGTTTATCTTTTGCCAGATCCCAAATTCTCATTGGCTTTATTTTTAAGGATCACTTCCTTATTCTACAGAGGGATGTTATGTGTATAGCTTTTGTATTTTACTACTTCAGGGAGATGCAGTTAATAGAGTAAAATCTGTATGAGTAGTTATAGCTTGGGGAGTAACTAAATACAAAAACTATTAGTGGGAAACTATGTTTATGACCATCAGTTACATTCCCTTCCCAGGTCATTGGTGCTTCAGTAAAGATTCTGTGTTCCTTAAGGTGGATTCCCCAACTCTCTGTTTGCTGAGCCCATATTGTACTAGAGGCAGTGCTCTGAACTGTCTCATCTTTCTTGTGGGCATCTCCTAAGGAGAATTAGACACAACTGTCTGAACTTCCAAAGTGCAATATCCAGGCCAGACCCTTCTGTCTTAGATGAGTGAGTATCCAGATGGCCAACGTAATAGATACAAATGGCCTGGCTCTATTTCTGTTGAATCAGGGTGATGTCTTGAGTTTGGTTTAGAGGCAAAAACATCTATTTAGAACTTAAACTCTAGTCCCGTGAAGTGAAGAACTGGACTTTTGGTTCCAGGAGTTATATACTCCTCTTTTTGGTTGTGATAGTGAGTGCTGGGGCAATGTCAATCACTTGGGATATTTCTATGGTCACTGTCTTTTTTTTTTTTGAAAGATGAGTTCTCACTCTGTCACCCAGCTTGGAGTCCAGTAGCGTGATCATGGCTCACTGCAGCCTCCAACTCCTAGGCTCAAGTGATCCAGCGATCCTCGCATCTCAGCATCCTGAGTAGCTAGAACTACAGGCGTAAGCCACCATACCTGACTAATTTTTTAATTTCTTTGTAGAGATGGAGTCTTGCTCTGTTGCTCAGGCTCGTCTCAAACTCCTGGCCTCAAGTGATCCTCCTACCTTGGCCTCCCAAAGTGCTGGGATTATAGGCGTGAGCCACCACACCCAGCTCTGTGGCCTTGATCCCTTTCCCACCTCAAGTATTGAAGCTGATTTGGTCTTTGACCTTTGTAACGTGGTGGCATCTGAAATGGTAGCCATTTTCCTTTCTGACACCTTTTCTCTAAAGTCATCTCACTTTCTTTGTATTTTTTTCTTGATTTATGTGGCAGAATGGGACAGGGGACTCAAATGATTTCTGGCGGATTGAGGTTGTAAACAGAAAATTTGGAAACCGGATCAAAGTGCTTAGAAGTCGAATTCGCTTCATCCATTTGGTCACAGGTTGTGTCCTGGGCTCCTCAGGAAAGGTTCTGCCCAAGTGGTAAGTCTCTGGGGTTTTGATGTCCCAACTGAGGCTCGTGCTTTTCCTTCACGCTATGAGGAGTATACCAGAAGTTTTCATTTTCCAGTGGTCAATGGTCACCTCATGTTTGCTTTTTCTTAGTGGTAGATGGAGGAAGAAAAGGCATCAGTGTATTATGGAGCACAGGGCTCCAGGGTAGCTTTGGTGTTTTATGTGTTATGATAGTTGAACATTTGTACATCTGTCTTGTGGTAATAACTCTCTGGGTCTATGTCTCTTTCTAAAATGGGAATACTGTATGCAATCCTAGGATAGTTGTAGAATATACAAGTGTAAAGTTGAAAAAATAATGGGCACAGGGTTGAAAAGAGAGAGGTTCCATGAAGCCCCTCCTTAAGAGTAGAAGAAAGAGCTACTCTTTGGTGGATTTCAGATCTTCTGAGAATCATCTGTGACTACTTTTCACAGGGGCTGGGAGCAGTTGGAAGTTACTTGCACTCCATATTTAAAAGAAACCCTCAACTCCATCTGGAATGTGGAGGACCATATCAATCCCAAATGTGAGTGAGGTCACTTTCTGGGCTGGCTCTGAAGGGAAACATTTATGAGAAACTCTTGTCTTAGAAAAGTAAATCTTCATCATCTCTGCTGTCACTTCATCTTGTTGCCATTTTCTTCCTTTTTTAAACTTAGACTTTTCATGTGAGTTGTCTGTAACTACATAGCTAGCTCCTTTTTCTTCTCATCTACTCCCTCTTTAAACTCCTCTCCCTAAAGTGACCAGTGACCATCTGTAGGTCCATCTGTCTTATCTCCCTCTGCACTCTTCTCTCCCCTGCACCATGGGCATCTCCCAGCCTCAAGGCTTGGAACAGGCTGGCACTTTCCCTTTATGTCCCTGTGTAGGGCCCCTCCTCTCCCCATAGCCAGACACTACTTTTACAGAAAGCAATAGCCACAGCCCTGATCTGATCCCCATGTCTTTACAGCCAGACTCCAATTTAACATTTTCACTTTAGCATCAACTTCAACTCAATAAGTCTTTGGATTCATCATCTGTTTTTCTAATCTACCCCCTTCAGGCATGTGCTTGATTTCTCCTCCTCTTTGTGCTTTCCATTTTGTTCTTCTTACCACCTCATTTAGCCAAACCAGCTAATTAACACTTTTTTTAAAAAATAACTTTGGTATAAATTATTAACTCTTCATTGAGTATGCCACGAGCCATATGGGGCCTGGATGTATTGGTGAAGGAGGTAGATAGACTTGGTCCCTGACCCCACAGACCTTCTGGGAGAGCATTTGAGCCAGTACCACATTGAAGGATGATGGTGCAGAGCCTCATCATCTGTTTCCTTTGTATTTCTCACAATGCCTGATAAGTGCTTAATACAAGCTGAATAAGTGAACAAGGATTGGGCCAACCTTTCTTCTATCTCCTCAACACTCTCACCTACTTGTCAGTTTGTCAGAAAGGCTGCACTTGGACTCTGGTGGGAATGTGGATACCATGGATTGACAGACTGTGAGGAGAGAATGTGTGACAAAGGCTTTTCTCCTGTCATTTTTTTTTTCTAGTGCCAAACATCAGCCTGGATGTGCTGCAGCCCAGTTTTCCTGAGATCTTGCTGGAGTCCCACATGGTCATGATCCGGGTACTATAGCCCCTTCTCATTCCACGGCTTCTCTAAGAGTTCTTGGACAGCCACAAATTTGGAGAACAAATCAATAGCCATGGTATAGATCCACTGCCCTCTTGCGGAGGACTTTGAAAGTGTCTTAATTTACTGGTTTACTTGCTCTTCAGAGACACTTCCCTTCTCACCACCACGAGGAGGGTGGTGATGATGATAATAGCGTGATACCAGTGAACACGTCTGTAGGTCTCATGTGCCAGGCAATACTCTAAGCACTGTACCTCATACTAACTCATCTAATACTTACAACGATCCTGTGGAGATTATTGTTGTTCCCAGTTTACAGATGGGGGAACTGAGGCACAGAGAGGTTAAGGATCTTGCCCAGGGATTCACACAGCTAAGTGTAAGAGGTGGATCCAGGCTTCAAAGCTAGGCTGGTAGGCTTTCAGAGTCAGTGCTAATTACCACTATGCTCCTCTGCCTCTAAGCGATTTTCAAATCTGTTCAAATGGCAGAGCCCCTGAAAATCATAGTACTCTTGGTTGAAGATCATGAGACATTGATAGTTCATTCCATTCTATGCAGTTAGGGTCATTTAGGATAAATAGCTAATTTGAATGTGTTGTTTATATGCAGCATAAAATCCCAACCACAGGCCCACTCATATTAAATTGAGAAAATTCTACCCACTAGCTTAAATTTCCCCCAGCGAATTAGGGAAATCCTGCTGCTGTTTTGATGTTTAGTGGGAGACCCCCTTACTCTGGCTTAAGGGAAACCTATGTTCTGCAAAAATGATGTATAAGAATCACTGTATCTCAAGCCAGATATGTGATTATCATCCCCCCCACTGGGCTGGCTGCAGGGAGGAGTAGCGGTTGTTATTTTTCCCCTGGTGAGCCAGTGTCAAGTGGATTTTCCTGGAAGTGATTATGTAAGCATTATTCAGTAAATATAGTTGACTTCTTTCACCAGATTAAGTTTTAAAAATTCAAATTTTGTCATTTTTGCATATTGGGAGGGGATGAGTTGACAGGCCATCTCTGGGTCACTGTATCTCTGACTCTCTGCTTGTAGCTGTTACTGTACCCTGATGACATACCTCTTTTGAATGTGTGCCTATTAGAATATTATTCTGGGTCTGGGTAGAATTTTAAGACTAGATCTAAAGAGGTTCATATCATCTTTCATTATCTAAGAGGTAGAGTCAAAGAAGAAAAGGGAGGTTTCTTATTCAACTGATGCAGAGGAAGGGAGGGAAGAGAGACCAAAATACTGAGTCCAGACTACAGAAACTACAAGGGCAGGGCCCTTCTGCCAGTAAAGTGGAGGCCTAAGACAGAGAAGGGCTGGCTTGCCTGGTGAGGTTAGCTGCAACGAACCCATCTAGATTTTAAGCATAGAGAACAACTTACAAGTACATATGCCTATAATAGCTACAGATTTTTTTCTTCCTTCCATCGTTTGGTTTAGTAAAGGAGCAAGATTTCTCACAGTTTAATGTAGTAGGATTCCCTTGGCTTGTTACAGTTCTGGCTGGAGTCCCTTAATTTAGGACTGAACTGTACTGGTTTGAAGGAATTCATTTCCCTCAGCAACTGCTCCAGGGGTCCAGAATAATTCATTCCTCATCCCTGGGCCCTTCAAATGGCCATAGTGATTCAGGGGCTGTGCAGCTGGCCCCTTTGGATCTGACACCACCCATGGCACTTTTGATTCTGGAGAAGAAACTCTTCTATCATACAGAGGCCTGCAAACTATTCCCAACCCTTGATGGGTGGGATTAGTAAGGCACTGGGTGGCAGTTCACTGAACCAGGCCTTCTGGGTCTTTCTTGGGCTAGACCAGTGGTTCTCAATTGAGGGCGATTTTGTGTCCCAGGGGATGTTTGGCAATGTCTGGAGAAATTTTGGGTTGTCGTAATGGGGGTGGAGGTGGACATAGAGTGCCAGGGATGCTAAAAACATCCTACAGTGCACAGGAGCCTCCACAACAACTACTTACGCAGCCCCAAATGTCATAGTACTGACCTAACTCAGCACCTGACTCCCCTTCTGAGGAAATGCCTTTTCAGTTTGTCCTGATAACGAGGCCTACTCTAGTCCTGGTGGTTAATCTCTAGATCCTCACCCTACTGCTTCCTGTTTTAGCAAAGGCCTCATTTTGCCCTGTGGAGACAGGTTGTTGGGTATTCTTGGCTACTGGATTAGAGGGGCTGAGTGTGGGTCCTTCAAGCTAAAGTGTGTGTGGGGAGTGATTTCTCTCCTAATGGGTGAAATGTGTTCTTGAAGGGCAAAAAAATCTTACCTTTTTTATGGATAAAGTACAAGCGTTCATACAGTACATAAACAGATTATATAGAACAGCTATAGTATTAAAATCTCATGAAGGGAGTTTAAAAAAAAAGTCTGAAAAGGTTCCTGGTGGGGGACAATAATGAAAAAAAAAGTTGGAAAAAACTAGGCTAAAGTAACCTTTTCCAAGTCCAAACACTCATCAGAGTTTCTACTTTTCTGTTTGAAGTTGGCCTCTGAAGTGAGTAAATAAGTAATCCTGGTTTTATAGCCGCTCCTCTCTCCTCTTCTTGTGACATTTTGTCCTCAGCTTGGCAGATGGGTATATATTTTGTGCCCATTGGAACAAGTCCCTCATTCTTCTCTTCTTTCTGTCTGGCGTAGAGGGTCTGAAGGGACCATCTCTGATGGGACATGGAGGCTTATTCATGTGTGGGAGAAGTAAGGCAGTTGCTGTATGTAGGCAGACAGTGGCTGAGGATGAGCACCTGATTCTTCCCTGCGAGGGAGGGGAGGAGATATACTTGGCTTTGTATCGGGGATACCTGTGCTTCACATTTCTGTCAGCTCTCTAGATCTCTGCCTTGACTAGCTTTTCTTTGCCACCTTCCTGCAGGGGAACAATGGCCTCAAACCCAAGGACAATGAATTCACATCCAAACCCTGGCACTGGCCTATCAACTATCAGGTAGGGCCCAAAGCTAGGGTTCCTCCCAGAAAATGGAGCCCAGGAAGAGGTGTGCTGGGGTGGCAAGGTGAGGCCTTGCCTGGGGTGGGCTGACCAGAGATGGGGCTCTGTTTTCTGTCCTGATTCTGACCCTGCCTTCCCAGAGAGTTCATGTAGCATTTACATATTCTGAGCTTCCTTTCCAGGCTCCTTATCTGTGAAGGGTGACCAGTCTTCCTCCCTTTAGGATGGTTGTGGCTGGGATGAGCTGGGCCCTGGATCAGCAAAGTGTCCTCTGCTCCACAGGGCCTGCGCTTCTCAGGGATCAATGACACAGACTTCCGAGTCTATCTACTTGGCAACCCGGTGAGTGCCCAAATATTCCCAGCTTAGGCCCTTGAGCACTTGCTTTCCTCTCATCTGCCTGTTCTCATTTCCATACAGGTGGTTTGGTGGCTGAATCTGTTGAGCATTGCCCTCTACCTCCTCTCAGGGAGCATCCTTGCTATAGCTATGCAGAGAGGGGCACAGCTGCCAGCGGAGGTTGAAGGTCAGGTTGCCTGGGCTCTCCCTCCCCTGACCTAGCAGCTGGCAGGGTGCTACACTCCTGGGAGGGCTGGCCTGCCTGCTAAGGGCCATCCTTTGCCTTCACCACCCCACACTTTCCCTCCTCCTTTGCTCTTGAAAGTTAACCACGAAATACCCAGTGCTGTGTTGCTTTACATACTCCCAGCAACCCTACAGGGTAGGGTGTTACTATACCCATTTTATGGATTAGGAAACCAAGGCACGATGAGATTAAGAAACTTGTCCCAGGACATATAGCTAGTAAGTGATAGAGCTGAGGTTCAAACCCAAGCAGTCTGATTTCAGAGCTTTCATTTTTAACCCCTGTGCTATATACAGAGCTGCCTGTCTTTTCTCTTCTGTCCTCTCCTTATTCCATGGCCCTGTCCTCTAGTGGGGTAGAGAGGAGTCTCCAGGGCACGGTGAGCGGGTTCCTATCCTAGTGCTGCTCCTAACTTCAGCTGCCAGGCCATGGACCATAGCATCTGAGACATTCACATGTTGCCTCTGCAGCTTCCTGTGTGAACAGTCATGGTCCTGGATATCCACTCACTCCCCTCTCCATCCTTGCCTCACCTTTTCCCCTGTCTGCCACTACAAAGACCTGTGTGGTAGCAAAGATGTGGGCGGGGGGAGGCAGGGAGGGAAGCTGTCTGTAGATGTAAGAAGTATGGTTTCTTTAGAGGCTGGGCTGCTTCCTGCACAGGCACCAGCCTCAGGCCTCCTGCTGGTGTTTGGTGTACCTGCCATGGGTGCTGAGACCTCACTGGGCTGGGTAGTGATAGTGACCAAGGCTCTTGAGACCCAGGTGTTCTTCTTCCAGTTGCCACAGGGTGGTTTGGGTTGGTCCAGATGAGGAAAGGAAGGCCCAGTGAGGTGATGTGACTTATTCGGCAAGGAAGGGGCAGAGCTGGCCTGGAACCCAGGATCTCTGCCCCCTCCTTGTCTTCTGACCGGGGCTGTGCTGCTCGGGGCCCAGGACTGTCCCAGGTCCTGCTGCGAGGTGGCGGTCAGGTCCTGCTAGGCTGGATGCTCCATTACTTCCCATTCTTCCTGATGGGCCGGATCCTCTACTTCCACCACTACTTTCCAGCCATGCTCTTCTCAAGCATGTTGACAGGTCAGCACTGCCCAGTTGGACTCAGGAGGTAAAGTGGGGGAGGGGGGTCCTGGGGGGGAGGAGGAAGGACGAAGAGGCCACCTGGAGCAGCAGAACTGGGAGTGAATCTCTGCTCCCTGACTTGGGGTGGCTCCTTTCTGCTGGATCCCAGAAGTCACCCTCTGACAGGCTGGTGCTAGGCATCTCTCCTCTCCACTAGGCATTCTGTGGGATACCCTCCTGCGGCTCTGTGTCTGGGGTGTGGCCTCCTCTCACCTAGCCAGGGGCATCCATATGGTGGGAGTCCTGAGCCTGCTCCTGGGAACTGCCTACAGGTGAGCATCTCCCTGCACCTTGCATGTGCCCCCAACATGGACTCAGTCCTGGGTGCATTTGAAAATTCCCTGGGGTGCTCTTAAAGTGTACCAGTGCCTCGCCCCCATCCCCAGAGCTTCTGATCCAGCTGGGCCCAGGTGGGGCCACAGTTTTCAAAGCCCCCCCCCTCCCCAGGTGATCCTGATTTGCAGCCAGGTAGGAGAAGCAGAGGGCTAACTCTTTGCATTCTCTCCTTTTACCAGTGGTTCCCAGCTTTTATACCATCCCAGTATACCTGGAAGGGGACCCCTCCTTAGTCACAGTGGCTCTCTACCAGAACAGCACTAGGTGGGGTGAGGGAGAGGGTAGGAGTAGTAAGAATGAGGAGGGCGGGGGGCTCAGAATTGCTGGGAGGAGAGTGTTGTTTGGAAAGCCCCCCTCTTCCCTACCTTCTGGAAAGTCTCACAGATCCCCTGCTGGCAATCACTGGCTTTAGTGGTGGGGCCTGTGAGCTGTGAGTACATGCCTATCTTAAGAGGGTTAAATTCACATCTTAACAAACACTCTGGGCCAAATAGCCCACAAACAAACCCCTAGACAGGTCCTTCTGGGCCTCTTGGGAAGAGCCCTTTCCTTTATTTTCATTAAGTCAGCATCTACTAAGCTCTCAGACTGTAGTGTGTGGACTCAGACAGACGTGGTAATGGAGAGAATGGGGCTTGTAGGTAGAGACTGTCCGACGCTCCACAAGGAGGAGCTGACTTCAGAGCTCCCCAGCTGAGGCATTAGGGTGCCAACTGCTCCCTCTGGATTCTCTCTCACAGCTTCTACCTCTTCCACCCTCTGGCTTACGGGATGGTAGGTCCCCTAGCCCAGGACCCTCAAAGTCCAATGGCAGGACTAAGGTGGCTGGAATCATGGGACTTTTGAAGCCACTGCAAGGACTCCAGCATAGGCCCAGGAACTGCCCAGGGACAGCCAGCTGTGGACCCTTCCAACTGTGGAGGAAGCTACCTGGGGAGCCTCAAGAATTCTGCTGCCTGCCAGGACCAGGCGCTGGGAGTGAACCCAGAGTTTAACCCAACACTAGAGAGAGCCACAGCTTTGTCTGCAGCATCTACAGAGAAGACAGTATCCCCATTTCCCTGAGTGTACAACACGGGAGGATGAGTGTGCACAAGGGTGGATGTGTTTGAGTGTGTGCATGTGAGGGTACGTTATCCCTATCTCTGTGGAATATATACTGTGTAACTGTGGACAGCTGAGTGTCATAAACACTAAGAAATAGTCCAGGGCTACAGTAATATCTTCTGGTATTTTTTTTCACATTGGATTTGGTTTGGTTTTGGTTTGTAAGATCCATCAAAAATTCTCTGACCTCCAAGAGGTCCTCGAGGGCTGAGAGTCTGACCTCACCTTGGGCCCTCACCAGAGACAGAGCAGGTGGGACCGTCAAAGCTATGTTGCCCTCCCTCCCACAAATAAATCCAGTTATGGAGGAAAGCAAGCTGCCCTGAGCTGGGGGCCCGGCTCCCCACTGCTTCCCCAAGTGGCTGCTGTGGCAAGTGACTTCCTGCCTGAGGTATGCACAGAACACTGGGTTCCAGGTGTGAGGCAGCCAAGAACTCACCAGCCTTTGGTCGGCCTGCCTGAGCCCTTGGTTCCTTGTTCTCTGGGAATGTCACACTGTGAGACTGGGTGGAGGAACAGCGTCCTGTCCTTGGTTGCTCTGTGTTCCCAGCCCCTGGGTGCTAGAGGCTGTTTCTCTCTGCCCATTTCTTTCCCTCTGCATCTGGCCTGGCCGTGAGGGCTGGGTCAGGTGCATTCTCCTGATTGCTGGGAGAGCCTTTGGGGACCTTTCCTAACAGCTGAGGTAGCTGAGAGCACAGGGAATTGGTGGGCTGCTGGGGGTGGGGTGCTCTGGCCTGTCTGGACAAATGTTCCTGTCACCTGCGGAGCTTCCCCAGTGTTCGCTCCTCCAGTGCTTCCCTGCTCACCCCCACTTCACTCCATTGGCATTTCTCTTTCTCTCTGTCACTGTTTCACCCATCTCTTTTTCCCCAAAGACCCAGAGCACCTAGAAACGCATGACAGCTTCTACTCTCTGCCACTCTGAAGCTCACACAAGAAGCTCAGAGCTGTTCGTTTCACTTTCTCCCCAAAACGGTTTAAGAAAACCCTTTGGTCAGAACCAAACCAGCCCAACCCAAGGCCAGCCCTTCAGCCTGCCTACTTCCTCCTGGTGCATGACAAAATATTTATTTTGTCTCAGAGGTCTTTGATGCTTCAAGGTTTAATAATGAATCTCTGCCACACTCCATTTTCCCTCCTCTGTAGCTCCCAACAACTCTGACAGGTCAGAGCTCTTTAAAGCATCTTCGGGAGGTGGTTGCTACGGAGACTGGAAATTGGTCCCAGGGACAGGCTGTGCTACCTACTGGGTGGTGGGGAGGGAAGCTTCTGGCCGTGCTTGGCTGTTCAGACCAGCCATCATTAATGTTAATAGAGGAAATGCAGCAATGTCAAAAGCAAGGCAGGTTGGTTAATTAGATCTGGGGCCTGATGACCTCCCTCTCCCACGGCTACAGCCTTTTTGACTTCCCCCAGCAGGAAGTGCTGCCTGAGTGCTGAGTCTGGGCTGCTTGCTTAATTGCATTTCTGGCAGGGAAGGAGAGAGGGATGGGGAAGCTCTGCTGCACCTTCCAGCCCATTTCTCTCCCTCTTCTCCTCCCCACAGGCAGAGTTAGTTTCTTGGGGGTAGCCATCTAGGTAGGCTCTCCCTGCAGGTAGCATGCAGGAATCTGTGCTTGGCTCCTAGCAAAGAAGGTGGCCCACAATGACATCCAGGAGGTGGCTGATTTTCCCTTGTGCCTTCTTATTTCTCAGTAAGAACTTGTTGGAAGGGAAGAACTGAAAGAGCCCGAGGGGGAAGCCACTCTGAGTAAGGGTGAGGAAGGAGAAAGCTCGGCCAGCTTCCTACCCATCCCTCCTAATTGGCCGCTCTGGGGACAAAAGCTTCCTTGGTCTCTTCCACTGCTTTCTAGGGATGAAAGAAGAATTCTCTGCCCACTCCCTCTTCCTCCATGCCCAAACTGGCAGATACTTCTCTGGGGACAAGGTCACATGGGTTGGTGCTGCTTCAAGTGCTCAGGTTCTGTTGTTTGGAAGATGCTGGGGAGAGGGGTTGTCAGGGTGCTGCTTTGAATATGGGCTCTAGCCCCTGGGATTTGGCAGAAATATGACATGTCCTACGAACTGCTGGTGGAGGAGGAAGACATTTGGTCATCCAGCCCAACTTCCAGCCAGCTTCTTGAGCCACATTTTACTTAACAGAGAAAAAAAGGTTTCCAGACATAATTGGAGGCCATTTACTTTTATAATAAATAGTGCTTGTTTTGAATACCATGTTCTTGTTGTACTTAATTGAATCTGACTTGCCCTCTGGCTCCCAGAAAGGCCTCCCTAAGAAGAGAAGAACGTTTTGAGTGCAAGAACCATTCATTGTGTCTCATGTCTGAGGTGGTTCTAATTCTAGGAGAGGCCCTGCACTGGCAGGTGAGTCTGATTATCCTAGGGGGCATTGGGGCCTTCTCATGTATGTGGTTACTGGAGTAATGTTGGTTGTCATTTCAGTTTATTTAAACTTATTCCAGAGTAAGTAGGGAGCCAGACCTTTTATTTTTCCTCTTTCAACCTGTCCATACAGTATAGAAAGGAGTGGGAGAGAAAGAGTAACAATTGTCCACTTCTGAGACAGCTGAGTGGCCCACCACTGTAGCAACTTGCCATTCTGCTTAACAGTGGCCCCCATCGTGACAGGGGCCCTTTGTTATCAGGACTGATGTTAAGGATCTGAAGGAGGTAAGAGCTGACTTGAGTGTTGGCCAGAAGATGGGGAAGGAGGGCAGTAGCACTGCACTGTGAAATTGGGCTGCCTCACCCCCACCTTAGGTCCAAGGGCAGCTGCAGTGGGGGAAGAGGAGGGTGTTTGGGTGTTATGGAGATGGAAAATGCCTAGGACAGGCAGGTTAGAAAAGGACCAAATAACTCTTCTTTGAATGGTGCAGCTTAATTTACAAAGACTAGACACATCTGTGACATTTAATCCTCATAAAGGCCCAGTAAAGTCAGTGATGTTTTTGTCATCATTCTGCCTATGAGAGATTAAATTACTTGCCCAAGTTCCCATGATTAGTAAATAGTAGAGCCAGGACTCAGTGCCAAGTTGGGCTTTTTCTGCTTCTTTAATCTGGTCCTAGGACTAGAAGCACCTTCCCAGAACAACCTGGCCTGAACATTCAGCTTAACGTATCAACAGCTCATCTAGAGCCCAGTTTGTCTTGGTTCCCCCAGGTGTGCCATACCAGTGGTGGTAGATGTTTAACAACAGGTTTTCTGGAAGGAAAAACCCTGATTTATAGCATTTGCTAATGTCCTTGGTGTAAATACTCCCACCGTGGCCTGTTTCAAGCTACCAACTTGATGTCACTGCATAAGAAGTTGGAAAGAAATGCATACAATCGGCTCTCATGTACATAAGAGCTGGCTCCAGCACAACTGACCCAGACCCAGTGACTATGGGCACAGCTCATGGGCACAGCCCACTACATGAGGGAGGCATGGAGGCCTGGGAAATGGGCCTGAGAGACCTGAGGTCACATCCTGGCCCCACCTCTTATTAACTGTGTGACCTTCAGCTAGTTACATAACCTCTCTGCCTTCATTTCCTCAATTATAAAAGCACCTGCTCATAGGGTTACTGAGAGGATGAAAAGAGTTAATCATGTAAAGTGCCTGAACAGTGTCTGGGCGTGAATGCTCTATAAATGCTAGCTCTTTTGTAAATTTTAAAACTTTTTATTTATAGACAGGTCTTCCAATGTTGCTCAGGCTGGCCTCAAACTCCTGGGCTCTAGTGATCTTCCCATCTCAGCCTCCCAAGTAGCTGGGACTACAGGTGTACCACTGTGCCTGCCAATAAATGCTCTTTATTGGTAATGGTGAACCGACCTTGATGACAGCACTGGCTCCAGGAAAGTACTTGAACTTTCTTCTAGATTATAACCTCCTGTCCAAGTCCCAGACAGATAGTCTACACAGAGGAGACTCTCCCCAGCTCCTCAGATGTGGATTCAGACCCTTGTCTGCTGGTTGGAATACACCACCCTGGCTGCATAGGCCCAGCCAGAGCCTCAGGCCTTTCTTCAAGGGGAGCAGAGATTAGAGTGCACTAAGCCCTCTCCTCCTGCCTTCTGGCCCTACAAAAGCAAAGAATGAAGCCATGGATTTGAGTGCTGACTCCATCACTTACTAGCTGGGGTCGTTAACTCCCACTAACTCATCACATTCCAGACCCTGTCCAAAGGAGAAAGGAAGCAAGAAGGGTCCTGAGTCTAGATTGTTGGCAGGAAACAACCTGGGTGGAGCAGGGAGGAAGCCTTAGACTAGCCAGAGCACTGGGCGTTTGGGCACTGAAAGGTGAAGGTCACTAAAGATGGATGTGGCCTTCCCTGTGACCTACTACACCTGGCTGCAAGGCCATGAGATCCCAAGCTGGAAGTTTAGTCCCTTCTCCCTTTGGCCCCCATCCCTTTGTGCTCTTGCTTGGGGACCCGCCCAGCTCTTTAGTACAGAGGCTTTTCCAGCCTTGCTTTCCTACTCCAGCCCAGAGATAGATGGGGAGATGGGGAAGAGTAGAATAGGGTGTACCCCAAACTTCTGAGCCCTTGGAAGAGGGAGAACAGCTAGATGGTTTCATGGGGCTTGGCTGGGAGCAGGAAAGAAGAGTTCTGCTGAAGCCCTCAGTCCTGATTCAGGGCCAGAAGGAGAAGTTTTGAAGGCCAGGACTCACTCAGCACTCCAGCTGGGTGTGGAGTCACAGGCTTTTCATAACCAATGGCCCAAGAACACCCACAGATAGGCGATCTGGCACACTAACCTGACCCAGGGTGGAGGTGTGGGGGAGGAAGGCGACAGCAGTCAGGGATGATTTGAGCAGAGACCATGTGCCAAGGGCATAGCAAACTCAAACGCTTCCGGGAGATGTTTGAATGGGCTCGTGGAGAGGTGGCTCAGGTAGCATCTACCCAAGGCAACCAAATTCAACACTGCCCTCGGGGCTCGGGATGAGAAACTGAGGCCCGGAGAGACTCTGCGATTTCTGTTAAGCTCTGAAGCCAGGGCATTTCCCAGGCCACCAGGTTGTCCTTGGCCAGAGCCTGTTGCGGAGGGGGCGCCCGGTTGGCTGGACCGGAGTGGGGCGGGGGCAGCGATTGCTTTAAAGCGCACCAGCCGGGGCGGGGCGGTTCTCGGAGCTTCGGGGCAGCTGGCGGCGCCTAAGGCCGGCCGTGCGCATTTTCTCCGCTACTGCCAGGGAAGGAGCGGCTGCTGGACCCCGCCTGGCCCAGGCGCGGGGCCGTAGTGGGTGCGGAGTGGCCCGCGTTGCCGCGGAGATGGCACGGCACGTGCGGTGACGGCGCCCGCGCCCCGAGGGTCTCAGCCTTGCTCCCTGCGTCCCCGGGAGAGGATGGAGCGCCCGGAGCCCGAGCTGATCCGGCAGAGCTGGCGGGCAGTGAGCCGCAGCCCGCTGGAGCACGGCACGGTCCTGTTCTCCAGGTGAGGGCTGCCCGAGCGCCCCGGGGGTGCGGGTGGAGGGCTGCCTCGCTGGGAATGGGTTCGAGGCGGCTGGACGGGCGACGGAGGAGGGAAAACTGGCCCGCCGCCGCGGCGCTGGGGCGCCCGCCAGATGTGCGCCAAAGGAGTGGGAGGTGGCGATAGGTGGCGCAGCCCCTTCTGCCCTTCTGGGGCTGTGGGCACATCTTTTGAGCCAGCGCCAAGCGGACACCCCGCTCCCCGCTGGGCTCAGTGGGGACGGGCGGGGGTCCTCTCCAGCGGATCTCCTTACATTTGGGCGGGTGGACGCCGGTCCCCGCGGGGAGCTCTGTGCCTCCTGAGCGTTCCTTGGGTAGTGACTGCAGGGGTGCCTGCTGCTGCCGGTATGGGGACTTGGGTGCCCCAAGGGCCGGTGTGGTGAAGGTGAGCCGGGCGAGTTCCCGTGCCCGCGGGTGAACGTACGGGTCCAGGCCCGGTGTGTGCACTCCCAGCAACCAACAGAAGAATAAACCTTTCCAAGGAAAGGACCAGGTTAGGACCAGAGAACCGCCAGGGAAGGGGTGACAGAGGCCCAAGTGTCACCCACCACCAGGGAGACAGGTAAGAGAGTGCGCAAGCCCCACGGGGGAAGGGAGGGCCAGTCCTCAACCTCAGCTTGGGAGTCTCTCAGTAACCCCTCTGCCATTACCAACGGGGCAATGTTCCCTTCACTGTGATTTTCCCTAGCCTTGGCACCCTAAGCCAGCCTAGAACTTCTGACCAGGCTTTTGCAAAACCCCCGCCAAGACAAAAGAGAAATAAATTCATAGAGTTGCACAAAACTCAAAGGAGCCCTCCCAAAAGTGGCTGAGCACACCTGCTTGTGCCTCTTGGCTCTCCCCAAGCTCACTTTTTTCTCAGGCACCTACTGTGGCTGCACTACTTCTAAGCTGGGTGACCTTAGGTAGGGTACTTAGCCTCTCTGGGCTTCTGTTTCCTCCTCTGTAAAATTAGGTTAACCGTTGTACCCACGGCTTTGGACTGTGAGAAATTCACAATTACAAGTGAACCACTCGTACAGAACGTAGAGTACTCCATGCTCAGCAGGCGGAAGGAGTTTGTTCTCCATGTTATTATTACCATCACTGCTCAGAGCCCCCTCAAACATGATGAGACTGGGATGTTTCGACCCAAGAGCAGGAGGGAGAGAGACAGAAGGAAGGGCTTTCCTCTCCCCACAATGTAACTCTAGGTTTTCTGTTTGAGGCCTCTTCCTGTCCCAGACCACACTCCTGGGCTGTTGATGAGGGGCTACTATATGCCAGGTGCTGTGAGAGGCTTGGACACAGTGTCCTTTCCAGATGCCTCTCAGAGCCAGGGGAAGGGGTGAGGAGGAGGGCACTGGCAAAGCTGCCCAATGAGGCAGTGGCAGATCGGAGGGTCTGCTATGGCACCTGACTGCGGGACAGGCAGGGCTTGCCGGGGTTCACACCCCAGGGCTGACAGCTGAGCCTCGCCCCCACAGGCTATTCGACCTGGAGCCTGACCTGCTGCCCCTCTTCCAGTACAACTGCCACCAGTTCTCCAGCCCGGAGGGCTGTCTCTCCTCCCCCGAGTTCCTGGACCACATCAGGAAGGTGAGGGGCAGGCGGAGCTGCTGTGGCCTCTGGGATCCAGCAGGGCACCTTCCTGGGAGAGAATGGGGGACTTGGGATAGGGAAAAATTACTTCCTGCCCCAGGCCTGGTCTTACTCGCCTCCGTCTGCTCCCCTGTGCAGGGACATCTGCTCCTTTCCCTCTGGGCTGGGCCCGGTCTGGGACATCAGAGTCAGCCTCCTTCCCCACCCTGTGCTCAGCCAGCTGGTCCCAGCCTCTGTCATTGCCCTCAGCCTTATTCCCTGGCTTCCATAGGTTGTATTGGTGCTGATCCTAGCCACTGGGGGCCACTGGGGACCATCTGCCTAGGAAAACAGGCTGGGGTTTTCTTGGAGGCTCATGACTCTCACAGGGCCTCAGTTTCCCTTCGTCCTATTGCTTCTTGGCCTTTTGGCTAAGATCAAGTGTAGTTTCCTCTTGTCCCAGGCAGACAACACTATCCAGCAGGTATATTTATGGCTTGGAAACCCACAGAGGAAAGGGCTTCCTTCATGGGTGTGACATTAGTAGTTTGGCTACTACATGGTGAATGCCCACCCGTATGCAGACACAGGCTGCCTTTGACCCCTGAGCCTGAAAAACTGAAGATCCTGCTGGCTTCTCTTGCCACAAGGTCTTTTTGGGGACCCTCAGGTTCTGAGCTGTGGTTGTGAACAGGTGGGGTTGCACTGGCCTCTTTTTCACTGCTGCCTTGGCCTTGGCAGGTAATGCTCGTGATTGATGCTGCAGTGACCAATGTGGAAGACCTGTCCTCACTGGAGGAGTACCTTGCCAGCTTGGGCAGAAAGCACCGGGCAGTGGGCGTGAAGCTCAGCTCCTTCTCGGTGGGTAAAGGGGCTCCTCCTCTCTCCAGAGCTCCTGACCTGGGGCCACCTTCTCTCCCAGTCCTCCCTTATCCACCTGTCCTCTCTCTCCATTCCCATACCCTTAGATGATCAGGGTTGGGGGCCTGCATCTGTTACTTTCCTGCTGTGTGACTCTGGCACTGACTTGACCTCCTGAGCCTTCAAATTCTCTTCTCTGATGTGGCTTCTTTTTTGTTGTTGTTGAGACAGGGTATGGCTCTGTCACTCAGGCTGGAGTGCAGTGGCATGATCATAGCTCACTGTAACTGCAAACTCCTGGGCTCAAGCAATCCTCATGCTTCACCTCCCAAGTAGCTGGGACTACAGGTGCAAGACACCATGCCTGACTAATTTTTAAAAAGAAAAAAGTTTTTTTTTAGAAATGGGGTCTTGCTATGTTGTCCAGGCTAGTCTCAAACTCCTGGCCTCAAGCAATCCTGCTGCCTCAGCCTCTCAAAGTTATGGGACCACAGGTGTGAGCCACCATGCTCAGCATGATACGGCTTCTTTTAAAACCATAAACATTAAGGAGCCTTTGGGATTAGCTGGTCTGCTCAGTTTTCTGTTGCTGTGTATCAAACCACCCCAAAACATACTGGCTTAAAACCATGATTTCTGATTTCTAATGGCTGGATTCAGCTGGAAGTTCTTCTGCGCCCCTTGGTGTAGGTGGAGTTACTTGTGTGTTGTGTTCAGCTAGGAGCTCAACTGAGGCTGGAATGTTCCAGATGATCTGTCAGCCTTTGAGCTCTCCCTCCCTGTGGCCTTTTGTCATTCAGTAGTCAAGTCGAGCTTCTTTACAGAATGGTAGCTGAGTTCCAAAAGGGAGTATTCCAAGAGGGACATACTCCAGTGTGCAAGTACTTATAAAGCCGCTGCTTGCATCACTCTTACTAATGTCCCATTGGCCAAAGCCAGGCACATGGATGATGCCAGTGACAATGTGGGAGGACCCTACTCAAGGTGGAACACCAACATGACAGTCTACCACATAGTCCAATCATCTTGCTAGACGGGAAACACCTTGGGGAAGGGGCCATGTTGGTCTTGTCCTCTCCATCCCCAGCACTAGCACAGTGCCTGGTTTTCAGTGGATATTCAGTAAACATTTGTGGAATAAATACAACTTATTTTATTATGATTAATAATAACAAATGAGAGCCATTATTATTGTTGAAGGCTTACTGTATACAGATACACTAAGAGCTTTTTCTGGATTATCCCATTTAACCATTCCAGCAAGCCCATAGGTTGAAACTTTTACTTTCCCTGTTTTGCAACTGAGGCTCAGAGAGGTTACATAACTTGCTCAAGGTCACCCAGCTCATGAATGGTGGAGTCAGAAAATCTGAACTTGGGTCTTCCCGGTTCCAGAGCCTAGGCTCTAAACCCCACGATTGCCGCCTTACAGATGAGGAAACTGAAGTCTGGTGGCAATGACTTGGTTTGGTCTGAGCTGGGAGGCCAATGCCTTGGCCCCACTCATTGGGTGCCTGCAAGACTAGGAGTGAGGTAAAATGCTTTGTTCACTATAAAACCTCACATTTAAGGGGAAAGGTGGGCACAATGTGATACCCAAGGATTTGGGCAGGACCCTGCTCAGGAAACATGGACTCTGTGCAGGAGAGAAGAAAGGCCCAGGAGCCCTTACCAGCCCCAGGCCTCAGTTTTCTCACCTGTGAAATGGAGCCATGCCTTCCTGCCGTCAGGAATGATGAGGTGTCCCTTACCTTTGCAGACGGTGGGTGAGTCCCTGCTCTACATGCTGGAAAAGTGTCTGGGCCCCGCCTTCACCCCAGCTACGCGGGCCGCCTGGAGCCAGCTCTACAGGGCCGTGGTGCAGGCCATGAGTCGAGGCTGGGATGACCAGTGAGAGGCAACCCCTGCTCAGTGGCCCCTGTCTGTCTGTGTCCGTGGTAGCCCAGGTTCCCCAGGCCTCCCTGCATCTTGGTCCTGTCTCCTTGGCCATACCGGAAAGGTGATGGGACAGGGCTGAGTCTCACCCCTCCCTAGCCTCAGAAGGAGCAGCTTTTCCTTCAGGAGGGGCTTCTGGATGTCCCCTCACCCTCAGTAGCCTCCTCCCTGCCTGCCTCTTCCCCTCTCTGGCAAACCCTCTTGCCCCATGAGGAGGAGCAGAGCTTTGGTGCCAGACGTGGGATGGGGCCAGGAAGGTATGGGCCTTGAGAGAATGGGGCCCTTCTGTCCATCCAGCCTTCTCAGGTGAGCCCAGCCCACGTTGGGGGGTTCAGATGGCTGAGCTTCTGGCACCTTCCTGTCTTGCCTCCTCAGGCCCTTTGCTGCTTTCCTACCCCAGGGCTGTTTGCTTTCCACAAATAAGGAGAGAGAGCACCTTTGGCCCAGTGGTGGAGTCATAGGCAGTGGGAGAACTGCCAATGAAGGGAGGGGGCACCTGCGTCTCTGCGGGGCTCCTCTGGGGCTGCACAGATGCCACCTGACAGAGTCATGTTTCTTCTGCAGTGTTTCCCCTCCCCTCATTAAGCACTTGTGGTGCGAGTCCTCTGACTGTTGCTCTGTAAGAACCTGGCCAGTCAACCAGGCAGGGGTGGGGCTGGGGGAGGGCAAGGGTTCCCGCAGGGACGGTAGGCCCACAGCTGCTATGGTTAATATGCTGTGTGCCTGCACCCAGGCAGGTAGGTGGAAGACAAGGCAGCAGGAGAGGAGTGAGCCCTCTGCCCTCATCCCGAGCCATCTTCACTTTGTCTTTTGCCCTGTGTGTGGTTCTGTAAACTCATGAGGAATAAACCTGTTACGTGTGCCTCTCTGACCCTCCAGGACTGGTCTTTTCCTGGGTCTTGGCCTGTGCCAGATGAACCTGCAGGGCAGTGGATCTCAAGGCAGGATGGGGTATGGGTTGGGAAGGCCAAAGCCAGAGTGGGTGGAAAAGAGGGAGAGGCCTGGGAAGGCTGGAGCTGGTGGTGGAGACAGAGCTAGGGGTTTGTGGTTAAAACTGCCTGCAGGCCACCAAACACAGTTGCTCTTCCTCCTGGACACAGCTGGCTACATTGCCAGCCTCCCTTGCAACAGGTGGTGCATGTGACTGAGTTCTGGCCAATGGACTGTGCAGATGTGTGCCATGGCCAGGCCTGGGCCCCCAAAACTCCCACACACTCCTCTACACACTGACATCCTTTGACCAGCTTGATGCAAACCTCACAGTGACCTTGAGGCCCAAGTGCTGAACATGGCAGAGCCACAAGATGAAAGGAGTCCTGTCCCTGAATTGCTGCTTAGAAGAAGGTGCCCACTGACCAGAATCACCCCTTTTGAATTTTGCATGAAGGTTTGTGTTTGTGCCATTATATATTTTGGGGTTCGTTACAACCCACACCCACACAGCAGTCCATTGGTCAGGGCTTTGGGAGCCCACAGGCTGGTGGGCTAGAGAGATAGCCAGGGGCATGGGGAAGGGGAGCAGAATTGAGTGGGTATCATCAGAGCAGGCTTGGGGTTAACCCCACGTGCTGCCAGTCTCAAAGGTGGGTCTGGAGCTGGGCTGTGCATGGCCACAGGAGCTGTGCTTGGGCCTGCTGCCCTTGCCCTGGCGCACCAGTTTCTCAGCTGAGACCTAATGTACTGGTGTCGGCAGCTACATCTGGAGGCCTCATTTTTTTTTTTTTCCTGGAGACAGAGTCTTGCTCTGTTGCCCGGGCTAGAGTGCAGTGGCGTCATCATAGTTCACAGCAACCTCCAACTTCTGGGCTCAAGCGATCCTCCTGCCTCAGTCTCTGGAGTAGCTGGGACTACAGGTGTGCACCACGACGCCCAGCTAATTTTTATATTTTTAGTAGAGATGGGGGTCTTGCTCTTGCTCAGGCTGGTCTCAAACTCCTGGCCTCAAGCGATCCTCCCACCTCAGCCTCCCAGAGTGTTGGGATTACAGGCGTGAGCGATGGCACCCAGACCGGGGCCTCCTTTTTGTTAGGCTCAGATGGCCAGGACTGCCGGGCCATGTGGCTGCAGACACTGGATCTACAGCACGTTAGGAATGCCTTTCCCACCGTGGCACTGAAAGTATTTTCTGGAGCCCCACAGGCTCATGTGCTGCATGACCTAATAACAGCTCAGACTCAGGTGTCCACACCTGGCCTACAGATCCCAAGAGTTTGATGCCCAGTCAGGTGATGGGGGTGACATGGCTTTGGAAAGGTCAAACACCCTCCTCTGATTCATGTCTTAAGCCATCCTAAGCATGGGTGCTTTCACCTCTCTTGAAGGCTACCCTTCCACTTGTGTGAGAGTGTGTGTGTGAAAGTGTGTTGTGAGAGTGTATGTGAGTATGCACGAGTGTGAGAGAGTGTGTGTGTGTGTGTGGGAGTATGTGTGAGTGTGAGCGTGTGTGTATGGGGAGGGAGTAGTTCCTTCCCTCCGCCTCATTCAAGGTCCTTCCCCGTGTTCCTCTCTCCCTGTCTCCTTCATCCCTTCCCGTCCTATGAGCCCACACCTCCCATCCTATAGAAAGGACAGCCCCCCTCGCTCCCTTCCCTCTGCAGCTACCCCTCTGGTTCTTTACTGACTGAAGGTGCCAAGGTAGCCAGAAGTGCCCCTGAGGCCTGGTGTGTGGCTTTCTGGCCTCACAGTAGTCACACTTACTACAAAGGAAGACAAACACAACCGCAGCTGGCCCGGGCTAGGTACTTGCCACTATGAGCCAGAGACGGTGAGAAGCTGAGGTCTCCGAGGCTGTGCTGTGCCCGATTTGTTTCCTTGCCCACTCACCCCTCCCTGCACACGACAGTCACCTGGGGGACTTTCGTAAAACAGAAGTGACTGGGACCCACCCCAGAAATTTTGGTTTGTTCAGAGATGGGGACTGGAACATTGGGATTGTTTAAAATCTCAGGGGACTCCCATTTGTGGTGGAATAGAGAACCCCCAAAATTGAGGCTTGGGCAATGCTGGGCTGTTGGTTGTCCAGGCCGAGGAACTGTCACATGTTCAGAAAGCAGCCTTTATTGAGAAAACCTGGGAACCTGTCTTCCTATAAACCAGGTTCCCCACACCTCCCGAGGACCTTCCGCAAAGCAGATTTAGAACCCTGGAGTCAGGCCAGCAAGGAGGCTCCTCAGGAGAGACCTGAACTGCCCCTGGCTTCCCGAGAGGTGCCCCTCGCCACCCCAGCCTTGGCCCCAGGCAGAGGCTCAGGGAGCCCCAGGCCCTCCTGCTTCCTCCCGAGCTCCGTGGTGCTAGCACCTGCACCGTGTCTCTCTGTCTCTGCCTGGGCAAAGGCCCCCAAAAGGTCTGTTGAACCACAGAGTGGCCCAGGGCCTGTGATCTGGGGGACCCTGGAGGCTTCTGGCCCTGGGAGGAGACCCTGAGAGGAAGCAGCGGGGCACAGCCCCTGCCGCTCCGCCAGGGAGTCTCCATAACTTCTCCCTCACCTGACTGGACTTGGAAAATAATTGTTTTGAGAGGTGAGGGTACACGAGGCTGGGCCCTGGCCCCGTGCCTAGGCTCTGTGCCCAGGCTCACGCTGCACAGGCTATGAACCCACGCCTACTGAAGGACTGTGAAAGCTCGGGGCGGGTGGTGGGAAACAGTCTTTGGGCAGCCACCCCCAAGACTGTCATCCGCTGTGCCCACAGGGAGCAGTGGGGAAGTAAGTCTCCTGCTACCCAACACACACGTGCTATTCCCTACCCCCAAATCTGCTCTGTCCAGTAAGGAGGTCGAACTCACGTCCTTCCACCCCTACTTTGTGGATGAGGTGACCAGCCTGGGGTCATCCAGCTGGCTGGAGGGGCAGGAACCAGGTCTCCTGACCCACAGACATGTCCCCCAGGGCAGGGGACTGCTGTCTCCTCCTTGCCACAGGTGCGATCTGGCTGCTGCACACACCTCACCTCCTCCTGCCCCCATCTCCCAGCCACCCGCCCCGGTGCAGACATGAGCTGCCTGCTGCTCTTTCTGGGACCTCACCTAAAATCTGTGTCTTTTAAAGTCTGGCCATGAGCCTGGGCCACGGCCCACTCACGGGGCTCAGCACTCATCCAGGGCTTCTGCCACCCAGGGGAGGCCACCTTGCTGGCTTCCTGGGTAGCTCGAGGACTAGAAAGTTCTCCCCTACCACACAGCAGAGTGAGGCAGTCACTTCTGGTCCCACAAGCAGATCAGGCAGCACTTGCCAGGCCTTCCCCTGTGGGATGGGAGCCGGGGAAGGATTCAGGTGTGAGGGGATCCCAGAAGGGACAGGTCTGGCCCCAGGGGCAAAAGCCTTGAGGCAAGGTGTGGCGCTCCAGCCTGGTGACTTCAGAGAGCTCATCACTTAGGAGGTCTGGCTCCCTCCAGGTGGAGGGAAGGAACTGTTGGGCCCGTCCAGACGCAGAGGCACAGGCTGCAGGGGTTGGGAGGACTTGTTTATTCAAGGCACGGTTATAGCATTGATAACAAGAAGGTTCAGCATTCTGGCACATTCCTGTAGTGGTGGTGGCCGAGGTTAGTCTACAGCCTCCACGAGGCCCCAGAGGACGCAATGCTGCTGATAGGCACTTTGCTCCCAGAGGCAGCTGAGGGACAGGCAGGCAGGCAGGCTTGGGGGCTGCTGAGGCCCGGGGAGGGCCCTCTCGGAGGCTCTAGTCTAGGCAGTGCCGGCCCCCTGGGTGGCAGCTCCCTCCAGAAAGGATCGAGTCTGGGGGTGGGGGGTGCTTTGGTGGATGGATGGGAGGGAGGCTGGAAAGTGGGGGGGAGCAGAGAGGGTGGTAGGTGGAGGCAGTAGGTGGAGCAGGTGAGACAGGTATGGGCTGAGGGAGGAGGTGCCTGGGAGGGCCTGGATGTGGTGTTGTGGGGGGAACTAAAGGATACCCCTCCACCGCCCTGCAGTGACCGTGGGAAGTCCAGGTGGAGCCAGCTGCAGTTCACACTACCTCCTCTCAGAGCCAGCCCTTGAGCCAAATTCAGAGGGGGAAGTGCCCAGCTGTCCTGCCGTGTTCTCTGCTGGGACCCTTCCCCTACACAGCGTCCGCAGGCTGTGGGGGCAGGTGGGCAGCAGAGGGGAGGGCAGGACCAGCAGCAGAGTCCAGCAGGGACTGCAGAGACTGTGCAGGTGCCAGCAAGTGGTGCCAGGGAAGGAGAGGCTCCAGACCAGCTTCTGGCAGGACCCCCACACACTCTGGAGTCAGGCAGGGCCTGGAGCTGGCCACCTCCCTACCGTGAGCAAACTCCCTGCTGGGCCTGGCCACCCTGCTATGGAAGGGCCCTTTCTCCTGGTTGGTTGGTGGAATTCCGGGGGTAGGGAGCTCCGTGGGACCTGGGTGTGTAAGGGCCAGGCTGGGTATAATTTCCCCCTTATTCCTAGTTGGACAAGGAATGGGAAAGACAGCCTCCTCTCCAGCTGACCCAAGCTCTCTGGAAAGATCCCCCATGCCAAAGTCTGGCAATATCTTCCCCTTGAGCACTATTTCTCATCTGGGCTGAAGCTTGGAGCTTCTGTGGCTGGGATGTGGGTAAAGGTGGTGCAGGGACCAGGCCTAAGTGATCTGAATTCAGGGCAGCCACGTGCCT
The DNA here is from genome assembly GCA_023783475.1 of Daubentonia madagascariensis. Lineage (NCBI taxonomy): Eukaryota > Metazoa > Chordata > Mammalia > Primates > Daubentoniidae > Daubentonia > Daubentonia madagascariensis. Next base: position 37,044,802 of record JAKFHU010000485.1, on the reverse strand, counting down.
GGGACCTGGTGGAAATGCTCGGGTGAGGTGAGCCTGGGACCCACCATCTGCAGGTTGGCAGCAGGAACCCAAACCTCGGCGGGGGGCTCTGGAACATGCAGACCCCATTCAACTTGGTTAGTTCTGGGTCACTGAGGCCCCAGCCAGCCCTTCTCCAAGTCCTCTTTGGCTGGGCTTCATGGTGGTCCTGATGGGGACCTGTCCTCTGCCAGCTGTGGCAAAGGTACTGGCTGTCACCAGCATTGTTCAGGATTCTGCTCCGCTAGGTCTCAGGTGGTGGCAGCCCCAGGTGGGGGGGTGGCCTTGCTTCACCAGAAAGGGCTTCTCCATGGAGGACACAGCCCTTACCTCCGCTCCACCCCCAGCAGGCCTGGGGTGACGTCACTGTTGAAGCATCTGCAGTGTCTGAACCAGGGCCACACTGGAGGCCACTTGGATGTTCTTCAGAGCAGGGTGCAGGGCAGCCCCAAGAGGGGAAGAAGGGTCCTACTTACTTGGGGCAGGGGTGGCCAGTCCTTCAGTTGGAAGTGTGGGTTTCTTACCCTAAGCTGCTGCCTATCTTAGCCAAGCTGGGGGTCCAGGCACTCAGAGGAATATGAGGCAGGAGTAGCTCTTAATGGCCACATCCTTGGCTTTGGGGATCTTCTCATTAGGCCCTGGGGCTGGGGGAAGTATGTCTGACTTCCCAATACTCAGGGTTCTGGGGAGAAGACCCCCCTCCAAGAATTCTGCCTCTGCCTCTCCCCGCCTCACAGTACCCAGCAAGGACCAGCCGAGGTTTCCTTCTTCAAAATGCACACAGGTCTCCTTTAATGAGCCCCAAGTGACCATGCCTCATCTACCCTTATAAGAATAGAAAGGAGAAGGGCCTCTCTCCTGTGGCTTCTGGGGACAACTGCCAAGGGGCAGAGGAAGAGGAAGGGGCTCAGTCACCTCTTTTCAGGTCTACAGGTATAGAAACTTTTTCTCTCCAGATGGTCGTCTGTGTCTTGTGGTGAGGTCCAGTGCATGTACTTTTGCCTCCTCAGACTTGGGGGGAGGAAGAGGCCAGAGGTGCGGGGAGCAGCTGCAGAAGCTCCTCAGAAGGGCAGCTGGTGCAGGGGTGGTGATGACCCCAGACAGCCTTTGGCAGGCTTCCTTCGGCCTCCTCCCTTGTGCACACCTTCTCCGTCTCAACCCCAGGAAGGTCTCCCAGCCTTCAGTCTCTATACCCAGGGCTTTAGCCACCTCTCCCAAGACAAGGTGCTCGCCTGTATCCTCCATCTCATCGTGGCTCCCTCTGCCCTGCCTAGCATCTCCAATTCCAGCCAGACAGCATGTCAGGGCCTCTGTGTAGCCATGGCTGGGGTGGCAGATGTCTCCACTGGGGGCTTCCCAAAGTCTGCAGGAGGTAGTGGGGAGGTCCAGGCCACCCTCCTGCCTCCCCGTGCCAGGCCCTCCCCTGGCCTTCAACGAGTCTCCAGTGGAAGCCTGGGGTCCTGGTCAGTGGTACTGGCTCTGGCCCTCTAGTTCCAGCCCTTCCTGGAACTGGGCCGAGTCCAGCTCCCTCGCAAAGCCCCTCAGACCACTCTCTTCTTCGCCTTCTTCTGGCTGCTGGCTATTCATGGTGCCGTAGGTGTGCCTGGCTGGGGAGGAGGCTGGGGTCAGATTCAGCTCCGGCTCTTGCAGCACGGTGGCCACGTACAGCTGCTCGGGATAGAAGGGAGATGGGAGCAAGGTCACATCTGGACGGAGGCCCTGGGCACACCCTCTCCCCTCACACCCCACCCCCATCCCCTCTGTCCCCTCTAAGACATGGAGCCATCCTTCCTCCCAGCAGCCTGAGTCCTGTCTTTCCCACCTGCCTCATTGTTCTTGGTCATTTCACGAGCATCCAGGGGCTCCAGGATGGCTTAGTGGGGGTCTCCCCACTCCTAGTCCATGTCCTTCCAAACATGTTCCATTCACTGTTGGTTCTAAGTCAGGCTGAACCTAGGGGAGATGACCTGAGGTTCCCCTCAGCTGGGGTCTGGAGAGACCCTCATTCCTGCGCTAGTTCACTTTCTTTCCTTCCTTTATTTAAAATATTTATTTATTTTAGAGACAGGGTTTCACTCTGTTGCCCACGCTACAGTGCAGTGGCATGATCATAGCTCACTGCAGCCTTCAACTCTTGGGCTCAAGCGATCCTCCCACCTTAGCCGCCTGAGTAGCTGGGACTACAGGTGTGCACCACCATGCCCAGCTAATTTTTAAAAATTTTTTTTAGAGATGGGGTCTCGCTATGTTGCCCAGGCTGGTCTCAAACTCCTGGCCTCAAGTGATCCTCCTGCCTCAGCCTCCCAGAATGCTAGGATTACAGGCATGAGCCACTGGGTCTGGTCAGGTACACTTTCTAATGTGGCTTCAGAGGTGCATCCAGAACTCCCTTGGGGTGTGTCAGTGGTTGGCCTGTGAATCGGGATTTGAAACTGAGACTGCTAGCTGAGACCTTGGTCATGTGGCCTGTCACACCCAGGAATGGTCCTAGGAATGCCTGGGAGGGCAGCAGACTAGAAAAACATAGCAAGTACCAGGGAGGAGAGCAATTCATCATCCTTTGAAGTGGCTTTTAAACCAACACTCCTTATTTTGAAAATAAGTAATTATGGAATAAGAGTTTATTTCAGTGAAATAAAGTGAAACCAAACAGCCCCAGTTGATGAGGGAACAGTTTTCCAATAAAAGACTCTAGACATTCGCACAGCACCAAAGTAAACCCCAAAGATGACCTTTTGGTCATAAGGGGGAAAATGGTAACTGAATGATGCAAAAGTCCAGCTGTCAGTCCCCCAATCAGGGGGTCCTGTTAGCATCATTAATGGGGATAAACAGGATATTATGTCTCTCCTGGTGAGAGGCACAACACTACCTGTAATGTATTCTAGTCCCCATACTGAACTTGACTCTATCAAGCCTTCAGATCTAACTTCTAGTTTTCATGGAATACAGGAGATAGTGGAACCTGCTATCAGACACCAGGAAGAAATAGCCAGAACAATCCAGAAGGCGGGACATTCTGCAGGACTACTGGTTTGGTCTGTCCAACAAGTCATAAAAAAGGGACTGTACTAAAATAAAAGGCACATAACAACCAGATACACAGGCACCAGATCAGATCTTGGTTTAGACAAACTGTAAAAGATTTTAGAGTTATTTGAATATGGACTGGGTATTTGAAAAGATTAAAAATTTATATAAATGGAAAGACAGAGATTGTTAACTTCAATTGCAGGTTATGAAACAGTATGTACAGTATTATTTCATTTTAGAAAAACCACATATACATACATACAAAATTATTTGGAAGAGATACATAATATATAAATATTTGGAAGAATATACACTAAGGTATCAGTGGTCATCTCTGGGTGGTGGGAATATGGACTTTTTATTTCCTTATTTTTGTTTGTCTTTTTTTCCCTCTAATTATCTACAATGTTCATATATCACTATTGTAATAATGAAAGATTTAAAAAAATAAATTCTAGTACTTTTTTTAAAAACCACAGGCTTTTGAGACAGATGGACCTGGTTCAGACTTTGTTCTGCCACTCTCTGGCTCAGAGACCTGGGGTCTACATTAACTGACATTTTAAGCCTCCAGTGTGGGGATAAAAATCCCTACTGTGTGGGTTTATCAAAAGATTAAGAGAATGGCAAAGCATCAGGTTCATAGGAAGATTTCAAAAACTCATTGCTAACGACATTCAAGAGGGGCCGTATGGGAAGGGTCCCAGGAAAAGAGAGACTTTTCTGCTTTGGAATCTTTGTTGTCTCTCTAGCACCAAAGCACTCTGTCCCCTGCCCCCTCTCAGAGGTGATCTGATCTGTGCCTATGTGCAGGATTTTTTTCAAAATGAGGCAAACCTCAAGAGTTCTGGTGACTTCTTGTGTCTGCAGCATGGTGGGCATGTCCACTGCTGTTGTTTTGTCTATGTCTCTGTGATTGTGCACTTTAACCCAGCTCTGCCCACGACTAAAGAAAGCCTTGTGTCCCACTGGGCCCTGCGCCAACTCTGCATTTCCACCTTGCCGAGACTGTCTTCAGCTTCCCCATCAGATTCTTTCTTCCAGGCCTTTGGACAGGCTGCTCCTCCTCCTGGAATGCTCTTCCTGGACACCCTATTTCACCTGGCAAACCCCTACACCCATGCCTGGGGTCAGACTAGATGTCCCCTCCTCTGGGACACTTTCCCTGAGTGCCCAGGCTGGCTGGCGCCCTTCTTCAGTGCTCCTCCACGGTGCCCTGGCATCCGGGCACAGGCTTCCCGGTACCCGGCTCAGTGTGCATACTGGGCATCCAAACTTGTGTCAGGGATGTGGGCGAGTGCTCACGTCCCTCCAGGCCGAGCCACGCGTGGCAGCCTTCCTGCTGGGCCCCTGCACTCTGGGTCGGCCTCTCTCTTCAGGCTGCTGGGTTCACTTATCCGCGCCGCCCCTGCCTTACCATCCACGCAGGCCTCCGCTATTGCTCCCTGCAGCTCTGTCTGCGCCGCTCTGCCTGCACCTGAGCCCTTGGAGGCAGCCTTTGGTCCTGAGGCCCAGCCTCAGCACGCCCCCGCGTCTACACAACTGATGTCGTTGAGGTCCGGACCCCCCTGACCGAGTACTTCCTCTCTGAGGGCCTTCTAGACAGTGCCGGGAAAGACTGGGTTCTTCTCCTTTCCTCGCTCTTCAGCCAGGGCCACGGCAGCATTTGCACCTGGGCCAAGTCCTGCTGCGTCAGAGAGGGGAGCCGGGGGTCCCCGTCTCCTCCCCAGATGCTGGTGCCCCTGACAATGCCGCTGGTGTTGACCACCCCTGCGGGCGCCACCCTCCCAGCCTGTCCCCAGGGTGCAGGTGGTGACTCACAAGAGAGGTGGGTGTGGAGGAGGTGCTGCTTGGCTCCATATCAAACACGGTCCGAATCTCCTCCTCCTCAGGCTGCAGCAGGGAGAAGGGAAGTGGTCACAGAATGGGGTGTCTGCTCTGCACCCCCCCTTCCCATATGCAGAGGGGCCTCCACCCCGCACCTGGGCCTCTCACCACCCCGAACTCAAGTCATATTCTGTCTGTGCAGACCTTTAGCCCAGCTGGCAGGGCTGAAGCCCAGGGGGACGGACAGAGGGCTGGGATGCTAGAGAGTCCCTCCTGGAAAGTTCTATCCCAAAGGACCACTATGGGAGAAAGTGAGCAGAGTTTGGATTGGGGTTCAAAGAGGAGCCTATTCTGACTCCAGGAACAGCCTTGACTTCAACATTGTCTTCTTTCTTCCCGAGATTTCCCTACATATTTGGAGTGAGTCCTAAACCCAATATGGTCTAGGTCCCCGGCCATCCTCTTTCCCTAGAGTGGACACTTAGGCAACCAGACCACTTGACATTGTTGTATTAGAAAGACAGAGCCGGAGGGGTCATTCACACTGGCCCCTCACGAGCATGGTACTCCAGCCCAGTGACAGAGGATGAGGGCCAGGCAGAGAGGGCACATGTGCCTGTGCCCAAGGCCCTGGAGACACCAAAAACAAGAAGATCCTCCTCCAAGAGGCTTTCTCCTCAGACTCAGCAGGGTGTCAGTACTCAAAACTAGCTGTCTTTTCTTTATATAAATTCATTTAAAAGGGAAACAATCACTATTATAAACAGAAAACCTGTGCCAGTTGCCATAAGCAGAAACTAAAAAAAAAATGTAGCTATGAAAAAAATGTAACTATGAAAAAATGTTTTGGTCCACTCCCTTTGGGCCATGCTGGTCTAGAACACACAGTGTTGTTGGTATGGCTCTGAAAGGGTGTGGACAGTCTCCCTCTCCTTGGCCAGCCTAATTATTAGGCTGGGCCCCACTGCCGAAGAGCCAAAGGAGGCACGGGGTCGGGGCAGGGGTGCCTCTAAACAGCAGACTAGTTCACCAGCAAGTTCAATAGCCTGGGATTTTTAAAGGTGAGAAAATGACTATCTCCCGTCCCCATGTCCTCATCTCTCAGCCCTCCAGCCCTTGGAATGGTGCTCACAGCTCAGTGGCTGGATGGACTCACATCGTAGGAGCCTGCTGCTTGAAGGAGGTGTCAGAGGACAGAAAAGGAAAGAACAGCTATCTTCTGGATGGGGGCCAGGGTCTGAGCTAGTGCAAGGCACACACGCACACACACATGAGCATGCACATTGGGCTCGAACACCCCACGGTCAGAGAGAAAGGCGAGACCCTTTCATCCTGGGGTGCTGTGGGTGCCCAGGCCAGGAAGGTGTCCTAGAGCTGTGTCCCCCAGGGGCCAAGAGAACCAGTGGAGGAAGAGCAGGCTGCCAACTCACCTTATAGTTAGTGGCCATCCATATCTTCCCCAGAAAGATGCCAATAAAAGCAACTACTATGGAAACGATGAGGTTGGACAGGGAAAAAATGGTGATGGTGTTCAGGGAACCTGCCAAGGAGAAGAAAAGGCCGTGGGCAGGTGTCTGCCAGCTGAAATGCCACCCCAACTGACAGATGTCTGGGGACCATCTCAGCACTTCGGCAAGGGCTTTGACCTGCCCCATTCTCCTCTGAGAACAACCAGGATCAGTGAGCCTGAATTTGGCATCTTGTGCATTCCAGGAAAGAAATGTTTTGATTGACTTAAGTACCCACTTAAGTGCCCATTAAACACATCCCTGGGAAATATCTTTGAGTCCCCATTTCTGCCACTGCCCCCAAGCAATCTCTGATCTACACCTTTCCCTGCAGGCCCTTCCCAAGTGAGCCTGCTCAGTTGTCTGTGCTAATGGCACTGACAAGGAGCCCTGAATGCAAAAGTCATTTACATTTCATTTGGGGATATTTGGTCCCCTTTTCATGGCAGCAGTTTTCTAACTAGGTAAATATTTAAAAATTACTCTTTACAGTCAAAGGCCACTGCTTCACGATGCCTCCTGCAGTATTTTTATAGCAGCACATGATGGTAAACAACCTCACTAGAAAGGTTAAGGTCAAGCGTCCAGAGGGAAGGGCAGTGGGGTTGGGGGCTGCCTAGGAGGACAGATGCCTCTCAGGGGAGAGAGCTGAGAGATTGTCATCTGTGGCTCACAGAGACTGCTTCTGTGAGTGTCTCTGAGCTCCCTGCAGGTGGAGCAGCTTTGGGTAGCCCAAAAGTAAGGGAAAGGCTGGTCGCCCCTGAAGACTCTGATTCCTCCTCCAGGTTTCTGGCTGCCCATGAAACCAGGCATCTTATAGGATCCTGGAGGAAGTGTCATGGTAATTGAGCCTCCAATAGCTAATATTCTATTTCCTGCCAGCCTGGAGTCAGAACGAAGAACTATGATGTTTCCTGCCCTGAGGGTTGGAAACCGAAATCCATACAACCTGGACCATGTGGGTCCAGGCCCCTCCCCTTAGGCTTGAAGCTCTGCTGAGGTGCTCATTCATGCCCTTCAGACCCAGAGAAGTCACTGCACGCCCGGCCAAGTCCAGTGGGCAGCGTCTTGTTCTCCCTGGGCTCTTCTCCTCTAGCAGAGTCAGTGTTAAGGGACTCGCCGAGCAGCGGGGGCAGGCGGAGGTGGGATGGCCAGGCAGGCAGGGTACCTACCAAGCCGCAGGACGGAGAAGAAGAGCATCCAGAACAGACCCAAGAGCGGTGCGAAGATGGCCTGGGAGATGGCAGCCATGTGGATCTGCTCGTTGAGCTTGGTGGGTGCGTAGGAGTAGTACATGTTGTAGCGGTCTGTTAAGTGCTTCATGCCCAGGTACAGCAGCCCTGGGGGCCAGAAGATGGAGACATATTCAGTGGCTACTTCAACAGCTGGAACCCACCACCCCGGTGTCCCCACAGGCCTGAGATCCAGATTCAGGGCTATCAGAGTAATGAGCGCCAAGGACAACAGCCAGCTCTGTGATGCTGACCTCTTGGACCAGCAGCTTCCTTGAGTCCCCAGAACTTATTCTTCCAGCTTGGTGAGGAGTCATTCATTCACACATTCATTCAACAAACATCTGTGACAGCAGCCATCTAATCTCAGCCCTCCTCCCCCGCATCCTGGCCCTGACACCTCCTCGCCACAGGTTGTCCCAGATCTCCTCATGCTCCAGGAGGCGGCCTGATGTCGTGGGGCTCGATTTCTCCTCCCAGTCTGAGGGCGTGCAGCCCCGGGTGTGCCCCAGCGATGACTCACCGAAAGGGACAATGATGGGACAAGTGATGCTATACGCCATCACCACACTGAAGACGTTCATCATCCACGCGTACTCTCGCCCATACTGGAAGTCTGTGGCCTGGCTCTGGGGCAGAAGGCGGGGTCACCCTGAGGTTGCCCAGTCCCCTTGGCCTGGCTGCTCCTGCAGCTCTCACTGCCCTCCTGGGCGCTAGCTGGCAGCTCAGGCCTGGAGACAGCCTCCCTCCCAACCCTGGAGTCCATGACGCAGCCACCTGTCCACACCATCCCTCCAACCTCAGGTCCCTCGGTGCTCCCAGCAGGCCCCCTCCCTGACACTCTCCCAAGAGAAACTGAGGGCTGTGCTCAAGGAAGGGCCTGGCCCTTACCTTTCTGATATGAACTCTCTCTGGCTCCGACCTGGAGAAGAAGAGGCGGGTGCTGTACCAGCAGAGCGACCCCAGGCGTAGCAGATCCATGCCTGTGCCAAGGAAAGCTGCCGTGATCACATAGCTGACGAAGAAGGCGCCATTGTCTGGCAGGAACACACACCTGGGCAGTGGGGGAGAGGAGAAGACAGCAAAAGCAGCCGGGGGCACAGGGAAAGGGGACAGGTGTTGAGAGGAACAGGAGAAAGGAAGAGAAAACAGCAGAGAAAGTGGAAGACAGATGAGGAGAATAAAGTTTCATATAGATACAGAGAGAGAGAGATGACAGATCAATCGGTATCTCCCCAACCCAATTTAAGTTAACAAGAAGCCCTTTGAGCAGGGCTGGGGGTGGACCACATAAAGTGTGGGTGTTTTAGGGGATACATGCCCTGGCTTGATCCAAAGCACGGTGTCTGACCCGGGTCCACAGACTCTGGGGAGTCCATGAGTGAGATTCTGGGGGGGTCTGGGACCTTGCATGGGAAAAAAATTACATCTTTATTTTCACTAATCTCTAACTGAAATTTAGCATTTCCTTCCACTAAGAATATGGGCAGCAAATCCCAGTAATGTTAGCTGTTGATGTGACTTTATCACCCATTGAAATCAGATATTATCATATCGTGTTGCAGTTACTCCTGGTATCTTACAACATCGTTTGTGCTTGTCACCATTTCAAAACGATGGTAGGTATCAGACATGCTGCTACATTACACACCACTGGACTTGTCTACAGATGTGTATTTGACGTAGCTGGTCAACTTCAACCACGGGTCATTCGGCCACCTAACGGCCACGTTGCCAGTTATCGCTGTTGCTTTCTGGTGTCCTCATCTACACAATTCTATCAACTTCCTTGAAAAGAGATACCTGCGGGCCTCTGAACATAGTTCAGAACTCCTTCAGAAGCTTGTCTTTCTTGATGGCATCAAAGTTGAGTCATAAACTCACAACCCTTTTCTTTCTCATACATAAACTGTATTGAAGATATTGGCCTAGCCAATGATGAACACATTCATCTTAGAAATAAAAACTTATTACAATGATAGTTTAACCTTGGAGAATTCTGGTCCTTGCCTTATTGAGCAAGCTCTGGAAGCTTGCATGTCACTTCCAACATATCTTTGAAAACTGGGATTGTCAACACTTGTAACTATAAAAACAAAAGATCAAAATTGGCTAAATGCCCAACATGATCTGCATGTTGCCTAGTTAAATATCCTCCCCTAAATTAATGTTCTTATTCCAATAAGTAATATCAGCTTTCACACTGTTTTTAAAACAATAAAATCTAACTTAAGCTTTCCTATATTTAAAATGTAATATCTTGTTACCAATGTGTTAATAAAGTCTGTGTCACAAATTAGTTTTTAAAATATTTTTGTAACTATATTTCAGTATAGTTGGTTTTCTTTGCAATCCATGTATTTTGTACACTTAAAGACATCATTGAGAGCACATGTAAAATTGGCAATATCTGATTAAGTTTTTTTGTGGATTGAAATGTGAATTTCCCGGTTTTGATACTGTACTATAGTTATGCAAAATGTTACCACTGGGGGAAACTGGATGACAAGTACATGAGACCTCCCCTGTCCTCATACATTTTTTTGGCAACTTCCTGTGAATCCACAATTATTTCAAAAACATCATTCTGAGAAGGGGGTCCCTGGACTTTACCAGATTGCCAATGGGATCCTGGCACAGGGAAGGTTAGAATGCTGCCTAATGAGAGTGTTCACACACATCTGTCTATACCTCTGTGAGCAAATTTAGGTGTTAGACTCAGGGAAGGGCACACATACCCACCCCAGTGGGACACACAGACGCCCTGGGGTACACATGGGAGTACTCACTGGAACCTGATGGACGCTTGCTCTAGATAGTAGACATCAAAGAGCCAGCGGAAAAAGACATCCAAACTGGAAGCAAGAACAAGGCCGGCCCTTTAGTTAAAGAATCTATGAGCTAAGGCCTCGGGTTCAATTTCTCTTAACGTGGCTTCCCTCCTTCCATCCGCCCTTCCCCTATCTCCAAAGACTCTTGCCTTATTCCAGCAGGCCAGTCCTTCTTCCTTCTTAGTGCTGGGCCACCCCTGCCCGCGCCCTTGGCCTTTCAGCTCAAGGCCACCTCCTCTAGCAAATCTTTGCCAGCCACTTCTCCCACTGTGCTCTCCCTCTTCTGAACTGCTCCTGCTTGTTGTCTGCGTCCTTCCTACCTTGGGCTGTCAGTCAGCTGGCAGGCTTGCCTTGTCCCCCCCGCTGGGCGATGAACTCTTTGAGGGCAGAGTTCATGGCTGACACATTAGAGTTTGCATGATACCTGGCTTATCTACGCCCATGACGGGCACTGGACTGTCACACGAGGAGTGGATCTGCAGCGACCACAGGTTGCTACAGTGTCTGAAAGACGAGGGTCTAACTCTAAGGCCAGCCTGGCTGAGAGAGGAGGCATATTGGAAGTGAGATACCTGGTCAGGCCCATAGAGGGCAGAATGACCACCATGAACACCAGAAAGATGTAGCACTTGTGTACCATGATCAGGTTCTGACTCGATCTAGAAGGAAACAAAGAGAGACAGATATTCATCAGTGTGTGAGACGTAATAAGAACCAAAGGCCTAACTACATAATAGAGAGGGAGATACATATATATACGTGTGTGTGTGTGTGTGTGTGTGTGTGTGTAGAGAGAGGGAGGGAGAAAGAGAAGGAGAGAGAGAAACAGCTATCTGGGCTCGGAAACTGGTTTAATTGTGCAGACCAATGCTATCTCCATGGAACGCTATGAGCTGTGCTGCATCTGGGAGCAGGAGGAAAGAACAGCATGATCAACTAGTGATATCTGCCCTGCACACAGGAAGGGAAGGGAAGGCTCAGACATGCCATATATTTGACATCTCTGTGTTAAAGAGACATTACCAATGATACTCGGAATCCCTGTATCCAAGGTCAATGATCCGCATAAGCCTTGTTCTTGGCCAGAGGAAAGGCCAGCAAGGCTTTCGGTTAGGACAAGCATTTTGGCTTGCTGCCTGGTAGAATGGTAGGAACTTTTCGTGCAGGAAATAACTTTTGAGATGCATGGGGCCTTCAGGCCAAGGCAGTGCCACCTGCCCAGGAGATGGCAAATACTTTATACCCAATTAGCTCCCACCATAGGACCATTAGGGCTAACAAATGGGAAAGCTCCTGGTTGTTTAAAATGTTGGCAGTATAGGGGCCAAGTGTATCAACAGTCAGACTGAATTCACGGGCACCTCTGCCACGGCCAGAGCAGCCCACTTCACATTTCCCAGACGAGTCTTTTCATCCTGTGCTTTCTGCCTGGAACTCCCGGCACTGCCTAGCTTACGCCTACAGCTCTGTCCCCGCAGCGTGTGGCTAGGGGCTGAGGGAACAGCCTAAGGAGGGCTTGGAGGCCTGAGGCCTAGAGACAATCCAGGCCCTCCCTCCAAAGGGAAAACACCTGTTGGTGTTTTGGGGCGGTTTCAGTTGTTAGGACCATCCCATATCAATTCTCCTCCTCAGGCCAGAGGGGAGGCCCAGGTGCCAGGCTGGTGAGGGTGGCTAGGGAAGTGGCAGTGCTGGGGGTGGGAAAGGAGGCCCCCAGGTCACCTGGTCCAGTGGGCCTCTAGGAAGGCGGAGAAGTAGACGATGAAAGGCAGTATCACCGTAAAGGCCCAGAGCATCACGGAGGGGAAGAACTGGGTCACAACCGGGCTCTGGAGGGCAGAGGGGAGGAGGGCAAGAGAGATGTCACAAGGAGCCCCTTCCCCTTGCAGGGCAGCCCTGACTCCTCCTACGTCCCTCTTCTCCTCCAGCTCAGTCCCAGGGCAGGCTGCCTTCCCAGAGGGTGCCAGGGGGCCTGGCCTTTCTCCCGTGCCTTCCTGGCCCGAAGCCTGCCTGGCTGGGGGCAGGCAGAAGCTGACACTCCAAGGTCAAGTGGAGTCCCCAGGGGGCCAGGCCTTCTACGCTGAGGTCACTGGAGGGACAGCCCGAGCTTTCCTGAGTGACTTCACCCTGAGGCCAGAGCCGCTGCTGTCCCTTGTCTCCCACAGGGGGATGCCACTGCCTGTGCTATGAGGATGTGTGATCAGGCGGTGGGACAGTGGGGGAGGAGAATCTCCAGGGAACACTGTGGGATGCATGTTGCCTGGGGCCTATTATGAAGGTGACAAAGGGGAATAAAAGTCAGCAGCAGAAGTGTGGCTTGACTTTGTTGAGCACGCGCGTGTGTGTTGCTGGGAATGGTGATGGGGATAGCGTAGAAGGAGGGGCCTTCTAGGCTCCTTGTAACGACCTTGAAGCTACAAAATTAGGAAATGGGCCGGTGCTTCCTCTGAGCTGCACTGTCAGGAGGAGGTGTCCTCTACCTTCACGGATGGCTCCTATGGGGCCAAGGGCTCCCAGTCTGGAGTGCAGGTGTCTGAACATGGGGGAGGTGAAGACAGATCTGGAGTTCCCCCTTCCCTCAGAGGGCTGTGTGGGGACTCACCTTACTCTTCCTCACCCTCCACCCTACCACTCAAACCGGGAACCTTCAGCCCTAGAGAACTTGGGGTGAACAGAGCTGTTCACACCCGCCACACCCTCCACACCCCTGGCCGGCCTGGGATGGCCCCATCTGATGAAGCCTTCTGAGCCCATGCTGACTGGACCACCTGTCCCCCCAAACTTGCCCCAGGACCCGCCTGCAGCTCCCCCATCTCCTTTCCTCTCCAGCCCCATCCCTAATATGGGTGATGACCCACCTTCCTCCCTTCAGGACAAAGAACACCCTGCCCACCATTTACACCACTGCCACCTCCACACTGCTGGGGTGTGAGGGCCCCCCACCCATCCTCGCCGGAGTTTTCCCTTGATCTCCTCGGGGCCCCCAGGCCTGGCCTGAGCAGAGGAGGCACCTGCAGGTTCTCGATGGGGCGGGTAACGTTGTACATGTCGATGGTGTTGATGATGATGGCGGGCGTGGTGAGGAAGAAGAAGAGGAAGAAGAGGAAGGTGTTGATCGCGATAAAGCGGGCCCACCAAAAGAAGCGGCGGACAGACAGGTGTTTCCTGGGCGGGGAGGCAGGGAGGCACACTTAGAGACAGTCCTTAGAGAGAACCCACGCGCTATTTCCTGCATGCCAGCTGTGGACCCAGGCTGCCCTGGTCTATCTCAGGCCCCTGGGCGCAGACCTGTGTGTGGTGGGCCCCTGGGCCACCCCCTCATCACGCCATTTGAAAAGGCTCTGAATATATCACGTAGGTGAGCAAAAAATGGATCTGGGTTCTTCCTGCAGGAAAAACGTTTTCCCCAAGAACTGGGTACCTTGCATGCTTGTGGGGGTGAGTTTGGGGGTAGGCAGAGGCTGTGGTACTCAGGAGAGTCCATGGCACAGCCCGGTGGGGGCCATGTTTGGACAGCCCTGGGCATAGTCCGCAGGGAGTCTCTGTTGGGCAGTAAAGTGGGGAGAGAAGACCTTGTCCTGTTGCCTTCTTCAGTCTCGGAAGAGTTCAGAGGAGAGGGGGCTTACCAAATAATGTCTTTGGGGTGTGGGGCGACAGTGACCCTCCAGTTGTAGGACTTGACGATGGTGGTCACTGAGGACTGCTGGGGGTGCACGCCACACTGGACGTACTTGTAATCCTCCTGGACGCTGCAAAGACGGGAGAGGAGGAGGAGACAGAGGTCTGGGGGTGGGAGGACGGGCTTAGGAGGGTCTCATGCCAGGGTCCCAGGGCTACTGTGGCAGTCCCACACACGGGAGCTCATCTTGAAGCCTTGGATATGTCTCCCAGGACCTTACAGGTGGACAGTTCCTAAGGCCCCGAATCTGGAGGAAAGGGGCATTGGAGGGTGCCTAGGCTGCCCAGGAAGGGGAGGGGTACCGCACGGCTCTCGGTCTCTGCCTTTCCTCCTCAGCAGCAGTGACAGCACAGACACGCTTTGTCTTTGAGATGGAGAGGGAGGTACTAATTTTAGCCTCATTTTAATATCAATAACTGCCAATTATTGAGTTCTTTTGTACTAATTGGTGATTAATGTAATCTCAATCACACGGATTGCTAAATTGAGGTGCCTAGAGACATAGGTACTGGCCCTGGAGCCCCATCTTTGGCCTTCTAACTCATACTGTGCTGTGGCTAAGCCTCAGATCCTCTCTAGCAAATGATGGTGTGTCAGAAAACGAACAATATTATCTTATGTAGGTGTATTGCTTTATACAACACACACATACATTAAATAGAACACATGTCCCTTGTCAACCCTCTGGGAGGTGGACAGGGCAGATATCAGTCACCAAATTTGACAGAGAAGAAGTTTGAATGCAGGTGACTTGCACAATTGAGCACCATTGTTTGCAACTAAAATCTAGGCTGCACCACTATCCCTCTGTAGGGTTGGGGTGGGTGAGGACAAAGTACTGTGCATGATCAGGCTTCCCCAGGGAGAAGAAGGCCCCACAATTCTCGAGAGACTGATGATTCTGGAGCTCCCTTAGGACTTTGGCCCAGTCCTAAGGATCCTTCTGGAACATTCCAGAGTGGACCTAATTCACTCCCTGTCGAGGTGGGGCTGCCAGAGGCTGGGGCAGAGAAGAGAGGGACTGGAGGGCTATGAATTGGGGGGCCTGCAGCAGGAGAGGAAGGCAAACAGGGCTTCTCTGTCCTGACTCTCTCTCTGTGGTGAGGAGAGTGGGCAATGTGCGTGCAATGAGGGACAAAATGGATATCACACTTGTCAAGGCTGGAAGAGGAACCACAAGGTCAAAGCCTACTCTGACCACCCCTGTGCTGGAGCAAGGACATACAGAAGTGAGCAGCCCAGGGCAGGGCACCCCTGGAGACCAGCTGGGCCGCAGCAGCTGGGAGAAATGGTACCGCCCTCTCGCTGGGGAGCCAGATATCAGCGGCCCAGGGCAGGGCGTGGAGGGGCTGAGGGAAGGTTGGAATATGGCAAACTGGAGGGAGGCTCGCTCTCCTCCGCCCCTTGACTGGGAGAGAGGTGGGAGAGGCCAGTGCCAGGGCAGCAAAGTCCCACTTGTAGGGCTGGGCAGGGCACAGCAAGCCGCTGCCCTGGCACTCACCGCTTTGCCATTCTCGAGTCCTGGAAGGTGACAAATATCAGGTCAAGTCGCTTCAGCGGGACGCGGTTGAGCTCAGCATTGAACTCATCGGTCAGCTGCTCCTCCAGCTCACTGTAGTACTGCTCTGCGTCTACCTGCGGCGAGAGGCGGCCATCAGCGCTGGAGAGGCCAGAGTCTCGCCTGGACACAAGGCGCCTCTTCCCTCAGCAGCTCAGGGGGTGGGGGGCCTTGAAGCCTGGCAAAGAGCTCAGGACGCTGGGTGGGCTCCAAAGTCCCACCTCTAGAACAAGAAGAAGCTATGACTCTGCAGTTTGCTCCCTGCCCTTAGATTTGGGGAAGGTGAGGCACAACTGAGGGTAAGAGGGTGTTACAGACTTGGGGTGCACCCCAGAGAGGTGATAAGATGTGTTTGCAGCATTTTCAGGAGAGGAGGAACAATTCCTTTTTTGGAATGGCTGGAATTCAGTCCTGCGTGAAAGGGGCAGCCTTCCAAAAATTAACAGGAAAATATCTAATCCTGCAATTTCCTAGTAACAGTGAAAGATCAATCCTATGAGTTCTCTCACTAACAGGCACCCTGTGGGAGTTCTGTTTTGCAAAACTTCTGAAAAGAGCTGAACAGACGGAAAAAAGATGTAAATCTTTCTCCTTCAAAATTGCCTTTGAAAATCTGCTTTTTACAGTCTGAAAAGTTCCTGAGTGAAGAGCAGGGTGCGAGCTTCGGGCCTCAGCCATATCTCGAGGGCAGAGTCACCTCTCCTGTGATAATCCCTAATCCCATCTCCAGGGAAAGGCAGGGGACCCAACTCGGACTTTGACATCCTGCTGCAGTTTCTCACATCATCCTGCCACAGAGAAGAAAGAATGGAGCAGATGCAGCAGGACCCTGTTAATTTGGCTACAGCCATAACCTTCTTCACCCCCAAATGAAAAGCCTGAATGCCTGGTTCTCTCTGCCAGCATTCTCCGCCTACTTCACTTCTGTGCTGGCCCTTTTTCTGCCCAGGGAAAAATAAACAAACTTCTTCTTTCTTTCTTTCTTTTTTTAATGAAAATAATTTTATTTTATATTTAACAAAATGTAGACTTTAATGATAACCATATGTTAATGCTTAGAACGAACAAAGAATTTTGGCTATATTTTTCTGCCAGATTTTCAGGGATGCATATTCTTCCCTTCATACTTGACTTCTGCAGCTCAAGCCCGGAGTCATTTTTCCATGAACAGTTCTGGAGGGCTTCCCTCGGTTCTTTGATCATCATGTCTTCTCTTTGAAGCCACCTCCTGTTCTCATCCTGGTCAGGTTTCTCTTCCTTAGTTGCTCACAGTCCGACTCCGCCAGCTGCTGTTCCTCATGGCTTCGTGATGGGTTTTGAGCAATTCACTGGGATCACTTTCATTGACTCATGACATGCTGCCACTTCTGCCACGTTTGCAGTTTTGCTTTCTGGTTGGTGGCATTGTATATTTTCCCCTTCAATCAGCAAGAGACTGACTGGCAAAGACTCGTGAAGCCATAAGGAGTATTTGAGGGAGGACCAAGTCTATAACAAAGGGTTGCTTTGTTGATGAACACAGTCCTAATGCTGCCCTTTGTTCCCTGTTCTGTAACCTTGTTATTGTGGAAACCTGGGTGGTGGGGACCGTCAGTGCACAGTGGGGCAACTAGAAATTCATCTTCTGAGAACTTTGTGGTTTTCTGATTTGTTGATCGCTGGAGGAGCTGAGCAGCTCCTGCTATGCTTGCTGAAGTAGCTATATGGAGTAGAGTATTGTGTTTGTGGAAAGGTATTGTTGAAGGCATTGGCTACCACGTACATGCAGTCATCTGGCAAAGATCCCATTGGAGGTTCCATTTGGATTCAGCTGAGAATCTGTGTTTGGCACTCAGAAAGTGGGTGCATTGAATTTAGAGCAGGAGGGGATGGTCAGGTCCCAGGGTGTGCCTCCAAACCTCCTGCACCTGTTCCTCCAGCCATCCCCCTGGCCTGGGGTGGGAGAGACTATTTCCTTCTTCCTGGAGGGAAGAGCCTGCCCGATCCTAAATTTCTTCTTTGTATCCTATTCTTTGTCTGAAGAAATCTTTCTCAAAACCCATGTGCACTAGCTCTCAAACCCTAACAATGCCCCGATTCCAAGTTTTGAGGTCCCCTCCAGCCACAATGGTCAGAGGATCAGATGGAGCCTGTTGCCTTCAAACATTCCTGTCCTATCTCTTTGAAAGCCTGAGGCTGACAGCCTACTGCAGCCGGCTAAGTTCTCTTTGGTCCTTCTCTCTTGTCCTCCTGTCTAAGACCAGCCTCCCCGGATTGCTCTGGAGGTGGTCCCCAGAGTATCTCCTCCACATGCTCAACAGGGAGGCAGGACACAGTGGAAGGGGAGGGAGGAGCCGGGTGCCACAGGACCAGAGCAGACCTGAATGAGGCCTGGGGCCCAGGGCTGTGGGCAAGGGAACAGAGCCTGGATCCCCAGGCCACCACCCCTCCCTTGCCGTCCCCCCGATGTCCACGCCAGTTACCTCCTTGAAGCAGGTCCAGCACTTGCAGAAGCATAGGCGGGAGCAGGGGTGGATCCTAATCATCACCTTCCCGGTCTTCTTGGCCTTGGCTGTGTAGAACAGTCGGCCCCGCATGGCATGGCGCCTGCCAGCGGCGGACAAAGGGGAAGGACCTTCCAGTCAGGGGCCAGCAGAGCCCCATCCTCCCCTTCTACCCCCACCCCAGACCCTGGAAGGCCCTGCTGTGGGCTCACCTCTGATCATCCAAATCGATCAGGGTCCTGACGTCGTAGCAGAAGTGAACTCTGGTCACCAAACACCCTGGATAGGCCTCACTGTAGCCACAAACATGGATGCTGAGTCAGCTTGTGGGGTCGGGGATGTGCTGCCCTTACCCCCTGCCCACTGCGACAGCCCACGAGGCTGGATGGCTCAGCTGCCTGGGGCTCCCAGATGGGAGAGTCCATCCTTGCTCCTAAAGCCGAACTTCAGGGTTTGAACCCTGATAATCTGAGAGTTGCCGAATCCTTCCTATACGACTCAGAACAGGGGCAGGGGGCAGAGCTCCAACTCCTGGGGAACCCAGCAGAGAGGTGTTCACAAAGAGATAATTAGCTCAGTGGACAGTGTCCCTGGGGCCAGGAACTTCAGGTCACAAAAGAGGTCTCAAGATGATCCACTCTAAATAGCTGTAGTCCAGGGGCTCCCTGGACTCAGTAGTTGGAGCAGCAGGGGAGAGGAAAATTAGCATCTCTCACGTCACACCCATGCCATGCAGGAAATCCCTGACTTCAGAAACCCTGCTCCAGCCCCAGCGGCCCTCCCCATTCTAAAAAGCCAATCCTGAGCTGAGCCCAGGGAGAGCCACCATCTGGGGTGTCCCTAGCCCCACCATCCTGTGCCAACCCACTACCACCTGAGGACACAGGCAGGGTTACCAGGAGGAGGCAATCCATGCCTCAGCCCACCCCGACCCACTTACTGAAAATGCTTAATGATGATTTCTGGGTCTTCAATGTCTGTGGGCACATAGGTAATCATTAGTGTCCTTGTGACCTGGGTGGGAAGGGTAAATGGAGAGAGAAGACTGTGTTTGCATAGGAATTCCAGACATCTGGTTCTTCTGGTGGCCTGGGGCTTCTGCTCACACCAGGCTGCCTGACGCCCAGTGCCTCCATGTGAGAGAGCCACAGCCAGCTTCCCCAGCCTGTGGTGTGCCAGCTGAGCCAGGCAGTTCTGAGGTCAGCAAACTGTGCCTCTGTTGTTGTCTGTGCCACAGCGGTGGGCCCCCTGCCATGGTCAGCTATGGGCAAGAGAAGGGGAGCCGGGAGGCTGCAGACAGGGCCAGGGTGGAGGACCAGGGTGCCGTGAGTGGAAAGGGCTGCTCACAATAATTTTTGGTCTCCCTCCAACTCCCACTGTTCCGGCGTAAAGCCCCACGTCACTAGGGACATCCCTAACATTAGGCTGGCCAGGGGCATTGGGAGGTGAGCGAGACTCTGGAGAGAGGATGGGGAAGCCTCCCCCAAACTTAATATTTTATTCTGAGAATGGGAAATGTCTTCCTGAGCCATCACCTTCAAGACGACAGTCTGGTAAACCACGCTACAAGATTGGGGGATCTTGGCAGAAGCCTCTGGTGACAATAAGAAAAACTGAAGTAGCCAAGTCTGGGCTGGTCAGGGGAGACCAAGCCCCGTGCCTGGTGGGCTGAAGCATTCGGGGACACTTTTCAGGGTATGTGGATTTACACTCTGGGGTGGGCTAAAGGGAATCAGTCCTTTCGGATGGGCGGCCCCCAAGGAGCTGACCCCACCCCACCGAACCTTTGAAAGGCTGAGGACGGCAGCAAAGGATGTCATCCTCACTGTCACCGTTGCCCTTCCCCAACAGAGCACGGGCGCTAGGCCGGACAGGTGGCACTGCCAGTGCCCGCCATGGGCATTCGTCTCTGCACACCAAAGGCGGCTGCCTGCTGCAAACGCTGTGACCTTGCCTGGTGCTCTTTCCTGGCCTTGGGGGTGTGTTTGGCTTGTGTGCAGCGCAAGAAGTAGAGGAGTTAAAGCCCCCAGATGCAGCCCCCAACCAGTGGTGGACAGGGAGTTCATGCAAAACTACCACTGAGCACTCACCTCTAGGCTGGGACAATTCTGGGGTGTGAGTCTACACGACCCCAGAATTCCCCGCGGGGATTGCGCTCCAGGTGCGCAGGAGGGCAAGCTGCCACCCAACACTCCCTTTATTGGCTGCCTTCTCTTCCCCGTCTCTCTTCCCTATTCCCCTACTGGCCTTTTCTGAGACCATCTCCCAAATAAACGAATGCTACTCAATCCTGGTCTAAAGGTCTGCTTGGGTGGTGGGGTGGGGTCACCCAAACTGAGACAGTGGGGTACAGGGTGGGACGGGGGGGGTCTCTGACATCAGAGAGATTGCCGAAGGGCAAGGCACAGGCCCAGATGGCATGGGCAGGGCCAGGCAACATATCTACCTGGCAGTCATCAGGGGGCCCTGGCCTCTTAGGAAGGCGGCCCCCCACTGGTCCAGGGGCTTGTTCATCCTTTAGTTCGTGGATGGTGGGAGATCCAGGGGTCCTTGGGGAGGGCCCAGGGCAGTAGAGGTGCAGGGATGGGGGTACCTGGGCAGCAGCTATTTGCCAACCAGTTTGGAAAGTTTCAGTGGGGTGGGGGTGAGGCTGGGGAGGTCGGGGCAGGTGATTGTCTTCCAGGGCTGAGGGGAAGACCTGGCCCCTGCTCAGGGGAACCCCCCCCCCCCAGGATGTACCACGGTGGGACTCCTGGGAAGGCTGGGTGTGGACAGCTTGGCCAGGAGGGGGCTCCGGCTGGGAAGGGCTGCTCTGGTGGTGCTGCATCTACTCACCTTTTCGCTCTTCTTGGGCACAAACCCCAAGGCGTGATGAGCCATGAACATGAAGTTGGTGATGAAGTACAAGAACGACATGAGGCTGTGCAGCCACAGCAGCTTGCTCCTGCCAGGAGGAGAAGCAGCAGCATGAGGGGTGCCTGTGCTGCAGGCCGCGGGCATCACAGAGTCCACTGCACAGCCCCCAGGCCCCTCCCACCCCACACAGACCCCCAGGCCCCCTCCGCCACCAGTCTCCTCAGACCCTCTCTCTGACCCATCAGTCTTCCTGGACCCCCCTCCCACCCAACATACAGTCTTCCTAGGACCACCTTCTCGGAGTCTAGACACTCAGGTCCCTTGGAAGGGGACATCAATGGTGAGGGGGCCCACCCCAGCTAATAAGGGCCAGCATTTATTGAGCGTTACTATGTGCCAGGTCCAGGGTGGGGCCAAGTGCTCTGCGTGCATTCGCTCACTAGGCTCCCACAGCCATGCACGGTAGCACTGCGATTATCCTCACGTCACCCACAGGCAAGTGAGGGCCAGCGTGGGTCAGTGACACCCGTGGTCACTCATAGCAATGGCAGGGCCAGGAGGTGAACCAGAGCTGCTGAAGTAGTGAGATTCTTCACCACTACGTCATCCTGCCAGTGCTGGTGCTATGCCCAGGCCCCCGACAAGTGCCCAGCAGGCCACGTGAGAAGGGCCCCAGGGTCATACGCAGCCTTGGAGGGAGGAGGGCTGGACAATTCACCATGCCTCCCCTGGGGTAAGAGTGGTAGCACTTGGGCCACATTTGCCACCCCTGCTTTGGACTCACATGATGCTGTCCCAAGGCATCTGGCCAGGATTACTGCTCAGAAATAGGGCCCATCTTATTTGGTGTGGCTTGAGGAGAGAAAGCAAGGCCCACCTTGCTTCAAAATAACTGCCCCACTCCCGGGCCCAGGCCTGACGCTCCACATGCCATTCCCATCGAGCTACATGCCTCGGTCCCCCATTTCCACAGAGGGGCAAGGTTACATGGCCTCTAAGGAACGTTCCAGCTCTCTGCCAGTGTGGATTCATGGACATCGCAGGCTCTTATGCTCTACTAGAATTCACCTTGTCTTGCTAAGGTGTAGGTACTGTAGCCCTCCCACTGGCCTAGGGAAGAAGCCAGTGGCCTGTTCTGGTTGGCTGAAAGGGGAGGTAAGAGGATGCCATGCCCCTGTTCTGCTGATTTTAGAGTTTTGGCGAAGCCAGTCTGCTCCCAGGTGTATCGCAGGAGTGCAGGGGGCAGAAGGGCGGGGGTGGGGGAGCAGAGCAGGGGCAGGGGTGTGTGAACCCCACTCACACTTGCTGGAACTGCTTCTGCAGCTTTGTCAGGAAGTCAGCCAAGCCTGGCCCAGACACCTGGTGGTCCTCAGCGTGGACCAGCAGGGCCACATTTGGCTTAGTACAAACTGATGTGGCCGCCAATCAGGTTGGCTGGTGTTGAAACATACGGGTTCTTGGGCTGCGAGGGGGAGGGGCTTAGAGATCATGGCCAACAGCTGTTCCCCCACTGTGGACATGGATGAGGACCAAAGCTCAGAGTGGGATGGTGCGCTGCCCCAGATCCAGGACCAGGTCACGGCAGAGGTGGGCATGAACCCAAGTCTCTGATTCCCCAGTCCCTCTGATGTGGCATCAGAGGGAGAGACTGTCAGGTCTGTGATTCAGTAACTCAGTTATATGAGGGCTGACTTGAACCTAGAGGTGGGCAGGGAAACAACATCTCAAACCTCTCTCGGTACAGGGCCTCTGCCTCTCGGGAGCTGGTTGTACTAAGCAACTAGGACCATTTCTCCATATCTTCAGGAGTGGCCAGTTTGAGTAGTTCACTTGCGACAGGTGAGGACACAGAGGCACCAAGAGTCCTGCCCCACCAAGAGGATGCAACTCTGGCATCCCACTCAGGACCTGGATTCCCGGGGAAACTAGGCTTTTCTCACCAGCAAAGCGGTGCCCATGTTACGGACCAACACCATAGACCTTCTCTCCCCACCAATACCCCCAGTCAGTGGAACGGGAGGTAAGAAGATCAGGTACCTACTCTGTGGAGATATTGACAATGGTGGTCCGACCAAAGTGACTACTCCAGTCTGAAAGAGAAGAAAGTTGTGACCTTGAGCCTGGCTCTTTGATGGCTGTGGGGGGCCAGAATTCAGGGTTCCTGGATGAATGCCTGGGGTCTAGAGATGCTGTCCTATATTTTGCTCTTCCTTCTGGTGCCCTAGAGCTTGTCCCCAGCTCCCAACACAAACATTAGAGGCCTCATCACCCTGGCACTGCTGACTGGGGCTCTGGGCAGGAAAGTGAGACCAAGTCTTTGCATGGTATCTCCACAACTGGCACATAATAGACACCCAGTTATTGCTTTGTGAAGGAACCGGCTATCCAGCCATGAGCAGAGTGATGAAATTAGCAACACTATTACTGCTGGCAATGTCCAAAAATGTGACCCTGCTTCATTCAAACAGAGTGAATCCTTCTGGCTAAGTATACCAGCTCGTTGGTTCAGACAGCTCACTAGCTTTTAGGATGAGAATTAGAAAGACAGGACTCAGATGTTATTTACTCTGGTAGTGGAATTTGGTGGTGTAGACATTCAATGTGCTACACTGAATTAAAGTCTACCTCTGGCTGAAGAGAACCTGAGGAATCATGGTAAATCTGGCTGCTGCCTGGGCATTCAAGGTTCTCCTCTGCACCACGTAGCGTGCAGCCTTCCTACAGCCCCGTCCATACCCATGACTCCAAGGGAAACACTGGCAGCCACCATTCATTGAGCACCTGCTGTGTATCTGGCACTGTGTTAGGCACTTTGCACATTACTTCCGGTCCCCAAGACAGGTGAGGAAACCAAGGCCTGGAAAGGCTGATTTGACAAATATAAGATTAAATAATTTGTTAGCTTGGGCAAAGGTATTTTCTGGGGAGCAGATGTGGGCAAAAGTGTGGAGCCAAGATTGTTCTGTCTTCAAAGCCAAGCCTTCATCCACGATGCTGTTTTGTCAAAAGGACTTACACTGTTCCAATGACTGTGGGTAGAAGTCCTATGAGACAATTTCTGCACTTAGAGTGCTGTGTCCCTCACGGGGGGTCCAGGGATCCGTGTAGTGGGTCACATGTCACAAAAGGGCCTCCCTGCACACCAGGCCAGGTGCAGCGTAGGGACACGAATAAACATTGAGCTACAAACTGAATTAATACTGCATGCCTGCTATGTGCCAGGCCCTGGGTCACACTTGTGATGAAGGAGGGGTTGTCTCCCGTCTCCACACGAGAGAACTGAGGCTGGCTTGTCTAAGGTCACATGACAACAAGCTTCCAGAGGCAGGACTGAAATCCAGATTTCTAGCCCTCCCAGCTCTGTCTGGCCTACCCGGCTGCCCTTAGGTCTTGTGGCCAGGCCCCGGGGCCTGCTGAGCTCTGCCTACCCAGAACGGTCCCGGTGTAGTTGATGGGCAGGATGATGCCCAGGGAGGGGACGCAGATGATGAGCATGAAGATGATGAGGTGGTACTGAAACGTGACGTAGATGCGCGCGTCGTCCCCACACTTGCTGATCAGATCGCTGTCCCTGGAAGAGACACACAAACAGGGATATGCCTCGGAAGCCAGTGCGGCCACAACGTTCACTGGAGGCAGATGGAGGAAAGGGAGCGAAGATTATTCCCCACCCCCAAGTTTTGAGTTTTTGGAAAATATCACCCTTCTTCTCAAAGCCTCTGTTATACCTGAAGTGTATTCTGCTGAATTTCCCAGACATATCAAAGATAGAGACTGTGTTACAGATACACACTTAGGAACCCAGAAGTGCTCTTGAAATCCAGGAGTCATTCATCCTTTTATTACTTCTTCAAACATTTTGAGTGCTTGCTACGGTGCAGGCATCAAACAAAGCACTAGCAATATTGAGAAACACCCTATTTTTAAAAGTTGCTTAATTCCTTAAATTGCAAAGGAATACCTGAACACCATAATGAGTTATCACTCCACACTGCCAGATTGGCCAAAGTTAGAAAGTTGGACAATACCAAGTGTTGACAAGGGCATGGGGCACTCACTGGGAGCTCTCCTGCTCTCACGGGTGTCTACACTGGCCCAGCCACGCTGGAGAACAGTTGACATTATCTACTGAAATTGAATACACGACGATGCTATGACCCCGCAATTCCACTCCTAGGTTGATACCCAACGGAAATACATGACATGCGCATCAAGAGACATGTATAAGAATCTCATAGATGCATTATTTGCAACATCCTCAAACCGGAAACAACCTAAATGTCTATCAAAGGTGAAATGAACACAAGAATTGTGAGATATATATATACACACACACACATATAATATACATATATAAAATAAAATACTAACAGCAATAAAAATGAATGACCCATAACTGAACCTCACAAACACAATGATGAGTTAAAGATGCCAGCCGCAGATGAAACATACTGTATAATTTTATATATAAAGTTCAACAATAGGCAATACTGGACTACAGAGTTAGAAGTCGGATTACTGGCTACCCTTGGCGGGTGGGGAGGAGATGGAGAGGGGAGGGAGAAGGAGGGGCTCCTGCAGTGTTGGCCATATTCTAATTCTGGACCAGGGTGGTCCTGGCGTAGGTTTTGCTTTGGGATCATTGAGCTGCACGCTTATGTTCTGTGCACTTTTCTGTATGTCTTATAACTCAATTTAAAAAATCTAAAAGCAACACATGCTTATAGAAACTTTGGAAAACACAAAAGAGAAGAAAATCATTCATCTACAATCTCAACAAACCTAAGACAATGACCACTAAGCATTTGGGTTAATTTCCTTTAGTTACTTGTGATTTTACTTGGTGACATAGTTATTTATGTTATAAACAGCATTTCATGTATTGCTTTTTTGCTTGGCATTTAATCTTAAGCCATTTCTGGCTGTTTTACATAATAGTAATAGTGGCCTCCGTTTCCGGAGCACTCATGCCCAGTGCCCAGCGGGCCTCCTCACTGCACCAGTGGCAGTACCATAGTTTACCCACCCTTGCCCCTCTGGTCAGGCTTGTAGGTTGTATACAACTTTTAGCATCCAGCCCAGGATGTAGATTAATTTTAAAACAATACTACAAAAAGCATATCTTTAAAATTTTTAACATCCCCATTTAGGGAAATATTTAGAACTGTTTTTTTTTTTTTTTTTTTTTTTGAGACAGAGTCTTGCTCTGTTGCCCAGGCTAGAGTGCAGTGGCATCATCATAACTCACTGCAACCTCCAACTCCTGGACTCAAGCGATCCTTCTGCCTCAGCCTCCGGAGTAGCTGGGACTACAGGCGCATGCCACGGTGCCCGGCTAATTTTTCTATTTTTAGTAGAGACGGGGTCTCTCTCTTGCTCAGGCTGGTCTCGAACTCCTGATCTTGAGTGATCCTCCCGCCCTGGCCTCCCAGAGTGCTGGGATTACAGGCCTGAGCCACTGTGCCTGGCTAGAACTCTTGATTTTTTAACTTTGAGCAGCTAAAATGCTTCCTGTCCTGGACTTCAGAATGAAATGCCAAGAGTCGGGTGGCTGAGAACTGGAGCGAAAGCTGGGTGCTGGGGAGCACCCTGCCGCAGGCGCGGGCTGCTGCATCTGGTCTTGAGACAGAACGGCAGGCCTGAGGCAGGGTGAGGTCCCAGAACCTCCAATCAGGTGGAGAGAACAGAGAGCTGGACTAAGATCACAGAATTTCCTTCCCAGGCCAGGAATTCCTGTCTCCACCACTGGGCCGTTTCCTTTCTCCACTATTGTTTCAAGTGCCCCCTCCGGGACCTCCCAGCCAATCACCCTTCCTCCTACTCACAATGAATTCTCTGTCTGCTCTCATCTCTTCCCTCCCTCCACCCTTCCTGGAGACCTGCTGCATCCATTGTCCTTTTGACATCCTTTTCTCTCTGCACCCACCCACACTTCCTGCCCTTGACCTACAACCAGGTTCAAGTGCTCGGTTGCTTGCTCTAAAATAAAACAAGCGACTCCTCAAGCATCGCCACTCCCTGATCTTTTCCCTGACTTGTTTCTCCCCAAGTTCCCTCCAATATCTTTATTTTCCTCCTCCCATCCACCTCTTGAGAAAGGTGACCTTCCTTCTCTGCCTCTGCTTCTTGGACATCTCCTTATCCTGGACCTGCTGTCCCAACAGAGACCCAACTCACCCAAGTCAATGCCCTCTCCTTAGCGCTCCTTCCACTCAAGCTCTGTAGCCCACCCCTCCCTGGAGCCTCGTCCTTGCCTGGCTTCAGGGATCCCACGCCCCAGAGGACGCTTCTTCTTCCTCCTGCCTCAGTGAGGCTCTCCCTTAGGCCTTTTCTCATCTTGCCTCTTTGGACGACCCATCCGCTCCCATGACTTCAACTACGACCTCTGTGCACCCGTTTCCCAAGTCTAAATCTCTAGCTCTGACCTTTCTCCTAGGCTTTAATCCTGTTTTTCAACAGCTTGCTGGTCACCTCACCCACTTGACCTAACAACATCTCATTATTTTGTGCTTCCTCTCCCCTCTAATGGCATTACTATCCTCCCCAGAAACCAGACCTCTTTCTTAACCAGGCCACAGCCTACTGACTGGAGCCCTATGATCTCCCTCCCATCTGTCCCCTCCCATTGTTTCCCTGGCCACTGCCCCAGTTCAGGTCACCACCACCTCCCACCTCGACCACTGGAGTAGCCTCCTTGGCTGCTCACCTTGACTTTGGACTTTCCCAACTGCTATTCACCCCCATACTCCTGCCTATACACAGATATCATCCTGAGTTTCCTGCTCAAAAATACCCATTAATTCCCTACTGTCTCTAGATCAAAGCCCAAGATTCTCAGTACAGCAGTCAAGATCCCAGCTTCCAGACCAATCTTTTACCCTCCCCATTAACCAGGCCTAGGCACACCAGACTTATCATTTCTGTACACTCCCTCCCTACTCATCTCTGCAACAATCTTTTGCTCACACACTCCTTTATCTCTGATGTGCCTTCCATGTCGCACCTATTGAAATTCTTCCTGTCCTTCAAGGCCCTGCTCAAAACTACACCTTTCTTGAACCCCACAGTTAGAATTCATTTCTCTCTTTCCCAAATGCCCTTCACACAGCAATGATAACCTCCCGGTTATGAAAGCTATGTAGGGAGTCTTGTTAACCTTTGTTTCTCCAACAAATGGGTTGTGCAGGGGACGCTGGTTGACTTGTCCCTGCTGAGTAAATGCATTAAGCCATCTTCTATGACACTGCTCTCAAGGAGTGCAGGACACATAGTGCAATGCCCTGCCTTCCTGCCTTCCCAGACAATAGGCTCCCCATGGAAGGTCCTCCCTGAAAGGAGCCTTTAGATGGAGGGGCGGGGGTTTGAAGGATGCACAGGGCAGGACAGATGTGGCATATTCAGGGAGAGCCCAGGAGCGTGCAGGGCTCTGAGGTGGAGAAAGAGCCATGTGCACACCTGCATGCATGGACGAGTGTGCATGTGTGTGCACATGTGTACACACATGCAGTGGGAACATAGAGTTCTGATAAGTGTATGCTCAGCTGAAGCGTCTGGCTGGTGGTAGACAATCAGGAAAAAACAGGCGACTTCTGCTTGCTTGCCAAGTGGGGCAAGCAGGAAAGAAACCCAGAAGGTGAGGTTGGTGAATGCTGTCCCTCTGCAGCCCAGGCCAAGAGAGGAAGCCTGTCCTTCTGCCTGATGTTTTTGCTCCCTCTTGACAAATATGACGAATGATGTTCACAGAAATCAAGCCAATAGCACACAGGGGATTTCTTTTTCCTGGTGTGGCATTCACAGAAGCATTTTTACAAGCATGTGAGTAATAACTCAGCTATTAAAAGTGGTCCTTCCCTGAGGGCTATGGCAGAGACAACATGGGCAGTGGGCTATGTCCACTGCCCACTTCACCAGGTGTAACCCAGGAAAGTGTTGTCTGGCTGGGCCAGGCCGAGGTGGCAGGTGGGGGAGTCGGGGGTGGGCTTTTCACTGGGCTGGGGGCTGCTAATTCTCCCAGGAGGTGCCACACCCCCAGCCCCCACCCCCCAGGCAACATTGTCACAAGCTCGCAGAGCTCAGGCACTTACTTCATGGTTAGGCTGTTGAAGAACCAGGAACAGAAGCCCTGGGGGAAGAGCAGAGAAGCGTGAGAAGACCCAGGCCCCTGGCTGTCCCCGCCCAGCCCTGGGAACCCGGGCAGCCTGCGGGTCACCGAGGTAGCTGCGGCAGTGTCCAGAAGGGGCCTCCACCCCAGGAAAGAGCCTGAGGGCTCGGTCTGGAACCAGTGGCAACTGTTGAAGGGGATGTTTGCCCGGAGGATAGTGGACATTTCTGCCTGGACAGGAAAGGGAGCTTGGAAGGCAGGCCTCAGATGGGACAGGGAGAAGGGACTCCTCCCGGGGGGGATGCTGCTGCTCTCCGTCTGTCCCTCCTTCTGCGAGATGCCCCTCCCTGGATGCAGATGGTCCCGTGGGCTGTCCACCAAGTAGGAGTGTGCCTCGAGGGGTTGGTGGGCCAATGGGAACAGGAGCAAAGTGGGGCCAATTAAAATTCCCTTACGGGGACTGAGGTGGGTGTTGGGGGAAGGAGGGTCTCTCTCTCTCTGAGTTCCTGCACCTTGGTAAACACCGTGAAGCCTAGAGTGGCTGGGGCCATCTTAGATGCCATGTGCGCACAGCTTGTCTAAGGAAAAAGTCAGTTCAGCAGGGAAAGGACCAGAGAAGGGGATCCTGGTGGCACCGTTAGACTTCCTGGATCTAGCTGTGCCCGAAACAGTCACTTTTCTTAAATTTCCCCACACTTGAGCCACAGATCACCCTTTTGTCTTAAAACTAGTTTGAGCTGGGTTTCTTCTCTTGCATCTGAGGATCCTGTCCTGTTGATGATGCCTTTTTCTTGGAGGTCTTGCTGTCTGGAGTTTCTGGGTGGTGGGAAAAGGTGGCTACAGCCATGGGGAGGTTGGTGGGGTGCTGGAGAGAGAGTCAGCTTGGGAAGGGCGTGCATGAGGGTGGGCTGGGGCCCATGGCTCTAAAAGCTGCCAAATCTGGTAGCGGGTTAAGTTACCCTGGTGCACCCTTCCTTCTGGGATTCCAGGGGGCTTAGCAAACCCTTGGACAAGGTTGCAGCTCTTCACTGGCCCGATTTGGGTCACGTGTTATTTCTGTGAACCAGGCAGGCCCACTTAAATGACAGTCCCCCAGAACCACATGGATGAAGGGGAGGGATAGTTCCCAAAAGGAAGCAATGAGGACAAGCAAAAAAGAAACAGAAGTAGTCCCTTGCTCCCTTCGGCAGAAGGCCCACCTTCTAAGTCCGCTTTCCTGTGTCAGTTTGACTGATAGTGGGAATGGCCAGTTGGGGGTGTTCACTGCAGGGACAGTGAATCATTTCCCCAGCTATGTCCTGGGGAGGTAAATTAAGTACAGATGCTCAGGTATGAGTCAGAGCAGTGAAGGGAAATAGCATGGTGGGGGCAGCAGTGATGGGGAACATCCCCAGGGAGGGGTGACGTATGAGGCAAGAGCTGGACTGAGAGGTCCGGCCACCTCTCCCTGCATGGGAAGTCTTTCTCCACTGCCCACCTTGGGCAAACGGAGGTGCAAGTTATTAAGGGAACAAGTAAGTTTCTTGATGGCCCTCATGTTTATGCACACTAAAGGACACACCTTCCTGGGAATGCATTGCTGCCCTTTCCACGACAGGTACACAGGTGTATACTAGAACAGACACAGGGCAGATCACCCAGGAAAGGGCAGAAGTCACCAGTAGAAGTGTGGCCCATGTGCCCATGAGAATTGCACAGACATGGGAGCCTGTGTGGATCCATCTCTTTCTCTCGTGTGTGTGTGCATGTGCATGTGCATGCACATACCTCCCCCACACACACACTCCCCTAAGCATACGTTTCTGCTCTGAAGGCACAAACCATTCAGAGAACTCAGCAGCTGAACAGTAGCATGAGAGGCAGACACCACTTCCCCTCTTATCCCGGCCCCGGGAGCCAGCTTGGCAGATGAGACAATGACAGTGGTCAGGTCTCTGGGCTGATCTCGGTCCCCTGTCATTCCCACCCCCACCACGTGGGGTAAGATACCTGCCCTGCCTTGCTCAGAGCACTATGGTGAGACCGTTTGCTTCACCCACACTGCCCAGCCCTGGCCAAGGCCCCACCGCCCCGGCTGGACTCTGTGGGGGCTGCCTCGCTGCAGTCTCACCCTCCTTGTCTAATTTAATTTCTACCCTCTTCACTACTGCCATAATGATTTATCTTCTTAGGTTTTTAAAAATAAAATTAAAAAATTTAAAAAGGGAAAAAAAGCAAATCAAAGTGACGTTTCCAAAGATAAATCTGAGAGCCACCTTGCAAGGCAGGTGTTGCTGTCCTCATTCTACCAATGAAGCCTCCAAGAGATGAAGTCACTTGTCTGAGGCTGCACGCTTTGTACGGGGCAGATCCTGGCAAGTAAGGGACCCAGTCTCTCAAGGGATGACATGGAAGGAACATGGTTCACCTTACTTTCTGCATCCAACAAGTATGTATCAGATGCTAATTCGGGACAGCCGGCCCAGATGCTGGGGTACAGGGGTGACCAACCAAATTCAGTGCCTGCTCTCACTGGGGGAGGCAGACATACTAGACTGACCGTGCAGATAAGGGCTCAGAGGCAGAGTTAAGCATGTTAAAGAAAAGGAATGCATTTTCCATGAGTATGTAACAAAAGATCGAGACCCAGGTGGGGTGGTTAGGGCTCCCTGGGGAAGCGGTGCTTAAGGGTGGGTGACTCGGAGAAGGGCCACTGGGGAGGGGGAGAGTGAAGAGCCTGGGATGGGCCCGGTAGAGAGAAGGCGGTGGCACCGTGGAGGAGCTGAATGATGGCCAATGTGGCAGGGCTGGGGAAGCTGGGAGGGGAGAGAGATGCTGGACAGGAGGCCAATGGACCAAACCACCAGGCTGCAGCAAGGCATCTGGAGTTCATTCCAAGAGTATTAGGAAGACATTGAAGGTTTATGCAGAGGAATCTGTGTCCCCATTCATGGGGAATGCTTTGGACGAGGTAGATCAGTTAGTGGTCATCCTAGCAGGAGACTGATGGAGGCTGGGCTGGGGCGTGGTGGAAGGGACAGAGAAACACAATGGAGCAGGTGAAAGCAGCACAGCTCGGTAATGGATTGGCCGTGCTTAAGGGCCTGGGCAACAGCGAGTGGACAGTGGGAAGAGTCTGAGCCCAGGGGCTTGGGGACAGGTGGGGTGGCAGGTATCATGGAATGTTTTGGACATACTGAGTCCAAAATGCCTTTACAACATCCACGTGGAGATAGTTTGAAGGCCACTGGATAGCTGGGGCTGGAACCCAGAGGCTCCTCCCCTTAGCCTCTCTCCTGCCTCATCACCATTCTGCACGAATCTGCCTGGCGTCTCCCCACCCTGGAAGAAAGCGACAAGAGACAGCACCTGGTCCTTTGTGCTCGCTGGGCAGCCCCCAGTTCCCAGCCCTGTGGCTGGCACACAGCAGGGTCTCCATGACGACCGCTGAATGAATGCACAAGTGCAGGTGGGGGACTGGTGCTCCACAGGAAAAAGGAGGGAGCAGGCCAGGCTCCATCGGGCAGGCGGGGGTGGGAAGCAAGAGGCTGAGGGAATCCCTGCCGGGTGGCTTGAATCCTCTATGTGAGATGGGAGGTGAGTCCTTGGCTCAGAGTGAGGGCCAGGGATGAGGGCAGGATCGTGGCTGTCAGAAGAGTTGGAGATTGGAGAAGAGAAGAAAAATTATTTTAAAAACTACTCTCTCTTAAGATATAATCAGTTGACACTTACTTGGCACCCTAGGAAGTAGGTATG
The DNA here is from genome assembly GCA_023783475.1 of Daubentonia madagascariensis. Classification (NCBI taxonomy): domain Eukaryota; kingdom Metazoa; phylum Chordata; class Mammalia; order Primates; family Daubentoniidae; genus Daubentonia; species Daubentonia madagascariensis. The sequence continues at coordinate 37,011,944 of JAKFHU010000485.1, read as the reverse complement.
GTTTAATAGCTCCATCTTTCAGATGGGGAAACTGAGTCTTGGGGAGACTGAGGAATTTGCCCAAGGTCACACCTCTGGAAGCAGCTGAGTCTGGCTGACTGCAAAGCTTCAGTGTCTGAGCCGTGCTCCTTCCTGGCCACACCATGACTGCCTGCCCAGGAACAGGACTCCCCCCAGGGCCCAGACCACTTCCAGCACTCACCTTGTCCCTGCGTTCCATCTCCAGAGAAATCTCCGAGGGAGATGTCTTCTCACTCTGCTCCCCGTAGATCAGCGAGGTCAGGCTGCCAGCCAGGGAAGGTGGCAGGGAGGCAGAAAAGGAAAGAAAAGGCCTCAGACGCTTGCCTTGCTCCCTGTCTGCTCTCTGTCTGCTCCCGCCAGACAGGAGGCACACCTCAGCTCCTCTGCTGCACACACAGCTCTGGGGCCGGCCGGCCATCACCCCCGCTGCCAGGTGCACACCACACCCTGGGAGTCCAGCCACGGGATCAAGGAAAAAGAGTGGCCTTATGCCCAGACATGGCTGCCCTCCAAGTCCCCTCCTAAGGGAGGGCAGAGCAGGGGCAGGGGATGGTGCTGAGATGCCACCTGCTGAGGAGACGCCTGCTGCAGCTCGTGACGGGGCAGAGCCATGTCCTGGTTGTGGCAGCACATCCTCCCCAAGGAGCTCCCCCACCCTGCCCCACCCCTCACCTGTCATTGTGTATGAGCAGCGCCAGGCGCCCGTAGTCCCACGCAGCTTTTCGGAGGAAGGAGTAAACCACAAGGACGAGCTACAGGCCAGGAGAAGCCATGTGAGGCAGGAGAGTCCACGCGTACTTTCCCTTTGGCTAGCCCCCTGCATTCCCAAGGGGGAGACTCTGTCCCTGAGGTCCCCAGGGAGCTCCCCACAGAAGGTGAGCTCTGTCAGGGCAGGGCCATCCCTTTCAACTCTGCACCAGCAGCTTCTGGGCACAGAGTGGATACTCAGAGTTTGTCGAATGAAGGAGCTAATGGCATGTTTAAAACTGTGGGACAAGAACGCCCCTTGAACATCAGCAAGAGGAAAGAGAAAGAAGGCCCAAGGGTGCCAGCCAGGTGGACCTTTGGACAATGACACATGGAAGAGAATCCCAGGAATTCTGCCTGTTCTTCCAGCCCTTTCTCCCCGAGGCCCCCCGCCCAGGCCACCCTGGGCAGGACTGACATTCAGGCAGTTTGCATCACCATGGCTGGTGTCCATGTGGAGTACTGGGGCCCCACTGTATCAACCGTGAAAGTTTGACCGTCTACCCCGGCTGAGGCCTCACTGTCTGTCTCCTGCAGTGCCCAGGACTCACCACCCACAAGATGAGGTTGAGGAACAGCACGGTGGGGACACCCCCAAAGGGCTGCCCCTGGAGGACTGTGTTCTGAGACTGGAAGCACTCGTCCACCGACATGTTCTTTAACTTTCCCACCATGCTCAGGTTGTGCTGCGAGGCAGGCATCCTGGAAGGCTCCCTGGAGAACAGAGGGGTCTCCAAGTCAGACGCAAGGACTCCCCCATACCTTGTAACACATGGAAGCCTGCTGGGGAGCTGGAGGGATGGGCACAGAGCACACTGGCCGGGCTGGGCTCAATGCCAGGCTTGTGACTGTTTGGTGAAAGCAGGAGGGTCATCCCATAAGATGGCAGCAGCTCTATCCTGTAGGAGAACTGCTGCCTCGGACCCAGGGCCGTAATAACAGAATAGCTCAGATCCCTTGGAGAGTCCTTATTTTTGTACCACTTGATCCCTGTAAAAAGTGATGTAAACTGCACATCCAAATGGGTCTTCTTATTTCTACTTTGGGAAGCTTTTCTTGTATAGAAATGAACAAATCCCCCAAAGATGGGTCAGATCCCAGAGTAGAAATGTTCAGGCTGGAAGACGAAAGCACTGTGTTCATGGATGCCCATGCAGACGGGGCTCACTGATGGCCATCTCTACATTCTACGATTCTGTGATCCAGTTCTGGGTAAATACAATAGCTCCTAAGGATGCAGAGTGCCTGGCACATAGCAGTGACTCAGTAAAGGCCCCTGTCTCACCTGGCATTTGAACCAGGGAGCCCAGCACCTTCCCAGGGGCCTGCACCAACTCAGTGGGCCTGAGCATTCTGGCAGGATGCCAGTGCAGAGCCCACGGTCCCCAGCATCACAGTCCTCAGGCATGGGTACAAGTGGAAACTGGAGGCGTCTGGTAGCTGCCTGAACTTATCTACAAGGTTGTTCTGATCTCAAAAGATCACTCACTTGGCTCCAGACCTCACCCTAGAAACTCTTGACTCCCATTCAAGAAAAGTAGACTCATTCATTAATTCATTAATTCACTCAAATATTTGGTGAGCAACTGCTTTGTGCCAGACTGATGCTGGTGATACGCCCATGGACAGGATAAGTAAAAATCCCTCCCTCGTGAGATTCCAGTGGGGAGAAAGAGTGGCATGATGCGGGTGATGTTAGAGTGGTAAAGAGGGTGAACAGGGATGTGAGAGGCAGCAGACCACAGAGCTACGAGGGAAAGAGTGCGTTAAGCAGAGGAGAAAGCTGTGGGGTGCATGCCTGCCTAGAGCCCTGGGGGAGCCAGCAGGCCAGCGAGGCTGGACAGGGCAGTGAGGGGCACAGGGGGGTGAGCCCGGGTGACATGAAATGACTGGTTTTAAGGGGGTCACTGTGATCCTCACACAGAGACTAGGTGGGGTACAGAGAATGGAAAGAAAGAAGTAGGTTGGACACAGGCAGGAGACAACTGCAGCCCTGACTGCAGTGGGAGCAGTGGGGGTGGGGATACAGGGGCAGAGTTTGGAAATATTTTGAATGTGAAGCCAGAAAGATTTGCGAACCGGTGAGACAGTAACTGTGGAAGAATGGGGGAGCCAAGGAGGACTCCCAGGTTTTTGGCCCGAGCCACTGGAAGAAAGGAGCTGCCATTACCAGGTGGGAGAGACAGGAGGTTCAGGGTGGAAATGCAGAGTTCGGTCTGGGACACGCCAAGCAGAGACGCAGCTGGACAGGTGGGTCTGCAGTCCAGAAGAGAGACTGGAGACAAAAATGTGAAACAAAAGTCAGCAGCATATAGATGACGCCTCGAGGCAAAAGCCTGGGTCACCGAAGGAGAAGAGGAGAGATTCAGGAGGAGCCCTGGGGCACGCCCACCTCTGAGGTTGGGCAGGTGAGGCGGAAGCAGAGGAGGAGACTGAGAAGGAGCAGCCGGTGAGGCAGGAGGAGAAGCAGGAGAAGGTGGTGTCCTGGAAGCCAAGTAAAGAAGAGGTTTCCAGGAGGGAGGGAGGGGCCAGTTGTGTTGATGTGGGGAGGTAAGAAGACGACCGAGAATTAGCCATGGTTTAAGCAATGTGCAGGTTATCAGTAGCCTGCCTGGAATAGGTTCCAGAAAGAACAACAGGAGAGGAGTCGCAGCCAGTGGCATGAATACCTCCTTGGAAGAGTAACTGGAGGTAGAAATGGTTAAGATGGGAGAAGCCGCACAGTGTGTTCTGATGGGAATGATCCAGTAGAAAGAAAGCCTTGGGGCTGTCCGAGAGAGGGGGGAATTGCTGGAGCGAGGAGAGACGGCAGGAGGATGGGGAGCTAGTGCACAGCGGAGAAGCTGGCCTTCCCGAGAGCCAGACTGGATCAGGGCTCCCGGAGCGGGAGGGAAGGCAGTGCACATGCACAGGTGCTGGGAGGCCATGGGGTGGCTGTGGGAGCTGTGAGTGTTCTCTCCTCACTGCTTCTAGTTTCTCAGTAAGAGGGAATGAAGTCTTGGCCGAGTATGAGGTGGTGGTGGTGGGCAGAGGTGGGAGGTTTGAGGACAGGGGAGAAGTAGGGATGGAACTCTCGAGGAGTCAGAGAATGAACGGATGAAGGGAATGCACAGGATTGCCGGGCAGCACTGGGGCGACGGGGTTCACGATCTTGCATCTGCAACGAGAGCAGTCAGATGCATCACACCGTGTTCAGGTGTGTGGTCACGGGCATCGAAGACTTAGTTGGGGTAGAGGTTTTCCCAAGAAAATGTGAGTGTGAGACAAGAGAGTTGAGGGTATTGGCAGGTGAGTAATTTAAATAAATGGCCATGGAATTTGAACCAGGTGAGGAGAGAAATGAGACCCCAGACGTGCGAGCAGCCGTGAGAGGTACGGAGTCTGAGCAGGGTAGAACTGTGGCGTTCTGGGGGTGAGATGACAGACAGGAAGCGGTAGTCGGAAAGCGGGATGTTTGGCACTGAGATGCAGGCGGGACAGCAGCCATCGGTGGTGACTGTGGGAGTGAGTGGCCAAGGAACTCGGAGGCCAGAATGTCGGGAGGATCGTCTCTGTGGCCATGTGGATACTGACATCAGCAAGAATGAAGACAGGAAAAGCACTGGGTGATGGTGAGGCAGGAAGCGGGCAGTGGCCTGGGGGAGTCCTCGATGACTAACAAAAACAGGCAGTGAGATGTCTAGGCTGGGGGCTCTAGGGGGAGGGAGGAAGAAGAGTTTGGAAGTTGCAAAGAGGAGCAAGAAAGACATCTCTCCATCCCCAGGCCAGTGGTGCTGGGGGAGAAATAGAAACCACCCTCTGGGAAGAGGTAAGGGAAGCCGGCCGGCCTGGAGTCTCACGTTTCAGTTCCCCATGGGAAGGTGAAGGTGAGGAGGCCGAGGAGCTGGGGGTATTTCTGGGCATTCCAGGCTCTGTGACAACACTCACTTGCTGGGTGACCTTAAGCAAGGTACTCAAGGTCTCCCTGCCTCACTTTACTCATCTGTAAAATGGGGATGGCAGTGGCTGTTAAGAGGAGTGAGTGAGTTAAGATTTGTCAATCTTGTAGAATGATGCCTGGAACACCGGAAGTATCACATAAAAAATGAAGAGTAGACATGGAGCTCCAGGGGCAGAGTGGAAGGGCCTCAGGAGTTGGGGAGGGCTGGGAGATAGGATGGAGAAGCGAGGAGGTCAAGGGACTGAAGCACAGGAATGGGAGGTGGCCTGGGGGCCTGGGATAGAGGGCATAATGACATTAGTCCTGGAAAAGGGAGAACATAGACACTTCTCACCTGCCTACCCTCTAGATTAGCGTCTAACAGGAGCAGGGAGTCTCTGGCCTGTCTTTCTAAGTTTCCCTGCTTTCTGCTCCTGGTTTTCTTGTCTCTACCCCAGGTGGCTGATTAACTCATTCACCAGCATGTTTAGCCAAATGTAAACTTATAATATTTTACACTGAACACAGTGCACTTGAACAGTAAGCCTTCTGCCAGAGCATCAGAGTGGCAGCAAATGGCATTTCTAGGCTCTCCTGGTGGAAGGAGTGGGCATCTGAGCTATCTCAGGCCACTGGGGGCAGCCCGTGCTAAGGAAGCCCACAGTGGAAGGTTTAGGAAGGCGAACCTGCAGGTGGGAAGGCCCTGGGAAGAATTTTCCTACCTGGTCAGTTCTCCAGTGAGGGTCCAAGTCAGGCCTGCAGGCTCCACTCAGCTACAGGGTTGCTGTGAAGGAACAGATGCCGTGGAGAGACCGTAAGACTTAGGGACCTACAACCCCCTCTCTGGCAGCGTCATCCCTCAGGGCCCCCTGTGTCACCTTTATGCTCACATGCATGTCCTTTATCAGATGTGTGTTTTACAAATGGTTTCTCGCAGTCTGTTGCTTGTCACTTTATTTTCTCGATGGTATCCTCTGAAGCACAAAAGTTTTGAACTTTGACAGAGTGACCTCCAAGCTGAGATGTGAAGCGGGTGTAGGAGTTAGCACCGTGCGGTGGGGTTTCGTAGGCAGGGGCAACCGTATTCGCAAAGACCCAGAGTGGAGACTGAGCATAGCGCTTCGGGGAAGTGGGAATGAACAGCAGTGGCTAGAGTATCGGAGGGGTCACTGGTTCATTCATTCATTCCTTCATTCTTTCAACAAGAATCCGTTGAGTATCTACTCTTGCCAGGCCCTGTAGACCTTGGAAGTACAACCATGAGGTCCTTTTCAGGGAGTTCACAGCCTTCGGGGTTTGGGGAGAGTATTGCTGTTGGAGGCTTGGCCCAAGTGGCCGTTCTGCCTGGGAGGACCCCTAACTACAAGGTCCTGGCCTCGATGATTGGAGTGGGGGGAATCCAACCAGCAGGTTGGTCAGATACAGGCTTTCAGCTCAGCCTGGCTGCACAGCCCGCAGGGCAGGTGAGGGAGGAAAAGAGAGGAGAAGACATCCTCACCCTCTCCCACCTTACCACTCTCCCCAGCTTTCTCGGGCAACAAGCAGAGGCAGTAACAAGGGAGGCTGTTGCTTGGAAACCTAGAGCAGCACCAAGCCTTTTTTTTCTCTGCATCCCTTCACCATCTCCGGACTTTGCTCCTTTCTGGAGGGAAAGCTAGCTTTGGGATGTGAAGGAGAGGCAGAAAGCCCAGATTTTGGCTTTTTGGAGACCCAAGCATCAGCACTGGAAAGGATGAAGCTTGCAACCTGAGGGTGCTAAAGGAACACACAGCAGGGACACCAACCTGGCCCAGTGCCGGGGGCATCAGGGAACTTGTCTCTTTGGACATCAATTTCACAGCAGAGAACCAAGAAGCTATTTGGAGGTAATGGGGAGAATTGGGCTCTCTGAAGCCACTGTCTGGACTTAAATCCCAGCTCCACCTTTGTTAGCTGTTTGTCACCAGGGACAGTAACATCACCTCCCTGAGCCTCAGTTCCCATATCTGGAAAATAGGTGTAAAAACAGTATTGCCCCACAGGGTTATTGCAAAGGCAAAGTAAGAGAATTCACATAAAGCCCTTCACACAATGTTTGAGAAATATACGAGTGCTCAGTATTAGCCAGTGCCATCATCCTCATCATCACTGGCTTGTTTGTGAGATGGTGGTGAAAAGCCCGGACTGGAAATCCCTGGGCTCCTTCCGTCCACCTTCTCTGTTCTGGGACAAGCAAAAGGAGAGATGTGAGCATGGGAAGGACTGTCCACTATCCCTCAAACTGCAGCTGTAGGTGGCGGTTGCCTCTGTCCTTCCTGGGCATGAAAAGCAAATGTCAGCCTTGCTTTTTGGGCCACAGAGGGGCAGTGGGAGATGGTGTGAATGCTGGTTGGTGAGTCCAGGTTCTCAGGTCCCCGCCTAACTGCACGTCTCACCTGATGAGAGAGTGGCCTTCTTCCTGTCCCATCTCAGCTTCCCATGCCTAACGCTGGAGGCTCAGCAGTTCTAGGCATGGGGAAAGTTTTCCGTAGCAACTGGGCAAAGGCTTCAAAAAGAACTAGCTTTGTCTTTCTGACTCCCCCATCCCACTGCTCAGTCTCAGGCTTCCAGATCGAGCCTGGTTTCATCTACTGCTGCCCTAACTAGGCAGGCCAGCACTTTGCTCCTCACTTCTCCTTCCAGACGAGCTAGACATCTCAAGGCCATGTCTTCTGTGTGCAGAACCCAAATCTCAGGGATGACCCCAGAGTTAGGATGATCCAGGAGACCCTAGGGAGGGGCCAATTTTATTAATAGCTAATATTTACTGAGCACTTAGTATGGGCTAACTATTTCCTATTTAAGTACTAGCTCATGTAATACCTTGGGGTACTAGAATCATCCCTAGATGACAGAGAAAATTAAGGCCCAGGGAGGTCAAACAACTTGCCCAAGGTCACAGTGCTAGTAAGTGGTAGGGCTGGCCCTCAAACCCAGGCAGCTTGTAACCTTTTGCTTTGCTGCTTCCTGGGCCCCCTGAGCCTCTGCTGAGCTAGCTGTGCTGGGCAGGGGGCAGAGGAAGGGATGACCTTGCTCAAGCCCTAGTCCAGGGACAGAAGCTTTCACCGGTCTTTCAGGGCAATGCCATGGACAGTTCAGGGGCTGAGTCAGGAATCCAGGCTGGCTCTGGCAGCCCCTAGCCTGTGTTTCCCAACACTGCCCTGGACCCTGTCCACTCCACCAACCCCATAAGTTCTCAGGAATGGTCCACGGGGCCTGCATTTTGGTTTGGATCAGAGAATCACAGTAGTCACAAGCCATGTCCTAGGAAAAGATACTATGGATGGGGCACCTGCCCCCGCCTCCCCCAACCCTGCCCCCTACAGAGTGCACAAAGCCCCTGCCCTGTGCCCCTTCCCTTCTCAGTCTCTTCAATAATTCATCACCTTTTTGTTAACAATGGGAAAGATTATCTCCCATGGCTCTGGACTCTAACAAACAAACTGGAGTTCCTGGCCAGGGCGCCCCTCCCACCTCCCCCTCTCTAGGACTTCTCACCGCTAGGGGGCCGGGTACTCTTCGGAGGAGGGGAGGAGAGGAAGAGGGTGTCACTGGAATGAAGGGCTCTGGTTCATGTCCTTCCTCCCCTGCCATGTCAGCTGGCCAGGAATCTTCCCCGAAGTATCAGTAAGTACTTCCTTACTCTAAACTGGCCTCAATCTCCTCAAATCTTCACAACAAAGAATGGTTTGCTCAACTTTCCCTATGAAAAAACTGAGTCTCCAGCAGACAAAGAGATCTGCCTATGGCTGGGGAAAGTGGTGGATCTGGGATGAGGACTGGAGTTTTTGGCTGCCCACTCAGTGCTCTCAGTGACCCCTCAGCCTGGGAGGCGGGCACTGGAACCACTTGGAAGGGGTTTAGTAGGTCCAGATACTCACGCCCCACCACACACATTAAGACTGAAAATCTCCAGTTCATTCTTGTGTGCAGCCAAGATACAGAACAATCAGCTGAAGATTTGCAGGGTTATTTGCATTGAGATAAGGAGTTCTGGAAGACCCAAAAAGTTTCCTGACTCTCAGGAGAGAGGATGGGGAGGTTTAGGGATAAGGGATGGTAGCTCAGTGCCCACTAAATCATGTCAAAGTGGGGCAGCTCTTGGGACTGTCCTTATATTCTCCTCCCATGCGGCCTCCCCTCCCCCTCCCTGCTGGACCTGAGTCTGTGGAGAGTTGGCTAAAGATCTGCAGGGGCCCACACCACCTCTTCACTGGGGTCTCCAGGCTCTGGCACTTCTCCCATTATCCCAGAAGCCTCTGTCCTGTCCCCCAACTTTGTCTCAGAGCTGCTTGTCCCACCCCTACAGAGCTTGGGCCACTTCCCCCTGGGCTCAGCTGGAGACAGTCTCATCAGCATTTATAGCTCCTGGGACCACCTCATATCCTACCCCCTAGAGTCATCTTTCAGATGACCAGGCCTGTCTATACCTGTTCTCAGCTTCTTTATACAGCTGGCCTTGCAGCCACTGCCTGGGACTAGCCTCTCACTTTCCCATGCACATAAGCAGCCAGTTCCCCCAAAATCTACAGGCTCTTTGATGGCAGAGGCCACATCTTTTTCTTATATTTTCCATGGTTCTCCCACAGAGACCATCATATAGTAGGCCTCTATGGAAGACAGATGGTCCTTTACCCAGAGCCACACTTGGGAGTAGGAAAGAATAAAATGTGGGTGATTTGCATACATCTGCATAGTGTGCAGAGAGTACTTGAGTGCTGAATTTTTGCCTCCACATAGCACATCATCGGCTACCAAGTCTCCCTCCCAAGTGACAGCATGGAGTGGAGGGAACACACTGTTGTGGGTCAGGAGACCAGGTGTGAATCTGGCTCTATTATTTATTCACCGCTACTTAACCTCTTGCAGTTCAGTATTCTCTCCGACAAAATGAATATCATCATGTCTGTCCTGCCCACACCAGGGTGGCTATGAGGGTTAGTTAAAGGAGATAGTACATGAAGACTTTTTTTGTAAACAGTGAGTGCCACCAGTGTTAGTTGCTGTCTCTGCTATCCTCTTCCTAGGTTGAGGTCAGCCTTCCCTCAGAAGCCCCCCAATCACCCCCTAGTCACCCCTAAAGCCTCAGCACGGGATGAGTGGACTGGAGTTCCGCCTTGCCACCGGGCCCACTCTGCAAGCCGGGTAGCCATAAGGCAGCCAGCAGCGGGGTCCGGCAGGACGCTCAGCACCACGGACAGCGCCAGGCTGAGCAAGGCATTTGCACTTCTGCTTCTCTCTGCCAGGGCTCGTGGGCAGGGCCAGGCAGCGCTCACTGGTGCCCCGGCCCAATAACAAGGTTAAGAACAATAGCTAACACTTCCTGAATGAGTTCTATGAGTTCAGGCACTGTGCCAAGTCTCTTCACGTGTAGTCCGGGTTAATAAACCTATCAGGTCGCGTGGGGGGTAGGGCTGACGACCCCCTGCATCCATTCCCGCCTCTTTCTAGCCTGCCTTCCTATATTGCAGAAGCTGGAACGCTAAAAAGTACATTCACAACACTCCCTTGCAGCTGGGGTTCTGGATACAGATGAGATCCCATCCATTAGATGCAATGGAGATATGTTTATAAGTCAGAAGGGAGGAGGAGGCCATCCTCCTGATGCTCAGGCTGTGTTCCGCAGATAAGCCATGGGGAGGAGAGGAGAGGAAGGCATTCTCTGCAGCAGACTCAATGCCCAGTCTCTGGCCCCTGGGGGGCAGGGTGCGTGAGAGGCAATTGTGGCAAAGGCTGCAGGGGTCTCCTGATTCCTGTATTGCAGGGGAGGAGACGTGAACTCAGTGGCTCCAGTAATGGAACTCCACCCAAAGACTGTGGGTGAGGAGCAATTCGCCTGGTGGGACAGTTCTGCTCTGTCCTGAAGACCCAGATTCTAACCCTTACAGTGATTTCGAAAGCATGTAATTCCCAAGTATTAAATCCTATTTTTGCTTAAGATGCTTAGAGTGGTTTTTGTTTCCTGTACAAAGCCCAGATAAGTTCTATGATTATCCCATGCCCAGAAAGGTTAAGAGACTTTCCCGAGCAGGGAGCTAGTAACAGTGAAGTTGGGATCTGAGCCAGAGTAGGGGTGAGGGGGTAGGGCTGACGCCACAGTCCCCTCCTAATCACTTTGCTGTGTGCCACTCTCAAGGCAGACAAAAACAAACAGGAACAAAGCCCCAGGCTCAAGACAGAAGTTACTGGAGAAAAGGAAATGCTGACAGGGAATACTGGAACCACACTCCAGGCGCCAGCAGGTGCAGCCCCCAAGAGGTCCTCAGCAGACACTTGTGACAGGCTGGGCATGGTGCAGGTGCCTTCTTAGGGTTACTCCACTGAACAGCATCTATTCCTCACAAGCACCTGAGAGGTAGCAGCCTAAGAAGGAGGAATCAGTACCCCCGTTTTACAGCTTTCCTCTTCTCCCCGCCAAATCCTCTCCTTCTCCTTCCTTAAGTGCCCTCATTTTGACCAGCTGCCACTCGGATTTGCCGATGGGGAGGAGAGGGGCTGGGCCCTCCCAGTGACACGCAACCCAGCAGTTCCTGTGCAGGCTGCCTAGTCAAAAAGAAGATTCAAGGCCTGAATCTGATGCTACCTCCTCTCCCTCCCCTGTCGGGGCCCGGCTGGGCCACGTGCAGGAAGGTCAAGGGTTGACCTTGTACCATTCGGCCAAGGTGGCCACCTGGCCTTTGGGGGTCTGCCCCGAAGCCAGAGGCAACCCCCCCATCAGTGAGTCATCCTGGCAGCTGTGCTGCTGTGCTGACGGCGGCACCAGACCCAGGTGCAGTGATCAGGAAGGGGCTGTGGTGGCCTCCCCAGCACAGCCTTTTCAGGGCAAGCAGCGGCCAGCCCCTCTGCCACCTGCCCAGTCCCTCCCTTGCTCCCCACCCCTCCCCCAATCAGTGGGAGATGGTGACCACTGAGGACCTATGGTTTGGGGGTTGGTCTAAACCTAGACTCCTATGGGGAGGGGAACAAAAGGGAAATAGGAGCCTTGAGCGGGGGGACGCCTGAAATGGGCCTGGCCTCTGGACTGCCTCCGAGGTGCCTGACTGAGGGCCTGGTGTGCCCTTTCTTCCAGGTTGTGAGGTGTGTTTACACTCATTATCTCACCTGAGCCCCCAACAGTCCTGTCAGGGCAGAGGTGACACGACTGTCCCCATTTTCCAAAAGAGGATGCTGGGGCCCAGAGTGGGCGAGTAGGTTGCCCAGGGTCACACAGCTAGCAGTGGCGCAGCAGGGGTGGGGGTCTGAAGCCAAGGCCTGAGCTTTTGTGCAGCTCCCTGTTCCTTCTGGTGTCTGAGCTCTCGGCTCCTGGCCTGTTCCAGGGCAGAGGCAGGGGTGGTGGGTGCCGCCGTTGGCTCCTGGACCCCTGCCTTCTCCCTCCCCAGCTCCCTGCAAGAAGTCTCAGCACCAGCAGATGGATGGCCCCTTGCCCCTCAGAGGCCTTGGCTTTCTCTGCCAGTCCATGCCTCCCCCAGTAAGAACGCTCCATTGTTGAGGCCCAGCTCAATTCTGCCTCCTGCAGGCAGCCTTCTCAGAGCACCCCCAGGTCTCAGGGCTCACCCTCCCTCAACTCCCATAGCTCTCACTTATTCTTTCCGGAGTACTGGGTAGTGGGTAGTGAGTGCTAAAGAGGACAAACTGTGTCCCTCTCCTCACCAAGTTCTTTCTAGAGGGGGAGTGATAACACTATGTGAGGAGGGCTACTGTGGCAGCAGAGCTCACAGACACACAGCACTGAGCCCAGCGTGGAGTGTTCAGGGAGGCTTCCTGGACAAGGCTGCGATGTAACCAGCTAGAAGGGCTTTCTGTCGCTCTCCTTAACTTGGCCAACAAGACCTGCTAAGTGTGGCCCTGCCCAGCACTCTACCTTCATCTTGCCAAACTCCCTCCATTTCCATCTCCAGCCTCCTAGGTCTTTCCCTCAACTCCTGGAGCATGCCACCCTCCCCCTGCCACAGGGCCTTTGCATATGCCAGTCCCACCACCTAGAAGGTTCCCCTCTCCCAGTCGTTGGCTGATTCTCCCCCTAGTTAATCTCAGCTCAATTTTTGCTTCCTTAGGGAAGAGCTCCAGGCCAGGTCCAGCCCCCCACATCCCTGCCTGGGAGCATTTCGGGAGGCAGACATCATGTGCCATCTAAGTGTAGGTCCCTAGAGCTAGACTCTCTGGGTTCAAATCCTGCCTCTGCTATTTACTAGCTCCATGTCTTTGGGCAAGTTTCCTAACCTCCCTCTGCCTCAGTTTCCTTATCTGTAAAATGGAGATGTTAATAGCGTCTACCTTATCGGGTGGAGGCGAGGATAACGTGAGCCAATTCACATGAAACACTTAGAGCAGTGCTCAGCACATAGCAATGGTCCAGTGGAATTAAGTATTGCCTTCCTTGTTAGTACCTAGTGCATTTCATGTTATTTATGGGATGGCATAGCAAACGGCTGACTCCCCCCACCTCCCACCGTGAAGGGAAGGTTCCTTGATGACACAGCCCATGGCCATGTTTACTGATTATTTTCTCTGCTATGCTTGGCCGGCTGGTGCGGTGCTGAGTGCTTTACAAACATTTGCTGAAGGAGGGAAAGACTGGCAGTGGGCTGGGGTGGGACTCATGTGGCACCGTGATCTGAAACCCAGAGTGTTTTGGCTGGAGGGGATCTTACAAATCCTCTAAGCTAAGCCCCTCCTTCCACAGATGGGCAAAGGAGCTGCTGGCTAACATCTCCCTGGCTTCCAGTGTCACGGGGGCCAGGCAGCCCCTGCCTGCCCCACCTCCCCTTGGGGCTCTGCTCAAAGCCTACTTACAGAGGACATGGCGAAATCTCACACTGAGGCAACTGTTTCTGTCTTGATTTAGAAAAAAAGAATGTGGCACATCTCATATCTGAGTGTTGTGAAGCCAATTCATTCACCACAACTGGGTGAAGCTGTAGGCTCCAGTTCAACCCTGAGTTATTGCTGTAATTCTCGTCTCCGTGGTAACAAGTCCCCACTAAGCCTTCAGCCGGGAAGACTGGGCAATGGTTCAGCTTGTCATCAGCAGGCCCCCCGGGCTAAGATGCCAGCAGTGTGGTTCTCTCCCCAGCCTCTTTCCCTGACTGATTCCTCCGCAGGAGTCTGGGGTGGGGGGGACAGGGAGGGAGGAGAGGGGAGGGGAGGAGATCCCAAGATGCAGCAGCAGCAGAGGCCCTGATCCCAGAGTCAGCCCCAGCTAGAGCCGGGATGAAGGCCGCTAGTGGAGAGCTGCCCACCAGCAGGAGAAAACAGCCGAGACGCTGTTGGGAGCCATCCCACCCCACCTCCTTCTGCTGCCAGGATGGGCTCTGGTCACCCAAAGCCCTGCAGGTGGGAGGCTGAGCCCTAGTCCCACTCAGCCCGAACCAGCGGTTGACAAGTCATTCATGTCTAGATAGAGCCAGCCTGACAGAACACCTGCTCCCTGCCAGCACTGAGCTAGGCACTGAGGAGGCAAAGATCAGTAACATAAGGCCCTGCCCTCAGTGAGTGTGCAGTCAGGTGGGGGAGATCTCAGTGTGAAAGTGGACAGTCGGAATAAAGAGCAACAGATGCACCAGCAAGATGTAAAAAGCAGGATGCAGACAGCACATGGAGAATGCTACCTCCTGTGTGTATGCCTGCCTGGGTGGAGATTTTCTCTGGAAAAATACACAGGAAACTGTTGGCAGTGGTTGCCTTCTGGGAGGGGAACCAGGTGGCAACAGAAGCAGGGTAAGGAAGACTTTCTTTCACTATATTCTCTTTATTGGTTTTTGAATTTCATACTATATGCATACCTGACTGCTTCAAACAAATCAAGACAACAAAACCAAAATGAAAAGCAGCATCATGTGGTAAGTGCTATAGTGAGGGTGTGAGCTACTTAGTTCTGGGTGCCCAGAGAGGAGGAATGAACAGCTCTGACACTGAGGGCCTCTCCTCTCCTCTCAGGAGCTCAGAGTTCTCACCTGCAAGGGGTGTGCGCGTGCGCCTGCCTGTCCATCTGCATCTGCATCTATGCATTTTGGGATGTGTAGATCTACTGGGTTGAATAGTGTCCCCCCAAAATGCATGTCCACCTGGAACCACAGAATGTGACCTGGTTTGGAAACAGCGTCTTTACAGATGTAATTAGTTAAAATGGCCCCTAAATCCAAAGACTGGTATCCTCATAAGAATGCCATGTGAGGACAGAGGCAGAGATTGGAGTGATGGCACTACAAGCCAAGGAATGCCAAGAATGGCCGGCAACCCCCAGAGGCTAGGAAGAGGCAAGGAAGGATTCTTCCCTAGAGCCTTCAGAGGGAGTGTAGCCCTGCCCTGTGGACAACTTGATTTCAGACTTCTAGCCTCCATAACTCTAAGAGAATAAATTTCTGTCGTTTTAAGCTACCCAATTTGTGGTACTTTGTTATAGCAGCCCTAGGAAACTAATACTGTGGGTCTATGCATTTGTGTTTCTGTGTTTTGAGGTGGGTGTCAATGTATGTGTGTGTGTGTATCTGTGTGCTTTGGGGGTATTTTGGGTGTGCTCTGGAATGTGTTTGTGACTATAATTTGGGTTTTGGATGCTTGTGTGTGTTTTTGGTTGCATGCATGTTCATGTGTTTGTGTGCATGTCGAGTTGTGTCTGTCTATGCGTCTGCATGTCTCAGTGTATGCGTGAGTATGTGTGCATGTAGCCAATGATCTCTAGGGTCTCCCTCAACCCCGTCATTCCAGAAGTCTGCCCTGGGGCCCCTGCTGTAGGGGGTGCCCTCAAGGGAATGCTGGCCAAAGGCATGGGGATGGAGCAGACTCAAGGCCAGGTTGGAGCAGCGTCTTGTCTGGTATGAGGCCACCTGAGAGAGGGGAGGGGAACCTTGGGTGTCTGCAGGGGGATTGTCCCCATTGCACCTGCCCTGTCAGCAAAATGGTCTCAAGCTTAGGAGTGTGGGTCCAGCAAAAGCCATGTCCTGGGGGCCCAGCCTAAGGGCCTTCTTGGAAGCCTGCAGCAGAGCAGTGACCCCCCAGAGAGACCCTATTTCCTCTCCTCTTTGGGGTTAGTTTGAGGGAAAATGAATGGGCTACTTTGAAACATTAGAGCGATGGGTCTCAACCTGCAGTGGGTGAGCAGCACCTGGAGGGCTGGTTATACCACAGATCGCTGGGCCCCACCCCAGTTTCTGATGCAGCAGGGCTGGGGCGGTGCCTGAGAATCTGCTTCTCTAACAAGTTCCTGGGTGATGCTGATAATGCCAGACCAGGGACCACACTCTGAGAATCACTGTGCTGGACCATGTAACAGGAGATGGAGGTTCCCCTTCAGCTCCCTCATCAGACCCCCAGAGCTTGGTGTGGGCAGCCTGGTCTTTTAGGAAAGGCCCTGGAACAGTCAGCCTGGCAGGCGCAGTCACATTCTCTCGGTCTCACTGCCTCTCCCAGCCGCCTCCCCATCACTCACTAAATCACTTATTCAGCAAACTGTGGTCCAGACTCTGTTCCCTGCACTCAAGGTGGCTACAGTCTAGTAGGTACATAGACCCCTAAAGAGACCATGGCAAGACTGCATAGGTGCACTCTGGAGGCCGGTTCAAGGGGTGCTGGGAGGAGAAGCATCTGCCTCAGCCCTGGGCAATCCAGAAAGGCTGCCCAGAGGAGGTGCTAGCCAAGGCCACTCTTAAGAGATGGCTAGCACTAGCTCACATTAATTGAGCGCTTACTACCTGCCAGCCATTGTGCTAAGACTATGGAAGCACAAGCGCTTTTAGCCCTCACAACACCCCCAAGATGGGAACTACTGTTGAATGAGATTTGAGCCCAGACGGTCTGCCCCGAGGCACCACATTCCCAGCCTGAGGGCACATGGGCCCCCTACCATGTAGAACACGGGGACAGGATATTCCAGGAGGAGACCATGGCACACCCAAGAGCAGAGAGGGAGACGGGGAGAGGGGGCAGGACAAGGTGTGGGCATAGACGGTGTTCAGGCTTTCCCTGGGGGAGTTCAGGTCCCCCAGAAGGACATGCACCACCCCTCAGGGGCAGCAGAGATGGAGAGAGGCCAGGTTGCAGCCTGGCCCTGGGCTCTGGCCCCATCTGTCTAAATAGGGCAGGAGCCACACTGGCAGCCCCGTGGGCTCTCTGAGCACAGCTGCTCCAGCAATGGGTGAGAGCCAGATGGCAGGGGCTGTGGGCCTGCCTCACGTGGCCTCCCAGGGCCTGGGCGGGTACAGAGAGCCCAAAACATGAGGGCCTGAGAATCACTGCTCCCATGGTGGGTGTTCTTTATTCACCGATTTGCTTGGGATGAAGTTAGCCTCGAGAGCAGGCTGAGCCGAGGAGCAAGGGCTGGCACAACCTCCATGGCTTACGGTGGCCTTGCACCTTAGCCCTGGATGATCTCTGTGCAGCTCTGGGGGGTCGCTGGCCTCCTCAACTAGAGCACAAGCCCCCCCCGGCCAGGGCCAGCCTCCTTCTGACCTTGTTCCTGCCCCTTGGGTGGGGGATTAGGAAAGCCAGTCTGATCCAGGCTGAATAAGGACTTGAATAGCAACCTGAATCCAGAGGATGCAACCAGAGAAAATGAGCTGCAGCAAGGGATATCCTAGTTAGACACACAGAAGCACTGACCTGGGATGCCGAAGGGAGTCGCAGCTATTTCTGGGGAAGAAGAGAGACCCCTCCCCTGTCTGCGACAGCCTGCCTGTCTGGAAAAAGTATGGTGGGGATTCCTCCCTCCCCTTCCTTCACCAGCTCCTCTGTCATCTCTTGCCCACATTTAAGTTTCCTCTCTCCTGTCCTGTTCACCTTCCACTTCTCCCTTCATTGTCTGAGTGGGCCAACGGCTCACCTGGCTTGTCCCAGTGTCACTGGGGGCCTTTGAGCTTGGACACAATTCAGCCAACGTTTGCTGAGCCCCACACATGCCGGAGGTGAAGGTGCCCAGACGTTGGCCAGGGCGCTGCCAGCCAGGTGGAGAGATCGGACAGGTAAGCCAGGGCCTAAACCCGCGGCAGGGTAAGGGTCATGTGATGAGGAAGGTACAAGCCAAGGCTATGGGGCTCAGAGACCACAGCCCCAGGGGTCAGGGAAGGCTTCAGAGAGGTGGTATTTGGAGCGTGGGTGGGATTTCTAGGCTGACAGAAACCAGTGGGGATGGGCAGAGGGGACAAATGAGTGGAGGAGGGAAGCAGAGAGTGGAATATTCCAGAAATGGCAAGCAGACTGGTGTGGCTGCACAGCTGGAGTGAGAAGGCTCTGATGAGATAACAGGCCACGAGGCCCTGAATGTCAGGTTGAACGATTTGCACTTAACCACGTAGGCAGCTATCGAAGGTTTCGGAGGAAGGGCATGCCATTATCTGGGCTGGGACTGGAAGAGTTCTAGATTTTGCTCCTATGCTAGGATCTCAGGAAGGCACCTGGCCTTCTTGATTCTGAACCTCCGGGCCTCTAAGGAATTCCCCAGGGAAGCAAACAATTTGTGTGTCTCAAATGTTACCTTTTCAGTAAGGTCTTTCCTGATGACATTATTTCACAACCCAGCTCCTCTGGCGTTCCCGAGTCCCCTTTACTTCACAGTCTCTTTTTTCCCCATTGCATTTATGTCCTTCTAACACGCTTCATCCATCGTGTATGTGGTTTATCACCTGTCCCCACCCCCCATCAGAATGGAGGCCCCATAAGCGCAGGGTCCATGTCTTTTACTTGCTACCGCCTGGCACACTGCCTGGAATGCCAACAAATTCATTCATTTGTTGAATAAAGAGAAAATACCGCCCTGCAGGGGCCAGCGTGGTCTGGTATGCTCCCTCCCTGTCACTTCACTCCTGGCTTCCTGGGCTCAGCAGCACCCGAGCCCTCGGAGTGGAAAAGTCTCAGAGAGCCAGACAGAGCTGCGCGGCTTCCCTCTGCACCTCTCGCCCTCGCCAGGAGTCTGGGAAGGTTTGAGCTGTTGCTCCTCCGCTCCCCAGCCAAAAACCACTACTATTTTCCTTTGTCTTGGAGTGGAGGCCAGGAGAGGAAATTTTCACCAAAGGAAGGTGAGACATTTGCAGGACTGGGGAAGCTGCACCTGGCAGCCTGGAGGACAACTTCCATGGTCTGATCAGAATAACTGCTCTGGGCGTTTTGTTTCATTTTGGCCTCACATCAATGCTATGCAGTGGGTATTATCCTTCCCATTCTACAGATGGAAAAATAGAGAAGTTCATTGGCATGGCCAACGTCTCCCTGCCAGATGAGAAGCCCGGTTTTAAATGCTGTTCTGTTCTACTCCATCCCAGTGCTCATACCTACATAGCATGTGGCCTGTCTGCCGCCAGAGGGGCAGCTGAGGGGCAGGACGTGAAGCTTGCTGAGTTCTCTGTCCAGTGCACCAGATCATGGATGCTCTCTGCTGGCCTCAGGCTTCCCACCTGAGCTGTGGGAGGTTTTGGCCACCTCCCCGTGATGAATGAGAACAATGATGTCGTGTCTGCTGCCCGGCCTGAACTCATCAGAGAGTACACGTTAGAACTGTGGTCACTGCCAGTTCTGGGCAATGGCCAGGTGTCCTCTCTTCACTCTGATGTGTACCAGGGCTGGAATCCAAAACAGGGCTCACAGCATTTGCAGACCCGATGGCTCCAAGGGAAACCATACCTACCCCTGTGTGCAGATCCAGCGCCCTATATCCAGGTCTGCTCACGGCCAGGCTATGGTCAGGGAGTCAGAAGAGCCTGGATCAAACCCCCAGGTGTGGGGCAGTAGATGGCTGCACTTCCGTTCCTAGGAACTTAGTTTACCCTCCCTGAGGGAGGAAACCCTCTCTCTCAACAAACATTACTGATTCCTTATTATGTGCAAGGTAAACAATATATTGTTTCTGCTTTCAAGGCCCTTCAAGGGCACGTTAGAGCATAGGCATTAAACAGGCAACAGGAGCCATGGATGATCGTAGAGCAGGGGAGTAAGCTTACTGCACTGTGCTTGAGGGAGGTTAATCAGGCAGCAGAGTATGGTTGGGAGGGAGCAGACTTTTGCAAAGATCAGAGCTAATATGCTAAGCTCTCACTGGGTGCTAGGTGTTGTTTCAAGCACTTTACAGATATTAACTTATTTCATCTTCATGGTAACCCTAGGTCACTGTTGTTATTCCCATTTTACAGATGAAGAGACTAACGTTCACAGATGACAAGGCTAGTAGGTGGTCAAGCTGGGATGTGAACCCTTCTGGCTCCAGAGCCTGAGCTCTTAACCTCTGCAGTGCTGCCTCTTACAGGAGTCTAGACTGGAGGAACAAGGGCCTGGCACAGGGCTGCGGCACTGGGCATGGCCGGAGGGGCAGAGTGAAGTACTGCCTGTGGCTAAGGCTCCTTGCCCTGGAGGACTCTCCCAGGAAAGGACAAGGAAACCATAAGGGAAATGTGAGCATCAAGCACTTTGCTCTGCACAGAAAAGAACTATATCCAAGATTACTTCTACCGACAATCACAGTGTTCTTGGCCAACAGCCCATACAGGATAAGTTCTTTCATGTAAGAAGGATTTTAGACATTCTCAAACAGAGAAATCTTATCTCAGTTATAGCTTCCTCTGGAAAGCTGCCTGGACTACCTAATCCAGCAGTCCCTAACCTTTTTGGCAACGTGGACTGGTTTCATGGAAGACAATTTTTCCACCGACTTGGGGCGGTGGGGAGGGCGGGGGGGCGGATCTCAGGCAGTGATGTGCAGCCCAGTGCCTACAGATCCGTGGCCCGGGGGTTGGGGACGGCAGATCTAATCCTTTCTCAAGGATTTATTTATTTATTAACATATTTACCTTCTTAAATAGAGAAGAAAGCCTCACTTAGATGCTGACCTGGCTTTAACACCTTCTAGCATTAGCTGTCCGATCACTGCCAATGTCCCTTTTGCAGAGGGGGATGAGTGGCTAGAGCTAACCAAAGGAGAAGGAGGCTGGGGCAGAGTCTGGGCTGAGGGGCAAGGAGGGAGCTGAACCCAGGAAGGGCTGTGTGATGCTACAGGGCTGCCGGTACTATTTTCACAAGATTACACCCAATTCCTCTGAGATGTTCGACCACAATATCTGAAACTACACTATTGATGTAAGTAATGCTTGAGAAGTAGAAGGAGGTGGTGGTTGGATTATACCACCAAGATCCCTCGGCTCTAACAGTCTATGAAGATGCCATTTGTCTTAATCCTTTCATGAGGAAAAAGTGTCAAGAGTTAGGGAACTGTCAGAAGAGCCCTGTCTGGGCGGGTTCTGGGCCTGCTCCAAACCAGGGTCAGCTGGGCAAGAACCACTCAGCGGATCCCTAGCTAGAAGCTCAGTCTGGGGGCGTTTCCAAGAGGCGGAGGGCATCCTAACCAAAGCCAGATGCTCTTCTACCCCCTTCCCAGGTCTCAGGAGCAGGGTCGCCTGGGACAGTGCCCTTTGGAGAGGGGACTATGCTGTTCCTGCCCCTCCTGCCAGGTTGTGGGTTTAGGAGGGCTTAGGGAGGGGCTTTGCCAGAGTGCTGACTGCAGAGCCACAGCCATGGGGCAGCCAGCATGGTCACGTTTCCCAGGCTTGGGGAAGGAGCTGGCACTAGGGCCTAGCGCTAATGGGTGCTGGGACGACGGCAAGGGCACCTACCTGGAGCAGCAGGTGTGGTTTGGGGCCCAAACAGCATCAGCGCTGTTCCTGGGCCTCCCTTCCTCTTGATCAGTCCCCAGGAAAAGGTGCTTCCGAGTGCCCAGCCACGTCCCCGCTCTGTTCCTGACCACGAGGGTGGCTCCTCCAAGGCTCTACGGGCACAGGGACAACAGAGTCCTTTCAGTGCAGGCGGGCGTGGGTCCCAATTCTTCCTGGCCTCCTTGCGGCTCCTCCCCAAGCAGGCCAGGCCCCTCCCAGGTCCAACATGCTCATCAGCATCTTCCAACAAGGCCTGCCTCAGGAGCTCTGAGGGGTGAGGGCTACTCCAGATGCCCAGATGCTACTCCACGACCCCTAGCCTGCCTCATCTCCAAATCCAGCGAGTGCCCTCCCCTGGGGTGGGTGAGCTGGGAGATACCATCCATCCCAGCTGAGCGGGGCCTGGGTGGGTCCATGGATGGAGCACTGCATTGGGAGTCCAAGCCAGTCCAAGCACTGACTCTGTCACTTGCCCCTTGGTGAGCTGGAGCTCCTCACTTTCCCTTGCTGGTGTGGGGAGCTTCAGCCTAGATACAGGACAATGCCAGCAGGGCTGAGCTGGGGAGGTCAGAGGGGGTCGTAGCCACCCTTCAGAATCATCTGAGGGTGGGGCTTGCTAAAATGCAGGTTTAAGGGCCCTACCCTGGTGGTACTGAATCTGAATCTCAAGGAAGGTACCTGGGAACCTGCATTTTAACAAGTTCCCCACATGGATGCACATGAAGTAAGACTTAGTGGACTACACGCTGGGAAAGGGCAGACAAGTCCAAGAATGAAGATTTTATAATACACACAAAGGGGTCATGGGTCCCTCTTCTGAAAGCAGCATCACAGGAGCCCAGTCTCTGCAGACAGAGTACCCAGGGAGCCCCAGGCAGCTTGCTAAAACCTCTCTACGTTTCATTTTCCTCATGGACAAAATGAAGATTGGAGACGATCTCTTGGGCCCTTCCAGATTTAAAATTGTGAATGCAAGAAGAGGTAAACCCACTGAGAAACAAATTTAAAAAGAAAGTTCAGGGTGAGGCATTTTAACTATATGCTTGGTTTCTTCTTAAATATTCTTTTTAAATTCTGAAAATAGCATGATTATAGAAAAAAGTCAAGCCATTCAAAATAATACACAATGAAAATGAAACCTAGTATGGATGTCCCTGCCATCTCAGACCTCTGCCCCACTCCCAAACATAAACATTGTCAAGTTTCCTGTCTAGGTTTTCTACCAGAATTTTTCCAAAAATATGGACAAATATATACCTATGCCTGCATCTTTATTTTAAACCCAACCAGGAACATATTCCCAGTACTTATCTTTGTTTTGTTAGTTAATACCTATCACACATCTATGCATACCAACACAGACAGTTCCCACCATTCTTTCAATAGCTCACAGTGTTCCACTGAACCCATGCACAATAAATTATGTAAATCTGTCCTTGTTGATGGATATTTAGGTTATTTCCACATGTTTTGCTGCATAAACAAAACTGCAATGAACATCTCTGATTATATGTCTTTGTGCATATGTGTGAGGTTAGCTATAAGATAAATCCCTAGGTCAAAGGTGATATGGATCTAAAATTCAGACAGATATTGCCAAATTGCCCTTCCAATGAAGGCGAACCAGTTTGTACTGCCCCAGCAATGCATAGGGGTGCCTGTTTATCCCTACCCTCAACACCACCATGCATTGTCAGATTTTTAAACTTTGCCAATGAGTTGGAAAATGTTATCTTCTTTCAATTTGTAATTTTCTAATTGTCAGAAAGGGCAGATATATTTTCATGTTTATTGATCAATTGGCCTTTGCATTTATTTTTCTGTGAACTATGCCCTTTTTTAGTTTATCTTACTGATTTTTAAGAAGTTTTTCTAAATTAAGGCAATTAATTTTTTGTCATGTGTATTACAAATTGTCATTCAGATCTTTTTTACTTGTGACATCTTTCGCTTACAGAAATTTCAGATTTTTCTGCAGTTGAAAGTATCATTCTTCTATATGGCTTCTGGGTTTTTGGACTTGCTTGAAAAGCTTTTCCCATTTGAAGATCATAAAAATATTTGCCCGTATTTTCCACTTGTATTGTTAGTGTTTTCTTCTTTTTCAAATATCTTTGCTGCATCTAGAATTTATTTTGGTGTAAGGATTGTGGTAGGGCCCAGAGTTATTATTTTTTTTCTTGAAGGGGCCAGATAGTTGTCCTAAAGTCTTATTTGAACAATCTATTTCCTGCTCCCTTCCCCAACATCTCCCTCTAAATTCAAAATCCCAGTTTAACTATGCAGTAAGATGGATACAAAGAGCATAAACTCAGAGTCAGGTGCCTTGTTCAAATTCCAGCTCCACAGGACCTAGGATAAGTTACCTACCCCTTCCTGTGCTTCAGTTTCCTCACCTACAAATGGGAACAACAATAACAGCATGTGCATAGAGTTATTGTGAAGATTAAATGAGTCATTACAGGCAAAGGGTGCAGAAAGAAGCAACTATATGCAGCACACAAGAGGCTCACCTTAGATGTTAAGGTACCTGGGGGTTGAAAGCAAAAGGATGGAAAAAGATATTCCATGCAAGTGGTAACCACAAGAAAGCAGGGATGGCCATCTCTGTATCAGTCAAGAAATGCCACAAGAGATAAAGAAGGACATTATATAATGATAAAGGGCCAATCCACCAGTAAGATATAACAATCATAAATATGTATGCACCTAGCTGAGCACCCAAATATATGAGACAAATATTGACAGAACTGAAGGGAGAAATAGACAGCAACACAATAATAGTATTAATATTAATAAGAGATTTCAATACTCCACTCAATGGCAGATAGAACAACCAGACAGAAGATCAATAAGGAAACAGAGGACTTGAACAACATTATAGACCAATTGGACCTAACAGACATATGCAAAACACCCTACCCAACAGCAGCAGAGTATATATTCTTCTCAAGAGCACATGGAACATTCTCCAAGATGGATCACAAGTTAGGCTACAGGTAAAGGCTGTAGAACAGTGCCCACACATGGGAACTACAACATGTTGGCGATTACTGTTATTAATACTGCATATTAAATGTGCTTTTGATCTGTGAGCCAGTTCCATCATTTAACAAATATCTATCTACCTCTGTGCTTCATGCCCTGTTCCAAGTACCGGGAACGAGGAGTGAATAACACTAGTAAGAGCTGTGCCCGCCACCTCTGGTTAGACTTAGTCCTAGTTATTTTTAACACTTTTACTGATATTTTAAATGCTTTCTTCCATTATATTTTAAAAGAAGCTAATGGTGGCTGGGTGCGGTAGCTCACGCCTATAATCCTAGCTCTCTGGGAGGCCGAGGTGGGACGACTGCTTGAGCTCAGGAGTTCAAGACCAGCCTGAGCAAGAGGGAGACTCCCGTCTCTGCTAAACATAGAAAAATTAGCCAGGCATCATGGCGCATGCCTATAGTCCCAGCTACTCGGGAGGCTGAAGCAGGGGTTTGAGGTTGCAGTGAGCTATGATGACACAACTCTACCCGGGCTGACAGAGCAAGACTCTGTCTCAAAAAAAAAAAAAAAAAAAGGCTAATGTTTATATATAGAAAAGCTATACATTTTTGTTTCTAATATTTATTACCAGTCATCTCAGTATATTATTTTATTATTTCTAATAGGTGTTTCAGTTGACAACCTTGTTCTTTTTTCTCCAGGTGGTCAATCTTATCGTCCACAATTTTGATAAACTTGCCTCTTTTAGATTTTCAAAATTTGTACTGGCTTGTACTTCTAGAACAGTGGTAAAGAATTAGGTAACGGTGACAATTCTTTCCTTGTATGCGTTTGTGTCTGTATACCCACACGCATACACACACATACAGACATACACCCAAAATCATATTAAGCAGTATCCATCTCTTCCTATTAAAAAAGAGTTAAAATCAGGGACATACGTTGAATTTTATCAAATGTATTTTATGGATTTTTAACACTTGCGGAGTTGCTTATATGATCTTTTTCATTTCTTTTGAACTATAAGTTTGTTCAATTAACAGGTTTTCTAATATTGAATCTATTTCTTTTTTTTTTCTTTTGTTTTAGAATATCACGGGGGTACAACACTTTGGGTACATATATTGCCTATGCACTGCCCAAGTCAGAGCTACAATTGTGGACATCCCCCAAACTGTGTGCCCCACTTGCTTGTGGTATATTCATTTTTTTACATAATGCTGGGTGATTTTATTTATTGCTATTTAATTTATGAATTTTACACCAATGTTCAAACATAAGACTTTTTAGTAATTTCTCTTTTTTGTGCTATTTTTGTCAAGCTTTGGTATCAATGTTGTGCTGGTTTCATAGAATAATTTGGAGTCTTTCCTTCTCTGTGATTTGCTCTAGTTGGTGCAGTGTAAATAACATTGGAATTATCTGTTCCTTGTAGGTTTGATAGAACTTAGAAGCTGTCTAAACCTGGGGTTTTTTAGAGAAGAATTGTATGAAAACTCAGTTTCTTCCACGATTATTGGTCTGTTGTGGTTTTCCAGTTCTTCTGGGGTCCAACTGATGATTTATATTTTCCCAGAAAATTATGTTTTAGCTGATTTTCAACTCAATTTGCATATGGTCAAATACAGCATCCTCTAAGAATTCTTTCTATTTTCTCTGTATCAGTAGCTATCTCTCCATTTTAATGTTTAATTTTATACATTTACCTCATTCCTCCCCCAACCCCTGTTAGAGTATCTAGTCTTTAAAAAAAAAATCATCAAATGACACATGCTTTTCCCCAGGACCCTATTTACTAGGCACACAACCCACAAGCAGAGGAGCTGGAATCAGGGAAGCAGAGAGAAGGTATCTGGGAGGGACAGCTTGATAAACACAAGTCATTCAACAAACATTTCAAAAGCGCAAACAGCCTGCCCACATACTTCCTGGCCTTGAATACCCCGCACCTCTCTTTCCCAGCCCCCCCACCCCCAGTCAAACTCGCCAACCCCCCCAGCCCCACTTCCTTCATTCCTTCAACACCGGCTGTCACCTCCTCTTGGACCCTCCCTGACTCCCCAGGGAGAAGTGGGTGTCTTTCCTCACAAATCTCAGATTACTTCTTTTCTTTTTAATTTTGAAAAATTCATTTAAACGAAAAAAGGCAGAAGAATAAAACCAACTGAATCAACAAATGTTAACATTCTACCATTTTTGCTTCACATTTTCGTAGTGGAAGGAAGTGTTATGGACCAGCCCTTCCTTTCCCCTTTCAGTCTCCGCTCCTTCCCTCCCCAAAGCCACCTCGGGCACAAACTTGGCAGGCACTGCAACAGAAATCCATAAATCCATAAATCACGGCTAGGACTGCTTTGTGATTTTCATGAAAACTAAATTTTCACTAATGGTATTATTCTGCAATTTCCTTTTTCTGCAACACTGTTTTGGAGATTTATTCATGTTAATGGAGAATGTGTATGTATGCGTGTGTACGTACATATCGATCAGCTTTGTTAAGGTATAATTTATATAAAATAAAACTCCCCCAATCATACATAGTTTGCTGCATAATATCACAGTTTTAGTCATTATTATCACAGATATTGAGGTTGAGACCTCTTTTTTGCATGTCAAGCGTTGCTGCCCTAGACACCCTTGGAAGTGTCTGCTTATGCGCATGTATGAGTTTCTCTAGGTAATTATACACCTAGACGTGAAACTGTTGGTCATAAAGTGTGTACACTTTCAGCTTCACTAGCTCTTGCCAGAATGTGCCCTGGAGCTTTGTACTGTCATAATTACAGAATATTACTATTATTCTCAAGCTGTTTCCATGCCTACCTGCCCCCTTCCCCATGAATTACCAGAGGCACTCAATGAACACTTGAAAAATGAAAAGATGAGCTCACTGTCTAGCAGAAGAGACGGACTCAGTGTGATAAGTGCATGAAAGGCTTCTGAGACCTCTTCTGGCTGAGATCCAGGGAGGGCTTCATGGAGGCGGCGGCATTTGAGCTGGGCTTTGAAGGACTGGGAGGCTGAACAGATGAAGATGGGGATGATGACAAGAATGGCGGGGGGAGAAGGAAGTGGGTTGGACAGTCTAGAGCAACAACAGTTCTCAGCCAAGCTGGGGTGAGTGGGGGCAGAAAGCCGGGCGTGTGTATTTTGTACAAACTGCAAGGTGATCTGACACATCTCCCCTCCCCACGCACAAAGGGCGTCTGTGTGAGAGTGTGGTGTGGGAAGGGAGCCTCCGTAGAAAAGGCAGTTTGGGCTTAACTGAAGATGAGCCTTCAATGGCAGGTTCTGGGTCAGAGCTGGGCTCCAAGACTGGGATGCCAGCCCCGGGAATAAGGCCTGGCTCAAAAAGCCTGCTCTGCCCCACCCCTTCCCCTCCTCTGTCTCTGGGAAAGATTGGGCTGCTCTGGCCTGGGTTTCCTCCCCAGACCCTCAGGGGAGTACTGGGATGGGAGCTCCTTCTGCTCCTCCACTTTGCAGCTCCGTGGCCCAGGCCAGGGGCTTGCACATTGCGTCTTGTCCCCTCCGCCCTGGCTGCTCCTGGGGCCCTGCACATGCCCGAGTCATGGCCCCAGGAACCCCTCCACGGAGCGTGGGCCTGGGCCTGGCTGTGCTGGGTCCTCTCCCTCTGCTCCTTTCGGCTCAGCCCCTCTGAACGTGGGGGGTGCGGTGGGAATCCTATCCTTCTGTGCTCCCTGCTCTCATGACAGGAGCTGTCCTTCAGCAGATCCCAGCTCTGGGCACCCTGCCAAGTGGAGGGGAAGGGGTGAAACACACAACCTTCACTTCCAAGTCCTTTTGCTTTAAGCAACTTCAGCAAAACTGCCAGCCGCAGCAATAGGAGGTGAGCTTGGGACGTGTCCATGGTGCTTGTGAAGACAGCTCACGGATGGCCCCTTGGACACAGGCCAGCCACGGCCCCAGCGTGGGTTCCACTGCTTTTGTGTGTGCGTGGGGTGTGGCTATCACAACCTCTGAGCCTCAGCTCTCGCATCTGTCAGGTGGGCCCCTCACGCCTGCTCTACCTCTCTCCCAAGGTGCATGTAGAGAGGATTAAAAAGGAATGACAAGGAATGTGAGGTTGCCCGGTGGTGCCGGGGTCTCGGACCAGCTCACCGTGCAGGCTGTTGTTCTTCTGGTGCCTGAGAAGGTCTCCCTAAGCCGGGCCTAGTTGACAGGCCTGGGCACATGAGGCCCCAGCCAAGGAGGGGTCCCCAGTCCAGCAACAGCTTGTTCATTGTCCTGAAGGACACGCCCGCCCCTCACACACACACCTACACACAGCTTCTGAGAAGATCCCCCTCTGCCAGGTCCTTGGGCATCTGAAGGGAATGGCTCAGTCCTAACAGAGCCTGGAGCAGTTGACATTGTTGGTCAGCCATTACTGGGCATTGTTTGGTGCCAACAAAGTATGGCCAGCCAGCCCAGAGATCCCTGGACAGCAGCCACTCAGCAGGCAAAGGGGCAAGCAGATGGCAGTAAGGGGATTCAGAGTCACCAAGAAATGCTCCCTCCCTTTCGTCTCCCAGCGGCCACATGTGGTGGGGCCTCGTGGGAGTGGAGCAAACAGGTAGTAGCACAGGTAAGAACCCAGCCCCCAAGTGCCCCCAGGCACTGGGTCTCTGTATCATGGTCCTCAGAGCTCCCATGCCTCTCATCAAAGCACAGCTGATCTCCCCACAGGGCCCTGGTGAGTGTCCTGTGCCCTCCGCAACATTTCTAGCCTATGGCCAAATCACTGCCACTCAGATGCCCCAGCCATTGAGGGGGCAACAACAAAAACCCAACAAACAGCCGTATCCTGCTCACCTGTATCTTCAAAGACCTCAGGGTCCCTTGTTCTCTCACCAGGATCGCATGGCCTGAGGCCAGTGTCCCCCTGGCTTGGCAGGATTCCGAGAAGATGTAGCCAGAGAGAGGAGAAGGTTCCTGTCTCCAGGACCTTCCTCGGCCAGGCCTCTCAGTGATGGGGAGGGGACAGCCTGGTTTCCCGCTGGAAGCTGGCCTGGCCTGTCTGCCTCTGAGGACACCAGAGGCCCTGACTTGGCAGGAATGAAGGCCTGTAGGCAGGGGGCTGGGCCAGAGCTCACCTGCTCCCAGCCCGGCTCTTCCCATCTCACCTTGTGGGTACTTGGGTACAACAGTAGAGTGGAAGGGTGGGTAAAGCAGACAGAGGGAGCCCAGGACACATGGGTCCTAGTCCTGGTTTTCTAAGCAGGTCCATGCTTCACTTTCCCTTTTGGGAACGTTACTAATGACCAGGAGGAGGCTGGAGGTGACAATGGGGCACTCCCTCCCCTCTTGCCCTTCTTCTGCACATCTCAGCACCAGCCCCAGGGGTGCTGGCAAGGAACACAGCAGCTTGGGTGCATATCCCGCCCTAGAAGCACAGAACATGGAGTTCTGGCTGCGGGATGCTCTTCTTAAGAGCCACCATTGGTTGGCCCTGAGCAATCCAGACAGATCTAGAACAAGGGCCCATCATACTTCAAGAGCTGCCCACGTTCCGTCTCAGCTCCTCTTGTAACGCTACTTTGCATGAGTTGCACCAGCCAACTCATGGGCAAGAATGCGGAGTTCCATTTACACCACCCTTGCTGATGTGTGAGTAAGCTGCGAAAACCACTGCTCTTCCAGAGAGGGAAGAGGAGAGAGCCCCAGGGCCCCACCTCAGGCAAAACAGGACACTAAAAGCTGCTGATCGCACTGGAAGCTGAGCACTTTCATTACAGCCGTTCCCAGTGTGAGCCTGCCTGTGGCCTGAATGCCACATGGATTCCTGCAAACTGGACACTCTGCAAAGAGCCCCCAGCACTTTACACCCATTATCTTTATGGTTCTTCCACCAGCCACTTCCCAGGAAGAACCAGAGTAGAGGGTCCACGGGATTCAAGAGTAAGTGGGGAGGACACAGGCCTGCAGGAAGGTCCACTGTGCCACTAGACACTAGTATTTCATGGGGGTGAACATCCTATTAAATATGTTAAATATCACAGGCAGCTGGGGAAAGGGTGAGGGAACTCCCCAAGGGCCAAAACACAACGTGGAGAGGGTTGGGGAGGGCTGGCCTGACTTCCAAGCCTAGAATGGTGCCCTAGCCACAAAGGGAGAGGGTGTCCTCCGAACAGGGAATGACCACATTTCCCCTATTGAGGCAGGAAACAGATGGCTTCAATCTAGACCAGAGTCTCCAGGAATAACACTTCCCATCTGTAATAAACACTTGGCAAGTTTCCAAAGCCCTCCCACCCATCTGGGGAAGGTGTTTTCGTGCCCAGCTGTCAGGTAGGCAAACTGAGGGCAGAGTGCCAGCCAATATGGGCTCTTGGTCCAGAACCAGGCCCTCTGCTCTGTAAGTCTGGTTCTCCTTTCATGACCCAGGGGGCCTCTCCAAGGCCTGACCCTGCCTCTGCTAGCCAGGAGGGACACATGCCACCAACTTCCTGGGACCATGGTGCTCTGGCCTCCCTTCTGGAGAAGGCAACCCCAGCGGAGGAGCTGGATACACTAGTATGGTGAGTCCTCTCCTTTCTGGCACTGTATAAGCAGCTGGTTCCCATCTGGTTTACTGGGAGTCCCACCCCTCCCCACAGATCACCCCAGTAATTCCTGGTGATCATCATGCAGACCAAGGCATGCTGTGAAGTCACCAGAGGCCAGCTTCAGGGGCTCTGTGCTCAGAGGGTGTCTCTGAAAAGGAGCAACTCATGAACTAGGCACAGAGTAACTCTTTTCACACAGAATAATGTGCTGGTCAGAACCTCTCATCCTGAAACACTGTCAGAAATAACTAAAGTCCTTCTGCTGTGGGTCCTCGCTCCCTGGCTGTGGTCATGGCTGCTGGCACTAGGGCAGGAGGGACATCTGCTCTTAGGCTCTGACAGGCACATAGAAATTGTGTATCCCCTGTGGGGGCACAATGGGAAGGTGACCAAGTGACCAGGTGACCAGGTGACCTCCCCTATTCAAGTTGCTTCCTTTCCAAGTAACTAGAAAACATATCTTAAAGGAGGAGAAAGTGCCAAGGCCGTCCCCTGTCACTGATGTCCCCCACACCTGTCAGGAGGCATGTACAGCCTCACCTTGCTGGGGCTGGGGCTGTGGGAGCCAGGAGGAGAGAGGAAGAGGCCCCTCTAGCCTGCCCTGTGGCGCGCGGGGAGTCATGAGACCTACGTGTGGGTAGGTGACCTGGAGCAACCTGCTGCACCCTCTGTGCTTCAGTTTCCTCATGTACATAATGACAATGGTTGGCTCCAGCTCTGAAATACTATAGGCTCTCTCCCTGCCTCAGTTCCCCTCCAGAGAAAGTCATCTGCCCTGGGGAGAAGGAAGACAAGGTGAATTCAGGAAAAGTTCACTTCTAAGGGCAACAGATCAAATGCCATCCATTTCTCCTGGAGACGGAAGTTGGAGAGAGAACAGGATAGGATGAGAACACAGAGGGTGAGGCTAAGAACAGGCACACTCACCAGCATGTTCCCCAGACCCTTCCAGAGGGAAACCCTCTCTTTCTGGAGTGTCACAGGCCATTAAAGGAGAAAGTCCATCTCCTTGTCCCCCTCAGCACCGTCCTCCCCACAACAGCCTGGGAACTTTTACTTGGCCTCCATCGGGGCTGACCCATGGGGCTGAAGCTGGGCACTGGGCTGCCCCTGGGGGCCTTCCTCTCCCCGAAGCCAACTCTCATTCTCTCCCTGGACCCACAAGGACAGCACAGGCCCCTGGCCCCCTCTGCTCAGATGAACGTTTTTCATGAGCAATTTTCTCCTGTCCCCAGACAATTCCAATCCCTGTGAGGTTCACACCCATGACACCCTGAAGCCACATGCAGAAGTTGTAACTCCCTGCATTCTCAGGGATGAGGAAAGGGCCCTGGGTGAGGGGTCCACCCCAGATTGGACCAGGGGTCTAGAAAGCAAGAAGGGTCCCTGCCCCTTCAGAGAGCACTGGGATAAGGCGGTGCCTACCAGGCCAGCTCTGTAGGACCTGCTAAGTGACCTTGCTCAAGCCACAGCACCCCTGGGCCTCAGTTTCCCGAGGGCCTTCATCCAAACCCAACATTTCTCTCTCAAGGCCAAGGTAAGGATGGAGGCAAGAGCCCTTCTTTGGAAGCACATGGGGGAAAGATGGCATCCTTTGCCCCTGGGGCCCAGGAGCCCGCCTGCCCCGCAGCAGCGCAGCAGTGACGTTGTCATAACCCTTAAAGGCGGAGTAGACTGCCCCCTCCCAGTGAGTGGGCGGCAGAGCCCCGGGGAATCCTGGGGTGGGGGTGGGGTGGTCCCCCTGGCTGTCAGGCAGGAGGCAGCGGACCCCCAGGCAAGCCTCCTGCCCTCCTCCATCCCCCCATCCAAGGAAGACGGGTCTACTAAGCCACGCCCTCCCTGGTGGGCGGCTCAGGCCACCCTTCCCTCGGTACGAACTGGGGAGAGCCAGCGTGGCAAAGGACTGTGGCGCAGTCTCCCCCACCCCCATCCCTCCCAGTCCGAGGTCTCGGAAGGCACAGAAGCAGGCAGTCCTTCCCCACCCCCTCCCTGTCCAGGATCCGGATTCTGCGCCCCTTCACCACCCGGGTGCTCACCACATCTGCGCCCTCAGCGCTAGGGCCCCAGCCCCAGGCAAGGCGCTCAGGCCGCCAGGCTGCGGTGACAGGCTACCCGCTCCTACCTGGGAGGAGACTGCCAGCTGGTCCTCCTCCTCGCCAGCCTGGTGAAGCCAGCCCCACCTGGCAAGGGACTGTCAGCAAATTCCCTCCGCATCACCGCGGGAGCGGCATCCTGGCTCCTCCCCAGCAGGAGCCAAGCTTGGCCCCGCCCCAAGGCTGCTCTGACCTGCGGGGAACCCAGGCGGGATTATCATATGCAAAGACCCAGGCTCCGCCCCGGAGACCCTGTCGCTGCTGGGGACCATCTACAAATTACCATCTCAAGCGCACTAAGCCGCTGGTCCCTTGCGCGGTTTTTACAGCTCTCACTGATGCTCTGGGCCTTGGCGGCTCCCTTGCCCACCTGCCCACCGCTCCCAAGCTGTCCCCTGAGGCATGTCCCCCTTCCAAGTCTCCCCAATCCCACCAGCCAGAAGCAAGAAAAGACACACAACCCCACAAAGGTAGTGCTCTGCCCTGCCCAAAGACCAGTTCCTGGCACCAGCCCAGTGGCTGGTACCCAGCTGGTACCCAGGCTTCTTCTTCCCCAGCCAAGGAAAGATCTACTTGTCCCTGTTATCTAGAAATCATTTCATCAGAAACACTCACCTGAGCTCACAGCGACCTACACACACAAGGATATTCATTGCGTAATTGTTTGCAATTGCAAAAAAAAAAAAACCCAAACACCCCCCAAAACCCAAAAAGCACAACTGTGCACACCCTACACAACTGTACATGGCCTTTCTGTGCTGCCCAGTCGAGATGTTCAGGAAAACTCAAAATGAGAGGGAAAGGCAGGAGGCCCAGGAAGAGAGTCAGCTGGGTGTGATCACTGCTGTTTCCCATCAGTTTGACTCTAATGATTTAGGCCCTGAGACAGGAGAGTCACACGATAGTGTTCCTATCAGCCCAAGGCTTGGTGTTGGGTGAGGCTGCTAGGCAGGCAGTGGGCAGGGGGTGGGCAGTGGCAGTACGCCTGGAGGTGATGGGAGTCAGACTTTGCAGATTTTGCTGTAGGATCCAGAATATAAACTTATGCCACTGACAGGGACAGTATTTTCAAGGCAGAACCAAGACACTATTCACACTTTAAGGGACAATCCAGATGCTAGGGCATCCCCCAGCCCCAAGAGCCAAGTAAAAACTCTCTAAGAAAGTGGGTCCATTTTGGGAGCTCTATCATACACTCTAATCTGCCCTTCCAGACAGAAGGAAATTTGATTTCCTATGCAGAAGGCAGAGGGGTAATGTAATGGGTGGAAAACCAATTTTTCCAGTGTCCTCTGTCTGAACAGACATGGGGTTGTGGATTTCTAGAGAGGAGAAGGCCTCAGGCTTGGGACTGGACACACAGCACTGCCCCATTGGAAGCTGGCATTCCCAAGGTTAGTGGGGCCAGAGTGGAGAAGTCAGGGCCCTATAATCACTTGGCCCTCCATAGCAGAGAATCCTGGCCTCTCTTCTCCTGGGGCAGCCCTGAACTCCCTATCCCCTCTTACCCCTGGCCTCAAGCTGGGTCCCACTTACCAAGGCCCCACCAGGTAGGTAGTCTTAGCCAGCAGCAGTCTCTTGTACTAGTACTTCTCCCCTGGAAGAAGGGAAATTCACGACTGGTGGGAGGTCATTGTCATCTACCACCAACAGCTACTACCACTTATAAATATTGGAAACTTCTGGTGGGTGAGGTCAGAGGCAGGTGCTGATGACATCACAAAGGAAGCACCACTGTTGCACCAGAACTCTGGAATTCTGGTGTCATTTTCTCACCCAGCATTGAGCTAAACTGGGCATTTTCAGACACATCTGGGGGTTTGAAGCCTGCACAGCCTTACCTCAATTCTATCTTGAGCCTGGCTGGTGCCCTGCAGGATTAGGTCATTAAAGAACACGTGGGTCCTTGCATTGATTTTATTGACACTATAGAACACCCCTGCTTCTTCTTGTGGGGCAGAAATATGGCTTTCCTATTGGGTTTCTTCTGGGCTACGAAGTGAGGATTCCCTCTCCAGTGCCCCAGGTCCAGGCTCTTGAAATAAGCTCTGTTGTACTCATTCTGCTGGGAGCTGGTGTCTGTTTTCAGTAACAAACCTTTTCTTTGTTTTATAACCTTTATTCACTTTGTGAAATATAATACATATATAGAAAAGTATATACAAAACACAAATGAGCACTGTAGTGAATAATCATAAAGCAAATACTTGTGTAACCGTTACCCAAGTCAAGAAATAGAACGTTATCACCAGAAGTTTCCCTGTGTCGTCTCCCAGTCCACTCCTTTCTCTCCAGGCCCCCAGAGACAACCCTATTCTGACTTCAATGGCAATCCTTCCTTGTTTTGCTTTGTACTTTTACCACCTGATTATTCATGCCTAATCAATATGGTTTGTTTGGGGTTTTTTTTAAGTGTACATTAATGGAATTAGAGTATTTACATACTTTCAGATTGGGCTTCTTTTACTCAACATTGTATTTTTATGATTCATCCATGTTGTGGTATGCAGTTGGACTTTATTCATTATCATTGCTCTGTGGTACTCCCTTGTTTGACTATGCCATAAATTAATTAATCCTGATTGGTGGACGTTTGGGTTATTTCCAGTTTTTTATTAGTGAGTTAGTGCTATGTATGATTTGAATGTTTTCACCTCCTCCAAAATTCATGTTGAAACTTAATCTCCAATGCAACAGTATTAAGAGGTGAGGTTGTTAGATGGTGATTAGGTCATGAGGGCTCCTCCCTTGTGAATGGGATTAAGGCCCTAATAAAAGAGACTTTACACAGCCTTCGGCCCTTTTTGCCTTTCTGCTTTCTGTCATACGGGGCATGGCATTCAAGGCGCCATCTTGAAGCAGACAGCAGCCCTCACCAGACAGTGAAACTGATGGTACCTTGATCTTGGGCTTCTCAGCCTCCAGAACTGTGGGAAATAAATATCTATTGTTTATAAATTACCCAGTCTGTGGTATTTTGTTATAGCAGCACAAACAGACTAAGGCACTTTCCCCAGTCAATGTCGTTATTCTTGGTGCACATGTACTGGAGTTTCTGCAGACCAGGAGTGAAATCGTGAGGTCATTGGAGGTGTGGATCTTCAGCTTTACTAGTTAATGCTAAGGTGTTTTTCAAAGTATAAATTGTATCAATTTGTGCCTCCACCAGCAATGGATGAGAGTTCCAGATGCTCCACTTCCTTTTCAATATTTGGCATTGATCTATTTCAGTTGTGACCATTCTGGCGGGCTTTTAGTAGCCTCTTATTGTGGTTTTTAAATGCATTTCTTGAATTACTAATGAGATGAGGCACATGGTCATATATTTATTGGCCATTTGTAGTTCATTTTTTTAAATTAACAAACTTTATGTTTTATAGCAGTTTTAGATTCACAGGAAAATAGAGTGAAAAGTACGTAGATTTCCCATATGCCTGACCCCACATATGCACAGCCACTGCCACTATCAGGATTCTGCACCAGAGTGGTGCATTTGTTACAATACGTGAACCTACAGTGACTCGTCATTATCATTATTAGTCAAAGTCCATAGTTTACATTAGGGTTCACTCTTGGCTTTGTACGTTCTACAGGTTTTGATGCATAATGACACATACCCATCATTGTAGTATCCTCCAGAATAGTTTCACTGCCTAAAAATCCTGTTTGCATCCATCCCTCCTCACTAACCCCTGGCAACCTCTGACCATTTTTTTTACTGTCTCCATAGCTTCGCCTTTTCCAGAATGTCATATAGCTGGAATTAGACAGTATGCAGTCTTTTCAGATTGGCTTCTTTCACTCGGTGATGTGCATTTAAGTTTCCTCCATGTATTTTTGTGACTTGACAGCACATTTCTTTTTAGTGTTGAATAATATTCAATTGTCTGGATGTACCACAATTTGTCCATTCCCCTACTGAAGGACATTTTGGTTCCTTCCAAATTTTAGCAATTATGAATAAAGCTGCTGTAAACATCCATGTACGAGTTTTTGTGGGGACAAAATTTTTCAATTTTATTTGGGTAAATACTAAGGAGAGTGATTGCTGGATTGTATGGGAGGAGTATGTTTAGCTTTGTAAGAAACTGCCAGGCTGGCTTCCAATGTGGCTGTACCATATGCACTCCCACCAGCAATGAATGAGAACTCCTGTCGCCTGAAATCCTCACCAGTGTTTTGTGGTGTCCGTGTTGCAGGTTTTGGCAATTCTCATAGGTGTGTAGTGGTATGTCATTGTTGTTTTAATTTGCATTTCCCTGATGACATATAATGTGGAGCATCATTTCTGTATATCTTTTTTGGTGAAGTGACTATTCAGGTCTTTGGCCCATTTTTTAGTTGGGTTGTTCATTTTCTTATTGTTGAGTTT
Source organism: Daubentonia madagascariensis (assembly GCA_023783475.1). Taxonomy (NCBI): domain Eukaryota; kingdom Metazoa; phylum Chordata; class Mammalia; order Primates; family Daubentoniidae; genus Daubentonia; species Daubentonia madagascariensis. The sequence continues at coordinate 36,974,607 of JAKFHU010000485.1, read as the reverse complement.
TAAGAATTCTTTGTATATTTTGGGTAACAGTGTTTTATCAGATGTGTCTTTTGCAGATATTTTCTCCCATTCTGGGGCTTATCTCCTCATCCTCTTGACATTGTTAAAATTGGAAACTTTTGCTCTGCAAAAGACAAAGTCTGGCCTATCAGTTGTTTTTTTCATGGACCATGATGTTGTGTTATACCTAAAAAGTCATATCTTTGGTATTATATCTAAAAAGTCATTGCCGTACCCAAGGTCGTCTTGGTTTTCTCCTATGCTATCTTCTAGAAGTATTATAGTTTTGCATTTTACATTTAGGCCAATGATCCTTTTTGAGTTAGTTTTTGTGAAGGGTGTAAGGTCTGTGTTTAGATTCATTTTTTCCCCATATGTATGTCCAGTTGTTCCAGCACCATTTGTTGTAAAGACTATCTTTGCACCATTGTATTGTCTTTGTTCCTTTGTCAAAGATCAGTTGACTATATTTACATAAGTTTATTTCTAGGATGTTTATTTGATTACATTTATGTATTTGTCCATTCTGTCACCAGTACCACACTGCCTTGATTGTTGTAGTTTTATGGTAAGTCTTAAAGTCAGGTAATATCAGTCCTCCAATTTGTACTTCTCCTTCAATATCAGTTGGTTATTCTTGAGTATTTTGCCTCTCCCTATAAATTTTAGAATCAATTTGTCAATATCCACACAATAATTTGCTGGGATTTTTATTGGGATTGCATTCGATCTATAGAGCAAGTTGGGAAAAGCTGATATCTTGACAATATTGAGTCTTCCTATCCATGAACATGGAATATCTCTCCATTTAGATATTCTTTAATATCTTTCATCAGAGTTTTACAGTTTTCTTCATATAGATCTTATACATATTTTGTTAGTTTTGTACCTAAGTATTTCATTTTTTAGCATTGTACTAAATGGTAATGTGTTTCAAATTTCAGTTGTTCATTGCTTGTATATAGGAAAGTGATAGGCTTTTGCATATTAACCTTGTATGCTGCCACCTAGCTACAATTGCTAGTTCCAGTAGTTTTTGTTTGTTTGTCAATTCTTTCAGATTTTCTACATAGACGATCATATCATCTGTGAACAAAAACAGTTTTATTTCTTCCATATCAATCTGTATACCTTTCATTTCCTTTTCTTGTGTTATTGCATTAACTAGGACTTCCAGTATGATGTTGAAAAGCAGTAGTGAGAGGGACATCCTTGCCTTGTTCCTGATCTTTGTGGGAAAGCTTCAAGTTTCTCACCATTAAGTATGATGTTAGCTGTGGATTTTTTTGTAGATGTTCTTTATCAAGTTAAGGAAGTTCCCTCTATTTCTAGTTTGCCAAGAGTTTTTTTTTTAAATCATGAATGGGTATTGGATTTTGCCAAATGCTTTTCTGCATCTATTGATATAGTCATGTGATTTTTCTTCTTTAGCCTGTTGATGTGATGGATTACATTAATTCACTTCTGAATGTTGAAATACCTTTACATGCCTACTATTGTGGTGTACAATACTTTTTATACATTGTTGGATTCGATTTGCTAATATTTTGTTGAGGATTTTTGCATCTATGTTTATGAAAGATATTGGTCTATAGTTTTCTTTTAATATCTTTGTCTGGTTTGGGTACTACGGTAATGCTGGCTTATAGAATGAGTTAGGGAGTATTCCCTCTGCTTCTACCTACTGAAAGAGATTGTAGAAAATTCACATAATTTCTTTCTTGAGTGTTTGGTACAATTTACCAGTGAATCCATCCGGATCTGGTGCTTTCTGTTTTGGAAGGTTATTAATTCTTGATTCAAATTTCTTTGTTAGATATAGGCCTATTAAGATTGTCTATTTCTTCTTGTGTGAGTTTTAGAAGACTGTGTCTTTCAAGGAATTGGTCCATTTCATCTAGGCTATAAAATTGAGGGGAATAGAATTGTTCATAATATTCCTTTATTATCTTCTAATGTCCATAGGATCTACATAAATGTCTCCTCCTTCATTTCTCATATTCATAATGTGTATCTCCTCTCTTTTTTTCTTAATTAGCCTGGCTAGAGGCTTATCAATTTCAAAAAATTTATTATTTTTATTGTGGTAAAGTACATATAACATAAAATTTACCATCTTAACTCTTTTTAAGTGTACAGTTCAGTGGTATTAAATACATTCATAATGTTGTATAACCATCACCAGCATCTATCTCCATAACTCTTTTCATCTTGTAAAATTGACACCCTGAACCCATTAAAAAATAATTCCCTATTCTCCCCTGCTCCCTACCCACTGACAACCACCATTCTACTTTCTGTCTCTATTATTTTGACTACTCTAACTACCACATATCATACAGTATTTATTTTATTGTGACTGGCTTATTTCACTTAGCGTAATGTCCTCCAGGTTCATCCACGTTATAGCATACGTCAGAATTTCCTTCCTTTAAAATTATTTTTATTATTTTATTTTATTTTTTCAGAGATGAGGGTCTTGCTATGTTGCCCAGGCTGGCCTCAAACTCCTGGGCTCAAGCAGTCCTACCACCTCAGCCTTCCAAGTAGCTGGGACTAAAGGAACACACCACCACACCCAGCTCACCTTCCTTTTTAAGTCTAAGTAATATCCCTCACTATATATGCCACATTTTGCTTATCCATTCACCTGTCAATGGACATGTGGGTTGCTTCCATGTTTTAGTTATTGTGAATAATGCTGCTATGAACTTGGGTGTACAAATATCTCTTCAAGATCCTGCTTTTGATTCTTTTTGGTATATACCTAGAATTACTGCATCCTGTGGTAATTCTATTTTTAATTTTTTGAGGAACCACCATACTGTTTTCAATAACAGCTACATCAAAAGTGTTCCAATTGCTCTACATCCTCACCAACACTTGGTATTAACTGTTTTGTTTTGTTTTTTGAAGAGACAGGGTCTCTCTCTGTTGCCCAAGCTGGAGTGCAGTGGCATGATCATAGCTCACTGCAACCTTGAATTCCTGGACTCAAGGAATCCAGGACTCAAGTGATCCTCCTGCCTTAGCTTCCTAAGTGGCTAGGACTACAGGCACACACCACCACGCCCAGCTATTTTAAAAAAATTTTTGTAGAGATGGGGTCTCACTATGTTGTTGCCCAGGCTGATCTTGAACTCCTGGCCTCAAGCGATCCTCCTGCTTCAGCTTCCCAAGTAGCTGGGACTACAGGCACATGCCCTTACACACAGCTAATTTTTCTATTTTTAGTAGAGATGGGGGTCTCGCTCTTGCTGAGGCTGGTCTCAAATTCCTGAGCTCAAGCGATCCTCCCACCTCAGCCTCCCAGAATGCTAGGATTACAGGTGAGAGCCACCACAACCACCCGAATTTTAAGAGTTCTCTATATTCTGGATATTAATCCCTTATCAGATATATGATTTGCAAATATTTTCTCCCATTCTTTGGGTTGTCTTTTAACTCTGTTGATAGTGTCTTTGGAAGCACAAAATTTTAAAATTTTCATAAAGTCCAATTTGTATATTGTTTCTTTGGTTGCCTATGCCTTTGGTGTCATATCCAAGAAATCACTGCCAAATCTAATGTCATGAAGCTTCTGTCCTATGTTTTCTTCTAAGAATTTTATAGTTTTGGATCTTACATTTAGGTCTTTGATCCATTTTGAGTTAATTTTTATACATGGTGTTAGGTAAGGGTCCAACTTCATTCTTTTGCATGTGGATATCCAGTTTTCCTGGCACCATTTGTTGAGAAGACTATCCTTTCCCCATTGAATGGTCTAGTTTCCCTTCTCAAACGTCATTTGACCATAGCTGGGCATGGTGGCTCATACCTGTAATCCTAGCACTTTGGGAGGCCGAGGCAGGAGGATTGCTTGAGGCCAGGAGTTCAAGACCAGCCTGAGAAACATAGCGAGACCCTGTCTCTACAAAAAATAAAAAAATTAGCTGGGCGTGGTGGTATGCACCTGTAGTCCCAGCTACTTGGGAGACTGAGGCAGGAGAATCGTCTGAGCCAAGGCACTGGAGGTTGCAGTGATGATGCCACTACACTCTAGCCTGGGCAAAAGAGTGAGACCCTGTCTCAAAAAAAAGAAAAGAAAGAAAGAAAGAAAGAAAAAGAAAAACAGAGAGAATTCATCACTAGTGCCCTACAAGAAATGCTAAGGAGAGTCTCTCAGGCTGAAATGAAAGGACAGTAGACAGTAATTTGATTCCACATGAAGAAATAAAGAACACTGGTAAAGGTATTATAACTCTATCAGTAAATATAAATATAAAAATCAGTATTAATGTATTTTCTGTTTGTAACTCTTCTTTTTCCCTATACTGTTTAAAGACAACTACATAAACAAAAATTATAAATCTATGTTGATAGGCACAAAATGTATAAAGATGGAATTCACGACAATAGCAACATGAAGGTGGGGCCAGAGCTATATAGTAGCAAAGTTTTATTATATTGAAACAAAGTTAGTGTTAAGCAATACCAAATTGTTATAAATTAAGACGTTAATTGCAATCCTCAGGACAACCACTAAGAAAATAACTCAAAAATATATAGTAAAAGAAAAGATGAGGAAATTAAAATGGTACACTATAAAATATCTATTTAACACAAAAGAAGGAAGTAATGGAAGAAATAAGGAACAAAAATGGCATAAAACACACAGAAAACAAACAGTAAAATGGCAGAAGTAAGTCCTCCCTTATCAGTAATTACTTTGGATTAAATTCTCCAATCAAAAGGCAGATATTAACAGATCGATTTTTTAAAATGACCTAACTATATGCTATCTATAAGTGACTTGCTTTACATTGCAAGATCTAAATAGGTTAAAAATGAAAGGATGGAAAAAGGTATTCTATGCAAACAGTAACAGGGAGCTGGAGTGGCTATATTAATATCAGAAAATAGGGACTTCCAGTTCCAATGGTGGTGGAAAGGCAAGCTGGCTTCATCCCCCTCCCTCCTGTCCCTGAGGAAACCGAAAACATATATATGCAGTGCTGAGATTTTTCATCAGCCACAACCCAGAGCTCAAGTATGAGCATGAGACAGTTCCCAGGGCCACAAAGAAGTGGAAAAATTCTGAGAAGATGGTAGGAGAATTGGACCTCCACATCTGCAATGCCCTCCCGCCCCCATTCTGCCTGGCACCAAGCACAGAGAAAATCTCCCCTAACCTCATTTTTTCTATACTGGCAAAGTGAAATTGAGGTGGTCAACCAGCTTCCCCACCTTCTTGGGTTTCCTGGCAGGTGACGTGTCCTTGCCTTAACCCACGAGAAGCATCGTGACTGCCTGAAGGGGGAAATATCCCTGAGGACAGAGACAAAGGGGAGAGGTGTGACTATGATCCCCAGCCCTGGAAACTCTGCTCTATAACTCAGCCAAAGAGGACACCAAGTCAGAGTGGCTGTTCAGCAGCACCATGCTGTAGGATGTACGTCCCGCTGGTCTCCGGGGCATGATCCCCTAGCCAGCCTTCCCATACTGCCAGAATAGTACTTCGAGACCTCCTCATTTGGGACAGGCAACACTTCAACCATTTATTAGAGCCAAGGCAAACCTGAGCTGAAGGCACCACCTAGAGCTGAAAAGGAGGCAGTGACCTAGCAGTAAAGAGTCACTAAGCAAATATATTCAATAAAAACCAAAACAGAGATGGACAGAAAACTGGAATAAATAACTAATCCTTCAATGCAAAGACAAAGACATACACCCACAAGAAACAACAACAAACAGGGAGCCATAACCTCCCCAAAAGGACAAAGCAAAAATCCAGGGATTGACCCTAATGAGATGGCAGTTTGTGAGCTTTCTGACCAAAAACTTAAAATAGCAATTTTAAGGGAACTCAGTGATCTCCAAGACAAAGAAAATCAATTCAGAAATTTATCAAAGAAATTTAATGATGAGATTGAAATAATAATTTTAAAAACCCCAGAAATCTTGGAACTGAGAAATACATTTGCTGAACTGAAAAACTCTTTATTGGCTCTCAACAGCAGAATGAACCAAGAAGAGGAGAGAATCGGTGAGTTCAAAGACTGGCTATTTGAAAATAGAAAGTCAGAGGAGAAAAAATAAAAAATAAAAAAGAATGAAAAGGAATGAAGACTGCCTACAAGATATAAAAATTACCTTAACAGACCGAATCTAAGAATCATTGGTGTTCAAGAGGGAGCTGAGCAACAGCAAGGGGTAGAAAGTTTATTCAAAGAAATAATAAGAGAAAAATTTCCAGAACTTGAGAAAGATAGAAATATCCAGGTACAGTAAGGTCTTAGAACACCAAACAGGTTTAACCCAAATGAGACTACCCCAAGGCATACAATAATCAGAAAACAATAGACTTTTAGACAAAAATTGTTACAAGAAACAAAGAATGACAGTATATAATTATAAAAGGGTCAATCCATCAAGAAAATATAACAATTATAAAGATATATGCACCCAGCAACAGAGCCCCTAAATATATGAAGCAAAAACTGACATCTATTAGAGGGATAAATAGACAATTCAACAACAATAGTTGTGGACTTTAATATTCCACTTTAAATAATGGATAGAACAACTATACAGAAGATCACCAAGAATATAGAAGATTTGAACAGCACTATAACTAAACCTAGCAGACATTTACAGAGCACTCCACCCAACAATGTTCTTCCCAAGTGCACATAGAACATTCTCCAGTGTAACTCAGGCCACAAAAAAACTCTCAATAAATTTTAATAGGTTAAATCATACAAATTATGATTTCATGCAAAGTATATTTTTTGACCACAGTGAAATGAAATTAGAAATCAATAAAAGAAAGAAATCTGGGGAATTCACAAATATGTGGAAATTTTAAATAACACACCCTTAAATATCCAATGGGTCAAAGAAGAAATCACATGGTAGGTTAGAAAATATTTTGAGATGAATGAAGACTAAAATACAACATATAAAATCTTATGGGATGTAGTGAAAGCAGAGCTCAGAGGGAAATTTATAGTTGCAACTGCCCACATTAAAAAATAACAAAGATTGCAAATTAACAACCTATCTTCCCACCTTAAGAAATTAGAAAAAGAAAAGTAAACTAAATTCAAAGCAAGAAGAAAGATTAGACTGCAGATATATGACATAGAGGACAGAAAAGCAATAGAGAAAATGAACAAACCCAAAAGTGGGTGCTTTGAAAACATCAACAAAATTGACAAATCTTTATCTGGGTGCAACAAGAAAAAAAGAGAGAAGACTTAAATTACTAAAATCAGGAATGAAAGTGAGGACATTACTACTGACCTTATAGAAATTTTTTTAAAAGGATTATAAGAGGATACTGTGAACAATTGTATACCAACAAATTAGACAACCTAGATGAAATGAACAAATTCCTAGACACACAATCTACCAAAACTGATTGAAACATAAATAGATCAATAACAAGTAAAGAGACTGAATCAGTAATCAAAAACTCCAAACAAAGAAAAACACAGGACCAGATGGCTTCGCTAGTGAATTCTAGCAAGAGTTTAAACAATGAACACAATTTTTTCTCAAACTCTTCCTTTAAAAAAAGGATGAAACACTTCCTGACTCATTCTATGAGGCCAGTATTATTCTGATATCAAAGCCAAACAAAGATATCACAAGACAAGAAAACAATAAACCAATATCCCTTATGAATATAGATGCAAAAATCCTTAACAAAATACTAGCAAACCAAATCCAGCAGCATATTTAAAGGTTTACATATTAATACCATGGCCAAGTGGGATCTATCTCAGAATTGCAAGGATGGTTCAATGGTTGAAAATTAATCAGTGTGCTACATCATGTTAAAAGATTGAAAAAAATCACATAAGCATGTCAATTGAAAGACATGCTTTCTTTAAATAGAAAAAGCATTTAACAAAATCCAGGACCCTTTCATGATTAGAAAACACTCAAAAACTAGGAACAGAAGGGAACTTCCCCAGCCTTATAAAGAGCATTATGTTAGTCTGCTCAGGCTGCCATAACAAAATACCGCACACTAGGTGGCTTAAACGACAGACATTTATTTTCTCACAGTTCTATAGGCTAGACATCCAAAATCAAGGTGTCAGAGTTTGTTTCTGGTGAGGCCTTTCTTCCTGGCTTGTAGAAGACCACCTTCTCACTGTGTCCTCACATGGCCTTTCCTTTGTGCTTGTGTGGAGAGAGAGCTCTCTGATGTCTCTTCCTCGTCTTATAAGGACATCAGTTCTATTAGATTAAGACCCCCTCCTTGTGATGTCATTTAACCTTTACTGCCTCCTAATAGGCCCTATCTGCAAGTACAATCACATTATGGGTTAGGGCTTCAACATATGAATTTTGGGGGAACACAGTTCAGTCCGTAATAGGCATCTGTTAAAAACCCACAGCTAACATAGTGAATAATGAAAGACTGAAAGCCTTCCCCTACAATCAGGAAGAAGACAAGGATGTCAGCTGTTGCCACATCTATTCAACATTGTATTGGCAGTTCTTCCAGGGAAATTAGGCAAGAAAAAGGAATAAAGGACAACCAGATTGGAAAGGAAGAAGTAAAACTATATCTGTTTGCACATCACATGCTCTTATATAGAGAAATCCCTAAAGAATCTACAAATAAAACAAAGACTCTTAGGGCTAATACAAAAATTCAGTAAAGTTTTAGGATACTATATCAGTGTACAAAAATAAGTTGTATTTCTATATGTTAGCCACGAACAATATGAAAATGAAATTAAGAAAATAATTCCATTTACTGCTTCATATTCTGGGGAGGTGTTAAAATTTTTTTAAAAAGAAAGAAAATAATTCCATTTATAATAGCACTGAAAAAAATAATTAGGAATGAATTTTACTAAGGAAAGATCGATACACTGAAAACTATAAAATATTGTTGAAAAATATTAATGAAGACCTAAATAAATGAAAGACATCTCATATTCATAAATTGGAAGGCAATATTTTTAAGATGACAATGTTCCTCAAATTGGTCTACATATTCAGTATAATCCCTATCAGAATCCCAGCTGACTTCTCTGTAGATATTGACAAGCTGATCCTAAAATTTATATGGAATTGCAAGACACATGAATAGCTAACACAGTCTTGAAAAAAAAGAATAAAGTTGGAGGAATCACACTTGTCAACTTCAAAACTTACCACAAAGCTTCAGTAATCAAAACACTATGGTGCTGGCTTAAAGATAAACATATATATCAATGGAATAGAATTGAGAACCCAGAAATAAACTCATATATCTATGGTCAGTTGGTTTTCAACAAGGGTGCCGAGACCATCTGATGGCAGAAAGAATGGTCTTCTCAACAAATAGTGCTGGAATGATTTGATATCCACAGGCAAAATAATTAATTTGGACCCCCTACCTCATACCATATTAAAAAATTAACTCAAAACAGATCAAAGTCCTAAATGTAAGAGCTAAAACTATCAAACTCTTAGAAGGAAACAAAGGTACAAATCTTTGTGACTTTGGATGAGACAATGGTTTCCTAAATATGACACCAGAGGTACAAGAAATGAAAGAAAAATGGATAAATTGAATTTTATCAGAATTTTAAACTTTTGTGCATCAAAAGACACTACAGGCAAGATGATCCACAGAATGGAATAAAATATTTGTAAATCATATGTCAGATAAGGGGCCTAGTATCCATAATATATAAAAAACTCTTAGAATTCAATGATAAATAGACAAACAACCAAATTTTTAAAAACAAGCAAAGGACTTGAATAGACATTTTCCCAAAGAAGATATATGAGTGGTCAATAAGCACGTGAAGAGATGCTCAAATCATTACTCATCAGGGAAACAAAAACAAAAACCACAAGGAGACACCACTTCACACCCTCCAGGGTGGGCGTAAAATGGAAAATAACATCTGTTGGCGAGGATGTGAAGAAATTGGAACCTTGGTATATTACTGGTGGGAACGTAAAACGGTGCAGCCACTACAGAAAATAATCTGTGGTTCCCCAAAGAGTTAAAGATAGAATTACATACGACCCAGCAATTCCACTCCTAGGTATATATTCAAGGAAATTGAAAACATATGTTCAAACAAAACTTGAACATGAATGTTCATAGCAGCACTATTCACAATAGCCAGAAAGTGGAAACAACTCAAATGCCCATCAGCTAATGGACGAATGAGCGGAAATGCTACATATCTACAAACTGGACGATTGTGCAGCCACAGAAAGGAATGAACTGATATGCTTGACAACACGGATGAATCTTAACAATACTATGCTAAAGAAGCCAGACACAAAGGCCACATATTGTATGATTTCATTTATACAAAACGTCCAGAACGGGCAAATGGATAGAGGTAGAAAGTAGGTTGTGGAGGAGAATTAAGCCCTTCAGTGGGAACTCAAATCTCTAGAAAGCAAGGCATCTTTTCTGTCAGATTCATTTATGTATTTGAAAAGTGAAAAAGTGTGCCTGCGCATACCAACACCTAGGTCCAGGAGGGTAGTTACCTCTCACGGGAAGGCGGGAGGTGGTGATGAGAAAAATGCCAAGGACAATTTAACTGTTTTGGCAATGTTTTATTTCTCAAGCTGGTGAACAGAGCACAAAGTTATGGTGTGTTATTTTTTATATCTTTTTGTCTGTTTTAAATACCGCAAAATTCTTTTTAAAAAAACACAAGGACACAAGTCTCTACATATCAGAATCTCTGGAAGGGAAAACAAAAGAATCGAAATCAGATATTTGGGGTTGGAAAACCCTCAGGGTCTAGATCTGGGCCCCCTGATACTGTTTCTCCTATTCCTCAAAGATGCCGCCTTGGTTCCCCGAAACAGCCCAAGGCGCTTCTGTGGTGGTGCGAGCAGGAATAGAGGCTGGGACACCCCTGGTTCATTTGTTGTCTGGTGCCTCTAAGCTGGCACTACCTGCTTTTGAGCATATATCACCCCTGACTTCATTACCAGCATATCATCAGTTTGTAGGACAGTGTGGCTGACTACTAAGTAAGTGCCTTTAGGCTGCAGCGAGATGACTCTTTTTCCTGGCCTCAGTTCCCTTGGGCTGAGCCATGCTTAATATTCTCAGCTCTGTTCACTATTTCCTTTCAGATTTTTCTATTCTGAGCAGAAATCCTCCCTCTCTCTGGTGCCTCACACTGGGATGAGCTGGAGAGCCAGCTACCTCCCTGCCCCAGCAATTCCCTTCCTAGCCTAGCCCCTTGCCAAGGCACTGCCAAGTAACAACAACAATAGTAATAGCTAACATTTGTTCTACTTTACCCGAATCAAGGCGTTTAATCCCATAACAACTCTACAAGGTAGATGCTATTATTACAGTTCTCATTTAATCTTAAAAATATGCAGGTAAGGGAGCTGTCACTATTATCCTCTGTAACTCTTTGCAGATGAGGAAACTGAGATTCAATACCTTGGCCAAGGTCATGCAAGCCGGAAGTGGCTCAGCTAAGACTGGAACCCAGTTTTTCCTCTCTCTGGATGCTGTGTTTCTTGTGGATGGTCAGAACTGTCTGGTCAACCCATAGAATAGCAAAAAACAATAAATCATTGTTGATTTAAGCCACTGGGTTTTCAGGTGGTTCGTTACATGGCAGTATGTGCCTGAAACAGATGCTAACAATTACATTGTATTAATAGATGAATATTTTCAACATGAAAATATGCTTACAATATATTGTTACGTGAAAAGGAGGAGGCTGTAAAACAATATGTGCGACACGATTTCATTGTTGTAAAAAACAACAGCACATGATCTGAATCTATTCATTTCCGGTTTGGGATGGTGAGTGTCTGGGTATCAAAGGATGCTGGCATTCACAGCAGGATGCTGATTAGTTCAGATCCCATTCCCTGGAAGCTGATGACTGGAACCCACAGCAGGACAACGCAGCGTCCAGCCTCTCCCACTGTAAAGAGAGGTGAAAACCGCTACAGAGTGCGGCACCTTCTGGGGCATCGACAGGCTCCAGAACCAGCTCTTTCTACTCCCACCATCACCAAAACTGATGCTCCCTTTTCTACAAGCAGATGAGAACAGTTCCAGCGGTCAGTCCCAGGCAGGGCCAGGTATATAATTTGGGGGGTCCAGTGTAAAATGAAGATGAGTTGCCCTTAGTTCAAAAATTATAAAGAATTTCAAGACAGAAGAACATTAGGCCAAGCGTGGGTGCTGTTAGGTATGAGGCCTTGTACAACCGCATGGGTTGCATGACCATGAGGCTGCTCCATTTCCAGGAGAGGGGGGCTCTGGCTTCCCCCACTTTCCAGAAGTAGAGATAGAGTGTCTGTGAGGGGAGGGGCTGGCATGCCATGGCCGACCTGTGTCGTGGCCCAAGGCAGGCAGGAATGGGAAAGAGAATGGACTGAGGCAGAGCCAGACAGAGCCAGGGGCAGTGGAGCCAAACACATCCCTGTTTGGCCAAGCAAGGGTGCATGAGTTTCCCGTGGGCCCAGTGAACACCGGAGAGGTGGCTGGGGAGGAATTTCAGTGGTGGGCCTCCAGGGCTACAGCTGAGAGGGTGCTGGAAAAATCTAGCCAGAGTAGCCCTCTCCCCCGACAACTCGTACCCCACTTGGAAGCCTGCCCCTAGAAGGCACTGATCACCAGGCAGTGCTGGCCAAGAGAACAAGACCTGTGGCCACTGCCCTCCGGCTGTCATCCCCCAACCCAGCCCACACCAGCCTTGAATCCTGGAATGGAAGGATGCTGATGGGGCAGAGAAGCTCCCGCCCCCCCCCCCATTCCTAGCCTTGCTTGGCACTGATAGCACAGGGCCGGGGTGGGGGTCATCCTATAATTGCACGTGATATTTAACTTTTAAATTGGACTAAACTAACCTGGATTTTTAATCACTGAAAGTGACCAGAAAGCTGGGAATCTGCTAGGAACATCATTCAGGGACAGAAGAGATTTTACCAAGTGTGGTTGAAGGCTGTGATTAGAGACAAGGCAAAAATGTTTCTTGTTTGAGTCTTGTCAAATTCAGGTCTTTCCATAAACCAGGTCCATAAGAGTAGAAATACATCTGGAAAGGTACAGGGCAGGGTGTCAGACAACAGGTGGGTCTAAGACAAGATTTTGTACTAAGACAAGAAGTGGCTTTCCATGAAAGGAAACATGATGGCCTCCATGCAGCCGGCCGGCCCCCGCCACAGACGGGCAGCCCTCCCCACTGGGGCCCCGCCTCATGTACCCTGTCCCCTGCAGCATGGGGACCAATCACAAAAGTCTGTTACCTCAAAACACCACCGCAGAGCCAGGAGAGCTTCTGCCCTCCAGAGGGACCAGGTGGGGCTGATTCGCTGGGGAATGGGGCCAGTGGGCAGTGAGCATGAGGACAGAATGGAGGGGCAGTAGGGTAACGAATGAGTCCCTGTGCCGTCTTGGGCCATCTGGGACAGTTGGTCACCCTGGGGGCAGGATTGGGGCTGAGCAGGGGAGATGGCTGGGCTGTGGAGCTGGGCACTGCATGGGGCGCTGACTTTCCTTTGTCTCCAAGCCTTTCACATCTGGAGGGGAATGAGCTGCTGTCTGCTGGGAGGGGCTCCTTTCCCCTAAACTAGGAGGTGTGCGAGTACATGTGTGTGTGTGTGCACATGTGTGGTGTGTGTGCACGCGTGTGTGTGTGCGTGTGTGGTGTGGGTGCGCATGTGTGTGGTGTGTGTGTGTGTGTGTGTGTGTGGTGCGTGTGCGCATGCTCTCTCCTTTTCTCTCGCTCCTCTCTCCCCCTCCCTCTCCCTCACTCCAGTGGGAATGACTCAGCAAGAAAGCCAGGCCTGCTCCTCACTCCATCTCCTCCAGTGCTGCGCCCCCTGGCCCCTGCTGCTCCTCCTTGTGGCACCCACACTGGCTGGTCCCAGCCACAAGGGCAGGGGACTTCCTGGGCTGAGGCCCCTGTGATGTCTCCTTGGTGGCCTTGAGGAGGGGGCCCCCACAGGCCCCTCACTCGCCTTCACCCACTCTAGCTTCTCCCCTCACAGCTGACTCTGATGGAGGCTCCCGTGTGCCAGGCAGGGCTGCAGGTAGCCAGCGTGCACTGCCACATCCATCCTTACCCTGGAGGTCAGTGCTCTCTCCCTGTTGTCATCTACAGATGCAGATCCTGAGGGATGAGAGGCCAAGTCACTGGGCCGGCCACTCATTCATATGCAGATCAGACAGATGTGCACACCCTTGGGCAGGGACACTTGCTAAAGAACCCTAGGTAGCAGCAATTAAGGGAAACAAACATCTGGAAATAGTCCATGCTCTGCCAGTAAGACACCGACATAAACTACTGTGCAGCTACATGATGGGACACCATGAAGTCGTTAGGAAGGATGAGGAAGCCAGCAAGGTGGCTCATGCCTGTAGTCCCAGTTACTCGGGAGGCTGAAGCAGGAGAATTACTTGAGCCCAGGAGTTCAAGGTTGCAGTGAGCTATGATCACACCACTGCACTCCAGCCTGGGCACCATAGCGAGACCCCATCTCAAAAAAACAAAGAAGGAGGAGCTGTATGTGTGCATGAATATTAAGCAATGCCAGGTACATCAATGGCAAAGAAAGCAGAGTTCAGAGCAGTGTGCCAGTATTCCAGGGGCTACTGTGTGTGCATGTATGTGTGTGTATACACACACTTATGGCCCCATAGAGGCTGTCATCCACAGACCAACTCTGGAAGGGGATACAATAAATTGGTGGTGATGGTTGCCCTTGGGGAGGAGAACAAGAGACTAGAAGCAGGTGGGCAGGGCTGGGGGGAGAAGTCACTGCACTTAGGGCACCATGTATGGTTCAAATCTCAGATAATGCCTTCTGAGAAACCATTGTTTAAAATCCATAATGCAATATGTAAAAGAAAATTCCATGTCTGTCTGACTTTAGCTCTCACACTCTTAACCATAAGAGTGGGCTGCCTAGAAGAGTTTGAACTAAGGTGTGCATGTGAGTGTTTATGTGTGTGCATGAGTGTGCCTCTGTGCATGTATGAGTATGTGAGTACAGCGTGTGTGTGTGTTTATGAGTGGGTGTGTGTTTGCATGTAGGAGCAAGTGTATATATGTAAACTTTCCGAACATCCTGCTCCTGGTTCCCATGTCCTGTTTCCAGGAGGTGGCTTGGGACAACCTTAACTCCTAACTGTCCTCCCACCCTCCCTCCCCCTCTCCCCTTAGACTGCTGGGAGGAGCTGGAGGGGAGGGGAGCGTGGGGGAATCTGAGGCGGCTGCCCAGACAGGCCCCCTAGCGCAGGACTCTCTGCTGAGCCAGGCTAGTTGGGGAAGGGCGCCCTTCCCTTTTCACACCTCCAGGAATTCCCAGCACCACCCTGATGTGGCAGCCAGCCGGGACTAAGGACAGGGAGAGAGGAAGATGTGACCGGAGCAGACCAGGCCAGGAACCAAGGGCAGGGATGAGGGAACTGAAGGCACGTGGATGTGGCCCCCTTTGCTGAGTGGAGGGATGATTTTTCTAGGCGAGGAGAGACTGGAGAGGGGGCAGAGCCAGTGTTCCTGGAGATCGGGTTTCGGGGTGATGGGGAAGCTGCCTGGGGAGTGGGGGAGCAGACAAGGCAAGCGGAGCAGGCAGTGGTGCCACAGCTCTCGGTCTCAAGTGACCACCCACACCACAGGCCAGGGTAGTGGCTTGCTGCTAACATTAACAGCAGGGTCACGTTGTCTCTCCATGCTCCAAACTTACCCCCTGAAAAGGCGACAGTCAGTGCTGTGCACACTCTCTTTCCCCCACACATCTCCTCTGTAATCGGGTAGCCCGCTTGAAATTCCACCATCAGAACCCTACCTGGGATGGATAACCTCATGAAGGTGTCGTGGGCTACAGAGTCAGAGAGCTGGTTCCAGTCCCAGGGCTGCCACCTGCAAGCTGGGTGACCAGGACCAACTACCTAGCAGCTCTCAGGCTCAGTGGCCTGATGTGTCAAATGGGGACAAGTGTATCTAAGGCGCAGGGCTGGCACGAGGGTGCGTGGAAAAACACCTGTGAGGCTCAATCAGTGTTAATGCCCCTTCCCTCATCCACACCCCAGGGTGCTGGAGGGCTCCACACCCCCCTCCCACAGGAAGAGGTAATGAGCATTTTAAAAGTGTGGGAGCAGAGAACAAGGTGGGACTGAGGGGCCTCAGCTCCTGAGAGGTGCTTCCTACGCAAGGAAGAGAAGGCAGCGGCAGGTCAGGAAAATACATTTAGCAGCACCATAGAAAGCTCTTTGCCCAACTCACCAAGGCAACCACCGCCTGTCCCTGCTGTGTGGCTGCCACTGTCACAAGGCCTCCCCCTCATTTCTCCCCTAGCTTTCGCCTTGGCCAGATTTCACTCTAGAAAGGGAGGGGGCAGTGACGGGTGCATGGGGCGGATTGTCTCAGGGCTGTGGGAGGCGATGCTCTAGATAGTCTGGAAGAGACAGGACCGTGGGCAGGGTTGAGTATTTGCAGTGATGGTAATCACAACAGAACACAAATGCCATTTGCATGCAGAGAGGAAATTACTCTATAGTAATGTGGGGTATATTTGTATTTGTATAATTCTTGTTCTGTGGTGTTACGGTTATTGGCCTATTTTCCTGGTTAATTTATGCTGAGGAGCTTGCTGGCTAGAGATGTTCCCTGTAGGCAGGAGACGGTACCTCATAGGCAAGACGTGGTAGAGAATTCTCATGGCTCCTCAATAACCATTCTCTTCTTCCCTAGGAGTTGGACCCACAATTTTTAGCTAGGCGCAGGGCCACCAGGAATAAAAACTCATCTCCCAACCATCTCTGCATCTAGATATGGTCACGTGACTAAGTTCTAACCAATGGGAGGAAAATGGGAGTATCATGTGTAATTTCCAGGAGAAGTTATGCCCTTGTTCATGCCTTTTTCCCTACTTCCTGCTGGTGGAATGCTGGCTCAGTGGCTGGAGCTCGAGCAGTTACTTTGGACCACAAGGTGGAAGCTGCACGCGAAGGATGGTGGGGAAATGATGTAGAAGGATCCTGGGTTCTGATATCATGAAGGCCTTTTCCAGACCTGAACTGACGCCTCCACCATGAGGATGAAGACCACATCTGAGGGATGATGGAACAGGGAACTGGAAAGAGCCTTGGTCCCTCCTGACTCTGTAGAGTGGCTCTGGAATGCCTGCTTCCAGACATCATTTTCATTGGACGAAACTACTATTTTGGGTTTCTTGTACCTTCATAGTCAAAACAAATCCTAAATGAAACCCACAGTGAGTTTGTTCTAGGTTTCTCTTTTCCAGGCTTCCCCAGTATGAGGGGAAGGGAAGAACCCAGCTAAGCCTCTCTTGCTCTGGACCTTGGAGAGTATCTACAAAGGTGGGGGCCAGTGATAGTGTCCAGGCATGTGGCGGCCTAGGAACTAGAAAGGCAAGGCCTTTTTCTCAGGCTCCCCACGAAAAGGGATGAAGTCTGACTCAGAAACAAGATGGCAACTATACTAGCTTTATTGTCCTCATAGGACTGTAGGCAACTTGAGGGTGGAGACTAGCACAGAGCCGAGCAGATGCTCAATAAATATTGTTGACTGGCCAACTCCAACTGACGTGCTATACTGAGGAGCTAGGATCAGAGACCAAAGGGGCCAAAGCAGCCCCCGGGGAGGAAATAGTGGTAGATACCCTGGAGAGAGATCGTCTATGAGAAGATGACTCTAGGGGGTGGTGTGACAAAGCTGGAGCCACGTGGTCTGCAGCACACCCTTCTCCCAATGGTGCAGCATATCCTCCCTGGGTCAGTGGGGAAAGTTCTGCATTTCATCAATGGAGGACACTAGTGGACAAGGGTGTTTTATAGCTAGCGATACATGGCTGTGTTCAGGCTAGCATTTGTTCCTCACAGCCCCTAGGGCAGGGATTATTACTGCACTCTTTTCAGAAGAGAAAGCTAGGACCCATAACTTTGGGATCACTTGCATAAGACCACTAGGAAATGCAGGAGATGGGATATGAACCCCAGGGCTTCTGATCACAAATATCACCTTCACTGGGACAAAGAATGCAGTTGGGACTTTCTGGCTCTAATGGCATTCTCCTTTAAACTCCCCAGCCCCACATTAAGACCCTGGGGCAAAGAGGGTTGGGACAAGGGAGGGAGGGGGTGTCAGGCAACCTCTCAGCAACTGGCTGGTAGACAGATGCACCCATCACTGCAAATAGCCCAAACACTGCATTTGCATAAACAGAAAAATGTGCCCTTAATTGAAGATGCTTTACTGACCTCTACTGGAAAATTGTCATAATAATCATTCAAATGTGTGGTGATGCTCCCTGGAATTGTAAAGTGCAGAACCTGAACAACTGTACAAGGCAGCCCTAGATGCAACATCTCTTGCCTCAAAGAATGAAAAAAGGCAGGACTCTTGCCACCATGGTGGCTCAAGTTCTGCCCTCTTCTTTCCTGCCTGAGAGAACCTGGCTCACACAGAGGGTCTATAGTGGTCTGTCTCCTACAGTTTTGCCATCCAGGGCCCTGTAGAATCCATTCATCCTTCCATGCACCATATGCACAGGCCCTAAGCATCTGGGCTAGGTCCTTATTTGGGTTTTTCACCATTTACTAGCTGTGAGCCACTGGACATCTTCCAAAGCCACTGGCTCCCCTTCTGTCAGATGGGAATATCTCACCTGGCAGTTTGAAACTTACATGAGACAATGCACATAAAGTCCATGGCATGTGGTAGATACTTACCCCTTGCCCCCTGAGTGGTCAACTGGCAACTTGCTGTGGTGGAGGACACAGCGACCAACAATCTTGACCTGTTCCTGGCACCGTTAGATCTGAGTTACACACACACACACACACACACACACTGAGGCAATTCACTCAGGGAAGACAGGCTCTGGCATATTTTCCTTCAGAAATAACCAAGAAGCTATGGGCATGAATGCATGAAAGTCAAGTGCCTAGCACAGGGCAGAGCAGGTCAATAGGCACCAGCCTTTCACCTTTTTTCCACCTTTGAGCCCTGGCTGGAAACTGATGCAGGCTAGGAGGGTGCAGGGACCCCTTTATCCTGACAGGGGCTGAACAGTTGGGGTCACGGGGATTGGACCTTGCGGTTTCATTTACCTGCAGGAATAGGCTTGCAGTCTGTTGCTTGGCCAGGCCTCCGGAGCCTTCCATTAGGGCTGAAAGCAGCGCCACCCAACCCTTTGAGTTTCAGTTTCCTTATCTATAAAATGAGACAAGTCATACTAATATTCACTTTGTACCATCATTGTGAGGATTAAAATGCACGAAGTACCTAAAGGGTCTACCACAATACCTGAAACAAGGTAAACACAAAATAAATTATAGCTGTGATCACAATTATGGGCTTCAGGGGGCGTCTGGGGCTAGCTGAAGAATGCTATTCTCTGCCATCTAACCACCCCGGTCATGGAGGGTTGGGAATGCAGGTCCCAGAGCTGGTGAGGAGCCAGGATAAAAGCCCCTCACTCTAACCTACTCCTCGTGTGGGAGGGGAGCTGGTATGAACTTTCTGGAGGGTGGTTTGGCAGTAGGGATCCTTTTGACCCAGGCACTCCACTTCTTGGAATTCAGCCAAGGGAATAATCATAGGGCTCCATAGAGTTGTTTGTGCTAGGACATTCATTGCAATGTTGCTAATAATAGCGAGAAATTAGAAATAATCTAAAGTTAGAGATGCATGCAACACACAAGGGCTGAAAGCCAGGTGGTCAAGTGTTAAGATCGGTATTCAGCCAAAGCCCAGACAATGCCTAATATCACCTTCATGGAGCAAATGCCTTTGATAAAGAAATACACCTAAAATCTTATTAGAGATTATTTGTGATGACAATTTCCTTATTGGTGCATTTCACTGTTAATGTTTAACAATTTAACATTATAGTGCAAGAACAATATTTTCTTAGTTGTAGTAGTAGCTAGATTGCTCTTGTATTATGCATTATGCACATTTGTGTTAATAAATTGATGCTTACTTTTGACTGATAATGGTGGAGGAGTGTGCTACCTTACTTTTTCTAATAATTTCTTCTTTTTTTCATGTTCTTTATACTCCACACTGGGTTAAATATAATTTGCCATGGATATTGTTATATGTGATTTTAGGGGTTTTCCTCCTTATGAAGTTATAAGGTTGGTTAATTTGACATCTGTTTTTTATTTTACCTTTACAAGATGTGGAGAATTACAAATAGGGCTTTTAAAAAAAGATTTACAGCCTAAATTGAACAAAATAACTAAAAACTGAATACAGTTTTAAAAGATTATTTTGTTTAGTGTCATGAATGTTAGTATTCCCAACAATCATACAAAGATTAGAACCTTGATATAATCTAATCTCTATTATTCTGCTTCATATTGTTATTTTAATGTTTTATTGTTGTTGCCTCAAAAAGCATCTTTTAAAAGTATCTAGCTGACATGCTTTTTCCATATTTATATTAGCTGTCAATATGTTTCCTTCTACATTTAAACACTTGAAATCTCTTAATTCTTTCTGTACATAAAAGGGACAGTATTTATAATCATTGTGAGTGATTATAGCAATTTACTCTTGCAATAATAAATATACATTTATTCTTTAACTGAGAATTTCAACACATAAAGCATGAAAGAAGATATTCATTACAAGTTACATCTAGAAAGTTGTCTAGAAAGTGATTATTACCGTAAATCTGAATAATATGCCATGTGTCTATAACAGAGATTATCATGCTTATTGTATGCGAAGTCCATGTAACACTGTCACAGGATCACGGGGCATGCACAAGTCCAGGGAACCCAGAAATGATGCTGAAGTCTGAACATGTCTATTCAGCCCTTCAGAGGCCAAAGCTGAAGGTGAAGCTAAAGAGCATAGTTTGACCTGATACTAAGATCAAAGCCAAATTTTGGTGCACCTCTACTAAATTGTGTCACTTCTGTAAAAGGGACATATTAGCTGTCCATTAAAAATTATGATGGAGAGATGTATTTATCAATGTGGAAGGATTGTCTTCCTAACGCTGAATTTTAAAAGCTGGCTATAAAAAAGAATGAAGATGTGAGCCCAAATTTGTAATCAAGGGGAAAAAAATCTGAATAAAGATCGAAAGACATGTACAAAATGTTAACAATAATTATCTTTGGGTTTAAGATGAAAAGATTTGTGGTTTGCTTTCAATTAAAAATTTTTTTGTATTTTCTTACAAAACATATTGCCATAAGGTTTTATAAAATAAAAAATATTTAAAATACATCTTTTCTGTCTCCCCTTCTCTTTCATCTGGGGCCAGATTTTGAATCTATCGAGCTGGCCAGATGATCTGGGATACTGATCAAAGCCGCCTCCAGCGTTCGCTGTCCATGTTCATTCAAGGGTCAAGGCCTTGGCGGGCTGGAGCTGCCTTTCCTGGGCCTGTTCTGTGAGGAGACGTGCCAACAGGAAGGCAAAGATCAGTGGGTGGGTGGGCAGAACAGGGCAGAGGGCAGTAGCCCCATTTGACCAACAATGAACCAGAATCTCAGAGGCTAGAAGTACCAGAAAAATCCTGCTTCAGTCCCGAGGCCCAGCGGACGTGATAATTTATATGTGTCTAAACTTTTCCACGTAGAAGAAAGAGCTACAACCTTATCTCCTAAATTCATTTCTCTCTTCCTCTTTCTCAATACAACTTACAAATCTTGGGTGGTTACATAGTGACCCATAGCTAGGTGCGACCATGTGACCAAGTTCTGGCCAATGAGAGAGGTAAACGCAGGTATTATACACAACTTCCAGGAAGCGTCCTTAAAGAGAGGAGCCTGCCCTTTCTCCTTTTCTCCTTTTTGCTGACTGGAATATGGACATGATGGCTGGGACAGAAGCAACCATTCTGGACCATGAGGCAACATGCTCAGGATGATGGAGCAACAAGATAGAAGGAGTCTGGGTCTCACGTGATTGTGGAGACTCTGTACCAGCTCTAGATTGACTCCCTTAAACTTCATTTATGTGAGAGTGAAATAAACTTCCATCTTAGTTTAAACCACTGTTCTTTGAGGGTTTCTATCACATGCCATGGAACCTAATCATAATTAATGATAATACTTATCACTTACTTAGTGCTTACTATGCCAGTCACTTTTCTAAGTGCTTTACAGATGATATCTTGTTGAACCTATGTAACAACCCTATAAGGTGTGAGCTGTAATTAACCCTTTTTTATAAATCAGGAAATTGAGACACAGAGAGGTTAACTGGCTTGCTTAAGGTTGCACGAGTGACTAGTAGAGCTGCAATCTGAACCAAAATCATTTGACCCCAGAACCTGTCCCCTGAATACTCTCTGGACCCTTTATTTTGACTTCCTTTTCATCCTCTGGTCCCACTGACACTTCCATCCCTTAGTGCAGGCCTGTTTTTGTTAATTCTACTTCTCCAGCCCATCCTACTCTCCCCCTCCAGTAAAAAGCCCCCTCTTTTACACCCTGTTTCACCGGGAAAAGGCTCTGACTGGCTAATTCATGCTAAAGTGTAAGAGGTCAACAATGGCATAATATGCTACCTCTCTATAAATAAAATATGCTATTTATGCCTATGTCAGTGTGAGAGTCGATGTGAGAGAGACACAGGACAATGTTGTGTGAGGCTTGGGCTTTGGAATCAAGTGACATGGATTTTATTTCTACTGCCAGAAAGCTTTGCAATCTTGGCAAATCTCTTAACCACTCTGAGCCTCCATTTCCCCTTCCACAAAATAGGCAGAGCCAGACGTTCATTAGGCAGGGCTGTTGTAAGGATTAAACTAAGTAACCAATGTGGAGGCCCTGGTCCTTATCTGCCTGCCACGTACTAGGTATCAGTAAATATAAATCTTTACTTAGTTGAATTCTGTTTATCCATTGCTCCCTCTAGCCTGGTTTTTAAAGGTCAGGTATTGAGGTACAGTTTATTATTAATTTATTTATAATTATACTTACTTATAATTTATTTATTCAAATACTTATTGAGTACCCACTGTGTCAGGCTCTGTGCTGGGTCTAGGCCACAGAAACAAAGCTGACAGGTAAGTCCTTGCCCTTGGGAGCTTATAGTCTGTCAGACAGAAAGAGGTACTAAACAAGTAAATAAACATACAAACCAACAAGATAATCATAGAGACAGGAAATGCTATGCAGTAAGTAGGATTATGGGGTAGCTGGTAGTTGGGGGACTACATCAGATGGAAAGGGCAGTGCTATTGAGTTGACATCACTGTCATTTAAAACTCACAACAAACTGCAAGTTAGCTAAAATTCCTATTAAATGGAGAGGGAATTTGAGGCTCAGAGAAGCTAAGGAACTTGCTCAAGGTCATCCAGCAACTGAATGGGAGAACAGGCACTCAAGCTCAGGTCAACAGACGCCGAAAGCTTGTCCCTTTTTCATCACACCACACTGCCTCTCTCCTGGGCCTGGGCTGTCTCTGCTGGCGCAAGGGGAGGGAGAAAGGAGGGTCAGGTGTGTGGGTTTTCCGCTGCCTGCTGCTCTGTGACCAAAACAACGTATCTGAGAGGTCTCCAAACAGCCAAGGGCACTGTGGTGACCTCACTCCCTTGGTCTTAACCTCCTCTTCCTCCTCTAATTGAGATGTCAACCTTCTGCCTCATTCTCTCCCACCCTGGACACCTGGCATTGCAGGGCTCTCACTGGAGACAGCTGATCTCGCCCTAAGCCTCCTGCGCTTCCTCCATCAGGAAGACATGAACCGCGCTGTGTCAGACGAATGAGTGCGTGCTCTCCCACCACCCCCTTTCCTTTCCTGTCCCCTCTCCTTTCCCTTCTTCTTCTCTCTGTTCGTCCTGCTTTTCTCCTCTCTGCCCTCTCCCTCCTCCTTCTTCTCCCTCCCTGCACCCCTGCCTTCTCCCTCCCTCGGCCTCCAGCATGCTCTGAGATGAAAGGGCCAATTAATCTTGCCGCTACCAGCTCTGTGAAGCTGCGTGCTGGTCCACAGGCATAGGCATCCCTACCAGGAATGCCTAAGTGGTCCCTGGAAACCAAGGCTAATTGGTAAAATAGTGAATTTGTTCTTCCACAGCCTGGACACTCCAAAGGGGCCCTTCCAAGCTAAGCCAAGATTTCCACACCGATGCATCAATCTCCAGGGAGACCACTGGGGTTACTTCTCACCCCCAGAGGGTGACATTCAGACCTACTATTTCTACCTTGATATGTGGACTTGGGTGCTGAGCATCCCTGCTGCCAATTGCACACTCCCCCTCTAGCACCACAAACAGCAGAGTGCTTGTGGGTATTTGATTAATGTGCTGCAGGCTCACGTTTATTCATGGCTACTATATTCATGCATTTAAGTAATGTTTACTAAGCGCCTACTATGTGCCAGACACTGTTATAGGCACTGGGGATACAGCAGTGAACAAAGCAGTCCAAATCCTGCTCTCATGGAATTGACATTCTAGTGGGGAGAGACAGACAGTAAACAGATAAATATATACTATGTCAGGGGGTGGTAAGTGCTGTTGAGAATGAATAAAGTAGACTAGGCAGGATACAGGAAGAAGAGCAGAGCAGTTCTAGATAAAGGGAGATCAGGTGGGTCTTTTACTCTGGGGAAGTATGTAACATACCTGCTTCCTTTATGCAAGTGATATGCTCCGGAAAAGTTAAGTATCAATGAGATGACTGCATATTAAATCACATTTCAAATTGAACATAGGCAAGCCTTGCAAATTAACATGCAGCAAATCTTTGAACCTCAGTTTCCTCATAAGAAAAATGGGTTTAATAATTCTTGCCCCAGCTAGTTTACGGGGCTGTTGAGAGACTCATGAGATGAAATTTTAATTTTGTGGATGTACTTTGTAACTTGCAAAGCACTTTATTACATCAAAGTAATGTTAACTTGCAAAGCACTTTATTACATCAAAGTATTGTCATTAAAATGAAGACACGGTTAGCCAAGCAAATTACCACCTCCGAATAGAAACTCTGTGATAATCCAATTTTCATGTATTCGGTTGGCTAAGATGAAGATTACACTTATATGTTTTTCAAATCCAGGCTGGCATCTTATTAAGCCTTCTGAGGGTTGAGGAACAATTTGTGGTTGCCCCTGGCTATGACTTGCTGTCAGCAGTAAAGAGCACCCTGTCCAAGGGTGTCTATTAAAATCTTAATTTCAGAGCAACAGTTACGCTTGAGACCCCAGCCTGTGTCACTCCAGCCTACCTGAAATAAGAGCATGAGAATGAAGGGAAAACCCCATTAGCCTTTGTAGGTCTCAGGTGCAGCTCCTTGCATCTCCATCAAAACATGTGGGGGCTTGTAGGGCCTGGCAGACATGGAGGAGGGTTCCTCACTCAAGGGAGAAGCCACTTGCTTCATGGAGTTTCTCTCTTTGTACTCAACATTTGGAGGCAAAATGGAATAATTTCTACTTGGAAGGGAATTCATTTTATTCAAATAACACCACCAAATAGCAAGATTTATCGTGCATATCTCCAGGAAAGTACTCAGAATCAATGAGATACTTATTTGTGTCCCTGCCCCCTTGGGACCACTTGCTGGTACAGTCATAGCTCAACTATAAGAATATATGACAAGGGCCATGGAGAGTGTGGTTTATAAATTATTTTCTGACACTGTTTAGGGAATGAGATTATAGGCAGGGTGGGTGGTGACAGGAGGCAAGATCAATGGCAAATGTGTCCTCACCAGACATTTCAAAGACCTCAGAATATAGCTTTTCCATTCTGAGAGAGGCCAGTGTCAATTCATCAATCAACACACTTTTACTCAGTGTCTACTTTGGGCAAATCATCCTATTAGGAGGTATGAAAGAAACCCCCAAATATTTCCAACACAGGCCAGGAGCTCTCATTTTAGTTGGAAGGAGAAGACAGTCCTGTGGATAAAAGTAAGCGCCCTCTAAGAGGAGGTGGGAGAAGCTAACACTGTCCAATCTCCTGCTGAGACTGAGGCACTTAAATGACATTATCCCATTTGGTCATCACCACCACAAATAACATCATTATTCCCATTTAATGGATGAGAATGCCAAGAGCAAAGAGGTTACATGACTTGCTCAAGATCACACATCTGGCGAGTGGCAATAAAATGCTCATTCTTAGTCTACTTAACTCTGATGGGGCCAGAATTAAAGTGAAGTTTCAGACTGAACTCCCTATTGATTTTGTCAGGGATGAGCACATATTTTAGAAAAACAAAACAATATTTGGCTGTACTTCCTTTTGCTCTATTTCTTAAGTGGGGCTGAGGAACCACCAGCTTTCGATCTGAAGCTTTAATGTCCTTTTCTGTTGATAAACTATATTTCTAAATAAATAACTGTCCTTGTCAGTTTGTGTTTCCACAACCAGATCTCCTTCTCTTTCCTAGCCGAATACTCCCTTCCCCCACTAACATCCTCCCACATTCAATTAGCTTCTCTCTCTCTCTCTTCCCCTCCCCTCACACACACAAAGTCAGACACACACCTTCCCACCACACACCCATATGCAAAATAAAATTAGAAATACAGCTCGCTCTCAAGGTATTTGGGGAATGGAGATCTTCAATCAGTATAGCCCAAACCCAGCACTCCAGGCTCCCTCACTGCCAAGCCAGTGTAAGAGGCAGGCAGAGCTTGTGAAAGAGCCCAGACAGCCATGACTGTGACACAAAGCTGCTCTGAAGGGAGAAGGCCATTTTTGCTTCCCTGTGTCTGTCCTAGGGCCACTGGAACTCACAGGGCTACCAAACGCCCAGATGCCACCATGGGGCAAACTGTTCTTTCACTTATATCTAAGATCCTTTCACAACATGAAAAGGTTTCCTGACTGCTTTTGTATTTTGATGTACCCTGATAATATACAGAGAAAACAGTGTCTGATGATTCAAAAATAGAGGCTGAGCTGATAGGCATATGGCCCTCATTTTAAGGCATTGCTCTTATTTTAATCAACCAGTTGAGAAAGCAATAAGCAATTATTCACCTTCACTCAGAGGAGTGAAGCAGGGCAGGTAGGTGACCTATGACACCCAAGAAACTGAGGATAGCAATGGCACCAATATTCCTGCAGTGTTTACTGTTTCTGAGGCTCTCTCTGCTGCCTCCCTCCCCCATTTGACACACTCTGGTGTCATGACTCTCTTGGTGCCTCACGGTGCCCAACTTAGAATAGTGGTGTTCCAGAAGGGAAAGGAAATAGGAACAGGGAGACGGGGATGGGGCTCCAAGCAGAAGTTCCAGTTTCCAGTTCTGTTCTGGATAAACCCCTCTGTGGTTCTCCCTTCTCCCAAATCAGAGCTGGCTCTGGGTCCCAGGGTGATGCTGGGTTGTGTAGTGGCCAAGAGCAGGAGCATTAGTGCTATAACTGGTTTCAAATAAAGGCTCTGTCACTTACCTGCTGTGTGACCTTAGACATGTGACTTAGCTTCTCTGAGCCTCAACCTCCTCATCCCCAGAATGGGACTCATCCAGCTCCTCAGATCATGATGAGAGGATTAACGAAGCTGTCTTATATTAAAGGATTAGCACAGTGCCTGGTACATAGAAAGGGCCCAATAAGTAGTGTCAATAATTACGAACTAAGACTCAAATAGTGCTTACCCTGGGCAGGCCCTGTTTAAGGGCTTTACATATATTGTCACTTAATGCTCACATCTCTATTTTACAGATGAGAAAACTGGAATCCAAGATCTCATAGTAGTGAATGGTGGATATCCAAACCCGGGCAGACAGGCCCCTGAGTCCTGGCTCTCAACCCCTCTGTACACAGCCCTTCCGAGGAGATGACGATGATCTTCATGGGTGTTGCCTTGGAAAGCTGAGTTCTCAAACCCCCAGGTTTCCTTCAGTCTGGGCTGGGCAGAGAGCAGGGAGGGTTGTTGGTCACAGCGGGGAGGGAAGGACAGGGTGACGGCTGGAGCGTTCACATCAGGGCTGAATCCCGTTTCCCAGCTGGAACCCACCGCTGAAGTCAGGCAGGGAGCCCCAGCCCGCTCAAGGGGAACCGAGAAGAGGGGGCAAGTCCACGATGCTGAGGCGGGTGGCCAGAGCACCGCCCCCAGGAGCGGAGGGAGGGGTGGCGGGGCTGGGGGGTGCCCAGCTGCCATCCCCGCCGCCTCCTGGCCCCCGCTCGCTCGCTGGCGCCCAAGTGGGAGGCCAGCAGCTGCCCGCTTCCTCCTCCCTTCATCCGCGCTACCTGCCCAGTCCCCGAAGCGAAGCGTGCGGAGGCTGCAAGCCAGCCCGGCCGAGCCCGCAACTTTGCAGTCTCAGGGAGGGCGAGAGCAGGCGACCGGGGCTCCTCTTGCCGGCGACCAGAGCTCGGTGAGTTCATTTCCCCACCCCTCTGCGGCGGTGCGGCGGCAGCGGTGGTGGCGGCGGCGCTGGGGGGCGGCTTCCCCGGCGTCGGCGAGACAGTGGCCGAGAAGCCGGCGGCCGCCCGCGCTGCGCGCCTGGCTGGGGCTCCGGCTGTGCCGCCCTCCGCTGCGGGCGCGGTGGGCGCCCGTGCTGAACGGACAGCTCCCCGCGCTCCCGGGCCGCCGGGGCTGGTCCCCGCGGTCCTTTCTCCCGCGCAGGGCCGGGGCTGCGGCTGCGGCTGCTCGCCGAGCGCCCCTCGCTCCCACAGCCCCCGTCCTTCGCCTTCTAGCTCCGCCGCGCATCTGGAGGCTGCTCCCGCGACCCCCTGGCGACTGGCGCGGGGAAGACACTTGCTTTGCCGGAGCCCCAGGCCGAGGGCTCTCCGGGTGGGCAGCGCCGCCGCGGCCTCCCGCGGCGCACGGCTGGGGGGTGCCGAGCCCCCAGCGACCACCCTGAGGCTTGCCCTGAGCTGCGCCCCAGCCGCGGAGGCAGGTCCGCCTTCCCCACAGCGGCTGCGGGCCCCCGGGGGGCGCTGGCACCCGCAAAGGGGATTCCAAGGTGACCAGTAGCCCCGTCCTAACGGGCCAACCTGGACTGAGGGCCCGTGGCGTCCACCCATGCTGGGTGCAGCCGCCTTCCCAGAACTTTTCTCGCTCCTCCGGCCCTGGGCTCCTTAGCCCTCAGAAAAGTTATCTCGGGCGCTCGGAAGCTGGGCAGGAAACGGGCTGTGGTGCGTTGGGGGGGTGCGGTGGGGTTGTGGTCCGGGCTGCGCTCGGCGGCGGGCTCGACCCCGGGAAAGGCTAGCCCAGCACCCACTCGTGCGCCCAAGGCGGGCTCGTCGGCATCGAAAGGGTTTGGGCGCCATGGGGCTTGTTTGGGTTTCTCCCGCCAGGGGGGCGGGAGGCAGGCGCAAAGCGGGGGAGATTTTAATTTCGTCGCCTCAAATGGAGAGCTATTTCTTAGCTCTTTGCTAAGAAATAGCCCGGGCAGCCAGCGTCGGAGAGATGGGCTGAGCAGGATCCATTGACACAGGTATTTCGGCTGCGCCCCCCACCCCACTTGGTGCCTGAGAGCGCGCGTGAATGTATCGATTGTTTTAATTGATTTTTTAAAAAGCCAGGTGGCAGCGGCTGTGTGTGTGTACACACAGATATACACATACACAAATACATACCCAGGCGCACACAGATTACACGTACAGGGTCACGCACAAGGAAACACACAAACACACACAGACACACACACACACCCCCAAAGAGCCTTGAGTAACCGGTGAGGTCCCTGAGTAGTGCCCAAGATGTGTGTGGGGGTGGGGCTGAGGGGATGGAGAAAGGGGAGGTGAAGCAGGACTTCCAGAAGGTCAAATGGTGCATTTCTCTCTGCCCCCGACCCCAAATCCTTCGCTTTCTCCTCCTAGGGAGGTCTGAACCAGAAATTCCAAACCCGGGATCCTCTCCACAGCCACAGAAGGCAGAGCCCTGTTCCCCACTCCCCAACCCCTACGGCTGCGAACAAGTCCCTTCCTCTTCGTGCTTGACCCCGTGGCACCGGGGCGCAGAGGTCGCTCAAAACCAAGGGAGCGGCCACCCCGAGGTAGAGCGTGGCCTCCGGAGACCGCTGCGGTCTCAGGGGCTCTAGCCTGCATGGTCCAGGGTTAGGGAAGTGGGGAGAGGCGATCCGAGGGGCAGGGGTTGAGGGTATGGATTTGCTCGCAGCCCTTCGGACCCGCGACACGGGGGGAGGAGCTCAAGGGCGCCCCCTGGACGCCACAGTCAGTCAGTCAGTTCTCTTCTCCCCCTGGGCCCCGCAGGAATGTAATCGAGGATGCTGGCCCTGCGGTTGCTCAACGTGGTGGCCCCCGCCTACTTCCTGTGCATCTCCCTAGTGACCTTCGTGCTGCAGCTCTTCCTCTTCCTGCCCAGCATGCGCGAGGACCCCGCAGCCACCCGGCTCTTCTCTCCCGCCCTGCTCCACGGGGCACTCTTCCTATTCCTCTCGGCCAACGCCCTGGGCAATTACGTCCTGGTCATCCAGAACTCCCCAGATGACCTGGGCGCCTGCCAGGGGACCTCGGCCAGAAGGGCTTCGTGTCCCCCGCCCAGCACCCACTTCTGCAGAGTGTGCGCCAGAGTCACCCTGAGGCACGACCATCACTGTTTCTTCACCGGCAACTGCATCGGCAGCAGGAACATGCGCAACTTCGTCCTGTTCTGCCTCTACACCTCCCTGGCCTGCCTCTACTCCATGGTGGCCGGTGTGGCCTACATCTCTGCGGTCCTTTCCATCTCCTTCGCCCACCCCCTGGCCTTCCTCACGCTCCTCCCCACGTCCATCAGCCAGTTCTTCGCCGGTGAGTGGGCCCTGGCAGGCACATTGGGCTCTACACAAAGACCCCTACCACCCCAAAGTTTGCCAGACCCTAAACCCCAACCCCAAAGGTTGCCAGATTTAGCAAATAAAAATACAGGACGCCCCTCTAAGTTCAAATTTCAGGTAAACAATTCATAGGTTTTTAGTGTTATTTTGTCCCAAATATTGCAGGAAACATACTTATACTAAGACAATTTGCTGTTGTCTTTCTGAAATGGAAATTAACTGGGTATACTGTGTTTTATCTGGCAACGTCCTCCCCTTTCCCTCACCACCCTCATCCGTCATACTGTCCATTTGCTCACAGAATTGTGGCATCCAGGCAATACACCTGCTTGTGCCAGGCAGGGCTGGGCACTGGCCATTCCTCATGCAGCCCTCTGAGGTACCCCCATGCTAGGACCTTCCTCTGCCTGGACCCCAGTCCTGCTCACACATTACCCAGGGACTTTGCCCTCCAGAGTTCTTGCCACCCAACCTCAGTAAGATTGAACTTGGTGCCAGGCCAGCCCCAGCAGGAGGCTAAGCCCCATCCTCCTGCCCACTGTTTGACTCCACCAAGCTGCTCTCCAGCCTGCAGAGGGCTCAGAGCAGGGGGACCTCTGGTGGGAGATGCAGCCATGTTTAATGGCTCCATCTCCACACTACAGAGCCATGGGCCTGGTGTGGGATCTGACCCTCCAGGAGGCTTTCACACCTGTAGAAGCCAGACATGTGGGCTGTCACACTGGTGACACACTGGGCACCCTGGCAAGGACTGCACTTTAAATAGTGTACACCAAGGAGCACTCCCTGATACCTGGCCCTAGAAGGACTCTGCTCCTGGTGGCGGTTCTTACCACTTTACTTGGCTTTGACATTTGCCCCTACCTCATTCCCTTCCACTCCCTCCCCACCCTGGCCTTTGGCCTTTGACTCTGACTGACTTGGTTCCCACAATTGGTAGTGTGCACATGCATGTATGTGTATATGGCATTGCTATCTCCATTTCTCAGATGAAGAAACTGAGACTCAGATGGGATTAAATGGCTTGCCCAGGGTCTTACTACTACTGGGTAGCAGTCTCTGACCTGCCCTCAGGTCCTTAAACCAGTCTGACACTCTTCCTCTGCAGCACAGAGACTAGAGTGTGTTCCCTCCCTCACCTGTTGTCCTTCCAGGAACAAAGAAAGACAGGGCGCGGCTACTTCCACTGAGAGCCCAAGACTGTCTTGAGGTGCCTGGGTTGGACGTTCATAAAAATTCTGCTCCACTCTGGGGGAAGCCATCATTTCAGTCTTTGTTGTGGCTGCAGCCTAGTTTTTTCCAGGCAGAGAACTATCATGCCATTTGGCAGTGAGAACACAGAGGTCCAGGGAGGACCCAGATATGGGGGTTGTCTTGAGGACTGGTGGCTGAGCTGGGCCCAGAACTCAGAGCTCTCGGGCCTTCTGGATCCCAGTGCTGGCATATAGGCTGCTGGGACAAAAATAACCAGGACGGGGGAGGGTAGGTGGGCGGGCTGGGGGGTGGAGTGTGAGCATAGGCAGGTGGAGGGATGAGGAAAGCCAAAGAGTCTGCTTATACTTTCTT
The DNA here is from genome assembly GCA_023783475.1 of Daubentonia madagascariensis. Lineage (NCBI taxonomy): Eukaryota > Metazoa > Chordata > Mammalia > Primates > Daubentoniidae > Daubentonia > Daubentonia madagascariensis. The sequence continues at coordinate 36,942,363 of JAKFHU010000485.1, read as the reverse complement.
TTCCAAGTAGTTTCATCAACCATAAAAATGGATGGTTCCAGAAGGAGGATCTTGAAATGGTTTGATTTGAGATAAGTCTGGGCTTGAGGCCTGTCCATATGTGCTAGGTTTGGGGGACAGGAAAGGAAGGAAGAAAGGCCTCTTGCTTTGATCTGATCGGAGAACAGAGCAGTCCATGCCCACCTTGGGGCCCGGACCCCTGTCCCAACATAAGGACGAGTCTTACCCACTATCTTTCAGCTCCTCACCACACCCCTAGGAAAAGGAGGCCGAGATTTCGAATCTCCAGCTCTCCTGTCTCATCTTCCTCCTCTGCCAACACTTCATCTCTCCTCTTGCCGGTCCTCCTTCCCCTGCCCCCGGCGTGCACCCCCCCTGCTCGGCTTCCTCCTTCCCATCTCTCGTTCTCTGATTCTCAATCCAGGGGTTGGGAGCGCACCCGCTCTCATCTGCTCAAAAGGACAGGTGGACGGGAGGGAGTCAGGAGCCACAAGTTGCTTAATAGAAGTTGAGCTGTCCCCAATTCTGATACAGATCTGAGTCATGCTGGCCTCCAGAGAATGGGTGTGAGAGTGGGCCCAGAGCCAGAAGCGGAAGGGGCCTTCTAAAGTGGAGGTGGCTGCCCACCACAGGCCCTCAGCTGATGCCAAGGAGGCAGGGGCTAGCTAGTTAGGTTCTAGAGGCTGTCCTTTCTTTTGGCTTGTGAGACCAGTACAGGTTGTGTCACCGCTCCGAACCCTGTTCTTATCTGGGAAGTGGGGATACCACCCTCTGACCTGTGTTGTGGCATTTGGGTGAGTATGCCAGCATGGTAGGTGCCACCAGCAAGCCCTGTAGGAGGGAAAGGGGACTAACGTTCACGGAGCACCTGTTGTGTGCCATCCACCATGCATGTCTCATTTCATCCAATCGTATGACAAGTCTCTGAAGGAGGTATTATTATATCCATTTTAAAGGCTCAGGAACCAAAGGCTTAGCAAGGTTAAGTTGCTTCAGTGCCACACAGCTGGTATAATTCCAACCTAAGGTTGGGACTCAGGACTGCTTGCCTCCAAAGTTCATACTCTTTCCACTACACCACACTGCCTCTCTGGGGTTGCCTCTCTGAAGCTGTTTCTCCAATAAGCCACTTTGGGATGGAGGGAGCTTCTTGTCCCTGGATGTATTAAAGAAGATGCTGGGTGATGGTCTGTCAAAGGCATTATAGATGCTTGGTGTGGATCAGGGCAGGGGAGATTGTCTGATGTGACCTTTCAGGGCCTTTAGGAAAATTCTGTGATTTTCTAAGAGAAGCAGAACTATTATTAAATAGTTAAGAGGAGCTGAAGCAGCCAAGCTAGGTAACTTCAAATACCTCGAGAGAAAGCAGGTCCCCAGAATAGCCTTTTGTAGCTGCCACATGGGGCCAGAAAAAGCCACAAGGTCTTCCTCATGCCTTGATTTAGTGCCAGAAAAAACCCTGTGGGAAACAGCTTCCATCAGCCTAGGCTTGTCCCTGGGGCTGTGTTGCAGGCCCAAGCTTGACAGCTCTGATGTTCTCACATCCCAGCTCAAGGGCCGTCTTTGCCTGTCAGTGTTCCTCAAGCCCAAAGGGCACCACGGTCCCAAGATCCTGCATCCTGCACATGGCTGCCCAAGCTAATCTGTGCTGACAAGGAGGAAGTGGGTCAGGGGATGCCACAGCCCACTGAGCCCTGTCCTGATGCTGCCCCGGTGCCGGGGGGGGGGGGCTGCTCTAAATGGCAGCTGGAGCGAGCTTTCTATACCCTGGGCAGCTGGACCTATTTATCTCCAATTTTGCAAAGAAAAAGCTGCTATCAAAGCTCCTAGGGATGAAGGCAAGAGGAGGCTGCTAATGAGCAAACCTGAATCAGATCCACATCCTCCTTGGCTGCTGCGTCTACCGCTGCTCAGACTGGACACGTTTTGAGAGCCTGATCCCTAGGGGTCTGGAAATTGGAGCCTCAGGAGACCTGGGAAGACGTGGGCTGGGGCAGGAGGAGGCTGGGGGAGGGGAGGAATATGATTGAGATTTTCAGGGGTAGAAGAGTCTGTAAGGTGGGGTCCCTGGAGCCAGTACCCCCACCTTCCTGGAGGAGGTGGTGGTGGGGTTGCCTTATAGGGCACAAAGGGCTAAGGAGGGTTTTGAGTTCTCTCCTGAGCCCACTGCCCTGGCTGCTGGGCAGGTCAAGGTAAGTGTCTTTACCACAGCTGCCAAAGTTGCAGCCTAGCCAGGACTCCACACCCTGGAAAGGAGAATAGAGCTTGGTGATTTTAGGGGTTAAACTTGAACGCTTTTTGGATGTAGTCTCCTCACCTGTAAAATGACCCTTGGCACGGCACTGGGTGGGAAGCAGAAGGCTGACCACTTTGTACATAATTTCCTTGAATCATGCAACCCCATGAAATCATTATTATTATACCCATTTTACAGATGAGCAAACTGCAACTAAGAGAGGTTAAGAAACTTGCGCAAGTCCACATAGATGAGAGATTCAAACCTGGCATGGACTGGCCACCCACACTCTGAGGAAGAGTACGGGAGCTCTTACTCAGTAGAAGTTGAAAACCAGTAATAGGCAGTGCTTGGTTTAGAGGGGCTTAGGGGAGGTTCTGCCCCATGGCAGGGGGCTGAACCGATGACCTTGGGGGCCTCTTCCAGCCTTAGCAAGCTTTGACTGACAGGAGAGCTCTAGCTGAATGTCATGCTGGCCACACTACCCTCTTGTTAACATTAATGACCAAATTATTCTCTAAGTCTGCACTGCATGCTGCCCTTGAGACTGAGCTCGTGACTTTTCTTCTTGATGACTAGACCCAGTTCTCCATCAAGTTGTCACTTTCCTGAGTCCTCCCAGCCAGTGCTCCCAGCTGGGTAGCGAGAAGGCGCTGCAGTCTAGACAGCTGCCCAGGCATCGGCTCCCTCTTTAGGGTCCTCAGCGCACCCCTCTCTCCTCTTGAGAAAAACCCCTTCTCCCTGCTTCCAGCCCAGAAAGAGCAAGCGGAGAGAGGCAGGCATCTCCGACTCTAGGGAAATGTCACCCACACAAAGCTGAGGGCCCTCCTCGCTGAGGTCATCAAGCTTCCTTCCCTTCTCCCCCGGGTCCCTGGTTTTCCCCTCTCGCCTCAGGAGCCATCAGCACTAAGAAAAAGTTAGGGCAACTAGTTCACCCTTTTTCTCCCTCGCTGCGGCGCTGAGATTGCTACAAAAATGTAGCGTCAACACCATTAATCTCCCTCCCGCCCTGCGGAAAGCGCTGCCCGGATTGCGTTTCCGCACGTGGCCTGGGTGTAAAGCGGCTCTGGTGTCTCCCCTCCCCCTGCCCCGTAGGAGCTGTCCTCGGTTCTGAAATGTTCGTCATCCTCATGCTCTACCTCTGGTTTGCCATCGGCCTGGCCTGCGCGGGCTTCTGCTGCCACCAGCTGCTGTTGATCCTCCGGGGGCAGACTCGCCACCAGGTGCGGAAGGGGGTGGCAGTGAGGGCCCGGCCCTGGCGCAAGAACTTGCAGGAGGTCTTCGGGAAGAGGTGGCTGCTAGGCCTGCTGGTCCCCATGTTCAATGTTGGAAGTGAGAGCTCCAAGCAGCGGGATAAGTAGCAGACACTCCCATCGTTTCTCTCTCTCTCTCTCTGTGTCTCGGCTCCTCCTGAACCTAAGACCACAGCACCCTTGTCTCCACCTATGACTCACTTTAGCCTCGTGCTGGTAAGGTCCTAGCCTCCATCTCTGCCCTTTAACCCATAGAGAACAGCGTGGGCTGGTGGATCAGGACAAGGAGGAAAAATGGCCACCCGGGGAATGCTAGGCTCCTTGCGAGCCAGCCAGGTGGCTGCTAGTTGTCAGGATGCCTCTGCTTTTGCTTCTCCTCCCTGGGATCCCTGCTTTCCCCCTCTGCCTGGCTCATCCACTCTCCACCATGTTGCATGTCATCACGGCTGTCTGCTGGAGCCCTTCCTCTCAGCCCCCATGTTGGGAGTGGGGAGTGGATTCTTGCTGCTGGTGTGAGACTCTCTGGGACCGGTAGGCTGGCAAATGTTTAACATCACCACGTGTGAGAGGCAGCCAAGTCAGCCCTGCCAACTGCCGGGCAAGTTGGGAAAGGGTGGGTGTGCGTCCACAACTCCTCTGTGGGATCGTGGGCAGTGGAGGGGAAGAGAACCCAGTAGCTTGTTGCCCACCCCCCAAGGTTCAAGGCCCTTTTTCTGCGAGATAGCAACAAATGGCCTGGTATTTCCAGCTGCTGTTCCCCATCCGTCCTGCCCCAGCTGGCCACCCCAGACCAATCCAGGACCTGCTAGATGCCCCCTTTCGGTGGCACACTTCCAGCCTTTCCCCTTAGTCTCCAGCTTCCAGGTCTTTGCCAGATGCTGGGAAGACAAGGAAGAAGGGGGAGGGAGAGGGGAGTTACCAATAAATGAGGGAGGCATGCGACTGTATAACCGTATGGAAGGGGACACGTGCGGGGGGTGGGGTGGGGGGAGAGAGAGGGATACAGAGAGAGGGGTAGTGGTAAGGAGTGTTGTTAGGAATATAGAGGAAGGATGCTCAGGGGAGGGGGAGAAGTGGGAGGGACAAATGGGCTCATCTATGCCCTGTATAAAGGACATTCTAGCCACTGAAGCTGTTCAGTGTTTGAATGGCTACCTGGGGAGGGAGGGAATGCTCCACTGGAGATATTCCAGCAGGGTATAGGCAGTCATCTGCCAGGCATACTGTGGAAGGGATTTCTGCACAGCGTCATTCTAGGTGAGCTTAGAGATCCCTTCCCACTCCAAGATTCTGGTGTCCTCTTTGCAATTGCTGGGCCCAGGGGCAAGATCTACAGAGATGGTTGTGAGTTATTCGCTTTCATGGAGGGTAGGTTGGGCAAGGGAAGGGTCTGAAAATCATGATACCAACTCTCAGGACCCAGCCCAGACACTGAGGAGAGATTCTCTGAAGAGACAGGACTGGCTGAATGGTCGAGGGGACTGACATTCGAGGACAGGGAGATGGAGCAGTGTCAGGTCAGGTGGGGGCAGTGATGGGGAGAGAAAAGCCAGAACTCCCCCCAGTGTTGCCCCTCAGAGCAACATTGTGGGAGTTAAGCCGGAGAATGGGGATGACCAGAATATAAAAGTGCAATTGCCACACTGTCCCTGCTCATCCGACTGGCTCTGAATGGGGGCACTGCTGTGTTCTGGAACCCAGAGGGCCAGAGCCCTGGGGCATATGAGGGAGTGGGGACAACACAATATCCCCTCCTGATTGGGTCCCAAAGCCAAGAGAACATCCATGCAGGCAGCAGTGCTGAATCCGTGCCCTGCAATGTCCAGCAGTTGGCCACAGCAACCCCAAATGTTGCTGCCCAACACCTTGAGTTCTTGAGCAGAGCTGGGGAGGACTTTACTCTGATCCTGCCTTCACACCTGCTAGAGGGCTAATGTAGTAATGGCTCGACCTGCTCATACTTCTTCCTCCTGTATTATTCATCCATCCATCCTATATATATTTATTGAGTGCTGACTGTGTTCCCAGCCTCTTCTGGGCACTGGAAATGCAGTGGTGAACAGGATGACAAGATCCCTGCCATCAGGGACACCTTGTCACTGCTGCCTGTGCAATGATTCACACCCCCTGAGAAAGGGTCACTCTGCCATCTTGGTGGTCAGCAGGGCAGGTCACTTGGAAGGGGGAAGGATATAGGAGAGAGGGCTGAAGGGGAGCCTAGGCTGCCTCGGTGGAGGAGTCATCCTCACCCCCAATTCTGGCCATACTTAAGCAGTGGGCACAGGAGTGGGGTAGAGAGAAGGCCTGGGCAGTTTAGGCCTTGGCTCTCTCCTGACCCCAGAGCTCAAGCTTGGAAGCCAGTGCTGCCATTTCCAGCCTCCTGGAGGCTCAGCATGGTGAGGCCTGACTCCAGGGGAGGGGGCAAAAGGGAGACCTGCAGGGGTTGGCTGCTGGCAGACTGGTCAGTGGGGGGGGGGTGCCGGTGGGGAGGTTGCCAGATGTGGGACTTGAGTAGCATTTGTACACTTGGCCCTGTATTGTCCATGAAGAACATCAATAAAATTTGTGGTTTTAAATTGGATTTGATATGATCATATGGGCACTGTGGTTGGTAGCACTGATGCAGTCATACTAGCTGTTCAAATATTTAAAATAATTATTGAAAATACTTCTGTCTTGGCTGGTAAATAACCATGGCCCAGATTCCCTGAGTAACCCACCCCTGCTGTCCCTGCTCCTCCCTGGGGGGGCCCTGGCTCACTCCACAATCCAGCACCTAAAGGGATGTTGCCTGGCACCTGCTCTAGCCCTCAGCCAGTGTCCATTGTGATTTGTCAGGGCCGTGCTGTGTGGTGGTAAATATGGGAATATCAACCCTGGTTGGTAGCAGGTCTACAGTTCTGGGGTTTGCGGGCCCATGGGGACCAGGGATGGAAAACCTTATCGGGAACTTCTCTGTCCCTCCTTCTCCTTCCACTCCTACTCCCCCTCCCCCCCCCTCCCCATGCCAGGGGGCAGGTGGGGAAGATAATGAAGCGGACAGTCCATCTGCTTCTCCTCTGGCAGCCAGAGCCAGCTGCCTCTCAGGATCAGCCAGGGCCCTGCCCTCCTAGCCCCTGAGACATCTGGAGACCTTGGGCTGCCCAGCCCTGGGGACAAGCAAGACAGCACCAAGCCCTGCAGGGAGTGGGCCCTGAGAAGGTGAATGGGCATGGCCTCTGATGCATCCTAAAGATGTGCAGGCCTGCACTGAGGGAGGGCACAACTGCAAAGGGCTGTCACAGAACCTTCAGCCTCGACCAGCGTCATGACAGTGTGTGTTCCCTGAACACGTGCCCATAGGCAGCCAGCAAGGCAGCCCCCAGCTATGCTGTGGGAGCCAGAGATGCATGGAGCTGTGGCTCATCCTCAGCGTGTCCTAGAGCAGGGCCGTCTGTGCTCCACAGTGCAGACACTGCACCTGCCTTGCATTGTATCTTTGGTGCCAAGCAGGGGCCAGGCACATAGTAGGTGCTCAATGAATATTGGCCGAATGCATGCACAGCTTTTATGCTCATTTGCTTACTCCACATCTTTTATTCTCTTGATGTGCCCAGCACTGTGCTTTGCATATTGTGGGGCTAGGAAACAGATGAGGCATCTTTGTCTTTGAGGAGTTCCCATGCTGGGAGAGGTTCCTGGGACTGCTAGAGGAAGGAGAGAGCACATTCAGCTGTTGGGACCAGGGGCGTTCCATCTGTGCAGGGTCTGGAAGGATGGATGAGATTTCAGCAGGCAGAGAGGGACAGGGAGGGCTTTCCAGGGAGAGGGAATACACCTGGGGCCTGGAAACATAGGGGACATCACAGAGAGGCAGAGGGAGTTAAGGCTGAGAGTCAGGACCTGAGCAGAGAGGGCTTTGAATGCCAAGCTAAGGGACCTGTAGTGAATTTGACAGGCAACAGGGAGCCACTGAAGGTTTTGAGCAAGGGAGCAGCATGATCAGAGCTAGACTTCAGAAAGTGGAGCCTTGGAGGACAGACTGGAAGTGGGAGAGACTGGAGGTTGAAGGACCCATAAGAGGCATATGCTGTAGCTGAGTGAGATGTAACAAGGGTCTGGGTGGGGACAGTGGCTGTGGGCTGGTACGGAGAGGAAGGGTGTTAGAGGCACTTCACAGACATGGGGCACGACCCGAGGGGTGCTGGTGAGAGGGCCTGAGATGGCCACAGAAGTTCAGACAAGGTGATTAGTATAACCTCAAAGGACAGGCTATCAAGGAGCCTTGGTGTGGGGAGAAGATCATGACGCTGTGGTTCAGGGCCCCCCAAAACATTAGCCTCTGTCACTGGCCCATCAGTTGGTAGTTGATGTTGTCATTATAACTAACCACTCTGCAGCCTTGTGTGGAGGAAGGGGTCCAGGGGACATCTGCCAGTCATATTTTGCAGCACAACCCTCTGGCTCCCAAAGCTGGGATAAAACCATCTGCCTGTGACAAGAGATCATGCGTCCTCTGGTCCATGTGTGGGAGTGAGACACTTGGCTCTACAGTGCCTCAATATTCCCATCCAGAAAGTGGGTACTCTGCTTTGGCCCATGCCCCAGTGTCAGATTAGGCAAAGGAGGAGCTGCCTCACTCCAGGCTTCAGGACCCCAAGGAGCTTTGGGAAGAGGACAGACTTGAGGAGACTTGAACCCATGTTCCCCTCCACTAGAATGGGTCAGTCCTTAGGTCCTAGGGGCCATCTATTAGCCAGTCTCCTTCCCTAGGAATGTGATTGTCCTTGTCACTGTCCATGCATTTGGTCCCCCAAATACCCTGGCTCCTCTCTGCACCCAGTGTCCTCTGACCGGCCTTATTGCTCATGAGATTCCCTCTCATCTCCTCCTGCCCCACCTCTGGACATGCTTTCAGGGATGTTTGGGAGGCAGGCCCCCCCTGCCAGGGAGAAAGGAGGGATGCGCAGGGAGTGAGGACGCATTGCTCCTGCCTTATCTGAGACACTTTAGACGTGAGGCAGAACCTTGCACCTGCTCACAGCCAGGGTGCATCTGCTGGTGGGGGCAGGGGTGGCTCACCTGTTCCTGATGTTGGCCTCTGCTTCTGCCCTCATTCCTCTTTCTGTGCATGGTACCGGCCCAGCTGCTCCATTCATTCCTCAAACATTCACTGATGCTGACTCTATGCCAGGCACGACGCCAAGAACCAGGAATGCAAAGATGAATAAGACCCAACACCTGACCTCAGGGAGCTCACTGGGAAGGGGACAAATTTCAGGCGGTTGTGGTTCAGTGGCATGAGAGCACTGATGGGAGGACAGGGTACTATGGGAGCCTGGAGGAGGGCACTCACTCAACCGTGGGTGGACTGGAAGATTTCCCAGAGGAGGCAACATCTGGGTTGTGCAGGATGAACAGGATCTGGCCAGGCAGAAAAGCAGGGCTGTGGCGGGGAGTGGAGGTAGGAGGGACTGTGCAGAGGCAGAGATGCCAGGTGATTTCTGGGCATTGCAAATCTGCATTTAGAAGTGACGGGGTGTGAGTATATATTCTGCAGCCAAAGTTGGAGAATTTGTCCTCAGGACATGTACCCCAAGGACCCTGCCTCCTTCCTCTGACCACTTCTTACAAAACCTTCACTCACCCCAGCTCACAGGATCCCATTTGGGTGAGTCAAGCACATGTTGGTGTCTAGTTTTTCTAAAGGATCCACAGGGTCCTCCATGTTGGAGACCAAAGACAAAGGGTTGCATTCATTTCCCAGGAAATCAGCTGGAAGCTGCTGGAGAGCTCAACTGGGAACATCAGAGATCCCTAGACCTCTCTGTGGGCCCAAAGAGGGGCCTCTGGGAGATCCTTGTCATGCTTGCCTTCCTGCATGGCCTCAACAAATGCGGCTGGAAGGAAACCATTCCACCAAAATGGCTCCCAGGAGCTGGAGTGGAGTTGGAAAGGCTGGAACCCTGATACGTAGGGAGAGACCTTTCGTTAGGTACAATGCCCCATCCTGACTGGCAAGGCAGTTCCCTTCATAGCCCTCTGCACCCAAGTGGGGAGCCCCACCCCCATAACCTGGTGGCCCCAACACGCCTCCTCCTTTAGCCTAGGCCCCTCCCAATGCCTCTGCACGTCTCACTTGTCCTTAGGGCCCTCCTTAACTGGGCCAGCCACCTGGGGAAACTTCTGTCCCCATCTCCTACCCTCAGCAGTGCTCTGTCTCTCTAACTTACTCCCTCCTGTGGGTTTTATCTCTCAGTTGTATGGCACATCCTTGGAGGGCTGGAATGGAGATGGTGGGATCCTTTGGTTTCCCCTGGTCCCTATCATGGTGTAGGGCACTGACATTATTTTTGATATAGTCATTCTACACTGGTAATAGTGACCAACATACACTGAGCCTTCCCTACATGCCAGGCCCTTGTCATACACACACTTCAGCTGTATTAACTCATTTATTCCTCATAGCAATGCTACAAGGTATGCTTTATTATAACTCCTATGTTCCAGGTAAAGAATTGAAGGATCAGAGAGGTTGTGTGACTAGCCTAAAGCCTCACAGCTCGTATGTGGCACAGCCAGAATTCAAACCCAGGCTGCCTGCTCCAGGGTCTGTCCTTCTAACCCAGACACTAGACTGTCTGTCTCTCTGTTGTGGACTATTGTAGACACCCAATAAAATCTCTGCTGAAAATTAACAAGGAGTCAAGTTTTCACTCATTCATTCACTGATTCATTCACTCAACACATTTACTGAGCGCCTACTATACAATAGGCACTGGTGGATACAGAGAAAGCCCAGCCCCTGCCTTCATAGAGCTGACAGTCAGCAGGTGAAAACAGTGTATCTGGGTCCTTCCCAGGCTGAGGATTACGGGCAGCTTCCTCCGGAGGCAGAGTGTCTGTGGGCTCAAGGCTGATGCCCAGGCAGGAAAAGGCCTGAGCTCCTGGACTGCTGCCCTCCCAGGCAGTGTCAGGTGCCTACAGGAGGGCACCAGACACTGGCAGAGGCCAAGCATAGCCCAGCACACCTCCATACCCACCCCGTGTGGAGGCCAGGGCAGGGGAGGCACCAAAGACCCTAAAATGAAAGTGGGCTCTGAGGAGGAAAACATGGCAAAGCCTCCTCTATGACATATGGGAAAAGAAAAGCCTCCAGAGGGGCCACAGGGATGGCTAGTGAAGTGGGGTCACATGTGAAGGTATCCCCCCAACCATGAAAGGGCCTCATTGGCACAAAGCTCTGCAGGGGGTGGGAAGGGGTGGCAGGACCCTGACCTGGAACCCAGAGCAGAGTGGAGCTGAGCTGGTCCTGTGAGGCCTTCCTGAGAGGAGGCATTCCTGTGGGAGGGGGCTCCTCCCCAGCCTCCCTGTCCCCAGATGCCTCCTTTCTGGCCTGCTTATGATGCCTGAAATCACAACCATTAATATCTCCTTAAAGATAGCATTTTGGCCCCCCAAACCCCTCAAATTCTGGGAGGTATTTGCCACTAAACACCTTGAATTCCTGCATGACCACTAGCTGAGAGATGCCAGAAGCTGCTGAATGGGTGGTTTTAGATAGAGGGGAGGGGACAGTGGTGTCCAAGGCATGATTCAGTCTGTGCGGAAGGGGCCCCTGCAGGAGCAGAGGGTGTGGCAGGACAGAAGGGCCAGGACTGGGGCGGGGCGGGGTCCCAGAACTGAGCAGGGCACTCACCAGTCCCCAGTCAGTAAGTGGTATCCTGGAAAGGTCACCACACTGTGAATCCAGAGTGCCTGGTGGGTCTGGTCCCAGTCTGGGCCTGGGCAGGTCACTACCCTCCTTGAACACCTGACTCACTCTCAAGACTTGGCAAGGATTGCACACTCTTGGCCCTCAATGGGGCGCATCGTTTTAATGACCCCCAAAGCGGCAAGCACAGGGTACTTTGCCATAGACTCCACCCCTCCCCACTGCCCAACACACAGCCACCCCGCTCTCTCCCCCTGCCTGTTTGGCCTCTGGAGGCTGCTGAGTTTGCAATCCCTAGCAAGGCCAAGCTTCCGAATAGCTCAGTTCTAGTCCTGACTGTGCCCTAGATGGGCCGTGTGACCTTCCACAAGCCGCGGGGCCCAGTTCGGCAAACCCGCCCAGCACATGGTGCTGTGGACGGTGGGGAGAAGGGAGATGTGATTTCAGAGCTGGAAAGACAAGGGAGGCGAAACCACACACATTTCATTTTGATGGATTCCGGGCAGCAAAGATCACCAGCTGCAGGGGAAGGAATATTCTTGCATTTGCTCAGACTGTAAGGATTGCTCTCTTGGTCCAGGAGGAAAGAGAGCGGTGAGAGCCGAGGAGGGAAGCCAAGGAGGCGGCCAGCTGAAAGGCAGCGAGGCGGAGAATTCTCTCGCGTGTGCCGGGTAATTAATAAACCCCCGAGCGGGGGAGGGGTGCGACGGCTCTCCCGAGAAGGGACTTAATTAGCCACGCTTTCGGGCAAGAAAATTAAATTACAGGTAACGGCAGTGCACTCCGAGGACCACGAAGCCCCTAAACCGACTCCTCAGACCCGTGCTCACGCCAGGAAGCATTTCCATGGCCCCCCGCCCGCCGCGGGACGAGGACCGCGGGTTGGGGGTGGCCGGGCTCGGGCTGCGCCCTACGTGGCGTCCCCAGCACCGCCGGAAGGGGGCGCCCGCGCCTAGGGCCAAGCCCGGGCCTGGAGGGACGGCCGGGGTCTCTGCCTCGCGCTGCCGAGGGCGGTCTCACCCGAGACTCCTCTGCGCGTCAGTAAAATGGAGAGAACCGGCCTGATCCGTGGAACGGGCCTCTGGGAGTGCGGGGACAGGGCAGCCCCCAGCGTCACCGCGGTTCCTCCTGGGAGGCGCTTAGCCTTCACGACCATAGAATTGGCCTGGGGTGTGGCCTGGGATTTTCAGAGCTCCCTGGGGGATTGTGCTATGCAGCCAAGGCTAGAACCGCTGCAGTGGAGGTGCCTAAGGAGGGCAGTCATGTGAGCACAGGGGGTTTGAGGAAGTTCACCTGGTACAGGTGTGGAGGACAGATTGTATAGGAGACTGGGGGCTGAGTCACCAGCTAGGAAGCTGAGCCAGGTGTGAGATTAAGGATCCTGGCTAGGGTGCGGTTGACAATCAATACTCCTGATTCCTCTATCGCTCCCCACCCATGGGCTGTATACCTCTAAAGGGGTGCGGCCTGGGACAGGCTGGGGAGAGCTGGAGAGCATGCTTGGTGGATATTCTGCAGGGTGTGTACTGAGGAGGGGCTCTGTTCTGGGTGCAGCAGGGTGCCAGAGGCAGGCAGGGAGCTGGGCTGATTTGCTGTTCACTGCCTGTAAGTACAAAGTGGAAGGCTGGCCTCACACTGAGGCCAGCTCAGCAGGCCCAGTCCTCATTCCTTGAATGCCATGATTCACCTGCAGTAACAATCTTATCATTACTGTTTTTGAGCACCCACCACGTGGGGCCACTGTGCTAGACACTTTAAACACACACAATCTTTTAGAGCTGATATAGTAAGTAACCTAACAGATGAGGACACAAGGCCCACAGAGGTTATGTAACTTGCTGGGATCACACAGAGGCCAGATCAAGCTCTGCAGCCATGATATTTCCATCCCACAATGCCTCTACTCATGCTCTTTCCTTTGGTTAAAACGCTGTTCCCCTTCCTCTCAGTTTATCTAAGCTCACCATGTGCCAAGGCTGAGCTCAGACCTCAACTGGCCTTGAGTTCCTCTAGAGGTATGGGGGAGCTCCTGCAACTCTGGTGTGTCACTTGTCTTGAACACCAGGCACTACTTTTCCTGGGGGTCATGACTCCTGGCTCACATGCCAGGGCTCCAAGCACAGGGACCACATGCATCTTTCTTAGGCCCTGGGCCTCAACAAGTGTTTGGTGCTGCCAGGGCCTGGACAAGGGTGAGGCCAGTGAGGGGTCATGTGCTGCGTCTGCTGGCAGTAGCTGGGGGAAGCCCAAGGAAAGTAGCTGCAGGTGCTGCTGTGGGTGAGCTGGGAAGTGTGAAGGTGAGTCCTGAACAGGATAATCCACTTCTGAGAATGCCCTCCTACTGTGCTTGGGTGTTGTTGGGGTGGATTTATCATCTAATTAATATATTGTGCTTATTCAAACACTTGTTCTTAACAGTTTCACATTAGGGACTCCTGCCCTAATCAAAGGGTGCCAACCCCAAAGGTTATCAAAGCATTGATCTTTGGAACAAAAGTAAAAGTTGAGTAGGACGCATCACCTTGTCCAGGTTTACACACGCAGCTTTGGATGTATAAGATCCAGTGAGACCAAAACTGTCAAAGGGGCAATTGACTAACTGTTGGTCATTGTACCCTTCCACCAGACTAGAACCTTTGGGGCTGGCACCCTTTGATTAGGGCAGGAGTCCTTAATGTGAAACTGTTAAGAACAAGTGTTGAATAGGCACAATATATTAATTAGATGATAAGTCCACCCCAACAACACCCAAGCACAGTAGGAGGGCATTCTCAGAAGTGGATTATCCTGTTCAGGACTCACCTTCACACTTCCTAGCTCACCGTGTCTGTTTCAGCCACCATTTTATACCCTACAGCTCGGCCAGTACCTGGGACATAAACGTCTTGACAACTGAATGTATTTGTTACCCTGAACTAACAATGACAATGTTTTGGTCAGTTAAGCTTTGGGAATCATTAAAACTCTCAGGAGGAAGGGAAATAATCAGATTTTGAGCATACACTTTTTTTGAAGGAAGAGTGAAATACTGAGAGATAAGGACCACATGTTTGAGGATTTCAAAGGTCCCCAAAATAGGACTTACCCAGAGCTAACCTGTGCTGTCTGATGCCTGCTCACCTCTGACCCTGTGGGTCGTAGAACCCTTTTTCTCTTGAATTATTAAATAAAAACAAAAAATCAGTGTGGCAGAGACATCTACCACTCAGTGTGTGCTCACCCAGATTTCCTGTGCCCTTGCAGTTGGCAGGGCCAGGAGGCCAGTCCCGGCCATGGGCTGAGCAGAAGTGACACCATCACTGTGGCCCAACCTCATGTACAACCAGCAACATTAGTAATTCACTAGCTAGGAGCTTCACAGCACAACTGATGCTTGTAAAATGCTTTAAGAATAAAATCAACACAGGCTGGAAGGCACAATACTTCTAAAAATAACTTGACAAGACAAGCATCGACTTGGATATCCTTCAAAAAAAGGCTTTCACCTAAAGTTATCCTGGCCCTTCTCAGCCTGCTGGAGCCCAGGGGACCATTACTGAAAACACATCCTAAACCATGCCTGTCACTGTCGTCGGGCTGTGGGCACCCTGGGCTGTTTGTTGTGGTGGTTCACTGCCCTTCTTCTGTGTGTTTTGCTTAAGTAACACTCATTTGCATTTCCTGAGCAGCCCAGTGACAAGCCGGGAGAGGCCCAGAAGGCTTGCTGGAGAATGGAGGAGAATTAGAATTAAACATTCACCAGGAACATCACCAGGCCTCTGGAGCCAGGTTTTCCTGCATCTGTTAAAGACGATGGAGGACCTGTTGAGGGTGTGGTGTTCTATTTGTGTGTAACTTCTTCAAGCTTCTTCTCCTCCCCTGACTGAGCAATTCAGTCATTGGTACAAGAGGTGAGTGGAGATGGTGATTTCAACCCAGCTCTCTGTAGAGATACCATGATGTTTTACCATCTACAAGTAGCAGCAGGTCCTGATTTTTCAGGGTTTCTGGTTTTTCACTCTCACCCTCAAATGAAGGGCAGGCTCCAGGCCAAGCACTCCCATCTGCCCACCCAGCAGGCAAAGGCTTGCTCGGTGTTCCCAGAGAACAGAGGACCTAGCTCCCTCTGTTATAAAGACATTTACCAGAATGAATGAGCACGCTTCCAAGGCCACTGCAACTCTTGAGATCTAGTGAGTCTTTGGGAAGATTAAAGGCAGCTATTTTTACTCTCATGCACTCAAGCCACTCTGAAGGCCTCACTCGGAACTGTGATGATCATTCAACCCGACTGGGGCCTCAGGCGGGGTGGCCGCGGGACCCTACTTTCAGTTTTTATTCTTCCTCATTTCCTAACAGCTTCCACCCACTCCCTGGGTTAACTTCGTACTCCATGGGCTTTTCTCGCTTTCTTGCTCATCTCTTCTCCTGCTGCTGTAATTTCAGGCAGGAACCATACAGACTATTCTTTCAAGCAATTCTCTGTCTTGCATAACTATTTTTTAGAAAGAGAGAGGAAAGCCACGTGTTCTAAGAATGAAGGCGGGATTCTGAGAGGAAAAAGCCACAGTGGTCACACATGGACTCACAAAACATCTCCTTCTAGAAAGCCAATCAAAAAGTAACTGTCCTGGGTTGATATTTGCTTTCTTCCCATTAGCTGTAAATGAGATTTTGGTGGAAGATAGTCTTAATTATCCTAAGCAAATGACAACCTGTAAGGGCTGAATGCCATCACTTGAATCTCATCACCAGATCTGTGACCAGCGAGGCTGCCTTGCTCTGTAGAGAAATTTTAAAACACTCTCAAGACCTTTTTTTAACATCGCACCATAATGTCAAGTGTACAGCAAGGATTACTCCCTTTCTCTGTTGATAAGGAAACTGAGGTAGCAGAGACAAAGGCTGCAAGGGCCAGGACCTGTCCACGATTCCGGCTGCCTCTGTCTCCCAGCAGTCCTCACTGTGCTGTGTCACCCTGTGTCACCCAGGCCGCCTCTTCTTATCCCTCATCTCTCTTCCAGTGTAGATGAAAGGTGACCCCACAGGCTGGGACCAGAACAAACACCTCACAAACAACCACTGCGTCTATGTCGCCCCTGACTATTGACAGTGAAAATAACGTTCTTAATAAATTAACCCAAGAGGCTCCTGTCACACACACAGAAACATCATTCCTGGTTGTGGGGAAGAGAAGTCTGAAAGGAAATAAAAAGCTAATTGATACACTCTCCAAAATACAAAAGTTACGTCCTTCATCTCAAGTGAAAGGAAAAGGCTGCAGATGACTGACCAGGAAAGACATGATTTGATTTAACCCCAAACTATTCTCCTTTTGGGCCAATAAGATTTCTTTGTTTGAGAGTTTTTTACATGGAATTAGTAAATCCATGTTAGTCGCAACCAGATAATCATAAGAAACGCAAAACCAATGCAGACTGGCAAATGCTTCTCCCAGAGTCACATATAAAGAAGTTAACAATCCGACAGAATGCTGTAATATAAAACCATTTTACCGGAGTGCTCGGAACCTCTTTTCTAAGCACCCCTGGTTTTTTCTTTTATTTAATCTATTAATTTTATGGCTTACCCATAGCACAACTATAGATCTTACAAAAGGTTAGCACTGGGAAGGACCTTCAAGACAACTAGTTCAAATTCTTCGTTATTCAGGTGAGAGGAGTGACATCTGGAGAGGTGAAGTGCTTATCCAAAGCCACTGAGTTAATGAGGAATAGACATGACATGTGAGTGTAGGTCTTTAGACCCCATCACACCAGGCTACAATCTGGGGTGATGCCATAAAAGATGTGGATTAAACAGACATATCTGCAGACAGGCATTCCTAGAGGGGCAAGTATTCCGCATGCAGGAATCATGCCCAGGCCGAGGAGCTGCAAGTCCCTGGGCTCTCCTAAGCCTCACACGGTCTGCTTTTGGTGCTCCCCCGCTTCTTTGGATCCCACTTCTCAGGGAAGGATGGTTCTCTTTATTTCAGGAGCAGCCTTCCCTAGCCATCGTCACCCATCTTTATTTGATTCTAGTGACCTTACAGCCATGTTTTTAAAAGTCACTTAGACAATTGTGTAGGACAGAAACAATGCTATAAGAATTATATAGCATTATGGCCAGGGGCGGTAGCTCACGCCTGTAATCCTAGCACTCTGGGAGGCTGAGGTGGGAGGATTGCTTGAGCTCAGGAGTTCAAGACCAGCCTGAGCAAGAGCAAGACACTGTCTCTACTAAAAATAGGAAAATTAGCCAGGCGTGGTGGTGTGTGCCTGTAGTCCCTTACTCGGGAGGCTGAGGCAGGAGGATCACTTGAGCCCAGGAGTTTGAGGTTGCAGTGAGCAAGGCTGACACCACGGCACTCTACCCTGGGCAATAGAGCAAGACTTTCTCAAAAAAAAAGAAAAAAGAATTATATAGCATTATAAGAATTATAAGACTATGACAACACTCCAGGCCTTTTAATGAGGATAAGTTTTTTATTTTTCCAGTGTCTTAAAAATCCCAGGAAGGAGCTCCTGACTGGCCTGGGAAGCAGGGAGGACTCCACAGGTCTCCCTGGTGAGATTCTCTAGGGGAACCTTGACAAGGAACATGGCTTTAGGAAGCATGGATGAAGGCTTGGAGGTATACTTGCTGTAGAAAGAACTTCACTTCATGTGGCTTTAGTTTATCCCGTTATATAACTGTAGTCGTTTTGTCATTTAAAAGTTCTATTTGTGAAAGTGTCAGATCAGATGGGAGAAATCACCGGATTGTATTTTCTTCTCGCTCCTCCCAAGCTACCCGGTATAAATCTCCAAGACCAGGGAATGTTGGCCGACTCATTTGCTTTAAGACTGCCTGCATTTCCTTTTAAGTTCTTATCAGTGAAGTCTAAACAATGAATTTCCACATGTTCAGTATCTAATCCTAACATTTCCAAAAAACATGAGTACTTATGTTACAAATTTAAATCAATTCAAATATTTACTCTAGGGTTCACTTAATGTTTTTAAGTGAAAACATTAATGTTCACTTAATGTTTTTTGTTTTTTTTTTTTGAGGCTGGTCTCAAACTCCTGGGCTGAAGCGATCTTCCCACCTACCCCCTCAGCGAGTAGCTGGGATTACAGGCACACACTATTGTGCCCACTACTTAGTATTTTTAAGCAGTTATAAAGCAAAAAGTCCAAATAGTTTTCAAGTAAGTGATTTTTATTTTTCTCTGACATTTCACAGTCAATTTCTACAAAACTTCATACTTTCTGAAAAGAATTCACATTTGCTAAATAAATCTCTACCCTAAAGAATTCATAGCTGGAAAACCACTTCAATATATGCATAAGAATTACTTTTCTGCTAAAGAAACCATAGTAGAGAAGAAAAGTCAGATAATACTATAATCAATAAAAAGCAATGAATGTAATAAATTACAAATGTCCTTAAACTCCATTCCCGTAACCAATGCAATCAGCAACTTTTTCTAAATGTGTTCCAATATTGCCAATAAATAATCTGCCAACATTTTTTTAAAGGGTTGGTCTGAGCTAAAAATGGCTTCTCACTTTCAGAAAACAGCAGCTCTGCCACGGTGCTTCATAGCCAATTACGTCATGCATCACTACTTACAGCCTTGGGCAACCGACGGAGATCTTTCTGGTCAACTCTGAGGTTCCTCCATTTGCTGATCTGGCTTGTAGCCCCAAATGTCTGCTGGCCTCAATGGATCTCTCCTTCTAAGATCTAGCTTCTCCACTTGGGTTCATCTACTTTCAGTTCCACTAGCGAAAAAACACCCATGCTAAAAGCCTAGAGAGACTTTAGCACTAAGTTATAAGATTAGAGAAGAGCTGGGGTGGTGCTGCTTCTCCCTGCCACTCAGCAGTGAGGATCGATAATGGCTTTCATGATCTCTTACCATGACAGGAAGGGAAATGCAAGACTTAATCTAGGAAGAAGAGTCCAAGAGGCTTGTAGCTCCAGAGGGTTTTTCCAATGGAATAAATTTGGTTCTCAGCAAGTGTTTTCAGATTTTTGACACTCAGTAAGACTCATGACTGGTGCCCAGGCTGTTCTGAATGCACCTGTCTCTATAGCTTTGCTGCCAAACATATTCTGCCAAAAAGGAAGCTTCATAGCATGGTGCACAGGGTAGAGCTGCTATAGCACCATACAGATTGGGGAGGGGGGGCAAAGGGAGTGGGCCAAGAGAAAAACATTAAAAGGAGCTGAGTCTGCTTAAAGATGCATTTGCTCTGGTTTTTGAAACTCCTTCAGAAAGCAAATGGTAAGGTAGTAATTTTGTGTTGATCAGGGGAGTCTACAGATGTTACTGAGTTGTCTATTTCTAAATCAGTCATATTTAAATCATACATGTTTGTGAACAAAGTATAGGCAATCTGAAGCTGTATAATTTTTAAACTATGTTAGAGTTACAACTACCTAGTAAATATGATCATTAGCTTCCGGTCTTGGTAAAACTTCAAGAACATTTTCTTTGCAGAAAAGATGAAGCTGGTCATACAGAACTTATTAATAGGTAATTTTGTAAAGAACAAAGATTTTCAAGAGGATGAAATTTTTAAATGAGAGAATATTTTGAAACTTTACTACTTAGAAATCTAGTTACCTATACAATGAAGGTGAAAAGAATGTGTATCATCTGGAAATTCTCCATTTCAAGATGAACTCCATGTAACTACTCATAACCTTACACCTTTGGCTTTGTTGCCAACATCTAACCCATGAAAGAAATGCAGAAGACTGTTCCATAATTGCTCCCTGTCATGACATGGAACGAATGAAAACTTGGGATGGGAAAAGAAAATGGGTAAGAAGAATGCTTTTCTAATTTTTGTGGACCTATTATTATATCCTCAAGACAATTTTATTTAATTCAAAGTTTATCAAGCATAATAATCACTTCTTTCCTCTTTTATAAAAACAAAGGGGAAAAAAAAACCTAAGGTGGCAACAGAGGGTTAATTTATACTACACCTCCAGGAACCACTGAAGCTACCCTTAAGATTTTTAGACATAAAACAGGTTGCACTGTTTCAAAAGAGAGAAAAAAAGCCTAAGTTACCGGAATCTTCCCGCTCCTTACCATGAGATGCTGGCCATGTCTATTTTCTTCAGTCTCTAAGTCAAAAGAGCAATTCATCAACTACAATTCCAGATGATTCTGAATCCATTCCATACATTAAAAATCTGAAGTATTTTGCCTACTAGTTTAAGTGAAGATGATTCTGGCTTGTGATGAAAGTTTATGAGTCAAATGGTACTACCCTTTCTCCTTGACTTCCAAGTTTAAGAAAACAAAGCTCTAAGTGATTAAGTGCTTGCACCCAGGCACAACCTATGCCCAAAGCATTCTAAGTTTCACCCAACTGGCATGATGCCTTGTGGAATGCAAACACACCACCTCTCATTTTTCCATGTGACTGAGACAGGCAAGGAAAGATCCATGAAGGTATCCTTAGGTCACCTACTCCCTGGCTCAACAGACATCACTCTGCATGCTCACCCTATTACTGCACCCTTGATCCCGGTTATGAGTGCGACGGTGAGAGGTGACAGCTACAAGAGCCCCACACAATCATCTCTCCTGCTTTGCCCTGTGATCCATCTAAGTGCCTGCAGGCTAAGGAAAAGGGACTCAAGAGCACTCCAAACCTGAGGTCCTCAGTGGAACAGAGACATGTGTAATCTGTGCCCAGACCACAGGTTAAGATAGCAGCCAGGTATTGGCATGTGGCTTCCTAAGTGAACTGCTACACAGTTAAGTTTAGAAGGAAAAGCTCTTACATAAGCTTTGGGAAACAGGAGTAGGTAACAGCAAAAGAGTTAAAAGAACCACTCAAGTAACAGGAAAATATGCTTCTGTGCTATATGTCTGGGTGATCAGAGAATGCTTCTAGGTCACTGCCAGTATGACTGGACCCAGATGTTAAAGATGCCTGCAGCTTGGCCCAAGCCTGAGGGGCCCTGCTCTTGGTGGCCTCTATGAACAGCTGCGTTTGCTCCTTTAGCTGGTCTAGTTCCACCTGAGTTGCCTGGTTCTGACGGATCAACTCCTTGGTTTTCAAAGTGATCTCCAGCAAACCAGATTTATGAAGAACTACTAGGGTATTCTGAAAGCGCCTATGTCTGCTCTGCCGCTGCTCTGAAAAGATATCTGGGCTGCGGCAGAGGTGCTCTGCAGCCCATAAAGGTGAGCTATAATTAGCTGGCAGTGGCGAAAGGGGAGAGCTGCTCTCTAACCCGTGTAGAGTACTGTCTGATGCGCAGACAGGACTGGCAGGGGAAGCGAAGGTCAGACTGGGGGCTTTAGCGACGTGACTGCTAGATACCGGCTGAAGAGTCTGTGGACTTCCACCTGCCACCAGAGACGGCACACCCTGCAGAGCTGAGTCCTCAGCAAGCTTGGCGCTGGGTGGTGCTGGAGTTGAGGGACTGGATGGGACAGCACCAGTCTTGGTTGGCTCACTGGAAGACAAGCTCCGCCCAAGTCTCTCAGTACACATTTTCTTCTGCATTCCACCTGCTCCTCTTTCTTCTGGGCTGAGTGAAAGGCCCCTTTTGCCTGGGTGTGGGGCTATTTTGGTGTAAGAATTTAGAATGGGCAAGTAGTTCCTGGAGTCCGACTTTTTCTCACCAGCATGACACAGGCTGACAGGAGACGGTACAGGTGGATGAAGCAGTAAGAGCTGTGGCTGTGCAGAGATCACTTCAAAGGAAGGCTGGACAGTCCACGACTGGAGCTGGGATGAGCTGCTGCCCTGAAAACAAGGAAGAGAGCAGCACACCACCTGTTACTGCTGAAAGGATAGAGGAGTGAAGCGCTGTCAAAGGGGCAAAGCAGATACACGGACATTTATAACCATTTCACGTACAGAGCTTCCCTTGCATACAGAATAGCCCTTTGAAAATCCATTTGTGTCTATAACATTTTTCTTTTTTACTTTTACTAAGGGGAAACTAGAAGACATATCTATTTTTATTCAAGTGCCATCACTCAGAAAAAGAAATTATGGGTTGGTGAAATAATGACATAGTTAAGGTCACAACTGAGGCAATAAAAACATGGATATCCTGGCATAAGTTAAAATGTGCTAATCTCAAAACTACAAGTGTGACTTTACACCAAAGTATATCTTCATTTAGTTACACCTAGAACCTCTTTTACCTGAAAACAACTTTTGATTAAAAAGTTACATATTGTCAGGAATCTAAGGGCCCTTGTTTTTAAGGCATTGACACCCAACAATCCTAAAACCATTGAAAGTAATAACAGCTACGATGTACTGGTGCTGACTAGCACAGTGTGTGATGTTTTATGAGTTATCTCATTTAATCCCCATAACAACCCCATAAGGAAATTACCATTTCCCTTCACAAACAGGAAACGAAGGCTTAGAAAATTGAAATAACTTGCTGTAAGTCACCAAGCTAAGTGACACAGTTAGGATCCCATGCTCTGTCCGACTCTAAAACCCATCTGAACCATTCTGTTATACTGCCTTTGTTATATTACTCCTCAATTATACATGATTTTTATTAATAATTAAAGTATTGATTCAGATGAAATCTAACAAAGAAGAACACAGCTACTTGTCTCCAATATCTGAAAGCCAATTCAGTTCCAACTGAGTCCCAAAGATCTGGGTATAGATGAAGCTAGGCAGAGGTGAGCCTGACAGTGGTTCTCATCCTTGGCGGTGTCATGTGGGGTCATTTGATTTATCTGAAGAACATTTTGGACTACCTTCCTGCACATGAACACGCACAGCATTTTGTACATATTTCAGCTTCTTGGATGCCAGGCTGGGAACTCTGGGCCAACTATAATTCATCTCCTGTGCAAAGGCTGGGATGATCTGGAGCCCTCTTGGTATTCAAATATACTCTAAGATGTACAAAAGCAACCAATGCTAGGCCCAGAGACCACATTTCCCTGTCAGAGGAGATCCAAAATCAGGAGTCTTTTGAAGTAGAGATCAGCCTACTCCAGCTCAGTCAGAAGCAAAACTTCACACTATCCCTAAGGGCTAACCTACAAGGCAAATGGGTCCAGATAATATCTAATGCACTACTTTCACAAGATGATTTTACTGGACTGTTCTTCCTAATGTTGCTGTTATGCCCACTGTCCTAACAGACATTTAGCTTATTTGTTCTAATTAATAGATTTTACAAATTATATTATTCATGTTGAAATCCTCTGAGGGAATATGGAACAAGAGTTTAGACTTGGACAGGATCTCAGAATAATTTCACATAAAGCCTTCATGTTAAAGATGAAGAAACTAATATTCACGTTGGTTAGGTAATTGTGTGGTGTGTAAGATCACTCTGTCTAGTGGCAGAAATGGAATCAGACTCTCAAAAGAAAAATATCTTAAAACCAAGTAGCAATAATCAAGACATTACACACTATGCAGAGGTGTTTAAAAGTGTATTATTATTTTAATTTTAAAATGTGCTGGATTCTAGCATGTTTTTAAAAACAAAACAAAACTCCTAGACTACTCTGTTGGGGTGGCCTGTCCCAAGCCTCCTAGCTCCTGCTCAAGCCCAGCAGCCTTCCTGGCAGGGCTCTGTCCTGAAGAATGCAGCTCTGCTGGAAAAGCCTACTCACTCCCCAACTGTGTGTGGGCTGTTCTCAGCCTTCTAGAGCTGCCAGCCTAGCCCACAACAAAGAAGGGATATAAACACAGACACACAGGAAAGTGACAAGGAAGCCAGAGAGAAAGGAATGGAGAAAAGAGCCAGGAGAAAGGAAGCCCAGGAAAAGCACTGGGCAGCACTGGTGGGGCAGGGCAATCTCATGTGGGCTCCACTTCTTGTCTTTATTCTCTTACAATAAGGAGAGCTGTGCTTCCAGCTGAGATGTGATTTCCCAAGCGAAAATCTTCAAATTCTCTTTCAGAACTCACCAGGCTACCTTGTTGAAAATCAGTTTGTGTTCCTCAGAAATAACTAGGTAATAGCTAAGACCTTAAGGTTTCCTGTTAGGCTAAAGTCATGTTCTAGTCTTTTACCTGAGATGGGAAGGTCAACTACTAAAGCCAGAATTCCAATCTTACTATCTTCAAGTAGCCTCATCAATGGGCCATGTGAGAACCATGCTATCTTTTCAGAGTAAAGTAGGGTAAGGTGAAATATCTTTGGCTTAAATCAGTCTTTTTCTATTCCTCAGACTTCTCTCTTCTAACTTAGCCAAGTTCATATGATTGAGTTCTCAGTTTCAAGCACTAGAAATTAACTTAGATTTTCATCTCAATTTCATTCATACCTAAACAATAATCAAATACACATAGTTAGGTAATAAAGCCCCTAACAGGGTATTTCTCAACTCCACGACAATGCTGTGTGGATTCTGCTGGTATTCCCATACCTGAACCAAGAGCACCTTTGTCACTATGCCATGGTTCTGCCTGATGACTAAGAAAATGCTCAAAATATGACAAAAGAAACATGGAAATTGCCTCTACTTCTGAAACAAACAAACTGCATTCCACATTCCTAAATTCCCAGAGCAATTCAAATTAAAAAGAGATTCTTTTGTTTCTACCCTAAACTCTGCTGTATGTTAGAATGCACCACTGAAGTGGTGCCATTTCTACTTGGTTCCTTTATATATGACCAAAGCATTTCAGGGTCCCTTTGGACAAGCTATGAATACAGAAATAAAACAGTCTGTCTCAAAAATAGGAACACACATCATGATTCTTATATTCCTTTTTAAATCTGTCAGTAGTTGAAAGACAACATCTGCTGTCCAGGACAGAAAGTATACAGAAAGTATGGTTCTAGTGGTCTGTTTCTAAAATCTCTCCTTGGCAGAGAGGGAGAGCTTTTGTACACAGAAAGCTCAGAAATCTTTACTTGCAAAAACTTCAGGCAATATTAGCCCTCCATACCTGTTTGACCAGCACATTCTTCATGACAACCACAGGGGACAGGGTAGGGAAGGCATTGTTTGCAGTTCTGGAATTCTGCCTTGGCCGGTCTTCTCTGCTCCAGCCTAAAGCGCTCAGCATGTCCTCAGACTCCATCTGCTCTGCAGAGCTCAGGCATTCCGAGCTCCCATCTGCTGGGCAGAAGAACGGTCAGTTCATTTAGGCTCAAGGATAGGAGCTCTTAACCCAGCTCCTAGGGACCTCTTGAATCTGAACAGAATATTTGTGATGTGTTTTTGTGAATTTTTCGGAGGAAGAGGTCTTTGGCTTTCACTGGATTTTCAATGGGATCCATAATTGTGTCTTCCACCCCAAAAGATTAAGAGTCACTGCCCCAGGACAAGGTTGACTTCCTTTCTAACACTCTTACAGACAAAACCCTGCCTCAATTAGGGCTTGAGTGAAAGTAATCATCACTAGTCTACAGGAGAAATGAATTCAAAGCTTCAAAGTTAGTTCACTACTTTCAAGAATCTGTTCTTGAGAAGGGAGAGTAGTGTGTGGCCCAAGACAGGATTGAGACCTTTAGAGGCTCTGGGCTCTGTGAGACATAATTACAATCATAAAAACATAAATCTCAAAATTTACATCTATGCTGAAATTTTAAAAGCTTCTTCCTAAATTTTCTAAATGTGAAATTCTGGATAAGTTCATCAAAGCTGAAGTTCAAATGTTTCTCTCTTTGTTGTCCCCCTCCACCCTGTTAAGCACCTCCTTTGTTGGTGTCCTAACTGCATGCTGAGTGTGTCTTTTGGGGACTCTGCACAATGGGTGATACAAAGATGCTCTCCAATGCAAAGAAAATAAGGTTGCCCTATGTAAATTTCATACAAAAAGGATGTAATTAGATTCCTGCTGGAGTAAACCAAGAGACTGTAGTACCCTGCTATTGAGGAGTCTGGGAGTAGCCTAAATGCTAATCAAGAATCTCAGAGTAATCTGGATGAGCAGGACTGGAATGTAACTGTAATTTAAATGCACTGTCAACCATTGCATTTTCTCCAGCTTAAAGATTATATGACCAGAACAACACTCATCAACGGAGCTGTGATTTAGAATCTCCAGTGATGATTTTCAAAAATTATGGATGTTGGGGTCCTCCCCTTGATCTAGTAAAGTGATTTACCTGGTGCCCAGGTAGGTGTATTTTCACAAAGCACAAGTGCTCCAAATGTGCACCTCTAGTTAAGAAGCATTAGGCCAAAAACACAAATGATCCCAGAAGCAATGTATATACCTAGTGCCTGGATCTTGGTTTCTAAATGCCATTCTGCACATAAAGGAAATCTGGGCTCCTTGGAGAAACAGCTGATTCCAAGTCTTTGGCAGAGAAGGTACAGGATGAGCCTGGATAGTTTGTTGTCCCAAAATGGAAGGAAGTACTCAAAGGCTAATGTGTCAAAAAGACACAGGAGCTAGCTAGAAGGGACTCCTACTGGCCAACGTGGGACAACTGAATATCAAAAATAATGATGTTAAGGGACTGACAAACTGAATTTCAAAAGAATTCCATGACTCCATCAGTGATGTACAAAAAAGGGAGTGGAGGAGGAAAAGTGCTTTTTACAGAAGAATGTCAGCTAATGATGTACAAAGAATGGTAGAATTTAAAGATCACCACTTTTAAACCACCAGTGTAGTGACTGATTCAGGCAAGGATCATCAATGGCTGCTAGCTCTGGTCAAGAGTTTGCTGGGGAACGGGATAGCCACACAATTTCAAAGTATTGTCCCATAAATTACTTATTAATTACAAAGAGAAAAGGGAACTTTTACAATAAAGGAATCTGATACGCGCTACCTTAACCGAGTGATCAACCAACCAGAGCATCACTAAGAATAAGACTAACTTATGAGTCTCTTTATGTGTCCCAATGGGAAGGATACAACATCAGCAATGTAGTATTCTGGTCAAAACATTTATCCTGATTCTAATAATGGGGTAACTACCAGAAAATCCAGAGTGTGAGACATTCTACAAACCAACAGGCCTTTTTTGACCCATTCAAAGATGTCAACGTCGGAAGGAAAGAAAAGAAAGAAAGAAAAGATGTGGGAACTGTCCTAGACTAAATCAGACTAAAAACACAGGACAACTAAATGCAATGCACAGTCCTCACTGGATCCTGGATCCAAAACAAATAGACAAAAAGACTACAGCTATAAACAACATTATTGGGACAATGGGAAAATCTGAATATGGACTGTAGCTAATGATAACTATCACGGTTAAATTTCTTGGGTACGATAATGATATAATTATACAGAAGAATGTCCTTGCTTTTAGAAGATTTGTACTAAAATATTTAGGGGCGAAAGGTCAAATGTTTGCAACTTACTTTCAAAAAGTTCAGCGTGTGTGTGTGTGTGTGTGTGTGGGTGTGTGTTGAAAGAGAAGGCAAATGTGGCAAAATAACACCAGGGGATCTGAAAGAAAGATATGTGAGCTATTCATTCATTTTTTATAAATTTGAAACTTTTCAAAATATAAAGTTGTGAAAATAATTAAAATGAAAAAAACTATCTCGATTTTGCAAATTTTATCATACTCCAAGGTAACTGGAATGATAACTCAGGCAGTGAGGAAATCACTGGCACCTGGCCCAGGAGTGGCTGGAAGCATTCCAGTGACATTCACTGGGGCCACTTTCTGGAACATAATGAATTTGATTATCTTAATACCACCTTATGTCTGAATAGTACAATATTCTTAAAACAAATGGCTGACAAAGTTGAAGTTGTTGGGAGGAGAAATGCCAAAATGTCAACAGTATTGGAAATAATAGATGGTAGGATTATGACTAATGTTTATTTTCTTCTTTGTACTTTCCTAAATTTCTAAGCTTCTACAGTAAGCATGTATTATCTTCATGATACAAAAAACAGACAAAAAGCAAACATGATACTAAAGCAATGTTTCCCAAACCTGTCTGATTACAAAACCACATTCTAGGCCCTTCCCCAGACCATTGATAGAATCTTCAGGAGAGGGGTCTGGTGATCAGTGTTTTTAACAAATGCCTCAGGTGAGCCTTAGGAGGTAAGCTTGGGAAACAATGCTAAGCAATAGAGAAGAAAAACTCAAAGGGCTACAGGTTGGCCCACCCTTCCCTGGACTGCCCTGGCCCTGGGCAGGGCAACTAATTCCTCTTAATCTAATCCCTTGGTCGGTACTCTGTTCCTCTCTAAGCAACAGTCTATTTATAATTTGGCTTCTCACGCAGCATGCCTACAGGGAGAAAATACACCAATCTAAGGATGGAAGAGTTCTAGTTTTTCTAACAGCTGCATTTCTCACTATAAATTAACAAGTCAACAAAATTGATCAATTAGTCTCTGTGACTTTGGATGATGTAAATCTTCCCCTAGAGAGAGTTCTACTCTCAGGATGTTGACTCAACTAGAATACCCCGTCATTACCCCCTGCATCCCCAGGCCAAAACTGTTGACACTGGAGCCATACTCAAGCCAGCACCCTCAAACCTGGAAACAAAAAGAGCCTCGACACAAAATTAAAAGATTTACGGGGTATGCGGCTAGCCCTTTCAGGTAAGGTTTTAAGACAAATTTGTAAGGAAATGTTCTATTTTCTTGTCTCTAATAGATACTCATGTTTAGAATTGGCCAGGTGGCTCACAGTCCAAATACAAAATGCACGGGGACCGGAGGGGACGATTCTTGGGCAGGGGGAGGGGGGAACATTTTTAAACACAGCAAAATGACTTTCTTAGCAAATAAGTTATCTTAAATTATGTATGGCATTACTTTTATTTAACTGGCAGCCTTCAAATTTGTTACATGGTGACTACATGCAGTGGTGTTTTTTTTCCTACAATGTAACTATTACTATGAAAAAGGAGCTAAACAACAGAATTATGAGTACTTAAATATTTTTTCCAGTAATCACTTGCAACAGCTGGAAATGTAAGATTTAAAGTTGAGAGTCTAAGTTGAAAAAAGACGTCAAACCATTCTTTCAGAACCAGCCCCATAGTGACTTTGATGAGTACCCTGCCATATGGCATCAGATTTACCATTATAAGAGATCAGATAGTTATTTATCCTGTATGTGAAAACATCTCACGCTTACCACACAAATGAGTTTTAGGGATGAAATTTTTCAGGCAAATCATTCATTAGAGTACAGAAAGGATAAGATATTTTTAACCTGAAAATCCAGAGTCCTTATCTGATTCGGCGGCAGCCATGCCGAGTTGACGCGCCACTTTCTTCATCTCTGTGCCTTTGCCTAGTTTGGCCGAGAGTCTTCTAGGGCTCTCTCTGGATGTGTTTTTCCTCTCCATGTTTCACTGGGATAGAAGCAGGTTCATTGGTACTCTTTTCATCTGGATTGCCCTATGAAAAACAACAATTACATAAGAAGTCATTGCCTGGAGGGCTGAAACAGGTGATCCAAACAGTAAGGGCAAAGAACACCAGCCTCTCCCACTTCAGCTATATTTTCTCAGAGGTCTCAGTTAACAAAAGCTTCTAGTTTACTGAACAGAATGGTTTCCACCCAAAAAGAGATTCACAATCCTCTGGCTGCCCTCTAATTCCATTACAAATTCAAGGCACACAAACCACATTCAGCGTAAGCTTTGTAAACTGCTAACAAAGGCACATTTGATTAGCCTTTTTGGAATGGGTAACCAAATCAACTCACCCTCCACGAGGGGAGAGGGAAGAGGGAGAAAAAGAGAAGCACCGATGAGGCTTGCTTTCTTGCTTTCCCTTCCTGGTACACATTTGCAGGCACACAACCTATTGCCACCTCCCATAGTGTAGAGTTTCTCAAATTAAACTCTAAATTCTTTGGATGAGGTACTGAACAGAGTAAAAACAACTCCCTATATGTGCATGCTATTTTTTGGCTTAAAAAACACTTTTATGTGCAAATAAGATCATAAATAATAAAGTGCTTTTATTATATAAAAGTCCATAACATTTATTGCTATTCATGTTATCATACTTGAGCCTCACAATGTCTTCCTCAGTTGCCATCCCACTTTACAGAGGAGGAAGTTGAGGCTCAGATAAGTTACATTCAGTCATTTAAAAATATTTATCAAGTGCTCACTGTAAATCAGGCATGTGCGAGGACTGGGGTATAGAGTGAACAGGACAGACATGGTCGCTTCCTTCCTGGAGCTTAGGATCTAGACAGAGAGACAGACGAGTACTCACACAGCTAATGACTACTCTGATAAGAGCTGTGAAGGGGATGGGCTAATAGTCTGGGGAACTGGGGAAGTGCCATGTAGCTGAGATCTGGAGGATGAGGAGTTAGTAGGAGTTAGCCAGGTGAAAGGCGATGGGTGGAGTATGCAGGTGTGTCCCAGGCAGTGGGAAGGACCTATGGGAGCAAGGAACTTGGCACATCCAAAGAGTTGAAAGGCCAGGGAGGCCGGAGCACAGTGCAGAGGGGCAGAACACCATGCACTGACACTAGAGGGGTAGTGGGGGACAGATAGGCAGTGCCTGGGAATCCATGTTGGAAAGACTTGGATATTAACTTAAGAGCAATGGGAAGCCACAGAAGGATTTTAACCAGAAGAGTAACATAATCAGATTTGCATTTTAAAAGCATTTGGGATGCCGGACTGAGAGTAAAGTGGAGAGCGGCACTGAGACTGTTCAGATGCTATCACAGCAGTCCAGGTGAATTAAGGTGGTGGCCATAGAGATGGGAAGAAGCGAAACATGGAGACCGACCTGATGGGTATGGGGGAGCGAGAGATGGTGGTACCATTTTCTAAGCTAGGGAGCTCAAGAAGACCACAGAAGGGAGCTGGGTGGGGTGGGGCAGGGTGGCGTGGCTCAGCCAGCTCAGTTTTGGTCATGAAGACACTGGAGCGACTATGGGCCACCCAAGTGCACATGCTGGGTAGGCAGTCACATGAAAGACTGGAGCCCAGGAGCCCAGGAGAGAGGCCTAAATTTGCTCTAGTGACATACAGGTAGTGCAGAACAGACCTGGACCTAGGCTAACAGTGCAAGAATGAGACAAATCAGCCCTTCAAAGGGCTGGTCAAGGCTGAGAACATTCCAGATACTTTAACAAGGCCATGTGAGTTACCAAGGAATGGCGACTGTAAGGCCAGCATGATAAGAACACAAAGGATACTGCAGGGATAAAGAGGACAGAGAGCCAACAGGGAAAACGACTGTAATAACGAAACCAGGTAGAAGTAAGCAAAGCCTGGTGATGCTTTATTTCACAATCCACTCATGACTCCATCTTGTCCTTCTGAGTGGAGAGAAACACAAGCCCCTGGCCAAACAGCACTGCATCTGGAATACCCTGAAGTGCTAAGCCTGTACATTTCCACTAATACAAGAACATCAATATTCTAGTGAAGAACATCAATTACCCAAGAAGCAGAAGAAGAATTCAAAATAAAATTAAATAGAAGACAAGGAAGCTTACAAGCATCCTTGAGAAACCCTCTTGCTCATACTTTTGCATACAGTAGAAGTGGACTAAAGGGAACACAAACGGGACTGAATCAGAGTGAATTTTAAATACAATTCCAAGTAAAAATCATTTTGCCCCATGTCTAACTCATTTAAAGGGAACTAATTGGCTTCCTCATTCAACTCATGTCAAATCAAGTACTCTTTCACAGGTCACATGTTTAATCCTATGTGCATAAAAGATAAACAATGGCACTGTCACATCGCACAGACCACTATGCAAAAACAATGTCTATTTGACAGCTATGAAGTTTGACAGCATGGCCAACCCAGTTTAAAAAGTAGACTAAAGGCCAGGTGCGGTGGTTCATGTCTGTAATCCTAGCACTCTGGGAGGCTGAGGCAGGAGAATCGCTTGAGCTCAGGAATTCAAGACCAGCCTGAGCAAGAGCGAGATCCTGTCTCTACTAAAAATAGAAAAAATTAGCCGGGTGTGGTGGTGCATGCCTGTAGTCCCAGCTACTCAGGAGCCTGAGACAGGAGGAGAGCTTGAGCCCAGGAGTTTGAGCTTGCTGGCAGTTAGGCTGATGCCATGGCACTCTAGCCTGGGCAACAGAGCGGGACTCTGTTTTAAAAAAAAAAGTAGACTAAAAGGTAAAACTGTGTCTCTAATTATATCAGAATCCTTTTGTATGAAACTGAACAAATGTGCATAGTATAATTTTCCTAACATAATACTGTCCAAAAGTGAATAGGAGTCTTCTTCAAAATGGAAGTAGATGTAGCTGTGGTTGGGCATTCAGACTAATTCAAGTCTGACCAGGCTGTTGATTTAGATTAGGAAGGTAGCTCATGTTAGTTGCAACTAATTAAGAACCTTACGAAGTTTCACATTATCTTACTAAACATGGATTGTTTTACAAGTATTTTAGATAAAGCATCCCAATTTAGTCTTCTACAATCTTTGTGACAAGACAATGAAAAAGGTCTTGCTATTGTTATTAAAGGGTAGCCAACTGAGCTACAGAAAATACACAGGAGTTTATTTCACCTTACCAAGAATTCACAAGACAATATTGATCATAGAATCTAAATACTGAAACGTTGATAAATTGGTTGTTGGGGCTCAAAAAAGGAAATCCCAAAGTATGGTGCTTTGGCATGCTGAGTACTGTGAACTGAAGGACAACAGAAGGTCCTCAGAAGCAAGGTCTCTTTCTGACCTTCTCCTGTACTTCTTTCTTCTGCTCTCTGTTCTCCCCGCAAGGCAGGCCATGAAACTAGAATTCCTCTTTCTCAAGGCAGGTCATAGAATCTAGAAATTTCACTCTAATCTTCCTTGTCTTTCTGTGAAAGAACTGGCCATAAAGAAATTCTCTGACCTGCCTTGTCTGATAGTGGGTCATAAGACCCTCATTCCTGAATTTATCCCGCCCTATACCAGGGAGGAAAAAATGTTAAACAGAGATCAAGAAGAATTCTGAACAGATAGGCCTTGCTGAGTTTCCCACCTCAGTCTATTACCATTAGATTGATCATACCCTTTTTGTCCAATTGTATTTCTACATGGTCATCCATTCTTCATCGAACCTAAGCATAAAAACAGACAGTTTCACCTGAGTTTTTGAGTCTTAATTTCTGAAGGCTCCTACGTCACATAAAACTTTGATTAAGTAAAACTATTATGTAGGAGCTGGACACAGTGGCACGTGCCTATAATCCCAACTACTTGGGAAGCTGAGACATGAGAATCACTTGAGCCCAGGAGTTCAAGACTAGCCCAGGCAATGTAGTGAGACTCTGTCTCCATAAAAGAAAAATTAAAAAAAAAAAAAAAAAAAAAGGAAAGAAGAGAAAATAAAAGAAAAAAAAACTTACGTTTTTCTCTTGCTAATCTGTCTTTTGTTACGGGAGAGTCAGCCATGACCCTTATAATAGGTGAGGAAAGGTATCACACCTTTCCACCCTATATGGTTAAATGGAGAACAGAAACTAAAATTTTAGATCCTGGGGAGTTGTTGGCACTTGGAAATAAAGAACGCACAGTCAACTTTAGAATGGTAAATTGACTATTTTAGATGTGAAAATGCTTAAAAATAAGAAAGCCTCTGTCCTCGGTAAAGTTCTCTTTAAGCAGCAGAAAGCCTTAGCCTCCTCACTAGGGAGGTTCCCGTGAGATGGAGAATGAAGGGCTGTATCTCCCCCCACCTCCCCACCCCTGGCAGTGGGCTGAGGGAGTCAATTAGCCTGGAACAACAGCCCTTCTCACACCCAGCACCATATGAAGCCCTCCACAGGAGAGAAGCAGCAGAGTGATGGCATTCACTACTGGTCTCTCAAACCCAGGAGCCATGCAAATGACAAAGTCTGAAAACCTCAAGAAGTTGCTTTTTTTTCCTCCTCGGTATTATTTTACAATAAAGTTAGATGCTCACACACTGACTAGTTGAAATTGGGTTACTAAGCTGCTACCCATTGTGTCATCTCTCTGCTTCCTGGCACAAACCGGAAGCCACTAACACTGTTTTACAAACATCTCAGTCTCCCATGTACCTTACTCTGCATTAGAAGGACTAAATTAAGCTCCAAAACTGTAAGAACTGACCCTAATTGAGCCTCTTATGCATGTATATGTAACACATTGTCCAAAAGTTTCCCAGAGAAGACAGTACACACTAAAACTGATAATGGAAAGTGAATCAATAAATATACAGGTTTATATAAATAGATAAAATTCTTAGCAAGTGCTCCAAAGCACTTGGCTCTTACTTCCACTTTTGCACTTCTCACATTAGAGTCTAATTATTTGTCTGTCTCCTCAACCTCAAGGTTGTTTTTCATCTTTGCAACCTCAGCCCCCAACAATTAACATGGAGGTATTCAACAGAATAATAAATTCCAACAAATCTCTGTCCTGCTGAGTCTCTCTGACAGCCCTAGCAACTTAGCTGTCACAGAAATACCTGAACACCTTGAAGGTCAAGATTCTGCATTTCCAAACACCATGGTCACCTCAAGATTGAACCTCCAGGTCTGGTCCCCTGCAGAAAACAGATACCTAATCTATCCCTTATTCTAAAATGAAACCTCAGGGACAAATCCACCATCCAAATTAAAGGTCACTCTAATCCACAAACAATCTCTGTGGAGATTTGCACTTATGATAAAAAGGAGAACCAAGGGTTACAAGTAAAGAATCTGAAATGCTGCTTTCAGATCTCTCCTTTTATAGATACTTGGCAACGTTCCTGAGAGCTCAAGTTCCCTTTAAAATGTGTCACGTGTATAACATGCATGCCTGGACAGAGGTGTTAGGTGCTCAAGCACAGGCTTCAATACAATGAAGTGATAAGGCCATAGAAAGAACACCATGAGTAATTCCAGTTAGAATTATAAACATGTTACTAGGTTTTCTGTAAAGTAATTTTCTTTTGGTTTGCATATTCAGAGATACCATTCAGGGAGACTGTCTGTGTTATTTTAACAGTGGAAAAACCCCATCTACCTAAATCTCTAATACTTATCTTCCACTTCACATCCATTCCCATTCTCCAACTTGGCTGGAAATTCATGTCAAAGATCCTGAACCCCAATTCCATACAATTTCCTACATTTGGGACCCGGTATGGCTCGCTCCATTCTAACCTTTCAGAGAGGACATCAGATTAGAGAACTTTCTCAGATCCCCTGCTGCAAAAAGAGTTCACAGTAACAGTGCCCACCTACCCATTCACACCAGCCCACGTTGCATCTGTGCCAGACAGCATGTGCACCCTCCAGGCATCCACCAGCCTGCCAGCTCATCAGGGCAGAACTGGGCAGACCCTAGTACTGTGCTGTGACTGGCATACCACCAGCCTTCCAGGGCAAACGCCCAGGCGATGCCTACTGCCAGGACTTGGGCAATAACAGGGAGCCCGGCTCCAGCCTCTGCCCAGATCAGAGCTGTTCCCAACCCACCCGTTAACCACTAACTCCTTACTTGGCACTGCCTACCCTCTCCCCCAAACCACTACCCCAGGCACCAAGCCTGGCAAGCCAACCACCCAGAAGAAATAACCAGCAAAGTGGGTGAAGGCAGGTCTCCGGAAAAGAGAGCACACCTGTGCCCCGTGCCCAGAACAGGGCACTACCTCCAGCCCCTAGAGGCCGAGGACCCTCACGCAGTCACCAGCTCTGCCCACTCACCTGCCCATTCCCTGGCCCTCTGCTCACTGCCCGGCAGGCCTCCAGGCTCTCTCCACGCCCGGACGCCCGGCTGGCTGTGGCCGCCAGGGCTAGACCAGGGCCCACCTGCCCTAACCGACTCACCGCACTTGCTCCTCGCACAAGCCCCCTCCTCACCCGCGCTTCCCTCTCCCACGCTGGCCCCGCCTCTCACAGTCAAACCAACTAAATGGGGGAGGGTCGCACCGCCCCCTGCTCCCACCGTTTGGCCCCCCGTCCCCCTAAAGTCCCGGTTGTCCCTCTTGCCTACTTCGCTCCGCCTCCTCTCGTCCCTACTGCCACCTCCTTTCCCACGCTCCTTGCCCAATCCCTCTCCCGTCGCGCCATCCCTGCTCCTCTCCCCGCGGGCCCAGCCCTCCCTTTCTCACCTAAGGCCGGGGTCGCCGCTCCACGACCGAGCCCGCGGGTCAGGTGGCGCATGCGCGAGCCCGGCCCCACGGCTCCATGACAACCCCGTCGTCGCCCGGTCTCTTGCTACCAGCCCCCCAGCTTCCCGCCCCTTCCTCCTCCCCCCGCCTCCGCGACGGCTTTCACCAGCCACGTGACCCGGCTCGGAGGACCCAGCACCATGGAGACTGCGCGCCGTGCTCCCAGAAGGGCCCGTGGAGACGCACCCTTCCTCCGCCCCCGCCGGAAGGCGAGGCCGGCGCGGGGCGGGGCGGTCGCTGGGAGGCCCGCGCTGGCGGCGGGTGGACGTCTCTATGGTTGGTTCCTGGGGCCCCCGCCGCCATTTTGTACGAGGGCCGTTGAGCAATGAGCGGCTTGGGCACGGTTTCGAGGCGGGGTTTCGAGGCGGCGGGGTGGGCCGGCTTGCGGCCAGTACGGCAGGAGGCGTGATTCTCTTGGGGTGGGGGGAGCGGGAGAACGCTGGTTTGCGTTCCCGTCAACCCTCCGGACTGTGCACCTCGAGGCAGAGACGCAAGGAGTTATTTTAGTTAGATGATTGCATGTCATTTGATGTTTGACTCACTTTGTCCCGTGCGACCTCCCGAGGTGTTTCTCCTGTCAGCTCTTGGTGAAGTTGCTGTGAAGATGCGTGTAACAAGGAATAGAGGGGTTGGCCATCAGTCGAAGTTCTGATGCATTCTATTAGTGAGGGTTATTTAGAGGAGAGAAAGAATTCTTTGGCAAGTGGTAAGGACACGGGCTCTATTAACGTTTAAAGATTGCTGAAGGGTCGAGGCAGATTCTAGAGCTTTGCTGGAACCACCAGGAGCTATTAAGCTAATTGAAATTAAGTAATATGAAAAATTAAAGTTTCTCCGTTGTGCTAGCCACGTTTCAAGAGCCCAATAATCACTTCATTGGACAACGCGAATTACAGCATATTGCCAGCATCACAGAAAGTTAATATTGGTCAGCGTTCATGTAGATGATGTGGAATTGTTTTATATTGGTAATCCAAGTATTTTTAAGCGCTACTAAATCATGGTTAATCACAGTCCTCCAGACACAGATAATTCTAATGTATTACTGGGTATGAGTGTACTTATTAGATAAGCTCTGCTAAACAAAAAAATAATAATTGAATGCCGATAGCATGTAAGGCTTTTGTTTGGGGGATGGAGGGAGTAAAAATAATAGTTAACAGTTACCACGTAATTAGGAGCCTGGAAGCTTTACCTCCATCCTCTTATGATTCCTCTACAAATTTATGATACAGTATTATAAAGAGTTTATAAAGAGTTTTTGCCCATGATGACACAACTACTAAGCCCCTGCTTTTATCCATGAAGCCATATTGCCTCTTTTTTTGGCGGGGGGAGGGATCTGGAATTTTCTTCATTTTTTTAATTGGCAAATAATTGTGCATATACATGGGGTACATAGTGATGTTTTGATGTATATAATGTATAGTGATCAGATCAGGGTAATTAGCATATCCATCATCTCAGCCTCTTTTTGAAGTGGAATAAAACAATTTTTGACTTCAGATAACTTAAAATCTGATATGGGAAATGAGGCATGCTCAAATAAGCAATATGAGAGAGAATGGGATAAGTACCAGAAGATTCAGAACAAAACCTAATTAATAAAATCAAAGGGGAAAAAAAGGAACTTTCAGCTTGTTTTTTGTTATTGGAGGAAGAAGAGACCACCAGACAAAGCTTTAAGAAGGACGGATAAAAGTTAGATTTACAGTAGTGGAAATGGGTGAGAGCATAATGCATACCAGACAAAAAACAATCAATGAAATAAACAAAAACATGAGTGACAGCCTTATCATGGTCCTTCAAAGGGGCAAAGAAGTCAAACTTCCCTGATTTTACCTGTGTTATGAGCAGCCATGCTGTTTCCATAATTTGAACTTCAAAAACAAGTTTTGTAATGGAACCAAATGAGTCAGGCCAATTTAATGATAAGCATAATTTTTATGTTCCTTCTACTGTATGGTTCTGTATAATTAGATGTATAGAATAAGCAATTCATGAAAATGGATAGTGAATATTTTTATATAGTAAACCACTGTAAAAATTTTTCTTTCTTTCCTTGTTAATTTTCCGTGGTTTGTAAATCAGCATCTCTACTGACAGTTTCCTAGTACCACGAGTTCTTTCACATTTACTCTCTTTACTCCCCCTGTGATGGAGAGTGGGTTTTGAAGCACTGTTTCTTCTTGCTGTAGGGTCCTTCTTTCCCATTCTAGTCCTTCCCAGTACCATTGTGGTTCAAGACTCGTTTTGTCACCACCACTGCCAGCAGGGGGAGACATGCTCCCTTAAATGCCGCATTTAGGGCTTTACAAAGTTTTCTTTTTCTGTTCTCCTGTCTACTTCACTGTTACTACCTGTACTATCCATGTGAGGATTTGAGTTTTTAATCCTGCAGTGGATACCTTGAAGAGTTAACCTTGTACCCAGTTTTATTTGAAGCTATTTTAAAGTATATATTGTATAAAAAACGTTTGTTTAATATTAATTAATTGTTTAATTAATAATTATTTTAATATTTAAAATTGAATTTCACATTAATGTCATTTAAATTATTTAAAAGTAATTAAAATAGTGTGATAGGAAACAATGAAAGTATTCAAAAGATTTAGTTTCAAATCCCAGCTCCTATCAATACCATTTTATAAATAGGGGCATTTCAACATCCTCCCCATATACACAGGAAGAAAGATAAGACATAATCTCACAATTGACAAATCGAATAATTTCACCTTTATGAAAAACTTACTGCATTATTCTTATTTTTCCGGTTTTGCTGAGGACCAGTGAAAACATTACTATAAGGACTGACATCAGTTCTTGGACTGGTATTTGGGTACCAGTGATTTCATTTTCCTGAACATTCCATTTGGCCATCAGTAAAATAGTTATCCTTTAGTTTGAATCTAGCATCTAGCATTATTGGTGCTGACCACTTTATAGAGTTTTTAAAGAGGATTTGATGGGGTATTAGGTGTACCTATGCTCCAGAGTCTCAGAGTCATGGGTCAGTGAGAGACAAAGAGAGGGGCTCCAGCCTGTATGTGGGCTGAGGGATCTACAGGTCCCAGATGGCAAAGGCATAGGCCAGTGATAGTGAGGTACATGACCTATTTTCCCTTAGCAGTCAGATGACAAGGCCTCCACCAGCCAGGTTGGTTCTTGGCTCATATTCTTAGGGAGTATCTGAAAGAACAGGAACACTAACTAAAAGGATACTATTCAGGTTATAGTCAGACTCTTAATATATAGGCACAGGTTTGCTTTTAGGGGCAATGGAAACCCTTCCCAAATAGCTCTCCATCTTCTTGCTATTTGCTGGTACCTGAAAGTCTATTAAGTATAATTGCTTGACACCCAAATACTCTGGAACTCAAGACAAATTCTTTCATAACAACAACTAACACAGAGTATTTACTATTTTCCAGACACTGTCCTGAGTGATTTGCCTAGATTTATTCATTTAATCCTCCCACAGTCTTATGAGATGGGTATAGTATCATTTTTCTCCTTTTACAGAGCAGGAAACTAAGATACAGAGACTATGTCACTTGCCAAGGTTACCAGTGGTAAGTGGTGGAGCCAGGATTTGAATTCCAGAGTCCTTGCTTGTAGCCACTTTGCTCAACAACCCCTGTGCTAGAGTGGAAATGGATAATACCACACCCTTTCCTGCTGTGCTAAGGAGGAGGCCAGTGGGAAGCCAGAAGCACTAGGCACGTGTGTGGGAAAGATGCCAGGAATGGAGGCTGGGCACTATATAGGCATGCTTTGCAGAAAACACTCCAGCTGGCTGTCTTTTTCTTTTCAGTCTGTACATGGTAGAGGTATCCACACATCTTCCCAAACTACTTAGAAGCTGTTAGACTCCCCTGTCTAGAATCTTTTAGTGGAAAGATTTTAAAAGTATTATCTCCCCCCACTGGATATGAAGTCTTTGATTTAAACTCACAACCTCCTTCTGTTGGTCACCTGGAAAGCTGTTCACTTGCCCCTTTGTGTAGCACCATTTGAGTTTTGGCTTGTAGGTTCTCCGTGGGTTCATATGTTGCTTCATAGGCTTCCTTCAGTAAACAGCCTTCAGATCCCAGTTGAGTTCACCACCATGGGCTTGACAAAAGTCAGGGAACACAGGCCAACACAGCAGAAAGCCAGATGGAACTGGGGCCTTTTAGGGGAACTTGATGCTTCTGTAATAGGAAGCTGGCTTCAAAGCCCAAGATCAGGAGTAGCCTCCACACAGAAATTAATTATTCACAAAATTGAGCATGTTGTCTCTTGTAGTTTGATCTAGACTGGTTTGTACTGTAATTTCTTGAATACCTCTGTGTCTCCCCCACTGGAGTCTAAGCTCCTTAAGGGCTGGCATTATACCTAATGGTTTTCTCACACAAAGCAAATTCTACATGGTGGGTGTTCAACCAGCTTGTTATCAGTGAGACCCAAACTTCCTGAACATTTAGCAGTGGGCTCACACATCACTGACAGGACTCCAGAGAAGGAAAAGATGCCACCAAGCAGGGGAGTGAGTAGCTTCTGCGGCCACAGGTGCAAGGGCAGACTGGAGCTCTCCTTTACTTTTGTCAGTTCCCTGACACGCTCTGCTGTTTCCCACCCCTGGGCCTTTTGCACCCAACTATATGTGGCCACGGGGGAAAGGGGGAATGAAGGTAACTGCTGACTCCCGCAGGTTGTGCTCCTTGCTTGTAGCCAGAGCCTCTGTTGTTCCTCTTACCCCTCCAAATCATTGGAGGGTCTTTTCCATTCTGATATTTGCTCAAGAATGCCCTTGAATCTTCTTCCCTAACATTTGATTGGCTTGTGGCTGGCTCTATTTGGAATTCTATGAAGAATCTTATAAAACCTGGTAGTCAGTAGAGATGATGGACGTACTGGCTGTTCTTTGCAGACAGAGATATGCCCAAGAACTTTGCGCACCAGCACTCCTCTCTCCAACCCCAGGGAGACAGGGCTGGGCCTTTTGACAGGTTTCACTCCTCAGGATTGGCTAGCTGGGCTTGTTTAAGTCAGCATCCCAACGGGTTAGATAAACAGGCACCAGATGTTGGGTTGAAGCCATGCCCAGTTGTTCATCAAAACTACCTGGTTGATATTATCTCAATTCAGAATCTGCTTCCTCCCCAACTGACTACCTGATCCCAGAGTCCAAGATCTCAAAATTACATCTTAAACAGGAGACCGAAAAGCAAGCAATCAATTTGCAAAGGACTTAAATATGATATTCGGAGTGGGAGTGGGGTACGTATTCTTTTTTTTTAATGGGGAGGATCCTTTTGAAAATTCAAATAAAAAAGATGAGTCCTCTGAGCTTTCCAAATTTGAAGCGGGATTCCAATTTAAATTCTCTTTTTCTTGCTTAACGTCAGAGAAGCTTTCAGACAGACATTCCTTATTCTTTTTTCAATGCTTTATCATGTTTTCAGCCTATTTTAAAGACAGCAATGTCAATACCTATGGTGGAGTGATGTCTTTACAAGGCAGCTCATTTGTCTACAGTGTCTTGGAAATCACGTGCAAACAAATTACTAAGAGCATTTTCCTCTCTCTGGTGTAAAAAACTGTGGCTGGCTGGGTGCAGTGACTCACGCCTATAATCCTAACACTCTGGGAGGCCGAGGCAGAGGATGGCTTAAGCTCAGGAGCTTGAGGTTGCAGTGAGCTCTGATCGCCCCTGTACTCTACCCAGGGCAACAGAGCCAGACTCTGTCTCAAAAACATAAATAAATAAATTAAATTAAATTAAATAATTTAAAAATGTGGTTTATTCACCCAGAACTTGGGCTTGAGGTGTTGAGTATCCTTT
Organism: Daubentonia madagascariensis; assembly: GCA_023783475.1. Lineage (NCBI taxonomy): Eukaryota > Metazoa > Chordata > Mammalia > Primates > Daubentoniidae > Daubentonia > Daubentonia madagascariensis. The sequence goes on along the minus strand of JAKFHU010000485.1, from coordinate 36,900,348 downwards.
TTAAGACTTAAAAGGCTGCTTTTATCTGGTTAAGTGTCATCCCAGCTGGATTCACAGGACATGCTGATCTGGAGCCCTTATTGAATTGATGGCCATCCACATGCACAACTACAGTCCTTTTGGTCTCCTGCTTTGTGGACAGGGATAACTGGATCACCCATGGGATTTACCCACAGGGTAAATCCAAAAAAATTCACTGCAATGTCTTGTGCTAATAGTTTAATGAAATTCTCCCTCTAGCAATTTCTGACAGGGCATGGGGATTTTCTCCAGTGTCATCATACTTCAGCAGGAGTGATTGTGTCATCCAGGTGCAGGTGTTCTTGGCTGTCCTTTACCTATTGTCTCTTCATGTCACATATAGACAAGAAAGCAGATGACGGTTCATCTCTATTACATGGGGAATTACCAAGTGGTTGCCTAGCAACTCACACAGCGCAATCAAGATGGTCTCTGTTGTGGTATGTAGAATGGTTGGCTTTCCTTTCAAGAATGTATTTGCTTATTTCTTTTGGGTTTCTAGAAAAATAGGTATGTATTCCTGGATTTGAGTCTAGTAAAATGGCCTTTTGTATTCCTTTTCCCCAGTGTTCATTGCACAGTAGTTAATTATCATAACAAAGGACAATTATCTGATCAAATCATTAATACAGCAATTGCTTCAATTCAATTCAATCCAGTGTGCATCTTTCCTGTGCCAGATACCATACTAGACACTGAAAGAAATTATAAGGATGGACAAGTTAGACCCTCGTCTCAGGGAACTTAAAATTGAGTGTAGATGCTTACATGTTTGACAGACATGTATAAATCATTTATTTACACATGTGAAACAGATTGCTATATATATGTAAAATAAAGGTATTTGTATTTGGAAGAGTTCCTTTGTGTTTGATCAAATGATTTTTTGCTTTTATTTAGATTCCTGCCTCTATAGCTTACAGCTGCAATCAGTTCAAAAAGCTGTAATCAAAAAGTGTAATCACTTTTAAGACATGTCTCCTATTGGAATCTAAGTAATTAGCAGCTCTTAAACAGCTCTTGTTGGAATATGACACTGCTGATGATGTTGTCAGATGGGATGGTGCTGCCCTGTGTCTGCACTGCAGTCTTCCTGCATAATTGCGGAGACTGTCACAGCCTCCTGCCTCTATTTTACACATTCCAGTTTAAAAGAAGCCCCTTGCCTGCCTTTTTTCTTTTTTCTTTCTTTTTTTTTTTTGAGATGGAGTCTTGCTCTGTCTCCCCGGCTAAGGTGCAGTGGCGTCATCATAGCTCACTGCCACCTCAAACTCCTGTGTTGAAGCCTCCCGAGCAGGTGGGACTACAGTCATGTGCCACCACACCTGGCTAATTTTTTTTTATCTTTAGTAGAGACAGGGTCTTGCTCTTGCTCAGGCTGGTCTCAAACTCCTGACCTCAAGCAATCCTCTTGCCTTGGCCTCCCAGAGGAGGATTACAGGTGTGAGCCAGAGCACTCAGCGTCCCTTCCCTTTCTTTGTCTATTTTGCCGCAGTGTTACTGCCTCTCTCCACTTAAGGATACTTTGGCATGTTCCAGATCGTGCATTAGGGAATCCTTTGATTACTTGAGCTAACATCTTTACCACTGGGGAGACAGTTGCTGGACAGAGCCTGGGATTTGACTAGCCCCTGTCCCATGAGTTGACTTGCCTGTTGAATTAGTTTGGCATCTTCATTCTCAGGAAGGAGCCAGGGCATGGGGTGAAGTATCTGTTCCCTGACATCATTGGCACACACTCATTAGATGCTTCTCTTGAGTGGACTATATTGGGGCTCCATGCAGAAAAGAGGAAGCTTTTATGGATGGTTGCACCACAGCATCAGAATTCTCCTCCACCACCTTTGGCTAGCACACTGGTTTCTCTGCTTGCCTTCCCAATCCCTGTGCAGGACACAGGGACTCCTGATTGTTTTCTGCATCGTCTAGGTCCCTTGGATTCCTCGAGAAATCATTCAGACCTCTTGTCTTCACATAGATCCCCTGACCTATACTTCCCAACACAGTGTCAGAAGGAAGAGGACAAGGGTAGAAAGGGACTGTACAAGACCAGACACTGTATAGACATTTTCCTGTGCTTCCCCATGTTATCCTTGTAACAACTTCTATGTAGCTCCTCATGGCCCCATTCCACAGATGAAGCTCAAAAAAGTGCTAACACATATTGCTCTAATAAGTACTAGCATATTCTCCTATCTTAAGGCAGTTTTTAACTTATGATCAAATCAACATTTACTGTGTACTGTGTATCTCCTAAGCCTTAGGGACACAGTAAAGCATAAATAAGACTAAGGCTCTACCCCTGAAAAGTTCACAGAACAGTTTTATAAGTGCTATAAAAAAGATGTGGGAACACAGACTGAAGATCAATTAGTTTACGTAAAGGGTGGGAGCTCAGGAAAAGATACATAGGTGGCCATTTAATCTGGATCTGGAAGGTTGGCCAACAAGGGAGGCCTCTCTATTTACCCTTAAAAATGGGCCTACAGCAGAGATCTGTTGCCCTTTGATGTTGGGAAATCCTTTACTGCTCTAATCTAAATCCTTTACGTTGTAGTTTATGCCATATTTCCTCTCATTTCAACCTCAGTTGAAATAGCAAAAATCTTTGCCTAGTGCCTCAGACACTCAGAAGCCTTTAGAGAGCCACATATGTGGTTCTCTACCTGAACATAGGAAAAACTACTTTCCTCCCACCCCCAAACCCTGCAGCTGGACTTTTCCAGCTGCTGCCCTATGAACAGTTTCGGAGAGATTCCTCCCTACAAGGGCCCTCCCTGGAAGGGTAGGAGGGAGGCCAGGCAATGAGCTAGTGGGGGGGCCTGCCCAGATAATTGCACTTGGAAGGAGGCTGCATTGTAAGCATTTTTCACGGTATCTTCACTGAAGACAGAAATTTTGAAATTGAATAACATATAGAAGAGAGGAATAAAGTGCCTTGTCTCACAACACCCCACTACAAGACTTCACCAGCCTATGGGTGTCAAGAAGGTCATAAGGTCATACTGCCATCCAAACATAAATTTCATTAGCTCTGAGCCCCTACTGAAGGTCTACAGAATTTACTACTCATCCCCTCCCCCTGCCACCTCTTCCTCAGTTATTTCTGGGAGGCCTCTCAAGTGCCTCCCTTGGGTTCATGGGCAAATTCACTGTGTTCTTCCACTTCAGCCTCCCCACTGATGGTCTGCTATTCACAAGCCCCTTAAAAGTGGGTGCCTCATCAGTGTTGGCATCCTCCGTAAGAGCATTGTTCTTATAGTGGCCACTCCTGTTGCCCTGCTGGGAACAGCACTCTCTCCCTTCTCTCCTGGGGCCACTCTAAGCCAGCAGGTTGCCTAAGTGGAGGATGGGATGGGGCGGTGGGGACCCTCTCGCTGATCGGCTGTGCTTGATTAGCTGTGTCCCAAAGCAAAGCTGTTTATGTCTGTAGTTGCTCCAAGTCTTACACGGTTACTCTACTTTCCGTTTCTCACCCCAGCTCCTCCCTCCCTGGGCCTGGAGATAAGTCTCTCAAGCCAGGATGGAGGAGGACAGCTCTTCAATTCTTTCCATTACCCTTATCTTTCTCCCCAGACAGCTCTGCACCCAAACAAAACAACTCCCACAACCCGAACCAGTAAAACTCAAAACTCTCTCACTTAAAAATACACCAAAAGTGTGTCAATTGATGGAAATAGTTACCAATACTTGTGGGGGTGGTGAGAAGGTTGGTGGTGTTCTGTAAACTCCATCCCATAATTCATAAAACCCCAGGGTATTGGGGATTTCTCTTATAACTTGAAAAGGAAGTCAACCCTCTAATTTCCACAAGGCATATAAAGCATGAAAGCTCCCATCTCAGGGGTAATCTTTGAGAATGTCATGTTAGGAGAAATTAGCAATGGTTGCAGTCCAAAATTTAACAGTGCTTTGTCAAGCAGAGTTCTTGCTCTACAAGAATTTTCTCTGTAGACTCTAAGAAACATCTGCTGTCCCCCTAAACCCCAACAACAACAACAAAAAAAACACTGTACACACACACACACACACACACACACACTAAATTATTTCAATCCAGATAATGCAAAAGACAAAGATAGAAATGGGATTGCCCTAAAAATAGACTTCCTGATATCATGGACAGACCTCAGGGTGTGGCATTAAAGGTCTTAGTTGAATCCAGGCTCTGCCACTTGCAAGCCAGGATACCCTGCGAAAGTCCCTTTACCTTTTCAAGCTATTTTTCATTTCTAAAATGGAATGATGCCTGCGCTCATATGTTTACTGCAGCACAATTCACAATTGCAAAGATATAGAATCAACCTAAGTGCCCATCAACCAATGAGTGGATAAAGAAAATGTGGTATCTATATCTATCTATCTATATCTCATGGAGCACGACTCGGCCCTAAAAAAGAGTGAAACAATGTCTTGGATGGAACTGGAGACCATTATCCTAAGTGAAGTATCTCAGGAACAGAAAAACAAATACCGTGTGTTCTCACTTATAAGTGGGAGCTAAGCTATGGGTACACAAGGGCATATGGAGTGGTATAATGGACACTGGAGACTCAGAAGTGGGCAGAACGGGGGGCAGTGAAGGATGAAAAATTACCTATTGGGTCCAATGTACTAACGCAGGTGACGGGCACACTAAAAATCCAGACTTCACCACTATACACTTCATCCATGTAACCAAAAACCACTTGTGACCCTATTGAAATAAAAAATAAAAAATAAAATGGAGTGATGATAATGTCTGTCCTCCTTTCCAGGATTAGGAGAAGGGATGAGACAATGCAGGTGAAATTGCTTTGCAAACTGTAAAGTGCTGTTCTCTAAAGGTGGAAGCTGGAAGAAATCACAGCAGCTTTGTCACATCACTGTGGCTGTCTCTAGGCTGTTGGAGTCTTTCCCAGAGGTAGCTCGGTGCCCACACATCATGCCACCTTGTGTCTCCAGCACAAATGAGGGGCCTGGAATGGACAGAACCTATCCTGACATACTACCTTGTCTTAGGACACAGTGGAAACAATCCCATCTGGTGAGGCCAGGCCTAGACCCAGAGAGGATGGGAATAAGGGTGTGATAAATGTGTGTGTTTGCTGACATTGAGCATCAAAATCCCCTTCTGCATTCAGAGCCTAACTCTCCAGAACCACTTTTAATCTCAGAATCATTGCTACGTTTTCCCCAACAATAACATCTTTCATGCCAAGAGCATGGATGATGCAACGTATCTCAAAAGAATATTTTACTATTATCTCTGGGATTTTCTCCAAGCCACAGACCTCTTTCTTTAAATTTTGATGCTGGCACTTTCTTGATCTTGCCAGAAGGATCCTACATGTGTAGGAAGTGACAAACACCAGAACTGCTTAAACCGGGACAAGCAGAGCCCCTGCCTACACCTGGAGCCCATTCACCACTGGCACAAAAAAAGGGAATGCCATATTGTGTCATATTCTTGGAAAGTCCAGCCTGTGTCACTAAATGGCCATCACTTTGGCATTAAAAAATGTTTTGTGCTATGACTGGCCTCCCCCAACAACTCAACTGATCCCCAGCAGCAAAGGCTCCCTCTCCTGCCTCCCAAGCATTGGGCCTGATTCCTGGGGCTTTGAAGCCATCTATGTTGGACGATGACTGGAGTTGTAATAGTAGATGAATTAACTTTTTTGGCCTTAGATTGACTTTGATAAATACGTTCTGTTGGCAAAGGATCTTGTCCCATTATCTGCCATTTCCCACTCAGAACCTTGTCCCCTTTGCTGTTTCTGTACAGTATTTGTCCCTGCACATCTTGTGGCCTATTGCTCACCCATTCACGGCTCCTATGCTGGCCCCCTTTCTTCGTGGTCTTGAGGCAGTCCCCAAAGTGAAGGTCTTGGCTCGGGGGGAAGGGGAGTCCTGTCGCCCTCCATTTCCCCCAGGCTGGCCACGTGCTCTTGCATTCTTCCTTCACATTGCTCCCCTCCTAGGCTCTTCCCAGCCTCCCTGTCCCCAGTGCCTACACCCAGGCTGAACTCCCATGCTGGCGGGCCCACCTCTCTGGCTGATGCAGGCAGAACACCTCCAGCACCTGGCGCACCCGGGCCACAGCTGGGGAAAGGGAATGGCTGGCTAGGACTCCCCACTGTATCTGCACAGCCTCAGCTCCTGCCTGGTCCTGGGGCCTTCTCTAGAGGGGCACCCTTCTTTACAAAGCCTGACTGGTAAAAAAGGACAGAGCTAGTCCCAAGCTTGGTGCAAGGACAATGAGAGAAGGGTGACTCAGAGGTAGCCAGTTTTTTTCCCCTAATAATTAATAAGACATTTAAAGGGCATAGATCATAACTCCATCATTCCTGGGGAATTTTTTGGTTTAACAGATCTACCCCCTCCCCCACCTCCTTGCTCTCTCCTGTCCCTGCCTGGACCCCTCTCCCACTTAGTTAAAAAAAAAAAAACAGCTTCTGTTCCCAGGCCAGCTATATCCTCCCAGGAAGCCTCGCCTGGAGTGAAGTCAGGCCCAACAGGGTGGAGAGTTCGGGAGGGCGGAGGGCATGGGTGTGTTTTGCACTGGGACAAGGAGTTCTCTTGTTGTTGTTGTTGTTCTTTGTGTCATTTCCAGACAGATAGGAAGGAAAAAATAGTAAACCTTCTTCAGTTCTGGACAAAAGCTGAGAGGAGATTTGCTTCAGGAACCCCCCTGTGGGTCAAGGCTCTGCCATGGCGGGGGAGGGTGGGGAGGAAGTAGAAGGTCTAACTTCCCCTGACAAAGCTTGAGTTCAGCGAAACCAATCCCTTGAAAATGCAACTCAATTTTTCTGCCTCTCACTCTCCATGTGAACTATTCAGCAAGGGGAGCATTTCCCTTTCCCAGGGTGACAGCTCAGTGGACCCTGCGCCTCGTCTGGTTATGCTTAGGTACGCTCATTTTATGTCCCCAAATCCACTGTGGGTTAGAGATTGAATGCTTCCAGCCAAAGACATGAAATGACGCTTTCATCTGCCTTCCAAGAGAAATCTTCCTCCTCCTGCCCTAGTTCAGGTGTGCAGTTGGGGGCTGCCAGCCTCCAGGGACTGGGGTGTGGTAGGCTTTTGTCTGTTCTCTCAACTGAACACCCCCCACCCCCCACTTGCTAGTCTTTCAGAGTCTAAGTAGTGGCAGGATACAGGGAAAAGAATGTGGAGCAGGAGAATAGGGCGGTTGGTATTTGGCAGTGTGATTGCCGGCTCTCTGGGCCCGGCAGGTGGTGAAAACTCTTCCTCTGAGGGTTCCCTGGGTTCTCAGAGGCACCCATCTCTGAGCTTCCCTCCTGAAGTTCCCTGTTCTGCACCTCCGTTCTAGGTCATGACTTGTGACTCCATCTTCAGGAATCCAGCACCCCCACCCCCACCCTGAACTTCTTCCCACAGAGATCACTTTGCCCTTCTAGGAGGCCCTACAGGACTTAAAATGGCCCCACATTTGCCCTCTCTCTCCCCATGGTCCACATCTGATCCACATCTGGCCCTCGGAAAGCACTCACACAGCCCCTGCCCCGCTCCCAGTGCAGCCCCTCCTCCTGGCACAGGCCCGTGGGGGCCCACAGCTCTGAGTGGCTCCGTGGAAGCCCCCATCGCTAGGCTGGAGATGAAGGTGGTAGGGCCCTCAACCCCTTAGGGTTGGAGCTTACAGCATAGCTTTGCCGTTTCTACAGTTTTCTATTTCCAAACCCTCCCCTTTCTCCTCACTCTGACCCTTTTTATATTCTTGATAGGCCGAGGGCCCCAAGTGCTGTACAGCTGATTCTCCACTGTTTCCTTTGTAAATATTGCACGTGGGGTCTGTGTCACGCTCAGTTTGCTATCTGATGTCATGGTAGCCTGCCTTTAGGTTGGCCCAATTATCATCACCTTCTGGTGTTCAGTCATTGCATCTTATCCCACCCTCGCAACCACGTGCTATTGCAGAGATGATGTTGTGTGTCTTCTGAGGCTAGGTCACTGTGGTGGGCTGAATTGTGTCCCCCCAAAAGATATGTTGAAACCCTAACCCCTAGTCCCCGTGATGTGACCTTATTTGGAAATAGTCTTTGCAGATATAATCAAGAGTCATACTTGACTAGAGTGGGCCCTACAGCCGATGACTGGTGTCCTCATGAGGAGAGAGAGACACAGAGTAGACAGACACAGAGGAGGAGGCCGGGTGAAGATGGAGGCAGGGATTGGAGTGATGCAGCCACAAGCCAAGAAACATCTGGGGCCATCAGAACCTGGAAGAGGCAAGAAAGGATTCTCCCCTAGATCCTTTGGAGGGAGCATGGCCCTGCTGACAACTGAATTTCAGACTTCTGATCTCCAGAACTGTGAAGTAAATTTCTGGGTTTTTAAAGAAGTCATCTTGTTTGTGGTACTTTGTTAAAGAAGCCCTGGGAGTCTAATATAGTTGTAGGAGACATTGTGGCTGTCTCCTTGCTGTCTCTTGAATCACTCTTTCTGGGGTACTCTGCCATATCATGAGGCTACTTAAGCTGACCTATGGAGCAGTCTATGTGGCAAGGAACTGGCGCCCCCATCAACAGCCAACACCAACTTGCCAACCATGTGAGTGTGCCACCATAACAGCAGATCCTCCAGGATCTATGCTGGCTTCCTCCAGCCTCAGTCAAGCCTTCAGATGACTGCATCCCCAGCTGACATTTGAACTGCAAGCTCAGCCAGAACACCCAGTTAAGCCATTCCCCAGTTCCTGACCGAGAGAAACTAGGAGATGATAAATTTCTATTATAGCTTTAAGCTACTAAGTTTTGAGGTAATCTGTTATGCAACAATAGGTAGCTAATCCTGCTATCTATCATACTGGGGCCTCGGTATAACCTAGAACAGGAAGAGTTCTGCTTTCTAATTCTTATATATCACTTGGAATGGTTAGGGGCCCCAGTGCCATTCTCTCTGGGGATGTTTCCAGCAATGGGCTGCACAGCCATTTGTAGTGAGTTGTCCCACTTATTGATTCACCAGTGAGCACCATCCATGTGCCAGATGCTGTGTGGGGGCTGGGGCTACAGATGTGAACAGTTCTGCTCACGACCAGGGGCCATTATGGCATACCTCTGCTAGTGGACAGGTGCCGGCAAGAAGGACTGCACCCATCTGCAGAGGTGGGAAAGAGAAGCACTGGGCACCGAGAGGAGAAGTCTTAGGTGGTACCACACCGAAGGGGCAAGAAGAGAGCCAAGTTCAAGGGTCCCAGACAACCCTGGGAGGGACAGCTGAAACCAGGATCCGGACATCCCACATCTGCTCTTGAATTGGTGCTTTCTGAGCTACACAGAGGCTGGCTCACGGGACCAGGGTCTCTAAAGATCCCGGGAGGCATGAACTTGAATCCTGCTGGGACACTGTTCTTTGGATAACAATGTCTCTATGGAAAGTTGGGGCCCAGAGTTCGGGGATCTTGTTTCTGCTTTGCCATCTTGGCTAACTAACTCCCTTTGGAGCTCATTTGAACCCTGACACATGAGCAGGCCGCTCTGAAACATCACCAGTCAGGGTGAGAAGTCTGGTCCTTACCTCCATCTGAACCCCAGCCCTTCTTAGTGATGGTGTTTTCTAAAGAGGTTTGATCAGAATTTGCCATCTACTGAAATCTACCAAGCTGGCCCCTCCCAAGGTCAAATTGCACATCTTGCAGATAAGAATAGCCACCATTTCTTGAATATCTACTCAGCAGCAAGTGATTTCTCTAATATTCACAAGACTCTGTTAAGGCAAGGGATCATGATCCACATTTGGCAGTGCAGGAAAGTGAGATTCAGGAAAAAGCCCAGGTCACGGAGCTGGTGATATTGAGGGACAGAGCTGGGACTGCCAACCAGGCCTGCCCAGCACTGAAGCTCCTCCTGTCCAGCCCCTCCTCGCTGCCATAGAAGGCAACTCAGGGGCACTCAGTCTAGGGATTCAAGCCAGTGCCTCGGGAAGTAGGATTTTCTCCAGCCTGGAGGGATTACCATGGCATGGGGTGGGGTGGGTAGACACTGGAGGCAGTGAGGTTGCATACAATGGTTATTAAAGAAAATGGAGTCTGCTATGGTTTGGATGTGGTTTGTCCCCACCAAAACTCATGTTGAAATTTGGTCCTCAAGGTGGTGGTGTTGGGAAGTGGGGCCCAGTGGGAGGTGTTTGGGTCATGGGAGCAGATCTCTCATGAATGGTGTGGTGCCATTCATGAAGTGGAGAGAGTTCTTGCTCTGGCAAGACTGGATTAGTTCTCCAGGGAATGGATTAGTTCCTGAGACAGTGGGCTGTTATAAAGCCAGGATGCCCCTTGAGTTTTCCCTCTCTGCATTTGTCCACTCCCCTTCTGACCTTCTGCCGTGTTGCAGCACAAAAGCCCTCATCTCACCAGAGGCCAAGCAGATGCTAGGGCTGTGTTTCTTGAACTTCCCAGCCTGCTGAACATGAGCTAAATAAACCTCTTTTCTTTATAAATTCTGTTATAGCAACACCAGATGGACTAAGAGTCTGATGCCTGATTGCCCAGGTTTGAAACCTAGTTTCCCCTTATGCAACAAGTCTCAGGTTCCTCACCTGAAAATTGGGGATAAGAAGAGCATGTACCTCCTAATGCCCATGAGATTCATGGCAAGAGTAAACGTATTATTAAATTTTTCTGCTATTGACATTATTATTTACATTACTTTCCCTCCATGGCCACTAGACTCTTGTATCAGGCCAATATTTGAAAAGGGACAAATTTAAACAAAACATGTGTAGAACTGGAGGTTGATGGCAGGGAAATCTGTGGCTGGAAGGTTGTTTTCTGAATTTTGGGGTTTGTTTTCCAGCTCCAAGATAGCTCCTTGTGTAAGGTGATGAGTGTGATTAACTGCAATCAGCTCCTCTCAACATAACAAGGGAAGTTGGATGTCACCCTGTGGTTTCTGTCCAAGCTGATGTAGTTACCCATTATGTCCACAGAGTGTCGCTATCAATCACACTTCCACTAACTGCAGCCAAACCAGGACACCCAGGGACGTGGAACTTATCCCCAGACTCCCATACAGGGCAAAGCCGGTGCTGGGGGCTGAGCATTCTTCAGCAACGTCGTTTGGAACCCCTCTCTATGCCACCACGCAGTGTGCATAGAAGGGGCGGGGGTGGGAAGGAGTGACTAGGCCATGGTGACCCAGGTGGTTGGGCACACCAGGGTCTCCTGCCTCCAACCCCCACATCTGTTCTGCTTGGAGGAAGCTTGGCCAGAACAGGAGCTCTTGTTTCCGGGTCTCTAGGCACGGCCACCTCAGGGAGTGAGATTTGAGGATGGAGTTGGAGTGACACTCGAGGCCCTTTGCTCTCTTCCCTGAGCCCCAGGCTCTGCGGGGTTGCAGGCCCGCTCTCCAGCCTCCCTGGGCTGCCTTTCTGATGACTGCTATTTTAAAGGCAGGTAGGATGGAATTAGCAACCCTTGTCATTAAACTAGCAAGAGCTCAGGACAGCCAGCCCCCTTCTGAGAATGACTGGGCCTAGCTGTCACCTGCGTAGAGGAGTCTGTATGGCTCCAGGGGAGCCCTGGTAGTGCATAACACAGGGAAGAGAAGACGTTGCCAACTAATACTAATTGATCTATCCAGAGACCTTTCCAGGACACCGCATGAAGCACCAGAGACACAAGAAGCTAAGGCCCATATGCTGTGGTATGGATGTGTGCCTTCTGTGCCTCAGTTGCCTCACCTGTGCCATGGAAGGGGTGTAATCAGGGGCAAGATGGCGTCTGTGATGGACTCGCACATACTAGATGCTCAGGAAGGGCTGGTTCCCATCTCCTTCCTAGTTTCCTTGGAGGCTTCTGGAAGGGCCCGCACAGCCCAGTCCTGAGGCACTGCTTTTTCTTTCACGGATGAGGAGGAGCTTCTGTGATTTCTTTCCCCTCTTCTGTGATTTTGCCAAGATGTCACCCATAACATCCTCAGCAGCAGAGAGGGGATCCCGCACTGTGCTACCTGCCCTGGGGCTCCAAGTTCTCGAGCAGGGCTGACCTGTCTGGGAGCTCTCGGCCTCCAGAAGGCAGCTGTCACCTGCGGGAACAAGCAGCGCAGGGAAAGTTCCAGCATCTCCACTAGGGTGTGAGGGCTTCAGGAGCAGGGAAGAGGGCCTCCTTGTCAATGAGGAAAGGCCCCAAGGGCGCAGGCTTCACTCCTCCCATTAGCCAGGGGAAGGCATGTAGGGACATTCCCCACCCAACCAGGTTGTTGAAGTGACAGCAGGGAGAAGGGAAGGTCCAGGAGCGTAGCACTGTGAGAGCTGTTGGGGGCAGGGACAAGGACAGGACGAAGTACAATCAGTCTGGGATTGGTCTATTTTTATTGCTTTTCAAAATCATGTGAATAATCGATGTTCATTGAAAAAGATAGAAAACACAGATAAGCCGAGAGGAGGCAACAAAAGTTATCTGTTAACATCGTGGCAAATGTCCTTTCTCTATGCTTAGAAACATAGAGAATATTTTTGTTTCACTAATAAAATGTTTTCTACCTGTACACAGCTTTATAACCTGCTTTTTTAAAAAAATGGAACAATATACTAGGGCATCTTTTCAGGCCAACAGATAAATATACTTCACCTCCACCGATGTTATTGGTGCCGTGTTCTTGTCTACGATTGGGAATTTCTCCTGTCATTCTGCCTCCCTCTACTCAGCAGCAAAAATGGCCGGGGCACCTGCACCCGGGCCTAGGGCTGGATGTGGGTCCTTGGACAGCTGGGGAAGGTTGGTGACCAGCAAGGCACAGAGCTGTTCCAGAATAAGGATGCGTGGTCCCAGCAGACCCTTGGGATGACCTTGGAGAGAAGGGGCAGACGAGATGAACAGAGAGTAAAGCCACACGGAGGGGAGGGTGCAGACACCCAGAGGCTCGAAATCCTGGCAGCTGGGCAGTGGGGATCACAGGAGGGAACTGGCTCCACCAGTCCGTGGAACACTGTGGTTAGAGTTCTGGGGCCAGATACGATCCCAGCTCTGTCACCTACCAGTTGAGACATTCGAACAAATGACTGAGCCTTGGATCATCACCTGTAAAACTAATAATAGCTACTAATCACATTGATGTAAGTGTAAGGATTAAACGAGAGAATCTACGAGCTATAAAAAGTGCTGTGTGACGGCTGCGTTCAAAATTATTATTATTACTATTGGTTTCGTTACTGTTGCTGCTGCCGTTTTCCAGGCCATGTAGAAGGCCCTGCCCTTCCTGGCACACCCGTCCCTCTTCCTGTACTTCTGATTTCTCTCACTTTCCTGCCCCCACCCCTTCTCTTCCCTTTCCTCCTTCTCCGCTGCCAGAGCCTGGGCAGCAGGAGGGAGGGAAGGGGAGGCTGTGGTGGGCGTCGGCTACAGCCTCGTGCCACGTGAGGGCAGCAAGCCCCTCTGAAATGTGGGCCTGCCTCCCCCACCTCCCAGCCTTCCGTTTTGGGCAAGAGCCCAGAAGGAAGGAACCAGGTTGGGAGGTGCTGCACAGAGGGGCCCCGCGTCCTCAGGCTGAGCTGGCCAGGACCTGGCAGCCAGAGGAGGTGACTATTATGACAGGTCCCAGGAAGGCAGGATGGCCTTCCTGGCCAAGAGTGGGGCTGGGTCTGCTACAGAGGAAGTGAGAGAATCTGGAGAAGGGTGGGCAGGAGGTGTGAGGGTCTGCTCGCCAGGAACTCGCAGGCTCCTCAAGAGGCAGACTGGGAAATTGGCCAGCTCAACCCAGGCTTTGGGACAACCCAGAAGAGGGAATTAAGCGATGTGGGAGCCGGTATAGCACCATGGTTAAGCTCATGGGCTCTGGAGTCTGACAGCCTGGCTTCTAGTCCTGGCTCTGGCACTTACCAGCTGTGCAACCTGGATCGAGTCACTTAACCTCTCTGAGCCTCCATTTCCCCACTGTAAATAATAGTGGTACCTACCTCATAGAGTTTATGAAAATTAAGTAAGATAATACACACAGAGCACTTGGCACACTGCCCAAATCAGTGGTAGCTAGAGTTATTTTTATCACTATCAGGTAAGTTGGCCTGGAGAGCTGGGAGACAGCTGCATATGGAAAATGAACGAGTTTCCCCACGTTCATTACTATGGCTGAGTTTTCCTTGAGGGGCCAGGTGGGGGATCCAGAGAGGAAGGAATTATGGGGGTTGGCTGGAGGGCAATCCTAATGAGGAAGGAGCGGTTGGTGCTTATAGGCCTGGCTGCTTTGAAACCACGTAAAGGCTGTGGTCACCTTCCTGGTTAAGAAACATGTTTACCTGTCCACAGCACACCTCTCTCATCCAGGTTGCCCTTGAAGAGGCCCCCACTCCTCCTGAGTGCAGGGCAGGGGTCACAAGCTGGATAAGACCTGAGGCAGCAGTGCCCGCACCTGTATTTGTCCACGGCAGGAAAGAGGGTTGGAATCAGCTGGAAAGATCCACTGGCCTGAGAAATAGGTGGAGAGGGGTCACAGAGGAACCTACCTGGCTGCCATAAGGCCTCTCCAGTGGGCAGCAGAAGAAGGGGGCTTAGTGACCTTGAGCGGCTAAGGCCTGATGGTCAACCTGGTCTGCCCTGCAGGGAAGCAGGTGCCCCCACTGGCCTTGTGCATACAGGCAGCCTGGGCCCTGGACCAGGCCTCCCCCCTCCAGCCGGGCCTGCTAATGCGACTCAGCTCCTCCAGGGGCAGAGGGCTGTGCTCCTGGCAGGTGGGCGGGCCGATGGGTGAGCCAAAGTGAGAATGTGTCTGCCAGTGTTCTTTTAACTTCTCCAGAAAGGTCACTAAGGGGTCTCCGTTACAAGCAGTCTTGAGCCCTGTACGATTTTCTCATACAATTTAATCTACTCCCTGGATGGCCTCCAGTGTGCGAGCCACTGACAATTGCTAGTCTTTGCAATTGATTTCCTGGAAGTGGAGGCCCAGCCAGCAGCCACGTGATGGATGTGTGCAAGGTGGGCTGGTTCAGCGGAGGCTTAGCAAGAGCCCCCAGCTGCCCACCCACACCGCAGCGGGGTCCCCCAAATGTAGGATGCATGCACTTCTGCCCACCAGTTCCACCTGGAGGTGTCAATGCCTGGGGAACCACTCACACGTGTGCACAAAGAGGCATGGATGAGCATGCTTGGTGCAGAATTTTTTGTATGGTAAAATTTGGACACGCCTTATCTGTTCATCAGGCAGGGCTGTCACATTCTGGGTGTGGATGGCATCCCCTGGAATTGTGTAGAGGCACCATTTACCACAAACACCTTTCAACTCATGCTGCCTAGGGCTGGGCAACAGGGACCCTGAGTGAGGGTGGGAGAGGGAGGGCAGTGGTTGAATCAACTGTGTTACCTCCACACATGGAATATGCAGAAGTTAAAAAAGAAAGAACGAGGATGCTCTGTATTTGTTCACATGAGAAAATGTCCAGGATATGCTGTCATGGTGGAAAAGTGGCAGAGCAATATGGTCAGCATGATCCCCTTTGTGTCAAATCAAAGCAAAACAAAGATCCCGACATCACACACACGGGGATGGGGTGTGTATTACATACGTAAATGCCCAGAAAAAGTCTGGGATGACAGCAAACTGTTAATATAGGTTATTGCCGGGGAAAGCAGCGATTTTTTTTATTCCCAGAAATGGGAATAAAAGGAACTTTTCACTTTTTTTCTCTCTTTATCTCTGTGCTTATATATTTTTTTTCATGGAGAACAAACTTGTGTAAAAAAAAAGGAAAGAAAAGAAAGCTGCCCTGCTTTCTTCTGTGCTTGCTGCCCAGCTCCCTCATCCGCCAGGGCCTTCTGCAAATTCCCATTCTTCATCATACTTCTTGGGAGAGCAGCTCCCTCCAAGGCCCCTTAGGTTTCCTATCCAAGGAGGAACCCTGGGCAGGAGAGCCGGACATTACCTGGACCCACATCAAAAGGCCCCTGTGGCATGGGAGGGGCCAAAACACCCCAACACCTGTCCTGGACTCCTGACCCGAGGCCGGTACTGCAGTGGCCCTGTGGTCTAGAGGACACTATAGAGGCCACCTGTGGGGTGAGGAGTCCCTCATGTGGGCCCGCAGCAGGGGACACATTGTGGGAAAGGGCCCGCAAGGCTGAGGGGCTGGGGGGATGCAGCTCTGTCAAATAAAGCTCTTCTCCCTAGCCTCCCGCTGATCCCGCCATCCTAGGGGGTGGTGGAAAGGGAGAAGAATGGCTTTGCCTCCTGCCTCTGCACCTGGTATGGCCCTGCCATGGCACTGGTGGAGCCTTCAGCCAATAAGGATTACGCTACAGCCACCACTCTGGCCTCTGTGTCAAAGGGACTTTGCTCCTGAAGTCCCCAGTGCCAAGCTGGTGTTCCTCAAACTCTCTATCTGGCCTGGCACTGCCCCCCTCATCCTGCCAGGCCCAGGGCAGGGGCTGTGGCCCTCCAGGGTTCTGCTCTGAGGGAGGAGCCCTTCCATCCTGGAGACCTGTGTGGCTGCCAAGCCCACCACAGGCCCAGCCTCCATCGCCTGGGGAGCCTTTGCTTCCTCCTTCCTTGTTCTAGAAGAAAGCACAAAGACTGGGGTCAAGACACAGGATTCCACATGTCTTCTGTGCCAGGAGCTCAGCTGGGTTCTTGACACTACAGCCCATCACACCCCTTAACCATGCCACCCTCTAGATGAGGTTCATAGACCTGGGGGTGTGACTTGGCCACACGCACAGCCAGCAAATATGGAGCTGAGACCTGTCCCCAGGTCCTTCCACTCCCAAGGGCTGCTTATGCCCACTCTACCCCAGGGCAGCCTTGCTGCTCAGTGGGCTTCAGAGAGGGCATCTACCCGTCACTCCTGGCGAGCAGAGAACCTTGCCATGGAAGGGGCGGTGGCAAGGCCCTAAGCTAGGCAAGGAAGCCTGAGAGGAGACCAGCTCCCAGGGGCTCCTGAGGGCTCCCTGGCCCACCCTGACCAGCCCTCTGTGGGGGCTGCCTCCAGGGTCTTCCTTGCCTCCCTGTTCTCCTCCCTTTCCTGCCGGTGCTGGCTTTCCTTCACTTAGGAGGATCAGACCCTGCTCGTGGGAGTCAGGGTGAGCCAGCCTTGGCCCCCCTCGTGGACTTATCGGCCTTTGCTCTGGCATAACACTTGCCCCAGCCACATCTGCTGGACCCCTTCTTCTAAGCTCTCAGCCCTTCCTGCCAACATCTTTTAGCCAAGATGGGGTTTTCTAAGACAGCGAATCAGCAAAGTCTGACAGTTAACATGGCTCCAATCCCAGCTCTGCCATCACGAGCCATGTGACCTTGAGAACACCTCTGTATCTCAGTTTTTTCACCTGTGAAATGGGGATGATGATAGTGGCATTCCTAGGGCTGTCGCAAGTATCAACACACGTAC
Organism: Daubentonia madagascariensis; assembly: GCA_023783475.1. Classification (NCBI taxonomy): domain Eukaryota; kingdom Metazoa; phylum Chordata; class Mammalia; order Primates; family Daubentoniidae; genus Daubentonia; species Daubentonia madagascariensis. Next base: position 36,883,011 of record JAKFHU010000485.1, on the reverse strand, counting down.
CCACATGATCAGAACACCGCTCCGCCCGTGGTTAGCGCTCTGTACGTTGTTGTCTTTCTCCCTTCGAGTTTCTTCATGAAGGATGGGTTATTCTGCAGACTCGTGGCTGAGAAGAAATCAGAGTGGGCTGGATGGGAACCAGGCCGTGGGCCTGATGAAACTGCCATATGGTGCTTGCTCAGAGCAGTATGAGGGAAGAACAAGTTCATGTGCCAGCTGGGGTGGTGGAGACCAGGAAGGGGAATGACAGAGGCAGGGCTTCCAAAATGCTCTGGTTTTTGCTCCCTACCTTTCCCCAAAGCCTGTGGCCTCCAACACCCATTGCCCCCTTTTCCTTCAGGTTTTAGGGACTCTGATCATCTTGTGAAAAGCCCTGTGGAGAGGTGGGGCAGCTGGGAAGAGGAGGAAATGAGACAGGTGGGGATGCTGGACAGTGGCCCATGGAACATGCTCAGGCACGGGCAGGCTCTAGAGCGGTGTTAACAGCAACTGTGGGCAAAGCCAATGTGACTATCTCAAGCTGATTGTGGTTTCTCTTGGTTTCCTTCTCCCTGCAAGAGACCCTTAAAAAAGAAAGTTGTTCTTTTTTTTTTTCTTTCAGACAGGGTCTCACTCTGTCACCCAGGGTAGAGTGCAGTGGCATCATCATAGTTCACTGCAACCTCAAACTCCTGGGCTCAAGGAATCCTCCTGCCTCAGCCTCCCGAAGTGCTAGAATGCCACTTGACTCTGAGTCTGAAGGGCTGCTTGGTTGTCACCAACTTTGATTTATTCCTGGGCTAACACCTCCAGCAAGCAGGTGCGACCACACCCAGCCCACCCAGGCGCCCAGGCATAGCTAGAGAACTGGCAGCCAGTTCTTCCCCTTTAATGAACCTGGCTTCAATGTTAATGAACCTGGCTTCCACAGCTCACATTGTCAGCACCCAGCTGCTCTCTCCTCCTGCTGGGCAATACCTGCCTTTGGCCGCCCAGAGTCTTCCATGTATGTGTCTGTTGCAGGGTTGCCTCCTGAGGAGGGTGGAAACCACCTCTAGCAACCCTCTGCTCAGCAAATCATCTCCCTTGCTAGTGCTGATCCAAGGGTAGACTGGCCCCTCGGGCCCTTTGCAAATGCTTCTTGAGGATAAGGACTTTTCCTTGGAAAGGAAACCCAGGAGGGTTAAGGCACTTCCCCAGCAATGGAATTGATTGTCTGACCAGTGCTTCCTGGAAGTAGAAACGTTGTCAAGAGCAGGTGATCAGTGGCCTCTAGAAGCCTTTGCCATAGCCACTCCCTTCCTCTTACCTTGGCGAGGCTGGACCCATGGGTGACCCTTGAGGGTCCCTAGGGGGGCAGAGGACCCTCTAGCCAGGCCTCCAGGTGATGGGAGACGATGCAGTGCTGAGCTGCTTTGCATGCCTGCGAGGCCACTGTAACCCAGTCCAACTCCTCTCGGGCCACCCACCCCCACCCTCAGGCCTGCCCCCAGTCACTTTAATGTGCCTGCACCTGCCCATCTAGGGCCTTTGCATAACCCAGCTGTTCTCAAACTTGAACATGCATCAGAAGCCCCTGGAGGGCTTGTTCACAGATTCTTGGCCTCAGTAGGTCTAGTGTGGGGCCCAAGAATCTGCATTTCTAACAAGTTCCTTGGTGATGTTGATCCCTGGGGACCACACTTTGAGAGCCACCAGTATAAGATATTTCTTCATTTAGCGTCCTCAGGGAAGCCTTCTTTGACCCCCCCAAACAGAGGAGGTCCTCCCGCTAGATACTTTCATGGGACCCAGTACCTCTTCAGGCCACTTATCACATTTTGCATTGACTGTAAATTTGTGAAAATGTTAAATTGATGTCAGTCTCCCTCTTAAGCCTGTGTCTGTTTTATTTACCATGTCTCCTGGGTGCCTAGTACAGTGCCTCGTACATGGTAGATGCTCAGCAGATAGTTGCTGTATGAATGAATGAATGAGTGAATGAATGAATGAATACATGCAAAATACATTCAGAGGCTTTCCTGTGATCACCACTGACTCACACAACTCTGAGCACTAGGAGAGGTGGCTACTGGAGCCGGACTCTCTGGGTTCAAACCTAGGCAGTTGTTACTCCCCTGGGTTGGTTACTCAACCTCTTTGTGTGTCACCTTGTTCATCTGCAAAATGGGAATAGTAATAGTACCTATAAATATTTCGTAGGGTTGTGTGAGGATTAAATGAGCTGATCTGGCTAGAGTGCTTACCTTTGTGCAAGCCACATGTTAAGCACTATCTAAGGGGATGTCTTATTGCTATCAAAGTGCCTGGCAGGGAGGCTCCTCTTGCTTTAATCAGACTCTGTCCAGGGATCAGCTTCTGGAGAGTTCCCTCTGGTAGACTTGGGTAAGACCTAGATACAAGGGAGTAGCCAGGTTTGGGTTTGGATTGACTTTCCCAGAATTTGCCATCCCCACCTGCCAGGGCCTCCATGATGGTGGCACGCAGTGTGTTGGGGTGGGGCCCTGGCTTCTGCTTCTCCAGCTGCCCCTCTATGCACAGAGCTGGTGTTTCTGGTCTTCCCTCACCACGGTGGCCTGGCATGGAGCTGACTCACCGCCAGGAGGGGGTGGTGATTAGTATGCAGGGCAGGTACCACGAGGAAAGCTGTCTCCATGCAACAGCTCTTGATGTGTTTCTCTGATTAATGTGGCAGAGAGAACATTGCAGCTTTTTCCTGAATGGTCGCCACGTGGAGCCAGAGTCATTAGCATCACGTCTCCCGCTTGCCATGACCCACTGACCACCCTAAGTAGATAAAAATGAAAATGGCCAAGACAGCTGCAAGGCTCAGAAACAAACTGCCTGGTGGCTTTGCAGCCACAGGAGAGGCTTTTATGTGGCAGGTTTCCGGAACAGCCCCGCCTTCCCCATCCTTTCATACCCCTGTAAAGCTGTACCTCAATTTTCTGCTCCTGGATCTGCTGGTTCCCCGGGGCAGGGGGTGGGGAGGTGGTCAGACTCCCCCACCACTGCTCAGGAATAGAGCCCGAGAGGGAGCACGTGTATCAATGCCGCCCCCAGGGTGTGTGCCCCAAGCGAAAAGAAGATTCGAGGGGGGGACAGGGGTTTGCGGGGGAGATCCAGGTAGAGGGATCACACTGGGCAAAGGACAGGCAATGGTGGAGGCACAGCACAGCGGGATCTGTGATGGTCCAGGCAGGCTGGGGCAGAGGATGTGTGGGGTGGAGCAAGAAAGGAGATTGAGGACCTGGGCTGACAGCAACGGGGAGTGTGTTGTGCAGGGTGGAGGGGAGGATATATTGGAGGCCCAGCCTGGAAGTGAGGAGAACAGTTAGGAAGCTGTCACCACAATCCAGGAGGGAGGACACCCGCACATTCCTTGTGCACTTCCTACACATCCGGGGGAGCTTTGTGCATTTGTTTGCAATCTCTGGAGGATAAAAGCCGGTGTCGCTCAGGGAAACTGAGACAACCAGTGGTGACCTAACAGCCTCCCAAGGACAGGAGTGATGGTCAGGAACTCCTTTTATAGCTCTGCTTTTTCCTGGGCGCTGTGAGCTTGGACTCATGCTGCCACCCTGCTCTGAATTATTGGTTTTGGATTTTCTTTTTTCCCTAATTTGCCATTTTCCTTCTCTGGATCTCAGTTTCCCCGCCCATGAAGTGGGGGTAGGGCAGGGAGAGAAACAATGGCTCCCAGGCTTGCTGGGAAGCAGGATATGATGGGACAGCACAGGCAGCACCAGTTCACAGGAAGCTGGGGCTGAAGCCAGTGCCATGTTCCCACCATCATGCCCCTGCCACTGCCCCATGCCACCATCCCCGCTCCGCTCGGGTGGTGGCCTTCAAAGCCAGCCCCACAGCATCCCCTTGCCGCAAAGCAGGCCCCTGAGCTCAGCCTGGGCTGGGAGGGGAATGAGCAATGGTGCTAATTGTGGAGCCGTCAGGAAAGGCTGGGGCGAGGCAGCTGAGAGAGAAATCATCTTGTGATGCGCCAATTACTGATCAGCTGGGACATAATTGCGGGGCTGCCATCCTGGCTGCTGGAGGTACCAGGCCTCCCTCTCGTTAATCAACGATAATCCAGAATTATGACCCTTAATGATTTGCAAAGACACTTATGTGCACACGCACACATGCTCTCACATGGACACAAGTAATTGATAATCAACCATGTAATTTGAGGCAATAATTCTGTCCAGGCCAGATGACAGGCTCCACCCTGCCAGCAGAACAGAGCCCAAATCACAGCCGACCCCTGCCATGGGTGGCAGATTCTCTAAGGGGAGGAAGGCTGCATTGCTTCTCCAGCATGGGTGTACAGGGGGACCTCCAATTGTCTCTAGGCAATAGGAGCTCAGTGATTTTTTTGTTTCCTATTTTTACTTATCTATTTTTGCCGTCTTTGCACATTATTTGTAGCATTAAAAACATCATTGCCATTGCCATCGCTTACTCATGACTCTAAATCAATGGCCTCCAACTGCAGTGCACATTGAAACCACCTAAAGAGATGGTTTAAAATGTGGATTCCTGGGCTCCACCCAAGGAGATTTAGGCTCAAAAAAATCAAGTGTGGGGCCCAGGAATCTGCATATTTAATAAGTGCCTCATGCTATTTGGATGCAGAAAAACACACTTTAAGAACTAAACCGTTCACGCCTGTAATCCCAGCACGCTGGGAGGCCGAGGTGGGAGGATCCCTTGAGCTCAGGAGTGTGAGACCAGCCTGAGCAAGAGCAAGACCCGGTCTCTACTAAAAAATAGAAAAATTAGCCAGGACTCACAGCAGGCGCCTGTAGTCCCAGCTACTCGGGAGGTTGAGGCAAGAGGATCGCTTGAGCCCAGGAGTTTGAGGTTGCGGCGAGCAACGATGACGTCAAGGCGAGCTACGATGACGTCACTGCACTCTACCCAGGGTGACAGAGAACGACTCTGTCTCAAAAAAAAAAAAAAAGAATTAATTCCCTAACCCAGTGGTTCTCAACCCTGACTGCACATTAAAATCCCTGGAAGAGCTTTTAGAAAATTCCAATACCTGGGCTAGACGTCCAGAGATTTGGACTTAATTGATCTTGGGTACATGCTGGGCATCGGGACTTTTTTTTTAAAGCTCCCACATCTAATTATTTCAGGTGAGCTCAGCTGGTATCTGTCTTCCTAACCCGGTTCTGTTCTCTTTACCTTGGGGACCCCTAGATTAACTTATCATGGAGCAAGCTTTAACATGCATATGAATCACTTTGGTGTTTGTTAAAATGCAAGTTCTGGTTCAGGAGGTGGGGGGGGTGGGAGGTCTGCTTTCCTAAACACATTCCCAGGTGATGCTGCTGCTGCTGGTCCTGTAAAAGTAAGACCCTCTCTTCCTTTGTTCAAGGCCCAAGCACGTGTGGACTTGGGTGCCAGAAAGTCCTATGTACAGAGTTTTTCTTCTGGGACAGGCCTGGTGCTGGTGCTGGTGCTGGGTCTGCAAAGCTGAATCAGACCCCGCCCTGGTTCAGGTAGTTCAAAACCTGCAAATCATGTTAGGTTCTTTCAGGTTCCTGAGAATAAGCCCTGCTCAGGCTAACTCAGGTGCTGAGGCCCCAGGAAGTAGGAAAAAAATCATGCCTGTCTTCGAGGAGACAAGATAAGACAAATCTTGAGAAGCCAGGCACAGAGCATGAAGGAGTCATTAAGCAGGAGAGCCAAGCAAGACAAAACATGGGCATGTGCCTTGTGGTGGGGGGCCTAGCAGGCTTCAGTGAGTCCCTGAGAACGTCTCGGGATTAGGCAGAGGGCATGGCTGAAAGGCTGGCAGTGAGGAGTCCTGGATGGCAGTTAGTCTCCCACGTGGCCACAAGCATCTCCTGCCATTCCAGTATGCACACACTGCTCCAACCATCACAAAGCAAAATCTATTTTCCTTCCTCCTGAATCTGGGATGATCTGGTGACTTGCTTTTGCCAGCAGCCTGTAGAAGTGACACTGTGCCAATCCCAGAGCTACCCCCTAATGAGCCTGGCAGCTTCTACTTTCATTCCCTTGGAAGCCAGCTGTCATGTATGAAATCCATCTACCCTGAAACCACCATGCTGGCCACGTGGGAGGCCATGCAGAGGAGTGCTGAGGTGGCAGGCCTGTAAGGGAAGCCTTCGTGGCCCTTCCTTTCCAGTCCAGCCGCCAGCTGAATGCAGCCGAGTGAGTGACCCTAGCTAATGCCACATGGAGCAGAAGAACCACCCAGCCCAGCCTTGCCCAAATTCCTGACTCACAAAATCATGAGAAATAATAAGTTGCTATTTTAAGCCGTTAATTTTGGAAGTCAATTGTGATGCAGCAATAGATAACTGAAACATTTGGGCTCTTGTCTCAGTTCTGATACTCACAGGTGAGACCAGTAACCTTGTCAGGCCTCAGTTTCCTAGGCCTGACAAAATGAGGGTTAAATGAGATCATGCATCTAAAACCCCATGGATAGGGCCTGGCACCTTGCTCATGCTCCACTGAGGAGGAATCTATGATTATTATCCAAGCAGTGCCAAGGTTTCCATACACATGCTCGGCACTGACCATTTGATGGCCATTCAGACCACTTTGTCCCAGGTCCTCAGATGAACAGCTGTCATTCCCCTCTAATGGGAATGGCCTGTCACTGTGGCAGTACCCTGGCTAAGAGCAGTGGCTTCTAAGCCAGGCAAGCATGGATGTAAGCCATTCTCTGTTGGTTTCTAGCTTTGGGACCTTAGGCAACTTATTTATTGTCTCTGAGTCTTGGTTTCTTCACCTGGAAAGACAGGAAACTTCTCCTCCAGGAAGCCTACCCTGATTAGCCTCTCCCCACCACATTTCTCTAAATAGAGCTTTGTCATGGCTGGCTTACAAGATAGGCGTTAATTTCAGAACTTTAAGAAAAGGGCTAAAATTAGCTATATTGGTTGGAAAGAGGGCTTGGGGGACCCTTGACCAAAGTTTGTTAATAAAAATAGCTCCTCTTTATTGAGTCCAAAGAATCTGCTAAGTGCTTTGCATGTAGAGTAGTACCCCTTCATCCATGGGGGATGCATTCCAGGACCCCCAGTGGATGCCTGAAACCACAGATACTACTGAATCCTATATACATTTCTTTTCCTATACATACATACTTATGACAAAGTTTAATTTATAAGTTAGGCACAGTAAGAGACTAATAATAGTAACTAATAATAAAATAGAACAGTTATAACAACATGCTGTGATAAAAGTGATATGAATGTGGTCTCTCTCTCAAAATATCTTAATATTTTTGGACTATTTTGGACTATATCTTAATATTTCAGTGTGGTTAACTGAAACTGAAGAAAGAGAAACCATGGATAAGGGGCCTGCTGTATTGGTGCATGTCATGCCTTCAAGGCAATCACTATCATCACCATTCCCATTGTCAGGCATGAGAGTTCTCCCCTTAGGAGCTGGATGGGGCCTTGCAGTGGACACTGTAATTTGTTGCTGTGTGGTATGTGTGTGTGAACACTACTTCTCCCTATATACCTTAGGGACTAATAACAAAATATGCCAGAGAACTACTTACAGAAATCAAAATGGATGAGTTCTCACTTAACTCACCCCACCTGCCCTATCTTTAGAGTATACCAGAGGCAGATCCCTTCTCGCCAACTTTGTCACCACCATCCCTTTGCCTGAGACCCTCTGATAGACTGGTCCTCGTGCTCTGCCACCTTTGCTCCCTACAACAGTAGAGTGATCTGGTTCCAGCTCAGGACAGATGATGTGACTCATCTGCTCAAAGCCCTGCAATGCTCCCACCTCACTCAGTGTCCCCACAGTGGACCCCACAGCCCAACACCTCCTGCCCTGCCCCATTCCCTCTCTGCCCAAATGTCCTATTCCTCTCTCCTTGTTCCCACCAGGACAGCCTGTCTGACCTCCAGGCATGCTCATGCCTCAGCATCTTTGCACTTGCCATTTCTTCTGCCTGGCTCTTCTACCAAATAGCTACATGGCTCACTCTCTTACCCCTCTTGGTCTTTATTTAAATGTCACCTTCTCAATGAGACCTTCCCTGACCACCCCATTTAAAATCTCCCCATCCTGGGACACCCAAACCCCCTTTCCTGCTTTGATTTTCTCTATAGCACTATCACCCTCAAACATCATGTTTGTGTTACTTGCTTATTTCCTTTCCTGTCCTGCACTTCCACCCATACACACACACTAGAATATAAGCTCCAGTGGAGCAGGGATTTGTGTCTGTGTCTGTCTGTTTTGTTTACTGCTACCACCTAATACCTGGCAATGGCTCAATACAAGTTTGCTACATGAATGAATACAAAAGCACACACACACACACGCACACACAGTGTGTGACATGATATTACAGACATCTTCAAAAAATAAACTAGCCCTAACTTGGGTTGTGTTTTGATATGGGCGTTAAAGCATTCCTCTAGCATTGTGGTTTGCAACCCTCACCTTTGCTGTGTGTGTGGGTGTACGTGTATGTGTGTGCAGTACAGGCCACTGGGAGTAGAAATTTGTTGATTGCGGTAGCAGTGGTGGATGTTAATAAAAAGTCTTTGAAAATATAGTTCCTATCTTCTTCAAGCCCTCGAAGCCCTACCAAGTGAGAAGGATTCGCCCGGTGGTCCAGGAGCAAACAAGGATCCAGGCAGGCAAATGGTCCCCACCAGGCTGACACTGTGAGGCTAACCAGTCCAATTAATTCAAGGAGAAATCTCCATGTGTCGCCTGGAATGTGCAGTGTGGAAACTTGCAGAGTGTTTGCATGGTCCTCCCATATCCACCCGGATGGCCTCTTGTTAGAGATTAGGGCTTTATCACTGCCCTGGAGTAGAACCTGGGGTGGCGGTTCTGCTGAGGTTCATGGTAGATGAAAGAACCTGGGGAGACTGGCAGGACAGGGTTCCTTTTGAATGAACCAAACGAAAGACAGCCCAGGTTCAAAGGGATAAAGTTTTCCTCGAGAAGAGATGGCTATTGGTGACGACTTTTAGCTCCCCACAAATGACAGCAATTTTGAGATCCACACCCAGGGTCTCTATCCTCTGGTTTGGGGGGAAGGGGTAGAGAAGTTTTCCTTGTTACAAATGAGCACCCAAAGCTCAGTGATTATGTGCTCTGTCCAAGATCACTACAAGTTCAAGATGCCAGGTCCTTTGTTCGCTGCTGTATCCCAATGCAGAACCATTTCTGTTGAATGGATGAGTGTTCACACAGACAGTGGTAGTCTCTTGGCTTGTACCCACGTGTGGTTGACTCCAAAACTGGTTGGCTCCCAAAACCTAGTTTACCTGACATTCATTTTGAATCCCTCTGAAAGCCCGGCGGGGTGCCTGACACGTGGGGGCTGCTCAGTGAATGTTGGGTCCCATGGACGACAGCAGGTTGTAACATGCGCCACCCAAAGGCCCCCAGCAGACCGGCGGGACCTCTGCTCCCCGCCAGCAGGGGGCGCGCACACGTTGTTTTCTAGTGGGCTCCGCGGGCCCTTTCGCGGTTCTCCCGTCCTCTGATGGAGTCGCGTGTTAGGCAGAAAGGACCTACCTGAACCTACCTGTTTCATGTCCTGAGGCTTCACGTTGTGCGCTCTTCCCCAGCAGGCAGCCCTCTGGGACGTGTGGGGCCTAACACTTACCCGGTGGCTGCCACGCCGGGCACTTGCTAGGCCCTTGCCACACAATCTTGTTTAATCATCTGAGGTGCTGCCACCACCAACTTTATAAATGAGGCTACTAAAGCACTATTTTTACCCATTTTACAAATGAGAACACTGAGGCTGGGGCTGCTAAGGGACCCGAGCCTCTTGCCCTCAAGGCCTGGCCTTTTTTCCCCTGGGTGGTGGGCCTGGGCTTCCAGAGAGGGCTGGTAGAAGGAACACTTCTCAGAAGAGGGATAGCTCCTGCCCCAGTTCTGCCCTGGTTCCTCCTGCCTTGCTGTCTGACACAGTTCCCCAAAGCTCTGGGCAGGCACCTGGAGCAGGCCTGCCAGCTCCATGCTGTGCTCTCCTGGTGTCAATTCCAGCCACTTGGTACACACTGGGGAGTGGCCTGGGGGGTGACGTTGGGGGTGTGAGGAGGTAAGGGCCAGCCCATGGGAGGAGAGCAGGATTTACAGCATGTCACAGTAACACCAGCTAGCCCACCCCTCCACCTTTACATGCAAGGAAAGAAGCCTGGGGGGGTGGGGGGAACTGGCTCAGGGTCCCTTGGCTTGTTACCACAGAGCCAGGGCTGGAACCCTCTGGATTGCAAATCTCTCTTCAGGCAATAGCAGATCTTGCTCTCTGGGGCCTAGAATTGCCTCCGCACCCCCAACTCCACCACACCCTTGCCCCACTCCATGGCAAATCCTGCCCCTGCTTTCCTAGGCCCAGTCCTGGGCCCCTCTTCCGAGGAGCCCTTCCCTGAGTTAGAACCACTTGCTTTCTTTAGCCTGCAGCACATGCGTTTTATTCCTAGCCGACTGGCCTCATCTCCCCAGCTGATCTCTGAAACAAGTGTCAAGGGGTAGGGCGGTGCCATGGACAGGGCACTGGGCCTGAATTTGAACCTGCCTGGGCCTCGAACTTGCAGTGTGACTCAGGGAGATCACGGCACCTCTCTGCTTTCCCCTCTGGTCTAGCTCAGGGCTGTTGGGATTTTGTCCACGGAGTCTGCCTCAGGGTGGAGTGGACAGGGCCCTACCCCTGCCCAGATGCAACTGCAGCGGTCTTACTCTTCTCTTTCTTCAATACTTGGGCTCTTTTTGGGTGGGGGTGGGGTTCTGAGGCAAACAGATGTTTGAATGCCATTTTGAGGTCTTTTCTGCTCTGATCTCCTTCTTTGTATCTCTCACACCCTGCCCCCGGCAGCTAGCAGGAGTATGGCATCTTGCACAAAGTATTGCTGATAAAGATTTGGTGGACAGAGTGAGTGTCAGGGCCTAGGAGCAGGGCTGTGCCCAAGTTGCCTGGGCAGGTAGGAAAGGAAGGCCTAGAACAGGCTTCTAAGGTGAAGGTGGCCTTTGAAAAGGCAGCTGAGGCTGCCTTGAGGCTGTGGTTTCTGCTCCCCATCTCCTCCAGGTTCCCTCCTGGCTGGCCCCTGAAGTGAACCACCACCTCTCCCACACCCTGCTGCGGGTGCCACAATGTCCTTGCACAAACCCTGCCCCATCCCCTGCTGCCAGGGCCGCCCACGCAGCTGGGCAGACATGAGTCTGGCAGACACTGGTGTGGCTGGGCTCTCCTGGAACAAGGTTCGGAAAGGCCGTGGGTCTGGCATGGAGCAAAACTCTGTGGCCTGCTCAGCCGGCCAAAAGCCAGGCAGGCTGTCCGGCCCAGGGGCCCCCAAAGGCAGGCCTACCCGAGCTGCTGAGGCCTGCAGGGCTTCTCTGGGCACTGTCAAAGAGGACAGGCTTTGTGTGCTTTTGTCAAGTCACAGGCCCTGGTTTGCATTGCATGAGTATGACAGTTCTGCTTCCAGATCCTGGCTCCTCCTGGAGCTACAAATTACACTCTAGCCTTCATCCTGTAGCAGGGCTTCCATGCCCCAGGGAAATCAGGGACCACCCCGATTGTACAAGTGTGGCCAATTGTACAACACCCACAATTAGAAAAGTCTGTGCGTGCAGTGTTTAACTCTGACCCGGGTAAGAAAAGGCATGAGGAGTGGAAAAAGAGAACCGTTGTTAGCCCCACAAAGTTCCATCAGGACACTTGCTAACATAATGTTTGCATTTCATTGTCATCGTCATCTCTGTCGTCACTCCAGCACCCACCCACCTCCGAACTGTTCTAAGCAGTGTTCTTTGGGCCACTCATCATAGTCATTTGTGCACTCACCTCAGAACATCTCAGCAGAAAAGTCTTTAATCTTTAAGATCCTACTATGTGCCAGGCACTGTAAGGTACTTTATAAACTTTATTTATAACCCCATGAAGTTGATCTGTTAGGATGCTTTTGGCTGCAAGTCACAGCAACCTTGTCTCTACTGGATTGAGCCAGGGGTCCCTCATTGAACAATGAAGGAATTGATTATCTCAGGAAATAGTCCAGAAGTGGGTGGCTCCAGGGCAGGGTAGTCCAGCTGCTGAAGTTACAGTGCCACTAAACCAACATCCTTTCCACGATTCCTTCCATTCTATCATCTTCAGTGTGTTGGTTTAGTTCTCTGAGCAGCTGCCTTCATCACAGCAAGATGGCTGCTGTGGCCCCAGCCATCATGCCAGACATTCATCCAGCTGCAGGACAATGTTTCTTTCTCTCATGTTTTAAGATTAAAGAAATATTTCCTAAAGCAACCCGCCCCCCATCCCACATCTTATTGACCAGAACTGGGTCACAGATCCATCCCAAAGCAAATCGCTGGCAAGGGGAACAGGTGGATTTCCCCCCAAGGCATGTGGAATGGGGGGACTCCTGAAACAAAAATCAGCCTCTAAGGAAGAAAGCAGGCGCAACTACTGGATAGCAATGAACAATGTCTGCCACTTCAGGTAATTACTGTTATCTCCATTTTTACAGATGAGAAAACCGAGGCCAAGATGAAGGAATGACTTAAAGGCATGGTTAAGAAGCCAAGTTAGAATTTGAACCCAGCCAGAACTGTTTGACTCCAAAGTCCCGACTCTTTCTACTATAAGATCTACCAAGCACCCTTCTATATCAACTTATGAGTAGGATGTTCCCCATTTTTGCTGGGACAAGGAAGGGTAAAAATAGTACATATAAACATACACTCACATATTATTTTACTGACAATAAAAATCACATAAAAATTTACATTCAGGTATGTTTATTTGACTAGCATTTATTGAGGACCTTCTAGGTGACTTTGGGGATAGAATGGTAATGCCTAGCCTTGAACTTCAATGAGTCCCCAGTGTGAGAGTTGTGTGAACAGATGACCACAACTCTTTGTGATACGTGCAGATTGCCAATGAAGCACAGAGCTAGGAAATACTGGACACCAGTTTCACAGGAAAGGTAAAAACTAAGCTGGGTTTTGAAGCATGCATAGAAGTTTGCTCAAAGAAGACGTGGTAGGAAAACATTCTTTCTAGGCAGAGAAAAGAGCCCAGCAAAGGCATGGGGCTTGAAAACTCACATTGTGTTCAAGGAACAGGAGGAATTTAATGTGGCCAGAAAGTAATTGAGGAGGAGGAAGCAGCAGAAAGGGGAGTTGGAGGCAATTTCCCAGGGGCCTTATGTTCCAAGCTAAGGAGTTTGTCTTGATTCTGTAAGGTGCCTGGAAGATTTTTAAGGAGGAAAGTAAAGTGATGGCATCGTGCATGATTCTGAAAACTTGGAACACCATAGTGAATCAAAGTGAACATGAGCAGGCAATGTAGAAAGGAGGACTTTTTGGCTCAGGCACAGATGTGCATGCTCAAGACGTGTGGATTCCAGCATAAGGTAAGAAAAGTCACAGAGAAAGAATGAAAAGGGTTCTCCCCCAGCATCAGCACCACGTTCAGCTGCATCTGGACAGGGTCCAATACATCTGCACAGGGATGTATGGGACCTTCCCAGAGCTTGAGAATACCTACAGAGATGATGAATAACTTGATTAATATATCTATGCTGAACAAACACACTGACTCTGAGATTACTAGTAAAAGCTAGCATCCCTTGAGTGCTTACTATATATTCTAGGCATTCTGCTAAGTACTCTGAAAGCATCATCTTATTTAATTCTTACGACTACTTTGTAAGGAAGGTTTAGGCCAAATTATAGAAATTGCCAATATTCGATGTGTTTAATGAGTGAAAACAGATAAGAAAGCCTGGAGGTGCAGAAACTTGGCTCAGGTCACACAGTCTCATGAACCCAGGTCTATCTGATGAGGACTCTAGAGTCAGGCAACCCTGAGTTCAAACTTCACTTTGGCCACCACTAACTAGCTGTGTGTCCTCAGACAAGTTATTTAACCTCTCTGAGCTTCAGGTTTTCACCTATAAGATGGGGGTAACTGAACTCACTTCATTAGGTGTGGATTAGAAGAGATATGCATTAAATCACTTAGCACAATAACCAACACATAAGAGGTGCCTGATAAATGTCAGCTGTGCCTGTCATCATTGCTATTAATATTCCAAAGTCTGGGCTATTATGCACCTTCCCAACCTGCTGTGGGGGAGATGCTTTCTGGAGTCAGTGTGTCCCTGGGTGGAAAGAAAAGAGATTTTACTGCCAGAACCATGACAGTGTTACTGGTTAACAGTTTGCATACTCACAGGGTGAGGAGAACAGGGAACTCTCATTTCCAGCCCCGCAAACCTCTGATTATTCCCTCCTCTCCTGAGGTCCTCCCAGCCACAGAGGATCAGCAGCCCTCCCATTGGAGAATGGCTGGAAGCTCTACCCTCACCCAGAGCAGCCTCCTCATGGAGCTATTTCTGCCTCCTTTGCCCATGAACCAGCCTGAATGAAGTGTATTTCCAGGAAACATGAGCTGCCTTTGCTTTCAAGAGCCACATCTATCAATCGGTGATGGGTCCTGAGGGTCCCCATTACCCTCTGGTCTCATGTATGCACACACCCCCCCCATAACTTTCTGGTTTTGTGTACAGATGTTTCTGAAACAGGCATGCATGTAGCTTTGTGTGTGCTTCTGGGCTCCCATGCATCTGGGCTGGGGGCTGGCAACACCCTTGGCAGCAACAGCCCAAAGACACTTTTTGTCCATTGCATTCCATGCTTGGGTGGGGCTCCTGCCTGCTGGGTAAGTATTGACTCCCTGCACTTCTCCATCTAGATCTTGGAGTGTTCTTTCAGCAGAAATTACAAGTGCTGCTCGTTGAGAATGAAGTTCAAACCCTGGCACCCAGCTGTTCTCAGCATATCTCCTGGAGACAGGGTGCTTCGGCTCACAGACCGACCTCATGGCAGCTGCGATGATAAAACGCTGAAAGAGGTGGAGAACAGGCAGGCCCTCCAAACCACACCTTGGTTTCAGCACTTTTGGATACTCACAGATCTTTCCAGCACCGTCTGCCCTCTTCCTCGGCTGGACTCTTGCACAAGACCTGGCTGCCCCAGCTTAGTCTCTCTGAAAAACATGTTCAGCCCCTCCAGAGAAACTCAAAACACAGACACTCCTTATGCATTTTCCTGGAAACATTCTATAGCTCCAGCCTGGGAAAGCTTCCAAAAGTTTCCCGAACCAAAGATAATAATAATAAAAAAAGAGGTGAGGGAGGGGAGAAGCGTGGGCAAACGCTCCTGTTGATTAATGTGCAAGGGAACAGACTTGGATTGTAGGGAAAGGAAAAAGGAAGGGTTTTTCAGGTCAATTTAAACATTTGTGCTGTTTTCTTTAAAGGTAATTTAAAAATAGTTGGCCTCCCCAAAGCGATCTTTTGGAATCTACCCAGAGGGCAAAAACTTACCCTTCCTTCCACCATCTGGAAAGTCTTCACACCAGAGGCCCCACTCATTCCTGAGCTCTGGCTTTAGAAGGACTTTCCCAACCGTCCAAGATTCCCTGCCCTCCCTCGCCCGGCTGACCTCTAAGGAGTTATGTTTGCTCACTCCAAGCAGCTGCATTCCAGCTGTGGAGCTATTATGAAACATTTAGGAATCCTCTGGCTGGAAAGGTAAATGAGGAATATGTCTTAATGACAGCTGAAGGCTGGCTAAAATCTGTAAACAGAGAAGCACAAGGAACAAATTCTTGACTTAGGGCTCCCTTTACAATTCTATTGTGCAGAAGAGCCAGCTGTTAACTTACAGAAAAAAACGTTCTAAGCGGCTTTACAGATAAAAGTGATGACCAGCCTGACTCCCCTACTGTGAAATGCAAGAAATGAAATTCAAACATATTGGTGAAGATTCAAAAATATTTTCACTTACTCATGATCTATCATCTTTTTAATTAAAGCACAACATCTTGTTCGAAACAAGCCTTTGGAACAACAGAATAAAAAGAACCTTAATTTAGGAATTTGCCAACTGATCTTGACTACTGCTGGCAGGTTATAGCAGCCATTTAGAGGCAGAAGATGGAGTTCTCTGCCCTTCCAAAGATGGAATCCTGAGGATTCAGATGGAGAAGGGGGCTTCAGAGACCAAGGAGGATCCTTTAAATACACAAAAGTTGGCCAGACAGGGCAGGGCAGAGCAAATGGCTTTTTAGGCAGCTGAAGCCCTCAGCTGCTGTCAGAACGACTGCCGCCAAGAGCTCCTGGTTGAGGTTGTAAGGAGTGCTGCAGCATTAACTTTATCTTTTGGGACTCCATGTGGACACTCAGGTTAATGACAGTCTACCTCACTACCGAGTTCTACAACAGCCAGCAGCAGCTGCCCAGCTACACACTGTCTTATCGGAACCATTTCATTTCCTGGCTCTTGAGATTCTGTACCTTTTCACTAGCATCAACTGCCAGCCAGCCAGACAGCAACAATTAACCCACCGTCATGGGTAGGCTTTGAGAATCCAGTATCCAGGGTGGAGAACTCCATGTCGTCCTCCATTAATTCCTGGTGCTGAAAGCAGATATGGCAAATTAGTAGGACAGGGGGTAGCCCGGGTCCCAGGGGCTGCCCGGCTATAGTGAAAGCCTCTCTCCCCCCACTTCCTCCTGCTCCTGTTGGCCCACTTCAAACACTCCCTACCGCTCACCTTTTAACACCTCCAGGACTACCACTGCCACTGCTACCTCCCTCACTGGCCCAACTACCTGTTTCTGAGCCAGTCTTTGCAGACTGCAGCCTACATGGTTGCCATGGAGGGTCCCCCCACCCCACTGCCCCGCAACAGTACCCCTTGGGGCTTTGAGACCCTACAAGGAAAGCACCAGGAAACCCCAAAACATTCTCCCTCCTGAAGACTATGGCTTCTAGGGGCTGTGCCAGACACACTCACAGCCCCCGAAATAGACTCATTGTCCTCTTGCACAACATCCAGGAATTTGGTGAAACTCATCATTTTTTAGGTTACCGATAATGCAAGTTGGGAAACTGAAACAGGAAGGAACACAGGCTGAAAAAGCTTTTATCCAGCCCACAGCATTTTTCTCTCCAGATGCAAGATAGTTTTTTTTTTTTCCTTTCCAGCAGTACTTTGGTGGGGTTAAAATTAGCTGGCAGCATTCTGGTCACATGCTAGACAACAAAACAAAAGGGAGTTGTTCCCCCTGCCGCTCCTGAACTAGCCCACAACAGACCTTCCTAATCCATGGATTTCTGGGAAGTTGGCTTTCTAGGCCCTGGTAGCAAGGGGCCACACCACAGACTCCCCTCTGCTATCATCCCTTCTGTAACAGGGCAGAACACGGACAATGTCAAGGCTATTTGGAATCTTGGAGCTTGCCTTGATCAGGGAAGGCACTCAAGGGTCCAAAATGGTTTTTGCAAATCTTCTCACCAAAGCTGACACCACAAGGACGTGGAGTGAGAGGAAGGATAACATCTCAAATAGGAACATGGGCATCCATTGACTTTTGGGGCAGTTGGCTGCTCTTGGCATGATTCAAACATAAAAATAATACATCTGAGTTATAGGTGGCAAGCATTTAGGATAGATTCTTTACCTCTGGACCGTGATGATAGGGGCACGTTATGATCTGCTTTGTTCTTCTAGCTTAAAACTGTCACCAGAAGCCCTGGATTAAAAATGCAGCCTCTGATTCACGCACAGTCAGGAAACATGCCTTGTGCTCAGTACAGAAACATGTCCGTCAACCTGGGAAAGGAATCACCGCCACGAAATATGCTTTTGGCTTGCCAAAGCTTAGCAGCTGCGAAAGCCAAAAACCCAGCTGCCTGGACTGTCTGCGGAGGGGTGGGGGTGCTGCTTTCTGAATCACCTGATTTCCGTCTCCAACTCTAGTTTAATTCCAAGCTGAAACCCATCTCGAAATGTCTCACGGGCCAACTGCTCCTTAAAAACCGCATTTTTAGCTAACCCTTCAGCTCTGGGCCTGCTGGCAAGGTGAAGCAGATAGCTTTTGTTGATTAATTTATTTATTTGGAAGGGGCTACTTAGGAATCAGGAAATTCTAATGAGACAAAGTACACTGCCCTGATCAGATGTGTCATGACAATTGTGAGCAGACACTCAGAGAGAAGGCAGGTTCAAAGAAATTGCAGCTAAACCCCAGGAGCTTGGGGCATTTTCAGTTTTTCTCCTGCCCCGGCCTCCATGTCAGCAATGCACTTTGGAAGAAATACTTTGTCTGGTTCAACATTCTGTGGTATTCAAGGGGTTGGGTGAGCCCTTGAATGTAGGGCCCGTTTTGTTAAAGGGGCTTCACAAACCAAACAGGCCTCTGACTTGTATCTCATGCTGAAACCCTCATTATACAGACAGACCCAAACAGAAATCCCCACTGCCTTAACGCCCAGCACATAAAGTCCTCTTTAATTAACATACACCATTTTTCAGTGGAACAGCCTCAAGGTGTTAAAAGTACATAAAGGTCTGAAAGCTGAAACCCTAGATAAACAGTGTGCTGAAATATATTTAGCAGAAAATACTGAAAACCACAGGAAAAATACGTTCTCTTCCTGGGATGTTAACGAAGTTTTAGGTTCAGGAAACCTTCAGGAAATAGTGAGCAGAGAAGGACTACTGCTCACCTTTTTTACCCCCAATGTAAATAAATCACTAAACCTCTTTGGTTTCCATAGGCCTTGGCTGGAGTGGAATATTTCATTTTTTCCCCATTAAACAGGCCACCCGGAGAGTTGGCATTATAGGCCTGAAAATATACCAAATCTGAATGTGCTATTCTGTTTCTGTACATTAAATCACAATGTGTTTCAAATAGCAGTTTGTGCAAAATGGGGGGCCGTGGTCCACACCGGCGATGCAGTCACCTGAAATCGTAGCATAAATGCCAGGTCTATTTCACCTTGGATCACCCAGCGTCTTGTCTCCAACAGGAACATACCCTCTGTCCTTGCTGCCCAAGGTGATGTCACGCTCATTTTAAAGCCCACGGTTCTAAGGGACTCGGTTTCCTATGCCGCAGTAAGATGGCTTCAGAAAGACCCCGATTTCCTGCAGTCTCAGGTGGGGAGCAGGGAGCGAGAGACAACGCGGAAAGGACAGGCAGCCACCCTCCCTAAGATGGATGCTGCATGATGTAAGTGACTGGCTAAAATATCTGGCATCCTTGCCGTTTTAAGTTGCCAGCTAAATATTATTAAAAAGATAAAATACACGCAAACTGTGCAGAATGTAGGGCCGCTGTGTTTACATCCGGGTTTTGATGACTCAAAGACTTACACTTGGGCTTGCTGAAAAGCTCTATTAAAAACACAGCTTTGTGAAAAACCCCCAGGGAGCAGGAAGAAGGGCGGGGCAGGGGATGCGGGGGGGGGGGGAGGAGGAGGATGGTGACCCACCCTAGGACGCGGCGTAGACCTGTGCTCCCGGCGGGCACCTAAGGCCAGGAAGATGCCTAGAGGTTAACCTCCTCTCTCAGCTTCGGAACCAGAGCGGGGAGGGTTAACTTTTTTCCAGAACATTTATTTCCCCGTCTCACTGACTAGCGGGAGGAGGGGCGGGAGGGGGAGAGCGGGAGCCTGCCGCGCGGAGAGGCTGCGGATCACAAGGCCATTCTGATAGCCTCCTGTCCCCATGGCAACTGCAACGGCATTTATCAGTTCCTTCTGCGCACAGGCACAGCAAATCTGCATTGCACATGGCAGGCTTCCAGCATTTCAAATGAAAGAGCACTTTGAACGGCTGCCAAGTTTGGAAGGAGCAGAACTGTCAGGGCTGCTTAAAGCTGGCAGTTTATACTGGGGAGGTTTTCGCTTCCCAGAATCCTCCGGGCCTGGCGAGCCGCCAAGTACTTAGCGGAAGCTGAAAAGTAACTCGCTCCCCTCCCCCCGCCCAGCTCCCCCTCCACGCTATTCACCGCAGTGCTCTCAAAATTTTCCACATGTCCTGTGTCACCAGTGCAGACTGTACAATGAAAACCAGAACGCCGGCTGCCCACGACCGGGCTTTTATTAATAGTGGGGTGGGGGTGGGGTGGGGGGGGCAGGTTGGGATCAGACGCTGACAGACGGGGCACTGGGTCTCCGCGGTACCTGCCATAACCCCGTAACCGCTGGGAGTGAACGCGTGTGGTGTGTGCGCCTCTCAGCCATAAAAATACATTAGTAAAAATAAAAATAAAAGCAGCTTCAGAACTGTAGACACCCTGAGTACTGGGGGAGGAGGGGTGGGTTTCGGTTGGGTGCTTTGGAGCTGCATTTAGGGTGGGGAATGGAGGTCTTGCAGGCAGCGTTGTTCAGATCCAGCCTTTCTAAGAGCTGTGGGGAAGAGGGTTGTTATCGAGAGCTGAGCCGGTTTCTGGAGCTTTCCTTGAATCTCTCAGACATCGGGGTGAAAGCTCTGAGGCCACCGATGGGGAGGGAGTTCGGAGATGGTTTTCAATGGAAAGTTTACCAGATAACTTCTGACCCTCATGCACAGCCCAGAGCACAAGGGCTTCTATGGGCAGAAAGTGGAAATTGGCATAGTGTTCACTGTGCTGATTTTTTTTTTTAAATGAAAATCTACACTGAGATCAAGGGCTTGGGCTTTACTTTCCAGTACAAATAGAATGAAAATTGTCTGCCGCTTAGGCAGTTGGATAGAGTTCAGGAAAAGTATGTCTGGCATTAATTCCAAAGTGGAGGTTTTGGTTCAAGCGAGGCCCATTAATTTCAGTAAACTGTTTTCACTAGTCCAGACCCCGCTGTGCAAGGACTATTTATTACCTTTTGCTAACCTGATGTCTGCAGAGTTGTAAAGCAAGGGGAAAAAAATCCAGGGTGAAGATATCTATATCTTGCATCAAATGAGTTTTGCACTTCCCTTTGGGGGCCATGTTTTATGGGGAGTTTTCTATCCCAGGCTTTTCTTTATCCGTGCCAATTTTTTAGAAAAAACCATTTTGCAATGAATTAGGGGAAAAAATCCTGATGGAGAGGAATCCGGGGAGAACAAATACCCATCTCCTGCCTCCTTCAGGAGGGCACCACCCAGCCGCGAGGATATTTTGTGTGCCTGTCCTCGGTTTCCAGGCTGCGGGTCCAGTGCAAAGCCCTGACATGATTCACCCTGACTATCGGGTCTAAAACACACCAAGACAGTCAATTTTGGCATTTGTTCTCCCTTAGGAATTTTACTAGCTGCCTTAGAAAAGCACATAAATTACTTCCCCCTCCCTCTCTTTTTTCCATGCCTCTCTTCATCCCTCCCCCCACCCCAGTCCATCTTGATGTCATTTCAAAGAGAAGGATGAAAAGCACGGATTTGTCAGGCAGTCCGATTTGAGTGTGTCTTGCCAGACCCCAGCACACACACACACACACACACACACACACACACACACACCAGCTGAGAATGTTAATCAGAATTAAAAGCCAGTCAGTGCTATTAAAGCATCAAACATGAAGACCTAGAGAAGGAGGAGACTATGGGGGTGGGGGCAGAGAGAGTGGAATGAAATATATTTCGGTCCTCTGCCCCGACTTACTAAAATAAAGGAGGGGAGAGGTAGCGGTAGCCCCGATTTGGTCAGCTTGTCAATTGTCAAATTTATTGGTCTTTTCTTTTAACTATCCCCTATCTGCACCCCCCACACACACCTCGCCCCGCCCCAACACCGTCAAGTTTTGTGCTATTCCCAAGTGTGATTAATCTCTGGCAGAGGCCAGAAACAGGAGTAGGTTTCTTGGCTGCCCGTCCTGATAAACAATCTGTTCTTGGGAAGAGGAGGTGAAGGGGTCCGGGGAGGGTGGCGGTGTAATTTGCGGGCATGATGGGGGGTGGAGGGAAGGAGAAGTAGGAGAGGAGGGGGCGGCCCTAGCTAGCCCTAGCAGAGGCCCGCCCTCCCGGAAAACGCAAGTGCCGCTCCGTCGGGGCGCGTGGTTTGGGGGTGGGTCAGGTTTCCTGCCCTTAAGGATGTGAGCAGACGGTGATCTTTTCGTGCTGCCTGTTCACAACGTCCAGGGAACGTCAGAGGGACACCTAGGACTCCGGAGGGGAAGGGGAGGGGGAGGAAAGAGGAGTTTGCGCGCGTCGAGGGTCCCAACGCTCTGGCCATTGCAGGCCAGAGGCGCGTGTGCGCAGAGATTGCTTATCCCTAAGGGAAACCGAGGCAGCCGTGGGCAAGGCTGGGTGGGGGCGGTGGTGGTAAGAAGTGTTTTTAAAGTGGAACAGGGAAAGCCAGAAGCTATTCAAAACAAAAGGAGAGACTTTGTCGGCGTCGGAGGTCGCTGGGATCGGAACTTAGGCAAGAAAGCTGGCTGTGGATTTTGCAGTGGCTTTATTGTGTGAGCGACCAGGCAGAAAGCGGGAATATGAAAAATGGGGAGGAGGAGAGTTGGCAGTGAAGAGAAATCAGTGCCTAGAAGGTGGCTGACCAGCTGGGAAATGTCACCAAGGAGAGTGCTGTGGCATCAAATAAAAGATGAATAATCTGCTACCTTTTGGAAAAGCAATGTAAAAATATTAATAAAGGCGAGAAACCCGCTTCTTCTCAGCCTGAAAGGCAAATCCATTTCTCACTTCTTGCCTCTCCTCCCCACCCCAGCACACAACACACACACACATACACACAGCTCTTGTCTGCCCTGCGTCCAAGAAGCCTGGGCTATCCAAGAAGCCTGAGCTAGGCTCGCTTTCCTTTGGATTTAATTACTTGAAAATGCTGAACAAAAACCTGTAATTACACCCTTAGTCCCTGCCACTCAGGCCCAGCACACTTCCTGCCTAGTTTTGTTTTTTAAAGAAGAGGTCATTGCCTCTTTTCTTTCCAAATTGGCTAAAACAAAAAAGTAAAAGCCCCAAATAAATCCAACTACTCTTGAGCTTCTCTGCCACCACCAGGGATTTGGGGAGGGGAAATCCTTGTCTCTCTAGAGGAGATGAGAAGAAAACAACCTACCCTTGCTATTGTCTTGCTCTAGCTGTTAGGCCTAGTGGCAGTCACTGCTTATTTGTCTGTCAGCCCAGGACACAGAAGCTAGGCTGGTTCACCCAAGGAGGTCACCCTCCAAGGGCAAGATGAAGAGAGTGGACAGGGCTTAGCTTCAGGCCTGGCTTTCCACCTGTTTTACGTAGAAGGGCTTAGCTCTGGAAAAACAGATTCAGGACGGTGGTGGCTCACATTTCTACAGCCCTAGGCATTAACTTACAGAATTTCACAGCAAGCCCCCAAAGTAGGGAGAACAGGTTTAAAATGGACCTTTGACAGGTGAAGGCCCAGAGAGAATAAATAGATTGCTGTAAGTCAGTCATGTGACTGGAGGGAGGGTTGAACAAGCACTGCCTCTCATGACTTTTGGGCTATTGCATCAGGAAAGTAGGACACCTAGGAGGAAATGGAAGCTTCTAGATTCTAGCCTGGAGCCAGTCTGGCTTGGTTCATCCAGCACTAAGATAGAAAGTGCTCTCTAAATAAATAGTTGAATAACTGAAGCAACGGCAAACGGAAGGGCACAGTTAAGAAGTTGAGGAATGGAAACCCACCAAGCCATCTGGCAGCCAAGTTTCAGCTTTGAAACAAAATTAAGTAATGAGGACAGTTTCACACAAGGCACCTATCAAGCTTAGAGCCCCTGGGTCTGGCCAGAGAGGGGAGTTCAGGTTAAAGCATGGTGGTCCTCTAGATGGGTCAGAGTTAGGGGGCCTCCTTGTTCCCTGACTTTCTAGCTCCAGGTTTGATTGTCAGGGCTATACACCTCTACTAGGCTAAAAGCCTGCCATGGTCAGCAAGTGGTCCCTAGCCCACATACAGGATAGTACATATTGGTTGAGTATACTCACAGTCAGTATGACCTGAATTAGGTGAGAACAAAGGGTTGTTATTTGTGTGATATAACTTTCGGATCTGGAAAGAGGCTCCTTCCACTATAAAATGTGCTCTCTTCATTTTCCTCCTTCCCCTTCATCCTTCAGCCTGCCATCTTGCTCAGGTGTGCATAGTTAAAATGCAGCTGTCCTTGGTAAAGGTAGCTCAGTAAGTTCCTAAATACTTCAGTGAGTTCTAGAGCTTCAGATTTTCCTCTGTCACCTCTGCCTAGGACCAGCTATAGAAAGGCCATGAAGAGTTGGGCTCCATGGCTTACATCTGTCATCCCAGCAACTTGGGAGGCTGAGGCAGGAGGATCACTTGAGGCCAGGAGTCCGAGACCAGCCTGGGTAACATAGTGAGACCCTGTCTCTATAAAAATAGGAAAACAGCCTGGCTTGATGGCACACACTTACAGTTCAGCTACTCTGGCGACTGAGGCAGGAGGACTGCTTGAGCCTGGGAGTTCAAGGTTGCAGTGAGTTATGATCAGCCTGGGCAACAAAGCAAGACCCCATCTTTTTTTTTAAATTTTTTATTCCAGAATATTATGGGGTACAAACATTGTTACATATATTGCCTGTGCCCTGAGTCATAGCTACAAAAGTACTCATCCCCAGACAGCGCGGTACAGCACCCATTAGGTGTGAATTTACCATCCCCTTCTCCCCCATCCCAAGGCCCCTTCTTTTAAAAAAAAAAAAATCCAGGAAGAGAGAGAAAGGTCTCTAGGGATGCCAGGGAAACATAGTACCCAATTTTGCTCCAAAGCTGGATGGTGACTGATTTTAACTCCAAAATCACTGGTGCTAATTTATGTATAACCTTGCATCTATTGGGACATTAACCTGTAAACTCCTTTGGTAAGACAGGTTTTACTTTCTTGCATCTGGGATCCTCAAAAGGCTAGCAGCCGGTGGGGTAAAAGAAGGAATGCCAGGTTTACAGCCAGAGAGCCTGGTTTCCAGTAATTCTGGACCACTTCTGGATCTGCTTTCCTCACCTATACAGGAGGTTGATGAAAGTAACACCTACCTCACAGGGTTGGTGTGGGAATTGGTGAAATGTCTGGGAATGCACTTTGGAGCCCTGGACAAATGTTGGTCATTATATTGTTAATAATCTCTTACATTTTATTATAAGCACATTATAATATTGTCTTCCACACAGACCAATGAGGCAGGCAAAGGAGGCAGTGTGATTATTCTTATTTTACAGATGAAGGGGAAGTTCAAGTGATTTGTTCAAGGTCACACAGCTATTTAGGGTCAGCCAAGTCCAAGTTGAACAATATAATGTAAATATGTACCCAAATGCTAAACGCCCTCCCTTCCTCCCTCTCTCCTGAGTTTCGGGCTGAACTACGCAGCTCAGGCAAGTCAAAATATTTGAAGGTCCTGGCCCATCCACCCCAACCAAGGACAGCAGTGACGGCTGCCGCTGTGTCCCAGACCTGACCAAGGAATGGCGAGGCTACAGGGAGGGGTTTCCAGCTCTGAGGCCCCGCCTTCTGGTGGCCCCAGCAGGAAAGCGCCGGCGGCGACGGGTCTCCCAAGCCGGGCGGTGGAAATCCCCTCCGGTGCGGGCCAGTGGGAACCGGCTGGCACGCTTGCTCCCAGCTGAGGCCCAGGCGAGCACCCGCTGGGGTGGAGGGTCCGGGGTTATACACACCTGTGGCCTTGACGGCCATCCTGCCAGGCTCTTTGCCTACTCTTGCCGCCCAAGGCTTCCTTCCTGGGCACCCTCCTTTTTGGGGTGTATTTGTTTTAACCCAACCGGGGTCAGTGAATAGCACCCTTGTCTGGCTCTTACCCCCTTTTTTCTTCTAGGCCTGGTCCCTGGGTGGCTCTTTCCGGGGTTCCTTTATTTTTGGACTTAAAAAAACACACCAGTTTTTGCTGAGGACAGCACTGGGCTCCCCCGTGCCCTGGCACGCTGGCAAGGAGAGGAAGCGGGGAGGAGGCAGGAACCAGACGCGACGCCCCGCGCTTTCTTCCTTTCCCTGTTCCCCGCCCCTCCAGGAAGAAAGCAGTCAGAGATCCGATCGCTCGCTGCGGCCGCTGTGCCAGCACCAACCACTACACCCGCCCTTCTTTTCCTTGCACCCGATTTTGCACGGAGCGCCCGGCTGCCTGCGCGCCCCAGGCTGGGCAGGTCCTGGCGGGCGACGCAGGCTCCCCTCCCCGGGGTTTCTCAGCGAATCACGTTGTTTTTGGGATTTCATGCCCGAGTGCTTCTTGTGTAACCCTACGCCCTGGCCTAAATTAATACTTTTTTTTTTAAATACTAGGATTAATCCTTTAAGGAAAGGCAAACACTTCCGCCACGGAGCCGGCCGGGAGTAAATGTGTAAATCACGTTGTCTCCATTCGCCCATCCTCCACAGCGCGTCGCGCCCCTGGGGTTCCTGGCGCGCGGGGATCCGGGGTCCTGGAGAGGCCAGAGGAGGGCCCAACCCAGACGTTTGTTTTCATCTATTCCGAGGCAGCTCTCGCAGGCCGACGAACTGGGTCCTGCTTACCGCGGGGCTGAGTGTTACCAAAAAAGGCCTTTCTCTCTCCGGAGCGCTTGGCGGCGCGCGTTGCAGCGGGGTGACGCGAGGTACATCCCGGGCCTCCTCGAAGGCCGAGCCAGCTGGTTGCAGGGATGCCAGACCAAGGGCATGCACCCCCGCCCCCGCCCCATCTCTGCCACAAAACGGTGGAGGCAGGGGCGGGGCGAGACTGCTGGGATCTTCGAAGTGTGTAGGCGCCTTGCAACCTTCTCACCCCTATGGGTTATGGCGCTCTGGAAAGGCCAAGAAAGCTGACGGTTTGCTCCAGTTTAGAGCCGGGTTCTCTGAGGATGCTAGCTAAGATGGCAAGCTGCGGGGAGACAGCGACAGAGGAAGGAACTTCGGAAAGATAGCGCGGCCCTTTCGTACCTTGCTCTGCTAGTCTCCCAGACCCCACAGACAGAGCTCCCCCTCCCCCACCCCTCTAAACTGGGGTCATTTCCTTTCCACAGTGGTCACAGTATTGTCGCATGGTTTTTTCTCGAGGGGAAGGGGGAATCCACCTCCAGACATTGGAGTTCTTGCCTCTCACCATCTCTCAGATATCCCCAAAGGGCCATTGCAGACAAGCAGTTAAGAAGCAGTATATCACCCCAAATGATGGTGATTCCAGGGGCGGGGGGTGGGGGGTGGGAGGGTATAGAGAGAGCTGTGCTTTTTAAATTAAAGGATTGTGAGACTGTAATGGAAGTCTGTTTAAATGCACGTTGATTTCTAACTCAGTGTGTCTGAAGGCACCCCGGCATGTATGTGTGAATATATATCTCCTTTAGTAACACTGAAGACAGAGACAGACAGGGAGATGGAGACATATGTGTGTGCATACCAAACATAATACTATGACATAGAATCCAACTTGCTTTCTGTAGCAGCCCGGTTAGAGGGTTGTGGCTAAGTTGCTATTTCCCCAGTATTTTTGGTTTAATAAAGGGAAGGGCTGAATAAATATTAATGTAAAGAAATAGGCCGACCAGCCAAACCAAAGCTAAGGAGCCTGGGACTGGTGGGGACGTCAAGCCATTTCCCAGCCCTATGTTTTGACTCACTCCAGGGAGCTATGGTGTGGGGAGGGCTGAAGTCTGTGAGGGTGAGGCAATGCTCCTGGAGCAGCGCTTTGCAGAGGAATCACTGCTCCAAGCCAGAAGGCCAGAGAAAGTTTATTATTGCTCTGGAGTGCACAGTGAGCTCACTGTTTTGCAAAAACAGAAATCTGGCTGCTTTGAGATGAAAGAGGGGCTCCCTAGGGCTCTTCCTTCCCTCTTTCTCCCTATCCTTAAAAACTCCCCTTTCCTTTGCACTTGGGGCCCCAGAATTTATGGGAGATTGGGGCACTGGGGAATAGGTTCTGGAGGTCGTGTCAAAAATAAGTATTTCTTGTTGCTTCAACTGAACTTTATTGCAATTAGTAGTAATAATAGTGATAAGAATAATGATTCATACATTTTATGCAATTTACAAAGTACTTTCACATGTTAACCAGCAAAACACTAATATCAATACTAATAATAACCAACACTTACAGAGAGCTTCCTGTGTGTCTGACACCATCTACATACTGTATGGTGTATTTAGATTACAGTCTGTGGCAGTGGCAGATCAACAACTTCTGTATCTGGAAGAACTCAATGGCACAATCTGCTGGTTATGAAGGTGCTTTACATAAGATTGTATGTAACACCAAATGGAGGAAGGGCAATGGAAATTTTGAGCACCCCAAACCACCTTTAGGAACCTAAGCTTATAAAAGCCACCTCTCAAATCAGATTTACTGGATTCAAATCCCAGGTCCATCTCTAATGGCTGTAGGCAAGTTATGTAGCCTCTTTACTTTCCCAGTCTGTAAAATGGAGTTAATAGAATCTGCCTCATAGGTAACATTAAGGGCTTAATAATATAGATAATACACCCTTAATAATGTAGTAATATTAAGGGTGATGCAAGTAAACCACCTAGTATACTAGCTTCTGTCTCAGAGCAAGTCTCAGTAAGCATTACCACCTATTATGACAAGAAACAAATTGAAATCTCAAAAAGCCCTAATAAGTTGGGGGCGATCATTCCATTTTAGAGATGGAAAACAGAGGTTATATAATTAATTAGCTCAAGGTCAAAAAGCCAGTAAGTGATAGAAAGGAAATTCCAACCCACTGGGCCAGACTCCAGAACCTGAAATCTCATTATACTGCCTTCCCTCCTCCAGCCTTCCCTGGGATTATCTCAATTTTCATGGGGAAGGGGGTAAAAGCAGACCCAAAAATTAGAAGAATCAGTTGAAATGCTCCAACTAGAGCTATGACCAACATATATGTTCTGCAATAAGTAATAATGATGAGCGGTGATCTTGTAAGGGAAAAAAAAATTATGGCTCGCTCATTCTTCTGGGGCACTATGGAATGAGATCACAGCACGTGAGAAGGCACTTTGCAAACTGCGGCTGTGCTTAAAAAAAAGATCATTATTAAATGCTGCCCCCACCTTCTTTTATCAAACCCTAGAAAAACCACTCACCTGTTTGGCCTCTCTAGCACCTCCCCCTCCCTGCCCTCAACTGCAGCTGTGCGCAGCCAGTTGACGGTTTTCCTTAAAGGCCTCCGGGTGCTCGTATCTTCTTTAGACTTTCAGCCAAAATTTTTAGAGTGCGGCTGGGGGGAGGGGTAGCTCACCCTGAATTCAGTTAGCTCCATCGGTGAAGCTCGGGTTCCTAGACCAGGGCACAAAAACAAATTGAAAAGACAGTTTCTGGAAGGTTGGAAAACAGCTAATTTTGCGGGTGCTTTGGCATCCGTGGTAGTAATAAATGTAATATCCACGCCGGGGGGACGAAGAGGGGTTGATCGCAGATGAAATGGGTAATACCGTATATGAAATTCACAGCGACAAGTCCTGAAACAGGACATTTAAATTCACTGCCGAGGGTGTGGTGGGGAGCGGGGATCGGAAACGACGCTTGTAGTTCTTAAATACGTTTTTACTTGGGAAAGCCGGGCAGGGAAAGAAAAGGTTATCGTCTGTTTGATTTCCACCCCCAGCCCTGGACTTCTAGCATTAGCTCGCCCGGCCTCAGCTGTTGTACACACGCGGCGAGGGGGGAGGGGAGGGTGGGGGCGCGGAGGAGGGGCCGGCTGGGAGGAATCTGGGCGTCCTGCCGCGCATGCGCCTTTCCCGAGCAACAAGTGGGCTCCACAGACAGAGGAAGTGTAAGGGGGGGTGGGGGTGAACTGGTGCAGAGCATGGCGGTGACGTCAGCGCTCCGCCCGGGCGGCATCCCGCGCGGCCAAGCCGGGGACAGCGCGAGCCGCAGCCGGAGCAGGAGCGCCGAGACGCGCCTCCGGAACGTAGAGTAACAATCACAACCCCACATTCCGGGCGAGCGCAAGCACGAGCGGGAAGGGATGCGACCCGGGCCGAGGCGCCGCGCGAGCGCCCTGCAGCCAACGTGAGCGCCTCCAGCCGCGGCGGCCCGGGCGCCGGCCAGGCCTGGGGGCGGCGGGAGCCTGCGTGCGTGCCCTCCTCTAGTGCGTCCTGGAAGCGGTGGCCGCGGCGGCTCCCTCCGGCGTGCAAACCCAGCCGCCGCCAGCGGAACGGCCGACGCTGCGGAGGGGAGAAGGTCCTCTCTCGGCTGCCACCCCCTCCCCCGGCCCTCCGGGGAAGCAGCGGCTTCAGCAAGATTGGACCCAGGCACCGGGTGGCACTGAACCCTCTAGCCCTCGCCCCAGGGAGCCCGTCGGGGAGAGGACGCAGCTCGTAGGGGGGCCCCCAGGGGAGAGGAGGAGACAGCCCCCTTCGAGCTTCCACGCACCAGCCACTCCGGGGAGGGGGCCAAGAGGCAACGGCGGCCAGCACCGGGCACCCTCGCCCCCTCCCCCCGGGCCCGGAGCTTCCAGCCCGGGTCCGCGGCACCAGGAAGAAGGCGCCTGAGCTCCCCTCCCGACGAGACAACCGCAGTAGGAGGTGGGGGCGAGGAGCGGGCTGAACCCGTTCGCCGCCCGGGCGGTGGAGCCCCCACGGAGAGGCGCTGCGCCGGCGGTGGAGACTCGCGCTCCCTCCAGCCCCTGGGGCAGAACTTTCTCGCCCCCCCCCTCCCTCCCCCGCAGTCGGACTCTCTCCCCAGCCGGCCAGTCCTCCCGGAGGAGAAGGCGCCGCGGAGACAGCCCGGGCGGGGGCCTACCTTCCCCAGGGCCGGCATCATGTCGGCGGCGCAGGTGTCCTCGTCCCGGAGACAGTCTTGCTACCTGTGCGACCTGCCCCGCATGCCTTGGGCCATGATCTGGGACTTCTCAGAACCCGTATGCCGCGGTTGCGTCAACTACGAGGGCGCGGATCGCATCGAGTTCGTGATCGAGACCGCGCGCCAGCTGAAGCGGGCGCACGGCTGCTTCCAGGACGGCCGCTCCCCCGGGCCGCCGCCGCCCGTCGGGGTCAAGACGGTGGCCCTGTCCGCTAAGGAAGCGGCGGCGGCGGCGGCGGCAGCAGCGGCGGCCGCTGCCGCCGCGCAGCAGCAACAGCAGCAGCAGCAGCAGCAGCAGCAGCAACAGCAACAGCAGCAGCAGCAGCAACAGCTCAACCACGTCGACGGTTCCAGCAAGCCTGCAGTGCTGGCGGCCCCGTCCGGCCTGGAGCGCTACGGCCTGAGCGCAGCTGCCGCCGCCGCCGCTGCCGCTGCGGTGGAACAGCGCAGCCGCTTCGAGTACCCGCCACCGCCGGTGAGCCTGGGAAGCAGCAGCCACGCCACGCGGCTGCCCAACGGCCTGGGGGGCCCAAACGGCTTCCCGAAGCCAACACCGGAGGAGGGACCCCCAGAGCTGAACCGACAGAGCCCCAACTCGTCTTCAGCGGCGGCGTCGGTGGCCTCTCGGCGTGGGACGCACGGTGGGCTGGTGACGGCACTGCCCAACCCGGGAGGTGGCGGAGGCCCCCAGCTCACTGTGCCCCCTAACTTGCTGCCGCAGACGCTGCTTAATGGCCCGGCTAGCGCCGCGGTGCTGCCCCCACCCCCACCCCACGGGCTGGGCAGCCGTGGGCCCCCGACGCCCGCTCCCCCAGGGGCTCCCGGGGGTCCTGCTTGTCTCGGGGGCGCCCCGGGCGTATCCGCCGCGTCGTCGTCGGCTTCGTCTTCGACCTCCTCGTCTGTGGCGGAGGTGGGCGTGGGTGCTAGTGGCAAGAGGCCCGGCTCCGTGTCGAGCACGGACCAGGAGCGCGAGCTGAAGGAGAAGCAGCGCAACGCTGAGGCCCTGGCCGAGCTCAGCGAGAGCCTTCGCAACCGCGCCGAGGAGTGGGCCAACAAGCCCAAGATGGTCCGAGACACGCTGCTCACGCTGGCTGGCTGCACGCCCTACGAGGTGCGTTTCAAGAAGGACCACTCGCTTCTGGGCCGCGTCTTCGCCTTCGACGCCGTCTCCAAGCCAGGCATGGACTACGAGCTGAAGCTGTTCATTGAATACCCCACGGGCTCGGGCAACGTGTACTCCAGCGCGTCTGGTGTGGCCAAGCAGATGTACCAGGACTGCATGAAGGACTTCGGCCGGGGCCTCTCCTCGGGCTTCAAATACCTGGAGTATGAGAAGAAGCATGGCTCCGGGGACTGGCGCCTGCTTGGGGACCTGCTGCCTGAGGCCGTGCGCTTCTTCAAGGAGGGCGTGCCCGGTGCCGACATGCTGCCCCAGCCCTACCTGGACGCCAGCTGCCCCATGCTGCCCACGGCGCTGGTGAGCCTAAGCCGCGCCCCCAGCGCACCCCCGGGGACCGGGGCCTTGCCACCTGCCGCGCCCTCAGGCCGGGGCGCAGCCGCCAGCCTGCGCAAGAGGAAGGCGTCCCCTGAGCCCCCTGACTCAGCCGAGGGCGCGTTGAAGCTGGGCGAAGAACAGCAGAGGCAGCAGTGGATGGCGAACCAGAGCGAGGCTCTGAAGCTCACCATGTCAGCCGGGGGCTTTGCGGCCCCGGGGCACGCGGCAGGGGGTCCGCCCCCTCCTCCCCCACCCCTGGGACCCCATTCCAACCGGACCACCCCGCCCGAGTCAGCCCCCCAGAACGGTCCGTCCCCTATGGCCGCCCTTATGTCGGTGGCAGACACTCTGGGCACGGCGCACTCGCCTAAGGATGGCAGTTCCGTGCACTCTACCACTGCATCCGCGCGGCGCAACAGCAGCAGCCCAGTCTCGCCGGCCTCTGTGCCAGGGCAGCGCCGCTTGGCATCACGTAACGGGGACCTGAATTTACAGGTGGCGCCCCCGCCGCCTAGCGCCCACCCGGGCATGGACCAAGTGCACCCCCAAAACATTCCGGATTCCCCCATGGCCAACAGCGGACCCCTCTGCTGTACCATTTGCCACGAACGTTTGGAGGACACGCATTTTGTTCAGTGCCCATCCGTCCCCAGCCACAAATTCTGCTTCCCTTGCTCTAGAGAGAGTATTAAGGCCCAGGGGGCCACCGGCGAGGTGTACTGCCCCAGCGGAGAGAAATGCCCCCTAGTCGGGTCGAATGTACCTTGGGCCTTCATGCAGGGCGAAATCGCAACTATCTTAGCTG
This sequence comes from Daubentonia madagascariensis, assembly GCA_023783475.1. Taxonomy (NCBI): domain Eukaryota; kingdom Metazoa; phylum Chordata; class Mammalia; order Primates; family Daubentoniidae; genus Daubentonia; species Daubentonia madagascariensis. The sequence goes on along the minus strand of JAKFHU010000485.1, from coordinate 36,850,170 downwards.
GGGATGTTAAAGTGAAAAAGGAGAGAGACCCTTGAACCACGGGGCAGCCACCTCCTTTGCCCTAGACCAGCTCCTCTCCAATCCAGAGGGCCCCTCCCCCACCCGCCTCGACCCTCCCTTCCCTCACCCCCAAGATGTAGAATTGTGAATATAAGAAACTGCAAAAAGTTAGTCTTATGTATAGACATTATTTTCGTCGTATGTTTCTATATTTTGAAACTAAGGTATGTAACTTCTTCATTTGAAGGATAAGCTGGTTTGTGTTTCACAGTATAATGGTTGGGTCATTTGCATCATATTCGTTAGCATTTACTAGGTGGCAGAATGTTTGCCTAGGTACAGAATTAATAGCCCTTAGCAACGACTGCTGCTGGTGTGTATCTTTGTAAATGTTATGCATTCTGAAAGGAAAAACACACACACAAAAGAAAAAGACTTTTTTTGCCAAGGCCAGTGTTGCTGCCTAAAAAAAAAAGATGCTATAAAATGGTGAAAGCTTTTTCTAAACCGACCCAAGTGTTGAAGTCCTCACTTTATTTCGTTCTGTTCTGTTCTGTTTTGTTTTCCTGTTTTGTTTGCAAAATGGTAAGGGGGGTGATGGGGGGGATGGGTGTTTTTTGTTGCAAGTTTGTGAGGGGAAAATGTTTTGGTTTGTTTCTACTGACCTGAATGTGTTGGATCTTCACGTGTTGTTTTGTTTTTGCTTTGTCGATGCACGGATGCTTTTGAACAGTAGAGCGAAATGCTAGACATGGAGAATCTGCTCTGTTTGTCCTTTCTACATTTCTGTAGTTAACAGAACACTGTAATGTGCCTTGGAGCTTAGTAACTTGTAATAAATTCAATTGATATTAATTCTGCCCCGAGTCAGCAAGTGTGTCTTTCTAGGGCAAAGGCCATACAACTCCAATGTAGGGAACACCCTCCCTACCGCCAATACTGTACGCAAACCCTAGTGCCTTTCAAAGCCCTCAGAGTGGCAAGTGAGGAAGGCCCAGTGCTGCCTGGCTGCTCCTCCCCCTCAGCACCAGGCTATTTACATTCACCTCCTAGGGAGGTGACAGTTGCTGACTAAGCCATTTCTGTTTACTCTTCAGCATTTCCCCCCCAACCCCCCCATGCCAGCCCAGCTGCAAATGGCATTGTCAGGAGTGCTTTTTGGTGCCTCGCCCTGTGGCCATGAGTATATGCTGATACCCAATGCAGCTGTGACTTGACAAGGGGGGGAAAAAAAAGCTAGGGTGCTTTGCCTTTTAAATACAGCAGAAATGAGTTTTTGCATATTTAATACAAAAGTGTCACAGAGCTGGAAGTCGTCAGTGGGGGCAACTGGAAAGCAAATGCACGTATTCAGCCAGGAACATCCCTAGCAGCTTCCAGCTGATGCCTTCGAAAAGCAGTTTTCACATCACTCATTGCACGTTTTTTTCTTTCCCCTCTTTTTATTAAGTATTTCTAAAGGCAGAACACACAGTTGATCAGAGAGGGTTTCATGGGATGAGGAAGTAGGAGGGGGAACCTCAAACCCAGTTCCTGAAATGAAGTTACTTATAACACCAGAGAAAACCCATCCCTGGTGAAGAAATGCTATCATTCATCCAATCAGCTTTTTGGTGGCATTTGGGAGGTGTGGAGGTGTGGGGATGGGGACAGAGGACCATAATGCCCTTTAGACCTCAGAGCCCTGTGGTCTAAGACCAGCCCTGCCAGTGGTAGGGGATGGCAAACAAACCTGATTTGACCCTTGTGCTTTCCTGGGAGGCAAATAGAAGAGTAGAAAACAGGAGGGAGGGAGCGAAACAAAACCCAGTGATCCAATCTGAAATTCATTCCTGGCCACACCCCACTCCTGGGCGGGGCGAACAGGGCCAGGACGGTCCCCAGAAAGGCTGAAGGAATATGTGAAGAAACTTGGCGCGCCCACTCCACTCCCATCAAAGGAGCGGGAGGGTGGGGAGATGGGTATGGGTGCAGGCACGTTTGGGGAAAAACAAATCACCGGTTAGCCCAGAACACCGGTTGGAGGTTGGGTTGGTGTTGGGACTTGTTGGTAATAACACCCTTTTAATTTCTGTTCCTGCTTTGCCACCACCATCATTGAAGTGGTGGAAACCAGGACTGTGTGTGTGTGTGAAGGTGTGCGTGCATTTGTGGGTGTGGATAAGTGGCCATATTGATGGATCTGCTGCAGCCTCTTAATCCTAGTACATGGGAGGTGCCTGTCTCACCTCTTTAAGAATCTCCCCACATATAAATAGATATTCCTGTCAGCTTCCTGCAAATGTGTCCTTGCATTTTCATCTGCTGCCAAGTGTTGTATTGGTGCTTATGAGTCATGAAACCTATTTTCATCTGCAGGGGTAATTAACTTGGGGGTGATAATGCATAGCAGACTGTAGGAAGAGTTAATTCTAAAACCCTTCCTCGCCTGGCTACCAATCACACATTTCACTTAAAGGTCTGGGTTGGCTTTTCTCATAAGCTCATTAATAAAAACCAAGCGTGTTTCGTCTGGAGGATCCTCTAAGATGCTCCCAGCTCCCACTCTTAATGCACATACTCTCAAAATGGGTAAAGCACGGCAGCCTGAGGATGCAGAGTGTCACAGGTGTAATTTAACTGCCACTGAATGAAGGAGCAGTGGGTGTAGCCACAGCATGGAACTGTGCACATGAATTTGGACGTGTGGATTACCTGCCTGGGTGTGGACCCTGTGAGTAGTGGAGGCTCCAGCTGGGAGTCTGCTCCATTATCAAACTCTGTGCCTGTTCACTTCTGCCAACCTGCAACTGTGTCTTCATGGCTATGGCATTATGTTCAGGAACTTTTAGGATTACAAGACCCTTGATTGCTAGTGCACATAGGTAGGAGAGGGGGCCTGTCATTAAGAGCTGAGAATGCCGTGGTTTCTCCCCGTTCTTGTTTCTGGGTGCTATTATGAGCAGGAGAAGCAGTAGCTGTAATAGTGAGGCATCCAGCAAAGGCAGACAGTTTGTTTTCACTAAGGAAGCCTGACTTGATGAGACCTGGGGAGAGGAGGAAGGCAAGTGGGAGGGAGAGAGCAGGTTGGGGTGGAACCCAGGCTGGAAGTGAATTATAATGGTGCAGTTAATTAAAGTTTACCATAGCCAGGGGCCATTTATTAAATGGTGGCTCTCCCTTCTTTCTCTCTCTCTTTCGCCCCTTTTTTTGGAACCATGTGACCTTCCTCTTCACTCTGCCCCTTTCAGTTGCTAGTCTGGTTGCCTTCAGCAGTCTTGCTTTGATCCCTCAGCTAGATTCCCCTTTTCCTGAAGCTTTCTTCGTTGGACGCCTAGGAAGCATTTTTCCTCTCTGCCACGGGAGGGTTCTTGTGGATCCCTGCATGAGCCTGGGTCCGTTTGTCTCCATTCCACCCCCATTTCCCATCCTTCTCGCTCCCTTCCCCCTCAGAGCCAAAGTAGCCAACATTTGAAAATCCACATTGTATTCATTTATATGCATCATTTGTGCTGCGAGTCCAAGCTGGGTGTTTCCTTAAGTGGGTGTGGGGTAGGGCAATGGGGACTTCATTCAACAGCTTTGAGAGAGTAGGCAAATGGGGGTCATTTCTTGACCTTGATCTCTGAAGGCAGCACCATGGGAGATGTACCAGCCAAAGACAGCTCACCATAGCAAGTCCTATACGTAAGATTCAAGGAGCATCTTCATGTGCATCCAGCCTGTACGTAATGAGTACTAAAAATTCACTTTTGTTTTCTTTTATACTTCATCAAGTCGAGGAAGCTGGAACTGGAAATGACCCTTGAGGTCATCTAGTGAAATGTTCTAGAAAGGTTTAGAAACCCAGAAAAATCTAATAAAAATTATGGCTCCTCCCCAAGAAAGTACAGGAGTCCATGTATACGTAGATTTGTATACTCCCCCCATTTTAATATATATTTTAATATACATTTCTTTTACAGTAGGCAACACATTCCTTTGGCTTAAAATTCAAAAGATGCAAAGAGGGGAATACAGTACAACTGTAATGTCCTCTTCACAATTGGCCCCTCTGCTACCCACTTCTCTTCTGGGACACAACCAGTGTTACTCACTTTTTAAAGGGGTTTATGCACATCTAAAGGTCATCCATCGAACTTGAGGTTAGAACCCATGTCTAGGCCATCCACTTTGTAACAGTGATGACCCCAAGGCACAGAGAGATAAAATAACTTGCCTGTGGTCACACCGTGGCAGAGTCTGGGCTAGATCCCTGTTAGGGAACAGCTATAATAGACATTTTTTAAAAATTTAAGGACACTTGGCTTACCTAGAGCTTTCTATGAGAAGGGGTGACAATGAGGTGGGCAAAAGGAGAGTGAGTTCCTTGTGGGGTGGGGTTCATTGTTGGGACAGATTCTTAGAGGACTGGGAATAAGCATTTGTCCCTTGTAGCCATACCTTTTGGGGAAGGGAATGTTCAGAGAAATTTCTAGATTTCTGACTGTAAATGTCAGGTGGACCTGAACTGGTAGAGTTGTTTTTTCACCTTTGATTTGTGGATCTTCACACCACCTCCCCTTCGCTGTTTGGAAACTTCTGAAGATTTAATGACAGTCAGATAAGCAATTGACTCCAAACCAACCAGGAGCAACCATCTCAGCATAGAGGGAAGAGTAGGCAGAGGGATATCTAGGACCCTTCTCTCCTCCCCTTGAGCTTGGGGCTTCCCTGTTCTCTCCCTGCCACCCACCTCTGTCTGGCTGTCTGTTCCCCATTGCTAAAAAGGGAATTGAAGGAGTGTAGTGACATGCCAAGCGTTGCGTGGTGTGCCAGGTACATGCACATTGTGCCATCCGGGTGTGAGGAAGGTGTGATGACCTCCATTCCACAGATGTGCACACTGAGCTCAGAAGGTTAAACATCCAAGGCCATCCAGACCCAGGCAGTTCAAACCCAGGTTAGCCTAGAGCCTGGCTGTTCCCTGATTCCAATGTTGTTCCGTGCAGAAGGCCTCTGACTGCTGGCCCGTAGCGCTGCAGGAACCCAAGGCTCCGAGTGTGAACCTCATCCTTCAGGCCTCCCCGATCTCCCCAAGTCTCAGTGTGAGCCTCACCGATGCCAGTGAGCAAGGCTATCTACAGAAAGGCCTGATAGGACTCCCCTTGGGGAGGGCGTTTCCCAGGCTTGGTGTTCTGGCAGCACACGGTGGTGCTGTCCAAGCAGTATTTCCCATCAGGAATTCTGGAGCAAGACTGTTCTTCTGAAGTCTCCCTCAGCTGCCCCCTACCCCCAAACTTTATTAAAGAACAAGCCCACCTCTGTCTCAGCTTTGATGGAACAGAGAGGTGGGCAGAGGCAGATGATGGTTCTAATTTTTAAGGTATATTGCTCCTATGGAGAGCATCAGCCCCACCAGCCAGTGTCTTCCCTGGCAGTCTTGCTTGTTTTACTTGAAAATAGTGGCCAGTTAACTTTTGGGCCTGGCTTGGTTGTTCTGTCTCTTTGGGGGTCACAGGCATATATCCACCAGGTCTTGGGTGTTGGGTCCAGGAAAGTTTACCTCTACATGGGAACTACAATTGTGGGTCCCTAGTTTAGGCTAGACTCAAGAGAAGTGTCCCAACCTCCCAACTGGTCTCCTCTTGGCTCTGGTCTTTGCCCACTTCAGGCTATGGCTCTGGAGCAGAATCAATCCTTTTATACATTTGAGCATGTCACACCCTCGCTTAGAAACCTCCCTTGGCTCCCTGTTGCCAACAAGATAAAGTCCAAATTCCTTAGCACAGCAAGCAAAGCCCTCCACCATCTCTCTATCCGAGAAGTAGAGTACTTTAATTTTTAATTTTTTAAATTTTTTAAATTTTATTTATTTTTTTAAAAGGGGGGGAGTGAGGAGGGGAGTTCAATTTCCTTTTTTTTTTCTTGAGACAGAGTCTCGCTCTGTTGCCCTGGGTAGAGTGCAGTGGCGTCATTGTAGCTCACTGCAGCCTCAAACTCCTGGGCTCAAGCGATCCTCCTGCCTCAGGCTCCCAAGTAGCTGGGACTACAGGAGTGTGCCACCACGCCCCAGATAATTTTTCTACTTTTAGTAGAGACCGGGTCTCGCTCTTGCTCAGGCTGGTCTCAAACTCCTGAGCTCAAGTGATCCTCCCGCCTCGGCCTCCCAGAGCGCTAGGATTACAGGTGTGAGCCACTGTGCCCGGCCAAGAGTATTTTAATTTTTAAAAAGTTATTACATATACATGGTAAAAGAAAAAAATCAAAGAGCTTGAAAAGATACTCAGAGAAAAGTAAGTTGGTTTCCTTCCCGTTCCAAATCTTCAGTTCCCCTCCACCAAGGGAAGTACCATGGGCAGTTATTTTGTGTATACTTTCAGCAGTGTTAAGTGCACAGAGAAGCTTAGATCTATGATATATACCTCTTGGGGGTAGATCTTAGGACAAACTAAAGAAAAGAAGAAAGGTCCAGGACAAGCAACTGGCCTCAGGTCAGAGAGAGCCTGGGTCTTGCTGACTCGAAGGTCAGCTGGACGCCCCACCCTCACAGCCAAGGATCAGCTTGTGTTCTTCAAAGGCTCCTAGGCAAGGAGAGTGTGTGTGTCCTTGGCCCACACCCAGTGCACCCACATCCTTGGGGTGAGTTGGGCTCCCTCAGCAAGCCCCCGTGTGGCGTGTGGCTTGGGGGTTCTCTGGAAAGAGTGGGTGGAACAGGTGGGGTGGTGGCCACCAAGGCCAGGTATCCCCGGCAGTGTCTAGAGCCTTCCTTGCCAGTCACCACATTCCCCTGCCTCTCCCACCACCCACGACAGCCGGGTAAAGCTGGCAGAATTGCACCCCTAGGTGACAGACTAGGAAGCTGCGGCTGAAAGAAAAGATCCAGGGAAAGAAATGATCGAATGTAAACTTTGGAGGGGATAGTGAGCTAGGCATTGTCATATATAATTTCTCCTTTTTAAGGCAAATCTTTGAGGCTGGTCATGGCCATTATTCTCCTTTCACAGGAAAATACCCACGGGAGGTACTGTTATTGCTCCATTTTACAGACAAATGACTGAGACACAGCAGTAGATAACTTCTGCCTGGCCTCACTCCTGTCAAATCTGAAGGTCATTCACACCCTCCCTGGTCCCCCCACGTCAGCTTCACCAGCACAAACCCTTCTAGCAGGGTCTGGTGTTTTTGATAGAAGGACGAGTGACCACTTGAAATCCCAGGGCCTGGGGCAGTGGCTCTGGAGCTGCTGCAGCTCCAGGAGGTCTGGCTGCACCCGAGAACAGGTTTGGTGGCTGGGGGCAACTCTGATGGCCAGCACCCTGGGAGAGGCAGCTCTGGAATGTGGGGCCACATGAACGTGAAGAAGTTAACTCTGTGCCCCTGGGTCTCAGCCCAGATGGTCATGTGACCACCTCCCACAACCTCCCCCCAGTGCTCTGTGCAGCTTGGACCAGAGCTAGTGGCAACTGATCCCTGACTTGGGGAGTTGCCAACGTGTCCACTCTGGTGGGGGCCCTCTGGAGGTAGGATAGCTTCAGCGGGATGGGGAGGAGGGGCTGGGAGCTTCCCAAGGTACAACAGAAGGGGAAGAGCTGTTGCAGGGTCCTCCATTGTACCTGGGGTTAAACTGCCTCGCCAGGCCACTTGCCAATAAATGGCTTTTCAGGGTCCAGGTTGGTGGTGTCCCAGAAGGGCCTCCAGGCTACCTGGTGAGTAAGGTCACCAACTGAGGCTGGGAGAGGCAGGGCTGGCCCTAGGGCAAGCAACAGCTCCTCCACAGGCCCAGGGACAGTCCCTTGCCTCATAACTCCTACCTGACCTCAGCTTTGAACTCCCGTGGAGGCAGAAGTGGAGTTTCTGCAGGTGTCTGCCAGCCATGGCCCCTGCCTCCAGCACCCTGGGGCAGGGCAGACCTCTCCAGCAGCCTCTACTCCCTTTTTCTTAATTGTGCCTGGTCCAGGTCAAGCCCTTCTCCCCAGACCAGTTGGGTCAGAGCCTGAGGCCTCCTGGTCCCCTACTCCCCTGTCCCACCTGCTGCCAGTGGCTCCTTCCCAGGCTCTCCCTGTGCCCCAAGGCTGAGTGCCTGCAGGGTGTTCCTGGTCCCTGGGATGGCAGAGGTGGTGGGCCAAGCCTGGAGCGGGCTGTGGGAGAACCCCCAGGAGAGCACCCCACCCAGGCTGCTGCTTCTGCCCGAAATGTCCCTCCTTCTTGCCGTCCTCCCATCACGCCTGTCCTCCTTCCAGACGCATCGAAGGCCCATGCCTCCTTGAAAACTTTTATGCACCCAATAAACATCTATTGATTGATGTTTGGGTTCAAATCCTGGCTCTGCGATGAACTTTGGGCAAGTTACTTGATCTCTCTGGGCCTGTGTCCTCCCTGTGAAATGGGAATACCCCACCCGAGGTTGCGGGGAGAATTCAAACAGTGCATGGTAAGGGTCAGCACCGTGCAGGCCAGTTGGCTTTCAGCGGCTGTTAGCTATCCTTGTTGCCCTTTTTCTTGCCTGCCCCAGGGGTCCCCTGTCATCACAACTCTGAGTGCTGGGGGGACAGGCAAGGGAAAGACAGCAGCACTGGTGCTAAGTGCCATGACCGCGGGGCACAGAAGCACGGGCCAGAGGGCTCTGGGAAAGACCTCTTCAGAAGGTGGGGCCCGTAAGGGAAGGTGAGAGAGGAGAGAGGGGCTCCTGGTAGAGGTGAAGGCTAGGAGGCAGGAGAGCGAGCTTCCTCCTGAAGGGCAAGGAGCGATCGGGTTTGGCTGGACAGCAAGGAGGGGTGAGGCAGAACCCACCCGCAAGGCCTTCTCAGCTAAAGTGGGGGCTTGGAATTAATCGTGAGGGCCCTTGAGGGATGTTGTGAGACACGGTCCGATTTGTCATTTGAAAAGATCTCTCTGGCAGCAGGATGAGGCCGGGCTTGGAGGGAAGGAGAACCAAGGTGGGGAAATAGGCGAGGAGGTGACTGTGGCAATCCAGGTCAGAGGCCATGTGGCTGAGGAAGGAGGGGCCGTGGCGTCGGGAGGGGGGTCTGAGAGCTGTTGAGAGGAGAGGTCCACAGGTCCGTGAGGGTGCGGCAGAGGGAGAAGGGAGGAGTTGGTGCCGGGGATGCAGCAAGATGAGCAGGGTGAGGGGAAGAGGCCCAGGAGGTCCAGCTCTGCTCTGGACACTGGCCCGAGGTGCCATGGGCCTCCGGTCAGCGGGAGATGGTGGGTAAGCAGTTTACAGGTGAGCCTGGCCTCTTGGACAGGTCTGGGCAGGAGATGAGAGGTGGTGTCCTCTCTGTGGGTGGTAGTTGGAGCTGTGAGTTTGATGAGGTCCCTGGGAGGAAGGTGGGCAGAATGAGAAGGGAAGACGAGGCATACCACCCTTCCAGGGCCGGGGGAGCAGGAGCCCGGGGAGAGTGAGCAGCGGGACAGATCACAGGCAGTGGGGTCCTGCCTGTCTAAGGAGACCTGCAGATTGGGCTCAGGGAGAGGGGTCAGCTGCCAGGCTGACACAGAGGAAGATAAGGCCAGAAAGGTGTCCGTTGGATTGGGCAACAGGATTCCCGGGAGACTTTTCCCAGGGAAGTATCTGCAGAACGAAGGGGCAGAGGCTGAGAGGAGTGTGGTGAGGGGATGGTGGGTGGCATGGGACAGCCAAAGGCCCAGTTGTCCTAGTGTCTTGGCTCCTAAGGGGAGGAGAGAGCCACAGCCAGGGGACAGGTGGGGAGGCTTTCTTTGATGCAAGTTGAGAGACAGAAGCATGTTTAGGGGGAAAGCTAGTCAAGGATAAGTTGAATATTCTGGAAGGGGGATGGTAATTAATGGAGTGGCAGCCTTGAGGAGGGAGCAGACACCGAGGGGAGGCAGTATAGGGTGCCAGAGAGTCATACTATTAGTAACAGCTGCCATACACATAGCGCTCACTATGTGCCAGGCCCCAACCCGTCCACACAACAGCCCTACTAAGTAGCTGATATTATAGTCTGCATTTCAGAGATGAGGGAACCCAGACACAGAGAGGTTAAGTAGCTTCCCCAAGGTTACACAGCTAATGTGTGACATTGCTGGTGTGCCAGTGTTTAAGCCCAGGTAGGGCCCTCCCGAGGCGTACAGTGGTCAAGAGCATGGATTCTGGGCCCAGACCACCTGGGTTTTGATGCCAGCTCCTCCATTACGGGCTCCACCCCTCTGTCACTTTGTTTCCCCACCAGGAAAATGGCATGAGAACAGTACCTATTTCATAGCGCTATTGGGTGGATTATGTGTGTAAATGCCCCTAAAACTCTCAAAGCAGGGCTTGGTACATAGAAAGCACAGGTGGAGGGCTCACCTGGGCCAGGACTGGGTGCCCTAGTCACATTGGGGGCAGAGGGAGGAAGCGTGGAGGGGAGGGAGAGACTTGCAGAGACTCCTCAGGCCTTTTCTATAGTATTTGTCTATTTATGGGCTCTCTCCTGGCTCAGACAGGGCTCCTTGCAGGCAGGTCATAGTCAAGCTGAAGAAGTCTTTGGGACCAGACTCTGGTCTCTTTGCTCTACTCTGTAGCTATGGAAGCTTCTGCATGTTACTCTGAGAGCCTCAGCCTACTCCTAGGCCCAAAGGAGCAGTGATGCCAACCTTGCTGGGCTGTAGTGAGGATTCAGTGAGATCATGTGTGTGAACAGGTGTGACCAGCTCATTGCCTGGCACCGGGTAACACTATACGGCAGCTACTTCCACCACCTTTGTAAACATTGATAGAGCTTCCAGCAGGGGCCAGGCACTGCTGTGGAGTGAAATTACTAGTACTGGTTCTGAAGCCTCAGCAGAGTGCAGATGCTCAGTAAATGTTGGTCAGGTGAGGAAAGAGGTTGTCTCTGGCAAGGATCAAGGATGGGTGGAGGAAGAGGTGCTAGGATTTATTGGCCCGCAAAGAGAAGGAGGGACAGGCCCACTGCCTCGCCCCATCAGCAAGTGCTCCATGGGCTGTGGTCATCATCATGGGCGCTCTGGGTGGCCCCTGGTTATAAGCCAAGGAGACCCAGATGATGAGAGGCGAGGGTTGTTAGCACTTGAGGGTGGTGGTGGGGCCTCCAGGTCAGTATAGGATTTATTTCCCAACGCCCATACTCTTGGGGCCCTGGGAATAACACTTGCCTTATGTCTGGGATATGTGATTTCCCAGGTCAGGGATAGCGTGGGTTCTGGGCAGGACTGGCTTCATGGGTGTAAACTCGAGCGATCACTCCAGGCCCCACCTTCAAAAGGGATGGTTTAATGTTCTGCTATCACTATCTTGAAATTCTTCATAATTTTGAACAAGGGGCACTGCATTTTCATTTTGCCTTGAGTCCAGAAAATTGTGTAGCCCATCCTGGTCCTGGGGCCTGGGGTGCTTGTCTGTCTCCTTACCCATAATGAATGTCTGTGGCTCCACACCTGCACCTGGCCCTGCTAGAGGTTGAGAGGTGCATGGCTGGTCCAGAGAGGGAAGAAGGGGGAGAGCTTGTGGCTTTGTCCCTCCAGAGGCTGGGAGCAGGGGTGAGAACTACAGTATTGAGTAAAGCATGCTGGGCGAAGCCAGACTACTGAGGCTGTATCCTAACCCTGTTGCTAGCCCGCTGCTGTGTGTTCTTCAGTGACTTAATGTCTCAGAGCCTGTTTCCTCATCAGTACAATAGGGATACTGTGAGGGTTAAAATGAGGTAATGTATGGAAAGTGCCTGGTATGTAGTGGGTGGCTTAGCAAATTTTTGCTGTGGAGTGCCTGCTTAGGGGCGGGAAGGCGCCCGGGTTGTAACGTGCTCCATTGCAGGAGACCATGGGGCCTCAGAGGGTGGAGCACCAACCTTAGAACTGTCCACAAAATGGGCAGCCAGCTCCCCTCCAAAGTGACCACCATATTTGGCCACCTCTGGCCAAGAGCCTCGTGATTTCCAGAGTGACCAAATCCCAGCTCTGGTCCAGGGGTGGAAATTGCAGGCCTCTGGGCCTTGTTCTGGGGCCCTGAGCAGTCCTGCCACTCTCTCCCCACGACACTATCTCACACCGTAGGTTCCCCAGGTCCTCTTCCTGCTAATGCAGGCTTCACACTGCACACCTGTGGTTGGGCTGGACTATTTTCTCTTTTATAATAGTGTGGTGCCCCCTTCTCTCCAGAAAGCCTCCCCCTCCAGGGTATATTGCTATGGGCTGAGGCCACATGCTCCCCACTCAACACACCACTGTTCCCACCCGCTTTCTGATCCTTGATTTACCCTGAGCTGGATTAAGATCTTTAACAGCCTTAGGAACTGAAAGATTAGGGTGTACCTCCCCCACTCACCCACATAAAAATTCAAACTAAAAAACACGCTACACCTTAAAATAAGTGTGAGGAAGTCTAACAAAGTTTTGATTTTCCCCAGGATGACTACTTCCTTGCTATTTCTGAAGCACTAAATATTAGCCCTTAAAAAAGCAAAACCAAAGCAAAACACTTTGTTGATGCCCTTTTGCTGCCAGTGCCCTAAGTACATGCTTAATCTGCCTCTTGGGTAACCTGGCCTCGCCTGCCCCCTCCCTGGTGCCAGAGAGGACAGAGGCCTGGCCTGCAATACCAGGGCATTGGGCCACTCTGCCCAGAGCCTTCCCCGGGGGGAGAGGGAAGCCCTGAGCCAATCAGCCCCCACCGGGGAGGTGGCGTCAGCAAAGCCCGGAAGGTCCCGCTGCTGCTGCTGCTTTCACCCTGCCACAGGACACCCCCTCCTCCCCAGCAGAGCTGCCAGGACCAGCCCGGGCCTCCTTCCAGTCCTCCAGCTGGCTGAGGATGGCTGGGTTGTTGGTCCCCGGGCCCGCTGCCCTTTACCCACACCTGTTGGGCAGGTCTCCCCTGCCTAGCCAAGGACTGCCCACTGGGGGGTTGGGGGGAGCCAGCAAGCTCTGGAACTTCTTCCACAAACTGGCTTTTCCAGATCCTGCTTGTAAACTCTGGTTAAAAATAAAACCCACGCGTCTGAGAAGGTGCTGTGGTGGGGAACTGAAAAGGCAGGCACAGGGCTGGGGATAGGCAGGAAGAATAGGCCGCTTCAGCACAACAGCGGAGTATCCCAGAGAAAGGCTGATGGAAGAGCATTCTAGATAATTCCAGGTGGGCGGCACCTTCCAGAATGCTTCATTTTACAGAGAGAAAACAGGCCCAGAAAGGGGCAAGCGGTATCCACAGGGTGGCCAGCAAACAAGTGCAGGTGGAGTGGAGCCCTGGGCCTTGTTCTCGCTCCTGCCTTTTCCCTGCATGGGGCACGAGGACAAGCCTCCTCCTTTTGCCTACCACCTATCCCCTACTCCTCCCCAGGAGCACTGCCCCATCGTGCCACCGCACTCTCGCCACCCCCTGCTGGCCCGGCCCCTGCCTACTCTCTTCTCAGCTGTCTTCCCCCTGCAAGCACCCACCCAGCTGGTCTCCCTGCCACCTCTCCAAGGGACGTTTATTGAGTGTCCAGCTTGGTGTCATTATGCCATTTATTCCTCTGGCTAATAAACCACAGCCAGGAGTTTTGATGTTTTCTGAAGGCAATGTCACACTGCAGGGAAGAGAAGGAAAGGACTTTGTGTGTGCCAAGCACTTGACATGTGCAGGGTACTTCCCCTACATGATTGCTAAGCTATGGAACAGCCCTGCAAAGCACTACGGATACTTCCATCCTAGAGACTGGTCCTTGCGGTGAGAGCCTTAAGGAACTGGCTCAAGGCTCAGTCCAGCTGACCTAGGGCTGACTCCTCAGTCTTCCACCGGGTCCCTTGCTCCTGCAGCAACACAAGCTCTGCGACTGAGCGTTAACTAACTGTGTGGCACGTCCGCAGTGAGCGCTGTCTGTGCACCATCTCCTTCCATCCTCACTAGTGCCCCGCTTTTCCCAGAGGAAGGAACTGAAGCACAGGGTGGTTAAGGGATTGTGTCCCCCAACCAGGAGGAAGTAGAGCTGGAATTTGAACCCAGGGTTTTCTGCTGCAGCCCATGCTCTTCGTTACGGCCCAGTGTGAACACCCACTCCTATCCCATCTTTAAGGCCCGATCCAACCATCCGTCTCTTCTGTCCAGCCTCCTCATCCTTAGGCCTGCAGTCTTGGGCAGTGGGTTTCAGGCCACCTGGCCTGGTGTCTCCCTGGGGAGGTCAGAGGCTGTGGGTTCTGAGGCTGAGTGGGGGGTTGGGCTCAGCAAATAGTGTTCACTGATGGCCACTCTGGAAAAAGGCTTGGAGAGACTGATGTCTTTCCCTTTTCTGAGTTTTAGCTTTGTCCCATTGCCCTTGGGCTTTTTGTGTTTTTTTTTTTTGAGACAGGGTCTTTCTCTGTAGCCTGGGCTAGAGTGCCATGGCATCAGCATAGCTCACAGCAACCTCAAGCTGGGCTCAAGCAATCCTCCTGCCTCAGCCTCCCGAGTGCCTGGGACTACAGGTGCGTATCACCTCTCCCGGCTAATTCTTTCTGTTTTTTTTTTTAGCAGAGAGAAGTCTCGCTCTTGCCCAGGCTGGTCTTGAACTCCTGAGCTCAAGCAATCCTCCCACCTTGGCCTCCCAGAGTGCTAGGATTACAGGCCTGAACCACTGTGCCCTGTCTCTTGGTGGTTTAAGGTTGTTTGTTTTCTTCCTAAGCAAGTGCTTCTCCAGAAAAGGCTGTAAAATACAGAGATGAGGTGTTTGGAAGGAGTTTGTTCAGGCTTTGGGATTGGACAAAAGGGGGTTCAAATTTCTTCTGTACTAGTGACCCTGGATGAGTCACTCAGAACCTTGAATTTCTCTTCTGTCAAGTAGGAAGACTAGTGCCTCCTTCAAAGCATTTATAAAGGAAGGCTGGCACAGCACATGGCTCACGGCCTGTAATCCCAGCACTCTGGGAGTCCGAGCTGGGAGGATTGCTTGAGCTCAGGAATTTGAGACCAGTCTGAGCAAGAGTGAGACCCGGTCTCTACTAAAAATAGAAAAAAAATTAGCTGTGTGCAGTGGCACATGTCTGTAGTCCCAGCTATTCGGGAGGAGGCTGAGGCAGGAGGATCGCTTGAGCCTGGGAGTTTGAGGTTGCAGTGAGCTATGACGACACCACTGTACTCTACCCAGGGTGACAGAGTGAGACCCTGTCTCAAAAAAAAAAAGCATTTATAAAGGGGATCAAATGAGACAATACACTATACACTATAAAGTATCTGTAGTTGTCAATAATGATGTGCTGATGCTGTTATTTTCCTAAGGGACAAAGCCAATGTGAGGGTGAAGGAGGGTCCTCGGGGAGTGACGGTTGAAGGTGGAGAGGCTGCTGGCAAAGTGAATGTTGTCCCAGATTCCTGACACTTCTGAGCTATGGAGGGAGGCCGCAGATGGGTCAGTGATTTGCTTTGCTGGTGCCCTGTCTCTTGTGCCAGGAGCGTCCCAAGGGAGCAGTGGGTGCTCACGTTGCCCTGGGGTGGAATGCACCTATTTACCCTTCCAGAGTGTAGGGCCCCGGGGCCTGTGGCCAGACAGGAGCGGTGACATTCTCTTCTCAGCTGATTCTACCCTAGGGTCCCCAAAAGAGGAGCGGGTCTCTGACATATCTGGAAGGCTGACAGGCTGAACCTTGCAGGAGGTCTTGTCTCTAATCAGCTTGGGTGGCTGTGGGGAGAGGGAGGGGGGCAGATGCAAGGAATCTTTACCTAAGTGGAGCCAGGTGTCCATGGCTACAGGTGGAGGGGGCTGCTATAGGCTGACACAGTCTCCTCGGGTTATATAACCACTTCCCTCAGCCCCCAGCAGTGTATGCACAGATGATGACTTGGAATAGATACCAACCTGGTTGAGACTGGTCATCAAAACCTGAAACTTTCCCTGCCAAACAGGAACATCCTGCCCCCTCCACTGAGCAGACACCTAGGTTATGGGGGAGGAATGAGGAGATGTAATCAGGCTCTCAGAGTCAGAAAGTGTGGATTGTCCTGTCTTCGCATTGGTGGGTCATTTGGTCGATTATAATTTATTCAGCATTGGGAATGTGGTCATAGATAAGTCAAAGTCTTTGTTGATATGCTCACAGTTTAGTGGGGGAGAGTTCCAAAAACATATAACTTTGTAATGGAGGGGCAATTGCTTTAGCTTGGGCATTTTTGTCTGGGTTTTGATGAGTGAATAGGAGTTCACCAAGCAGAGATTAGAAAATCCCAGCCCTCACTTATTCACTGATTTAAGATAATAAACTACCTCAGCACAGAATTCATGAGTGCTGGGAGGTGCTCTAAGCGTATAGGAGAGGATGACTCAGGAATGAGGCCTTTCTGGGTCTGATGATAAATCTCCCTGATACTGTAATTATGGTTTCTACCCCACTGGTCCAGCCTCCAGCTCTTCCCTGGGCTCAGTGGAAGAAAATGTGGTTCAAACCACATTCTCTCTCTAATTGAGCAATTTAGCACCTTGATAGCTGGGAGCACAGAGGTCAAGGGAAGAGAGGGAGTCAACACACAGACTGGAGCCCCTTCCCCCACCCCCCACCTCAGCAGGTGGAGAGGCCCTGCTGGTGGGCACCATATCCCCTGCACTGGCCAGTTTCTCTGCAGTCTCCCGCCCTCTGGGCCTGCCCTGGGGCTGACCACA
This sequence comes from Daubentonia madagascariensis, assembly GCA_023783475.1. Lineage (NCBI taxonomy): Eukaryota > Metazoa > Chordata > Mammalia > Primates > Daubentoniidae > Daubentonia > Daubentonia madagascariensis. Next base: position 36,833,647 of record JAKFHU010000485.1, on the reverse strand, counting down.
CCAACCAGTCACCCTCGCTCTCTTGTCCCACTCTTCCCTGGTCCTGAAACACCCCAGCGAGACCTTGACCTACCATTTTTTGGACCTCTGACTTGGCTCAATGGTTCAGGGCCCTTGACTTTTTCATGGTCACCTCTAGTCATTCCCTAGGTCTTGGCCTTGCACAAACAACCTGTTTGATTCTGCAGCCACTTTAGGGACTCACAGATAAGGCCTCTTGGACAGCAAAAGCCCACAGCCCCAGACCAGCTGTATGCCACAGGCAGTCACCCACTTGACTGGGGAAGCCTCTGTTCGCCATTTCCAGGACCAAATGGACCAACTGCAGGGCAGGGCCCATGGGGGCACATCTGGGCTGTTCGTGACCATAGCCCCTCATTGCCTAAACAGCAGGGAGTGCAGAGCCATGTATGGATTTGGTCTCAGCTGAATTTATTTGCATCTCTCTTTTGGACGAGTTAAAAGCATATCTGATGATCATGTGATATTGCTTTTCAAGTTCGAGTTTCCCTATCTGGTAGTGAGAGTGGGGCTTAGTCACCTGTTTCACCAAAGGGCAGTGAAGACACTGAAGAGTGATTTGTCCTGTTTCCCTATTTAACAGATCCCTATGGAGCACCCAGCCACCTGCCAGGTGTTATTCCAGGCTTAGGGGATTCAGCAGGAAGCAAAACAAAGATCCTGCCCTCAGGGTGTTCACGTTCTGCTGGACAGACCAACAACAAACAAATGTATAGAAATTTGTCCTGTGGCAGTAAGTGCTGTGAAGGTGAGTAAAGCAGGCAGGGAGAGCTACAGACAGAATGGGGAGAGTGTTGTTATTTTATACAGGTGTTCCTGGAAGGCCCTCAGGTGAGGTGACATCAGAAGAGAGGCCTGATATATACATGAGGCAGTGTGCTCTAGGCAGCGGGAACAGCAAGTGCAAAGGCCCTGAGGCAGGACTATGCCTGGCATTTTTGATGAACAGCAAGGAGGCCAGAGTGGCTAGAGTGCACTGTATGAGAGGGAAGGTGGTAGAATTAGGGGGACTGACCGGTCCACAGCAGGTTTGGGTCCTGATGCCAGCCCCCACTCCTCCATCCCCCTACCATACCCTGCAGGGGAGAAATGTGCTCAGTGCCTACCACAGCAGGCCTGTCCAGAGGGGTGAAGGCCAGTGGACAAAGACATCATAATCACACTGTGCTGCACTCATCCCTTTAATCTGTCTGCCTCTCCTGCTCCCTAAGCTAGGTAGTGACTCTTTGAAAGAAGGAACGGTATTTACTCATTTGGGGGCCTTCAGTTCTGAATATGGTCCCAATGCTGTTTGTGTGTTTCTGCTTCCTCCTCTATAAGGTCCTATGTGACACTGAGTCCCAGTGCAGGGACAGTACCTGGAGCAGAGGTGAACGTTTGTTGACTGACTGCCTTGCAGACCGAGTGCATGAGCAGAGGCCTGCAGCTAGAGGTGGGGCACGGGCAGGGGCAGACGCATATCCTAGGAGGGAGGCAGGAGAGATTTCTAATTTCAGTTCCTGGGGTTGATTTGGTGGCTGTGTGTTTGTCTTCTACAGAAAAATAATTGCAAACATCTGTTTTGTGTCAGCCACTGTTCTAAGTACTTTACATACATTAATGAATTGAATCCTCATAAAAGCCCCATGTACGATGGGTGCTGTTATCATTGACATTTTACAGGCCAAGGTTCTGAAGCACAGAGAGGTTAAGTGATTTAGCCAACTTCACACAGCTAATAATTGGCAGAGCCAGGTTGTAAAGCCAAGGGTCCCTGCTCTTACCCTCTACCGTAGACTCAACCCCATATTCTTACCCCAGATCTTTAACTGGGGTATTTGTGTCCTCAGAGTCCCTGGGAAGAGCCAGAGGATTTTTGAGACTCAACTTTCAGGAAGGTCAATTTTAAGCAAAGATTTCAGAAAAAAAATTAAGCAATTATAAGTAATTTAAGATGATTGCCATTATGTTATAGTGAACAATGCCAAAAACCATGTGAATTTTTAAGATAAAAAATGAGAAAATCTTCCAGGAAATGCCACCCTGATGGCAGGTTGCAGGGTTTCTGGCCTCAGACCCAACCCCTACCTCTACCCCGGGGTAAACTATCCTTGTCTGTGATTTCCCCTCATGCAGCACAAGAAGGGTGCACACACACACACACACACACCCTGCACTGTGACTGTCTAGGAGGTGTGGGGGTGGGCTATGTCAGGGCTAGACTGCAGTTGGAAGTGCGGCCTTCTGCTTACTCCTTCCGTGGGCCTGTGGTTGGAGGGCCAGGCAGGGAGGGGCTGGGCCTCGGCTCTCCCCAGCAGCTTGCACGGGGCTCAGTTTCCATTTGTGCCTGTGGGATGGTGTAACAGAAGGACTGCTCTGATATCACACTGTGACACAGCAAACCAGCAAGGAGCAGGAGGAACTTCTTGGCCTCTGCACCATGAAATCCCCCACCCTGGGCTCTGCATGGAATTTGCAGAGCACATCCTTAGATGCTCCTTCCTGTAGGGTGAGAGGCATGCTCTGTGGCCAATGTTTTCTGTGTGTCTGTGTATGTCAAGGCCAGGGACACGTGTCTCACTGCCATGTGCCACAAAATGGGTCCCCCTGGGGAGGCAATGCCCACGGGATCTTGAAGGCAGAGCAAGATAAATGTAAGCTGACACTTCCACCAAGGATGGCAAGGAGTGGATGTGCCTCCGCAGAGGCCAGGCCTGGTAATTGATGTGCTGGCTTCTTCATTGACAAAGCAAAAAAGCAAAAGCAACCAAAGGGAGGAAGGGAGTGAGTCACGAAGGGAGACAGCAGTGGGGGGGAAGGAAAGGGCAAGGGTGTGTGGAGAGCAGCTGGAGGGTGGAAGGGCCAGGCAGAGGGGCAGCGAGGGAGGGGCTGAGCAGAATTGTCTGCATCTGTGAGGAAATGTATGCAGGGAGGGAGAAAACATGAGTGGGGGATGTGCGGGAGAGAATGTAGGGCTGAGCAGAGTGTGTGTGCTGACAGGGGAGGGGCAGGGAGGGAGGGGACAGGGGAGAGGTGATGGCCTCTCCCCGCTTCTCCCACAGGCTCTGGAAAACCCTGCTGTGTGGAGTGAGGGACACGCAGGAGAGGTGAGATTTCATTACCTTTCCCTTTGTGTGATATTTTCCTGTTAGAAATGTAAGACCGGAGCTATAAATAATCTAGTCACAGCTGCAACATCCTGGAGATTTATGGTGCATGCCAATGCCAGCCAGCTTTGGGCTGGGGGGCTGGTGTGGGCTTTACAAAGCCAAGATGAAAAGGCTCACTCTCCTCTACTCGGTCTGCCCAGCTCCAGCCGGCCCCCAACCACTCCATGCCTCCCTCCTGACCCACGAGCCCAGTGGGGAGGAAAGCTCTCAAATGCTTAGACCTGTCCCTTGTCTTGAGCAGCCTGAGCCGGAGCAGTCTGGCATAGCAGGTGGCTCTGGCAGGTCGGGGAGACCAGTGGGGCAGGGGTGCGGGGTAGGCAGAAGGTGCCTGCCCTATGCTAGGGGTCCCACTTTGCTCAGCTGCCTCAGACAGGGGCAGGCCCGCTTGTGCCTGGTAGGGCCTACAGGTGGTCCAGATACAGATGGGCTCCAGCCTGATGAGATCCCATGGGGCAATGGCTCCCTCATTTCTATTCTCCCCTCTGGGGTGGGACCTTGTTCTATACCTCATCTGCAAAGACTGCAAACTGTGCTTGGTGCAAGACTCTGTGGCACTGGGGGATACCCCCATCCCGGGAGAGGGTGCACATCCTGTTGGCCTGGGGAGGCAGCCAGTGCGTCTGGGGCAATGGGAGAGCAGGGAGGAGGCATGGGGTCTCCCCAGTCACCTCCCAGGGTCTGTCTCCAGCCCTGCTTTGAGGGCAATGGAGGAGGCAAGAGATAGGCTTGACATAGGCTTGTCCTCAGAATCTACGGGAGCTGGAGGAACAGGAGGAGGGTTGGGGTGGTCTCAGGGAGAGAAGCCGGTTCAAGGCACCCCTGCTGCATGCCCGCCCTCCCTGCGGGTTTCCACTGGAGCACCTAGCCATCTGTGGCCCCACAAGCCCTAGGCTTCTGAGGGCAGGGCATGTGCAAGCTCTGCTGTCACTGTAGCCCTGGTGACCGTGCAGCAATTTCTGCAGAAGAGTCAAACCCGGTGCCAGGGTGCACGCTCCCCATGGGCTGCCGCAGAAGGGGTGTGCTGAGAGGGAGGGGGCCAGCCCGCCATCTCTCCTGTTCCCTCCTGCCAGTCCTCAGGCTGTCCTCTGGGAGCTGAGGATCTCCTGGACTCCCTGTCTGTGCCCTTCCTCCCTCTCTGGAGACCCCAGGGTCAGGTGAGGTCCATTACCGTAGGCAACAGCCTGCCACCTCAGCAGTTACTGCGTTGCTTCTCTTCAAACTCCCTGAGCAAATATTGCACATCCAGAGAGGCAATGGAATCCTAGGCGTCTGGGTGGGGATGGTGGTGGTAGCTCAGCTGGTTACTTCTTGGGCAGCTCAGCCAAGATGAAGCACACCCCAGGTCTAGGCCTCTGGTGGAGGGAGGCTGCTCAGGTGGTGGGGAGGGTGTTCCTTCAGAGGACTCCTCTAGGGTGGGGTGTCTGTTGGATGGCTGGGCCTTCCAGAGCTGTTTGTGGCAGGGTCTTTTCTTGGGGTGGGGCAGTCTGTCCTTTAGCTTCCAAAAGTAAGCCACGTCTAGGAGTGGGTGCTCACAGTAGGATTTACTGCCCTGGGGTGGTTGCTCAGAGGCCGCTCAGCTGAAAATACAAATGGCCTCAGAGCAAGCTTGCCCAGTTTGGTGAATGGCAGAGCCGTGTGGTTCATAAGGGGGTCTGGGAGGCTCTGAGGACCTCCCTGACTGCAACTCGGAGGCATCCTCCCCTGCTGCATTCTTGGAGCACCTGTCAGGGGACTACCTGCATCATCTATCTGTCCTGGGTGGTTGCACCAGCCAGGGTTCTCAGTGGAAGGAATAGAAGTGGACTCTGACACTCTTAAGCAGAGGAAAGATTTACCGAAAGGAGTTGGGCATGCTCACAGCATCAACGGGAAGGCTGGAGACACAGCTTGGAAAATGGGCAGGATTCAAGGGAAGCTGGGCAGTCGGCATCACTGCCAAGGTCACCCACAGGGTGATCTGGTTAGGGTGCTTTTGCTGGTACCACCCTCTGCCATCATGGGTCTCACCACAGCTAGACTCGCTGCCACAGTCCATACTTCTGCCAGGAGTGATTTCTAAGCTACTCAAGATTCAGAGTCCCAAGTGGGAATTTCTGATTGACTGAGTCTAGGTCATATGCTCACATCCTGGCTGCCAGCAAGTAGAGGGAGACTAAATCCCCAGCTCTGATTTCTATAATGAAAGGCAGGGTCTGTTTCCATAAATACCCCTCAGGAAGAGAAATTCCCACCCAAGCCCCTGAACAAGAGAGGAGCATTCTGGATGGCCTTCGCGGTTGACGCCTCCAGCTCCGCATGCTTCCATCCTTTGCTCCCAGTCTGAAGCCCAGGAGGCTGAGCTGTGTGGCGGCATCCACTGAGCTCCCATGCCTGCGAGCTTCTGGTTGGGTCTGTCCAAGAGGCACTACTGGAGGAAAATGAAGGGTGGGAGGGGAGAGGCTTGGGCGTTTGTTCTCCTTGTTCCTTTCCTTTGTAGCTTTGGGTCCCTCCAGTTTCCAGTCACTTCCTCCCTGTGCCACCTGGGTCTTCACCATTCCTTGTTGGGTTCCCTTAGCACTGCCCACTTGCATAAGTAGTCCCTTCCTGAAAGCTTCCTCAGTTGCTCTGTTTGAGGGTAACATCTGTTTCCTGCTGGGACCCCCAAGTGACACAGGAGGTTTGAAGATTGGAGAGCAACAGAGCCCTAACAAATGCCCTCACGTGGTGGAACAGATGCCCAGTAGAAGTAGGCAGCATGCTACAGTGGCAAGAGCAAGGACTTTGGAGCCAGACCTACAAAGGTCTGATTCTCAGCCCAGCTCCTACTACCTGTGTGAACTTGGCCAAGTTCCTTAACCAAGTTGACCCTTCCTTCTTTCTGAGAAATAAAAATTAATCCTTATCTCACGAATTTGTTGAGATGACTGAATGAGATAGATTTATTAAGCACTTGGCAGTTAGGAGATCAATGATAGCTAAAAGGATCCACCTGATGTGCCAGCTCCAATCCATCAGTCCTGGCCTTGGGGCACTGTGCTAGGAAGAATTCGGACACCTCATATCCTGGCCTGGAGGTGATGGGGGCACTCGTGACTGATCAGCGATGTGTGTCCCGGTGTGGACCTGGAAGCGGCACTCATCAAACAATAGCTATCAGTTTTCAAATTTCTTTGCTCTTTGGGAAGGGAAGCAGGATTCCGTTGGGGTCAAAAAGGCCAGGATCCCAGCAGAATCTTACTTGGTCCAGCACTGCCCAGGTCCTGAGTCAACCAACCACCTTTCCTTGTTTAGCACAGACTTCTCGGCAGTGTGAATGGCCTGGCCAGCCCGCTCCTTTAATCAGCAAACTGCTTTAGCCCTTTCTAGGTTGTTTAAGGTCTTCTTTCTCTTAGGACCTTCTCTTGCTCTTTCAGTGCCCAAATGCCTAGGCTGATCCTTCCTGCTGGCACAGACACAGTATACACATCACACACACACGCATGCATACACACACTCTTCCACATTCACTACCCTCTCCCAGAGTAAGTTATAGAGAATTATATGTAGGAACTTGAATTTCTCCACTCAATGTTTATTGAGCACCTACTATGTGCCAGGCAGCAGTGCGCTCTCTGCCTTGAAGGGGAGACAGACATAACCCAGTGGTTCTGGGCAGTGCAGTCAAGTGCCAAGGTGGAGGTGAGCACGGAGGGACCTCTGACTGGGGTGGCATGGTGGGATGATCAGAGAAGACTCCTGAGGAGGCAGTGCCTAAGCTGTTCCAGGTGGCAGTGGGGGCAGCATATGCAAAGATCTGAAGGTGTGTGTTAGAAGAGCTGCTGGTTGCTAGCAGGTCACTATGGCTGGGCCTAGAGCTGGAAGGGAGAGGGTGCTGGAGAGGAGCCAGCTGGGAGGCGGTGGAGTTTAGGGAGCAGGTCCTACAGAGCCTTGAAAAGGGGTCCAGACTGTCCCAAAGCAGCCCCCACCCTGCCCCCAGCCTGTCTTCTGCCTGCTGTGGCAAGGGAGGCCCTGAAAGGACTTCCACGCCTCTCCTTCCCATGAGCTGTAGGGCTTCCCAGGCAGCTGGGGGCAATTCCCACCGCCCCTGCCTCATGCCCCATGAGTCATTAGGAGAGGAGAGAGAGCTGACTGAGACTAGTGGTGGGCGGGTGGCAGTGGCTGAGTGAGGAGGAACTACAGAGTGGGCCCCCCAACCTGCTGAATGAAGGCCTTAATGAAGTGCCCCTAGCAATTGGCTGGCCCACCCATCAGGTGCAATGGAGGGTAAAACAGGTGTGCAGGTATTTTCTTTCTCCAATGACTCAGTAGGTTTGCAATTACCTCTTCCTCTCATAAAACCCGCTAACTCTTTTTCCCAGCCACCTCCCTACTCAGACTTGCTTCCCTTTGGAGAATGGGAAATGGTGTGTCTGTGAAGCAGAGTGTGGCTCTGTGTGTGTGTGCAAAAGTATTTCCTGTATATGTGGGGAAGTGTATAAACGGGAGTGTGTGTACTTGTGTGTGCATGAAAATACTTCTGCTGGGCCACACATGGGAGCAAATGTGCGTGAGGTTTGCACGCCTCTGTGTGGTGAAGTATGCTTGCGGGGAACGTGGATGCTTGCGGGGAACGTGGATGCATGCGGGGAACGTGGATGCTTGCGGGGAACGTGGATGCTTGCGGGGAACGTGGATGCTTGCGAGCGCACGGGTGTGCCAGAGAGTGTGGGTGTTTGTGAGTTTAGGGGATGTGAGGCATATGTGTGTGTTTGCTGTGAGTGTGCATGTGACTCTGCGACTCCAGCCACCATGATTGTCTTCCCAGGAGAGAAGTGGTTGGGCTGGGATATTTATATTAACCAAAGCAATAAAACACCCAGCTGGACTGGCTGCCTCCTCTCTTGCTTCTTGGTAATTCATTCTTTACCCAGCAGCCAGGGCAAGCTTTTAAAAATGCAAATCAGATTATGTCACTCTTAGGCTGAAAACCCTCCAGTGGCTTCCCAGTGCATTTGGAATAAATCAAACTTCTGAGTGTGGCCTATAGGATGTGCCCCCACTCCACGCTTTGAAACTTTGCAGCCTCATCTCCTCTCACTCCTGGGGCACACCCTGCCTCGGCCACACAGCCCAGACCTGTACCTGCCGTTCCCTCTCTCAGACCTTTTTACTGTTGAGTGCTGTCCTGGCCCCAGGTTTTAGCCCAGCATGATGGCATTATCCGTGGGGTCTTGCCTGACCTCCCGATTTATTTTGGCACCCCCAGCCCCTCTCCATCCCATTACTCTGACTTAAGTCCTTCCCCAGCTCCAAGTCCCTTGGGTCTGAAGCAGGCACTGAGACAGAGTTAGGAGTGCACAGTGTCGGTGGGGAGCAGCCCCTATGAAAGGAATGGGGAGGATGTGGATTGGGTGGGGTGGGGTGAGCCATCAGACTGGGGTGCAGATCTGACAAGGTCTCTGCCAGCCCACTGGGTGCCAACAGGAGAGACTGCTCATTAGAGAAGTCCTGCATGGGGTGGAAACAGCTAGACTCTGTACAACAGTCTGACTCAGTCATGCACAGGAAGCATCAACTCAAAAGCCATGGTGGTTCAAGGGAATTAAAAGGCAAGCCACAGACTGGGAGAAAATATTTGCAAAAGACAGATCTGATAAAGGACTGTTATCCAAAATATACAAAGAACTCTTAAAACTCAATAGTAAAAAAAACAACCAGATTAAAAAATGAGAAAAAGACTTGAGGAGACACCATACCAAAGGACAGCAAGTAAGCTTATGAAAAGATGTTCAATGTCATATGTCTTTAGGGAATTGCAAATTTAAACAACGTTGAGATACCACTATACATCCATTAGAATGGCCAAAATCCAGAACACTGACACCACCAAATGCTGACAACGATGTGGAACAACAGGAGCACTCATTCGTTGCTGGTGGGAATGCAGAATGGTACAGCCACTGTGAAGACAGTTGGGTGGTTTCTTACAAAACTAAACATACTCTTACCATACAACCCAGCAGTCACACTGCTTGGTATTTACCCAAATAAACTGAAAACTTAAGTCCACATAAAAACCTGCATACAGGTATTTATGGCAGCTTTATTCATAATTGACAAAACTCGGAGGCAGCCAAGATGACCTTCAGTAGATGAATGGATGGATAAACTGTGGTGCACCCAGAAAATGGAATATTATTTAGTGCCAAAAAGAAATGAGCTATCAAGTTATGACGAAACTTAAATGCATATTACTAAGTGAAAGAAGCCAATCTGAAGAGGCTACTGTATGATTCCCACTATATGACATTCTGGGAAAGGTAAAACTATGGGGACAGTAAAAAGATCAGTGGTTGCCAGGGCTTGGGGAGAGGGAATATGAATAGGCGGAGTACAGAGAATTTTTAGGGCAGGAAAACTATTCTGTAGGATACTTGGACGGTGGATACATGTCATTATGCATTTGTCAAAACCCGTAGAATGTACAACACCAGGAGTGAACCCTAATGCGAACTCTGGACTCTGAGTGATAATGATGTGTCAGTGTAGGATCATGAACTGTAACAAATGTACCACTCTGGTCTGGGAGGTTGACAACAGCAGAGGCTATGTGTGTGTGGGCATGGGGTATATGGGAAATCTCTGTACTTTCTGCTCAATTTTGCTAAACTGCTCTAAAAAATAAAGTTCATTTTAAAAAAAGGAAGAAAGAGAAGAAAAAAAAGCTGCAGACATACCCCCCGGGCTCCCTTCCCCTCTCTGCCCATCCACATCGTTCCTTCTGCTGCCCAGGCATTCTGACTTCCCCACGGGGGTGGGGGTGGGGGGCTGTTTACCAGGCAGGTCTGTCTGCCTGTCCTTTCTTCTGTGGTTTGCTAGATCCTTTGCTAAAGATATTCTGGCTTAGGAGCTGGCCTGGCTGGAAGCTTCTGGATCTCTGTGGTTCCTCTGCCCACCTTGCAGCCCCCAGCTCCAGCTTCCTGCCAGCCCACTGATCTTCTAGAAAGAATTTGATAAACAATGACAGCTACTGTAAGTCCTGTCCTGGTGTAAATATGTACCTTGACACCCAACTGAGGAGAAGGAAATTCAAGATTGGAGAGAGGAAGAAAATGCTGAATAACTCATTAGCACCACCTCCAACCAGGCTTAATCTTGCCTCCTTTGGTGTCAGACTGCAGCAAGAGGAAAACACCTTCCCTCCCCAGCCGCCAGGGACGAAGCTGTCATGCAGAAGAGACTCAAGGGGAGCCCACCGGCTGTGTGTACCGTTTCCATTTCCCAGGCCTTGATTAAGCCTTTCAGAGGCACTAAGCTCCGAAAAGATTAGGGCACTTCCACCCCTGTGAGTAGTACAAAATAAAATCAATACCAAGCCCCAAAATAAGTGTGAAGTTTGAGTTTTTGAGTTTTCCCATGATGTCTACTTTGAAGTTTTTTATTTTTTGAAATACCAAATATGAAATTTTTAAATGATCTTCTCCTTCTTTGCTGCTTCCCTTAGTGTGGGTTTGGTCTGCATGTTGCTCTTACCTGTAATCATCTTTCATCTCTCACCCCCGGCAGGTCTTCCTGCCCCCACCAGGCCTGCCCTGTGCTGATGCTGTAAGGGTGGTTCCGGGGCTGACTTTGAGGACCTCAGGAGTCCTTCCACAAAAACAGGGCTGGCATATGGTGGGGAGGGTCGCAGAGTCAGGCTCTCTCTCACCACGGTTAGTGGGCTTGCTTCATAGTCCAGGGCATACCAGCTCAGGGCTCACCAGGGATGGGATGAGATGAACAGGGAGCAGAGTGGACAGGGTCCTGGGTGGGCGTTGGGAGGGGGCTTTCTCCTTGGCAAGGGTTGCCCAGCTTGGAAAATCAAACTTAAATCAAATCAAGAGATAGCTACTGGGGTCCATGTTGTAGGCAAAAAAGAAGTTGGGCTGGACTGGGATGCCAGCACTGGAGTCTTGTCATCTGGTGGCCTTGTGCTCTCCTGACCTAGGGGTGGCTCAGATGGTGGAACAGAATGGTCAAGCACCCACATTGGTGCTGCCCATCTGCTTGGATACATTCCCTCCTGTAACTATCAGAGGGTCATCCCTGCATTACAAATGAGCAAACTGAAGCCAAGGTCCATGCCCAATGGCGGACTCTGTCTACTGGGTCAGAATGGAGGTTTTCCTCACAGTGCACCCCTAGGGCCCATAGCCTGGGGCTCCTCATTCATGAGGTCTTTTTTTTCTTTGAGACAGAGTCTTACTCTGTCACCCAGGCTGGAGTGCAGTGGTGTCATCATAGCTCACTGCAACCTTAAACTCCTGGCCTCAAGCGATCCTCCCACCTCGGCCTCCCAAATTGCTGGGATAAAAGGCGTGAGCCATGGCACCCGGCCCTCATTCATGAGCTTCATCATCACCTGGCACCTTCTGTCACTGGAGGGAAAGGTGAGAAGCCTACAGGCATTTATGCCATTGTTGCATATTTGGCCCTACTATGTGCTGGGTATTCACAAATATGTCATCTCATCCACATGGCATCCCTGCAAGGTAGGCATTTTTGGCAGCATTTTACAGATGAGCTCAGCAAGGAACTTGCCCGAGGTAGAGACTTCTGGCCCCTGGAAGGGAAGCTCCATGGGTACAGAGGCTGTCTGGCTTCCAGCTAGCACAGTGACTCATGTGTTGTCAGCAAGCAATAAATATCTGGTGAACGAACAAATCAATTAATGATTGCTTGGCTCCTTTTGTCCCCACATCTCTGCTCTTTCCTGGTTTCCCCCTAGTCCAGGGAGCTGCAGGTGAAAGCAGGAGCCCTGGACCTGCCTGGTGGAAAAGGCTCCCTGGGCAGTGCTGGTGAGACGCTGCAGCAGTGCCACGGCCTCCTAGCCTCTGCCTGCTCAGGGAACCCCCCTGCCCTCACCCCTGCCTGGCACAGCCACTCCTGGTGGCCACGTGCAGTCCCAGAAGAAGCTGGGATGCTTTCACCGCAGAATAAACATATGTATGGGCTGTGTATCCAGTGATACATCCAGTGATTCAGAAGATCCTGCTGTGCTGGTCTCCCTCTCCCCCAGACCTTGCTGTTGCCATAGCAACCGTTCTCCCACCAAACCAAAGCTAGCTGAGGGCATCCCAATTAACCCCTTCCTGGCACAGCAGGACCCTCAGTACACCTATCCACGTGGCCTGGGTGACTATAATACTGATGCCCAGACTGAAAGACAGTGGCACAGGGGTCACTTGTGCCAACAAAGCAGGTGGCACTGTGGGCAGAAGTGTAGACTGCAGGGGTCAGGGGGGCTGGGTTGGATCCCTGGGTCAGCTGTGGGAACGTGGACACTCCAGTAAATCTTCAAATCTCAGTTTGCTCTTCTGCAATATGGATGTAATTGTGTGTCCCCTCACAGGGCTCTAATGGTCAGTTGGATGAGGAATTCATCGTAACACCTAGCAGATACTTGTCATGCAGCTAATGCTTGTCCTTTGGGCTGGATTCATGCTTTCGCACAGGAAGAGCTGGGTAGCATGTCGTGTGCACATATGCAGTCCACTCCTGCTATGCAGGGACCCAGGCATGTTCGGGGGAGGGCACACAGTCACAGACACACAGAGTGGTGATTCCTCGGGAGAAAAGGAAGCCTACAGTCACTCAAGCTGTCCCAAGCCTGGAGGGTCCCCTCGGAAAGCCCTGTCAAGTGGCCCATTCCTTCCACCTTGAACTCAACCTCTCCAGGCCCCACTGGGCTCTGGGACTCCCAGAGTGAGGGGTTTGGCTAGAAACCAAGACAGAAGGGAACTGAACGGAGAAGAGGTGGGTCTGCATAGGGGGAGGGAGAAAGTGGAATGGGCCTGGATGCCCTGCACTCACCTGGCAGCCTGTGGGTATGGGCCCTCAGCTGGCTGTCAACTCCAATTGAGCAAAAAGGCCCCTGGGGGGAGTGACAGTAGAGAGTAGACCAGATAAGGCAGTATTAATGGCCACTGTTTATTGAGGGTCAGCCAGGGGCCCGGGTGATAAACCAAATAAGGCCACACTCCCTCCAACAACTGCTTAAAGTGCTTTGATGGCTTCTCCCCCGCTGTAGGCAGACAGACCCAAACCCTTGCTGGGCTCTACAAACCCCACTGTCCCAGGCCCTGCCCACCTTCCTGCTCACTTTGCGCTTCCCTGCTCCTGGCCACTCTGCCCCTGCCCCCGACCTCAGGCAGTCTCTGTTTGTTGTTATTTTCTTCCAGTCTCAACCTTCTGCACAGACAGGGCAGGAGCCTCTGCCTGAAACGCCCATATACTTGTGTTTCCCCAGTTCATTTACTGTATCTTATCAATCGCAAGATATGCACTCAAAAAAAACCAACAAACTTTTTATTTTGAAATAATTTCAGACTACATAAAAGTTGCAAAAATAAAAGGATAAGTAATCCCCATATTCCCTTCACTCAGTTTCCCCAAATGTTAGCTTTTTATTGTGCTTGGGTCTGTGCTGGCGTGCCAGATACTAGAGCTATGTGGGCACATCACTTCCAACTCCGTCTTCGGTGACTTCATGTTGCTAGCGTGAAATTGGCCATGCAGGAAGAGTATTTACACCACAGAAATTGGTATCAGGACTTTTTTCCCCTAGAGCATTGGCTGTTAAACATTGTCAGCATACCACCATTGTGTCAGTCTCTCTCTTCTCTCTTTTTAAACTCAATTTCTCTCTTTATATGTATGGGGTGTGTGTGTTCACTAATATTCTTTTTCTTTCTCCTGAACTATTTGAGAGCAGGTGATAGATATGCCTCTTTATCCCTAAATACTTCAATGAGTATTTCTTAAAAACAAGGACATTCTCTTATATAATAACCATACTACATTTATCAAAATCAGAAAATTAGCAAGGCTACACTTCTAGGGTCTGATGTACATACAGATCTTATTCAAACATCTCCAACTGTCCTGCTAATGTCCTTTATAGCAAAAGAAGGAAAATTTTCTGGTCCAGAACTCAATATAAGATTACACATTGCATTTAGTTGCCGTGTCTCTTTAGTCTCCTTTAGTCTATAACTATTTAGTCTTTCTTTGTTTTCTGTGACCTTGACATTTTTGTAGAGGACAGGCTACTGATTTTGTGAAATGTACTTTAGTTTGGGTTTGTTTGATGTTTCCTCATGATCAGATTCAGGTTATGTATTTTGAGGGCAGGAATACCCCAGAAATGCTATTGTACATCCTCAGTGCCTGATTTGTCCTATTACTAGTTTAGGTAACCGGGATCACTTGGTGAAGGTGGTGTCTGCTAGTTTTCTTCACTGTAAAGATTCAATTTTCCCCATTTTGTAATTAGTAAATTTCTTGTGGGGAGATACTTTGAGATGATGAGAATATCTTGTTTCTTATAACCCATTAGTTGTAGCATCCATGGCTGATTCTTGCCTGAAACAATTAATACCATGTTGTCAAATGATGATTTTCTAATTCCATCATTCTTTCTACATTTGTTCCTTAGCAGTCTGTGTTAAGGAAGACTCTTTTCTTCCCCATTCACTGTTTATTCATTCGTTTATTTATATCAGGAGGGACTCATGGATTATGTTATTCTTTGGGTTATAATCTATAACTCTCATTATTTATTTCAATGCTCAAATTATGCCAAAATTGTCCAGTGAAACCCCCCCCTTTTTTTTGGAAAACTGATGTTTATTTTCTGCCAACCTTATTTCCATCTTGTTTAAGAGTTTGTGGAAGAACAGCTCGAGATCACTCGGTGGTTGTTCCTACCCATTCAGTGGCCTGAGCAGTGGGAGGTGCAGACCAGTCTTCCATGGCGGGCTGAGCACGCCAGTCATCAGTGGGGAACTGCTGAATGGGCACAGAGGGTACCTGCACGTCTTCAGACCAGTCTGCAGCCTCGGGTTGAGTAGCAGTGAACTCAGGAGCTGGAGTAGTCCATTCACCCTGAAATTCCTCCTTTGTCACAGCTTTCTCAGCAGCAGCCTGCTCTTCCTTTTCAATCTCTTCAGGATCTCTGTAGAAGTAGACATCAGGCATGACCGCCCACGGGTGTTCACGGGAGATGGTGCCACGCATGCGGAGAGCTTCCCAGGCCAGCATCCCCCACATCAGACCCACTGAGTGAGCTCCCTCGTTATTGCACGGAATGGCGATGTCCACATAATGCGGAGGAGCATCTGTGTTACACAGAGCAATGGCAGGCAGGTTAACGTAAGACGCCTCTGTGAGAGGCTGGTGGTCAGCCCTGGGGTCAGTAACCACCAGAAGACACGGCTCCCGGAATGCTGCCTGGATCCGGTTAGTGAAGATTCTGTGAGTGAGGCGGCCAGCAATACGAGTGGCTCCAGCGGCAGCAGCAAACTTCAGCACAGCCCACTGGCCAGTATTCCTGGAGCAGATGACACTGACTTGAGCAGGGTTTCCAATGTCAACAATGGCACAAGCTGCCAGCAGAAGCTTCTCTCAGGTCCTCTTCAGATTTATGATGTAGATGCCCTTACTTTTCCTTTTGTAGATGTACTGTTCCATTTGTAAGTCAAGGTTGGTGCCACCTAAGTGGGTTCCTGCTGTAAGGAATTTGAGGACATCCTCCTCCTTCATTTGCAGGACATCAAGGGCTCCGGACATTGTGAAAGTTTCCCTTTAAGTTACGACGGGAATCCAGAACAACGCCATATGGACCCCTCCCTGGATAGCCCAGAAAAGTGAAAACCCCTTTAAGTTGGCTCCCATTCCTATTCACGTGTCCCCATTATTTTATTATTTTTTCTTTTCAAACGTCCTCACTTTCTGCACAAGATGTACCAGGCTCACTTGTATTTTCCCTGAGCCAGCCTTAGAATTAGTTGTTCCCCAAAGTGCCCTGGTTCCTTTTATTTATTTATTTATTTATTTTAAATTTTTTTGAAATAGGGGCTTGCTACGTTGCTCAGGCTGGTCTCGAACTCCTGGCCTCAAGTGATCCTCCTGCCTCAGCCTCTAGAGTAACTGCGACTACAGGCGTGCACCACATCACCCGGCTTCCCTTGTTCCTTTTAGTGGCGAATGGTATTTAGAAACCAAGATCTGGGAACTAGGGGTGCTCCCTGCTTCTGGAGAAGATGCACCTTTTAAATTTCCTCCCCCTCACCGAGCCCTGCCCCTGGCCTTTTAAATTTCTGACAACAGGATGCATTTTCCAGACTATGGTATCTAATAATCCCCCAGTTTGGCATTTGGCTCTTCTTCTTCTGGCCTCTCTTCTACCCAACCAGGAGGTAGGCCCAGCAGTGACCACTCAGCCAGGACCCCTTCCTCACTTTCTCTCCAAGCTGGTCCACACAGCCCTTTTGTCCTGTCTCTCCTTTCCACTGAATCAGAGCCCAGGAGCATATTAGCCACAAACTCAGAAATTTTATACCAGGCAAGCTTGCTGCAGGACAAGGTGGATTTCACTTGGATGTTACCCCATTCTGATCTCTGCCATTACAGATCCTTCTTTGTCTTAAATTAGGTGGGAGATAGGAAACTCCTCTGGGGCTGAAGAAAGCCTAAAAGAGCTCTTTCAGTGAGCACAAAATAACATTTCTAAGGTTAATTGGCTGGGTTTTTCTTTCTCAGTGTTATCTAAAATAATAGTGTGTACAATCAATAGTGTTTTAAAGTCCATAAAATAGATTGTGCACCTAGTTATCCTTCGAAACTGAACTCACACCACTACTCATGAGTACTTTTCCTCCAAAACACTCAACACAATCAGTAACATAGATTTGGGGGTCACTATTCGTTAATAGCTGTCTGAACATCTCGTGCACAGATACCCATCTGCCGTCTTGTATTCATAGCTGTATCCTCAATGTCTGGTGCAGGTAGGCACTCAATAGAGATGTGCCGAATAAATGACTGGATTAATTTAATCTTCTCAACAAGCCTTCTAGCAGAGATGACACTCCCTACCTTACAGATGGGGAAACCGAGGCTCTAAGAGCAAAAGTTTGTTTAATATTGCTCCTCCAGTAAGTGGTGGAATTGGGATACAAACCCGGATTTGTTGGACTCCAATGTCTGTACAAAGTGTTTCAGCAGAGGAAATGGTTTTAGTGGAGAACTGAATTGAGTTTTTATTCCCATGATGAGTTTGGTCCCCGAAGGAGTACCTACATTCCTAGAAATTGGGGCAGCACAAATATGATGCAGGAAAGGGCACAGAACAGGGGCTGGTGCTGCAAAACCAGTCTCCAGAGGAGGTCACGGCCACTCAGCTCACCCTTTGCCATCGTCCCACTGGGTCGGCCTGGACCACCCTGCTCCCTGAGGGGAGGGCCAGGCGGTAGCATGGGTTGGGGCAAGCAACCTGGCCTGGCCCTGCC
This sequence comes from Daubentonia madagascariensis, assembly GCA_023783475.1. Lineage (NCBI taxonomy): Eukaryota > Metazoa > Chordata > Mammalia > Primates > Daubentoniidae > Daubentonia > Daubentonia madagascariensis. The sequence goes on along the minus strand of JAKFHU010000485.1, from coordinate 36,816,189 downwards.
TGACCCCAGGTGTGGGCCCTGGCCGCCTGCTCTGCCTGATTAGTCCTGGGCTGCAGCACAGAGTACACTTCTCCCAAGGGTTTCACCATCCCGCCCTCACTGCCTCCTGCACATGGCCAGCAGCTGGGCAGAGTGGAGGTACAAATTCTGCTTTGCAGGTAGGGAAACTGAGTCTCTGAGAGCTTAAGTACTCACCGGAGGGCAAGGCCCTCAGTTTCTCCATCTGTACAATGGGAGGACTGGGCTTGGCAAAGGCACAGGTTTCTCCAGCTCTCCAGGCAGTAGTTTGATAGCCAGTGGCCACCTTCCCCACTGCCCTCTTCCCAGGGAAAAGGGCACCTCCAATCCCATTGAACAGACTGAATCAAAACACAATTCTCACTTACATTTCAAAGGACCTGATCGGTCACCCTAATCCAGACTGGACATACCGGTCCACCCAGTCTGTGAAAGTCCAGTCTTGACCAGGCAGCTGGGTTGGCCTTTCATGAGACAAGGAAAGCGCTTTTAGAGAAGATTGGAGAGGCATTAAAAAGACATTTTTAATGTCCTCTTCTAAAGACATTTCTGTCCTGGAAATACCCCAAATTATAATAACCACTCGAACTCACATGCACTGATTAGGTACCAAGTACTCATAATCCTCACAACAGCCCTGTCAGGTGGGTGTTGTTATTTCCCCATTTTACAGATGAGGACACTGAGACACAAAGAGGTTAAGTGACTTGCCCAAGGTCAAGATCTGGAATTTGAATTTCTTGAATGCAGGTTCATAGCCACTGCACTGTACTACCTAAAATTCCACTCTTAGCTATCCATGCTCTCTTCTGGAACACCAACTCCACTGAGAATAGTCTGGAAACACCAACACCACGGTGTGCAGGTAGGTGGGGCTGGCCAGGCTGCAGACCCACGGGGATGCCCTCCCAGCTTTCAGGCCCCGCCCAAACCTACTGCTTCTGAATCTGGTGGGGAGGGGTAGAGGAGCAGGAAGGGGTCAAAAAGGCCATTGTCCTCACACATGTTCAACCTGGGCTGTGCCAGAGTGCTGTACTGGGCACTGGGGATACAGCCCCTGTGGGAGGAGCCGGGTGAGGCGGGGTGGGACAGGGGCAGTCCAGCAATGAAGCAAGACCACGTCCGCTTGGAAATGGGGCCAGCCCGGGCCCAGCTTGTCCTCTGGCATATATCTGGGGTCTGTTCTCTTTGGAGGCTATCCCTCTGGTAAGAAGAAGGTCAGAAAGGCCTGAGAACTGGCAGGAAGGGAACCTGCTCAGTAATGCCTGTCACCTGTCCCCACTCCTCCGTCCACTCCCTGGGGAGAAGGTGTGCTATTTGGCAGGGAGGATGTGGGATGTCCATGGTAAGGCAGAATCCGGCCCAGGGCAGGAGCGGTTAACCCCAGCCTGGTGGTCAGCACCACCTGTGGCCTACCCCCTCCTCCTCCCCTTCCCCAGGGCTAGCCTTGAGCTGCCAACAGACCAGGTGTGCATCCAGGCTCACAACAGGGGACAAGGGCTGCAGGTGACTCTAAAACTCCTCCAAGTGCCCAGACACACCTGGGGTTCCAGCTGTGATGAAATGCCAAGGGCAGGGCCCCAGGCTGCTCTCCCTGGGGGGCCAAGGCCCTGGCCCCAGGTGTGGTGGGGAGTGGGCTCCAGTGCCCAGGAACAGAGAGGCCAAGGCACTCATTAAAGATGGCTTTAAAGGAAGCAGGCCGTCACCAGACCTCACATCTGCTGATACCTCGATCACAGACTTACCACACTCCAGACCGTGAGAAATAAACTTCTGTTGTTTAGAAGCCACCCATTTTCTGGTATTTTATTATAGCAACCTGAACAGATCAGAGCATCACTATCACCTGGTCATCTCTTATTGGGGTGGAGGAAAGGGGTGGAGACACCAGGAAGAGAAGTTGCCCTACCCAAAGGGAGAGTGATGTTTTGCTTCCCTTCCCTGTGTCCTCTCCACATATCCCCAGCCCCAAGCAGAAAGCCACTCCCACAGGGATGCGTGTCCGCTGGAGAGTGAGGCGGTGCTGGGGGCAGAGGCTGGCTGGTAGCAGGAAGGGGCTAACCTGGTTGTTGGGTCTGAGTCTCCAACACCAGACGCCTCCTCCCTCCCACCTCCACCCACACAGCATGCACAAGCTCCGCTCCCTGGGCCACGCCAGACCTAAGCTCAGAGAGATGCCAACACAGTCATGGGTGTGCCTCTGACATTCCCCCCAGGAGAGTGGTCACGGGCACGTGCACAGCCCATCTCCCACGGCAGGAACCTGGGGGGGTGCGGAGGGGAGAGGCAGGGAAGGCGGCAGGTCCTCGGAGAAAGAGAACAAGGAAGAGGAAGAGGAGGAGTGGATGGGTGGAGACAGGGTAGGGTGGCTGGATTGGATACAGCCTCTGTGGAAGTCCAGGTCCCGGCTCAGCCTTCAGAACTAGGGTGTCGGCCTCGGTTAAGGGATAGATTAGAACTCAGGCCTCCAGCCATATATGACCCTACAGGACACCTCCTCGGGGCTCCCTCCTCTCCAAACATCACTCTAGGGACCTCTTGAGGAATTTATGAAGGGTACGGATCCCATCCCAGGAATCTGTACACATAATCTTTAGCTACCATTGCCCAGGCCCGTCTGTGGGCTCTTATGAGGCTTCTGCTTTAGAACCTCAACGTCAACGGTGACACAGTGTTTCCCAAGAGTCAGCCAGGATGCCCGCAGAAATGCATATTCCCAGGCCCAAACTCAGACACACTGAAGCAGACTCTGTGGAGGAGGGGTCTGGACCCTACGTTTTACACAGGACCCCTGCTACATTTGGGAAGCTGGCTGAAGGTAGTTGTAGGGGGGGTAGAGGAGGGAGTACTAGATAAAAAGGCAGATTCCTGGGCTACATCTGCAGAGATTCTGATTTGGAAGGTCAGGATGGGCTCAGGAATCAGCATTTTAATCAAGCAGCCCAATGATTTTGATGCAGAGAGACCTTGGGGGAGGGGAACTCAGTCCTAAGTTATCAGGCTGGGTGGGGGCACAGGAAGGCCTGCTGATGGATTCATTTGGTGTTCCAGAAAACTGCTCTAGCAAAACACGTGCCAGGCCAGGTAACTGGCTCTCCCCAGGGCTCCACATGGAAGGCCCTGAGGTGGGCGGGCCCAGGGGCTCCTACCCAGAAGGTGGGCAGCTGGGTGAGTCCCAGTTCTGTACTCGACAACCGTGGGGCCCTGCCCAAGTCTCCCAGGACTTCAGTTTCTCTGCCTGTGAAAGCAAGGCCTTTATAACTGTGACCGTGTAATGGTGGCCCTGGCCACATGTCTGGGCAGCATGCGGCCCTCATCCAGCCAGCTCTCCCCACCTGCACCCGGTCCCTCCCTGGGAGAGGCCTGAGGCCAAGAGGCTGGCAGCTCTAGTCCCTCTCCGCACCAGCTTTCCCGTGGCCTTGAGGTGTGTGGCTGGAAGGCCACTCACTCATCGGAGCTGTCCCCATCCCCTGCAATTGTGGGGATCCTGAGCACCATGAGTGTTCAGCTGGGGTGGTTGCTGGTGTGTGTGTGTGTGTGTGTGTGTGTGCAGGGATGGGTGGGCTGGAGACTGGAGACCAGAGTGCATGGGAATGTTAGACCCCTGAGGCTTAGATCCTCTTGTCCTATCCTCCTGCCTCCTCTGGGGGAAGCGTTTCCCAGCCTGAGGGGGTGTATGTGGGGTGGGTCCCACGTGGGTCTGGCACACAGAATGGCAGTGCTTTGGGGCCTCTCCACCAAGGTTCCAGAGGGAAGATCCCGGGAGCTCAGTGACCATGTAGGTGCCTTCCCTGGGCTCCTACTTTCTCTCTCGGCAGATCACATACCTTTCAGCCTGCTGGTGACCACTCTGTGCTCCTCTGCACCCCTCCTCCCTCTGCTTGCCCCTCTCCCCAGCCCACCCCACCTCCTCCTCTCCTCCCTCCTCCTGCCTTCTGATTTCGAAGGGAAGGGTGATGTGGGCAACCAGCTGCACACCTCCCCCGCACCTCACAGCCAGATTCCAAAGTCAATCCCTAGGAAGCAGAGTTGGAGGGAGGATGGGAGAGAGAACCCAAACTTCTTCCTCCCTTCCCAAAATTCCTCCTCAGTACCACGTTCTGTACGGGAAACCCACAGACTGAGAAAACCATGACAGCTGACATTGAAAGTTCGTTCAGTCCTTTCACGCAACAGGTATTTATTGAGCATCTACTATGTGCCAGGAGCTGGGGAGACAATAGTGAACAGATGAGATAGTGTTTGCTGTCATAGAGGCACCAACTCTAGAAGAGAGGAAGCCCTCTTTGGGGGCCTTTTGTGTCTTCCTGCCTTGGTTGGTGGTGAACAGCTGTCCCTGGTCCCAGCCTGCACGCCTGGGTAACAGAGGCAGAATTCATTGAACATTTGTTCTCTAGAGAGCCCCTTCTCACTGGGGCCTTACTTTCCACCTGTCCTAGAGCCTCTGGGCTCTTCCCCTGGGCAGCTGTCCCTCCCCCCACCTTCCTTTTTTTCTTCCTTCCTCTCCCCACCCCCTCCTTTTGGCACTGGCCAGTGGTTCTCAATCCTGACTGGTCACTGGCAACCCTGGAGGAGCTTTCACCAAACAAGGCCCTGCCCCAGGATGGTCTGACTCTGGAGGTGCTGGTCGGGGTCCTAGACTATGGATATTTTATTTTTTTATTATTATTATATTTTAGAGACAGGGTCCCCAGCTCTGTTGCCCAGGCTGAAGTGCAGTGGCATCCTCATAGCTCACTGCCACCTCAAACTTCAAGGCACAAGTGATCCTCCCACCTCAGCCTCCCAACAGGTTGGGACTACAGGCGTAAGCCACTGCACCCGGCTGACTCTCCAGGTCTTTCTGAGACAATTTCAGGCGGAGAGCTGGAACCAAAGGGCCTAAGGAGAGAAAAGGCCGAAAGGGCATTTCCCCTTGCTATGACCCGGAGCTGTGATGTACGGTGGGGTGGTGGTGAGGGCTTCTGAGGAAGACCGAGGACCTCAAAGCCAGGTCAGAGGAGCCAGGACTGAGCCCAACAGGTCTGGAGGTAGACGCTCAGTTGTGGGGCTGATATTCTCTCAGGCAGAGCAGTGAGAGGCAGGGACCCTTCTGCCTTCTTCTCAGGCTCCCAGAGTTCAAGGAGGAGAAGGTGGAGGTGAATAAGCATGGAGCAGCTCTAGCTTCAAATCTTCCTCATCTTTTGAGGCACAGTAAATTTCACCTTCTCCAGGAAGCCTTCCCTGATTGCCCAGATCAAAACCAACCAATCAATTTCTTATAGGGCTTCCACAAGTATTTCCTTTTGATTTGCTTGACATACTTGACTCATCAAACTTAGATTTGGAAATGACCTTGAAGTTGGCTGACTCTCATTCTGCTTCAGGCAGGCCCATGTGTGCACAGCATACATGCAAACACCTCGCCACAAGGCCAGAGCCCCAGATATCTGGGGCCACAGGCAGGCGGCCTGGAGCTCCTGGAGGACTGGATCACGGTGGTTCTCCTGAGCCCCTCTGATGCCCAGCCCAGTGCCAGGGCTCTGGCTGCTGAGGGCTTTCACCGGGGCAGGGGGAACCAGGAGAAGTGTGGCCCCGTCCCTCCCTCAGAACCTCCAACCAGAAAACCTGCAGCAGTATTCTGGGCAAACAGCCTTCTTTGTGGATGTGCAGGGCCAGATCAGGGCCCAGCCTGGAAAGGATTGTGAAACCCCTTCCCCCAACATGTAAAACAAGAAAAACCACATCAAAAAATAAGAAGCCCAATAAAGACTATGATTTTCTCCGTGATGACCTTTTTGTCTTTAAAATATCACATTATAAAAATTTTTTCTCACTTTCTTTGGTATCCTGCTTTGCTGGTGACCTCAGCAGCATGTGTCACTCTGTGTACTGGGAAATCTAGCTTTGCGTGTGCATGTATAGTTTCCATACATGGGTTATATGTGCATGCAGCATGTATACACACATGGACTAGTGGTTCTCAACCGTGGCTGCACATTGGGCACAGCTGGGGAGTAACAAAATCCAAGTGCTCAGGCCGCACCCTAGTTGAAATAAATCTGAACCGCTAGGGGTAGACCCAGGTGTCAGTAATTTGTAAATCTCCCCAGGTGATTCCAATGTGCTATCAAGGCAAACTGATATAAATTGCAGCTTTCCTGATGGAATACCTTTATTGAGCAGTTGACACGAGCTACATTCAGACTCAGAAATTAAGAGACTGCACTAGGAGAAAATCAGGTGGCAAAGTGTAAAAAGACTTGGCCCAGACACAGTGTTGTCACCTGCAAAGTGGGGTCATTGGACAAGACCATCTCTGGAGTCCCACCCAACTCTTAGAAAATGCTTTGATTGCAGCGAGTGTGTCCAGGAAGGAGAGAGAGAAATACGCTGTCCAGGCAGAGGCCAGGCCCCTCCCTAAAGACTGATGTGTGCTGGAGTTCTGAGCATCTAAACAGCTACAGCTGCTTCTGTTTTTATGATGGGCATACCCCCAGGGCACCCCTGCCCCCCTCCTCACTAGATGGACAGCAGCCTATTGGAACTGCTGGGGAGTGGGGATTAGGGAGGGATTAGTGAGTGTGGTTTGGAGGGGCTCCGGAGTCTTCCAGCCAGCTCAGGAGTCGGAGGTCCAAACATAACAAAGGCTAGAAGGAGCAGACAAGACTGTGGTGGAAGGGAGGGGGAGCTAAGGGGGAAGGGACAGCTGGCACACCGATGATGCTTGGACTGTGAAAATTCATTTATTAGTTACACCTTGAGTATCCCTTATCTGAAATACTTGGGACCAGAAGTGTTTCAGATTTCAGATGTTTTCAGATTTTGGAATATCTGCATATCATAATGAAATATCTCGCAGATGGGACCCAAGTCTAAACACAAAATTCACTTATGTTTCATATACACCTTATACATATAGTCTGAAAATAATCTTATATGATATTTTTACATAATTTGGTGCATAATACAAAGTTTTGACTGTGTTTTGACTGTAACCCATCACATGAGGTCAAGTATGGAATTTTCCACTTGTAGGATCATGTCAGTGCTCAAAAAGTTTCAGATTTTGGAGTATGTCGGATTTCAGATTTTGGGGGTAGGGATGCTAAAATGGTACTAGTTTTTTTTAAAAAGTTTAATTACACTGGGGAGGCTGAGGCAAGAGGATCCCTTGAACCCGGAAGTTTGAAGCTGTAGTGCTGTACGACTGTGCCTGTGAATAGCCACTGCAGTCCAGCCTGGGCAACATAGCAAGACCCCATCTTAAAAAAAAGTTTAATTACAATATTAAAGCATTGTTATAGTAAAAATTTGGACAATATTGAAGTATATAGGTAAAAAGTGGAAAACACTCCCTCTCTTCCCGTTTCCTCCCTAACTCTACTGCTCACTGTCACCATTGTGGTATCTATACTGTCAGGCCACTCTCTATACACGTATGTTGTATGTCTTGTTTTTACTGTTTAAAAAGAACTTGGGTCATACTCTACAGAATATTTTGCAACTTGTTTTTTAAACAGTGTGCCATGATATCCTCTGTGCCTGTTTATAAGTCAGCGCTACTTTTTCCCTTTTGACAGCTGCGTAGAATTCCATGGTCTGTGACCATTTACAAGAACGCTGTGGTCATTTCAGGTATTTCTGTAGGATACCTTCCTAAAAGTGGAACGAATGGTTGGTTCTAAGAGTATGTGCATTCTTCAGTGGGATGGATTTTATCCAGTTGTCCCCCCAAAAGCATTGCAGTCCCATCAGAGTACCCCCTGCCTCAGAGCCTCCTCAGTACTAGGTAATACTAACCCTCACTAATATTTTTCTCAGTGTGAATGGGGGATGATGTAAATGGTACTTAAGACAAAATGCAATCCTGTGGGGCTGTGGATTGGCCTCCAGTGTTCTGTTTTCCCAGATGAGATAAAGTGGGGAGGGAAAGGGGAGAGGTTTCTGGTCAGCAACGTGCAAGTGGGAAGAAAAGGAAACATAGGCAGGGCCACCCCCCTTGAGGTGGCTGTGGGGGGGTTCAATGACAGGAAGGGTGGGGAGGGGTTATCCGGTGCTAGCCCATAGCCTGGGACCCAGCAGCCCACCCAGGGGGCCAGAGAGGTAGGGTAATGCAGCAGGCAAGGCCATGGCCACCTGGTGTTAAACTGCCCCAGTTCAAATCCCAGCTCTGCTGCTCACTTGCTGGTTGAGCAGGTTGTGTAACCCTTGTAGCCTCCATTTCCCTGTGTGTTAAGTAGGGGTGAAAGATGCAATCTTCCTCAGCTCCTAGGGTAAGGATTAAATGAATTGATACCAGCAAAGTTTATAGCCTGGAGTGAGTTTCCAGTTGGTAAATGATCCTCAAGGGCGCACACACACCCTCCTACCCCCCTCCTTTAGGGTGACCACTATTAACAGTTTGGTGTATGCAATTCCAGACTTTTGGGAACACCTAAACACACTGACTCGTGTATGCACTCAGGTGACTGTGCCAGTTAAAAACTAGCTGCAACAAACAAAATGGAGTTTGAAGGCTCAGTAAATGCATGAGTCCAGATATAAAGCTGACTTCGATCAAGGCTTGAACCAGCCACAGGCCTGGTTCCCTGTCTCATTTCTGTCTTTTCACGTGGACTTTCTCTCGGGATTCCACTCAGTGTGTGCTCCTCTCCCCCTCACCAGCCTCAGGGTCTTCCTCACAGAACAAAAAGGCTGCCACAGTTCTAGACTTCCATCCTCAAACCACATCATCCAAGGGAAGGGAGAATGTGTCCTCTGCAGCTTGCATTGTTCTGTGGCTCCAATTGTTCACCTGCCAATCACCAGCTCGTGGCCTTGACTGTACCCATTTCCTGTACCTATAATGTCCTTTGCTGGGGTCGTGGCCTGCTGGTTGCTCCCTCGCTGCCCTTCTCCGGTTCATGCCCTAGGCCTTTCTGTCTCCCCATGTTCTCACTTCACCTTGCCTTCATTCACCTCCACGTGTACACGAGACCAGTCTAGAAGTCTGCCCCAGGCCCCTGTTCGGGGGCCCAGAGCACTGTAGCCAGTGGCATAGGGGCCCACGGACATCTGGAACTTGACCTGTCCCAGACGGGCCTTATCCTCTCTCCTCTCTGTCTCTCTCTCCTTCCAACTCTTCCTCCTTTAGGGGAGAGAGGGGACCACCATTTGTGTAGAAACAGTGGGTCCTCCTTGCCTTCTTCCCTTCTCTAACCTCCACATCCGATGACCCTGCATCCTAAATACCTCTCATGTGCATCCACTTCTTCCCATTGCAAATACCAACCTCCTGACTGATCTCTCTGTGTCCAGTCTCGCCCCCAACTCCATCCCGTATAATTATGTCACTCTGGCTCAAGACCCTTCCATGGCTCCCCATCACCCTCGGGGCAAAATCCAAACGGCTGAGCAGGCTTTCAAGGTCCTTTCAGATCTGGCTCTCTCCTCCCTTCCCCAGCTCCTTGTACTGCCTCCTGCCCTGCCCGTGGGCTCCAGCCAGCCTCGCCAAAATGGCACCACTCACAGGCTGTTCCCTTGGCCTAGAAAAACTCTCCCTTTCTTTGCTTGGCTAATGGCTGACTCAAAGTCATTCTTCAGGTCTGGATCCAGATTCTCTCCCTCCAGGGAGCCCTCCCTGGCTCCCCATGGCTGGCTTAGCTGCCCCTCGCTTCTCTGGAGCCATGCATTCAACTGTACAGCCTTTGTCCACTGTTTTTAATGGCTTGATTGCATCTCTGTATCCCAGGCTTCTAGAAGCTCTGTATGTGCAGGAACCTTGCCTGTCTTGCTATCATTGCATTCCTAGAGCCTGGAACAGAATGCATTTGATAAATATTTGTTGACTATTGTTGAATCAAGACTTGACTGATTGGGAGCAGCTCAGGACTTTGGCAACAACCCCCCACTTTGAGAAAGGGCCAGGGCTCGAGGTCCCCAGGGAAGAAGCTGACTAAGAAGTGAGAGCGACCAGAAAGTGAAAGTAAAGCTGAGCGGGGAGGAAAGAACCCCAGAGGGTGAAGTCTGAGGGGAGGGACCGGGCCAAGAGTTCATTCGCCCGATTCTAGAGCACTGGGGAGGGCTGGGGCCTGGTGTGGGCCGGGAAGTGAGCTTGAGGAAAACTTGAGAAAATGTGTTTTGTAATTAGTCATTGGCCCCTGGGGTGAGGCTGGGAGTTTTCACTGGAGGTGGGTTGACCAGATTTGCAAAATGACAAAGGTGCTAACCACTGGCTGGGCCACAGCAGGGCTTCCGGCCCTGGTGGCAGCAGTCGTGGAGAGCTTTCTAGTTTTTTCTTTGTCCCGCCCCACTACATTCAAGGTTCTGGCCAAATAGTGGGAAATGAGGGGAGAAAGCATCTGAGGAAGGACTTCCCCAGGGCCAAACTGCCTTTCCTGATTCCTGCAGGCCTGGGGGCACAGGGACAGAGACAGGGAGGCATCGCCTAGTGGAAGCAGTAATCCAAAGATTTTGATCGACTTGCCCTTTCACATTCTTGGGGAATGTGACAACGTTTCAGAGGTGGAGAATCTGAATAGAGGCACCATTTCTCTTTTCCTGCTAATGAAACTTAGCCAAAGGGATTGGAGCACATGTAGATGTGACAGGGATGGGAGAGTGAAGGGCAGTTGTTCCCCCTCACCCCACACATTCCTGGGGGTGCTGGAACCAATTGTTAGGACAAAGAGACCCCCCCAGCACACACACACACACACACATATACACACATACACACACACACACACACACACACACACACGGGTGCACTTGGTCTTCATGCCTCTATTTTCCTGAGCAGTGGCTTTTCAAACTTTTAAAATCATGACCCACACCCAGAAATGTATGTCCCATTGCAACCCATTACTCAGACAGCCATCTACACACACACACTGAAGCAAAAGTTTTATGAAATGAAATGTTTTCTTTTAACCTACACTTATGTTTTTCCATTCTGTTCTATTTCTTTTTTAAAAAAAATTAGGAGTATGACCCACTAAATTGATTTCATGACCTACTAATGGGTCTCAACCCACAATCAGAAAAGCACTGCTTGGAGGAGTTGATGCTGCACTCTGCTGGGTCTTCAAGCCCAATGGCTGCAATTTGGCTGCAATTTTCCTGGTGAGTTCCTCCCTATATTTTCTCCTCACTAATACATCCTACACCAGACGTGCAGTCCTAAAAGTCACCACCTGCTTCAGGTTACCACACCTGTTCCAATCTGACTTCCCCCTCGGGCCCTCAGGGACCTCCAGAATGGGTGCAAGGAGCCCTGTTACTGGCAGGCAGACCATCTGAGATAAGGATTCCAGCCCCAGGAGGGCATGTAATCATAGGCTCATAGGCATTCATATCTGGTATCTGGTGGGCTACTTTTGTCTCCAAGAACAAAATACTTAACTCAAGCAACTTAAGCAATAAAAGGTAAAAATAAAATCACACACCGGGAAGCCAAGAGGTAGGTGGTTCCAGAGTTGGTTAATGAAGTGATCACATGGCCCTCTATGTTTATTTCCTGTTGTCATTGCCAACCTTTGCAAATGTCTTATTCTACCTTAGTCTCACTGTGACAAGAGTGCTATGCCAAGGGGCTTCTGTGGGTAGCAGGAGAAGGGAAAGGCGGGGCAGGGTTCAGCTGCCTGGTAAGTGGGTGTGAGTCACTGAGTGGCTGGGCCCCTTTAACCCCATGTGAGGACAGGCTGCAGCCACCCACTGCCCGCCCCAACTGTGTCTGGGCAGAAATGGGCATGTCTGCTTTGCCCCACCTCATGTTGGGATAACCCTATGAATCAGGAAAGCCAGAGATGCCGTCACCCCTTTCTCTCCCCAAGTCACAGGCCCCCAAAGCGGAAATGACTCCTGGCCTCACCTCTGAATCCAGGCCAGTGCTGAGCTGGAACCCAGCCTCCTGTCTCTAGCTCAAGGCTGGAGTCCCTGGAGCAGGAATTGCCAAAAGCAGGAATGAAGGAAGCTCTTTGGTGCCCCCTTCCACTTTGGGCTCTTTCAAAGTCCCATCTTTAGCCACCCAGATCTCTCTTGCTGGTTCCTTCTGCCCCCATGGGCCCATTGTCTCCTGGCTTTCCCAGGGAGAGCCGGGAGCTCAGGTTGGGGTGGGGGTGGGTATGGTGGCAGTAGAGTCTCCCCTGGCGTGTGGGTCTATAGTAGCAGCTGATAGCACAGACCTAGCCATGATCTAGGTCTAGTAGCGCCTGGGAGTGTGTGTGAGCTGGAAGGAACCTAAGTACAGCCTCCCTCATTTTGTAAATGTGGAATCCCAGGCTCAGAGGGGAATAGTGACTTGTCCAAGGCCACACAGCTCATTAGCAGCAGAGGCATGAACCGGGGTCTCCTGGACTTCAAGGCTCTACTCTGTCACCATTCGCACCTGTCTGGATCCCTGGTTTTCTCCCTAATTGGCTCTACCCCCCACAAAGTCATATTATAAGAATGGTACCCTGTAGCTAGGGGCTACCAAGCCAGGCAGCAACTCTAATGCCCCCCCCAAGACTCCCTGCCAGTGGAGGAAAGCCCTGTGTCCCTATCCTGAGCTGGTTCGCCTCTCTCCTGCTAGACATAGCAAAAGTCTGGGAGTGAGAATCCATGCCGCAGGCCCCGAGATGACAAATATTAACCCTTCTGAAGAAAGCCACCTTTCACAAAGGGGAGCAGAGCTTGGCTGGCCCCGGGAAGGATTTGCTACGGGAGCTGGTGCTAGGGAGGCCATGGTACCAGTCAGCATGTATAGGAGCTCTGCCTGTGGGAGGGCGCACCAGGGTGTGTGCTGGTGGCTACGTGAGTGCCCAGGAAGAGGGCAGGTGGTGCAGACAACCAGGAAGTACCTGACTGGCAACTGGAATGCCAGCGTCCTCTCTGCCACATATCAGCCTTGCGACCAACCATGAGGCTTAACCTCCCAGAGCCTCAGTTTTCCCAGCTGCAATATGGGGATGCTAAGAATCTCCTTCCCAGGGTTGTTAGGAAGATCAAACAAATAGATGTGAACATTCTCCCAGAGACACAGCACAGCATGAGGGCTGCTCTGGAGGTAGGGGCTCACGTGGAGATGTGCTGCTCCCCTGGGCCCTTGTGGCTGCTGCGGGTGTCCGGCAGCACTTGATCAGGGCAGAGCAGCTCCTAAGCCCCTTGCCTGTGCCTTCCTTCCTTCCTTCCTTGGCTGCCCGAGGAGGCAGCACTAAATCAGGTCACCACTTGTCTCTCCTCACAGTAGCTGTCATGCAAACAGCTCCTGCCCAGCTCCCAATCCAGGTCACCATCTCCTCCACCCGCTCCCTTCCCCAGCAGCCAAGGAATCGGCAGCTTGGTGCTTTTGTTCTTAAGTGGCTGTTCACATAGAACCTGGCTATGTGCCTGACACTGGGCCTTGCTTTAAGTAGAAATAACAGGCACCCTTTGCTGCGCGTAGTATGCCAGATCCCCTCATGAGATTATCTCTTTTAGGGAGATGGGATTACCTTTATTTTACAAGTGAGGAAACTGAGGCTCAGGAAAGGTAAGCATCACATTCAAGGTCACTGCTGCTAAGTGCAGAGCTGGGGCTGAAACCTGGATGTGGCTGACTCCTGAGCTCCTGTGCTTAGGGGACCGGAGCCAGAGGGTGGGGCGGGAGCTGGGGGTGCCAGGGGAGGGAAGATGTGCTGCTTGTGGCCTCAAGAAGCCCCAGGGTCACTCTGGAAGTCAAAGTGAAGTCTAAGGGGAGGATGCTGGGGCTGAGGAAGAGAGGAAGAGAGGCTGGCAATGTGCTGGGGAAGCACACATGCACTTATCCAGACACACGTGTCACACATACGCGACACACATGCACAAACAGCCACTAAAAGACACACACAGACTCAGCCATACACAAAAGACGCACACAGACACGTAAACACACACCTGTGACCGACACACATCAGACATCCAGGCAGACCCAGACACACACACCCACAACCACACCCACCCTGGAGGGAAGGGAAGGAAGAGCCGCTGCCTCATTTCCGGGCCTCCTCTGAAGCGGAGGGAAAAGCCTTCCCTAGAAGCGCTGAGTCAGCAGCGGGTGACAAATGAGCCTGGGCGGCCGGGCACGGGCGCGAGCGCTTAGCATGCAGAGCGCGTTCCTGCCAGCGCCCGCCCAGAGCCAGCGGCAAGGGGGCAGGGCGCGGCGGCTGGCTGCCCGCTCACTCGGGGGAGGCCCGGGGAGGAAGTGACTCGCTTTGACTTTGCAAACGCCCGACTTTGCAGCCCAAGGTCACCCAGCAGGCGCCGCGGCCCCTTCCTGCAGGGAGGAGGGGTGGGCTCTGGCCGGCGCTGGGCTGCTGCCCGGCCAGGCCTGGGAGGCGCTGGTCGTGGGGGTAGGGAGTTGGGGGAGCTGAGTAGGGGAGGGGGTGGCCCGCCCCGGTGTGGCAGGGCTCTGCAAGGACAGACAATGGAAATGTGAGGAGAGGTCCCTGAGCAAGAGGGCTGTCTCGGAAATGCCCAGGCCTGGCTTAGGGGGCTGAGTCTGCGTGGGGGGTGATCCTTGGGGTCCTTCTCCACTCCCTAAAACTGCCACCAGAATCTAGGAAAAGGGCACCCCACCGCATGCCTGGGTTGCTGTGGTGTCCCGGCCGGCTCTTCTTCCCTCCCGCCCCTGTAATTTATTCTTCAGGAGCAGCCAGGGAGATCTTTTCAAAACCTCAATCACATCATTTCCTGCCATGGCTTCCCGCTGCACTTAGAATAAATCCAGCCCCTCATTGTGGGTAACTTCTCTTCGGCATGGGCCAGTCTTGACCGTGAAAGGAAGAGCTATTAAAAATGACACCAGGATGACATGTGTGAACTGGGACTGTCCCAGCACCAAGCCCTGCTTGGAGCCTGTTCCGCCTAGGTGCTTTTACCCACGCGCCCCTCCTCCGTCTTTGCGTGGCTGGCCCAAGTCTCAGCATGAATGTCGCCTCCACAAAGAGGCCTTCCCTGCCATCCACCTGCAGAGGCCCCGTCTGCCAGTCCTGCTCCTTGCCATTCCTCTGCTTTATTTCGTTCACAGCATTTACCATTCTGTGAATTTACCTTTTTAATTCGTTTGTTTCTTTTTTGTCTGTCCACCCACCTCTGCCAATAAAAGCCCTTGACAGCAAAGACTTTCTCTGTTTTGTTTGGCCCTGCTGTATCCCAGGACCTAGAAGAGTGTCTGGGCCATAGTGAGTGCTCAGTGACATTAAATACGGGAATGCACCAATGAGGGACAGGCCTGAACCTGAATGGGAAACCAAGACCTGGACAGACAGCCTCAGGGATGCACCCACACCACCAGGAGAGCGCCAGGGCCGGTGCGGGGCTGTCTGTGTGCAGCGTCTATAGAGAGGAGCTGCAGGGGCCCCTGCCCCCCAGAAAGTAGCAGGAAGGTTTTGGAGTCATCCAGACCTGGCAGAGATCCCTGCTCTCGCAGTTGCTAGCTCTGTCTTTGGGCGAGTTATTTACTATCTGGAAAGTAAGAATGAACACAACCTCTCTCACAGGGTTATTGATGGCTCTGGGTCTCCTCCCAGACGCGCCAGCTCCTAGGACACACTTGGCTCTGCTGGGGAACCCGGGAGTGGAGAATTCCCTTCCTTAGGAGGGTCTTGGACTATTAGGGGGAGCCATGACAGAGGTGCCAGCTGTGTTTCCACTCCAGGTCCTGCTGGACTTGCCTCAGTGTGCTCCTTGGTGGGCAGGGATTGAGCAGGGCTCTGCTGCTCAGAGGTGGACCTCCGAGAACAGTGGGGAAATCTGGCAAAACACAAAAACTACAAAGTGTTCACGTACTGGCTGTCTGGCTTCAGTGGACTCTGAGCCTGGAGGACATTTTTAGCTTTTGCTTTTTAATTCCTGTCTTCTTGCTCATGCGGATAAGATCCCGCTGGTCCTGCTTCAGTGCAGAAAACAGAAAGTGAAAGTGGCCGGTGGAACAGGTGGCCCCTGGCACTCGCAGCCTGCCCTGCCTGCAGAGAGGCTGCATGAGGAAGTGCAGTGAGAGGGTGCCCTGAGGCCACGGTTCCCATCTTCTGTCCTGACTCAACCTCCTTGCGTGAGCAAGAGGAGGGAAGGCAGGGCCTGGCAGCCAGAGGTTGTCCCCTGTGGGATGGGTCAGAGTTGGAGTGGCAGCTCCTGGGTCAGGACGCTGCCTCCCTCTGTGGGCTCCCAGAAGGGCTGCCCAGTGCTGTCACTGGGAGGCCCAAGGTATGGGTGTGGGTGGGGGAAAGTGAAAGGGACAAGGCAATAGCATCAGCCAACTGCCAGTGCTGAGCTAACCTCAGCTAGGCCCCCTGCCAGGTGCTTTATCCACCTGGTAAAACTTTGGGGTGCCTCAAAATTGCAAGCCTGTGAAAAATGCCCATGCCTGGGCCCAGCCCCATGCATCCAATAAATATTTTTTGAGAGCCCACTGTACACTAAGTCCTGTCTGGATACCTGAGACACAAACCTGGAAACAGATTGTTAAAATCCCTGTCCTGGAGCCAGGCGTGGTGGCACACACCTGTGGTTCCAGCTACTTGGGAGGCTGAGGTGGGAGGGTCACTTGAGCTCAGGAGTTGCAGGCCAGCCTGGGCAACATCTCCCTGTCCTCATGGACCTTACATTCTACTGGAAAGAAGAGCCAATAACCAAAATAAGGGAAATATTTAGTAGCTACGATGGTGATCTGTGCTGTGGACAAAGATGAAGCGGGGAAGGTGGTAAGGCTGCCCAGAGTGGGGATGGGTTTGTCATTTAAAGAAGAAAGGTTGGGAAGAGCTCTCTGAGAAGGTGGCATTGATCCTGATTTATTAACCCTCGTTAATCCTCAGCAAAAGGCAACGATGCAGGTATGATTATTATCATCCTTGCTAAGGAGGAAACTGACGCCCAAATGAAGAGTCTAAGGTCAGACCACTGTGAAGTGGAAGAACCAAAATCTGAGCTCAGGTTCTGTCTGTGCCTGTAAGCGCAGCACGACGCTGGACGGAGAGAGGGGACGGAGTCAAAGGGAAAAAGGAAATCAGAGGGCACGTGGTGAGCCTTGCAGTGGTGCCCATCTGCTTTCCGCACTGAAAATCAGGACACGATCTGAAAGGATTTTCCTGTTGCTCGCAATGAGAGTGGCTGTCTGGAGAGGCGGTTTGGACGCTGGCCTGAAGGGTGGGATTTCCGAGACATTCCAGTGGCTTGTGGGGTCCACGAGGCAGTACAAGGGCAGGGCATCTTCATGGCAACCCCAGCCTGGCCGCGGGGCCAGGAGCCTGGCACAGAGCCACATGGCAGAGAAACCACGCTGGGCGTGGACCCGAGACCTAGGGGCCAGGGGGCGTTGTGAGCCACTGAGTAACCATCACCAAGCAGATGAGGGGACGTGCAAAGGGGAGAGGGGTGACTGTGGCTGGCAGCCCACGTTCTAGGCCAGTTGAGGGAGTGGGCTGGCTGGGCCAGGACGCCCCTGGCAGGGGCAGTGTGAGAAGAGAACCCAGCCTTTCCTGTTAGCCACGTCTGGGTTTGGACGTTCTCTCTGCCACTTCCTGCTCTATGGCTGCCCTGGGCACATCACACAACTCCCATGAGCCTGTTTCCTCATCTGTGAAGTGGGGATAACAACCCACCTCATAGGACCGTTGCAAAGATTATCATGCATTGAGATAGGGCATGAACTGTGCTTGGGGTACTGCGGACTCCATAAATGATTATTGCTGTTTCCCTCCACCCAGTAGGGCATCGGGGGCATGCCAAGATGGGGAGCCGGGTGGGATGGGAAGAAATGTGGGGCTTGGGAAACGGATGACCCAGTCACCCAGGGCAGTGGCATGTTCCCAGCCAAGTCCTGTACGTGGGCTGGGGCTTCGTCAGCAGCAAAAGAACAATACCCTCTCCAAACAGCAGGCCCATGGTGCAAGTCTCCCCCACCCCCCGCTGATTCCCCCCATTCTGCAGCCCAGTGCCCTGGTGGACAGGGCTTCCCACCCCACACCCCTTCAGGCATGCTGGACAGCTGCAGGGCCCATGGCACCCTCTGCTTAGGTGAGTAGCCAAGGTGCCCTCAGAAGGTGGGACGGAGGGGCTCTTGCCAGTGACGCCTTCCTTTCTCCCCAACTGCCTGGGCTTTCTGGTAAACTTCATTGCTGACCCTTTCAGTGAAAAGAAAGAGAACCAGAAGGATATTCAAAGGCTTTTGTATCCCTCCCACTTCCACGGGCTGAGCCGCATCCCTGTGGCCCTGGCCGTGGCAGAGCCAAGGAGAGCTGGAATCCAGCCCAGCTTTTACCAAAAATTCACTGTGTGACCTTGAAGATCCTCTCTGGGCCTCCCTGCCTTCATTTGTAAAGTGAGGGGTTCAGACAAGATCATCTCTGAAGTCTGATCTTGACCTCTAAATGACTGCGTTCTTGGCGTCTTCTTTCTGCTCATTCATTCATAGCGCTCACCCCCTGAAGTAGTATATTTCTTATTTATTTGTTTACTGTCTGTCTGGTCCACTCCAGCTCCCTGAGGGCAAGAGTTTTTGCTTGTTTTGTTCTCTGCTATATCCCTGCCACCTACAAAAAAAGACAGTAAGAGCCTGTATCTGTCTGTGTCCTGGAAGAAAACAGAAGATTGCATACTCACACAGGGAGATCAAGGGGTCAATGAAAGCGCTTATTTCTAAAGTTATAGACAATGTAAGGAGAACCAACAAGGAATGGTGACACATACCAGGGCCAAAAACAGAGCAGGGGCCCAAGGGGGCAAGGTGAGGAACGCTCGAGAGCTGTGGCCAGCTATGGCCGAGCTGAGCTGTAGGGGAGGCTCAAGAGCTGCAGCCTTAGGTAGAGGAAAGCAGCCACTGGCAACCCCCGCCCAGCCAAGAAGTGAGTGGGGAATAAATACCCAGACCTCTTTTCCTCCCGCCCTCCAACAGCCTGCTGTCTTATCCCATTGGCTGAATGCAACTAGAAGCCAAAGAGTAAGAGTGTTGGGTGACATAGCCCTTAGAAGCCAAGGGTAAGGAGGACACGGAAGAGGGCGAGCTATGGATCTGGGCCGGAGGGTGGACCATTCAGCACAGCACCTGACCAACACTGTTGGGCCTTGGCTTGGTGCCAGA
This sequence comes from Daubentonia madagascariensis, assembly GCA_023783475.1. Classification (NCBI taxonomy): domain Eukaryota; kingdom Metazoa; phylum Chordata; class Mammalia; order Primates; family Daubentoniidae; genus Daubentonia; species Daubentonia madagascariensis. The sequence continues at coordinate 36,797,135 of JAKFHU010000485.1, read as the reverse complement.
GTGTGCGCACTGTAGACAGACATGTGACTGTGCAGGTTTACAAAGCAAGGTCTCTGCCCACCAGGCAGCACAAACATGATGGCTTGGCTGGGTCTTGAGGAGCCCCCTTTCCCTCTGCCTAGGGGTCTCCCATTCATATCTCACTTTTGGACAAGTCTGATTTACAGACTTGCATTCAGGAATGGAAATGGGGGAGCGATGTTGAAGGCAGGCTGTGAGTGAGGGGAGGGACAGGGTGGGGACAGGGTTTGGAGGGTCTGGGTGGTGGGAGCTGGTTGTGGAGCCTTGAATCAGCCCTCAAGACTGTGACCTTGATGTTGTAGTTCAGGCTGCAGATTCGAAAGGTTCAAAGCCCACTCCATCTCTCATTTGCTGTGTGATCTTGGGCTTGTTCCTTGACACCTCTGATCCTCTGATTCAGCATATATAAAAATAGGGGGATAATAGGACATAGGAATTTTGTGAGAATTAAAGGAGAATCTGTGCAAAGGGCTTAGCATAGGGCCTGGGCACCGGGCGAACACTTTATTATTGTAATTAAAGACCAAAGGCCACCCTCCCCCCTTCCCATTTCTCACCCGACATGGGATCTCCACCCCTCTCCAGCTCCATTTAGTTCTGAGTGTTTTAGGTCATTCTATGCCTGGCGTTCTGCCAAGGCTCTGACAAAGACAGGAGTTTCTGCTCATTCATCCTAATGCAAGTTCCTGCGTTTACGATAATGGGGGAAAACGCATGAAAGGGCTTGCTGCCTGTGGAGGGGAAATCGGCTTAGAATCGACAATCGGAGCGCTTCCTCGGCGCAGCTTTCCCCTCCCCGCGCCCCGGCGGAGGCTGCGGAAGGGAGGGGAGCGGGGAGGGGCAGAGCGGGAGGAGGAGGGGGGGAGGAAGCGAGGCCGAGGCAGGGTGGGGGCGGAGGCGAGGCCGGCGCGCCGGGTGAATGGGTTCCGGGGTGGCTGCCAAAAAGGCCGAGGGAAAAGGCCGGGCCCCGCGAGGCGCTGCGAGCGGTTGCCATGGCGACGGCCGCTGCCGCCGGGCCCGGCGCTGGCGCTCGCGGGCTCCTTCTCCGGGCGGGGCCTCGTCTGCCACCTCATGGTTACCGGGCTCGGGAAGGAGAGAAAAACCCGACGAGTCGCCGCGGCCCGGGCAGCACCGGGCAGTGCCACGGGGTTCTGGGCGCGGGGCGGGGAGCCTGGAAGCCGGAGGCAGCTGTTGGAGCCCCTGCGAGCGCAGCGTGCAGGGACGGCTGCCATGCCGGGACAGGACGGGCCCTCCGCCGCCTGTGGGCCTTTGGTGGGATATGGGGGCCAGATGTGCGTTTGCTAGAGATGGCTGTGCCTACAGAGGACCCCGGGAGGATGAGTGAGGGGTGTGCCGGGAGGGGCTAGGCCTGGCTTCTGCAGTAAGCAGGGGAGAGATGACCTGGGGCACGGCAGGAGGTGGGAGATTGGAGCAATTTAAGAGGTACAGACGACCAGATTTGGTCGTGGTTGGAAGAAGGGATGATGAAATGGGGGAGTCCAGGACATCTCCCAGGGCTTCTGCTTGGGCAGCAGATAGTGGAGGCTGTGCCCCCTGAGATGGAAAAATAGGAATTTTTTTTTTTTTTTAAGACAGGAGGGTCTTGCTCTGTCACCCTGGCTAGAGTGCAGTGGCATCATCATAGCTCATTGCAACTCAAACTCCTGGGCTCAAGGGATCCTCCTGCCTCAGCCTCCCAAGTAGCTGGGACTATAAGCCTAAGCCGCCGTGTGCGGCTAATTTTTTCTATTTTTTGTAGAGATGGGGTCTCCCTCTTGCTCAGGCTGGTCTCGAACTCCTGGCCTCAAGCGATCCTCCCGCCTCAGCCTCCCAAAGTGCTGGGATTACAGGCCTGAGTCACCACGCCCGGCCTGAAAATAGGGACTAGAACCAATGGGTGAACTGTCTGGGGAGAGGACTCTTTTATCCCGTTCTAGTCTAGCTGCACTGCCCTCAAGTCGCACCCACCCCAGAGCCCACAAGGACTTGGATCGTGTTTGATGAATGAATAAGTGAAATGGGAGAAATGAGAAACTGTGTGAAACAAATGAGAAATAGAGTTGTGTTCTACCCAGAATCCTCCATACCAAGCCCTGCACACACCACCCAAGGGCATCATGCCGAGACAAAGACATGCCAGCCTCTCACATGCTGGCACATGCTCTTATTGAGCTGTGTCACCTAAATGTGTGATTTGGGGCTTTTTGGTCGTCTTAGAGTTCAAATCAGTTTTCACAAATTGATTGCAGTTCTATTTTGTTTTTACTCACTGCAGAGTTGCTTTACAAGCCGTGTTGGGGTGGAGTCCTTTTTCCTGCACCGTAAAGCATGTCTACCTGTGAGTGTGTCAGATTGCAGGCACCCCCTTGTTCTAAGTCAGCAGATCCAGCAGGTGCATATTTAACATAGAGAACCCGTTAATGTTGACCTTGTGCTCTACTGAAGGAATCTCTGCAGCTTTCCTTTATGCATGCAACAAGCCTGGGGCTCAGTGGACACAGAACTTTGCAGGGACACAGCTTCCTGTGTCATTTTTATGGGCAACACGCTGGCCAAAGGTACACTTTATTGGAATCCTCCCACCTACCCTTGTCTTCTTACCATAACATGCTTGCTACTTGGTGGTGAAACTGGGAGGGGGTAGGAGGAGTCTGTGCACATCCAGGCCTGCTCTGTGTCCATAATCCTCAGACCTCCCCTGGCTTCTAACAGACTACCTCACCCAAACTCGCCTCCCAAGACCAGTTTTAGTTTTTACAGCACCCTTACTACCATCCTGTAACTGTTTTGGTGTTTACTTGTTTATAATGAAATGTTTATTGGGTGAAGGTGAGGGTGGGGTCATGGAAACAGGAATTTGGTTGCTATTGCTCACCTCTAGAGTTTTAGTCCCCAGAACAGCTTCTGGCTATCAGGAAGTACTCTGTTTTTACTAGAAGAATTAGTAAGTAAATGAGGGAACAGACAAACCAGGAGAACTGGCCAGTTTTTCTTAAATGAAGTCCTCTGATGGGGCTCAGGAGGCCCTTGGGCAGTTTTCATGTGCATCTGCCTAAGGAGGGCTGGATTCCAAATACCCCTGCAGACTGGACAAAGGCAGGGCTGTTATTTATCATCCAACAGACGTTCCCTGTGTGCCCACAGGTGCCAGGCCCTACGTAGGATGTGCAGGTGCGGCAGTGGGCAAGACAAACAGGGTTCCTGCTCCTGTGCAGCCTGCATTCTAGTGTGGTAGGCAGACAATATGTTGTAAGTGATATAGATGAAATTAAAAAGGCCTATAACAGAGAATTAAAGAGGGAATCTAATTTAGATAGGGCAGTCAGGGGCGCCTTTTTGAGAAGGTGACCTTCTGGCTGAGATCTGAAGGTTGAGAAGGATCCAAACACGTGAAGAGCTGATGGAATGATGCTTCCAGGGAGAGGGGCCAGATATGCACAGGCCCTGAGGCAGGAGAGAGCTCAGCCTGCTTCTGCAAGGCCAGAGGTCAGGGAAGTGGACAGGGCCCGTTTTGAAGGGCCTTATAGCTCATGGTGATGAGTTTGGTTTTTACTCAGAGTACATTGGACAACCATTATAAGGTTTGCCCAAGAGGGTGACATGATCTGACCATGCTCTGGCTTCTAGGTGGAGAATGAATTCGGGATAGGGTGGGAAGCAGGATAGATCTCTGGAAGTAGAGAGCAGTTAGGAGGTGAGAGTGGGGGTGATTTAGACAGGTTAGGGTGGTGGCCATAAGGATGGAGAAAAGTGGGTAGAAAGGAGACCTGGTTGGGGGTGGGAGTAGGTTGGGGTGGGGAGGTAATAGAACCAGTCTCCAGGACTCCTAGGTTTCTGGCTGGAGAAACCCAGGAAGCCTGGTAAACAATGCAATGCCCAGCTGCTGTCAAAGAAAGATTCCATGTTTATTGGACCTGGGAGAATCTTTCCCCCAGAGTCTGTAAGGGCTGAGCAGTAAAAGCTTCCACTCCTGCTAAATAAAGAGCCCTCGTGTGAATGGCGCCTTGACTGCAGGTGTCTTTGAGACAGTGTCATGGGAGCAGGGCTTGGGTCACAGTTATCATCAGCCATTCAGCATGGCTTTGAATCATCTCATTCTTTTTGTCACTGTCCCCAATTCTAGCATTTGAAAGCCTGCCTGGACCTAACCGTCTGGGAGAGTGCTCTACTTTGAAAGGCCTTCCTGCAGAAAGGGGAGCAGTTGTGTAGCCCTGGAGGGCAGAATCAGACAGTGAGAGGCACAGAGGTGGGGGTGGAGATTCCAGCTCAACACCACAAGGAAGAGCTTGCTAATAATCAGAGCTTTCCAATGGGGATGAGCCTCCCATCACTAGGCGTATTCAAGTAGAGGCTGGCAGGATGCTGGGGCATCCTCAACCTGGGAACCAGTCAACAAGGAGACTGAAATCCCATTTCCTCTTGCCTTCTGCATCTCAGGAGGACAATGGCTGCCTCCCATACCCTGCACAAAAACCCCTCTACTGGCTGAAGGCAGCGGCTAAGGCACATCTAAGCCTGCCCTGCTTGCTCTGGGTTTAATAATCCCAGCGTCTCCTCCCTGCCTGTGGCCAGGGGAGAGGAGGAAACCCCAGCGTGGGTGGAGCAGTGGGCATCAGGCTAATGCTGTGCAGGCCTGTCCAAGGCCTCCGGGTGGCTTTTCAGGAAAGGGTGTCCTCATGCCTCTGGGGATACTGGAGCCAGGCGTATTTCCCCTGAAAATCCTCCACCCACAGGATGGACTCCTGCAGGGACACCCTAGGGTGACATGGGTGTGAGGAGGGGGGTGGCACCCCTTCCTCATCCCAGCTGCACTCACCAGAGCAGCAGCTGCTGCCACTAGGTGGGAAAGACTCTGCCCCTGGTGTCCTCGGGGAAGGGCCTATATAGGCCATGACACAAGTTGGTTGGTCCCACTGCAGGTGAGGGGGCTGGGCTAACATTTCCAGAAGGTCCTGAACTCTGGCAGGCATGATTCCTTCACTCCAGGACCAGTCTCGGCTGCTGTAATGGATCCCTTGGAGCAGTTGGGGGGAAGAGAGTTGGCATCTAGTGCAAATTGGCTGAGGGAGGACCTGGCCGCTTTGTGGGGCAGCCCTGGGTGATGGGGATACCACTCCTATCTGGGCTACCTCTGATGACTTTGGTTCTCTCTTTGTATCTCTGAGCCTCAGTTTCCATATCTGGAAAATGGGGACAGAGCAACATGTACCTTCTGTGAGAATGGAGAGAAATGATGGACAGGACAAGCCTAGCACACAGTTCTGACACATAGTAGATGCTTGATAATGAGTTTTCTCCTGGAATTTTCTATCTTTCTTTCTTTTTTTTTTTTTTTTTTTTGAGACTGTCTCACTCTGTCTGTTGCCCAGGCTAGAGTGCAGTGGCGTCATCATAGCTCACTGCAACCTCCGACTCCTGGGCTCCAGCGATCCTCCTGCCTCAGTTTCCAGAGTAGCTGGGACTACAGGCATGTGCCACCACACCCGGCTGATTTTTTTTTTCTATTTTTGGTAGAGACAGGGTCGCTCTCTTGCTCAGGGCTCAGGCTGGTCTCAAACGCGGACCCTCCCTCCAGGGGTGCTGGGATTACAGGCATAAGCACGCCTGCCCGCTGGGATTTTCTTTTTCTTCCATGTTCTCCCTCTCTTACCACCTGCAGGAGTGGGGTTGCTTCCCAAGGGCAGGATGTGCTTGTAGAGAGAACAGGATCCTCGGTCTGAAGGCCCCCTGCCTTTGCTGATAGGACTGCGGGCTTGAACCCTGTCACAAAATTATAATGGAGAAGGCAGGCGAGAGGGTTAGCTGCCAAGCTGTGGGCCCACTGGAGCTGCCCATGCTTTCCGGTGGGCGCCGTGGCGGGAGGGCTAGCTGGGCTGGGCTCCCCTCCTCCCCTGCCTGTAGCCCCACTGCTGGGGAGGGGTCTGGGAAGGGGACTGTGGCATGGGTAGCAGACTGGCATTCCAGACTTCCCAGGTTGGGGCCCAGTTGAGGACTGGGCAAGAGGAGTAGGGCTGGCTGGGAGCCGGCCCTGGGGGCCTGGGAGGGGCTGACCTGTTATTTTTAGCTCTGGAATGCTCCTCTGAGCCCCCTTCACTTCTGTTTATCTTGCCTGGGAGTCTTGATCCTCTCCCAGAAATTCTGCGTCAAGGGAGGGGATTGGGGGTGCCAGAAAGAGTGGGGGAAACTGGCTGGGCTGGGTCACCTCCTCCCCACCCCCGCCCCGAGGCTGCCCTTCCCTCCTTTCTCCATTTCTGTTGGGGACAGGGAAGACATCTGGCTCAGAGAAGCCTGCACTGCCACCAGGTCACCCTCTCCTCTGTCTCACCCACCATGGATGCGGCTTCCGTTGCCCCCAGCCCAGGCTGTGGCAGCCCCATCTTCCCACCTTCCACCCTGGTTGGGGAGGGCAGGAAGAGCCAGCCCTCGCACCCCTGCCCCTGGGTCAGGATGCACTTTGGGCCTTTGAAGGAACTTCTGTGTGAACAGGAACAGGAGCAGCCGAGCTGGGCCCAGAGTTGGTGTGGACTTTGGGGTTTACTTAGCACACCCTCAGCCTCACTTGCATCCTCTGTAAAATGGGATGACAATATTTCCCTCTCTATGAGGGGACTGCTGGGAGGGGCATGAGATGGTGACTAGAAGGCACCACTGACACGTGGATGTTCCCTGATCAATGTCTGCCAGTGCTTGTACAATAGGCCAGGGCACCCCCTCCCCAGGCCTGCCTTGTCACTGCCAGGCTGCTGGAGGCTCTGCCCTGGGCTCTTGTCACAGGGGAGTGTCTCTCTCTGGCTCCTGTTCTTCTCTCCCTCCCATGCAGGGGTGCAGATGGGCACTGATGCTAGGGATGAGGGACACCTTTGGTGCAAGGAAATCACCTCCCTCCAATCACAGACCCAGGAGGTGGTGACAGCTGGAGGGGGACAGGAGTGACCTCTGACGCTTCCTGCCTGGTGTGGGCATGCTGTCTCTTCCTGTCCTTCCCTTTAAGCTGGAAGTAGAGAAAGAGGCCTGGGAAGTCAGCGGGGAGCCTTGGTAGTCTTAGCACTGCAGGAATGGCAGGAATATTCTGGCCACTGATGTGGTCAGTGAGTCAAACAATGGCTGTGCTCCAGGCCTAGCGGTAGTCTTGTGGAGGGCACGTGTAGAAGCGGGGGTGGGCATAACCAGGCCAGTCCTAGGTAAAGGCAGGGGGTAGGCAAAGCCATCTGGGGCAAGCACTGTCCCCTGGGCATGGGATCAATGCCACTTAGAGGTGGAAAAGAGGCAGCAGCTGCCATATCCCAGGAAAGGCATTGACCTTTAGAACAGGAGACAGAAATAGCCCTGGAGAGGACAGAGTCCTGTGTGGGAGAGATGTCCAGGCTGGACAGGGCATGCCCAAGCATGAGGAAGGGAATAGAACCGTAATGGCACCAACAGTGCCAGGTCCTGTGCTGGGTGTTTCACGTGCCTTCCTCACTGATTGCCCACCTCCAGCCAGCAGGGCAGGTGTCCTCATCTCCATTTTATAGATGAGGAAACTGAGGCTCCAAGAGGCGTGGCCAAGCTTGAAACCAGCAGAGTCAGGCCTGAGCCAGACCTAGCTGGTCTGAGAGTCCACTTGGCCTCGCTGCCTGCAGCACCACCCCACTGCCCAACTACTATTGTCATCATGGTGGGGGGGCAGGAGGTGCTCAGCCAGGCCTGTACTCCAGGCTGGCCTGATGCAGGGAAGTGGGAAACCTCTCACTGAGGCCTGGAGGCTCCACAAGGTGAACCTCAACTACTTCTGTTTGTCAGATGACCCCAGAGCCCCTTCACCTTGGCAGCCTATGACCAACTTTCCTCCTCTGCTCGCAGAAAAAGGGAAGGTCAGCATTTCTCCCCTTACCTCCCATAAATTGTGCCATGCTCAGGGCAACAAGGTGGAGCCCCTGGAGATACCCCCCAGCCTCCATGGCAGTGGCAAGGATAAGCTTGGGGGAGAGGCTCTAGCTCAAGCCAAGGTCTGGAAGGGTGAGAATAACAGGCTCAAAATAACAGGCTGTCTGGCTGGCTCCCCTTTTCCCTCCCCTGCCCGCTTCCCAGGCTCAGCAGCTCCCAGCTGTTTCTGCTTATCTGAAGCCAGGGAGGCTGGTTGCCTGGATACCAGTGCTGCTGATTAGCAGTTGGGTCCTGCAGGGGCAGGCAGAGCTGCATCCCAGCCAGCTGGGCGTGGCATCCCTCGCACTCTCTCTCAGCGGGCTGGGAAAGGTGGCAAGGAAGGATGGGGAGGGTGGGGAACGCTTATGGAAGAGGCCCTCTTTGCCAGGAGTTGTCTAAGAATCTGAGCCCTGCTGTTTGCTGGCTGTGCGACCTTGGCCACGTTAGCATCTGGGAGCTTCTGTTTCTTTATCTATGGAGAACAGAGAAATATCCCCTACCTCGAAGAAGAGTTGTTTAAAGAGTAAAAGCGATGATTAGGCGACTGCATGAAGCACAGTGGCTCAGTGATCATAACGCTTGCTTGCACCTGCACGGTTGGGCCCCATCCGGAACCTCCTGTCTGTGTATCCAGCAAGGAAGCCATGCAGGGTCACTGAGGCAGGCAGCTGGGGAGCCTCAGAGGAGGTGGCCGGCTCCTGCTTCATGTTCCAGTGAGAGAGGCTATGACATCCTCATGGTGCCTCCGGGGCTGAGCTGGGGGCGGAGGGGTAGGCCTGGGGCTGGGGTGGGGCAGGCTAGAGAAGACAGCAGGCCACAGATTGTGGCTAGGTGATGAGAAGAAAGCAAGCCTGGTGTCCAGGCAAGGGGGAATGTTCAAGTTCTGCGTCCTTCCTTGGCAAAGGGAGAAGCAGCTGGACTACAGGTGGGAGAATGAGGAGGGACAAACAAGCCCAGCACTGTGAGCTGCCCGGGGTGGCCTGCCACCTGCCATGTGGTGGCACCAGAAGAGAACAAGGCCCAGGGAGTGGGAACATGACAAAGAGGACACATTCTTGTGATCCTCCCGGGTCTGGCTGTCCCCATGAGACCACCTTCACTTGAGAGGAGAGCAAGGCAGAGCCCAGGGCTGTGGGATGGGGGCTGGGCAGAGCAGGGAGGGGAAACCTGATCCACTCTGCAGAAAGAGCTGTTCCCAAGCACCTCTGCCGGCTCTCCGGACACGCTGTCCAGAGCCAGGCCCCTAGTGGGCTGGATGATACCCAAAGAGTGCATGTGACCCCAAGAGGCAGGTGGGGACTTTAGAGACCCTCTCCATCCCCCTCTTGACTTAGGAAAAGGGCAGCGAAGAAAAGGGCCAGTGGGAAGGCCAGGGAGGGGTGCCATTTCGCCCGGGCCTTTACATTTCTACTCTCACTGGGGCATGAGATCAGCCCGTGCCTGTTGGTGGCAAAGAGAGTGGAGCCCATGAATAATGCAGAGAAGAGCACGAGGCAGCTAGAAAATGGTTACTGTTTCATCAAAGCAGGGAACGGACCTGGAATACAAAGCAGAGGGGAGTCAGGCTGGAGCGGAAGGAAGGGAGAGCTTGGCGCTGCCCCTGGGACATGGGGCTGAGGGACTCGCCATCCCTCTGCTGGGCCCGGGCCCTGGCGCTGGCCTCTGTGGCATCTGCAGCAGCCCCAGGTGCAGACTAGGCAGAGTGCTGGGCCTTGCCCCAGGCCTGGCCTTCCAGGCCAGCAGGGCAGTGGAAGGCAATGCCACCACCAACACCTTCACAGAGGTGTGGCAAGCAGGGCAGAAGGGAGGCTTGGAGATGAAGTTTCTCAGGGAGACTGAGAAGCTTCCAGAGATGTCCTGGGTCAAGAGGGGGCACTTCTAGCAGGTCACGAGTTTGGGAATTGGGGAAAACTAAGGAATAGGGAATATCACTTCAGAGTCAAAAGAAGAAAGTAAATCCCATAAGGAGGGATTTAGAGTAGGGCTGGGTGGAAAAGGCACCCACCTCTCTCACACGCAGAGTGGCCTTGGTCCCAGGAGGCAGAGAGTGCCTGCTTATAAAAGGCCTCAAAGAGGCATATCTGCACTTTTTTCCTGAGTTCCATGGGAATCCACGAAAGGATTTTAACAGGAGAGAGACAAGATTGGATTTGAGTATGAGCAAATCATGGATCCTGTTATTGTATTGTCTTGGGAGATCAGCAAACATTCATTATGTATTTGGAAGCCTCTGCTTCCAAACTTGGTAGTCACCTTCTGATTTGGGAAAGAGTTAAGGGATCATCAGAGTAGCCTGGGTGCAGGAGGCTGGAGCAGCGGAGGGCCTGCGCAAGACCAGAAGTGGGAGAGGTGTGTAGAAGGTAGAATGATCACTCTTGGTGACACTTCAGCGGGCTGGGACGTCAAAGGAGACCCCCGGCTTTCTGATGTGGGCACATGGGTGCCAGGTGCATGGGGTGCGTTCAATTCAGAAGAGAAGCCCTGGAGGCTGTGGCACTGGGGGATGGTGGGGAAGATGCTGAGTTTGGGATTCCTGTGAGACAACCAGCTGGCAGGAGGAAATCAGGTCGGGGGTTTGAGGCTGGACCTTGCTGCCGAGATGGGCCCTACAGGTACACACAGGCCTTTGCTGCCAGGTCCTGTTCCCACCTCCTCCTGCCCACAAGGAAAAAGGGGCTGGGTGAGGAATGTAGATGATGTTAAAGTCCTTCTAGCGGGGCCTTTGGGCTGTGTGTAACTGTCACCCAGCGCTGCCTCCCAGCCAGGAGGGGACCCTTTCTGCCTTTGCTCCCCAGACCTCTGAAGCCCAGGGCCTCCCAAGGGCTTTCTCCTCTGCCTGCAGCTGGGCCCTTGGGCTGCACCAGGAGGCACCCTTCCTACATGCAACCCCCCAGGGGACAGGCTTCCTCGACACACCACCTCTTCCTCTGCCAGCAAGGAGCCCCACAGGCTTGGGTACCCCTCCCCTCACTAGCCCCAAGAGGGTGCCCTGAGGTGTTGCCTTCTGGTGGTGGGGTCAAGCGCAAGCTCTCAGGGGCTGGTGGGAACCCCCTTGGGGTGAGTGTTTACTGCTCTCTGCTGCCTCCCATGCCTTGGGCCCGCTCTCCTGCAGCCTGCACAACTGTAGCACCGGAAGGGTTTCCACAAATGTATCCGCACATCCCCAAATGGCATGCGTGTGCAAAGAATCCAATTACAGAAGCAAATAGCAGCCTGGAGAGAGGGACAGTGAGTGACCCAGCTAGGGAAGAAAGGAAACAAGCTGAGGTTGGGGGTGGGGGGAGAAGAGGCTGTTTGGAGAGGCCAAGAAGGCAGGAAAAGGCTGCAGAACAGTGAGGAGGTAGGGAAATGGAGACTAGCGGCTGGCAGGAGACAGAGGGGCCCAGTGACCTGGGAAGACAGGCAGGTGTCAAGTTGAATGGGAAATAGAGGAACACAGATCCTAGGAGCCTCAGCGGGCTCAGGCTGCATTCCTTCCCATACCTACTGTACTCCAGGGGCTGTTCTGAGCTGTGGAGAAGGGACACAACCCCAGTGCAGGACAGGACCCCAGAAGACACACCGCTGACTCAGGTCTGTGTCCTGGACATGATGGGACCCAGCTGAGTGTAGCTGGAGGGAGAAGTGGCAGACATCTAGGTGGGGAAGGGTGGGGGAGCTCCAGAGAGCAAAGCAGTGGTGCAAAGGCTGAGAGGCAGGAGAGAGTCTGGGGTGTCCCGAGAGCTGTGGTTGGTTCAGCCTGGCTCCAGAACATCGTTTGTGTGTGTGTGTGTGTGTGTGTGTACACGTGTACATGTGTGTGTACCTGTGTGCACAGAACAGCAAGAAGTGAGCGAGACAAGGTTGTATAAGCAGGAAAGGGCTGCCTTGCCAAGGGCCCTGTGTGCTCCACTGCAAATACTTGAATGTAGTGGAACACATTCAGATGATGTGGAGTGACAAGGTGAGATTTGTGTTTGAGGACAGTTTGGGGTGCTGGGAGATTGAAACTAGAGGCCCACTGGTTAGGGAGCCATCGCAGTAACCCATGGCAGAAATGATGGAGACCTGAAAGGATGCTAATAATAGCCCCACTTCTATGCCAGGCATTGTTCTCTGCCTCTTTACAGAGTAATTCACTTGATCATCACAGCAATCCTGTAAAGTAGGAACTGTACTACTATTACCTCCACTTGGCAGGTCAGGAAACTGAGGCCCAGGGAAGTGAAATAACATTCTTAAGTTCCTCTATCTAAGCACGGAAGCCAGGACTCAGTCTGGTCCCAGAGTCTGCACTAAATGGAAAGACCCTGGCTGTCAGGATGGTGAAGAGGAGAGACAGGAGGATGTCAAGGAGGAACAAAGACAAGGCTGTGGGATTATCCTGGGTCAAATAGTGCCCTCCCCCGCCCCGCAAATTCATGTCCACTCTGGACCTGTGAATGGGACCTTATTTGGAAATAGGGTCTTTGCAGATGCAGTCAAGTTAAGATGAGGTAATACTTGATTAGGGTGGGCCCTAAATCCAAAGATTGGCATCCTTATAAGAGGAAGAAAACTTGGACACAGGTGCAGATACACAGAGGGAAGGCCATGTAAAGATGGAGCAGAGGTTGGAGTGATGTGTTTATAAGCCAAGAAACACCAAGGATTGCCAGCAAACAGCAGAAACTAAGCAGAGGCAAGGAAGGATTCTTCCCAGAGCCTTCAAGAGGAGCATAGCTCGGCCAACAACTTGATTTCAGACTTCTGGCCTCCAGAACTGTGAAAGAATGCATGTCTGTTGTTTTAAGCCACCCAGTTTGTGGTCATTTGTTATGGCAGCCCTGGGAAACTAATACACTCTCCCCACTTCAAAGAAACCAAGACTCAGAGAAGACAGTAGCACATCTACCTTGGTCATGTAACATTCAAAACATGGAGGGAAAGGGCAGGTGCAGTCCTACAGGTGAGCTTTGAAAGAAGGAGTTGAGCCATCTGGGAGGCTCTGGAAAACAAGATTCCGACAGTGTCATCGTGAAAGGTCTTGATGAGAAGGAGAAAGGGAGGAGCCTGGGAGACAAAGTGGATCATCGCAGGCTGGCAGATGAGCTCGGGCTGGGGAAGGACACATTCAAAGCTGGAGGAAGGGCACAGAACCAAGGGCAAGAATAAAGGAACAACGGAGATGGCAAGAATAGAACCCGGCACGCCGCATCCCGCACGGAGCTGAGGCTTGCAGAAAGGGCCAAGCGCAAAGCAATTTTTTTTGAAGGTTGGGGGAAAGGAAGGGAAGGTAGGGAGTTTTTAAAGTTTTGCTGGAATCAGGAAGATCTGCTTGAAGGTGAGTGCTAATTTGGCACTCATGGATGAAAGATACACCCACATGCTATTTGTCATTGATTTTCTCTATGAAGATAATTGGGGAGAGCGGGGGGAGCACAATTTTTTTTTAAAGAAAAGGGTATCACAAATATTAGTTGGAGAGACTTGAAACCAAAGATTGGGGAAATGAGATACCTGTAAGGGGGTGAGATCCCTGTCATAGGAGGCATCCAAGCAGAGACTGGAAGAGCCTTCCATGAGAGGTGTTGTAGGGGAGAGTCTTCTGAGGCTTTATAGTAGATGCGGCCCCTTATCCATTGCCAGGCCATTTGACCCTTAGTTCTACTCTACCATAGGGAAGAGAAGCGGGGTGCTTGTCTAGATTGCCTGGAGGTGCTCTTGCTCTGCCTTGGTGAGGAGGTGGAAGAGACAGCCTTGCTGCAGGGCCTCTGCTCAGACTGGGTCGTTCCAGGGAAATCATAGCCTTGCGATGTGGTAGTTTTCTTGCTGTAAATGTTTTGTGACCGTGAAAGTACAAACTTAACTTCTCAGCTTTACTTTTACCAAGCACTGAATGCACCACCATGTCACCAAATCTCCTAGCGCTCCTCATTCCATGCCCACCTGCCCATCCTTGGCCTGCCCCACCCCTGACCTTCAGCCCATCCCTGTCTGTTCAAGTGGCCCGGGCTGAGGAGCACAGAGGAGCAGGGCAAGCCCCTCTTCTGGTGGCAGTGGGCAGGGGGGGCATTCCCTCCTTTCTCCTCCTTTCCCTCCCTCCTGTGCCTGTCCTCTTTGTTCTCCCAGTCCCTCCCTCTGCCTTTTCAGCTGGCAGGATTAGCTGGCTGGGGATGAGCCAGGGCGAGCCCTTGCTTCCCCTGTTGTCTGTCTGTCCATCACATGGAGGGATGGTGGGACCTAGGAGGACCTGGAAGGCCCTGCGTGCCCACAATCCAGGCCGCTGACTGCTCCCAGCCACTCCAGGCCTGGTTCCCATCCGCTCAGATTTCCCCAGGTGCCTGGGTCCACTCCCTGTGTGTTGGCTGCAGGTCAGGGGAGGAAGGAGGGGAAGTGTGCCCTTGGCTGAGGATGAGAGTCTGCATGACGTGTCCTTTGACCTTGAGAATGCCTCTGCCGGCCCTGCCTCGCAGGAGAGGGAGCTGGAGCTTTCCCCTTTGGCTCTGTCGGCTGAATGCAGCTTTCAGTTCTGTAGGGCTGCTGTGTTTTCTCATAACCGAGTCAAACCCCTAGTCGAGGCCTGGGAAACAGGCTGAAGGTGGGGGATGCCAGCGCCTGCCTTCAGGGGTCCTTGGGCTGGGCACAAAGAGGAGAGAGCTTGCCCGGGCTATGGGTATGAGACCTCCTTTGCCACCCATCGTCACCTCAGTACCTGGCACATGGCTGAGTCTCACTCTCGGCCTGCCCTTACCTGGGCCGACAGCGTGTCTCCCCTGTTCTGACTTAAGATCCCCGGCTCCTCTTTCACTCCAGGTTCCAAATGCTACAACTCTCTGTGCGACAGTTGGAGAGTCACTGCACCTCCCTGGGCCTCAGCGAGGGACACAGCGAGACGCCAGATCGGATAGTCATGCACTGGCCCCAGCATGTAGCGAGAAGAGCCTACAGTTCACTCGACTCCGGCTTCTTCCAAGTTCCCTTCCCTTTTTTCTCTAAGATCAATCAAATAGACATGCTGTTTATTCTTTTTATACATTTAATACATGTTCACTGAAGAAAAGAAGCAAAAAGGATATAATAGCAATCACCACCTAAAAACAATCACTATTAATGCCTTGGTGTATGTTATTTTTTTCCTCTCTCCCCATTCATTCCTCTGGCAGATGCTGAAGGTGCCTCTGTGACGAGACAGGCAGAATTCCTACCCTTTTGGTGCTTGCATGTCAGTGGGAAAATTATGCATAATCTAAATGACACCTACAGACAGACAAGAGAGGGCCACCAGCGTGTGCCCCACTCTCCCCTGCCTCCGTCTCTGGTGCCTTCCATTTTCTCCCCAAGAAGCCTTCCTTCTCTTCTGTACATCTGTGCTTTGGCAGGAAAGGGCTTAGGATCCCATGGAGAGTGCCAGGGCCCGTGCCTGGGTCGCCTGTGTGCGGAGACAGTGCCCCTGGGTGGGGGAGAAGGCAGCCCCCACCCTTGGCAGAGGCAGGATTCCCTTGGGTCCTTGTCTGGAGGGCTCAAGCCTGTTTGCATCCCCTGCCTTTGTACCAGAAAAGCCTCATTCCAGGGGAAGGAAGGTCCCCTGCAGAAGCAGGGCCCAGAGAAAGGTCCAGTCACATGGCAACTGCCCAGCCTGGAGCCAGGACCCGGTTTGTTCCCATGGTGCTTGGGGCCTCCCATGGCCTTTCCTTGCACCCGGAGTAGTGTGAAGGAGAAGGAGGGGGTGGTGAGGCGGCTGAGGAAGGGAGAGTGAGAGGGGAGGAGGAGGAGGAGAGCCATCCTCGTTTCCATAGCGACCACACATGTGCGCCAGCTGCTGTCACCATGGAAACAAGGGCAGCCTGCTCAGAGGCTGCACTGTCTCAGGGGAGACACAATTTTTGACAAAAAAAAAAAATACCCTTTGATAAAAATAAAGAAAAAATAATGAAAGCCACCCTCTCTGGGATTTGAGGGCACTGCCGAGTAAGGTGACAAAGGAGAGGAGGGGACTGTGCTGTGGGGGAGGAGGCCGTGTGGCAGCCTGGCTTCTGTTGCTACAGAGAATTGCCGAGTCAGTGTTTTAGTGCTAAAGGGGGCCTCGGATATCACCCCCTTGATGGATGAGAGAGGGGGAGCCGGGGAGGGAGGCTGGCAGCTCACGCAGGTCCCAGGGCAGGGAGAGCCAGCTCAGGGAAACCTAGGGGCCCTTGGGAGAAGGGCAGGGCCATGCTGGTTCTGTGGGGTTTTGTTCTTCATGAGCCAGCGTGTGATGCTGGGAAGGAAGAAGGAGGCAGGTGGCCAGGTGCAAGCCCCTCCAGCTGGGCGGCAGTCCTGCAGGCACCTTGGCCTCTTTCTTCCTGTCCCTCTGCTGGGCTCCGCCTCCCAGGGGCTGCCTGGCTCTCTGGGGCCATGCCCAGATGAGCCCCCACCTCCAGGGCAGGAGAGAACCAGGAGGGATCCTCCCAGCCTGAAGACGGGGCAGGGGGAAAGGGTGGGGAATGCTAGAGAAAACTGTGCCAGGAAAGCCTAAGACATCAGCCCAGTGGGGCGTGGGGCAGGGTGGTGTACAGCGAGGACCATTCATTCATGGGGCACTGGCTCTAGACTAGATATTTGGCCGGAAGGAGATGCTCTTGCTAGGGGTTAAGTCAGGGAAGGTCAGTCAAGACACAGGACTGGAAGGTGAGGGCTTAAAAACTCATTTTTTTAATACCAGGGTTTCTGAGCTGCAGGGTTCTATGCAGCACAGCTGGGCGGGCGCCTGACCAGCCAGGAGGAGGCACAGGGTGGGATCTGAGCATCCTCCCGTTTCACCAGAGCCATCTCTGCTTCTATCTCTTTTACATGCTCTGTTTCCTTTCACAAAGCACTTTCCCAAATGTCATCTCGTTTGCTTCTCACATCCACCAGGACGGACATACCCATCCCCACAGTAAAGATGAGGACACAGTCTCCAAGAGGCCACAGAGCTCCCAAGCAGCCTGATCGGGAACTGGAATTCAATGCCAGCCCCATTTCAAAGGAAGGGAAGATGAGACAGGACCAGAGGTGTGTTTCCTGCTCAGCACTTCCCTGGCCTCCCCTTGGGCCCAGAGGCATGAGGAGTTCCCGTCCCAGGGCCCGAGGCAGCAGTGGCACAGATGGGCGCGGTCTAGGGTGCCTCTGGGGCAGTGGTCCTGCGGCGGCTTTGTCCTGCCGCCACCTCCTCTCTCCCCAGCCATTTCTCTCTCCCTTGGGGCTTTGTGCGGCAGGGGCCGGGTGCCGCTCAGCCCTTACCTTCCTGGAGCGCTAGTGCCTCCCGTCAGCTGCCCTTCACCCACCCCTCCAGCCTCACAGGCAGAGACCACGTGGGTGAGTTGCCATGGAAACTGTGGAGTTCTACTTGAAAGCGATATTCGGAGTAAAGTGAGATGGCTGGTGGGGGAGGATGGGGGTGGGGCACGCCAGGTGGGGCATCTACACCTGTCTGGCTAAAATCCTCCTAGTTCACCTCTTCCTACCCAAAAGGGTTTGGGGGCCTCCCCACCTTCTTTCCCACAAGATACCCACTTCCCACAGTCCCACTACGGGCTTTCCCCAGGCCCATTTGTGATCTCAGGCGATAACCCCACAGGCCCTGTCCTGGCCGGCCCCTCCCACCCCCAACCCCCACACCACCCCAAAGAAGGAGCGATTATCCCTGTTATACAACACCAGGTGGAGAGAAACCAAAGAGGTCATTTTTGCCATACTAGGGGCAGGACGGAACCTCAGGGATTATCTGGATTACAGGGCGTGGCAGGGGGGTAGGAGGGGGCTCCAGACATGGTGCTCCAGACGTGGAAACCTGGTCTCCACCTTCTTCCCTCCCCTCCACAGTTTAACAGCAAGAATTCTGGCAGGCAGGCTGGCCAGGGTCAACTGGCGCCCTACTGCGCATGGGAAACAGGAAAGCTGAGTCTGACCCTCTGACCTGAGGTGAGAGAGGGTTTGCAATGGGCTCAACTATAATTTCCCTGTGGCCACACCCAGTCTCCTGCCTCGTTTAGGCACTGCTCTTTGTCTTGCCCACAGTCACTTTTGCTGTGCCCTACCCCAAGTGATGGCAGAGGAGTTAAGAATTTTGCTTTTCCACTTTGCTGTGTGACTTGGGGCAAATTGCCTGGCCTTTCTGAGCCTCAACTGCTTCTGCCATGAAAAAAAAACTGCCTCAGGGTTGCTGGGGGATTAAATGAAACAATGTATTCAAAGTGCTTAGCATAGCGCCTGGTGTCAACAAAAATAGAAGTATGATTACTATTATTATCCATCCTTCAAGACTCATCTCCTCCAAGAAGCCTTCCTTTCTCTGAGAGAGGAACTTGTGCTTAGGAGCAGCCACTGCCTGCCAAGAGCTTCACGTGCGTTTTCTTATTGCATCCTCACAACAGCCCTGGGAGGGAGGTGCTATTTATTATCCCCATTTTGCAGAGGAGGACACTGAGGTGCAGCAAGCATCCTACTCAAGGTCATTGGCTAATAAGAAGCGGGGTCAAGATTCAAACTCTGTCTGGTTTCAAAGCCACGTTTTTTCCTACCACGACGCGCACCTCCTACATAGTGCAGCCCTCCCCTAGCCATTTTCCTTCCAGTTCAAAGCAGGTCATTATTGCTTCTGAATTCTTTCTTGCCTTCTTTTCGCCTTGATTCCCTGCACCAGGGCGAAGAGTAGGGAGGTAAGCGGAACAGTTAGGGAGGGTCGGGGAGGGTCAGGGACTCACATATACCCTGGCTTAGGCAGCAGGGAGCTGGAAGCCAGGCCGGGTGTTTGGGGGAAGCAGGTGACCTGGCATAGGAATGCCCAGGTGGGGAGAGGACTCCAGGTGCTGCTCGGGGTTGGCTGGACTCCCACTCTGGTTTTCTGCACAGCTCTGACCTTGGTCTCTAGACCCCAGCTTCCCAGACCAGGGCTGGTGAGGGCTGGACAGAGGATCTTGACCTGGTTTTGTCTGTTTGGGGGCTTGAGCTGTCTCCTTGAAGTGGAGAGGAGAGAGAAAGAGAGACTGAGGGAGAGAGAGAAGGTGGGGGAGAAAGGAGAACCGGGAGGCAAGGAGGAGGAGGAGGAAATGGAGGCGAGGGGGACGGAGAGACGCGTGGAGGGGGAGGGGAGGCAGCCCGGCGTGGTAGTGAGCTCCGAGGAGAAGAAAGGATGAGAAAGCAAGAAATCAGCTTCCAGGGAGGGCCGGGATGGGGGGGCTGAGGGGCAGAGAGGGCGGAAAAAGGAGGAGGGTGCAGGGGGAGGGAGCGAGGGAGAGCTGGGGGAGGAGACGGGGGAGGGGCCGCGGGGAGGAGGGAAGAAGAACAAAGACGAGATGCAGCAGCTGCTGCTTTCTCCCTCCTGCCAAGTGCAGCCCTCCGCGGGCCCTGAGGGGCTGAGTGAACCCCCCCCCGGAGCCAGCCATGACTCAGCCTTGGGGTGCTCGTGCCCCACACACAAACCCTTTCTGGCTCAGCAGTTTCCACAGGGTGGGGAAGCTCCATCCTCCACCACCCACTTTTCTGGGGCAGCATCTTCCCTGAGGCCCTGACGGAACCCCCCTCCCAGGTCTCTGTGGCTAGTACCTGTCCTCAGAGTTCTCCCAGGTGCACTTCCCGTGCAGCCCTTCTAGAACCTTCCAAAGAGGCAGAAACCAGTCGCTGTGCTGGATGTGCTTGCAGCCTGAGGAATTCCCCCGCCCCCGTGCATACTGCTGAAGCCTGGCACCTTTCTAAGGAGGCAGTGCCCAGGTACCGGCTCCACCATAACAGAAGAACTCAAATGTCTGGAGAGCTTAGCAGGAGCTAAGGAGGTTATGAGTTTTATCTCATTTAATCCTCACAGCAACCCTAAGAGGTCTGCGGTACTCCTTTCTCCAGAGGGAGAAATTAGAGTTCAGGAGGTTTGCCGAAGGTTACGTGTTCAAAGCTCACGTAGCCAGCGAGAGGAGGGACCCTGGTGTCTGACTCTCACCTTCCAGGGACAGAGGTCATGGCTCCTGGGGTCCGAACCCAGGGCAGGGGCGGAGGAGGCAGGAGAGTACAGGATTAGCTAGTGGTTCATGGTGGCTTGGGCCGGGCTTGGAAGTCTTGTGCTTCAATTTCCTCCTCCAACATCACTGTTGCTATAGGAATGACAGGAGGGGGAGCTGACCAGCGGAGCCAGCACACAAGGGCAGTAAGGCGGTCTTTGGTGGTGGTGCCTACTTGCGGGGGGGAAGGCCTGGGGACTTGCAAAGAAGGCTCTATAAATGGTGTTGCAGCCTGCAACCTCAGCCTCACCAGCATCTTCTGGAAGGCCAGATGGATGGTACTAAGCCCCTGTTTTCATGGGGCTTCTGAGAACCTTTCTCCAAAGCATTTTCGTATGTGGGTAAACACACACTCACACACTCTCTCACACACACATACGCACCACTGTCATCAGCAAAGCCACCTTCTATGGCACAGAAAGTACGCCTGGCTTTATTTTATATGGCTGGTGCTCCTCAGCGGGAAGAAGGCCAAGGTCACATAGCTGGCAACAGGGAGAGCAGATACCACCAGATGTGTGGGGATGAGAGAAAGTTTCTGTCCTCAAAGCACCTGGTGGGCCCTCAGGGAAACAGTAGGTACATAGCACCCACTGTGCACAGGGGCCCCAGCCTACCCTCCCCCACCCCCACAGTAGCCAGGGGTCATCCTGAAGATCCTGTGCCTGCCATGCCCCCCTTGGCACTACCCTGTGGCCCTTTCCAGCCTGAGTGAGGAGATGTATCTCCTCCCCTCCCAGCCCAGGGCCCTGGTGAATTTCCCCTGTCACTTTCCATCAGGGCTCACATTAGAGTTCGAGTTTGGAAAAGGGCTTCCCCCTCCTCCTCCCCCACTCCCCTGCCCAGACGGCTCCCCTTCCCCAGGGACCAGTAATGCTGCAGCTCTGGTAGCCTGCGGTTGCCATGGTGATAGCCCTTCCTTGGGTTTCCGAGGGGGTGGGGGATGTCGAAAGGGTGTGTGTGTCCATTTTCAGCTCCAGGTGAGGTGGGCTCAGGAGTGGAATCCCACCCTCCGAGAGTGGGGTCTGTTCCTCCTCACAGCTCAGCCCCAGCCAGTTCGGTGGCATCACAGCAGAGGGATGTGGAAGACAGACAGAGGGACACTGAACTGAGGAAAGATGTCCCAGAAGGAAAACTGGAGTTGGGAGCGTGGGACCGGCATCTGCACCGTGGCCGTAGGGTGGAGCCCAGGAAGGAGGGAGCTGGGAGGCAGGGCAGAGCCCCGAGCCCTGGAGGGGACCGGAAGGGGTGGGCCCCTTATTCCTGCCATCCCCCCAGGGGGTCTCCCGCTGCGCTTCCCCAGCCGAGAGGAGGCCGCTGGGCTCCTCCGACATGATCTGTAATTTCCGGCAGACATTTGAGGTCCCTGACATCTGCATAATGTGGGCCAGTCTCTTAGCAACGGGGAACAGCTGTCTGGCATTTCCAAGATTAAACTGTAACTATACACGGTCCTTGCCAGGGGGAGGGGGTGGGGGAAGGGGATAAACACTGCCTCCTGGCATTTTCAAACTCATTTAGCTTTTATTCATTTCCTGCCTCCAGTAAAGAGGCCAGGGATTGGGGCTGGGCCAGGCTGTTACCGCCACGGCTGCTGAGATTGCAGATGGCTCTTCCCCCAGATCTGTTTGCTTGCGGGCGGGAGAGAGGTAGGGGACAGCACTCACTTTTTTTTGTTTTTACTTTATTTGTTTATTTTTTGTAGGTGCTGTGATCGCGGCACACACAGTGTAGGTGCAGCCCAGGAAGAAAGGCAAGTGTGGCCCATCGATTAAAGCCCCTAGTCAGCTCTAACCTGGTTTCATTCCATCCAGCTCATGACTAATAACTGCATGACCTGGGGCCAAATCCCTTCACTTCACACCTTCACCTCCCCATCTGTAAAAGGAGATCATTCTACCACCCCAAGGTTGCTGCAAAGAGCTGTGTATGCATTCAGGCAATGGAGTCGTGATTAATAATTGTGCCTCCCTGTTCTTTGGTCACCCTTCCGCCCCCATCCTGTGTTATCGACCTTGGGCTCTGCTATCGGGGCAGAGAGACTCAGTCCCTTTCCCTGGGAGCCACCACCTTGAACTCCTGTTCCCAGGAGTCCCAGGCAATGACACTTTTGCCCTGTAGGGCTTAGGCAGAGATCAGCAACCCCTAGCAGGTCCCTCTCTGCGGCTGGCCAGAGGTGTCCTCATCCCCTGGCCTGCTTGGGCTAGGCAGCTCCTGTATCCCAACCCCTCAGCCAGCTCCTGCCACTTGGCTGCAGCTCCTGAACTCTTGAACGTGGTGTTTCGGTTTTGCAGCATGAAGGAAAAATAAAAGGGCGGGAGTGGGGCGGGACAGGATGGGGAGAGGGAGAGGGAGGAGGAGGGAAAAACCCTCCAGCTGCCTGTGCTAGCCAGTTCCAGCAATGTGTTCTCAGACATCAGTGCCAAAGCAGTGACCCAGGTGTGGTGGCCAGGCCGGGCCTGGAGGCCTTCCCGTGGCAGGCAGGGAGAGGCTGCTCTGCCCGGCTCTCCCGCCTCCCCGACAGCCGCCTCTGCTGACTCATCGCTGTCCCAGCTGGCAGGAGCCTTTTCTGGGGATGGCTGTTGCTAAGATTCCTTGGAGATGACTGATTGCTTCTCCCTGAGCTTTGTGAAAACATGTTTGTAGACTGCACGCAAACACACACATGCACTCCTGTGGGCTCGCATGCCTAGCCTGGACACCCGTACACGTGTGTTTGTGCACTCAAATGTGTGTGTCCACACGGAGGACCAGAACGTGCTCACTGTTCCCATCAGCTTCATGAGACTTGCGGACTAATACATGCGCACGTGTATGGACCAGCACACCCCTGCCCGACCCAAAAGGGGGCTGAGACATGCCAGGCTTTCCTGGCAATGGGGAACGCTGCTGTATGGGCCTGCTTTAATCTGAAGGAGTTTTCAGGTTGCCTTGAGACATTCTTGGCCTCAGTCCCTCCTCCCCTCTCTGGGTTCCTTGGTTTGCTTCATTCTGCTGTCATGATCTGATCTTCCCTTCTCTGGCAGCCTGCCAGGGGTGTGATGTCTGGCGTTTCAGGCACTCAACTGGGATCTGGACTGCTTGAGAGCGAGATGACTGGCTTGGACCTGACTCTCTGAGGGGGCTCCACGGAAGCCTCAGTGCCTCAGTTTCCCCAAGACGGAGGGGACCGCTGTGAGGATGTGTGGGTGGAAAGTGCTGGGCCTTTCTCTGGGCTCTGCTGTTGACATGATGTGGGAGATGTTTGTTTCTTTCTGCTCAGGGCCCGAGCCTTGGCTGGGGTCAGTCTGAGTGCTCAGCACTTAGCCTGCGGACCCGGACGCCTGGCCTCCAGTTGCCGGCACCCTGTGTGACCTTGGTCACACTGGGCTCTTGCTGCCTTGGTTTCCCCACCCGCAGGGCTGCAATTGGACTCCTTGCTGAGTCTTCCAGGGTTTGAGTATGACAGGCCTTGGCAGGTGCTTGGGCACCAGGTAAGGTTGTTTGTCATAGGTTCTTGAAGGGGTGGAGGGACAGGTGGGCCTCATGCCAGCATGGAGCCCACACTCCTCTCTTGCCAGTTCTGCTGGGCTGGGCCTCAAGTGTGGCTTCTTCACCTGGACCCACCCCGGGGGCCGGATCCCAGGAGTGCTTTCCTCTGTGCTTCTGCAGCTGTTTGTTGCTAGGGCAGACTCAGTACCCGTCCCCATGGGGTAAGCTGTGGCCAGCCTGGATTCAGTAGACTCGGCAAAGCTCACACCAGGCACAAGAAAAACATCCCTCTGTGCTCAGGTCCTCATCTTAAAATGAAGACAAGGCTGGCTCCACAACTCCCGCTGGTTTTAACAGGCAATGAAACGGCCAGCCGGGGCAGGAAGGGGGGTGGGGGTGGACATTAAGAGAGTAAAACAAATGACGAAAATAAAAGTAAGTGACATGAAGAAATAGTTCTTTGTGCAGATGCCAGCAGGCTCCCAAAGGCAGGAACTCTCTACTGGATGCATATTCTGAATATCGCCACAAGAGTCCAGCAAGTAGGAAACAGTCCCAAGGCGGAGAATATACAGCATCCTGTCCCAAGGACACCAGCCTCACCACTCGGGACTCATCAGCCTGTTGCCTCGGGCTCCCAGCCCACCCAAGGCCCTAGCTCCCACCACAGGACAAAGCTGGGCACCAAGCAACCTGCTTGCAGTCCTTACTGTCACGGGGAGGTGGCAAGATCTTTTTACATGAGTTGTCTGGAAGTCAGGTTTGGGAATTACAAAGTAAATGAGTAAAAGCAAAGCCAGTGAGCTGGGACTCTCCAGGGACTGAGTTCTGGGCTAGCAGTGAGGCAGGCTTGCTGCAGTCCGCTGGTGAAGGTGCAAGCTGAGAACGGTCGTAGGACACATCTCTATTGAGCTTTTACTGCACACCAGCGCCTTTCTAAGTTGGGTGTATCCAGCCATCTGATCCTCACAACAGCTCTGTGACGAAGGTAGTACATCACCCCTATTTTCCAGATGGGAAAACTGGGGTGCAGAGATGTTAAGAAGCAGCTAGTAATAGGGCTAGGATTCCAACCACATAAGTTTGTCTCCAGAGCCAAGGTACATTCCTTCACAGCCTCCTACTCATTGTCCTGCTTGGGGTCAGCACAGCTGGCACCAGGCGCTACCACCTTCCCCGCTGCTGCCACTGGCAGAAGAGAAAACAAATGTCCTGATATCCCACTTCCATGGTGCTTCTGCCTCTGACCTCCAGGAAACTCACATACCAGCCAAAACAAGACTGTGGCAAATTTTATTAAGTTGTTCACTCACCGAGTGACCAGAGGCATGTGATTCAGCCCTTTGGACCTTAATCTTCTCCCCTTCTGTATGATGAGGGGTCCATGGGAGCCCTCGGTTCCTTCGCTGCTCTGACATGCAACAATTCTAAGAAAAAGCTTTCTTCCAGAATTCCCAAACACAATGTTACAGATGCTGCCGACTTGCCTGGTCATGCGTGCACACATACACACACATGTATATGGGTGCAAAATTTTGGACAAAGTTGCACAGATGTGCTATGGAAACTGGGCAGGGCTTCCGGGAGTCTAGAGGTTGTGGGGTTTGGTCCCCACAACCTAAATAAATAAGCCAGCTCCTCAGTCTGATGTCCCACCCACACCCCCAGCAAGGGCACACCCTTATCCCCGCTTCTTGTGTCTGCCCACCCCACCCTCCTTTTCAGTCTCACACTGAACTACTGCCTTTCCTCCCCTAGCCACCTTTGGATTTTCTTCTTCTGAGAAGAGCCAGAGGGAGGCCTGAAGTGCCTGTCTGGGAGGGAAGAACTTGGAGCTGGAGGGGCAGGCCCCACACCCCTCCAATCCTCTCCTCATTAGACCTTTCTGCCCTGCAGCCCCGCCTAGGGAACCAGAAATGCCAGAACTGTAACTCGACCTCCCTCCCTCCCTCCCTCCCGGACCTGCAGGCTCTGGGACCTGCAGGGTGAGCTGTCCCCAGGCAGGTGGGGCCTGGGCAAGTGGCAAGTCCTGCAATGTCCAGGTTCTCCTGAGCTTGGGGCTTCAGGGCTTAGAGACTAGAACTGGTGATGACAAAAAAAAAAAAAAAAGCACACGTGCTTCCTCCTCACTCCCTCCCCAGGCCTAGGAGATGGGCCGGAAGCCAGTGTTGGGGGGTGGGGGTGGGGGCTGGTTTCCAAGTGACAGGCCTTCAGGCTAGGCTGGAACCGGCCAGTCCAAACCTCCTAGCCCTGCATGACTTGGAACCAGTTTTGCTGGGTCTGGAGCTGATGAGCTCTATCCACTCGCCCACTGACACCCAGTGTGGGGTGGGGATTGGGGAGTAGCCCCCAGGCAGGGCCGTGGGCAGCTGGGCTAAGCCCCTGGGAGGCGTGTGGTGAGGGTGGTTGTTGGGGTGAGAAGGCCCGGCGCCAGGCTGGCTGAGCACTGTCCCTCCACACCACCCTCGTCTCAGTTCAGGCCTTTGATGGAGACCGTGACGTGTGCCTCCTTGGTGGCGCTTCTGAGGGCCTTGAGGTTGGGGGACAAGGCCCCTGCCCTGCTCCTGCCTTTACTTGCCCAGTCCTAGGGTGGATACCAGGGAGATCTTCCCCACCACCCTTCATCCCACCGGCAGCACAGCGACACCTGGTGGGTCATGGGCACCATTACAAGGTGACCCCCAGGAGGGCTGAGTCCCTGCTGGTTCCAGCCTCGGAGGCCCCTGGGCTGCTATCTCAGGCTAAGACCCACCATTTCCCTCTGAGCCCAGAGTCCCAGGCATTGGGGACCACTGGACACAAGGAGCTGGGTGTTGAAAGGATTCAATGCCTCATCAGACAAGGACTTTTGGGAGCCTGTCCAGGTCATGAGATCATGGCACTTTGGCACTTGGCCACCAGGGTTGAGTGAGGCTTCTGGAAAGGTCTGGAAGGGGCTGGGCCTGGGGCTGAGCCCTCAGTTTCGGCACTCGGGGATATGTGGGCACAAAGCAGATTCTGCTGCCCTCCTCAGGGCCAAATTGGAATCCATGCTGGGCCCTGAGCCTGGGTGACCCATGCCCCTACCTCCCAGCTCCCCGGGGGGACACACTGGGCGCAGTGACTCTGCACAATACCCCCAACAGCACCACCCTCACTGAGGGGCTGTGCCTCCAGGCTTTTAGGACCGCAGAACTAACAGGATGTCATCCACCTCTTATTTGTCATGGCGTGGCTCAGGCAAGGTCACACAGCTACTGAATGCGAGGGCATCTCCCTGAAGGGGCTACGGTGCCGGGTCACTTCCTTCTGGACCGTGCTAAGCTGGGGAACCTGAGTTCGTCCCACAGCAGAGTGTTGCCAGGTGTCTAAACGCAGGGCTGTGTGGCCACACAGTCCGTTCCTGCCGATTCTTTTGGGTCATGGTGAGCAGTGTTTCTGTGACCTCTTTTCTCAGTCTCCCAGTCCTGAGGACTGCTGGAGTTTGTTTTTATTTTTATTTTTGGGTGTTGAGACTGTGATGTGAACTGAGACTCCGGTGGCCGCAACGTGGCGTCGGAATCCAATTTTACAGTATTACTGTGTCACCTTGGTTGCTTACCCTCTCTGTGCCTCGGTCTCCTCATCTGTATAAAGGGTATGATGATACTTACTTCGCAGGATTGTTACGATGATTCGGTGAGCTAAGGTTGGTGAATGCTTAGGACAATGCCTGGTGCAGGGGCACCGCGGAGAATTGTTTGCTAAGAACTGTTTCCTCACCCGCTCAGAGGGGAGTACAGAGGTGGGGGTGGAGGGGAGTGTGTCTTAGCTTGGACTGCCATAAAAAATATCATAGACTGACTGCATGGCCTAAACAATGAAAATTTATTTTCTCACAGTTTCGGAGGCTTGAAGTCCAAGATTAGGGGGCCAAAAGGGTTGGGTTCTTGTGGGGGCTCTCTTCCTGGCTTGCAGATGGCTGCCTCCTCACTGTGTGCCACATGGTCTTTCCTGTGTGTGCACATGGAGAAAGGGGGAGAGAGGGACAGAAAGAGAGAGCGAGAGAGAGAGATCTCCTCCTCTTCTTATAATGCCACCAATCCTTTTGGATTAGGACCCCATCCTTGTGGCTTTGTTTAACCTTAATTATCTCCTAAAGGCCCTATCTCCAAATACAGTCACACTGGAGGTTAAGGCTTCAACATACAAATATTTTGCTGGGGCACAGATCAGTCAGTAGCAGGGTAGAACACTGAAGAACCCAGGTGCTGCATACATACCAACCAGTGACACCAAGACCCAGGTCCTTGGGACCTGTGGCTGGGGCTGGTATCCCCAGCCAGCAGCTTGAGGCAGTGGAAGGACAATTCCAACCTGCCAGGCATCAACAGGGCCTGGTAGACCAGTCTAAGCCCCAGGTTCCTGCAATCCCAGTGCCAGGGGATGCAGACCTCCCATGTGGGGGGCAAGGATTGAGCACAGAGCTCATGCTGATGTGTACTACATCCCTGAGACCCCTGCTCCCCATCTCTCCAACCTGGGGTGAGCTGTGCATTACAGATCCCACTTGCCTGTTTCCTGGGGTTTTGTATGGCTGGGGGAAAGCATATCATTTTTCAAGGCTGCTGTCAAATTTGAGCTTCAAAAATGTGTATGGTGGCATGGGCCATGGGTTGGGTTAGCAGAGCTCCTCTCCACAAGCTGAAGCTGAGAGATTGTCAAATCACATGGCAGAAGGGATATACTGGGGGTTCTGGGGTTCCTTGGCTCAGGCTGTAGGTATAAGGTAGCATATTCTACCCCTCCATGTGCTAAATACCCCTCTCACGGCCCAGCCTGGAGAGATACTGTTGAAAGCTTGCATTGTTTAGGCCTGTTTCAGTTGCAAGTTACAGAAACCCAAGTCAAAGTAGCTTAAGCAAAAAGGGAATTTATTAACCCACAGTTGGGTACCACCTTCAGGCACAGCTCCATCCAAGGGTTCAAACGATGTCATCAGGGGTTTATCTTTCTTGGGCTCTCAGCTTTGTCTCCCTCTGTGTCTTGGCTTTATTGTGCAGGTGGGATTTCTTCCTGTGTCAGGAGGAGAAAGCTGGTGGCCTTAGACTCACATCTTTCCAGTCTAATAAATCCCCAGAAACATAACTTCTGTCTTTCAAATCCCAGAGAAGACTCTTAACTGGCTTGCTCGGGACCATGTACATTAATGAACCAATCAACATAGGGAGGGTCCTCTGACTGGGCCACTTGTCCACCCTTACATTTTTGGAAGCAGGTAGGGCGCCATGATTGCCACCTGCACCAGTGCCGGCTGGAGAGGAGAGAAGTTCCCTAGGAAAACTAAAGCAAGGGGGATGGGGAAGTGGGTTGAGTATGTGAAGCCGTGGCTGCCACACTCTTCTCAGAGGGACTTGCCCAGGAGGACTTCTGTCTTCAAATCAGAATGGCAGCACAGGAATGTTAAAACTTGTCAAGTCCACCCCAGCTCACTTGACAAACAAGAGGGCTGAGGCCAAGGTAAGTGCCTTTTTCAAAGTCATCCTTCATTCTCCCGCAGAGGCGTGACATCATTCCTGGCTCTGTTTCTAATTATTCCAGTCAAGAGCCAAGTGCAGTGCCCAAGGGGTTGTCTGAGAATCCCCTCTTCCCCCACAGTGGCTCAGCAGACAGCCAGCAGGCGCGGGAGGACTGCAGAGCTCCTTACTGATCAGCCCCCGGTGTTTGTCTCACCCACTTCTCGCCCTTCCCAAGGTCAGGGGCCAGGAGCCCTCTCACCCCTCCTGTGCCAGCTGAGGCCAAGGAGACTGCAAATAGCTGTCAGGACCCGAGAAGGTGTGGCCGGGAGATTGGCTAAGAGTATGCGGAGATTACAAAACAGGGACGTGGGTCTGCACGTGTGGCCTGTGACTCATCTGAGGGTCTGGAAGTCAAGCTGACCTCCTGGGGAGAGGTGAGCATTGAAAGACCTGCTCTGTTCTGATCAACGTGGGAGCCTCAATCGAAATCATTTCTAGGCACTGTCTTAATCAGGGATCCTTGCCCAAGGCAGGACGTGAAGACAAGAGAGGAATGGGCTGGGCATGGTGGCATACGCCTGTAGTCCCAGCTACTGGGGAGGCTGAGGCGGGAGGATCGCTTGAGCCTGGGAGTTCGAGGCTGCAGTGAGCTATGATCCTTCTTGCCCCATGACCGCAGCTATTCTCTCTCTCCATATGTGCATGGCTGCCCTCACCCAATTCCACACGTCCTCCATGCACATCACCCACCTCCTGCTACACCCATGTCATCTATGCGCCCTCCCCACGAGAACCCTGGCCTGCTTTTCTCTAGCTCCAGTAATTCTACCCGTATCTCTAGACCTGAATCAAGTTGTGCCTCCTCTAGAATTTTGCCTTGATTTCTGAACTTCAATCTTGCCCCCCAGGGGACATTTGGCAATGTCTGGAGATATCTGGAGTCATCACAA
This sequence comes from Daubentonia madagascariensis, assembly GCA_023783475.1. Taxonomy (NCBI): domain Eukaryota; kingdom Metazoa; phylum Chordata; class Mammalia; order Primates; family Daubentoniidae; genus Daubentonia; species Daubentonia madagascariensis. The sequence goes on along the minus strand of JAKFHU010000485.1, from coordinate 36,767,339 downwards.
CTGGAAAGGGTGCTACTGGCAGCTAGTGGGTAGAAGCCAGGGATGCTGCTAAACATCTTACTTACCATGCACAGGACAGCTCCACGACAAAGAATTATCCAGCCCATATTATCAGTAGTGCCAATGTTGAGAAACACTGCAGGTTAGAGTGCCTAGGGGCAGTGCTACTCAGCTTTGATCTAATTCACCCAGGCTGGGCCTCCACCCTAAGGAAGGCCAGTTTGCTGGGGTTCAAATCCCAGCTTCGCTGCTCACTGGCTATGTAATCTTGTACGAGTAACTCAACCTTTCTGTGCCTGTTTCTCATCTGTAAAGTGGGGTAATAATAGTACCTACCTCAGAGTGTGGTGAAGATTACATGGCTTCATATATATAAAGGGTTTAGAACCATGTCTGGCTCATAGAAAGCACTCATTATATGCCAGCTATTGTTATTTTAATCAGTGGTTCTCAGTTGAATCTCCCCTAGGGAGAATCTCAGAAATGCATGCAGGTTTGGTGGTGGGGATGCTGTCTTCTAGTGTAGTCAGGCCTCCTAAGTAGTCACGTACTGAATGTAGTCATCCCTGAGCATTTACATATTGAATCACATGTTGTTTTATTACAAGTTATTTTTTCTCCTTTATAATATAGTTATAATAATATTGATTAAAATATTATGTCTGTAGGGTAGGTTATATTATCAACAAATTTACTTTCAGGTTGTTAAACTATTACAAAATATTTAAAAATAAGTTTTAAAGGGAGCATTGTTGGGGGTTGAGACCGACAGTTCTAGATGACTGAACTTATATTGCCACTCTTGTTATTTTTGAGAGGGGGCAACTTCCCCCCTAAACTTGGCACACATGCACACATTTAAGTAACTCTCACCAACTTTCCCACCCCTTTGTGCACACCCAGGACACACTTGGTCCAACTCTGCCCTCTCCCTACCCGGCCCACCCCCAGCTGGCTGGTTCCCCCAGCCGTGCAAGCACAGGCCCAGACTGATGGCACCTTATCACATGTGCATGCAGAGCCAGCAGGGACAGCCACAGTGGGGGCACCCAGCCTCCCCAGCCTGCCTTCAGGTCTAGAAAAAAGGCGGATGCATTCCTAGGAAGGGTGTTGCTTCCCACCACACCCTCCTTCCCACTCAGTCCTCATCTCAAAGTGCCAGCCACGACACCAACCCCCCACCTCGAGAAACAAAGCCTGCACTCTTCTGAGTCAGATTTGTCCTTGTTACAAAATGATCATTGTAAAAAAAAAGGGACAAAGTCACAGAGTAGAAATCACACCTATTCCTGTTATTCAGAGATAGCCCCTGCTAATATTTTGATTTTTTTTCTTGGAAATCATACCTCTGTGTATTTTATTTTATTTTTAAACAACCCATCTGCACATGCTGTTTTGTAACCTGGTTTCTGCCCCCACCCCAGCTACATATCTTGAACATCTTTCCAGGTCATTAAATATTCTTCTACCAAGAAACGTCAAGGGCTGCCCAGTAGTCCATAATAAACCACTGTTTATTTAACCAATTCTGTTGACTGCTGGACATTTTGTACCTCATTCTTGACCTTGTTTGAATCCTGGCTCTGCCACTGAATAGCTGTGTGGTAACAGCACAGGCACTTCCGCTTTCTGAGCCTCGGTTTGCTCCTCTGTCCCTTGAGCGGTCTAATGCCCTGATGCCCTGGGGCAGCAGTCCCCAACCTTTTTGGCACCAGGGACCAGTTTCATGGAAGATAATTTTTCCACAGACGGGAGTGGGGGAAGCAAGGCATGGGGGCAATGGTTGGCCCGGTTCCTAACAGGCCGTGGACCGGTAGTGGGCTACGGCCTGAGGGTTGGGGACCGTAGCCCTGGAGCATTGCTTTGACACTTAGAAGATCCCTGAGTTGGTGAATGACACAGCACTTGGCGCTGTGTCTAGAAGACGCCCCCCCAAAGTGTTTTTCAATGTGAATCTTCATCACTGTCTTTGCTGTGCCTTCTTCTGCTTGTTTGGGAGTTCCTGGTGCATCTTGGCCACCCTGAAAGATCACGGGATCTTCCCGTGACTGTCATTCTCAGAGTGTAAGTCTCCTTCCCGCCTCCTGGCAGCCCCATATAGGAGAGCTTGTCTTGGGCTCCGGACTGGGAACTGGTACCCAGTGGGGACTGCACCAGGATGACCAGGCCGGTTTCTTCCATGGCTGAGTTTGGACTTCAGATCAGATCTCTTAGGACAGAGCCTTCTGGAATTCCCATGATGTGAGTTTCCTGGGTTGCCCGCCTACCTCTTCCAAGGTGAGTGTGAAAGTCTGCTCAGGTCCCTGGGCACACACTGGCTGTGTGCTCCCACCTTGATGTCCAGAGATGTGACCCTCCTGGACAGTGGCTATGGTCTGGGAGCCTCCCACAGCTGCCCAGAACCATTCTTTCTGGGGCTGTCCCTGTCTGAAGGGACACGGCTGCACTAGACCAGCTCAGGGAGCCTCGTTTCCCCAGCCAGGCCTCCCCTCTGTCCAGCCACTGGCGTGACTCATCCCAGCGCCCATTTCTACTGCAAAAGGAAATGCCCAGGCCCACACCTCTGATTATAAAAGAGGCCTCCCAGCTGAGAATCTGCTTCCAACAACCAGAGTGTGGACCCTAAATAACCCCAAGTCGAAAACGCGTGTGTAGGACCCATGTGCGCATGCGCGCACACACACACATTTCCCCACATTCCCTCCCACACCCACTCACTCTCAAGCAGGCCCACAGTCACTCACCCGTCCTCACACATATGTGTGCACGCATGCAACCGCCCTGTGCACGTGCCAGGCGGCAGTTAATCTAACTCGGCTTATGTTTTGGGTCATGATGCTCTGAGAGAAAAAGCGAGAATATGATTGGAGAGGCCCCAGCTGCCAGACTGCAGGACTTCTTTTCTAATTATGACTCCATAGGTGGTCAGCTCCCAGATTTCCCTACGCCTTCAGGGCTGAGGGAGAAGGGCTGCGTGCTGCAAACAGGAAATGACACAGAGACTTCCACCCGTGACAGCACGTTTATCTGATTGCGCCACGCGCACGCTCTGAGTGAGACGCAGAGATTCCTGACTCCTTTAGACCACAGGATAAGGACAGCAGGTCAAAGTCCGGGGGAAGAGTGGAAAGGAGTTATGGAAGAGGGGACCTAGCGCTGTTTCGGGAAGCACCCAGGAAGGGCCATGTGCCTGGAAGTATTGAGAGGCTCTCATCAGAAAAGGCTTAAACACCCATCCCCCTCCAAGTCCCAAACCTGTACAGAATCAGTCTAGAAACCTTTAACATTTAATTTAACTCAACAAATATTTAGTGAGTTTCTACCATGTGGCAAGCATTGTCAGGTGCCACGAGAAGAAGAAAGCGCCCTGTGCACCCATCCTCCCCAGGAAAGTGCTGTCACCCTTTGGGTGCACATTTCCCACGCTTTCTTTCTAAGACAGGTCTTTCTTAAATGGGCTGGTCAGCACTGTTCTGCTGCTTCTTGGGGAATATCCACTGGTAGAGGGGCAAGAGAGCTGGGCCAGGAGGCGGAGGGACTGGTCCCAAGTTTGGCTCAGCCACAGACTAGCTGGATAACCTTGACTAACTCATAGGATTTCGTCAATCCTGTTTGTTCATCTATTAAGAAAATTTAAAAAAAGGATGGGGGATAACTGACATTGTCCTGCCTCCCTGGCAGAGCAGAGGAAAGCATCAGATGACGGTCTTTGGGCTGGGGGCGGGACTCTCCAGGTCAGTGGCAAGTGTGGTATGACTGGGGTTACCCCTCTCTGCCATATGTGACTCACCCATAAGAGTCACCACATCTGTTAGGCTCTGCCCCTTAACTAACTGCCGTAGGCTGTTGCACTTTTCTGGTTCTTGTGAATATATATATTTTTAACTGCTTCTCACTCTCTTCCTGCAGCACAGTGGTTTTCAACCTGGGGTGATTTTGTCCCCCAAGAACATATGACAATGTCTGGAGACATATTTCACTGACACAAACGGAGAGGGTTTTTACCAGCATCCCTGGCTTCTAAACATCCTGCAATGCACAAGACAGCTCCCCACAAAGAAGAATGAGCTGGCCCCGAATGTCATTAGGGCTGAGTTTGAGAAATCCTACTGTAGCAGTTTGGGCTGCTGTCATTGTGATTCTGCTATTAGCATCTCTCCCCACTTCTAACAAGGGAATCTAATCCATAGTGGGGTGGGAGACTAGTTAATCAAGCTTGCTAACGCTGGTTCGAAAATAAGAGTAAAGAGGTACAGAATTCAGCCCCATGGACTGATAAGAGTCCCCATAAGAGTCAAGTGCATGAGCTTTGTGATCCTGACTTAGGTTTGACCTCAGGAGCTGCACTCATGACTCAGTGGCTCTTAACAAGGGGGGAGGTGCCAGTGACAGGGATTCTGGGCCTTTAAGAGGGGTGTTCGTACACATAGAATAGACCCTTCCTAGGACATTAATCTGGGCTCTCTGATGCTTGAAGGGCCCTGGTTGAACCCTGGCCCACTCCTGTGGTTTGCGCCTCTTCTATTTGACGGTTGGATCCTGGCGTGGCTTCCACCCCTCAGTGTTCAATTTCTGGCCATGCCCCATGCTTCATTCCACCCCATGATTTGGCTTTGATGCTCTGTCTTGTCCCCTTCACTCCTCCTGGCTCCCACCCTGCAGCCAGGCAGATGGAGCTATAGGCCCCCTTTCCTCCTTCTGGGTTTTCTACTGTGTCTGCATGGGCAAGGGGGTCACACTTGTGACCTCTGGGTAAGCAAAGCTTTACCATATTTGGTTTGGGAATGCACCATTTATATGATGTGCCAACACTTTGTTCTTGGCTCGGGCTTGTCCATTCCAAATTTTTAGGACTTCTTTGGTTGTGAGTGATAGAAATCAACTCTGGCGGGGCTAAGCAAAACAGGAAATCTACTGGAAAGACCTCAAGGATATCTCAGGCATTCCAGGGCAGAGCTGCTGCTAGGCCTCAGGGGTGGACTAAAACCAGGGACGGGACACCGTGGAAGCACAGAAAGGTCTCCCCTCTTTGCCCTCTGCTTCCTGCTCCTGCCTCCCCATCTGCTTTCTGGGATGTTCAGAACCTGGGGGAGAAAATGTCCAGTGACAACGACAGTAGCTGTGTTTACATATCTTCCATGCAAGGAAGCAACCAGCCTGGGCTGGATGGAAACTCTTGGTCTTGATTCAAAATTCCTGGGGGGGGGGAGGACTTCTTCAATTGTAGGTGTGCAAACAAAATACTAGGTATCCATGGTAACAGTTATATTGATGGCCAAGAAAGGACACTGAAAGAGCACATGCAAAAGATGCAGAGGGAGAGTTCCTGTGTTGGGTAATGAGCTGTGAACGGCGAGGTAGGGTTGACGTGGAATCAGAGGTGCTCAGTAGCACAAACCCCACTCAGTCCAACACACTTTTAGGAGAAACTGCTATAGCTCTAATCCCCAAGGAGCTCCCCCTCCAATGAGGGACTCAGACAGACAGAAATCTACAACGTCAAGGTGGGCCGTCTAGAACAGCGTCATACGCAGAGTTCCCTGCAGGTGCCAGGGCAAAGGATGGTGAACTCTGCCAGGTCAGGATAACTCAAGAAGAGTCACAGGAGGGAAGAGATGTTTGAGCTGAGCCCTGGGGGATGAAGGAAACACCTGGGGGGCCGAGCGAAAGGAGAAGGATGTACCTGGAGCTCATGGGAAGCCCCCAAGATGTGGGTGTCTGCAAATGTGACATCATGGGAGGATTTCTACTTTCCCCCTTTCTCACGGTCCTCTCTCTTTTCAGCCTGCTTTAGTTTCCTAACAAAAGACCACAAATTTAGTGGCTAAAACAATATAAATTTATTCTCTTACAGTTCTGAAGTTTGGAAGTCTGAAATGAGTCTTACAGGGCTTAAAATCAAAGGGGAGGACACGTTTCCTTGCCTTTTCCAGCTTCTAGAGGCTGCCCGCTTTCCTTGGCTCACGCTCCTTCCTCCCGCTTCAAAGCACATCCCTCCAACCTCTGCTTCCATCGACTCACCTCCTTCTGCCTTTGACCTTCTTGTCTCCTCTTATAAGGATGCTCGTGATTACACTGAGCTCACCTGGATGATGCAGGATAATCTTCCCATCTCAAGATCCTTAACTTAGTCACAACAGCAAAGTCCCATTTGCCGTGTAAGGTAACATATTCACGGGTTCCGGGGATTAGGAGGTAGACCCTAATCCTTTTGTGTATGGGGGCATTGTTTGGCCTACCCCAGCCTCCTTCACAACTTTCTCACTCGCCTTCCTGCTGGAGGCAGAACCACCCATCTGATTGGGTAGCCCGTGGGGCGCAGGACACTCCTGGGGTGGGCATTGCTCACCTGTTGTGGTGGAGGGGGATGGGCAGCTGGGGCTCCACTTGCAGCTGCCCTGGGTTAAGCAGACTGAACTGGCCTCCTCCTGCGAGCAGGTCCAGGCGGGTCCTTGCTCCCTGGGTTCCAGTTTCTCTGGCTGTAATTGGAAGATTTGTCAGAGTTGCATAGGGACTAGATTTGGGGAAGGAAGTAGGAGGCCCTGCCAATTCTGCATCCAGCTCCGCATTAATGAAACCTCACCTTGTGTGCAGGTCTCCACTTAGCTCCTTTCATCTGTTCTCCATGGGCCAAGAGCACTAAGAGGAGGAGACATGAGTGTGGGGTTCCCTTTGTCTGCCACGACCTAGGCTCACAAGACCCCCAAAGGCAGCTATCCAGGCAGTGCAAGAAGGAAGTACAACGTCCAGAACAAGGGAGGTGAACAGCACATTGTCCTCCACTCTGCCAGACACAATGGAGTTTTGTGTTCCGTCCTGGGGCTGCATTTAGAAAGAGACACTAGGGCAGGAACTGGGAGTGTGTCCAGGAGGAAAGGACTAGAAACGTATCACATGATGAGCAATTACAGGAAGTAAGAGAAGAATTAACATTTGTTGCGTATCTAAAATGTTAAGGCATTTTGATTAAAGGTGCTCTAGTCACCCCAGAAACACTTGAGAAAAGTGTATTTATCCTCATTAAACAGATGAGCAAGAGCTGGTTGTTAAAAAGAGCTGGAGCCTCCCTTCGCTCTCTCTCTTCCTCTCTTGCCATGTGAGCTCTGCACACACTGGCTCCCGTTCACCTTCTGCCATGAACAGAAGCAGCCTAAGGCCCTCCTCAGAAGCAGGTGCCGGAGCCATGCTTCTTGTATAGCCTGCAGAATCGTGAGCCAAATAAACCTCTTTTCTTTACAAATTACCCAGCCTCGGATATTCCTTTATAGCAGCACAAGAACAGACTGAGACAAGCACCATCATTTTATTTGAAAGGTGTCCAGATTTAAACAAACAAAAGATATTCTATACTCCTTTGCCACTTGGGGAGGTCATGTGTTACAATTCTGGCCTATGTGACATAAGCAGAAGTCGGCTGGGTGTTTCTCGGAAAGTTTTATTTCTTTGTTGCTTTCCTTTTGTTCTTCCTGCTTGGAGTGTGGATTGAAGTCTGGAGGTGGAGCAGCCACTTTGTAACTGTGAGGCAACCATGAGGATCAAAGCTACCTATTAAGGATGGTGGAGGAGAAAGAGAGAAAGGAACAGAGACACTGAGGACCTCACAGGGCTGTTACACCAGCTCTGGCCTACCCAGCCCCAGCCTTACTGTAAGGGAAAGAAATATCTATCTGTGTTTGGTTAAGACACAGTAGTCTGGTTTCTGCTCCATGCAGCTGAACACAATCCCCATTAGTAATAGGGAACATGACAGTTCTCCTTAAATACATGAAAGACTGTCTTTGGAAATGGGTTTGTACTTTTCCTATGTCGCTCTGGAGGGCAGTCCTAGGGGCTGTGGAAGGTGCAGAGAAAGAGAAACTGGCTCGGTCAGATGGAGGAAGAACCTTCTAGCTGTGCTCTTGGTTCTTGGCTCAGTGAAAGAGTTGACAGTGAGTCAGGAGCAGTCCTCACCCATGGGAGAGTTTGAGCAGAGACTGGATGGCCCTAAGTGGGGCCAGATGAAGAGACAGTTTTTGCATCAGTTAAGGACTGAACTAGATGACATTTACATGTTTGAGCATGTGAGCGGCTCAGGTATGTCCTCACATGACCCCCCAATAAGGAGTCTTTGCAGGAGTGTGCAGTGGGCCTTTTCCCATATGTACATGTAAGAGAATAAACTACCCTTGAGAAAACAAGTCCCAGCACCAGATTAGCCCTGGAGGAAGACACAGAGGTTGGGAGACCATGGCTAATTAGACAACCTGGCTATTCCAACTTTGTGTTTTGCCTTTTCCTTGGGGTCTCCCCCTTCTATCATGTTGTCTTGAGGGAGGTGTCTCACTCAAGAGTCTCTAAGTTATAAGTGGTATAAAATCCCCAAAATGAAATTTGTTGATGCAAGTAATTAAAAATTTTAGAGGTTTCTGTTTTCAGGCATGGCTGGATCCAGGTGTACAGGTATTATCATCAGAAATCTCTTTCCTTACATATCCCTGTGCTGCTTTTCCCTGAGTAGCCTTCAATCTCAGGCAGTTCTTCACGTTGTGGAGGCCAGGTGACTATCAGCAACTCCAGACTTGCATCGCAGCAGCATAGCTACTCCAACAACGAGATAGCACCTCTTCTCCAACAGTTCAGCAAAAATCCTGAAGAGGGCTGTCTTTGGTCCAGCCCAGGTCACACGCCCACTTCTTACCAATCATGGTGGTCAAGGACACGGAGTGCTCCCATTGGCTAGGCCTGGGTCATGTGTCCCACCTGGTGGATGTGTCGGCCCCACCTGGACTAAGAATGAGGGAGGGATGGAGTCCCACCAGGAAGAAGAGTCAGATGCTAGACAGGCTAACGCGACAGACAGCTACAGGGGTGCTGCTGCCCCTTTCCCACTCCAGCTGGAGGCTTGGCACTCACCTCCATGCCCATTTACACGGTCAAGACTGTCTGGGTCTTTCCAAGACTGTTCTGTCTAAGGGAGAAAAGGGGAATTGATCACAGACTCTTTAGGAAGCCTAAACCCAGTTTGACTTACCAAGTAAAACTTTGTGACTTGAATAGACAATCCAACTGCGGCTCAGATACTGCTTTGCAGAAACCTCAGGTGACTTCCTTGCTTCTCAGTTCTTCACCCACCACTACATGGAGGGCAGATGTCATTTCACGAAATACAGGAGCTAGACCTTTCAACACCTGGATCTTTTGTAACTCAGCAAAGAAGACTTCTGACTCTGCTGCCCACTTAAAACCCGTTCACCGGGTTCTGGAGACCACCGCCTCTCTATTCTCTCCATGAAAAAGGACAGAATTGTCTGTACTTGCTGCTTCTATTCCCTCAACTCTAGCCATTCATTTTTTTAAAATTTATTTTTATTGTCTTGATCAAAGTAATAGGTGTATGTGTTTTACAAAATTAAATATACTATAAGGCTTATAATAAAATCTCCCTTCCTCAATTTCTCCTAAGAAACAACCATGTTTAATTTTTTAAGTTATTTCTTATGCTATTTGCCTCCAGATTTCTAAAATGTACTTGTACTCCTACAAATGTATAAATTTATAAGGTCAATACTATCAATTGACTTTATATAGTGGAATATTAGGATCCAGCTCTCTGACCACACAACCTACTCCCTAGCTCAGTGTACTTCCTCTACACCCACCCTCCTCTGACAGTTTTTGTTAAACCATTATTTAGTGTTTGCACTGTATATATGTAGAACTTCTTCACAGCTGAGCCCTATCACATACTGTGATTATATTTCCTCTCTTATACAACTTGGAGTTACCCATTTTTTGTCTGCTTAGTTAGCTCTCTCTCTTTTTTTTTAAAGACCTGCCCTCTGGAGCCTTTCCTGCTTCAAATTGGACTAGTTGACTTGGCTGTCATCTTGGTGTTGTTCCTTTCCCATTGTCCTAGGAATTCTCTCTTTTTCTCTCTCTCTCTCTATTTTTTTCTTTTTTGGTGACAAAAGTCTTCCATAGCTTCCTGAGAAAGTGTGCATTAGAAGTAAAAGTTTTGAGGCCTTACATATCTGAAATGTTTTCATTTTGCCCTCACACTTCTAGATAGTTTGGCTGGATGTGGAATTGCAGGTTAGACACATTTTTCCTTTAGAACATTGAAAGCATTTTTCCATTGTCTTCTAGCTTCCAGTGCCACTGTTGAGACGTCTGATGTTAATTTTAGTTTCTAGTTATTTTCTCCAGGGCCTGGGACATGGTGATATCCAGCAAATGTTTGCTGAATCAATGTGTGGACACACACATGCTTGCCACATCCAGGATGGTTGGCGAAGCTGTAGTCATTGACATATTGACTCAGAACGTGTTGCTCTGCCTTTATTACTGTCTACCAGTGCTTTCTGTCTTCTGTGTGTGAGGGGGGTGGGGAGGAACTCTTCTTACCCTAATGTTATTCTGGAGGGATCAATCCAAAAGGCTCTCATCAGTGGGCTCCAGGAAGTTTCAGCCTGGTTAGTGCTGGCTCCACCCCCCAAGCTGCTGCAGAAACCTACCATAATCCAAGCACTCCTGGGGGCTCTTGGACAGGCATTACCCACCACCCTTCTCCCATCTGCAAGTGGAGGCAGTTCAGACTGCCCTTGGATGTCGGGGGTCTTGCCTCCAAGGGAGTGTGCTCAAAAGGCTGCTCCTGCCAATTGGCCCTGACCTATCATGATTCCCTGCACCACATAAGCCCCTCTGTAGTAATAACTCTTCAAGACACCCCTCCTCTCCAAACTTTGATTCAGGCCATTACATCTCTCTCCTGTTATATCCCTATAATCTCCTACTTGGTCTTTCTGCCTGTAGGCTAACTAACCACCTATGACAGCTTTAAAATATGTCTGCAAATATTCAACAGGCCTCTCTCCAAAAGACGGAGTCTAATTCCTCTCTCCTTGAGTGTAGGCTGGACTTACTGACTCACTTCTCACAAACAGAATGTGGCAGAAGTGAGTGCGAATAGGTCATAAAAGCACTGAGACGTCCTTCTTGTTCCCTCTTGGATCAGGGGCTCTGACGCTAGGGGCCATGGAGAGGCCCATGTGGTGAGGAACTGAGGCCTCTGCAGACAGCAAGTGAGCAGCCATCTTGGAAGCACAGCCCCGGCCCCGTGGAGCCTTCAGACAGCATGACTGAAACCTCATAAGAAACCCTGAATGACAACCACCCAACTAAGCTGCTCCCAGATTCCTGACCCTCAGAAGCCATGTGAAAGAACAAATATTTAATGTTTAATGCTGCTAAGTTCTAAGATAATACATTATGTGGCAATAGATACCTAATACTGCCTCTTTCTAAATTACCCTTAAAACCACTGCCAAAGTATTTTTTCTAAAATGAAAATCTGATCAAGTAATTTTCCTTCTAAAATCCTTCTGTGGTTACTCAAAACTTTCAAGGTAGAGTCCTAACTCTTCTGCTCAGCACATGAGGCCCTCCCGTTGTCTGTGGCCTCCCTGCCCAGCCCTCAAGCTTCATTTCCAACAATCCTCTGCATCCTCCTACATATAAGATTATTGGCACTTTCTTAACCACGCCATGCTCTCTTTGGGCTCTCATCCATCGTGTTCTCTCTGCCTAGATTGCCCAAAATTTCTTCTTCTTCTTTTTTTTTTTTTAAACTACCTAACCAACCAACAAACCAGCTATTAGTAACAAGAATGGCAAACAGCCCTCCCAGTGCTTAGGTCTGCAGACAGACTCTGGTAGTCCCTGTGGGTCCACGCATCCTGGTGTCCACACCCTTCTGCAGTCCCCTCACCCTGAGTGTGGGCAGAACCAGTGACTTGCTTCTAACCTAGAGAATACGGCAAAGGGGGTGGGGGCATGGTAAGGGTACCTAGAAGTGAATTCCTGCTTGGAAATCCTTTGTGACTTGTCCCAGAGGTAACCAAGAGATGCTGGTTGGTTTTTGGCATGCCGACAGTTTACTCTGTAATTTCTCTCAAGTTGACTCATGTCTGTGCATCTTATTTCCATAATCCAAGCTCCATAGTGATATCTATTTACTTTGTCCCATCCTCCTCTGCCATGCTCACTCCTCCCTCTCCTCCCCAAGGTGCCCAGTGCCCAAGGTGTGCTCACTCAATTACTGTTTGCTTTCGAGACTTGCAGAGTGAGGGCTGAATGAGGAGGTGGGCTGGGTGGTTTGCCGACTCAGGAAGGAGAGCCCCCATCTCTGGTTCCCCTATCTGTCCCACGGCCCTTACTCCCCAATTATTTCAAGCCAGGTTGCCTAGAAGCAGAATCTGAGGTGGGGCTTCTTATGCAAGTGACTCTTTGAAGGAGGGCTCTCAGGGGAAACTTGCAAGGAAAGGGTAGGGATGGTGTAAGCAAACATGTGGGTTCAGCAGCCAGAGCCTGATCCCATGGGGATCCCTGGGGCAGAGTGGCTCCATTGAGTTTGTCCCACTTTGAGGCAACAAGACAGGCATTCTGTACCCTTTTGTACCCTAATATCATTCTATCATTGCCTTTGTCTGGAAACAACCAGCACTCCAGGCCAGGCAGCTCCAGGAGGCCAGGGAAGTTCCCAGAAGAAGCTGTCTGCTGTGAACAACTCACACTCACAGCAGCTGGCCTGGCAAATAGGACCAAGGTCATGATGTCCAACCACTTGGATGTACCAATTCCTAGCCTGAAGCTGTCCCTGTGTCTCCACCAGCCCCAAGGTTTAAGGCTGCCAAGAACCTCTGAGGCTGGAGTTTGGGCCTCCAGTCTGCTCATGAGAACTGTTTATGAAGAACGGGCTTTGTAAGGGGGTGAGTAATGTTGCCTCCAAATTCATTCCAGGACCCGGAACCTCAGAATGTGACCCTATTTGAAAATAGGGTCTTTGCAGATGTAATTAGTTAAGAATCTCAAGGGAAAATCATCCTAGATTTAGGGTGGGCCCTAAATCCCATGACTAGTGTCCTTAGAAGAAGAGAGAACACACAGAAAGACATAGGGAGGAAGAGCGTGTGATGACAGAGTGATATGCCCACAAGGCAAGGAGCGCTGGCAGCCACTGGAAGCTGGAAGAGGCAAGGAAGGATTCTCCCTGGAGCCTTCAGAGGGAGCGTGGCCTTGCCAGCACCTTGTTATCAGACTTACGGCCTCCTGAACTGAGAAGTTTCTGTAGTTTTAAGTCACTTAGGCTTGGTGGTAAGGCTTGGTGGTAAGGCTTGGTGCTGTGGAAAATGCACCACACCAGGTTGGGGGCCAGGCACGCTGGGTCCCTCTGGGCCTCTCTCTGCCATTAACTTCCTGTGTGACCTGGGGAGAATCATTTCCCCTTTCTGAGCCTCAGTTTCCTTATTTGTAACAAGAGGAAAGTAGATGGCCTACCAGTCCAAAAAGTGGCAGAGTGGGGCACTCATCGAGATTCCCAGGCTGCAAAGCTTTCAAGAAATACAGGAATGATTCCCAAGTGTACTCCACACACCCCTGGGCAGGGGCATGGCCCCACAGCCTGCTCTCAGCTGAGTTGTCTCAGGTGACTCTGACAGAGCCAGGTAGCACCCTCACCTGAGGCGCCATCTGGGCATCACTGGAACAGCAGGTGTCTGAGGATCCTTCTAGCTCTAGATCTCTGGGAAAGAAGATTTTGAGTAGAGCACATGAGAATGGGCAGCTCGTCGCACGGGGCGAGTGTTGCCTTCACACCTGCATGAGAGCAGTGGGGCAGATTCACCCAAAAGGGCTTGTGTTTGCAGAGAACACCTTTGTGGGGAGGACAGGAGTGCCTGGCTCTGCAGAATAGTCCTGCACTGGGTGAGCTACACACTCCCTTCCTATTTTCTAATCCCTGTAGGTTTTGAATTTTTTACCTTGTGCATGTATGACTTTTTAAAAAATCAATATGTTTTAAAGCAAAAAGCTCTGGTGCTTAGAAATAAAAGTGGGAAAAAGAGAGAGGAGTTTCTTTGCTCTTCCCTTTCTCCATCAGCAGCCCCAGTGCTGGATCTATTTGTTCTGCCTCTACCACCTGCAGTGCCCTGTGCCCAGCAGTGCAGGGGGACTGAGAAGCATGGACGGAGCACGGCGCCCGCCCGGAAGCCTCAAAGCCAGCAGGGGAAGATCGCACACACAAAGAGAGGGGGCTGACAAATAGCCACAGAGGAACAAAACAGGGACCAGCTTGAGGAGGCTCACGCTTAATTTCATAGCACAAAGACTTGCATGCAATTATTATGATTATTATTTTTAGTTAGATAAATTGCCAAATGAGTGGTGCAGACAGAAAGTCCCATGGGTTCCAGGGGAAGAGACAGGGCTGTGAACAGGGTGACAGGGAGGGCTTGTGGAGGAGACAGTTCTGAGCTGGACAGCTGAGATGGAGAATTGACCAGGGTCAGGTACGTTGCTGGGGTCGGGGCAGTGGGGGCCTTTGGCATCCCCTGAGTCCATGCATATTTTAATGTGATACATAGACATGAAGGTTGCCAAGACTAAGATGAAAAGGCTTCTGGAACAGAGCATCTCCAACTCTGTGCAGTCAGAGGCAAATTGTTTCCTTTCTAATTCCTAATCAGTTGCAGGCTGGTTCTTTCATAAAATTTAATACAAAAGAATTGCTAGAAAAAAAAAGGAAAAAGAGACGTACAAAATACAAGCCCAAATTTATTATTAAATTAAGCTGACATAAAATCACTCTGTCCAACTGCTAGAAAAGTACAGTATCTGAATGCCTCCTGTCGATTTCTGAACTTATGCCACCCTTATGTGGAAGGGTGGTGGACAGCCCTTTGCGTAGCCCTGTGCTAGAGAGAACCTCAGAGAGAAGGATGGTGAGGTGTTCAGAGAAGGTGGCCGAAGGGTGGGGCCTCCCCAGCCCCCTGCCCAACCCATGCCTGCTCCCCACTTCTGGCTGGCTCCCCCGTGTGGTGTGTGGCTGCCCTTCTGCCGGGAGAGGGTCCTGGGAGGCTGTCAGGCCAATGCCTCAAGGTTTTAAGCAACCTGCCGAGGTCACACAGGTAGTTGGTGGAGGTAGGGAAACCCAAGTCTGTCTGACTCAGAGCTCACGTTCTGAGCCAGGGCGTGCAGGCCTCAAGCGAGTGGGGAGGAGGCAGAGCCCAGAGCAGGATTTAGATGAGTTTTTCTGAAAGGAGCTGGACCCCAGGGGAGGGTAGGAAAAGCCAGGCTTCAGGGCAGCTGGGACAGCTCTTTCTGGTCTATCTTGGGGAGGGGGCGGAGCTGAGAGAGGCCATGTCTTCCCCGTTTTCTTGGAAGAGGGAGGCAGCCTCTCCCCTCTACAGGTCACAGTTCAGCTCCAGGCCAATGGCGGCCCTGGGCAGTGGCAGGTACTGAGCTCAGTGGGGGTTTTACATTCAGTCCCTCCCGCTGGGGTTGTGAGAGGACAGGCGAGGTGAGATTTACCCTGGGACATTCCTCAGCCATCAAGCTACAAGATGATGAATAAAGATGTCAAACCTGGGACTTTTTATATATTTTTTGTAGAGGTTAAAGAGGGACTGACGTGGGAGACAAGATCAGGCAAGATTAATCGCCCCCTTCCATCGCCCCCTTCCATCGCCCCTGTTCCCAAAGCCCAGGCTGGGGAGGAAGCAGGTGGCTGCAGCGGGGTAACCAGCCTCTGGGCTGGGCGCAGGGTGGGCAGCTGTGCCTGGAACTTCTCCCCCACCCCACACGCTCGAGCTGGGCTGAATCCTTGCAGGGAGGGACACTAAAAGCCCTACTAGCCACGTTTGGAAAAACGAGTAGAGGGGCTGCCCACCTGCTCTCTGGCTGTGGTTCTGGGAGGGCAGCCAGTGCCAGAGAATGCCCCATGCAGCTGCAGATTCTGCCACCTGGGCCCTGGACAGGATTGGGCAGCCCCACTTCGAAACTTAAAAAACAAAGTTGCTACTGCTGCCCCAGGGAAGGGCAGACCAGGCCTGTGGATCGTTCATGACTTGGTGACGTGGCCAGGTGTCCGGACACTAAAGGCTGGTTCCTGTCTCTTGGTTTTCATGGTCTTCTCCCACCCCTTCCCACACCCCACACACATAGGTGCCAGTTGTACCCAGCAAGCCAGGGGGCAGTTTACAGAGATGGAGGAAGGGCCAGTTCTTATCCTCCTAAGAAACCTGCTCTAAGGGGAAGGAGGGGTCTTTTACCCTTGGCTCCCCTGGCAAGGGGATTCCTGGCTCCAGGGCTGACATTCAGGTGACACAGCTTTGTTAACAACGTGTTGAAATACTCCCATTCCAGTTGGCAAATAGCTGCCCCTAAGCCCCCAAACACTGCCTCACTGTTCCTGCCTGCTCTTCCTAGGACCCCAAGACCTCTCCTGCATTCAAGGGGGCATCTCAGGGGGTCTCCAGGACCCTGACTCAGTACTGAAGTCCGTGCTTACTGCTGGGGATGTGTGGCTGTGCAGCTTGTTAAAATTTTTGAATATTCTCCCTGGTGAAGCCCATGGCCTCAGTGTTGAGGAAAGACCATTTGGGGGAAGCTTGGGGCTCTGGGATCCAGCTATATCACCAACAGGTGGTGTGACCTTGGAATGAAGAGTGCTGGGCCAGGTGAACTCCGAAGGCTTTGACGGAATCCTGTGGTTCCATCTTCTTCTTCCAAAACGGGTGTGTACGTACATGTGTGTGTGCATACATGTGTACGTCGGGGATGAATCCCCATGTTTCCTTGCCACTGAGCTTCATTTCCAAGTGTGACAAAAAACCTACTACCTCCCACATCTTCAGGCTGCAAAACGAGGGGACCCCAGCCCAGGGCAAATGCCTGGCGGTCCAGAGCTGTGGGGCCTGGAGCCTGTGCTCTGATCCCCTGTCTGCGTCTCTTTCCCCTTCAGCCATGGACTATTCCCAACGGCATAGTCTCAGCCCCTCTGTCTGCTCGGCCAGAGCCCATCCCAGCCAGCTATCCCCGCTGAGCTGTGCAGAGCTGCTCTGGCTCTGAGCCCCTCCCTTCCTCGTTACCACGACCTTCCTCCTCCCAACCCAGTCCCAGGCTCAGCCCCGTCAGACCCCAGCTCGGGAGGCCCCTAGTGAGCACAAGTACTGGATGTTCCAAGTGTGCAAGCACAGATGTGGGCACGACTAACATGGTGGTGCTGGCATCTGTCGCAGCTGGAGGGGAAGAGGTTTGACGGGGAGGAGCAGCCCCTTCCCCGCCCTAGGGAATGGGTAGGGTGCTCTTGGGTGCTGGTAGAGAGGGAGCCCTTGGCTCCTACCCTGTTCCTTGAGTGCAGGGCAAGCTCAGTCCTCCTGCCCTCACCTTCCCGTCAGGAGCCCTCAGTCCCACAGAACTAGAAGGCGATGTGCTACCCCTGGAGAGCGGTGGCATGATTATGTCTCTTCCCGATCAGGGTAGCAGCCCTGTGATTTGCACCCAGAGAGAAAGGGATCCCCACAGATGAATCCCCCTGGGTGTGGGAGCTTCCCCCCACTCAAAGGCCACATATATGTGGTCTGTGGATTAGCCACAACACTTGGGGTGCTGTAAAATCCAGACTCCTGCTCTAGAATGGGTGGGGAAGGGCATATTTCTGCACTTTTAACAAGTCCTCTCTCCCTTCAAAATTCTTATGCACACCGAAGTTTGAGAACTTTTGTTAAAGCTAATATATACTCTCATAAGCTTTTCAACCCTCTCCCCGAAGACATCCAGATAGAGGCATTTTTCTTTGCAGCTACAATTTGGAATTCGCTAGCCCTGTGAGAGTCTCAGGACCCGTAGCCTCCTGCTTCTCTCAGCTCAGAGTGGACCCCAGGTGCTCGGCAGCGCTGCGTTCATGCACTGGGCCCTTTCCCTTCCGGATGCTGAGTCCTGTGGGGCCAGCCCAGGTGCCGGCTCCTCCCAGAGAAGCTCCCTGGTACCCTCAATGGAGATTCATCACGCCCTCTTCTGTGATCCCAAAGCACTTGGTGGCTCATTATTATATGCCTGGCTTCATTTTTGTGTTCCTTTGAAATTGCCTATCAGGTGTCCTTCCACACAGATGACTGTAACCCTCTTTAAGGAAGGATTCCTAATCCTGGGTCCATGGAAGTCTGTGGATGGGCTGCAGAGGGCCAGCGGACCCCCTGAAATGTATGCAGAACTGTGCTGGGGGGTGTGTGTGTTGCATTTTTCTGGGGCAAGTCATTGCTTTCATCAGATTCCCAAAAGTACCTACAACCTAAAATGTAATAAGAGATCCTTTAAGGACAGGGACTTTATCTCAGATATTTTTTTGTTGCCTGGGGTATGACCAACAGTGGTGCTTTGGATAAAACACATGTAAGCATGATGTTCACTGAATTTGTTCTGCTGAGGGCTGATGGTCTCCACCCTCTAGATGCCCCAACATGGCAAGACAAGAATAGCACTCTCTTTTTAAAAAAGACCCTGTCGTGGCAGGGAGTACTCACATCACACCTGGGCTTGGTGGTAGCATGTTCTCTTTCCCCAAGAGGGGTGGGGTAGTGGAGTCTGTAGACAAGAAAGAGACCATCCTCCATCCCTGGGCAGGCGTTAAATCGAATTCACCACTGGGTGGAAAGAGAGATTTGCTGACCTGATAGTTAGCTTTTCCCGCTGCATGGGAACGGATGCTATTCTTACCTTATTTCTAGAAGGTGCTGGATGTATTAGGAAATAATGTAGGACAGACAGAAAGATGGGCAGAGAGGGCTGGGGGGTGTGGGAGGTGTGCAGAGTCTGTCATGTGGATTTCCAGATCTGGCCGTGTCGTTGGGGTGGGGAAGGAAGGTGAAACTTCAGTGATAGATGCTGAAGAATCAAGGACTGCAGCACTGGCAGCAAAGGCAGGTGGAGGATGTGAGTCCCGGTCCCAGGAGGGGGAGGTGGGTGAGGGAGGAGCGCACAACCTTGGAGGCAGGCTAGGCTGGCAGGTGTGTGGCAGAGTGTCTGTGCACAGGAAAGACAGGCCTTCTAGACATCTGTGCACAGGAGCAGCACAGTGTGTGGGATGCGACTCACCTCTAGGGAGAGGCTCAGGCCCCACACCTGGGTGTCTCGGGTGTCCTTGAGGCGTCGGAGGGAGAGGTGATTCTGGGTACTGCATGGGAAGTATCAGCAGGACTCTTTGGCTCCCCACAGCTCACATTGGAGCCCTGTGGAAAATACAGGCAGAAACAGAGGGGAATGTGGTAAATTAAATGAGGGGAGGAACTCTCTTATTAAAAACTGTGTCAGGCCGGGCGCGCGGCTCACATCTGTAATCCTAGCATTTTGGGAGGCTGAGGCAGGAGAATTGCTTGAGGCCAGGAGTTCAAAACCAGCCTGAGCGCGCCTGTAATCCCAATCCTGAGGCAGGGGGATCGCTTGAGCCCAAGGCTTTGAGGCTGCAGTGAGCAATGATGACACCACTGCATTCCAACCTGGGTAACAGAGCGAGACCCTGTTTCAAAACAAAAAACAAAAACCAAAAACTATGTCACCAGGATCACAAGCCATCCTGCTTTGGGGCCCTCTAACACAGCAAGACACACAAGGGGAGAGAGACATTCTCCTCCTGCAACAGGATGTGCAGACGTGAACGTGGCAGGAGCTGTGTGGGGCAGCGCCCATAGGAGTGAGCAGGAGAGAGCAGAAGATTTAACCCACAGAGGTACCATGTGGCGATAAACTGGTCTGGTCTGTGAGCACATGTGAGGTGCCCTGAAGTTTCCAGATGTTCTTTATAAGTCTTGGGGTGCACTCTGCAGAAGCCCTGGGCCCTGCACTAGTGACCAGAGGTGAGTGTGAGGGAGACCAGGTGACAGGTGGCAATGGTCAGTGGGTCCCTATGCAGCCAGATGTGTAGTGCTCATGGCTGGAAGTCTGGGGCTAAGGGCGGGGCCTCAGGCAGGAACAGGGCTCAAAATAGGAGAGGAGCAAAATTAGGGGGAAACTGAGTCAGCAGAGAGAAATGGGGTTTCTGAGAAGTAGAACTGGGGTTTCTGGGAAGCCCATGCAGGGCACAATGTTGAAACCAGTGAGTTCATCCACCTTTTCTGCCCCTCCCTTCCAGCCTTGCAGAAGTAAGTCGCCTGCTGCTGCCAGTTTCCCTGAATCCCCTCCCTGACCCTTTTCTCTGGGCCTTACTGGGGTTGGCAGGCCACAAACCTCCCTCAGTGAGGAAAGAAATTCTGTTGTGAGCCCACCCTCCCGGGGACATTTGCATTTTAATGAAGAGGGATTAGCAGCCTGGATCCTGGGAGAGACGGAGGAAGGAGTCTCCCTGGCCCAGCTCCCTGCCTCAGGGACAGGAGGTGAGGGTGTCCAGTGCACCCTGCCAGGGCCCCTGGCTCCCGCCTGGCCTGTCTCTGCCAGGGAGGGCAGACTCTGGGCCAGGGGCCAGGCCGGGCTAAGTCTCCACTCTCCCCGCCCCAGGGTGGGGTCCCCTTTCCACCCTATTCTGTGGAGCCTGGGTCCTCCCCAGCACTGGCCGGGGACCCAGGGCCCGCTCCCCTCCTGCCCCTTCCCGGCACCGCCTGACCCTGGACCAGCTGTGAGTGACCGGGAGCCCGCAGGAGCAGCTGGGAGGTGGGACCCAGAAGTCCGCCTGGCCCCTGCAGCCTGGCTCGAGCTGGCGAGTAAGGCGGGCAGGCCCCGGCAGCCTTCTGGAGAAATTTCTGAATTACCTACTGGCTGGAGACCAGAGGCCAGAGCGGGCCTGGGCTGGCCCTGCTGGCTGAGGCCCTGAAGAGCCTCTCTCCTGGCTCAGGGCCTCACCGCCAGCGCCCTCTTCTCTGCACCCCCTCTGCTGCCTGCCACGGAGCTGCAGCCTCCTCCAAGGGCCAGTTCCACCGGGGGGCCCCCCCTCCCACCTGGGGGAAGAGGCAAGGAGGGCCCCCTTTCTTCCTGATCTTACCTGTGACCCATTGAGGTCAGGGCTGTTCCCTCTCTCCTCTCTCCCGGCAACACATTCAACCTTGGCCCAGCTGAGGGGAGGCCTGGCCAGACGTTTAATCTTCATCTTCATCAGGACAGTTGGGAGGACTCGGGCCTGTGTGTTGGGAGGAGGATGGGTTGGCTGTTCCAACACCCTCTGATTCTGTTTCCCAGACAGGACGGCCCCTTGTGTATAAATGTCCTCACCCCCAGACAGAACCAGCTACATAATTTGTAGGACCATTTGTTAAAAAAAATTATTGAGAATTTCAAGACTGTGACAACAGAACATGAAACCAAGCAACAGGCCCTCCTAACTGTGGGGCCTCGTGCGGACTATACAGGTTGCACACCCATAAAACTGGCCCTGCCCCCAGAAAATCCCTGGCCCTCCCTGGCCTCGCCCCGTCTCTCCTGGACTGCAGATGCCTTTGAGACCTTGGCCGGAAGGCAAGTCTGAGCAGACATCCACCCCAATCTGCCCCTTCACGTCTAGCTCTGTCTTCAGTGGAAGTGTCTATGCCCTACCCCAACCTTCCTGCCAGGGAAACTGAGGCAGCAGGGAGGCCTGGGACCTCCCCTTCCTGCGCAGTACCACCCACTCCAGTTGACCAGGGGTGGTGGCGACTGGGTCCTGGGGCTTCTGTCAGCTGTCCATGGCGTGCCAACCCCAGGGTTCTTAGTGGGGGGCCGGGGGAGGAGAAGTCCCTGCCCTGGCCTCTGTTACTCATTAGTGCCATTTTTCCTGAGGGGAGGGAGCCAGGGGGGTCCAGGGGCGTGTTGCCAGCTCCAGCCCAGGCCTCCACACAGCCAGGGCTGGGTTTCTTTGTTCTTTGCGGCTGCTGCACAAGAGCTGGCTCAGCCTGACTGGGCAGGGTGACTGCCCTTGGGCTGTTCAGTCCCCTGAGCCAGGGGGAGGGCAGGGCCCTGGGTCGGGGTCCAGTGATGTCCTGA
The DNA here is from genome assembly GCA_023783475.1 of Daubentonia madagascariensis. Classification (NCBI taxonomy): domain Eukaryota; kingdom Metazoa; phylum Chordata; class Mammalia; order Primates; family Daubentoniidae; genus Daubentonia; species Daubentonia madagascariensis. The sequence continues at coordinate 36,745,580 of JAKFHU010000485.1, read as the reverse complement.
TTTGGGAGATTTGTTTGACTCTGACAGCAGCAGCTGGGCTGAGGTCAGGGAGAGCAGGCAGGCTCAGTACCGGGTCTGGAGACTGTCTCTCCAGTAGCAGAGAAATGCTAGGCCCAGGGGAAGGTGGGCCGCTGCTCTGTCCTGGCAGGCCCCTCAGGCCGCAGCTGGTGCTGAGACACTCCTTTCACAGCCTCAGCCTGGGCTTCCAGAGCTGTCACCAGCTTCAGGGACCATAGTGTCTACAGCCCCTCCCATCAGGGAGCACTTAGTCAGGCCTGGCCAGGGGCTAAGCAGTCTACATGCCTTAGTTCATTTATTCTCACAAAAGTCATAGGAGGTGGGCCCTATTATTATTATAATGAGATTCAGATTAATTGAGCAACCAGTTCCAGTCCACACAGCTGCCACGTTGTCCCCTGTGCTGTGCTCTTTCTTTGTGGAAGTCATTACAATGGGAATGCTTGGGTGACTATTAGTTTAGCGTGCGCCTCCCTGATTAGGGCTCTGAGCTCCACGTCACTGAGTAGAGCTACTGTCTGAATTCACGTCCAGCTGATGCCATTGTTCAAGGCTGTAACCCTGGCGCCATACACAGTGCCTGCACATAATAGGACCTCCATAAATAGTAAGGGAAGGAAGGAAGGAGCCGATTGAATCAGGATTCCAACATAGGTCAGCCTGATGCCAAGCCTATGCCCCCTAACCATTAGGCTGCACTACCTCACTGTCACCCGAAGGCCCTCTTGACAAACTTCTGAAGATCCTGGGAACAGACCCAAATGGAGCCCTGCACCCAGCCTAGGCTGGAAAGGGGGCATCACTGGCCTTGGGTTCAGGGAAGGAGCATGGGGAAAGGGGGAAGAGAGCCCTGTCACCCCCCAGCCCTCCCCCATCAAGAGTTCCCACTCCTGAGGCTTCTGGTGGGTCCCTGCTTCATGGGAGAGCCCAGTGGTCCAGCTGGTTCCTGGATGGCTTACTGCCCCCCAGCCTTGTAAAGCAGGGGTCTTGGGCAGCTGGAAGAGTCTATCCCTGTGTGGGCTGGGTAGCGGGGAGGGCGTCAGCACAGAGGCCTTTTCTGGAAGAAATATCTACACTGTAGCATGCTTCCAACCTCGCCCCGCAGAGAGTCCAGTCCTCAGCTTTCACGGGGCAGTTGGAACGTCTGCTTTCACAGCTTTGCTGGAGCCTTGGCCTCTGCACCAACACTTCTGTTGTCTCAAGCATTGGAGGGCGTTCACCCCAGATGTGTTTACACCAGGCACTGCCAGCCTGTTGGGGTGGTGTCTGCTGGAGCAGCTCTCAGGAAACCCCACAGCTGGGCTGCCGAGATCAGGGAGCATTCGCTCTTTCTTCCATCCTTTAAATGTGTTCATCTGATTCTCTCTGAGCCCCTCTACCTTGTCCCAGGCAGGTGCTAAGGGTGGGATCCCCCATGGGAAGCACAGCCCTGGGCTCAGGGGGCTCACAGTCCAGCAGGGGGATGACATGTCGCCAGACAAAGAGCACAGGGATGCATGTGTACAGGGAGCACAGGGAGGCTGGGCCCGTATTTCCCAGGGTGCTTTGGCTGCAAGTGACAGGAGTAGAGGCAGGTAGCCTAGACACAAGGATGTTTATGGGTTCGCTTCACAGGAAGGGGCTTGGGGCAGGGTTGCCTAGCAACTTAGTGATGTCATCGAAGACTCCGGCTCATCCTTTCTGCTCTGCCATCCTCAGTGCTTTTGGCAATGCCATCTCCAATCCACACAGTGATGCCACAGCACCAAGCATCACATCCTCGTGCCCAAACTCAGAGTGGAAGGGCGGGCTCTCCTCCTGTACCTGTGCCCTTTATCAAGGAGGAAAATCTTTCCCAGAAGCCCCCATTGGACATCGCTTTACATCTCATTGGCCCAACTGGGTTACATGGGCACGACTAGCTGCAAGGGAGGCTGGCAGTTGAGTACCAGGCATTCTCAGCTCTGTCTCAGTAGAAGGCAAGAGAGGGACAACAGCCATTGAGTAGGAAACAGGTCACCTGCCCCCGCTCCATCTTGAGCAGGCATTCTCCACTGCTGCACAATCGACCTGGCCTGGGTAATTATTGAAGGCTCTCCTATGAATTGCAGGGTGTTTAGCAGAACCCTTGGCCTCTATCCACTAGATGCACCCCCGCTACACTCTGACAATCAAAACACCTCCAGAGATTGCCAATTTCTCCCCCTGCTATGGAGGACTACTGATCTAGACTCTTCCTTAAGCCACACTGAGGAGTTAGGAAGGCTTCCCAGGAAGAGGTGCTGGCTGAACCGAGATCTGAAGGATGAGGGGTTACAGAGCTGGGGAAGGTGGAGAAGGACATCCCCCTCTTCCTTCCATGTGTCAGTCTTTCAACAAACATGTATTGACAATCCCTCATGCTTTTATGCAGCTTTGTATTTCAAAACGTGCTTTTGCTTATATCATTTATTCCACACCATGGTCTTGAGACGTAGGCGCTAGTATTCCACTTACAGATAAGGAAACCGAGGCTCAGAGAAATTAGAGCTTTGCCATTTGGCCAGAGAGTGGCGGAACAAGGACTAGAAGGAGGTCTTTAAGCCCAGTGTCCTGTCCACTGTACCTGGTGCTTACGAGGCAGCATAGATCGTGGCGTTGCTCTGTGACTGATGACAGCTGCTCCTGCAGGGCCATTTTTCCTGATGACGAGGGCACGCCAGTGGGAGGGAGGGTTGTGGGAGGAGATGATGGCTTCTGCCCAGCGCCCCTGCCTCTGAGTTCCTCCCAGCTAGACAGAGTCCAAGGCAGCAGCCAAAGACTAAAGTGGGGCCCTGCTGGGCGATTCGGTTTTCAGTGCTCATCCCTCCCTACCCCTTTCTTCCTCGATGTCACTTTTGTCCTCAACCAGGCACTCAGGGACCACCTGTGCTGTCCTCGTGCGGCTATCCTGCTCACGCACCTTCTCTGCTCTTGGGAAAGGCTTTGGGGGGCTTCTTCTTTGCTTGGCCACTTTCCAGACCCCTCCCTCTGGGCTGTCCTGCTCCCTGGGCTCTCCTCTCTGTCCCTTGGGTCCCTTCTCTTCCCTGTTTGCATGCAGACCCTCAGGGACCTCATTCGGTCTCGGCATTAAATGCCAACTATATGCCCAGTACTCCCCAAGCCTATTCTTGGGTTTCTAAAGCCCACTTGACTGCCCTCTGCAGTATCCAATAGACACCCCAAATTAATTCCTGATTTCCTTTCTCTCCATCCCCCAACACCCAAATCCACCCTGCCAGGCTCTTCCCCACCTCAGGTGATGGAGGCTTCATCCTTTCCCTTGCTCAAGCCCCAGGCCATGGGGCTTCCTGGACTCCTTCTCCCGGAGCCCCTATCCTGTGTGTTAGGAAATCCTGTTGGCTCCACTTTCAAAATGTATCCAGGCTCCACTCACATCTCATCACTGCACAGCTTCTATTTTCTTCTCCTGCATGGATTATTGCAGTAGCCTCCCACTTGACTTTCCTGAGTCTCCCTTGACTCTCTAAAGTCTGTTCTCAATACCAACACAGCAGCCAGAGACTCTCTCTCTTTTTTTTAATAAAGGCAGAGTGTTGCTCTCTTGCGCAGGCTGGAGTGTAGTGGTGCAATCAGCTCACTGCAGCCTTGAACTCCTGGGCTCAAGCAACGCGATCCTCCTGCCTCAGGCTCCCAAGTAGCTGGGACTACAGGTGAGCACCACCACACCTGGCTAGTTTTTCTATTTTTTTGTAGAGATGGGGGTCTCACTATGTTGCTCAGGCTGGTCTTGAACTCCGGCTTCAAGTGATCCTCCCACCTTGGCCTCCCAAAGTGCTGGGATTACAGGCTTTAGCTACCATGTTGGCCAGAGTATCCTTTTAGAAGATGTTGGAGTATGCCACTACTCTGCTTGAACTCTGTAAGGCCCATCTCTCTTAGACACTTGTGTGTCACAATGACCCTCAAGGAAACATGGCCCTGTACCAGCCAGCTCCTGCCTTGAGGCCTTTGCTCCAGCTGCACCCTCTGCCTGGAAATCTTTTCCCCCTCAATAGCCATGTGGCTCTCCCATACTGCCTTCAAGCCTTTGCTCAAATGACGCTTCTCACCTGTGTAAAATGGTAGCACTATTACCCCACCAATGGCTCTCTCGAACCTTCTTTACTGGCTCTATTTTTTCCCCATAATGCTCCTAACATACTGTGTGATTCGCTTATTTATTATATTTATTATTTGTTGTCGGTTTCCTCCTGCTAGAATGTAAACTCCACATGAGGGACAGGTTTGCTTTTTTATTCACTGATGTATCCCAAACACACCTACACAGAACTGGACACATAGTAAGCCCTTAATAAGTATTTACTGAATTTAATTGAAGTCACTTATACTTTAGTGTACAAGTAAATGTACATTCTCTCTCTCACACACACACTGACACACACAGAGGATTTGCATTCTGTTTTTTCCCTACTAATTTCAAGAAAGGGTTATTTCTTGTATCACAGTGCACTTGGGCAAGGCATTTTGGGGGCTGTGGGTTTTGCAGTCTTGAAATAACAGCAAGTGGATTGAAGACCCACTGTGGATCCAGTACTCAAGGAAGGAGAAGCTCTGAGAACCACCTCATGCTCCCCCAAAGCAGAGGGGTAGGGGTTGCAGCCTCCCAGGTGTGACAGAGAGGGGAGAGGTGGCATCTCACCCATGTTCATGGTGTGACCACAACCAGCTCCTCCCAGGATGGCGATGAGGACAGAGGTGTGGAGAACTAGACAAGCTGCTAGCAAGGGCAGAACCCTTGGAGTTGAAGTCCTTCCAGCCCCTTTTCTCAGCAGGGGGCTCAGGAAGCAAATTGGCCTCTGCGTTAGGAAGGTGTCTGGTTGCTGCCACAGGCTTCCCTTCCTGCAGCAGAGCACGGGTGCTGGAGGACATGTAGGCAGGGGCAGGGTTGCTGAGACGCTAATACAGCTCGAGCTGCAGGGACCCTCACTTTAACGAGGCCCCTTCCAAGGCCCTGGGAGGATTTGATTGATGCTTCTGCCATTGTTGGCTTTTAAAAAGTGTGTCATTTGTTTTGATTTCCCCCCCCCATTCTAAGTGAACATCCACTTTCTATTCCTAATGTATTTGTAAATTCGTATTTTTTAAAAAAGGGCTCCTAAATTGTATAAGCTTAGCCCCACACAACCTGGATATGTCCCTGGGTGGAGAAGCTCGCTCCCCATGTAGTTGAGCGTTCTGGCCCAGGCTCACCCGTTGTCAGCTGCATTGCTGCCTTTTTGGGCACCTAATAAGCATTTGATTTCCCTGAGCCAGCGTGGCTAGAGAAGCTTTGTGGAGATGGATAACTTGTGAGGTTGGAGCGCTCTCTTCTGGGAAAAAGATGCACAGCTGAGAGTGGCCGCATCAACGCAAGGCTAGCAGGATGTGGACCAGAAAGCAGGTGGTTCTGGGGCTTAGCTCACAGAGAAGCCCCTCTTTTGGGGCATGGACACATTGGAGCACACACACCACATCTCTAAAATTCAAAGGTGAGCGTACTTTGGTGTACATGTGCTCCATTTCCATCCCACTTGTAGTAACACCAACTGGAGTACTGTAATTCACTTCTGACACCACCCCAGAGTTAGCATCAGATCCCACTGGTTTGGGGCCTCAGTCATCCACAAGACTGCCCCTCCTTCAGGTGCCAGCTGCAAGTCGGGTCCCTAGGCCACCTGTACTTCTGACTAGCCAGCTACCAATTTAAAAGTTCCCACTTAGTTCTCACTTTTGATAATTTGCTAGAATGACTCACAGAGCTCACTGAAAGCACTATACTGTGCTGACAATTATAGATTTATTATAAAGGAGACAACTCAGGAACAGTCAAATGAAGAGACACATAGGGCAAGACCTGGGAGGGAGCGCAGAGCTTCCATGTCCTTTTCCCATGGAATCAGGGCTTATCACCTCTGGCACATCAATGTGTTCACCACCCAGGAGGCTCTACCTCAGTGTCCGGAGTTTTTACTGGGGTTTCATTACGTAGACTTGATTGATTGAACACTGGTCATGTGATTAAACTCCATCTTCACCCTCCTCTCTCCTTCCTGGAGGTCTGTTGGTTGAAAGTCCCACCCTCTCATCATGTGGTTGGTCTTTCTGGTGACCAGCCACCATCCTGAAGCTATTTAGGGGCCTACCCTGAGTCACCTCATTAGCATAACAAATATTTCTGTCACCCAGGAAATTCCGAGGGTTTTTGAAGCTCTGTGCCAAGAACTGGGAAAAAGGCCAATTATAGTCTTCATTATTCCACAGTGCATCTACATAGCACAAGAGTTATGTCTCAGGTATCTGGAAACCCACAGATTCTACCCAGTCATCCCCACTCTGATTCATCCACAGACTCCCTAACGTGGTGGCAAAGCAACAAAAATAGCCTTCTGAGGGTGGCACTGCTGTCCTTCCATAAAAGGCACCACTGGGCCCCAGGGCAGCCTTACCCCAGCTGTCCTTAGGTTCCTTTCCCCTCCAGGATGTCTGCTTCCTGAAGGGGGACTGTTCAAGGCTACTGGTCAGAAGCCAGAGTTTAGGACACAGGCTGACCTCGCCAATCATTGTTTTCTTCTGTTTAAAACAAAGCAAAACAAATCCTGAGCCCCCACTTGACAAGGCAAGCCTGGTCCCTTGAGGACACCACAACTCCCACCACAGCCAGACGCTGCAGCTTGCACCACTGCCCTGCAGACCCTGGACCCTGAATAACACCCCCAGCATCGTCACCACCCCTGTGCTGACTGAGAACTCCATTGAGCTGCAATGCTGTAGCCGCCAGAAGGAATTCTTTGTGGTTGTTGGTTCTTTGGATACAGCTTCTGAATCTGGACTAGATGTCTGGTATAGGCATGACCCTATGTCCCAACTGCAAGTCCCAACTGTCTGCCCCAAGACTTGTAAGTTGGGACATTTTTCAGCCCAAGAAGGCAGCCAAGAAAAATTCGAGCTGTCTTCTGTGCTTCCTGCTATATCAGGCCCGTGATCCTGCATTGCCCATGCCACTAGCACCTGGCTGCTGGCCCCTGGCCCCATCCACCAACCCCTGCCAATTCTTCTTAACACCCTGGACAAATTCTTTTGTTTTTACGCAAGCCTTAAGCCAAGGCCTGAGATTGCAGCACCTCCCATGGGATTTCCAAGGCCCAGTAATTGGGTGTTTCAAAGATGGCGGCTCAGCTCGGTCCCTCCTGGACCTGCTGGACCTGCTCCCTGCACTTTCCCTCTTAGGAGGGGAACACCACTGTGATGAGCTCATGCTTACATTAGGCACTTATTAGACTTGGTGTTTCATGTGCACGATTTCATTAAATCTTCACAGCAACCCTATAGAGGAGTGGATACCATAATTATCCCCATTTACAGATGAGGAAACCAAGATTCAGAGAGGATAAATGACTTGCTCAAGGTCACAGAGCTGGTAATTGGTGAAGCCAGACAGTATTCAAACCCAGAACTTTTAAATGCCGGAATTCACACGCTTAACCACTTTACAGTCCTGGCACAGAGATATTCCACACGCCACGATATTCACACTCAACCACTCCCAGCACAATTTTTGAGCCATGCAGAAAGAGGGTGGGGAGGGGTTTGAACCTGCCCTTGAGAATTTGGCCTCACCAGAGCACCATCTCTGCCTTTGCCTCCCTCCATTAGCCAGCCCAGCCTGGCGGGGAGCTCATGCCTGCTTAGCAATTTATTCCTCGCTTTGTTGACAAAAGGATGCCAACAGAGAAAGTGCATTTAAACTTCCCCCTGTTGATACAAAGCTGCATGGAAGCCACAGAGGGGCAGGGAAGCCTCGTGGTTAAGACCTGAGGAGGCAGAGCCACCTTGCCAGGCAGAGCCACCTTGCCAGGGTCTAAATCTCAGTGTTGCTGCTTCCCACCCAGGGGAACTTGGGCAAGATGTGTAACTTCTCCATGCCTCCATTTCCCCAGCTATAAATGGGAATAACAACAGTGCCCACCATACAGAGTCACCGTGAAGATGCAAAGAGTTAGTGCATAAAGCCAAACTGAGCTGTGTACGGAAGGAGGGGCAAGCCCGGGGCGTCTTTTCCCTGAGCTGCAGCCTGACCACTTGCAGAGGCTGGGCCAGAGCCTGTGAGCCTTCTTTGACCTTGACAGGCTCTCCTCCTCCGGCAAGGTCCTTCCAGCTCCACCTTGGCCCATGGGAGTGCCGCAGCTCCTGCTGGGGTCCTCCTGCCTACCAACCTCCTGCCTTGCCAAGCTGACAAGGCTCTGTGCAGTCCTGTGCTAAGGGAGCGCGTTGCCTCTTTGCGGTTTGCCCAGCTCCAGGGTGGGCTGACGGGGGAGGGGACTGAATATTTATGAAGCTCTTCCTGGGTGCCTAATTTTCTTCCTCACAACAAGGGTGCAAGGTGACAGTCGTTCAGCGACCTCGCTTCAAGATGAGGACACGGCTGGGCTCCTCAGGGGCGGAAGTTTGGAAGGTCAGAGAAAGTTCTTGGCCAAGTTTAGGAAACTTCTCCAAGACATCAAAACACAGTTCTCACAGGGACTTTTGGAGCTGAGCTGACATCTGGCGGACACAAGTGGGAATTGCTCTACCTTTGGAGGCTCCTGGGGTGGCTGCAGGCAGGTTTGGGGCTTGGCCGTCCATCCTTCATTTACTTGGAGGTGGCTGTGTCAAGGGGTGGCCTGGAGGGTTGGTGCTGGTTGGGGGACAGATTTTAACTTCCTTGTAATTTCCATCATTCCCCAAAAGCCACTCAAACAAAAATAAAATTTGATAAGAATACTTGCTGCCTTTTCAATTTTATGCAAAAGATGAGAAGAACACATCTTGAAAAAAATGTGTTTTATTGATCCATAACCATCACACATTTGTAATTTGTCCATTACACATTTTGATACTTCATGGCCTCTTCTTCCAGCCCACACATAATCCTCAGGGTTCCACCCAGACACCAACATTTATTAGATGCTCAGTTATAGGCCGAGAATTTGGAGAATTTTATGGGTTATAACAGATTTTAAAAACATGATCCTTGACATCAAGGGGCTTCCCTTTATTTGGAGAGATAAAGCAGATATCTACAGAGCACTCTGATGTTATGGTAGACGTTTTAGCCCATAAACTCCTTACTGCGTTTCTTTATTTTATCTTCATCATCCTAATTTTGAGCCTGAGCTCCTATTTCACCTAGTTGATGGAGATTCAACATCAGGAACTATGCTCAGGGTTGTGACAATGACTTGAGCCTTCTGTGGTGGGGCTTACCTGTCAGGGAAGCCCCTCCGCTCACGGGTCACCTGTCGACGCTGACTATTGCAGGGGGCCTTCTGTCCCAGCTCACAGGGACCTCCAGAGCTCTGCTTGGCTGCAATCATGCCATACTTGGGGCAGGGGAGCTCTGGAGAGGCTGGGGGCCCAGGCCCAGAGCCAGCCCCTGGCATGCAACTCAGCTGCTTGCTCTGAGGTCCTGGCAGACTTGTAGGCCTCCCTCCCCTCCCTGCAGTGCTGGGAAAGCGCCTCTCAGGGCTCCTGTGACCCTCCTTCTCTGCCCTCTCTTCAGGTTCTGTTCTCACCAGTAAGCTTAGGCTGTGGGAAACGTGAACGAGGGAGGGGCAAGTCTTGCTAGAAACTTCTACCCTGGCCCCAAACCCTATTAAGGCTAAGAGCTTCATAAGGGAAGGAAGAAATATGGCACATGAGGGGGGAAAAATTATTTCAAATAATGGTTCTGCCACAAGGGTAGAGAGGCCTTGGCATTCACCTTCCCCTTTGGTGAAGCCAAGAGAAGCCCAGGGGCTGGTTCCTAGCCCCTCTACCAGTGCTCCAAAGTGTGGGTTCCTGGATATTGGCCTTCCCTCATCCCCCAAACTTTCCCAGCTTTCCACCACTCACCCCAAACAATTGCCAGGTGAATGTGCTCATTCACTCCACACTGTGTGGTGGCTAGTGAGGCAGAGGGGACAGTCCCTGCCCTGGTTCATGCACAGTGGTGAATGGCAAGGTTACTCAAAACCCTTGAAGGTGCCCATCCACCCGTCTGGTCAGTGCACACCATCCTTGGCTATTCTTTTTCTTCTTTTGCTAAGCTCTTCCTGTCTCCCCAGTTTCCCAAAGAATTTAAAAATGAAATGCAGAATGATAGACCCCCGGAATGGGTTGGGAAGCCTTTATTTCAGCTGTTCCATTTTTCAGGTGGAACCACTCAGGCTCCCAGCTCATGTGGCCAGGACTAGATGCCTGGTCTCTCAGTCTCCCGTCCTGGGCTCCCTCCATGTGACCCCTCGGCATTTGCTTCTAGAGGCCCCTGCCCTCATTCCCTCAGCTTCTGTCCCCCTGCCACTCCCTCCTGTCTAGGAAATCTCTCCTGGACACAACCACTGTGACAACTGCTCTTGTGCCCTGACGTGCTCCCTGATGCTCTTTTCCTGCTGCCTAGCAACGCCATTACATTCCCAATTTGTCTGTGCGCCTCTTAATGAGACCACAACAACATGTCCCACGGTGGTCACTAAAACCAGGAGGTGTCCCCTTGGTGCAGGGCACACCACCAGCACCCCAGAGCACCCAGAATCAAGTCGGATTTTATTTGCTTGTGCACAGCCCTGGCCTTGGCATTTGTCCATCGAGGTTTGGCCACTTCTTGGTCTCCTCCCTGGCACCAGCCAATCTGCCAGGACTTCTCGCACCAAGACTTCTTTCCAGACCAGACTTGTCGCTATGTCTTCGGCATATTCAAGAAACTGGTTTGAAAGGTAAGAGAATAATGCTGAGTGCCAGTGCAGCCTCGCGGCCTATTGGCGGGAATGTTAAGACAGGCTCAAATCCAAATGAGGCCATTTGTAAACCCATCTCTCACCTTGGCCGAGTGTGGGTAAGTTCAGTGTTGGCACAGGGATGCTGCAGAGCACTGGTTTACATGATTGGCAGGGGCTCAGCAGATTTGAATTTTAGAATGTGCACACCCTCTGACCCAGCAATTGCTGGCTCCACTCCACCAAGCCTATGTTGAGAAACACTATATACGTGTACAAGGATGTTTGCGACAGTATTATTCGTAGTAGCAAAATATTGGAAATAGCTTCAATGTCCATAAAATGAGATTAAATTATGAGACTGTTGTGCTATGAAATATTATGCAGCAGTTAAGAACGTTGAGATGGGTTTAAATGTGCCAACGTGGAAAGACCACCAAGATGTACTGTTAGGACAGAGCACATTCAGAGGAACAAGACAGTATGATTCTATTTATGATATGAAACTGTGCGTGTGTGTAAAACAATACATAATAAAACACGTATGTGCTATGAGCCTACCTACTGTGTTCCAGGTAGTGTTCTAAATGCCTTAGAGGCATTAACTTATTCAGTCCTCAAAAACTCCTATGCTGTGGGTACTGTTATTAGCTCTATAATACAGATGAGGAAACTGAGGCACCGCGAGATTGGCTAACTTGCCCAGGGTTCCACAAGAGTGGAGCTGGGATTGGAAGCCAGGTGGTCTGGCCCTAGAAACCACGTTTTTAACCATTATTCCTCTCACCCACACACTCATACATGTGCATGTGCAAGAACACACACACACGATTACAAGTACATGGGAAAAGGCACGGAAACGTGTGCCTGAAGTTGTTTGTGAGAACCCTTTGGGGAGGCAGAGTGAACTGCGGGGGGAGATAAAAAAGGACCTTCATTTCCTCCTTGCTAAACTTCTGTGGATTTGGAATTTTTACAATTAGATATTATTTGTAACAAAAAATAAAAATAAAAAAGATTCATGCAACAGTAGAAACTACGACCCTGCTCTCCAATCAGAACTAATAAAAAGGCAGTGTGCAGTCTGACAGGCAATTTGAGGTGGCCCCAAGAGCCCCCCAACTCGGGTCCTGAGACTGGGGGACCAGGCCCTAGTTCTGCCTCTTGACCGCCACGTGACCTTGTTTGTCTGCAGCCCCGGGGAGTTTGGCGGGCTTGGAACCTGGTCTCCAGACTCTGCCACGGGCACTTGCCACCAGCTTCCCAAGGAACAAGTGTACAAGAGTGGGCAGGGGACAGCGGGGGGCATGTCGTGGGGGGGGGGCAAGCCTGAGCTGTCACTGAGGCCCCCTTGCTAGATGGCAGCATCACTCTCAGCGACACCCCATGGGCCACCTCCTCCCATGCATTTCACCGCTAATCCTCACGATCCCCTCTGCTCGGCTGCAGTTCTCACCCCCTTTTGAAGACGAGGAGACTGAGAGCCCCGTGCACGGCGGTGCCCTTGTTGAGTAGAGCAGGGTTTACGGCTGGGCCAGGCTGCCCTTCCTGTCTGCATTATTGGGGAAGGCTCCTGGGACAGGGCCAGACAGGGACTTCCTCCGCTGGAGCTCCTTAAGGGCACAGGCCAGGCACAAGGCCACAGGGACCATGCCTGGTGGGGGCAGCAGCGTCCCGCGCCAGGGAATGCAGCAGGTCTGGAACCACAGGAGCTGGGTCAGGGCCAGAGCTGCCCCTTCCCCGCTGTGAGGACCCAGCTGCTTTCCCTCACTTCTCTGAAGCCCAGTTTCATCGTTTACTAAGTGGGGGTGGGTGGTGCCGCTGTCCGACACCACGAGGACTCAGTACGTGCCTGTTTGGTGCATGGCAGAGGACCTGGCAACGTGGCAGGGGCGCAGCTGGGGTTGGTCACTGTCGTCACTACCATCATGTACCTTCCCTGTCTCTTCAAGAAATCCAGCCCAAGTCACAGCCCACCTCACTGCCTGAGCTACGACAGAGGTGACTGACCCACGCCACACAGGGCGCTCCAGCACTCAGGGCCGTGTCCCTCTGCTCTCTATGTCTCTTTGCCATGCCTGACTCGCTGCAACATCACTGCCTCCCTCCTAAGTGATGCCTCCTCTTTAGCGTACAAGGGTGCCCGGTGTATACCCCCACTGCTCCGCCCACTCTGAGAGGGCCTGACCATGGTGCACTCCTGGTGTCACCTCCCACAGGGCCGTGAGCGCAGCTCCTTCTGCTGGCCAGCAGCACGTGACAGGGGCTCAAGCTTTGCTAAACAAGTGACTTGAAGATGAGAAGGAGGGTGAACCGTGGGGTCTGGCCCTGAGATGCAGGGAAAAGGCAGCCAATTGCTGCAGGGTGGGTGAGGCCCTAACTAAATAAACGCAGACAGGGCGCCCCGGGAGCTCACGTCCACCCAGCCAGGGCCCCTTGCAGACAACTGGGTATGGCCTCGGGCCTGGGCTGACCTGAAGTTCACCATGCCTGTCTTCTCATCCAGCCTCTTTATCAGCTCCTTGACTTGGTACCGGTTCAGAGGGACCTTGTTTTGCTGAGGAGGTGGATGGAGCATGTGCAGTTAGTAGAGCTCTCTGTTCACCCCCTCTCCAGACACCCCTCCATTCTCTCTATCACTCTGTCTGTCTCTCTCTCTCTCACACACCACATAATGCCCTGCTCCTCTTGGACCACAGATGGCAACTGAGAGTAAGCTCAGAGGAAACTGAATTCACAACATGGAGTGGATGGAAGAAGCCACCTGCCCGTGGGTCACTGCCCAGAACCCCAGAGGACCTCCCTTTTCTGCAATAAGGGGGCTGGAGGTCAGGGTCAGGTGAAGTGGGTGGCCCCTGGGATGGACAGAGCTCTCCTCTGCAGCTAATGAGTCCTGGCCAGCCTCTTCACCATGGGCCTGGGCCCGAGCATCCTAGCCATCCCTGCCTGGGCCCCCAGCGTGTCCACTCCTTCCCTCCTAGGATGCTCTGATGATGGACCCCTTCAAGTATGCATTTCGGGGGGTCCTCAGCACCTTTATTACATGTGGGGTGAGGGGAATGAGGGATTTCAGGCAAGACGGTATGGCCAAAGGTGGAAATATCGGGGCTTGGGCATGTGGTCTTCCTTCAGTCCCTTTTTATCTGCCCAGTAGCCAAATGCAATGGGGAGAAAGACCTCAAGATAGAATGTCTGCCTTTAGGTGGCATTGTGGGTCATCAGTGGCTTCCAGCCACACAGCACAGGGAATGCCTCCAGCAAGGGCTGAGGGAGGTTTCGGGTTCTCTTCTGGGTCCAGATAAACTAGGTGAGTGTCCCACAGCCAAACCCAGGAAGCTCTCTGAAGTGCTTGCACACTCTCTCTCCCTCTCTCTGTCGCACACACACAGTGCCTGTGGCCACCAGGAATTGGCACACCTGTACCATAACTTTCCGGAACTCGCCCACATGCATCTTCATTGTCCCGCCGGGGTTCAAGCTCTTGAGGAAGTCCAGCACGGTGATTTTTTGCTGGTCTGCATAGCTCTGAGAGAAGCAGGAGACACCAGGTGCAAACACTTGGTCTTATAACAACAACCCAACTCCCCCTCCCCTCCTCCGAGGGCTGGCCCAAGCTCCCAGGCCCAGAAAGGCTGAGGAGAATGTTGAAGGCAAACACGAGGACCTGTGATGGTTCTTGGGTGTTTGCCCAGTTCCTTGCAGCCCCACCCCAGCGAGCAGAAGCTCTGTCCATTCCCAGGGTGGAATGTCTTCTCATTCCCCCTGGTGGAAGGGCTGAAGTCAATGCTGCTAAGGTGCCACAGCATCCGGGGACAGGGCTGGGGGTCATACCCACACATGCGATTTGGGTTTGAGATGACCTCTGTTAAGACTAGTATAGGTGGTGCACTGTGGGTGGTGGGTGGGATGTTGTAGTTCAGAGATGAAAAGGTTAAATCACAGCCACATCATGTGATGGGTTGGACAGGCTCTAGGAATTCCTAGGATTCTCACGGCTTCACACAAATGCTCATATGGACACATGCATTGTTAGAATATTTTAAAAAATAATATTTCATTGTTTTCATTTCAAAAGTACAGTCATCCTTCAGTATCCACAGGGCATTGGTTCCAGATCCCCCATGGATACCAAAATCCCAGGATACTCAAGTTCTGCAGTCGGCCCTGCGAACCCACAGATACAAAAACATGGGCCCTGGGGTCTCGGTAGGCCCTCTGCACCCATGGGTTTTGCATCCCATGAATACTGTATTTTCCATCCACATTTGGTGGCATATGCAGAACCTGTGGATATGGAAGGCTAACTGTATTTATTGAAAAAAATCCTCGTGTAAGTAGACACAGTTCAAACCCATGTTTTTCAAGGGTCAACTGTATTACCTACTCACATTGTAAGGCAATTTTAGATTAGCAGAAGAAAATATAAAGTAACACATAAGTCCAATGTCACCATCCAGAGGTAACATCTTGGTGTGTATCCTTTTACCTATCCATCTATCTATCTGACATCTCTTCAGACCTCCGTGCCAGGCCTGGAGTTAGGAGAGAACTGATACAAAGAGGAACGGGGAGAACGCCAGCGGGGCTGGAATGTGCGGGAGCAGGGGGAGAGGCAGGGCCAGGTGGTGGCCACTTTCCCACCTGCATTTCCCTGCCTCTGCCAATGCCACCACCTTTATTTTAGCCCCTTGGGCTTGAATTTTTGGGTTATCTTTGGTCTCTTTTATCACTACAGGCCTTTCTCTCCGTACTCCTGGTGAAACCACACCCAAACTCTGAGCCTAAAATCTGAGGACTGCCACATCCATCCCAGCATCCCCCGCTAGCTTTGAATTTAAGGCTTCTCTGTGAGCCTGGAGCCACATGGTTCTTCTGTTGAAGCCACGTGGTTCTGTTCATATCCCCTAAACATGCTGTGTACAATCCCATCTCTGAGGTTCTACTGGCAGAACCCTCTTCCCAGAACACCCTCCCATGCCCTGGGGCTCACCTGAATGCTTTACTCTCTTCAAGGCACTTCCCCAACGCATTTTGGCCAGGAAGTCATCCTTTTCTCTTTGCCCAATCCTACAGGGATCTCTAGTTTGGATTCTGATTATATTTGCTGCCTTTATCACTTATTTATCATGGCACTTTCTGTGAGTCATTTCTGTATCTATCTCATATTTCCAACCAGATTGCCCCCTGAGGGGAATGACTATGTTATACACTGCATGTCTTGTTTGGTCTCTACTCCAAGGTTCTTTTTCTATAGCTTCTTTAAAACAAGGGGTAGGGTTCCCATTTTGCATTAGACAACTCCATTCCTGTTCACTGGAGCACCCTGTTCCCCTTGCAAAACAGGTTTGCCCCTGGTGGTTCCATCTGAAGTTATATGACTCATAAAAATACTTGATACCCCTTTGCCTTCTAGAACTTTTCACACCACACTACTTCCTGCAAGAGCGCTTTTATTTAGTCCTAGAAACTGAGGCACAGAGCAGACCTGCCAGGGGCAGGAAACAGCCCTCGGGGTACACATCCTGCAGAACCTGCATTTGCACCAAATCGCCCCAGTTCAGCAACGGGTCTGCAGCCAGCAGCAGGCTCCCCGCTCCCTACCAACGGGCAAGAGACCAGGCTACTGGTCTGGGCAATGGAGACTAGAAGAGCAATAAAGTCCCTCTCAGCTCTAATATTTGCTGATTTTATATTTCCACCATTACATCTGCCTCCTGTGATTGCCAGAGATAATCTAAGAAAAGGTGGGCCAGGTCCAAGTTACCACTAGAAATAAAGGACTCAAGTGTCCCTTTTTAGCTGAAGCCACAAAATAGCCATCCTGACCACAGGGATGTCTTGGCATCCTTACCAACTGTCGGAAAGAACCCGTGTTTATTGGGTGCTTATTATATACCAGGCATTCTTCTAAGCACTACACGCATATTGCATAATTTAATCTTCCAAGCAATCCTACTGGAGTGGGCGCTACCATTATACCCATTCTACAGGTGGACAGACTGAGGCATAGGGAGCCTTGGTGACTTGCCTTTGGTCATACATTAGCAGGTGGAGGAGCTTGGGTGGGAGAGTCCATCCTGTGACAAGCCCCTCCCACTTCAGCCAGATCTCAGCTCTTTCCCTTTCTCTGGGAGTAGGGAAGCACTGCTGAGGAATCCAATATTTGCAGGGAATATTCCATGTCTGCAGGCTGAGGGATGGAGACATTTCTTGGCAGAGAGGATTGTACAGACACTTTGGGGGAGGGGAAGCTCTGGTAGTTGATTTGGAGCCAAAGGCCAGCTTTCTCCAGGGCTCCCTGGAAGGCTGAGAGGAAGGCAGGAGCTCACCTGGATTAGTTTCATGGGGTTTGTCCACAAGAAGAGGGTTTTCTTGACAGAGGAGCCTTGCACTGCCTTGTATACCACATCCAGCTGTGGGTGAATGGCATATACCCCATCCAATATTTTCGTGAACTGCTCAGTCACCAGCACATTCTGTGGCAGGGAGAGAAGGGACCCATCATGACGAGGGCACCACCACTGTGCCATCTCCCTGTCCAGCCAGTGGGTCCTCTCCCTCCCACCCAAGCCAAAGCTGGGAAGTTCTGTCTTTTCCAGTTTGTTCTGCAGCGCTGCTCCTAGATTGGGATAGTTCTGTGGCTTAGAGCTTGTGATCTGACTTGTAAGTTTCCTACATGATTTTGATCAGATGTTTCATTGAGTGCCGGTGGCCTGCCACCTGCTGCCAACTCAGCTCTGCTCTCAGACGGTGTGCCTAAGTGCCCGTGTGTGACGGACAAGATACAACTATAGAGTTGTGAGACTGGTCCTTAAACAAATATCCCAAAATGTCCAAATCTACATGAGTGTTGTTCTTCAGAGCCCTGGAAGAGGATCCCTTATTCCAACGAGTGACTCAAAACAAATTGAGAACTTCCCCTTTTGGAATTACACTCAGAGCTGGTTTCTAGGACACAGGAGAAAATGCATTCTGTGAAATAGTGTTTGATTAAACCTAACCTCCACCAGTTTCATCAATCTGCTTCATTCCTCAGATGCGGTTCTGAGTACTTTTTGCCTTTTCAAAGAATTAAACCCATGCTGAAGGGCTAAAGACTTTGTAGATATTTTAGAGAAAGTTCTAGAAGCATCTACAAAGGAGGAATTCCAACACCGTTTAGAGTTATGGCAGCATGGTTGACAAAAGGGAAGGAAAAGGCTAACTCAGACTGATGTGTTCTGGGAGGCTGGTTAAGTGCCAGCATGGTCACAGCTCACAGGTTTATGTGCCATCTAGGGCCTAAACAGCACCATTTCTAACACGCCCTCAAACACACCAAGGCAGCACCTGGGTCCACGCTTTCCAACCTGTACTGGGGAGTGGGGGAAACAAATGCCAAGAAAATCTGCACCTGCAGCTGAGACTCAGAGGCAGGGTGGGGTGGGAGCCAGGGCAGCATCCTGGGGTGCACGGTCAGAACCATGGCTTGAGGGTGGGGAAGGGGCTTCTGGGGAGGAAGACCCAGGAGCACAAAAGGGGCCTGGGGCACGAAGGAAGGGGCGAAAGAACAAAGAGAAAAGAAAAGCAGCTATTTTTTTTTTATAATGTCTTAAAATCTGTGGCAAATAGAAATCCAAATTTTACTAATTATTCACTTCTAAGGAGCTTGGGTTTATATATTCAAAATATCGTCACTAATATAATTGCAAGGCGTTAAAATAACCTTATAAAACATCACATTTGTGCAGCACTACAAATGTAAAAGGACTTTAACATCATACCTTTATAGAACTCTACAGTAGGAGGCAGAAGCCCTGGGTTTACTCCTTGCCGTGTTTCTCATTTGCTGTGGATCCTGGGCAAATGACCTAACCTCTCTGATTCAGTTTCCTTATATGTAAAATGGGAAAATGAGGAAAAGTACTTGTTATGGGGTGAATTTTGGCCCCCTCCATCAAAAGATGTTGAAGTTCTAACCCCTAGGACCAGTGAATGTGAATTTATTTGGAACTAGGGTCTTTGCAGATGACCAAGTTAAAATGAGGTCATTAGGGTGGGTGCTAATCCAATATGACTGTGTCCTTATTAAAAGGAGACACTTGGATACAGAGACAGGGAGAATGCCATGTGAGGTGAAGGCAGAGATTGGGGTGATGCTTCTACAAGCAAAGAAGCACCAAAGATTTCCAGCAAACCACCAGAAGCGAAGACAGAGGTCTGGAGCAAATTCTCCTTCACAGCCCTCAGAAGAAACTAACCCTACTAACACTTTGATCTTGGACTTCTAGCCTCCAGAACTGTGAGCATTTCTGTTGCTTAAGCCACCCAGTTTGTGGTACTTTGTCACAGCAACCCTAGGAAACTAATAGAGTACCCTACCTACCTTCTAGAGTAGGATCAAATGAACTGGCATATATAAAATCACTTTGGGGGAAAAAAAAGAGTATAAAATGGTAGACAAGTGTACGACATTGGTATTGCCAGCTACCACCTCCATGCTGATTCAGGCAAGAGTGCCTGGCAGGAGTCTGACGTCACCTTGGGCTTTCTCCTCCTTCATCAAGAGATTTTCATTCACAAATACTACTCTGAGTACAATAGGCCAAGTCATGAAATGAAAATACAAGTTTATATATGTTTTTATACCCAGATTCTAAAAACCCCGTGATTCTGAAACCATCTGGGACCCAGGGTCACTCTTTAGCAAAGCTGATGCTAAGCAAAGTCTGTTTGGAGTCCTCCTGCCTTTCCTTTTGGTGTTTCCTTATCTCTACTCTCAGGTGTTCACGGCCTGGGTTTCTAGGATCTGGTAAATTGTCTCACACTGTGATGTTATTGACTGAACAGCTACTCCTACTGGAAGGATCCCTAGAGAGAACAGAGCTGTACCCAAGGGAGTGACCACATTATGGAGCATTTGTGTGAGGCTGTAAGGGACAGAGCTGTGGGCCCTGACCAACACAGAGCGGGCAGGGTCACCAGCTGGCACCCTGGTGCAAGCGACTGCCATTTGATCACTTACAGAAATGTCAAGCTCTTCCATTGTGGATTTGGGGTTCCTCTTGATGGACTGGATAAGTAAAACAGCCCCATCCATACTAATAGGATTCAGGAAAAGCTATGGAGGGAGGGGCAAGACAAGAGGAGGCTGAGTTGGGGGCTGGAAAGGCTGGCTTAGAGCATGGCATCCACTTCTCATCAAATCACAACCTCTGTCTTCCTCTGAGACTTCTTGTCAGTACTTGTCTCCCTGTCCATCTGTCTGTCTACCCCTCCACCCACCCACCTATCTTACTGCTAATTCATCCATCCATCCATCCATCCACCTGTCATCCACCCATCCATCCATCCATCTATTCAACCACCTGTCCATGTCACTGCTCCTCCATCCATCCATTTATCTGTCCATCCATCCACCTGTCCATCTCACTGCTGATCCATCCATCCATCTGTCCATCCCTCCCACACATATTTATTAGAGACCTGCCATGTGCCAGCCACTGGGCTAAGCACTGAGGGATGCACAGGCAGACATGACAAGTTTTCTGCCCTCAGGTAGCTTAATGCTCTAGCTGCAAGAGACAGACAAACAAGCCAACAGCATCAGAAATGTGATGACCTCAATGACAGAGGTACACACGGGTACTGCAGGAGCAAGGAGAGGAGCATGCAGCACAGGGGAGGGACCATGAGCTAAGCCTCGCACAACTAATGAGAATTAGTCAGGTCTGAAGAAGGGAGGAACAGAACCAGAGGAAGGAATGAGCTTCTCCAAGGAAGACAGGTTAGGTGGTGCAAAGGTCTAGAGATGCGAAACAGTTTGTGGTTCTTGTGAACTGTGGCAGAGAGAATGAGGCCACAGAGCTGGGATGGGCCACGTCACGGAGGACCCTGTGGGCCTGGCTAAGGAATTAGGACATTATCCCAATGGTGCTGGCAGCCACTGAAGCATGGTTAGAGGTTACAGCTGGGGACATGGAGCCTGTGGCTCTACTCACTAGCTGCCTGGCCCTACCTTGATTCCCTGACCACTGTGTTCCTATCACCTATGGCTGCTCTGAGGACTCAACATATCAATTCAGGCGAAGAATTAAAAAGAGACTGGGTGTGGTGGCTCACACCTGTAATCCTAGCACTTTGGGAGGCCAACATGAGAGGATTGCTTTAGGCCAGAAGTTTGAGACCAGCTTGAGCAACATAGTGAGACCCCGCCTCTACAAAAAATAGAAAAATTAGCTGGGTGTGGTGGCACACACCTGTAGTCCCAGCTACTCGGGAGGCTGAGGCAGGAGGATCACTTGAGCCCAGGAGTTTGAGGTTGCAGTGAGCTATGATGATGCCACTGCACTCTAGCCCAGGTGACAGAGTGAGAACTTATCTTAAAAAAAAAAAAAAGAGTACCCGGTACATAGCAAGTAGTCAATGAACATTAGTTATTATTGAAGGCTTTCAGCTGGGTGGCCTCATGATGAGGGAGGCCAAAACTTTCACCGGGCACCTACTATGCGCCAGCTGTTTCCCAAGCTCTGATGTACTCCAGTGAGAAAATACAACCTTGGGCCCTGCCCTCATGGAGATTAGCATCTAGAATCCTTGGCTGGATTCACTTCCCAAGGGGAATTCCTTATTTTTCCAAGATTAGGGGAAGGGCTCCTGGGGCTGGATGTGGAAAACAATAGATAATTCCTGTGGCAAAGTTGATGTGGTCTCCACCCATGGCCAAACTAAGAGTTTTGTCTTAAACTTTTCTCTTTCATGTCTAAAACATTTTTAACAATTAAAATATATTTATTACACAGGGTCATTGTGGAAAAATTAGAAGAGAAGTAAAAAATTTTCTACATTTTCTCTACCCCACTAACCAGAGACAACCCCTGTTGCCATTTTGCTAAGGCAACTTTGTTTTTTTTTTGAGACAGGGTCTCCCTCTGTCACCCAGGCTAGAGTGTAGTGGCCTGGTCCTAGCTCCCGGCAACCTCAAGCTCCTGGGCTCAAGAGATCCTCCTGCCTCAGCCTCCTGAGTAGCTGGGACTACGGGCCCGTACACCACGTCCAGCTAATTTTCTCTATGTTTTTTTTTAGTAGATAAGCGGTCTCACTTTTGCTCAGGCTGGTCTCAAACTTCTGATCTCAAGCAATCCTCCTGCATCAGCCTCCCAGAATGCTAGGATTATAGGCATGAGCCACGCGCCCAGCTGGCAACTTCTTAGTCTTTTCAAATTCAGGTTCTCAGAACTGTCCTTGGCCTCATTAGTCACTGAGGCTGAATCATCCTCAGCCTGGGGCGGTCTCTCTTCTCTGAGTTATGCCTGGTCCCACACCACCCCAGCTGGGACTTCCAGCTCTCCTGGTCACCAGATGGCCAGTCTGGTCTGGTCTGTGGTCACCATGCTCCTTCTGCCAGCCGGGATCTTGTGTCCTCTTGTCCCTTCTTGTCTCCTCTTGGATGCAGGCTCATCCGCATTGTTTCCTCCCTCCCATTCTTCTCCCACCGAGACCCCCTCGTCTGTGGTCCCGCAACCACCCTCACGTCTCGAGGGAGTTGGAGTTGCCACGGAAAGCCGGACAGAACCGGCTTCCCTCTGCCTTTTGTTACTTGTGAGGCCTGAGCAAGTCATAAGGCCTCAGTTCTCTCATCTGACAAGTGGAGCCGACAGAGCCCGCTTTGTCAGTCAGGCTACGAGTAACGAGGCAAATCATCTGACAAGGGACCTGGCTCCTGGCAGGAGCCCCAGAAAGGGGAAGGGTTAATAGAAGTCTTCATCTTTCATCTGTTTTCCAACTGCCCAGTAGCATCTGCATTGTAAGTTAGCATCTACAAGCAGACTAATTTAAAAGGAAATATGCATTCATTCATTCATTCATGGAATAAGTATTCACCGGGCATCTGCCGTGCACCCAGTACTGCGCTACGTGTGAGAGGTGTCATAATGGGCAAAGCCAAACGCAGTCTTTGTTCTCATGGAGCTTTCACGCTAGTGGGGGTGACAGGCCATCAGAGAGCCACTCAAGGGAGAGTGTAATCAGAAAGGACAGCAAGTTCTGGGGGAAGGAGTGAGCAGGGTTTGGGGGGGCGGATACCCTAGACCGAGGATCTGGCAGGGCTCTCTGAGGAACTGCGGCTGGAAGCAAGTGCAGGGAGCAGTAGACGGAGGAAGCGCAGCAGGCCCAGACACTGTGGAAGCAGGAAAGGAGCGGAGGGAAGCCCGTGTGGCCTTGGGTGGAGGGCAAGGGAGAACAAGGGGCGGACTGAGGCTGGAGGGCCTGTGGGGATAGAGAACTGGGCTGGGGCTGAGCGGAAAGAGAGGACACTGGGGGAACGGGTCAGGGGCGAGGGGAACGGAAGGCAGATTTGCATTCGAAAAGCACGCTCTGGCTGCGACGACGTGAACAGGGGCCTGAAGGAGGCCCAAACGGGAGGAAGGAAGACCAGTTAGGAGACGCCTGCAGTGCACCAGGGACAGCCCAGGGCGACACTGGGTTCACAGCAGAGAGGTCAAGAATACATGCAGATATGACATACAAGAGAGATGTCCCCAACGATTTTCTCCAGGACTATGCAGTCTGTCACCCGGCAGCCCCCACCGCACCCACACACACACACACACACACACACACACACACACACGGACACACAAGCACAAAATGGCCCCTCTCCAGCTTAGGTAAAGACTACCTTTAGGACTTTGAGGTTTTCATTGTATTCCAGTCCTCTGCTGATTTTGGAGGCTCCCTCATTGCTGATGTCGTTACCGCTGATGTCTAGGTAGGCCAGGCAGCCGTTGACTCTGAGGACCTCCCCTAGGGCCAGGGCCCCCTCGTTCCCAAAGCCATTCATGGAGAGATCCAGCTTCTTCAGGGTCACATTAGACTCCAGAAGAGGGGAGAACAGCACCCAGCATCAAGGCCGCACGGGACTCATTTAGCCCGATGGGCCCTGATCCCTCCCCCCTCACCACTGGCACCCAGCCTGGGTACTCGGTGGTCCCGGGATTGTCCCAGAGCCCTTCCAGCTGGGCTCAGAGTCTCAAATACTCTTGAGTCTCAGTCCCTTTGGGTTCTGGTCATTCTCTATCCCCAATTAAACTGCTCTCTTGAAGTGTCCCCAAAGATGCCATCCAGGCCTCAGCAGGCAGGATTTATACTAAAGGAATAGCATGCATCCAGGAGTTGTGGGAGGGAGAACAAAAACTTGGAAAGCATTTGATGAGAACTCAGTACACCCTCGTCAGTGGTGTCCACAAGGAAGAGGTTCATGATGGCAGGATGGGAGACCCTGGCTGTCTTCACCCCGGCTCAACACACCACTCCCAGAGAGCACCTTACCCGGAGACCATTGCACAAGGCCACAGCTCCCCGTACGTGGAAGTGGTTCCAGCTCAGATCCAGCGACTTGAGCCCTACGTTGATGCCTGGGAGAGGAAGGGAGTCAGCTTAGCATCGCCCATATCCCCAAACCCATTCTCAGAGTTAACAGACATCCATGACATTGGGGATAAAGATCACTCCATGGTCATGCAAAGGAAAACATTCAGATAATAATTTTTTCCATTATTCATTTAAGCACAAAATTGTAAGATGATTCCCAATGCTGGCAAAGATGTAGTAAATTAATCCTACTCATATATTGCAGGTGCCAAGTAAATTGGTATAATCTATTCAGCAAATATTATCTGATCACAGATATTTTCCAATTAAAAAGTGTCTACCCTATCACACACCTCTGAGACTCTACCTAAGGAGACAAAACTGAACGTGGGAAGAGGTAGGTGCCTGTAGGTGTTTCTGTCTGGTGGAATATTGTGCATTAAAACAGATGGAGTTAGCTGGAAAACATCTTCAGGGGCTGCATTTACATAGGAAGGCTGGGACGGACATGGTGTATGAAGTCACGTGCCGTCTTTTTCACGGAGTGCCACGGGAGCAGTGGTGACTCCAGAATTTCTCTCCAGGAGAGCCTCAGGGATGCAATCAGCTGGAAGTAGGGAGGCATGAGGCTCATTGAGAAGTTGGGTTTGCATAAAAATCACACTTTTTTCTGACTTAAAGATGCTTTTGCTTACATGCTCCATAAGGTTGGGAAAACATCCTACTTAAACACATTATTATTGTTATTTTTTGGGGGGAGGGCACTTATGCTGAGGACACCATCAGATGGAGAGGCTGAAGTCCTCCTGAACCGTTATTGAATGGCAGAAATCACCTTCCAGACCCAAGAAAAACGTCTTACTTTATCTTATTCTTACGGACAGTGCACTGTGTGCTGATCACGCTTCTCTGTGTCAACCACCAGGATGTATTTTTGGCAAAGCGCACAGCATCTTATGTGATTCTGGAAACACACTTTCTCCTGCCTCCATTCCCCACCCCTACCCCCGCTTTCTTCTCACCCCTTTCTTCTTCTCTGCCAATTCCCTTGTTCAGGTTATTCCTCGCACACCTACATCTCTTAAATGGCCACAAAATTTAGATTTAATTCTGATCTCACCACTTACGAGCTGTGTGGCCTCGGGCAGCTTACTTGTCCTTCTTTTATTTCTGTTTCCCTATCTGTAAAATGAAGATATTTGCCCAGGGATGGCCACTTAGGTTTTTCCTATTTTTTTCTCTTTTATAACACTCCAATAATCTCCTCACACATCTCTCCGTGTGTGTGTGTGTGTGTGAGAGGTTCTCTGAGACAATCCCCCTTTATGGGAGGGAATTGCCGCATCATAGAATATACCATTTTCAATTTTCCTGGGTACGGTCAAGTTGTTCTCCAAAGTGCCTTTGCCTAACAGCTTATGAATATTCTTATTTCTCCCTACTGTCCCCAGCCTTTGATATTCTCTGACTTTAAACTTTTACAGCTTTGGTAGCCGACAAGGGGAATCTTTTTGTTGTTTTATTTTTCGTTTCTGTAATTAGTAAAGAGATTGGGCTTTGGCTTTTCTCCTTTGCTATCCATGGGCCTTGACCATGGTTCTACTGGGGTATTTATCATTGTCTAATTGAGCTATAGGATTGTTTATCAATATTCTGAACACTAATTTTTATACAAATGCTGCAAATATCTGTTCCCTGTCTGTTCTTCTAATTGTTGTAAAGTTTTACTTCTCACATCCAGGTGTTTGCTTCATTTTGAATGTATTTTGGGTATGATTTACATCACTTTCATAATAAGATCATTTGAAAGTAATTTTTAAAAGGGAGATTCAGCTCTGACAGGTGACCCTCCCCCAGCCCCTCCCCTCCATGGAGACCTACCCAGCATCTGTCCCAGGTGCTCCCCTCCTACATCAGAGAATTGGTTGTGGCTGAGATCCAGCTTCTTAATTCGGTAATTGGTCTAGAGAAACAGTGGAAAGAGAGGCTATTTTCGTCTTCTGATTGCAAGTATCTCACTTATCTCAGGGTAGTATGACGGGGGGCTCCTATGTACCAAAAATTAGGTGAAGACAATTTCTTAGTCATTTTTGTTTAACTGTGGATGGCTGCCGGGAGAACTTAGTGCCATCCAAAGAGCCCTACCACTTACTGCAGCTTTTGCTGGGGTTAGCTAAACACTCCCCAGCTCCCAAAACCATGCAAGTGGCCTCACTTCACTGTGCCCAAAGCAGCCCCTGGGTTGCCCACATCTCCCAGATGTCCCACATGGTTCGGCTGCGCCCCCAACATCTTACCGACAGGGCTTGGCAGAGCAGATCTGCAGCTTCTTCCTTGAGGTTATTTCCTGTAGTGAGGGTGGTGGGTCAGACCATGGGTCTCCTTACCCTCCCACATCCTAGCCCTGCCAGTTCTTTGGAACAATCAGACATAGAAAATGTAGCAAGTACTTAAAACAAATATTATGTGGACACAAGAAAACAAAAGAAAACGAGGCAACTATTTACCATCTCCTTTAATGTTCCCTTCTCTCTCTGCCATGCAGTTCCAGGAATTGGTACGTCACACCCTGTGCATGCATTGGCAACATCAACCCCAGCCTAGTTTCCAAAGTCTAAAACCTTATAAAAATATTAATCCAAGTCCAAGCAGCAGGGCTGGGACTAGAGTGAGGAGGGAGATACTTGCTGTGGGTGCAAAATTTAAGGGATGCCAAAAAACTCATTAATCAAGAAGAATAATATCTTAATATAATATTTTTTAAAAATCAGAATTAATGCAAAATCACTTATGTTGAACAAAGTTTCAGAATTTTAAATAAAGACAGGATCTGACCCTGCACTTGCATGGCTAGACCTTGTCACCTCAGCCTGTTCTATCCATGTTAGGTCCTGTTTTTATTTCAAATTTTGACATTTTGTTCATCATGGATGCTTTTACATTAATTTTGCTTTTTAAAAATATTGCATTATGATATTATTTACTTGATTACTGAGTTTTTTGGTACCCCTTTCATTTTGCGATCAAGGCAAGTGCCTCTCTCACCTTACCCTAGTCTTGGCCCTGCTAAGCAGTGTAAAGCATTGGTGATTTCTGGGAAATACATGACACAGAGCCTTATCCCCAAATTTTCTCCTTTGAGCCCTTAATAACCTTTCTATCTCTAGCCCCTAAATGGTGCTTGGCACATGACAGGTGCTTAATAAATGCTTACTGAGTGAATGAATAAATGAATAAATGAATGCATTCACTGAAACACAAATGCTTGTTTGGCCTTGTCTGCTAGCAGTACAATAAAATGAGATAATAAGCTAGCCAATGCATAAAATTAGGTGATTAGTTATTCAAATTATTGTGTTTACATCAGTGGCTACTTATAGTGCAGAGGTGGCTGTAAGAGAATCATTTGGGAAGCTTGATAAAATAGAGACTCCTAGATTCCTTCTCCTAAAGATTCCGATTCAGCAGTATGGGATAGGGCTGGGCAATCTGTATTTTTACAAAGAGCTTTCTGTATTATGTCAACATCATGTTAGGGGTCTTAGCAAGTGCAACTAGAAAAATCATTAGGAGCTATAAATGTTAGGGAAAAAAAGATAAAACTCCTATTATTCGCAGATATGATCACCCACCTAAATAATGCAAGACAATTAACTAACAAAATATTAGAACCAGTAAGATAATTCAATGAAGTGACTGGATATAGGATCAATGTACAAAAATTAATAGCTTTCAGACACACCAGTAATAAGCAATCAGAAAATGTGATAGAAAAAACATTCTGTTCTACATAAAAAATAAAATAATAAAAGACATAGAAATAAACTTAATATGAAATATGCAAGACTGATGATAGAAGACTGTAAGAATTTATTGAAGAATATAAAAAAGACCTGAAGAAATAGAGAGCTAAACCATGTTCTTAAATGAGAAGACTCAATATTGTGACTATGTCAGTTCTTTCCTAAATTAATTCAGAATATTAAGTGGAACCACAACCAAAATCCCAACAGGTTTTCTTTAAATGGAACTTGACAAAATGATTCCAAAATTCACCTGAAGGAGAAACTGCACAAGAATAGCCAAGATTATGAAAAGGGGAGTCTTTGACCATTCACAGATAAAACATAATATATAATTCTATAATTAATATATTAAATATTTTATAATTAATTTATTGTGTTAATCATAACCATATTATTACATTATAATATGTAGTAATTATAATTTTAATATTCTAAATAAATATTGAAACATTATAGTACTGATATAAATAGATTAGTGAAATGGAATAGAGAATCTATAAAGAAATGTATATTTATATGAGAATTTAATATATGATAAAGACGACATTTCAGATTAGTCACTAAACGGTGAATTATTCAATTGCCAGTGTTGGGGCACCTGGCTACCAGTTTTGGAGATATAATGTTTGATTTCTACCTCATTCCACACACACAAAAGAGTGCCAGATATATTGAAGATCTAAGTTACAAAATTACAAAAATATTTGAAGAAAATAAAGGAAAATATTTTCACTTAAAAAATTTTTTTCTTTTTCTTTTTTAGAGATGAGGGTCTCTCTATTTTGCCCAGGCTGGCCTTGAATTCTTTGGCTCAAGGGATCCTCCCGCCTCAGCCCCCACCCCGAGTAGCTGGGACTACAAGATCTCACCACCACTCCTGGCTCAGGAAAGTATTTTAATAATCTTGAAGTAGAAAATAGTTTTTAAGCAAGACTACAAAAATTAAATCCAATAAACTTGACACCAATAAAATACACAAACTTCCCTACAAAAACTACCATAAACAAAACCATATATAACATTCTAACATTCAAGTATGAATATCTATCGTATATCAAGAATACCTAACACTCAGTAATACAAACAACCCCATATGACAATTGACATTTCATAGGAGAAATACAAGTGGAAATTAACATCTGAAAAGATATTCTATTTCAATAGTAATAGAATGTATAATAGTAATGAAAACAATAGTGATTAACACTTACTGAATACTTATGTAGGTGTTTAGGATTTTAATTCACTTAATCGTCATAATCACTGTCTGAGGTAAGTAATATAATAATTCTTAGTTTATAAATGAGAAAAATGAGGCACAAAAGCGTTAAATAACTTGCCCAGTGTCAAAGCCAGGATTTGAACTCAAGCACTGTGGCTTCAACATCCACACACTTAACCATTCTGACTCACCAACATCCTGCTAATAACCCTTCCGGGGATGGTATAGGGAAACAGACAGTCTGTTGGCAGAACTGTAACCTGGTACAGTCTTCTTAAAGGGAAATTTGGAAATCAATTTTTAATTTCACAAAAATGGATAAATCTTCATATTCAGTAATTCTGCTCCTGGGTGTCTATCTAGAAATACAAGATCATGTTCCTAAAAGATGCATGTACAAGAAAGTCCTTTAAAACATTAATTGAACGATTGATAAATTAGAAATGATCTTACTCCCCCCTCCCCCAAATAGGGGAATGTTAAATAAACTATACTACATCCATAACACGGAATACTACCCAGCAGTTCAAGAGAATGAGATAAATCTATTTGTCCTGTCATAGAAGGAAATCCAAGATATATTTAGAGGGAAACAAGGGAAATTGGAGAATAATACCTGACACGTAATAATATTTATACGAAAAATATACAAACTCTATTTCCGTATTTTTCCCTAAATACTTTAAAGATCTTTCTGTATTTTTCAGTGATATATTCAAGTGTGGATTTCTTTTTATTTACCTTACTTAGGACGTACTAGGATTCCTGTATCTGAGAATTCATCAATTCAGGGAACATGTCTGCTATTACTTGTTCAAATATATCTGCTCATTCATTTTCTTCTCCCTCTGGAACTTCTGTTAGCTACAATATGGAGTCTACTCATTCACTATATCTTTGTCTTTCTATGCTGCAAAGATAAAATAAACTTTTCACTAATTCTATTCACCTGTCTCCAATGTGCTGTTGAATTTATCCACTGAGCCTTTAATTTCGGTGACTATATATTTTTCATTTTTAGAAATTCTTGTGGGGGGAGGAGAGACCTTTTAAAAAAATAGTGATTTGTTCTTTTATGTTTTTATTTATTTTTATGTTCTTCATCATATTGAATGTACTTCATGGTTGGGTGCAAGATATCTCAGTTTGCTTGCAGTTCCAGTTAATTAATAGTGCCCCTATTCACTTTGGGTGATAAATTATATAGTCATTCCATTTATCACTGGATAATTCTATATTCTGAAGTTCTTGAGGGTCCAGTCCTACCATTTATTGAGTTTGACAACTCTCTTGGTGTTTTGCTTCCTTATTTGTTTCACAATTTTGGACCCTGAATCCATCCTGAGTGGGGCTTCATCTGAGGGGCTCCCAAGCAGCCTGGGTCAAGGGGTTGCTCTCCCAAAGGAGTCCCATTCTGATCAGCATAGGACCACTCTTTATGTTAATTTCTTGGCTTAGGGGTTCCAGGACCCTGCAGATAGTATAAATTCAAACCACAACCTTGAGCGAGGGCAGGTCTGTGGGTACTAGAATTCTCAAGTGACTCTTTTTTCCCCGTCAGAGACAAATAAGACCTACCATAGGGGATCAGGTAGTAATACATGCTGGATATAATGACAGGATGAGTGAAGGGGTCGGAGAGCTGCTCTCTTGTTAGGGTGGTCAGGGAAGTCCCCCCGAGGAGACAGAATTTGAGCAGAGCTGAATGAAGTGAGAGAGGAAACCCTACGAGCCACGCGGATATCTGAGGGCACAGACTTTCAAGTAGAGGGAAGAGTGTTGCAAAGCGGATCAGAAGTATCTTGTTGTGGAAAGCAGGAAGCCAGTGTGGCCATCCATGGAGGGGAAGAAGGATGAGCGGGAGGGTTGAGCGGGAGGATTTAGCAGGGGTAGATGCAGTATTCTGGCCTCAGAGCAGAAGGACCTGGTCTGGTTCAGCTAGACCCTGCATGCTCCGTGTTCTTCCCTCCTTCTCTCCCTGTGGTTCCCAGTGTCCTCACTCTCCCCAGCCCTGGGCTCACCTGAAATCTCAAGGTTCCAGATGGAAGAGGCATCTCTCTGCAGGAACTCTGAGATGATTCTGGCCCCCTCCAAACCAAGGTTATTGTTGGAAATATTCTAAAAAGCAAGAAAACACTTTTGTATGTAAAAAACCCACTAATGAGTACTCATTAATAAATGATGTCTGCTGGTGGTTTACTTGAGGCCTGCACTGAGGGAGTAGGGTTGGGTGGGGAGAGGGACTATGGTGAAAGGGTTAGAAGGATTCAGGTCATGCAAAGGACAGAGAGAAGGGAAATAGGAAATCTGGTTCCAGATCTGGCTTTTCTAAGGCCTTGGGCTGGTCTCAGTTTTCTGAAGTTACTTCTCCAATTTAGCCCTGGTACTTCAGACAAGCACATTATTTTGTTTGTTTTGAAACCCAAGACAACTTCATTTGGAGAGTTTGACAGTGAAACAAGTGAAAAATGAGTTTAGAGAAAATAATCAGTGTAAGTTCTACTCATCGATTCAGGAAATATGAATTGTCATTTCAGACTAGTGCGAGAGACTTTATATAAACCAGCCATTATTGTTTTAATTGGTTTTGTCCTCCTTTTCTTTCAATTTCTTTTTATGGTGGTAAAATACACATAACATACAATTTACCATCTTAGCTAGTTTTAAGTGTACGCTTCAGTGGTATAAGTATATTCATATTATTGTACAACCATCACCACCAGCCATCTCCAGGCACATTGTATTTTTTGAAATTATTTCATGTCTTTATTTTCTTTAAGAAAGGTCACTTTAAGGCAACTATGTAGAGGTAAACATATTGATTAAGGGGCTTATAAGGTCCAGACAGAAATGGTTTCTTAGGGTTTCCTACAGCCACAGAGAACACAACCCCCGCCCTGGCCAGCCTCTCATGTATGGCCCTCCTTTGAGAAGTCACGTCTAGAGGGCAGGTGCCCACAGACTTATGGCAGACAATGTGGAGGTGGGCCGGGCCTGGGCAGCCTCTGGCTTGTGTGGAATGGGTTCTGAGCCCCTGGATGTGGTGTGGGAGCCAGTGGAGCAGGGCGCAGTACCAACTCCTGGAGGTAGTAGTTCTCTTGCAGCATCTCCACCAGGCTCAGGACTCCCTCCTCCGTGATACAGTTGTCTTCCAGTTCCAGCTTTGTAACAGCCGTGTTGGACTTCAGCCATCACAAGGGGAGGGGGAGAAAGACACAGAAGTGGTCAATGACCTAGTTGGTTCCCTGCTCGCCCTGGTCCAGCCATGTGGGCAGGCACAGAGACTCAGGCTGGGAATTCTGAAGGAGAGGACAGGGCAGGGAGGCGAGCCCAGAGGACAAGCCACGCCACTGAGTTCTGCTAGGACAATATGCCTGTTCTGGGAGAATTTAGAAGGGGGTCCTTAAAGCAATTAAAGCCCTGAAAAGTAAGAGGCACAAGGATAAGCTAAACAGATGTTAACTATTTAGCCTCAAGGAGAGAGGACTGTGACCTACTCCAAGATTAAGGAGAACTTGATACATTTAGTAAGGGTATTTAAACAAACATTTTTGCAAGGAGGCCCTCTAAAGCATTGACTCTGCTTTCATCAGAGGCCTTTCTTCTAGTTTAGGCTTAAGACTTATCTGATACTCTCTTTTTCATTTTTATTTATTTATTTATTATTATATTTCGAGATGAGGTCTCTCATGTTGCCCAGACTGGTCTTGAACTCCTGGGCTCAAGTGATCTTTCAGCCTCAGCCTCCCGAGTAGCTGGGATCACAGGCGTGCCCCACTGCACCTGGCTCTGGTACTGTCTTTTAATAGTAGGTGGCTTCAAGGCTGTTTGGAAGGAGCTGGACTTAGCTCTTTAATAAATATCTACACCCAAGCTAGCCTGCATTCCCACTGGGAATAAGAGGAGAGACAGGAAATCACTTGCATTGCAGCACGAAGAGCTGGGGTTAGCTCTAACCAGAAATTTTATTCTTCCCTTCCTACTTTGTTCCCAGTGCAAACAGGTATAGAGAACAGATACGTTTTTTGGATTTGAGCATTTTTAAAGCCCACCAAGCAGCAAGAGAAGTAGGAAGTGGTAAGGAGCTTTAGTGCCTATTTTCCCCTCCAAGAAAAAGGAAAATAGTTCAAGTAATTGCAGTGCAGGGAGGTTCACCCAAGGGCTTCATGGAATGTCTTCTGGTCTCAGCTCTCTGGGGTGGGCAAAATTCAGTCATGTTCAAAGGCAAGGGAGCTGGCTCAGATGACTTCCCAGTCTAGGTGCCATTTAGCAGTGTCCAGAAACATAGGCTGAATTACCACTTCCAGAGTCATACTGGTGACTGGCACATTACAGGGTGCAGCAGAAGGCCTGGTCATCAAATCCATCCATGTTCATTTTACATGGGCCAGTGTCTATTTGTCACTCTCTGTGCTAGCTACCAGGGAAACAAGGCTGAGCAGAGAACATCCCTACCCTTAAAAGATATCCCCCACCCCACCGAGTACACAGGCGTGATGCTAGGCGGTGAGGGGCACACACAAGGACAAAATACAATCCCTACTATCAGGGTCTTTTTATGTAAGCCAGGGAAACACAAACATGTGAAAAGTTAATCAGTACAAAAAGCAAATAAAAGTTCAGTCCTCCAGAATGCCACAATGATTAATTGTCAAATGAATGATACAGAGAATCAGGTAAGGAAAAACTCCCTCCAAACAGAAACTGCTGTTACTAAGAAACAAGTGGTCCAAGTCCCGAGAGGATGTCATCATCATCCATTCTTCCCCGTGAAGCTCACGAGCTAATGGTGCATTCCTAACATTTCATCAATCAGCCTTTTAACCCTCGATAAATTTTAAGATGGCTTTGTTCTTTCTCTGCTCTTTCCTCCACCTTTCCATAAAACAGTACAATCTCACATTGCACGTAACTGCTTAATGGGCGTATGCTAAACGCAAGTGCTATTACATTGTTAAAAAGGAGTGAGTGTGGAGGGGGCGCGAGGAAAAGTAAGACCACGCATGCGTTCCACAAACACATTGTCCAGTGCCAACTGGGGACTAGGCTGTCAAAATGAACAGCACATAATCCTATCCCTCTTATCATATGAGGAACCCGCGTTGTAATATACCGTAATAAAAGTTACGTGAATGTGTTCTCTCTCTCTCTCTCTTTCCCTCAAAATATTTTATTGTTCTGTACCGCGGGTAGCTAAAACCTTGGAAAGCAAAACCGTGGATAAGGGGGGACTACTGTACATTCTAGCAATGAACAATGACAGTGTATTTCAAGGCTTTTTGGAGATTGCTATGTATTTCATGACTGTATTTGCCTTCCTTATTCATCACCCGCTCAGACTTCTGCATTGTCTCAGACTGAAGTGGCTGTCTCAGTCTTCCCGAAGCTTGTCTTTGGCTGTCTCCACCTTCTGTGGCTTCTCTTGCCTGTCAGTCACTCATTCTGTGTTTAATTTGCTGACTCCTTCTATTCTTTCAGATCTTTTATAAATAACATGTTTTAAGAATTCATTCTTAGTCATCTTTGTTTTTCTCTGTTCATTCTTTCCATGGACAATTAAAGTATTGCTGATCTTTAAATATCACCTCTAAAGAAACATCTACCTCTCTATCTTACTTAGCTTTTTTAAAATCGAACTTTCTCTTTGCCTTCCTAAGTGAACAAACAATGTTGTGCTGACACACAGTTGTTAAATTTTCTGTTTTTCTGTGATGGGAGTTATTTTTGCATAAACTCAATTATAATTATATAAAGCTATGATGAATTCAAGGTCAAGTCCTTGTTCAGGCATGCCAAGCCTAGAGTTGACCTATTCTTGTGGGAAAACTTGATCTGCCTTACAGTGTGGTCATTGGCTCGGTGGTAAGCCCATTTATAGCAAAGGTGAGCTTTGGTGTGGAGGCCCAGGCTGGCATTTTGTATTAATATTATGCTCTCGAATTAATGCTTGGGCCCAAGCCCGGCCCAGTCACTTTCTGGGCCCAGGGGCTGGCACCTTTGCTTCCTGAAGAGAAAAGAGCATAGGCTTCTAAGGCCCAGGTCTCCAGTAGCCTCCCTCCAGGAGCTAAAGGGGAGTCCATGCCTGCTGGGGAAATCAACCAGCCACCAAGCACAGGCCAGGCCAGGGTGGGCATAAAGATTGCTATTTAGGCACCCTAGGAGGGGCCCTCTGAGTCTCGGGCCCACCACCCTGTCAGCCCCACTAGTATGCTCACCACCAGGGCTATGGCAATAGCTTTGATACCCTTGGGGCCCAGGCCATGGTGGTTGAGGTTCATGTAGGACTCCTCCATGTTCCGGATGAAGTAGGAGACAGGCACCGCACCCACCAGTTTGCAGGCCTCCAGGTATAGCTCCTTTTGTCCAGTGGTGAAAAATTTCTCAGTATCTGCAGAGAAAGAGAGAGTGAAGTAGGGTATCTCTTCCACCTTTGCCTTATCTCCCCTCTAATTCCAGGTGACTTTTGCTTGTGACTGGACCCCTCTCTTCCAGAGGATCTGTCCCTATGGGTGTGTGCGCCAGACGCCAAGTCCAATCCAGGAAGTCAGTCAGTGGTAGGAGAGGGAGACCCTAACTCCGGAAACCCCCAGATGAACATCTTCCTCTGGGTAAGAGACGAGGCTGGTGGTTTTAAGCCCTGAGCTCTGCTAGGAGCAGTGAGTAGTCTGCCATCATCCCACTTCCCAGGTTAGCTGTGACGTCCAACAGCTGATCGTCAAGGATATGCAAAGGCCCAGCCCCCTTGTCCACCCTGGGACAACTCTGAAAAGCCAAAAACAGTTGTCAAGAAGCTGATGGCTTTTAATGGGTGAGGGAGTCTCCATTTCAGTTTCGGTCTTGCTACCCCTATTAACCTGTTGTGAGCCATGAACAGAGCTTTACCAAAGACTGAGAGAAATACCAGCTACAAAAAAGCCCACGTAGGATGGAGTGGGCTTCTCAAGATGGCAAACCTGTGAAGATGGAAAGACCTCCATCTTGGGGAACAAGACGCTTGTGCGTGTCATGTCACTTTCCTCACAAAAAGGACTGTCATCCCTGCTTTACCAACAACAAATCTAGCCCCAATTCATACATAGCTGGTCAGTGCGCCGCAAACCAGCCAACAGAAGTGGGAAACTCACCTCTCCATTCCCACCCCTCGGGGCCTTTATTCCTTAGGCCTTAGACCAGCCTGGCCCCTGGTCAGCGGGCATTGGGCCTCCCTGGATGCTGGGTGCCCCGTAGGTGTGTCCTCGTTAGGCCAGTCCAGCCTATGGCAGAGCTTCCTAGGGCCAGCTGGCATCTATATCTGCATCTGTTCTTCCTTTGGATCCCAGGGCCTTTGGCCAACCCACAGCAAACATTTCTAAGGCTGACAATGGGAGCTTTGTTGGTGAAAGGACAACAGCTTTAAAGGGAAGCTGATTTTGCAAGCACAGCTACAAATAGGCCTTCTCTTTGGGATGATTGTATGGCAGGGTTTCTTGACCTCAGCACTACTGACATTTTGAATTGGGTAACTCTCTGTTGTGAGGGGTTGTCCTGTGTATTGTAGGATATTTAGTAGGATCCCTGGCCTGGACCCACAAGATGCCAGGAGCAACCCCTGACCCCTAGTTTGCCAAATGTCTCCTGGGGTACAAAATTGCCTCTGGGTGAGAACCATGTTCTAGAGAAAAACAGCCCGTGGTGGGTAAGCAAAACTGCTTCTGTCTCTCCCTCTTCTGTAGACCCACCACCGGCTTTGTACTCCCCTGGTTCATTTCCCATGCCCTCCCTGGAGGCCCTTCCTGCCCATTCCCAGCACCTTAGCACCAGCCGCAGGGGCGCTACAAGCAGAGCAGCCGAGCCCTGAGTTTCTGTTCAGGACAGAGTTCTTGGTGCCAAATTCAGCCACTAGAGGTTCCTGTTGGCCAAAGTAGGGAAGGTAACCCCCGGTTTTGTCCTTGGAACTAATTCTGCTCTGTTCGAGGCTGACCCTTTCTAGCTGTGTTCCCTACGGTTATATTTTAGGGGTAGCTTGCAACAGTGTTAGCACTCACTGGGGGGAGCTGAGGGGGAGTGAGCTTGGGACAGGAGCCTTGGGCGGACATCCAGTGTTGTTCTTTGTCACCTCGTCCAACCAGGTGAAGTCAGGTGTCAGAAGCAACATTAGTGACAGCCTCAAAGTGGATAAGAAGTTAGAAAAAAAGCAACAGGACGCCTGGGGGCAGCGGGGAGGAGGTCTGTATAGAAGGGTGAAGCTGTCAGTTGACTGTGGTGGGGAGGTTTATGAGCTGACTCTATGTAGGTGAGCTTCACAATTTAATTTGGCAAAATGGCCTCCCCTCCATCTCTGCTGCCTGCGAATCACTGCCCCCCACCCAGCTGCAAGGACACAGGAGAGGAAGGGTGACTGGGCTAGCCTCAGCGTAGGATGTTTGAGGCTGGCCCCATCAGGTGGGACCAGTGTCATTCTCCCCTCGCTTCACAATGTTCTTCTGGGCCCTTCCCTTCTTGGCGAAATTGGGAGGAAAGAGAGGGCGGAGGTATTGTTTGCATTAACAGGGTCTTTGCTCCTGCTCAGCCGGCCTGACACCAGGCATGCTTAGATTTGTCAAGGGAAAACATGGGCCTGTCCAGTAGGGGAAACACGAACTCTAAGGTGAGTGGGAAGGTCACCGGGATGCCAGGTAGGCCACAGAAACACTCCGGGGTTCTGGAATGGGGAGTATGAGGGGAGACCATCGGGGTGAGTCGAACACAGATCAGCCGACATGGGCTTGGCAAGCTCCCGGAGGCCTCGGCTCACTCATACAATCTTTTTAAGCCTCAGTTTCCTCTTCTGTTAAAAACGGGCAATAATGTCTACCCCCGAGGGCTATGGCAAAGACTGCAGAGGCGGCCACACGTGGAAACACTTAGAAGACCAGAAACGCCTGTTCTTGTCCTGGCGCGGCTGTCCGCACGCTGGCGTGAGGGCGCTGCTCCCGAGGCAGGCCGTGAGCCAGGGCGGCGGCGGCTGCCCCCCCAGCCAGCCTTGAGGAGGACACGGTGCAGAACAGAGCACAGGCCTTTCCGCCCATTCCCTCTGCAGGACGTCCTGCCACGCCAGCCTTGGCAGACTCTGGGAAGGAGCGAGATGCCGGCTCCTGAGAACTGGATTTCTTCAGCTTCTGGGAAGCCCATGGGACAGCCACGCCCTGCTACCCCAAAGGCCCACTCTCACCTTCAATCTCTAGGTCTGTTTCTGAACTCTCCCGGGCTGGCTTCTCTTTCTCGACAGTCGGCAGGGTTTCGGCCTCGCAGTAGAGGGTTTCGTCACTGCTCTGCGGTGCTGGCACGCCTTCAGTCTCATCTGGAAGAAAAACTCACCTCCTTGATTCTGGGCACGCAACCTGCCAGCCCCTTGGGTGGAGCCTGCCACCAACTGCCCTCGGGCTCTGCTCCCTTCCTCTGTGTCCCAGGTCCAGGCGGCAGCCTTCATCCCCCCAGCCTCATGTGGTTCAAGGTGCCAAGCCCTGCCAGGGTGACTCGATTGCACAAGCCCTCCCTTCCCGGGCACAAGCCCGTGGGGTCTTGTGAACACTCCACCGTGCTCCCTGGAGAATGGCTGCTCCTGCCGCGTTGCTGCTGCCGTGTTCCCTGTTTGGGGCCTGCCTTGGAGGTGAGCTCCCTGCTCACACTTTTCCCTTCTTATTTGTTTGGGTGGGTTTCAGGGTCTGCTGTTACTCTTTCGGGTGAAAGGGTGGGTCCTGATGTCCAGGCTTCCTCCTTGTCAGGCACAAATGGTGGTGAGGAGGGCTGGGGCAGGGCAGGTGGCAACTTAGGGCAAATGGAAAATAAAATGGACTAGGAGCAGTTCCAGGGAGCAAGAGAGAGAACTTGATGCCTAAGAATTTGACCTAGCTTTTCTTCCTTCCAATCCAACATTGATTTTATGACCAGAAAGAAGGAGGGGCTGGAAAATCTCCTTTGGGTTGAAATTGATTGATGTGATTAAATACATGTGTCTTGGTGTGATGAGATGCTGGCAGAAGGAGCAGAACTTCCTGCACCCCTGTCCCCTGCACTTGCTAGACGTGGTTTTTCCACCACTGGGCCTCTGATATGAGACCAGCTATGGGCTCCTGAAGGCCACACAGGAGATCTAGAGCTCAATCCTCCTGTATCAGCAGGACTCAATGGTTTGGGGAAGATGTGCTGTGCCTCCAAGTGGCCTGTCAGAACTCAGCCAACCTACTCTTTGGATGGACTGAGCATTTGTGGCAGGGGTCCCAAGTTTTGACCACCCAGATTCTAGGATGGTGGGATTTCTAATGAATCTACACAGGTCTGTGTCTTTCTTTGTCCTTATCCGTAGACCCAGGCCCCAACATTTATTTCCCAGCCTGTAACACAAAGTCTGTGTGATACAAGGTGCAAGTAGCAGTGGCCTGGTAGTTAGAAGACATACAGCAGCTTAGCGGCTAAACTGCTGAGTGCCCTTGGAAAAGTGATGAATTTCTGAGTCTTAATTTCCTCACTGGTCAAACAATTTTAGAATTCCATTTTACCAGTGGGATGCTGGTAAATATTTAACTGTCTCTCCAGAAACAAATAAACACCAAAAACACCCTGATGTATAGTTTAGCCAATTCATGTGGTGTAAATATCCCAACGTGGCTTATTTCAAACTACCAAAGTGACATCAATCAAGCCCATAAAATAAAAATTAAAGCTGGCTGGAGCCAGTATGAGCCTGTTCCAGCACAGCACTGCATCCAACTCTCAGTGTCTGCCAAGCCCTGAAGCCAAGCCAATGTAACACATCATCCTAATTCTAGAGGGTTCCAGGTGAGGAGAGCAGTGGGCTGCAGGGTTCCTGTGATCATTGGGTGTTATACTGAGGCTGCCAGGAGGGCCTACGTGGTGAGAGATGGGATGCCTTTTCACCTTTTGTCTCAGGCTCAAGTGGCTCGTCATTGTCCATGGTGCCAGGACCCTCTTGAGGGCTGCTGCCAGCTTCTTGCCCCCTTTGGGCTGCGTCCCTAAGAAATACACCTGTCCATCCACCTCTGTCTCAAACTTTGTGTCTGTCTCTGCCCTCACATAGGCAAATCCCAGGGGAGCCTGTGGTTACCCTCCCATCCCAGCAAGCCCCAGGGAGAGTGGGCTTTGGTGGGAACTGAACATGCATGAATTTGACGCCCACTCTGTCTGGGAGAGGAAGCTACTTCCTGGGCTTATCAGGGACAGTGGGACAGCTCTATTCCCGGGAGCCCTGTCGAAAGGATGCCCACCCGCCTGCAACTTTGTGACTTAGGAGCCACTTTCATTTCATCTTCAACATTCCATGACCTCATGCAGTTATTGTGATCCACGTAGGGGGACCTGGCAACAGCAGGCCTCCCGCCCTCTTGGTGACTCTGGCAGTCACCTGTACTCACATGTCCGCTGGGGCCAAGCCCAGGCTTGGCTGTGAGTGCTCAGGTGCTGTGGGGGCGCCTCTCAGTGGTGTTGCATTTCCCTCTGAGTCAGGACCAAACCCAAGCTCCTTAATCAGGTGACTGTGAAGAGCTGCCACCATGGTCTTCTCTCAAGGTGGCTGTGCTTCAGGTACGAAGTATGTCAGTGATGGGTGAACTCAGTTTTCATCTACCCAGTTCTTCCTTTTTTCTTTCCCCCCTGGGAGAGTATCCTCGACCTTGGGGCAGAAGATCAAAAGCAAAGCACGACAACATATGTCCTATCACTACAGTTTGGTGCAGCCAAGGCACTGTTCAATCCAAACTACTGGGCCGCCTACCTCGAAACCACTCAACCAGCATTCCCATGCTTGGCCGTTTCCACATGTCTTGGAGTTGAAGTTCAGTTGCAGTTTGCAGTCAAGAGAATCTGGAGGCGTGTTTGTTTCTTCTTGATAAGCTTTCAGCACATCAACGGTCAGGTCAGTGACTAGAGGGCTTGGGATGTGAAAATCTCTTTTCTGTCAATCAAAAGAAGGAGGAAGATCTAGAAATTTGTGTTGGGAAAACATGGTTAGAATCATGGGTCAAAAGAAATATGTCCACCTCAGATGCTATTCATTCCTTTAGGCATTCATTCTGAGAAATACTTATTGAGCATCTACTATGTACAAGGCACTGAGACAAACACGATTGTGGGGAGGGAATGCAGATATGATTAAGACAGGGCCCTTTCAAGGCATGTGTAATGCAAGACAGAAACTGACAAGGCCACCCTAGGGTGAGGGTCTTGGGCAAATATTTTTGGCCAAGTTTCTGTTCATATAAACTATTTGAGTCAGTCACCCTAAATCAATGTGGTAACACCATCTTGGTGGCCCGATCTCATGTGGTCCCTCAAAAGAAATGCCAAACAGATCAGGAGGAGTGACCACTCCTAGGAGGATCAGGTAGACATGAGTCCTGGAGTTCCTTGGAGCATTTGGTCAGCCCCACGGGGGTGTCGAGGATAAGAAAGCATTATTAAAGGGGAGAAAGAGGGAGTATGTGACCCCTGGTCTAGGCTCTGGGTGCTCTGCTTGGACAGAACCATCTGGTTTCAGGTACCGAAGGGTGAGTTAGAAAATTTGAAGGAAGGTACTCCAAATAGCCACTGGACAGAGGTATCCTAGCCTGGATCTAAGAGCAGCACTGGAAATCGAGAAGGATTGTGAGGGAAATGCTCTGGCAGTTCAGGGGAAAGTGAGGTGTCTTCATGCTGGGGGACTTCAGTGGCCTCTGGACAACAGAGGCTGGGGAAAAGGCATTTCTGGGAGCATAGGATGAAGGAAGGCAGCAGAGCTTAAGGTGGGAATGCAGGATGTAAAGGGGAGTAGGGAAAGGGGAGGCCATGAGGGCCAGAGCAACTTCAGGGATAGATGCAAATGCAATTAAAAGGCAATAGGGAGCCATTGAAGATTTTTGAACAGGAGAGTGACATCATCAGAGATTTTCTTTAGAATGGTGGACAGCAATATTTTTGTACAAAAGTCAATTCTAGAAAAATAAAAATGTTTAAGAAATATAATTTAAAAAGTCTGTATCTTTTAAAAAATCATGAAATGTAACACCTGCATCTTCTTTTATATATTACTACTCTAAAAAATTTTTGTATTACTAAAGGGTATCCTTTCTAAAATTAACCTTTTTACTTTGAAATAATTTTAGATTACAGAAGAGTTACAAATATAAAATAATAGAGAGTTCCCATATACTCTTCACTCAGCTTCCCCTTATCTTAACATCTTATATAACCATAGAGAAATGATCAAAACTAAGAAATTAACATCAGTAAGATGCTATTAACTAAACTACAGACTGTCTTTGTATTTTATCAGTTTTCCCACTAATGTCCTTTTTTGGTGTCAGCCTCCCATAATGCATTGTTTATTGTGGCTCTGTTGGTCTCCTCCAATCTGTGACATTTCCTCAGTTTTCTTTGTCTTTTATGACCTGACACTTTCAGAGTACTGGTCAGATAGTTAGTAGAATGTTCCTTAATTTTAGTTTGTCTGATGTTTCACCTTCATTATTGGAAAG
The DNA here is from genome assembly GCA_023783475.1 of Daubentonia madagascariensis. Lineage (NCBI taxonomy): Eukaryota > Metazoa > Chordata > Mammalia > Primates > Daubentoniidae > Daubentonia > Daubentonia madagascariensis. The sequence continues at coordinate 36,702,967 of JAKFHU010000485.1, read as the reverse complement.
GGTGCCAGAGAGTTGATGTGCACTTCTCAGTGTGTATCAGGGTACATGATGTATTATACTGATCACTTGGTCAAGGTGGTGTCGGCCAGCTTTTTCTACTGTAAAGTCGCTGTTTTTATCTTTGTAATTAATACAGATGGGGGAGAGATACTTTAAGACTCTGAAAATATTCTATTTATGCTTAAACTTTTGCCCACTAATTTTAGCATCTATGAATGGATCATGCCTCAACAATGATTACTGTAGCGTTCTAATGGTGATTTTCTATATCCGCAATCCTTCTACATTTATTAATTGGAATTCTTCCATGGGAGAGAGTTGTCCCTCTCCCTTGTTTGTTTATTCTGTTGCTTATATCAATAGGGACTCAGAGATGTTTATTTTATTCTTTGCATTATAATACGATACTGTCATTTATTTTGCTGTTCAAGTTCCAGCTTTGGCCGTTGGGAGCTCAGAGGTTATGCTCTTTTTATAGGCTCCTGCTGTCCTTTTTTGAGCCCTTCCTTACTTTCTGGCACCACAGGAATTAATTGCTTTTCCAAGGAGAATGGTATTTTGAAACCTATATCTGGGAGCTGGTGTGCTCATTACCATTGGGTTGATGGAGCTTCTGGTCTCTTTTGGGGAATAGAGCTGGGAAATATATGTGTTTGTGTATACTATTAAATAACCCATCCATAACACCAATTATTTCTATGTAATATATCCATCTTCTGTATATATATATATATTAAATAAAACCCACAGTCTGTACTGATGCTGCTATCTGTAATCCAGCACCACAGGGTTCATTCACGCCTTCGCCTTCTCATATTTGTCATTTCTTTCTCCTGGCAAGAAACCTGGCTCTCATTTTCTGCAATATATCTACTTATTTGTTCATCTCTAGTATCTATATAAAGTAGTTTCAGAATTGCTAACCCATATCCCTAGAAACAAATTTACTGACTAGAGTACAGTGTTTGTTGGTACATATGGTATCCAGTTAAAATACTTTTCCCCCAAAGTTATTCAGGTCAACTCTTTCTTCCCATCCCCTTCAGTGTGGTTATTTAATTCATTTGTAATACAGTTAGATTCATTTGTCACGATTTGCATTTCATTTTCCCCCCATATCCTGGTTGATTTTATTTTAATTTACATATAGTAAATTTCTCTGTTTGTAGTGTGCAGTTCTATAGGTTTTGATAAATGCATAAAGTCAGGTATTCATCACCATAGCTCCATCACCCTAAAAATTCCCTCATGCCCCTTTATGGTTGTCCCTACCCCCTTTCCTGGCCTGTGGCAACCACTGTTCTGTTTTCTGTCCTAACAGTTTCACCTTTTCTAGATCATATAAATGAAATTATACAATGTGTAGTTTTTTGGATCTAGCTTCTTTCACTTAAGAAAATGCATTGAAGATCCACCCAAGTTGTCGAATGATGCAACAGTTTGTTCCTTTTTATTGCAGAGTAATATTCTGTTACGTGGATGTACGACACTTTGTTTATCCACTCACCTGCTGAAAGACATCTTCATATTTTCCCATTATTTTGTGATTATGAATAAAGTGGCTATAAATATTCATGTACAGGTTTTTGTGTGAACATAAGCTTTCATCTCTCTTGAGTAAATACCTAGGAATGGGGTTGCTGGGTCACGTGATAGGTATATGTTTAACCTTATTAGGAACTGCCAAGCAGTTTTCCAAAGTGTATGCACCATTTTGAATTCCCACCAGGAATGTATGAGAGCATTAGTTGCTACACATTCTTGCCAACATTTGCTATTGCCAGTTTTTGTCTTTGTTTTGCCATTCTAGTAAATATGTAATGGTATTTCATGGTGGTTTTAATTTGCATTTCCCTAATAACTAATGATGTTGAGCGTCTTTTCATGTGTTTATTTGCCATTCATAGATCTTCTTTGTTGTTTGTTCAGATCTTTTGTCCATTTTAAACTGAGTTGTTTATTTTCTTATTGCTGAGTTTTGAGAGTTCTTGTAATATTCTGGATATATAAGTCTTTTGTCAGAAATGTGATTTTCAAATATTTTCTCTCAGTTTGTGTCTTGTCTTCTCATTCTCATAACAGTGTCTTTCATAGAGTAAAAATTTTAATTTTAATAAAGTCAAATTTTTGTCAAAATTATCATGAAATTATCAATTTTTTTCTTTCATGGATCATGTTTTTGGTGTCACATATAAACAGTCTTTGCCTAACCCAAGGTCATGCAGATTTTCTCCTATGTTTTATTCTAGAAGTTTTATAGTTTTAGCTTTTACATGTCTAGGATCCATTTGCACATTTTAAAAATTGTGGTAAGATATATATAAGATAAAACTTACCATTTTAACACTTTTAAGTGTACAATTCAGTTGCATTATGTTCACAATGTAGTGCAACCGTCACCACTATCTATTTCCAGAACCTTTTCTGTGACACACTTTGAGTTAATCTTTTGTATAAGGTGTGCGGTATACCTTTTGTATAAGGTGTGTGAGATTACTTTGTCTTGCATGTGGACATTCAATTATTTCAGTACCACTTGTTGAAAAGATTGTTCTTTCTCCATTTAATTGTCTTTTCACCATTGTCAAAAACCAGTTGAATTTGTGTCCTTTTGGTTCTGTGTGGGGTTAGTATTTCAGAAACCATATAACCAGCATGGCTTGTACCATTTAATTTTTTTTTTTTTTTTGAGACAGAGTCTCACTCTGTTGCCCCGGGTAGAGTGCAGTGGTGTCATCATAGCTCACTGCAACCTCCAACTCCTGGGCTCAAGCAGTCCTCCTGCCTCAGCCTCCTGAGTAGCTGGGACTACAGGTGTGCACCACAATGCCCGGCTAATTTTTCTATTTTTAGTAGAGACGGGGTTCTCACTCTTGCTCAGGCTGGTCTCCAACTCCTGAGCTCAAGCAATCCTCCGGCCTCGGCCTCCCAGAGTGCTAGGATTACAGGTGTGAGCCACTGCACCTGGCTGCCTTGTACCATTTGATTAAACTGTTGTGCTTTTAAACTACTACTTTGTGAGATAAATCCCCATAGTGCTGGGAGGTGGGCCTGAGGCACTTAGGGGATGGGAGGTGAACTGACTTTACAGGTAGTCCACAGAGCAGGGGCAAAAGAGATAGTCCCAGAGGAGAGGGGAGCTGTGATTTTGACTTGAAACAAGTCAAAGGCAATGTCACCTGGGGCAAGGTATGGATGTCAAATATTAAGGGAATGATAATTTCCTTCTTTATCACCAATATTTCTGCTGTAACACTTCCATTAGTAGGAATCAAGGCAGAGGGACCCTTTAATATCCTATAAGATACCATTTATATAGCATTTATAAATGCCGGCACTGTTCTACGGACTTTACATGTATTAATGCATTTAAGTTGCCAAAACAACTATTATTATGCTATCATGAGATACTAGTATTATTCCCATTTTACAGATAAGGAAACTGAACACAGAAAGTTTAAGTAACTGGCCCAAGGTCACACAGCTAGTAAGTGGCAAGGCTGAGGTATAAGTGAAGTCAGTCTGGCTGCAGAGTCTATGCTGCCTCTCTACATTGAGCCCCTTGCTAGTCCTTGAACATGACAAGGTTGTTTCCCCCTCAGGGCAACTTCTGCCCATGGCTCAGTTGGGCTTAGGTGATATATTTCCTCAATTGGCAAACTACAGTCCAGTGGCCAAATCTGGTCTGTTGCTTGTTTTTGTAAATAAAGTTTTATTGAAACACAGTCATGATCCTTTATTTAGGTCTTGCCTGTGGTGGCTTTCATGCTACAATGGCAGAGTTGAGCAGTCGCTCCAAAGACTTAAGGGCCTACAAAGCCAAAAGTATTTCCCAAAAGTATTTACTGCAAAGCCCTTTAAGAAAAAGTATTTGACGGGCATTAGCATAAGATTATTACTGAAGGTCTAAGTTCTCCAAGGGAGAGAATATTGAAGACAGGAAGTTGGCAGAAAACATATCAGGAGGCAAGATGAGGAAACACAACCAAAGAAAGAAACAGACGCTGTTATATTAGTTGTACTAACACGGTACTTAATTTTATATAAGGGATTAAAAAAATATGGTAGTTTTAAGTCAAGTCAGATTTCAAATATGGGGCATGGTCTCTGAAAGAAAGACATTTTCAGGTGGAATATTTTGTAAAGCAAAAAACCTTGGGAAATGCAAAGAAATTCCCCATTATGTGTCCACTTTTGCAAGTTTGGATTTTGTCATGTTTGGTGTCCTTATGAAATGAAGCTCGTCAGAGAGCAGGATTTCTCGTTTATTGGCTCACTCCATGTGTTGAGTGCCCTGGTGCGGGGCCAGGTGACGGGGATGGAGCGGTGAAACTCATGGAGTATACAGTCTACTGAGGGGTGCAGATGAGAACACGGACAGTGACAGTGTTGAGCCCAGAGTAGGCAAGGGTGCCACTGAAGCGAGTAGGAGGAGGCTTCTGGTCCATATCGGGGGCAGTGGTGTGTCTGTGTGTGTCAGTGTGAGTGTTGAAGATCTGGGAAGCTTCCTTGAGGAAGGGGTGTCTAGGCTGAGAATCCAAGGTCCATTAGCAGCAACCAGGTGAAGGCGGAGGGGTGGGGCGGACGTCAGGGAGGAGAGGGGTTTGGGGCTGAGGAAGAAGCATATACGACCTCCCCGTGGCAGGTTGAAGAAGTCACAAGGAGTCGAGAGAGGCTAGAGTGTGACTTTCACGGGAGAGAGCGGTGGGGGGGAAGGAAGCGCAGAGAAACGAGACAGGGAGGTGAAGGGCCTTCGGCGCTGTGCTGAGGGGCGTGGCTTGCATTGGTAGGGGTTTGCAGAAAGGTTTTAGGCATCAGTGTGACCTGCTATGGTGCACACAGTAGAGAGATTGCTCTGGTTGCAGCGTGGAAAGTGGATTGAAGACGGGAGGGGAATCAACACTAGTCGGCAGTGGCTGAAGGGAGGAAGTGGCCTGATTGAATAAATATTAATATAAAGAAGGCTGAACCATTTGGACTTGAGGAGAGATCAGATACAAAAGAGAACAGGGAGAAGAAAAAGTGAGGGGCCAGGATAGCTTAGTAGATGGCTGTGTCACTCATAAAGAAGAGGACAAGGGAGCTGGGGCAGGGGGCTTTGGAGGATGGTGGGGAGAGGTGATTAGTGCAGCTTTGGGTGTGTTGAGTCTTTGAGTTGCCTCTGGGATACCCACTGGAGAGGTCTACAGGCAAAAGGACTTATGGGTCTGTGGCCCAGGAAAAGGATTTGGGTTAAAAATGTACATGTGTGAGTGGTCAGTACATGGATGGCATGTGAAGCCATTAGAGTGGTGCAAATTTCCCAGAGAGGGATGGTAGAGTAAGAGGAGGGAGAGGGCAAAGGGAAATCTAGGAACACTGAAAGGAAAGTGGTCAGAGGAACAGAAGTGAAGGACGCAAGGACAGCATGTCCACTGAGATAGAAGGAAAATAAGAATGTCACAGAAACCAAGGGAAAAGAATCTTACAAGAAGGGGTGGCAAAATTACAGAATATTCAAGAAATAACAAGGCCTGGAGGGTGTTGTTTCTGCAGACCCCCACTGTACTCAACAAGGAAGGCTTGGGGAACTTTGGTGAGGGAGTTCCAGTGCAGTGATGGGGGCAGAAGCTACATTTCACTGGCGTGCGCATGAATGAGAGTTGAGGAAGTGTAGACAGCAGGTGCAGACAACTCTTGCAAGAAGGCTGGCTGTGAAGGAGAGGTGGGAGACAGGGGGCTAGCTGGAGGGGGACATGGGGCCAAGGGATGTTTCATAACATAGGAGTGATTTGAGCATGTTTAAATGTTGATGGGGGCCAAGCGCGGTGGCTCACGCCTATAATCCCAGCACTTTGGGAAGCCGAAGCAGGATGACTGCTTGAGGCCAGGAGTTCAAGACCAGCCTGAGCAACACAGAGAGACCCAGTATCTGGAAAAAAAAAATAAAATAAAATAGAAAAATTAGCCGGGCATGGTGGTCTGTGCCTGTAGTCCCAGCTACTCAGGAGGCTGAGGCAGGAGGATCGCTTGAGCCCAGGAGTTGGAGGTTGCAGTGAGCTATGATCATGCCACTGCACTCTAGCCCAGGCAACAGAGCGAGACCCAGTCTCAATTAAAGAAAAAATGTTGCTGGGAAGGAGTCAGTGAAGAAAAGGAGAGGGGTGAGTAGAAGGAGCCCTATCTCGGAGGAGGGAGGAGAGAAGAGGGAGGGGATCCTAAGCACAGTGGAGGGGTCATCTGCTGTGTTGGGAGGGGAGGAGGAATAGCTGGTTATGGATGCTGGTCAATACATTGTTGTGGCAACAGGGAGTAGACAGCTTACACTTGCTGGTTCTATCTTCTTTCCAAAGTTGGTGGGGAGCTGATCTCCTGAGAGCAAGAAGGGAGGCAACAGGGCAGCAAGTCTGAAAAGAACAGTCACTGTGGGAATGGGAAAGAAAGCTGATTAAAGAGCACAGGATTGCTGGGGAGGGTCAAGGGTAGAAGTGAAGGTGGAGACCAGAACACTAATGGACCCAGTCTGTGTGGTTGGCAATTTTATTCACTGGTGCTCAGCAGCCCAGATATAAGAGCCAAGAAGAATGGTTTTACTGACCTAGGCAGATATAATCCAAGAAAAATGGGCAGGAGCATTGATGATATTGGGAAGAGAGTGATTTAAAAGATGGGTCATGGGGATTCCATGTTAGAGAGAGAAATGATGACTGACGGGAAGCTTGAGAAGGACAGAAGTCAAGGGTTTGATGGAATTAAAGAACAGATGAAGCAGAAGCTAAAGTGGGAGAGGCAGAAAGCCATGGGGTGACCCATCAGAGTGGGTGTGTGAATTTGCTATTTCAGAGGTGGAGCAGTACCCAGTAATGACACATGCAAGGTGTGGTCAGGGCAGGGAGTGTCTGAAGTACAGTGGGAGAGAAGGTCTTGGAGGAGGTCATGGCCATGAGCTTCCAGGAGTTAGGATGTTTCATTTACATTGGTGATGGGAGGATGTGAGCGAGGGAAGATTGTGAGACCAGGGCCAAAGTCTTCAAGGGATGAGGGGGAGTGGTCAGGAGGGCAAGAAAAGACAAGGATGAAGCTGGGGTAAACATTGATGAGTGCTTGATAAATCTCTAATGAATACATGAATGCATGAATCGGTGAACAAGCGAGCAAATGAGTGCATCAACTCAGACTAATCTGGCACACTCTGGGAAGACCTAGCCATAAATCCTGAGATCCAAAAATAAACACTAGGCTCAAAGAAGCCAAGTTACTAGTAGCATAGGAGCCTCAGGTTATTGTTAGAGTTGAAAATGGGCAATTCTTTTCAGTCTATCCTACCTGAGAGGCTGTTTGTGCTCTGTAGACCTGCACAGGTTCCATACAGTAGCCACTAGCTCCTTGTAGCCTTTCAACACTTGAAATATGACTAGTCCAAATTGAGAGGTGATGTCCAAGTAAAACACACACTGGATTTTGAAGGCAGTACAAAAAAAAAGAACATAAAATATCTCATTTAAAAATACTGATTACATGTTAAAATACTAAAGTTTTGGATCTATAGGATTAAATAAAACATTAAAATTCATTTCACCTGCTTTATTTATTTACTTATTTATTTTTGTATAAGGCTACTAGAAATTTTAAATTACATATGTAGTTTACATTATATTTATTTGGGGCAGCATTGCTCCAGGCCTTGGTCAGTATCCTCTGCAATCCTGAAGGAAGCATTATGCCGCCCCAAATATTGCACATGTTCAACCAATAAGTTAATAAGGGCAGCCAACCTGTTTAACTTCCATATATACCTGTTGTTGTAAGTAAAATTTGAGCCCTCAGCGCTTAGATTTCCTGTACACAGGAAACGTCCCTTTAAAAGAACATTTTAAATCACTCATTAGATAATTTCTGCACCCTGGAAGCCACAGTGATGATGAACGCAGGTGCTCATCATTGCCTTCATTGTTGTCACAGTTGGGAGGAGTTGAGGTGCTCATCCTATCTCTCTTGGAATATTTCTGACATGATGAGGCTGGAGACTGGGCAGATTGTATTTGTAATTTTCCTTTTACTGGGGAAGCCCGAGGCTGCATTTCTCCAGGCCAAGTCTCCTTGGGATCTGCAGTTACTGACTTGCTTAGTAATGCCACATTACAGTTTGGAGAGCAGGAGCCTTATTTTGGTCAGGGATAGTGGAGGAAGACCCTCCATTTACAGTGGCCAGAGCTCTTCTTTGCCCAAGTTCAAAAAATATACCAGTAAACACTGAGAGCTTACCCTGGGTCAGGTATGGTGAGGAAATTGAGGCCCCAAGAGGTTAAGTAACCTGAGAAGTTCCACATGTGGGAAGTGGCAGAGCCAGGATCTAAACTCAGGTGTTTTAACTCCAAAGCTTGTGATCCTCATGTTGCCCCACACCTTCCAACACAGCTGATTAGGGATCAGGAAATAAAAAGAAGGAAGCCTTGCTTAGCTGGCCTCAGGAAAAGCCTCTGAAAGAACATGGATCAGTTGGCCTGACACATTGTGCCCACACATGTACACTGAACATGCCCAGTTGAAGCTAGATCCTTCAGCAGCGGTTCCCAAACTATACATGAGAATAACTTGGTGCATGTTTAAGGGCCTTATCCCCGATCTGTTAAATCAGAACTCTGGCAGTAGGGCCTAGAAATTGGTATTTTAAAAACATATTCCCAGTAGATAAGGGAACCATTACTTCACAAAATGATAAACATAGTCTCTAGGCAAGTACCTTGGTTTACGATCTGATTTGGAACTTGGACTTCTTGGTAACTATTGGTACAAAATGGAAGGCAGGTAAAAGGAGTGTTTACTTGTAAAGGAGTGAGCATGAACTTGGGGTCTCTGTAGGTAGATCTTACATTTGTGCACTAATTTTTGAGCAGCTTCCTAACCTTCAGATTGCTATGGCCTCTGTGTCATCTCAGGCAAAGGGATGAGTCCTGTTGCCTGAAGGCAGACATTGCCACCTCTCTGGCTAAGGGTAGAAAGTGGGAAGGCCACAATACTGACTCTCTCCTTCTTCCTCCTTTTAGCCTTTCAGTGTTACGATGCACCCAGCTGGTCCCGGATCTGGTGACTCCCCAGAGGGCTTCCCTGAACAACCAAGGCTCCAGCCACAAATTGGAAATCACACAGCTCAGACTCTAGGTGCTGAAATTGGGCATATTATCCATTCCTTCCTTCTTCAGAGCAGGGTTGGGACAGAAGACTGAGGGTGGGGGGTTGAGGAAGAGAAACGCAAAGAGGTCTTTGGGTGGCACAGAAGTGATAGAAGAACTGACTTCATTTAGTGACATCTGCTTGGTTCAACCAGTCAGCAAAGGTTTATTTGGTCCCTACTGTGTTCCTGCACTGTATTAGGCCATAGGGAGATGCCTCAAGGTAAACAAACCACCAGCCAGACTTAGTCCCTGGCCTGTGGAGGTGTTTTTCTTGGCTGTCCTACCAATGGGACACCTCCTTTTTTCCGGATTAGGGAAAAGAAGGCCCATTTGGAACAGGTGGGGAAGGAGACAAAATCTTAGGCGCTCAAGCAAGGGAGGATTCTATTCGTGACCTAGAATCTGAGCTGGGGAAGACAGTAGAGGCAGGAAAAGGAGGAAAATGGGGAAGAACTCGCTCCCTCTCCTCTGGGCTGAGAAGGGGTAGATTACAGGAGTCAGGGCTAAGTGGAGCCTTAAACAAAGTCCAGCCCTTCATTTTACAGATGAGGAAACTGAGCGGGGGAGAGGTTAGATGGTGACTCAAGGGGACACCTAGTTAGCATTAGTGGGAATAAACTGCGGCCTTTGAATAATACTGCGGAGCCTCCAGCGAGGCACTAAATTTGAAACCGCAGCGCTTCGACGGCGGCCGGGAGCCTGGCCCGGCGCGTTGCCGTGGGAACCGCCGCCTCCCGCCCCCTGCGAGCTCACCCGCGGCGCTGCGCTGCCAATAAAGTTGTTGTTGAAGCGCGGGCGGCGGCGCCACGTGGGCCGGCGGGGGCGGGGCCGGGCGGGGCGGAGCTGAGGAGACCCTGCGGGCGGCGGCGAGGAGGGGCTGCGGGCGGCCGGCGCCGGCCATGATCGCGTCGTGCCTGTGTTACCTGCTGCTGCCGGCCGCGCGCCTCCTCCGCGCCCTCTCAGGTACCGGCCCCGCGTCTCGGCAGGCAGGAGCCCGGCCCCGGCCCACCTCGGCGGGGCTCCGCGGGCCTGAGGCAGCGTGCGGTGCGCCGGGCCTCGGGACCACCGTCCCCCGGGCAGGGCCAAGGTGTGGGGAGGCGGTCCCTGGCCCCTGGCCCGCGGGGCCCCTCCTGACCCACCATCTAACCTCTCCCCGCCCGGGCCTGGCCGACGACCCTCGTGGGCGGCCCCCTCGTCACACCTGTAGTCCGGTGACGTCGGGTCACGGTTAACGTGGAGGGGGGCTGCGGATGGGACAGGGCCATCCCTGGCCCTGGGGGTGCAGAGAGGTTCTGGGGCCGGCTGAGTCACTGCCCTGGGGGGTCGGGGAGGGATGGCAACTCCGGGTCAAGGCGAGTGCCCGAATTCTCTGCGGGTTGAGGTGGGTCGGCCCTGGGAGGGCTGTGGGCTGAAGTCCTGGACGTACCTGTCTTCCCCTGGTTAACTTCACACTCACCTTTTACAGCCGCCTGTCAGCTGTGCTCCTCTCCCACCAGTGTCTTTAGTTGAAAAACAAATGCTCCGAAGCCAGAGATTTAAATCTCAGCTTAGAAGCATTCTTCCCGTGCGTTTGGGGAGAGATGTAGTGGAGTAAGGGCAATACCCAATTGATACCTTAAATAGAGGAAGGAGAGTTATTCCTTTACTTTTTTTTATAATCTGCCAGCAGCCCCTATTCCTGGTTTTTGAAATTCCAGAGGCTTTTATGCAACCATCTGTTTCTCTTTGAGTTCCCACAGAACACCCAGACTTTTCTCCTGCAATTTAGGGGGCAGGACCAAGAAGTACTTTCTTAGAAATAAGGGCTCCAACTGTGTATTCTGTGCCTTTCCTTTCTGGAACTTTACATTATGTGTGTGTGTAATTGATAACACATTCCATATAAAAATATTTAAAATAGATTTTTTTACTGTGTATCTGCCACTAGAATGCAAGCTTCAGGAGGCCAGGGCCATATCTGTTTTGTTCACTGTATCTCTGGTGCTGACACACTGCCTGGTATCTAGTAGATACTCAGTGAATTCAGGAATGTCTCGTGTGTCCATACTTCTGAGGAATGGGACGCTCCACAGAAGTAATTGTTTTCAGAGAACTAAGCATATTCTTTTAACTAGGTTGCTATCATTTCTGGTGTTCTTCCGTTGTCCATAATGATAGCCTTAGTGACATAGTGTACTAATCCAGAGGTTTCCAGACTAGTAGATTTCTAGGGATCTCAGAGGAGGTCCCCTCCCCACCCACACATTAAAATAGTTCCACTTATGTTTACTTTGTGTATTTGGTTTCTAGATAAGACTTTTTTAAAAATAAAAGCATTCTGGTGCTGAAAAACAAACAACCACCACCACCACCACAAAACTGCCAGTTTTGAAAGCTACTAACCTTATGCATATAAACCATAGAAGCTCTGCTATCTGGTATACGTGGAAGATGTTTCAAGGGGCAGATAATGAGCAGGTCCCTGAGACTAAAGCCCAGCAACCCAGCCTATGGGTTTAGAGCAAGCTTTCTCAATCTCAGCACTGTTGACATTTTGGGTTTGGGTCACATCATTTGTTTTGGGTCTGTCCAGTGCGTTCTAGGATGTTCAGCAGCATCCCTGTCCTCTAACCACTAGATGCCAGTAGCACTGCTATAGTTGTGGCAACCACAATGTCTCTGGACATTGCTAAATGTCTCCTGAGGGCAAAATCACCCCTGTTGAAAACCACTGGTCTACAGAACATAAATATACATGGGCCATGAACAAGATATTTGAACCATCTTTCAATATTTGAACCATTTTGAAATTTTTCTTACCTCTAAAAAAATTGCCGATAAAATGAATCTCTAAGTGATTGAGGGTCAGCATCATGCCTGTCCTGTGCTGTAAATAAATAATTTAGTGTGTGTGGTTGTTTGCTCTCACCAAAATCCTGTGCTCAGAGTTTTGGGGCTCTAATTTTAGAGTTTTTCCCACCTGCTTTCTTGCCTGTTGGCTGTTGTTTGTGGCTGCTGTAGCAGAGATGATAGCTGTCAATTTCAGTTGTTGGCATCTTCTAATTTACACCTTCTGATGTGTTGTGGAATGGAAAAGCAGATAATGAAGTTTGTGAAGATTTTATAAGTAGAATAAGTAGCTGTAAGAAGAGACCCAAGGGCCTTTGCTACAAAGTAAATTGTATAGATTTTGAGAATGTCTACTTTAGGACTTTTTATTTTGGAATACATTCATAGATTAGGGAGTTTATAGAGCTAGAAAAGCTCTTAGAGATTATCTAGTCCAGACTTTTCTTGTCCCCATTTTCAGTCAAGAGTAACTCCATCTGACTAGGGGCATTTGTCAAGGCCAGTTAGTTTTGTTAATTTCAGTGATAGACCATAACCTATAGTTCTGATTCATAGTCAAGTGCTGGTTCCAATGTAATGTGGTTCTTAGAACCAGAAAGTTGATGTTAATAGTAGTCTTAACCTTCACATAAAAGGGGTGGGGTTATGTGTGCCCACCTGTGTTCTAGATTATGTGAGACAGCGTTCTTTTATTCCTGCACTGAATATTTATCATATCTCTGCTATATAAATTAGCTAATACTTATAAAGCACTTAGAACAGTGCCTGGCACATAGTGAGCACTTTGCTGTGAGGATGATGATGGTGTTCCAGGCATTAAGGTGGGCAGGCTCAGTGATGGTATAATGATGAGCAAGGTGGATCTGGTTCTAGCTTATATGGGGCTTATGGTCTAGCTGGGAGAAGAGTGTGGGTTGGGTGATGCTGTCTTCTTACAATCTGGTATTTTGGCTTTCCTCAGATGCTTTCTTCACGTGTCGCAAAAATGCCCTCCTGGCGAAGAGCTCGTCCCCCCAGGTAGAGGGCAACTTTGCCATGGCTCCTCGGGGCCCTGACCAGGAGGAGTGTGAGGGCCTGCTGCAGCAGTGGCGAGAAGAAGGGTCAAGCCAGGTGCTCTCAACTGCAAGTGAGGGTCCCCTTGCAGATAAGGGACTAGCCCAGAGCAGCTTGGCACTCCTGATGGATAATTCTGGAGAACAGGATGCTGCTTCAGAGGAAAAGTGGTCCAGCAGGCAACTGAGTGACCTGCGGGCAGCAGAGAACCTGGATGAGCCTTTCCCTGAGATGCTAGGAGAGGAGCCACTGCCAGAGGTTGAGGGCCCCCTGTGGGCAGCTGTCCCCATGCAGACAGCCGCCCAGTATGCAAACTGTGCTGTCCTCCCAATGGGTGCCCTGGCTGCAGAGCAATGGGAAGAGGACCCCGCGGTGGTGGCCTGGAGCATAGCACCTGAACCTATGCCCCAGGAAGAGGCCCCCATCTGGCCCTTTGAGGGCTTCGGGCAGTTGCAACCTCCCCCAATGGAAATACCCTATCATGGTGAGTCTGACGACTGGCTGAAAGAGCCAGGGCAGCGTGTTGTCTCAGGGATGGGCAGAGCCATTGCTAAAGAGAAGGTTCTGTGGTGGGGAGCTCTGCCACTGCATTCTGTTTTTTCTGCAAATCTAGTAGTGTCAGATTTAGAGGGAACTTACAGATCATCTCATACAGCCCCAAGGTTTGACAGAGGAAATAATCACAGTGCAGGTAGGTAGCAGGACATGCCTGAAGTTGTGCAGCTAGGCAGTGAAGAACTGAAACCAGACCCTAGTTCTGATTCTCCATGCTGTCATTTCTCTGAAGGTGACCCAAGGATTTTCTGGGGATAGGAGCGGAGAGGCCTCAGAGCCTCTACTCTGCCTCAGCTAGAATAACTCGTTTTATTTGTGTTACATATTGGGAGTCCATTAAAATTTGAAGAAAGAGCAATGTGGCTCAAATAGGTTTTAAATCTGCTATGCTGCCACATCGTATAGGGGAGATGGGGTATACATTGTGGTCTCTAGCCCCATGGACTTTTCCAGGTTTAGGGGTCAAAAAATACCCAAGGCTGAAATTACTCTAGAAATGTCTTTAACCTCAGGTGGCTAGTAACCACACCCATCTGAGTGATTCTCCAGAGAGTCATATATTTATGAAAAGTGAGAGATTGTCAGCCTACAAATATTTATGGAGCATCTATGAGGTGCTAGGTACTAGGGATGCAGTGGTGAATAGGCCAAGATTGTCTCTGGCTTTGTACCATCTAGTCTGAAGGCTGTCCGTAGAGTGCTGCTTAAAACAACACAGAGAGGGATGGGTGACAGGGAAGATGGGAAAAGGCATAATATTACTGAGTCAGGAGTGGAGATGGTGGTGCCTCTGGATAACGTGTGCTTGTCATGGAACTCTTCTCCTAACCCCTTTGCAGAAATCTTGTGGCGAGAATGGGAGGATTTCTCCACCACCCAGCCAGACACTCAGGGCCTGGAGGCAGGGGATGGCCCTCAGTTCCAGTTCACTCTGATGTCTTATAACATCCTGGCTCAGGACCTGATGCAGCAGAGCTCAGAGCTCTATCTGCATTGCCATCCGGACATCCTCAATTGGAACTATCGCTTTGCGAACCTCATGCAGGAATTCCAGCACTGGGACCCCGATGTGAGTGAAGAGGGGGAAGTGCCATCTTGCATTGCTGCTGGATCTAGGCTGTCTCCCAATGCTCTTAGAAGATGAGTTCAACCCCATAGTTGTTCAAACCATTGGAGTCCTGCCTAGGCTGGAGCTTGCCTGCCTGGAATCAATGAGTTTTTGGCAGATCCACTTTCCAGCCCCTTTATGCAGGGAGGGAGACTTGAGAGATTCAAAGAGCAGGAAAATCCAGCACACATGTCTGGTCTCCTCAGCTTAAGTCTGGGCCTGTTCTTGCTGTTGGTGACTGTCTGGGAAGAATTCGCCCTGTGGCAATTTCAGTGTGACCTTACCTGAGATCTACAGCAGCTTCCCACCTGGCTTTTGTGCTTGCTCTTAGGGAGTGGGAGTTACTTTCTAGCTCTGGAGTGATCAGTTTCCTTGTCAATTTCCCAGATCCTGTGTCTCCAGGAGGTCCAGGAAGATCATTACTGGGAGCAGCTGGAGCCATCTCTGCGAATGATGGGTAATGCAGTTCCCTGGCATTTTGCCAGCCTTTCTTCCTCTAGCCCTGTCTGCTCTCTCCTGAAGACCCCATGTTTTTCTTTTGTCTTAGTAAACCCTGAGTCTTACCTGTGAGCTAGCTCCTTCCATGTGTGGGTGAGAAAGTAAAGTTCTGCAGCTCTTAAAGCAATTCTGACATATATTGCCGTTTAATCCTTAAAGTAACCAGTGTGGTGAGACTGAGTATTATTACCCCAGATGAGGAAACTGAGGTTCTGAAAATTTGTGTGACTTTCTTAAGATCACAAAGCTACAAAGCTAGTAGATGTGGGGCTAGGATTCCAACTTGTCTGACTCCAGATTCTATGTCCTGTTAAATTCCTATCATGTTATATTGCCTCATACCCTTCCTTCCTGCCATCTCCTTCCAGCCCCTCAGTTATTTGGTTACAACTGTAAGGGAACCTCTGCAGCGCCAAGGAAGTGGCAAGGGTGGCTCCCCTTATTGAGTGGCAGGGACAATGCCTTAGGCATGCACACCTGGGCTGCTGCTGCTGGTTGGAAGATATTCAGGCTTTGAGGACTCTGACCCATCTCCTTGGTGGGGTTTTCCTTGCAGGCTTTACCTGTTTCTACAAGAGGAGAACTGGGTGTAAAACAGATGGCTGTGCTGTCTGCTACAAGCCCACCAGATTCCGTCTGCTCTGCGCCAGCCCTGTGGAGTACTTCCGGCCTGGCTTGGAGCTCCTCAATCGGGACAACGTAGGCTTAGTATTGCTGCTGCAGCCGCTAGTCCCAGAAGGCCTGGGGCAAGTCTCAGTGGCCCCCCTGTGTGTGGCAAACACCCATGTCCTTTACAACCCTCGCCGGGGTGATGTCAAGCTGGCCCAGATGGCCATTCTCCTGGCGGAAGTGGACAAGGTGGCCAGATTGTCAGATGGCAGCCACTGCCCCATCATCTTGTGTGGAGACCTGAATTCTGTCCCTGATTCACCTCTCTACAACTTCATCAGGGATGGAGAGCTTCAGTACCATGGGATGCCAGCCTGGAAGGTGACATGGGAGAGGCCACTGTGGGGGTGGGAACACGGTCTAGGGAGAGATTCAGGTGTTGGCATCCAGTGCTGCTTCTGTGGTAGGGACCTCGGTTATACCTGTTTTGGCTCCTTCCTGCTTTTTCTTGTTTTGTTGAATAGCTTGTGCCCAAGCCTGGAAACTAGGAACTAGGAATACTTTGGCGTATTGGAATCCTTTCTGTTTTTATCATTAATTTATCATTAATTCACAAGTAATACATAAGTACATGCTTGCAGGCATTCAAACATTATACAATAAAGCACAAGCCTCCTTTATTACCTACATTCCCTACTCTTTCCTCTTAAGAGTCAAGTAATGACTGTTCTAAGTTTGGTGGCCATCTTCCAGATTGTTTTCTATATATTTACAGTGGTATGTATATTCCTATGATATTGTAGTCAAAATTTGTATTTATTAAGCACTTTGTCCCGGGGAATATTTTAAGCACTTTACATGTATTAACTTATTAATTTTTATAATTTTTATCATTGCTTCCATTGTATAAATAAGGAAATTAAGGTGCAGAGAAGTAGTTTGCTCTAGATTATGCAGGTAGTTAGTGGTGGAGCCAGGATTTCTAACCAGGTGGTCTGGCGCCAGAGCTTTTGCCCTCAAATACTATCCTGTAATTGCTTATCATAGCTAGTAGGTAATCTATCACTTGTGTTTTATAAACATGATATACTACTGTATGTTTCATTGGTAGCTTGTTTTTTTTGCTCAACGATTTGCATATGGATCTGTCTCATTCTTTCTAACTGCTGAATGTTGACAGCTTAGATGTGTCATAGTTTTATCAGCTTGTGCTGATTTCTTTATATGTCACTTAATCTTCTTGTTCCTTGGTTTTGCCCCTACTCATCCAACATATTGCTTAATTTTTGGCAAGGCACTGTGGAGAAAGGAGACAAAATGATTGAGTTATTGTTGAGCACTTTGGGATTTTATGTTAATGAGGTTACTCAAGTGCCAGCAATGTCCTAGGTGCCAAGTGTGCAGAGAAAGGCATTATCTTGCTCTGAAAGAGCTATAATCAAGGAGCTGAGGGAATAGGAAAAAGAATTTACTGTGTGCCTGCCATGTGTCAGGCACTGTTAGGCATAGCGAATGACAGAACTTGCTTTGAAGCCAGACAGTCCTGGGTTCAAATCCCTGCTCTGCCACCTTGGGCAGGTTACTTAACTTTCTCAAGTCCCACTTGCCTCATTTGTACATCAGGGATAAAATGCAACCTGCTTCAGAGGTGTTTTTTGTTTTTGGGGTGGATTAAATAAAATAATGCATGTAAAGTGTTTTCCAGGACCTGGTTCCCAGGAAGCAGTCAACAACTGGTAGTGATAATTGTTAAGATTCTTAACTGTACATGGTATTATTTCCCATTTTACAGTAGAGCTTATTGAACCCAAGAGAGTTAACTGACTTGCCCAACGTCACACAGCTATTCAATAGCCATTAAATTCCAGGTCTACTTTCCTTCAGCTTACATATTGAAAATTTATGCCCTTGAAAGGGCAGAGGGATTGTGTCTATCACCGCTCTATCCCCAGCACTTAGCTAGTGTCTCTTGGCATTCAAATATTTGTTGTTGTTAAATGAAATAAAGGGGATTTTGCTACACACGTTGGAGATGTGCGGATGACTGATGTTGCCGAACGTTTCCCCTCCTACGTTCTGTCCGTTCCCAGGCTGCTCATTGGCTTTGACCGAGGATGGTGGCATAGATACGGTAAAGTGCTTTGGTGCATTTCCCATTTGGTTTGACCTTGTGGTTTCCCAATAATAGGTTCAAGATATTAGATTTTGATCTAGAAGATCCAAAGATCAGGATAATCCTTTTCCTGTTGCAAGTTAAAGCTCCCGAGAGTTGATATTCCCTGTGGAGAACTGTATAGATTTTTCTGAGGTGATATTTAGGGAACCACACATTCCTGCAGTTCTATTCTCCTTGACTCATGTACCTTACTCTTTTAGCCCTCATTCCTGTCTCATGGACATTTCAGTTTCTAGTGAAAAAGTAATGTTGAATTAGCTCCTTATTTCTAACCTTCCCCTGAGACTTATGTGGCTTGCTTATACTGTGTATGTAGTGTGTGATTGTGTGTGTTTGTATTTGTCCACATGTCCCAAAACATGGGCTCTTACTTCCTTTTTCTATCTTGGTTTCCTCATTCCCACCCTGCTCTTTCCTTGCAGGTATCTGGACAGGAAGACTTCTCCCATCAGCTTTACCAGAGGAAGCTGCAGGCCCCACTGTGGCCCAGCTCCCTGGGCATCACCGATTGCTGTCAGTATGTCACCTCCTGTCACCCCAAGAGGTCAGGTGAGCATGTGTCACCCAATAAAATGGACTTTAAATTATTGCTGCTGGAAAATCTTGTCACTAGAGCCAGACTTCCTCTGTGTCCACGTGCTGGAAGTTTCCTGGTGCTAAGGAGGTCTCAGCATGTAGCTCCTTTTCCTTTTCCTTTCTTTCACTATATCTATGGCTTTTCCTGGTTTACAGAGAGACGTAAGTATGGCCGAGACTTCCTGTTACGTTTTCGCTTCTGCAACATCGCTTGTCAGCGACCAATAGGACTGGTTCTCATGGAAGGAGTGACAGATACTAAGCCAGGTAACGGAAACTAAGCCTGTTCTCTTCCTCACTCCTGATCTTTGTCAGTTATGTGGTTTTCTGCTCTTTCCCAGGTATAATTCTTAGAGATTAGGTTTTGGTAATAAGTAGACTTAGAATGAAGGTCAGTTGAGTTCAGTGACCATATGCGTGCATGGATATGCAATGTGGTAAGTGCACTGGACCAGGAATCAAGGGAGCTGAGTTCTAACTAGCTCTGAGACCTTGAGTAAGCCATTTAACCTTTTTAGGCTTAACTTGCTAAGAACTAGCCTGTGTTCAATGTATATAGGGGAGAAGATACACATGATGGGACTTTGAAAATTGTAAGGTGACTGTTGTAATAAAAAGTTGGTCCTACTGAGAACTGCCACATTGAATACTTGACATTCTCCCCTTCTTGTCTCTGAAACTACTCCAAAGCACCAATGAGAATGGAAAAAAGAAATTCAGGCTCCATCTTTGGCAAAACTAGGAGATCTGAAGATATCTGAAACCATAAACCACAACACAGAAGGAATGGCTGCAAGAAGTACTGGAGATCATGCAGGGGTGCTGGAGGAAGTATGGAGAGACTTATCTGTGGGGCTATATGGATCACAAAGAACCAGCAGAGTACATTTCTCCAAGTGAGGAGCATAGCTTGAGGCACAAAACCAAAAATCCCTTGTTTTTTTTTTTTTTTAAACAAGAATAGGATGCACAGGTTGCAGTAGGAGAGTCTCTGGACCTGTTTTGATCCTGAGAAGCAGTGGAGGAAGGGACTGATCAAGGAATCAAGCCGTGTTTGCATTGTGCAGTCTGTTCAAGTGGTAGAAGGGAGACGAGATACTGTCAGAGCTGCATATCTCTTTTGGCTGGGAAAGAGTAAAGATTAAAAGGACT
Source organism: Daubentonia madagascariensis (assembly GCA_023783475.1). NCBI lineage: Eukaryota > Metazoa > Chordata > Mammalia > Primates > Daubentoniidae > Daubentonia > Daubentonia madagascariensis. The sequence goes on along the minus strand of JAKFHU010000485.1, from coordinate 36,683,256 downwards.
CCTATGTAACTCTGTGTCATAGGGAAAATTCCTGATACTTCAAGTGCATACCCAGTTGTTCCCTTATGTAAACTTTGTACAAATAGCTGGTACAGAAAAACCTCAGCTAATTCAAAGCTAGGCTTGCCCAAAAAGAACAACATAGGATCTATAGTAAAATACTGTAAGAAAAAAAGGAGGAAGGAATGGGAAAACTAGAGACAGATAAAGAATACTTAACTTCAAAGATAAAAATTGTTGCCATGAAGCATATGGAAATTATGATTATTTTCCTACGAATAAAAACAATGAAGCAATTGTCTTTATAGAGGAAGAGCATAAAACCAAAAGTAACTGCTTTTGTAAAATAAGTTCAGATACCTGGCAAGACATCAGAAAGTGAAATTTAAGCTGCCGAGCTCAGAAAAGAAGTAGAATAAAAAATAAAAATATTACTAAAAATGAAGACAAGATGAATGCAGCACAAGTGGGAATAGATACTGCTGAAAACAAGGCAAGAGACTGAGGTCAGACAATCAAAACAAAACAAAAAACCAAGCAAAATGAAATGGAAGTAAAAGGATAAAAAGGATTAGAGAGAAAATGACAGTAGTAAAAGATAAAGGAAATTCAACATACACATAATTGGAGTTCACAAAGATAACCAATATAATGGCCCAAAAGAAATATTTAAATATATTATTTAAGAAAGGTTTTCCCAAAATGAAAAGATCTGAATTTTCAGACTAAGGACATTATCATGTCTTAGTAAAAAATGATGTGGGAGAATCAATAGTAAGACATCCTATTGAAGCTATTAGAAATCAAAGATAAAAGAATCCTTTGGGCAGTTGCACCCAGAGATTGAGCTGCCTTTAAGCCTAACAGTAATCAGTTGACTTCAGACTTCTTAACATTACATCCAATTCTAGAAGACAGTGGATCAAGGCTCAAGGAAAGAAGGTGTGGCTCAAGAATTTTATACAGCCTTTCTTGAAGAAACTATTAGAGGAATAACTGAAGGCAACCAAGCAATGGCTGGGAAAACTGTAGTAAAAGGACTGGTGGTGAGCACTGAATTTATTTTTTTCTTGTAGGAATTTAATTTGAATTGGCATTTTGCACAGAGCAGTGAACATTTCAATTGCTCAATTTTCTTTTAATTGCAAAGCTGAAGTGTCATTGTAGCTGTGGGGACAGCAATAATAATAACAGTGATGGCCCACCTGTACTGAGCAACTGGCATGTGAGGAACTGGGATAAGTGCTTGTGGTCAGTCAGGCTCAGGCGTGGCAGCAGTGGCTCAGGGTTTTAAGATCACAAAATCCTAAAGTTAAACAGTGAAGATAATTTCATCTTAAGAATAGGTTATTTAAATCAGTGATGAGCTTGAATGAAACATAATATAAGCATTTCAATTTAACAACAAACAAAATTAAACCAAGAACCTTTAAAACACATACCGACAATCACTTTGTAAGTAGAAAAGACCCATTCTACAGGGGGGAGCTACCCAGCTCACTAACAGTGCAAGATAACAGTACTATTGACAAAATTGGGATTAGATTTGGGTAAACACACCCATTCACCATATACTGTGAACATACCCTTCCATTTGTTCAGTGCTCCCACCTGGGGCTGAACAGGCTCCTGGTGAATCTCTTCTAAAGACTCCAGATCTAAAAAACTATCCTTACTTTTAAAAGGCCATGAATGGAAAACTTGAGTGCAGTACAAGGTGATCATAGCATGGGAGTTCTTTTCTCTAGAGGACCTGTCTAGATATGCTAACAAATAATATTTCCAGTTCATCCAACCCAACTGTGCATATCAAAACATGCCAATTTGACTGTGGCATTAACTTTGATGGGGAAGAAATTTAAACTGAAACCACACGATATCTGGAAAATAACAACAATGAAAATACCATATATTTGTGGGATATAGCTAAAACAGTATTCAGTGAAAAATTCATAGAATTATTAATATATAGAATATTTAGAATCATAGAATTATATTAATCGACATGAAAGGATGAAAGTAAGTGAATTCAAGAAATTTGAAAAAAGGAACATAAAGCAAAAGGAAAGATTAAAATGGGAATAATTTAGAAAACAAAGATGGAAGAACTAATAAACTCTTAAGAGTTGGTTGTTTGGGTGAAAAACAGCTGTCGATTAAATAAGCCCATCCTATTTGGTGGGGGTGGGGGTGGGTGGGGGGCAGAAAGGAACAGGAACAAGTGTCCAGATGCAGAAGAAAAAAGAATAAGAGGTATTTTTGCTCAACTAAGTGTAAAAGAAATTGAAAATTTAGATGGTATATAAATATAACTTACTAAAACTGATTCCAGAGAAGATTGTCTAAATAGACTAACTACTATGGGGGAAAAATAATAGAAAAAGTTCTCAGAGATGCAGTCCCTCAAATACACTAGGCTCAGATTGACAAGGGAGTATCCTCAAACCTTTAAAGAACCTATAATTCCTTTACTATTTAAGTTGTTACAGAGCGTAGAGGAAGAAAGGGGCCAAGTTACTTTTATGAAACAATTATATTGACACCAGCACCTGACAATAATTACACAGAAAAAGAAAACTACAGACTCTTAATATTCTCCACCTATGAATATTGATGCAAAAATTTTAAATAGAAGATCAGGAAACAGAATCTAGCAGTACATTGAAAGAGCAATATACCATGACCAGCTGGAGTTTATTAGAAAATAAATAGTTCAATATTGGGAAATCTGTTAATATAATTTATCACGCATATGTATGAAATCTATTAAAATATATGAAACCCATGTCATCTTCTCTAAAGATGTTGAAGAGACATTTGTTAACATTCAACATCTATTCTGGATTCTTTTAAAATGAACTCTCTTAAATTAAGGAAAAAATGGATATTTCCTTACATTGTTGAAATATATCCATCTCAGCTCCAAAATCAGCATCTTGCTTAAAAAAAGAAGCTCTAGCAGCATTCCTGTTAAAGTTAGGAGCAATACAAGGATGACACTATTATTATTTAACTGTGTTTGGAGATACCAGCCAACACAATTAGAAATAGAAATGTAAGTAAGAAAATAGAAGTGTAAAAATGGAAAGGAGGGGGTAAATTATTACTTGCTGATGATATCATTATATAACTGGTGATCCAAGAGAATTAAAATCAGCATGAAGCACTGAGGTAATTCTGGAAAGTAGCTGGGTACAAGATTAATATGTAGAAATTAGTAGTATTCGTATATAAAAATACTGATATATTTGTTAAAAGATATAATGAAAAAAGACCTTTTTTGTAATAGCAACAAAAAGAAAAAATATAGAAATAAATTTAACAGGAAAAATGCAAGGTATATAAAGGAACATTTCATTTCATCTAAATTATCAAATTTATTGGCATGAAGTTGTCCATAGCATTCCCTTATCCTTTTATTTAAACAGCATCATTGAAATGAAATTCACATGTCATAAAATCTACCCGTTTAAAGTATGCATTCAGAATTGTACAGCCATTACCACAATCTAATTTTAGAACATTTTCATCACCCACAAAAGAAACTTTGTACCCATTAGTAGTCACTTTCCATTCATCTCTCCCCTTGCCAAAACTCAATTGACCACAGATACATGGGTCTCTGGACTCTGAATTCTATTCCATTCATCTGTGTCTATCCTTATGTCAGTACCGCACTATCTTGATTACTATAGTTTTGTATACAGCAGTTCCTCCTCCTCTGCGGTTTTGCTTTCCTTGGTTTCAATTACCCATGGTCAACCACAGTTCGAAAATATTTATTTTGAGAGAGAGATGACATTCACATAACTTTTATTAAGGTATATTGTTAAAATTGTTTCATTTTGTTGTTAATCTTTTACTGTGCCTAATTTATAAATTAAACTTTATCATAGGTGTGCATAGAAAAAAACATAGTATATATAGGGTTTGGTATTATCTGTGGTTTCAGGCATCCACTGGGGATCTTGAAATGTGTCCCCCATAGATAAGGGGGGACTCCTATACTTTTGAAATAGGAAAGAGTAAGTCCTATGATTTTGTTGTTTTTTAGAATGATTTTGACTCTTCTGAGTCCTTTGCATTTCCATATAAATTTTAGGATCAGCATGTCAATTTCTGCAAAAAAAGGCAGTTGGGATTTTGATAGGGATCTGCAAATCTGTAGATCACTTTAGGAAGTATCGCCATTTTAACAGTCTTGTCTAATGATGGATGAACATGGGCTATCTTTCCATTTATTTAGATCTTCTTTAATTTCTTTCCATGTTTTGTAGTTTCCAATGCACAAGTCTTACACTACTTTTGTTAAATTTATTCCTAATTATTTTATTCTTGTTAGTGCTATTGTAAATGTAATTGTTTTCTTAATTTTGTATTTGGATTGCTAGTGTATACAAATATGATTTTTGTATATTGATTTTGTATCCTGCAATATTGCTGAACTCATTTATTCTAATAGTTTTTTAGTGGATTTCTTAGGATTTTCTCTGTACAAGATCATGTCATCTTGCTAATAGAAATAGTATTACTTCTGTTCCAATCTGGATACCTTTTATTTCTTCCTCTTTCATAATTACCCTGACTAGAACTCTTGGTACTATGTTGAGTAGAAGTGGTGAGAACAGTCCCTTGTCTTGTTCCTAATCTCAAGGGTAAAGCTTTCAGTCTTTCACCATTAAGTATGATAGCTGTGTGTTTTTTATAGATTTCCTCTATCAGGTTGAGGAAGTTCTCTTCTATTCCTAGTTTGTTGTTTTTTAATCATGAAAGGGTGTTGGATTTTGCCAAATATTTTTCCTTTGTCGAGATAATCATGTGGTTTTTGTCCTTAAATATTCTATTAATATGGTATATCACATTAATTGATTTCAGATGTTAAACCAAGCTTACATTCCTAGGATAAATCCTACTTGATCACAGTATATAATCATTTTATATTTTGCTGGATTTGGTTTGCTAGTATTTTATTGAAGGATTTTGCATCTGTATTCATAAGGGATATTGTTCTGCAGTTTTCGTTATGATGATTTATGTAGTTTTGGTACTACTGACTTCATAGAATGACTTGGGAAGTGTCTCCTCCTCTTTTATTTTTTGGAAGTGTTTGTGAAGGATTTGTATGAACTTTTCTTTAAATGTTTGGTAGAATTCAATGGTGAAGCTATCTGAGCCTGGGCTCTTCTTTTTAGGAAGTTTTTAAATTACTAATTCAATCTCTTTACTTGTTATAGGACTATTCAGATTTTCTACTTCTTCTTGAGTTAGTTTATGAAGTTTGTGTCTTTCTAGGAATTTGTCCATTTTATCGAAGTTGTCTAATTTGTTGGTATACAGTTTATTTATAGTATTTGCTTGTAGGTTTGTTTGTTTTGAGAGGGTCTTGCTCTGTTGTCTGGTAGTTATTTTTAATTTTTTATTTCTATATGGTTGGTAGTGATGGCCCCTCTTTCATTCCTGATTTTAGTAATTTGAGTACTCTGTTTGTTGGTCAGTCTAGCTAAGGGTTGGTCCTTGTTATCCTATTAATGTCAGTATGATCTGTAATAATGTTCCCTCTTTCTTTCCTGATATTGGTAATGTGTATCTTTTTTAAAAAAAGTGTGTGTATGGTGTGCACATGTGTATGTATTTTTATATATACACATATGTGTATGTATGTATATATGTGTGTGCATACATACATTCATATATAGACACACACAATGGATGGTATATGGTAGAAAATCTCCAGAGGAATATACCAGGAATTAGCATTGGTTGCTTCTGGACAGGAGAATTGAGTGGCGGGGGTGAGTGGGAGGGAAATTCCACTGATATTTTTTTCTACATTTTGATTTGTGTATCATGTAACTATATGACCTATTCCAAAAAAATAAAATTAAAAAAAGAAAAAGAGCAGTGAGCCAAGGAAGGCGATGTCTATGTTAGCGGCTTCTGTAACTGCCTTCCTCAGGTTCTTGACTTTGGTTTATTGTTTTCTTCCTCTCCTCACTGTTTCTCTTTCCCTTTCTCCTCTGGATCCTTCTGGAACAGTCCGGTCAAGGATCTGAGAGGGATTTCAGGGTGAGAGGTTCTGACCCTGCTTCGCTATCTATGGATGAGAAAACCTTTTTCTCTCTGGTCCTCTACAGAGCGACCTGCAGGTTGGGCCGAGTCTGTCCTAGAGGAAGACGCATCTGAGCTTGAGCCTGTCTTTCCCAGGTAACCTTCTCTCCAGTTCTCTTCAGCTTTCAGTCCAGTCCCCGTCTAGGTGTGAGAGAGATTCCCACTGGCTGTCCTGAGGCTGATTTGGGGGAGAGCTTTTTGCTAATCTCTCTCTTTCCCTAATACTTGCTAAGCTTATAGAGGGGCATACAGGTATGCAGAAGCCAGAGGTGACCCACCCATGTTCTTGAAGGTGAAAAGCCTATGCATTCTTTTGCCTGGCCCACGGACAGGGGTGCATTGGGTATACTTCACCGGGTGACAAGAGGAGAGTGAGGGATAAAGAATGTCGGGGGGATGGTCTCAGTATAAACATGTCTGTTTCTAGGCTAATTTTAGCTAAGACTGCCAGCCTCTTACTAGCATGGGAAGGAATTTGCTGAGATTGAATCATTTGGGATCATCCCTTAAAAAAAACTTCATAAAACCCACAGAGAAAGTGACCTTGGGAAAATTTAATAATTTTTGTTGACTGTCTTCTCTCTGTCCATCCCTGTAGGACTGTAGGTACTATCCAGCACTGCCTCCACCTGACCTCAGTATATACCCACTTCCTGCCCCAGCATGGGCGCCCAGAAGTCACCACGATGCCCTTGGGTCTGGGAACGACAGTGGATTACATCTTCTTCTCAGCTGAGTCCTGTGAGAATGGGAACAGAACTGGTAAGCCTGGGGGATTCTGGGTTCCTAGACATCACCCCCAGGGTCCCTGGGAACAGTTAATGGTAGGTCAGGCATTTGGTGGCATGGCTTGGGCTGCTGGTACTCAACCAGCAAAGGGGCAGATTTCATACCTCCCTGGCACTGGTCATCCTCATCATTTTCCCCATGGGCCACATGCCTGCTTGCTTTCTCTTTATCCTTGTAGCATTAGAGAGAGGTGGGTAGAACAGTCACTCTCCATCCCTATTTTAGAGGTAAAAACAGAGCTCCAGGAGGTGATTGGATTTGTTCAGTGGCAGCCAGTTAGTGAAGGACTTGGTTAGGTTAGAGACCCTGTTTCCTCTCTCCTCACCCCATACCAATAGTCACAGTGTAGCAGTCTCCCAGCCCCATGCCTATATTGTTTAAAGAATGTTTTTAAAAATGTTTGAATTGATTGCCTATGTTTAAAAATCAGATTTTATATTGAAAAGCTGAATTTCTAGCTTCTCTTGGAAAATCAAAAGATCTCATGATGCTGAGCCTGGGTGTACACTCCCCAGCTTGCCACAGTCCCCAGGAACCCCCTGTCTTCATTCATATTATCATGGATTATCTCTGAGAAAATGCAGCCTCTTCCCCAGAGGCTTCAGGAGGAGGTGAGGGAGGGTGGGGCAGCCAAGGGGATGTGGCCCACAGAAGGTGTAGTTCCCAGAGGGCCCTGTCCCTGCCTGCCCATGCTGTGTGGCTGTGGCTGCTTTACCCTTGGCTTCTGCTTTGTGCCCCAGATCAGAGGCTGTATCGGGATGGAACCCTGAAGCTCCTGGGCCGTCTCTCCCTCCTCTCTGAAGAGATTCTCTGGGCTGCCAATGGTTTACCCAACCCTTTCTGCTCTTCAGACCACCTCTGCCTGCTAGCCAGCTTCGGGATGGACGTCACCGCCCCATGACGGGGCTCCCAGGGGAAGAGAGCTTCTCTTCCAGAAGAGCTCACTGGATCAGAGACTGTGGAAATATCCCATGCTTCTGGAAACTTAGATCCAAGAAACTTACGTCCCCTCCCCTCCCCCTCCTTGTTCCCTTTTTCCCATGGTTAGATTTTCTCCAGGCCTGTCCACGTTCTCTGCCTGTGGTCCCTGCCCCTCCCCAACCTCTTCCTAATCCTGTGCCACACACTGAGTGGCCCTGGGAGAGGCAGAAGGGGGGTTCCCCTTTCCTTCCATGTATCCAGAGCTCCCCCTTGATTTTTAATTACCAGGGTTGCGGGAGCTATTGATCTCATTGGTTATTTGCTTTCAGGCCGTTTCTTGGTGGTACCTTCTGACCTGATCTTCTCCCTGGCTTCATGACCTCTGGGCCCAGCCCTCTTGCTAGGCAGGCACATGTGAGAGATGTGTAGCATGCATGCATCCTCTTGGGGTGGGACTGTTCTGCACAGCCATGCCTGCCTCTGACCAGCCCATTTTCCACACTGGGGATATAGGCCTAGGGGCAGGTTCAGAGCATGACCTAGTGGCTTTGTGCTGCCAGGCAGCAGCAGGGCATGGGCCCTTCTCTCCTTTTAGCCTCTATGTTCCATTAGGCATTCATCCTGCCAAGCAGGGCAGGATCGTCATCATATGGGTGGGCTCTGAGAACTAATGGGCCCCAGCCTGGAGCCAGCAGATTTGGGGATGTGCTACCTGCCCCAGAGGTATCTTCCAACCCAGAGCTCCCCACAGACCTGGCATGATTTCTCTAGGGCTTGTTCCTTTCTCCAGGCTGCCCTGAGAGAGACAGAAGTTTGAACCCGTGTGTGGGGTTCAGTGGGCTGGGATAATGGTGTGAGGTTTAAAACTCTTTTAAGGATGATGGAAAAAGAACCTTCAGGAAACTCTTGTCTCACTGGACTCTGTAGCACACAGAACTGGGGCAAGGGTAGGAGTCCCAATGGGGAAAGAGCAGATAGGCTCTATAGCTGCCTCAGCTGGGACTCAAGACCTAAGGGGCCGATTCTCTTTCTTCTGCACACCTAAGAAGCAGTTTTCTGTTCCTCTTCTCCCACCAGTTTTTACTTTTTGCTGCCTCCCGCCTCCCCCTTTCCCTTCTGTTTTCTCTCTGTAATAGCCTGGTATTTAGCTCAGGCCATACTGTCTCAGCAGAATGGTGGCCTTGGGCAAAAGTGGTCCAAGAACTTGGGGTGGCAGTGCTTGAGGGTTTGCTCTGTCCAAGCAAGGCCTCAGCTGTTTGCCACCTCTGTTTTCCCTCTCCTAACACAGGGGTACCCTAACTCATTTAGGGGGCTCCCTATTCCATACTATGTCACCTGCATGCCTTAATCTTTCATTGCTGGGGTGTGGCCTGGGGTGTTCTTGGGTCACCCCCTCCCCATATCTCCCTTAACTCAGAGTAGCTGCTGGCCCTGGTAGATTTGACCCAGACTTCCAGAAGGGGACTGAAGACAGTGGCCAAGAGGCTTGAGTTAGGGACAGTGAGCCAGCAGTTTATGTTCTTTCCTGTCTTTGAAAGCCAAAGATCCAGCTCAAATTCTGCTGCTGCATTCATGGTTATGAGTTTTCCATGCCTAGGTTCTGGGGGATTTATTTTTTTTGTGTGTATATTTTTAAACTTTGTTTCCTGGGTACTGGGTATGTGCCTGTCTGAGCCCCAGGCCTGCCTATCCACACCCCACCATTCACTCTGTTTGTCTCTCCCCTGGGCACCCGAGATGGTCTCAAGACAGTGCCCTATTGGTTCCTAGGACTGGGGCCTGTCACTGTTGTCTTCTGCTGGGAAATGCAAGTTAAAAATGGCTAAAGATGGCAGAGGGCAGGAGCTTAATAGATTATCTTTTCCTTGTTTTCTTTGTTTCTGTTTTGGAAATGGAATGGGGTTTTAAATGGCCATTTAAACTCTCTTTTTCCAAATAAAGATTTACCTTTTCCCCCCCTACTGTTGGTCATTTTATTAGGATCCTGAAGGGCATGGGGTCCTCAAGAGATGGCCTGGAGGATGAGGTGGGCAGAGAGGAAGAGCCTGAGGGGCTTCTGATCCTGGGGTGGGGTCTCAAGACCTAAATCTAGACCAGAGAAATTTGTCGTCATCTTCCTCCATTGACTGAGACAAATTCCCACTGCTCTGATGCCTGGGAGGAACAGGCTTGAGCGATGCCTTTTGCCCTGACTTTGTTGGGGTACAGCTCTTGTCTCCGTCCTCGCCAAGCAAGAGGAGAATAGCTCTTTCAGCTGCTTTTCATTCTTACTCCATCTGCTGCCCCCACACCTCCCCCAGTCCCTACTGTGTTGCAGGAGGATCTAAGCGGAAAGCGGGATGAGATGTGTGTTTTCCCGGTCAAAGCTGTGGCAGCTGCGTGAGGCATGGTGCATGTGGCAGATGCCTCTTGCCGAGTGTCTATTTCTGATTTCATTTGCATTCTGGAGCCAGGGCTGAGCTCTGGGCCATCTGTCGCTGGAAAAATGTCTCTTCCTTCCTGGGCCTCACTCTGCTGGTACTTTTGTCCCCCCCAGTCTCCCTATGTGGTAGGCACAGCCAAGCCCACACGCCCACTGGGAGCCCTAAAGGCAGGTGTGGTTTTCTGCCTTACTGGGGCAGATTCTCAGACCCCACATTAGGCCACTGGGAACCTGAATTTTTTAAAGCTACCTGGGTGCCTCTGTTGCCCCACCTGGGTTGGGATCCACTGATTCAGTAGAAAGAAAACTTGGCCAGGGATTAGGAACACTACTCATCATCTTGGCCTGATCAGTTGGTGACTGTAGGTAAGTTACTTAACCGCTGTGTTTCAGTTCACATCCTTTGGTGAAATGGAAACTAAAGTAATAATCTACTTGTGAGGAATTTTCAGATCAGAAATTGCTTTGTTTGGGCTTTGGCAAGAAATGGGTGCTATGAATTTCACAGAATCATTGGCAGGAGTTGGGGGTGGATAGTTCCCCCTGGCCAGGCTGGGCAATTGGGCCCATGGGGTGAGAAGTATTTGAAAGCTCGAAGTTTTGAGGTGTGGCCCAAGACACCCCTTTCCTGGCATGGAGGGTCCCCCCTTGTTGCCTTAGTCACTTCACATCTGCACAGCACTTCCACTAGCAAGGACAGTAGCACTGCGAGGTCGCAGTTGAGGTGTTGTTCAGATACTACCTTTACATCTGAGGAAACAAATTCCAAAGATATAAATTGAAAATCTCCTTTGCTTTATTTCTTACCACCCCAAGCTCCTCAGAAGCCTTTCTGGGGGTAGAAGAGACAGGTTATCTTGTAAGGTAGACACACGTGGGGGCGGGGGCCTGGGAAGGGAGCTCAGAGGCCACTTTTAGCTGGAGACCAAGAAGGGAAAAGGCCAACAAGGCTTCTGCTGTTTTTGCTTTTTCTCTCCATTTCCTGCCCTGGTGTAGCTACAAGCTAGAGGATTGTTTTGTTTTTCCTTTTTCATTGATAAATAATAGTACATATTTTGGGGTACATGTGGTATTTTGATACATGTATGCAATGTGTAATGATCAAATCAGGGAACTTGGGATATCCATTATCTCAAACATTTATCTTTTCTTTATGTTGGGAACATGCCAATTCTTCTAGCTATTTTGAAATATACAATAAATTACTGTTAACTATAGTCTCCCTACTATACTATCAAATACCAGAACTTGTTCCTTCTAACTGGATTTGTGTACCCATTAACCCATTTCTCTTCATCCCCCGGCCCTACCTTTCCCAGCCTCAAGTAGCACCGGTCTCCTCCACTGCAGGGCTGGTGTTTGGCTGCATGATGCAGTGTGGCTTCTCCTCTCCCAGGAGGAGCAGGGTCCACCTCTGGTTTCCACCAGGGGGCGTGGCCCTGCGGCCCTGGGCGCCAACACCCTGGCATCCCGCCTCTCCTTTCCTCTCTCCCCAGCAAATGCCAGACTAAGCTGTTCCAGGCAGGGGCCCGCCAGAGGAAAGCTTGTAGGGGTGCAGATCTGCTGGGGTCAGGAGAGGGTAAATTTCGTGGGTTTTGAAGGGAACTCTGCCCTCTGCCCCATCCAGTCGGCTCCTATGACCTGGGGCCTGGGGCCTGGTGCCTGGGCCAGCTATGCAGAGAAGAGTGGAGTCTACACTTAAATTCTTGGAGGTTTCGTGTTTCCCACGACCAAGTCGTTTCTGGCTAGGGGATGGAGGGAGTCCATGCATCTGTGTGCACGCTGTCATGTGGGCTGGGCTCAGAGTGCTGACCCTCCAGCTGACCTGAGGTGGCGCATCTCCACCTGTTAGCCCTCCTCAACAAATAGTCCCCTCACCCCACTGGGTTCCCAGGCAGCCCGCATCTGGGCCAGTCCGCCTGGTCCTTGGTATGACAACTGCTTCCTTTCACCACTGCCCTCCACAGTAGTGGTAAAAATGCCAGAGCCTGGCAGATGGGACCTTCTTAGCCCTGAAGAAGAAGGGGTTGAAGTTCTCCAAGGTCTGATAAGGGCCCCCTACATCCAAAGGCCTAACCCAATTTAGCCACGTGCCTAAATTAGGCAATTACATGCAGTAAGCCTGAGAGAAACGTACAGCAGGAAATAGGTAACCCCCACCCCCAGCAAGCTGGGTTCTGATCCTGCCGGGAGCCGGCATTGACATTCACGTCTACATTCTAAGCAAGTGGCCAAGCAGTGTCCGTGATAAGCCTGCTTGATTCGTGACGCAGATTCTTGTCCCAGCACTTACCCAGTCCTCGTTTGTGCGAGAGCAGGCTGGAGTCCACCGTGTACGAGCTCCTCTTGTTAGAGCTTGCACATGAGCCCCTTCACTTGGTTATCATTTTAGCTGAACTTAAATGCATAAATGATGCTGCCTTTATGAAAGGCTGTGCAATCCAAGGTATTTGCAAATGCTGGTTGCCTTTATTGAAAGGCTCTTGTTGGGTATCATTTCAGCTGGATTTAAATGAGCCTGTAATAAAACTGCCTCTGTTTAATGGTGTACAGTCCCAGACAATCCATCAGGTGGCCTCTCCTCCCGGCCACCATGCCTCCCCCCGACCCCTGGTCACCACCACACCGCTGAAGTGAGGGAGTCTTGCTTGCTTCATGACACTTCTAGCTAGGATTCTGTGGGGATTGGCTGGGATGAGAAGTAGGAAATGTCCTACCTCCTCTCACAAGTCTGGGTCTTAAGTTGAATGAAAGGCGAGCAGAGGCGCGGGGAGGAGGGGTTGAGGCTGAAACATGCTGTGGGGGTCTAAAGGGTATTTTCCACGCAAGTCTGGTTTCAACTGTTTGTGCTCGTCCTAAAGTGTGCGAAGAGGTCCAGAGCTGGAGGGACAGTGGGGAGGAAGAGGGGGTGGCAGGTGAACCCAGAGATATTTTCCAGAGCTGTGGCTTTAACCACCACAGGTTCTAGACTGGCCACCGTGATGAGAAGGGACTTCGGGTCCCTGTTGCTATGGCTTCCTGAAATAAGCTCATCCCTGGAAGAACACTCCCCTTTCTCCTTTGTTCCTGGGCTGCCGTGGACCAGGACCGAAGAGCAGGGCTCCAGAAGGCATCCTGGGCGCAGGCGGGGGCCAGGCCCGCCGTGTGAGGGAGATCAGGGTTAACAAGAACCGAGTGGCTTGAGATGAAAGCCCGGGCCCCCAGAGGTTTCACGACTGCAGGGGCTGGGAGGTTTCTTGTTCCGGTCTTAGGCTCCCCTTCCCTCAGGGCAGGCACTTTCCAGAGTGACGGGGCTGATACCCATGGGGTGGGGATGGGCTCAGGCCCCAAGTCCCAAAGGAAAGGAGACAGGGCTTACATGTTGTGACTTCTGCCCAGCCCACACAACCAGAGCTGGGGAGACTTTATTCATTTCAGGGGAAAGTGACAACAGGAATGAGACAAAGTGTGAAAGTGAAGGGGGGCAATACTGATATGAGAACAGGAGAACAGTCTAGTACAACACCGCAGCCAGGACAAAGCCTAAGGGAGGGGATGGCCCATCATCATGAGGCCCCGGCGGCAAAGCACACCCAGGTTTCTACTCTCATCAGGCTTGAAGGAGGAGGAAAACTTGGGGCTCCGGAGCACCAAGATGGAGCGAGAGGGTCAACGCTGATGGACTTGCAGCTAGCACCGTGGCACCCTGCCTGGCCTGGGGAAGCTGGAAGGAGGGACGCTACCTGGCGGGCAGACTCCCGCTTCCCACTCCTCAGAGGACTGTTTCCTGCCCTTCACACCATCAACACACTGGGCCCAGCACACATGTCCCTGTACCTGAGTGCGGCCAGGGACTCAGTGCAGAGGGTGGGCCAAGCCAGAAGACATTCCAGGCAGGAGAACCAGGTGCACACACGCACACAGGCCTCCGGGTGCTCTACCAGCCACAATGCGACTGACTTCCCAAGCTGGGAAGTCAAGGCCAAGCTGGAAGGGGTGGGGGCATGAGGTGACAGAAAGGGCTGGAAATGACACTCAGTCACTTCCTGGCTCGTTCTGCTCCTCAAAACCCTGGCCCCAGGCTTTACCATAGCATCCTGGGGCCAGAGGGCTGCTCCCCCACACCCCCCGTGGCCACACCCGAGCTAGGCTGGGCTGGCTGGCATGGTGGGTGAGGGGGCGTGAGAACTCGGGGACGCCATGGGGGCAGGCCTGGCAGTGAGTCAGGTGCACAAGAAGGCTCTCTGGCCCAGCTCCCCTACTCCGTCCCTGGCACTGAGCACAAGGAGCCAGGCTTTGGGGAGACCCTGCAATCACCCGCCAGCCTGGCCCACTTCCCCAAGCAGCTTTCCCTAACCTCACTGTGACCCCTCCTCAGCCAGCAGCCCCCAGCCCCAGGGGCAGAGGAGCTGGAAGGCAGTCCTGAGCCCGGGGGAGCCAGGGTCCCATCAGCCGGGCCCCTGTCCCTCACAGGATGTGAGATGAGGTGGTACCATGGATGGTGACTAAGGCCCCAAAGTCCCTGCCTCTCTGCCTCCCCAGAAACCTTGCAGCCAGGCCAGCCTCAGGGAGCAGAGCCTTTGTAAACACGCCCAGGAGGGGAGGAGGGGTTGCTACATATGAGAAACAGTTAAAAATAAATTAAAAAGCACCACTATGTCCTGTGTGTCACCACAGGCCCAAGGGCTCAGCGCTCAGGGTTATCCGCCGCCGGAGACCAGCCCTCTCCTTTGCACGCAGCAAGCGGGGTCAGGGCTTCACTCCGCTTCCTTCTCCCTGGAGGGCTCCGGGGAAGGAGCTGTGGGTCAGAGCCTCCTTCTAGGACTCCGGACCCAGGCACGGCTCCCTCTCAGGTCTCTTCCCCTCGCCCTGTCATTCCCCGCAAGTTCCCACAGGCAGCTGAGGCCACGCCCCTGCTGATGAGTGGCCACATCCAGACCCAGAAAGGACCTTATTTCAGCCTCATACCTCCCAAGGTGCGCCCACGTGGGAAGATGGGGACCATACCATCCCCACTCCCGGAAAGCCAAGGCACATGGTGAGTCAGGGGTCACCATACCCCTTGGACAGGTCAGGCTGGGGTGCAGCCCGGTGGAGGCTACACCAACCACACGAGGAATGGTGAGGCAAGGGACCGACCAGCCGGCCTCCCCGGCTGCCTCTGGCTGAGCCCTGCGGGGCCTGGCTCTGGCCTAAGAGCTGCTGGTTGGAAGAGCTGCCAGCTCCTGGCACCTCCTCTGACGGGCACCCTCATCCGCAAAGGCATCCCTGTCTCTTCCCTCTCTTCCTCCTCTTTTGCTTGGAAGGCACCATCCACCTCCCTGGCAGGCCGAGAGCTGCACTGTCTCTACCCACTCCACCCCCTCTGGTGACCCAGCAACCGCGAAGGCTGTCCAGTTTGTCTCTCTCTGCAGGGAGAGTGAAGACTCAGGGAGGCGCCAAAGCGGCATTTCTCCTGTTCCTCCTCCTCAGCTGCAAGGACCCTCCCCTGGCCCAGCCTGGCTCTGGGAAACTCAGAGCTTTCGTACATGCCAAAGCGTCTCAGTGGGCTTCTCCCTAGCACGAGCTCTCTCTACTTCAGATACTGCAAACTGGAGTCCTCTTTCACCTGTGTTGGGTTTTTAAAATTTTTTGAACTGATCACCAACATTTAAAAATCAGATTTCACATAAAAATTCAGAATTCCTGCCTCTGAAATATCAGACAATCTGGTAACACAGGGCAGGCACTGTGAGAACAGCTGAGCAGCAGCAGCCCTTTAATGGGAAATGCCCTCTTTAGTTAGCCACAGTCCCCACCCAGCCCTGCAGTCCTCCTGCTGGACTTAATTTATTTTAACTTATTTTTATCACCTGCTGGCCCTGTGGACATGTGAGTTCAGAACCCTAGTTCTACGCAGGCCCCCAGCCCCTCTGCAGCCCTACTGAGAGCTGCTCTGGCCAACTCAGCCTCTCTCTCAGAAAACCCTGAATGGGCATCTCATCCATTTACCTTCCATAACCTGAATCCTCCCTCCGGCTTCCTGACAATGAGCCAACTAACTCCCTACCCCTCAAGACAGCGTGACCCTCAGCTCTCTCCCACATCCCTTTCTCATGTACACCCCCCAGTTCTCGGGCTCTTTCTCTCCTCAGTGGCCACGCTGTACCCTTACCCTACACCTCCCAGCTCTGCCAACCTCTCTGCACATCCTCTTGCTTCCCCACCAGGTCTCTCGTGCTGAGGGCAGGCTGTGGGGGACCCCAGCTGCTTAGGTTCTCAAGAACTGCCATGAGCAGTGACAGACCTGACAACCACTGCAATCTCCAAGCTAAAATGGGTGGTTTAAGGGGCAGAGGCGGGCCTAGGGCACACTCATCCCGGTCTGGTCTTCATTTCCCCAGCAAAACCCACTCTTGGCACTGCCAGGGGAAGGACCCAGGCCTAAGTATTCCACCCATCACCCCATCCCAGCCATGCCCAGGCCCATGGAACACCCACAGTGATGGTGACCCCAGTGCAACTCTGGGCCTTCTGCAAATCCCAAACCCTTCACTGGGAGCCCCTGGGCTCCAGCAACAGGCAGAGCTCAGACTGGGCAAGCAGATCCATCAGGAGCCTGGCAACTCTGCGCCTAGTGGTGCTCCCCTGTAGTGCACCCCCAGCGTGGGGCTGTGCCAGCAGGCAGCGTCAGCCCAGACAGCACTGCCCATGGGGGCCTGACACCTCTCCTGGGCCATGGGCTCCTGCTCTGGGGACAGACAGGGTGCGTGCCAAGTCCTGATTTATGGGCTATACAGACCTTTCTCAGGATGCTTCCTACCCTGCTTCCCTTTCCCTGGGTCAAGATTCTACCAGGGCAGGCAGAACTGGAGAAACATCTCCACCCCCCCAACCCCCACCACAGGCCTGGTAAGGCTGGGAAATTTCCCGTAGATAGGATGCACCCAAACCCCAGAGAGACACCAGGGGCAGGGGCACCCACAGAACCAGCAACTCATCCTCACCCAGACCCATGGCACATCGATCTCCTACACACCGGCCTTCTGGCCATCAGCGGATTCATTTGTTTTACATTTTCCCCAAATACCTTAATCTTCAGTTGTAGAGTTAAAACTCCAAATAAAATACTAACTGCCTCTCAGCCCAAAGTTAGGGGGCTCCACTCAGCGGGATGGGGAGCAGCTTGCAGGGCTGAGCTGGAACACACTCTCCCTGCGGCCCCTCACCCCGCCCTATCACCAGCTCCTCTGCCCTGCAAGCGAGGCTGGTTCCAGCAGGTGGATCCTGGCCCCCAGGGGCGGGTGAAGCCTGGGCTGCTGGCACCCGCCTCACACCCGGATCTGGTACCCGTTGAGGTCTGGCATGGCTTTGGGCTCCGAAGGCTTCTTCTCACCCGAGGGCCTGTAGGGAGGAAGACAGCAGAGCAAGGGGAGAGTGAGTGGGCCTCAAAGAGATGGAGGGAGGGAGCAGGCAGTGGCTGCCTCCTCACCCCCGTGGCTTCCCCTCCATTCTCCAAGAGGCCCTGCGATGCAGCAGTAGAGTGTGTGTGAAAGTGTTTCCAGAGAGCCTGGCCTGCCTGTGCTCCCAAATGTGGCCCCTGGCTGTCTCTTACAGCCTCTGCTCACCACCGGAGGTTAGCTGATCTGGCTGCAGTTGGTGGGTGAAGTATAAATCTCTCCAAGGGGAATCTGTTGCCTACAAAAACCTCCTAGATCAAAGGCAATGATGATGTGTGGATATTTTGGTGCCAGAGGCCTGCTTGGTACTCCTTAATTCACACCAGAGACGTGGCTCCTAAATGACAATTATATTTACAGCAAAAGTCAGACTGATAAACGTAGGAGACGAAATCAGAGGCAGCGGCCTGGTATTTTAATAGCTTCTTTTTGTCATCTAGATACAGACAAAAACCACAGACTCTTGGGGGCAAAAGTTATGTTCAAAGCCATCTACCCAGCTGCCTTCTAATATTCAAACCCTCCCCCACGACATTCCCGGGAGAACTCACTGCCTAGTAGGAACCCTATCCCTTCCACCCTCCCTCCTGCATAACCCTTGCTGCCACACGCTTCGGACTGCTGTGTGGACCCTGCTGGTCGCCACCAGGGCTCCATGCCGGGTAGCCAGTGGGCCAGCTGAGGGCGGTTTTCTCTGGGAAATGGGACTGCCTCGCTGTGGGAGATGTCGACGCGTAAACCCACCAACCTGCCGTCCCAAATCACCTCCCTTGGGTGGGAGCAAAGGAGAGAGAAGGGAGGGAGGGAGAAGAGAGGGGTACAAAGAAACCCAAAAGACAAGAAGAACGGAAAAGGCTTCTTTGGACCCACCCAGGCACGATCCTGTCTCTCACCGTCTTTCGCTGCGACTGTTCCTTCGGTGGGGGCTTGACTGGCCCCGCTGCGGGGAGGAAACATCCTTCTTCCGGTCCTTGGTGGGAGAGGGTGGACCTGTCCCTTTGCCAATCTAGGTGGAGAGGAGGCAGCAACAGCATCACTCCAGGGCTGCCCCAGGGGAGCCACATGTCCCCAGAGACTGCCCTGGGCAGGACCCAGGAAGCCTCAAGCAACATTCTGCCCTGTCTCTGGGTCTTTCCAAACCTATGTCGCAGGAACTAAAGCTGCCGGGGCCGGGGTTCCTCAGCAGGCCTGCCCAATCCCCACGGGACCCTGAAAGGAGTGCAGAAGTTGGGGAGTTACTGAGCTATAATGGTACCAAAAAGAGCCCTCAAGATAAGGCTCGATTACCCACACCAGGTAAACGTGCCAATTAGGGAAGTGGCCCATGGTGAGCTTTGGGCTGGGATCCCACCAACCCCAAAGGGGACACTGGTTATCTCCAGCCAATCAGAAGTCAGACTGGTAGCTCTAGCTCTGATTAAGAAAAACATGAGAAAAACAAATGAATCATCCTTTATGTGGCACGGTCAGCTCGACTTTTCAAAACACAGGGTGCACCACGGGAGTGCTGGAGGGGGGCAAATAACACGGGGAGTCTTTAGCACTGAATAGGTCGAGAATTACAGCACTAAAGACTAGGTAACTGTTGGCTCCAACTCTAGATCCAACCCACTTGAAGACACAGTAATATTCTGAACCGCAAAAGCCAGGGTGCTGGAAGATCCAGAGCTAGGCGGGGAGGACCAGCTCAGGAGAAGAGAGCAGCCCCTCTCCAGTGCAGGGCCCGCTGCAGCCCACTTCTGTCCCGGGAGAAGGCAGGGCTAGGGCAGCCCTCGCTCTTCCAAACCCCTGCCTGGACACCTGCGGGCACCTGAGACAACCCCAGATTCCCCACCAGGAGGCTGAGCTCCAGTCGGACCTGCTTCTCACTGCCTGAGAGCTAGACACTGGGCTTCCTACCCTGAAAATGGAGCTGCCACCTACCGCCTGCTGGCCTCCCGGGCTGTCAGGAGAAGCAGTGCACGTGACAGTGCACAGATTGGTGGGTGAGGCAGAGGCACCAGGTTGCCTGGAGCAGCAGGGTCACAGCCTAGCAGTGACTGAGCAAGGTGGAGGGAACACCCAGGGGGACCCAGGGAGAGGTCAGAATTCTGCCTCAACACCCCCTCCCCACACTCCTGCTCATCGGTAGGCGAGAAACGGAGAAGAAACTACCACCCTCATTGTCTCCCCCATGGTCTCACTTTCCTTTCTTCTAACCTCCTCCTAGTCCTCTGTCAGATGCAGGTGGCCAGGGGCTCGAGTCATGGTGCACACACAGGAGGAGTGGCACAGGCGGCCACCCAGCCCCGCCACTCCTTCCAGACAGGCCATGATTTCCCACCAGCAGACCTGACCGACTCCCAAGTCCCCCCACCTGCCCTTCTCCATGTGCCGAACACCTACCAGGGTCCAAACCCAGCTCACCCAGCTCACCGGCCCTGGTCTGCCCACCTGAGGGGACCACCTCAACAATGAGGACCTTAGCGCATGACCCGGCCCTGGGCAGAGGCGTCCACTGTCATCTCCCTTGCTGCTCACACCACCTCTGCTGCGGGGGCACGGACCGTGCGCGGGGGAGCACCCCCAACGCCCTGACCCGACCTTGAGCCGCATGTCGCGGGCGTGGCGCTCCAGCTCCTTGCGGAAGTCGTCGCGGCCCAGCCTCTCCACGTCCAGCACCGAGTGCTTCCACTCGATCTGCTCCACGCTGTGCGGGTCGTGCGACACGCTCTGGCCCAGCTTCACCTTCTTGAGCACGTGCCAGCAGCGGCCGTAGGCGGCCTCGTAGTCCAGCACGAGGTCGCTGAGCGTGCGGAAGGCCGGTGGCTTGTACATCAGGTCCTCGCGCCGGCTCATGCCCAGCGCGCCGTAGCGGCCCCCGAAGTTCACCCCCAGCACGATGTGGCGGAAGTAGTTCCCTGAGAAGTAGGTCTTGAAGCTGATGGGGAAGCGTTCCAGGGTGGGCATGCTGTTGGTGAGGTAACTGGCCAGGCCCCGAGCTAAGGAAAGCGCCAGGAGAGGTGTGGGGCTAGCACACAGGGTGGGACAGGGACGGCCCCACGCTCGGGAGACCTGGGGCCCCTGGACCTCCAGCGCTGGGCGCACACACCCTGCCCCGCTCACTTCCACATTCCTGCCATCTAGCATCCAGCCTGGTATACAGCAGGTGCTCAGAAAACAGAACCCCTCATAGGCACAAGGCTCCCAGTGACTCGTGGCTGCTGCTATGATGTCAAGCAGGGCTCACAAAGTCACCAAACCACCAAAGCTAACAAACGCTGCTGGCTCCTCACTGCAGGCCTTTCCAGAGCCCCATGGTGGGAGTGGGGGCAAAGGCCCCTTCCCCTGTCTCTGGTCTCCCTCCCTCCGACCCCTCCTCTGTGGGTGCACACACTTAGCCTTACAGACACTCAGATACATCCTCACGTTTTCCTTCTCCCTCACACGTGCATTTCCTACAGATGCACACAATTCTGCTAAGCCTCCTTTCTCTCACCACTACCTCAGACCACCGCCCGACCCCACCCACCTCCCCAGCCACCCGGCTTCCCCAAGGCTGCTCTGCACCAGCTCTTCCCTCCAGGCTTGGTGTCACTGCCCACCTCCCCTTCCAAAGCAGGTCTGCGCCACTGTTCGTTTCCTCCATGGCACACTCAGCATAACCTGCGTTTTACTTATTTCTTGGTTTACTTTGCTTATTTTGTCTCCCCCACTAGACTGTAAATGTCCTGAGGACAGGGACCTTATCTGTCACATTCTTCACTATTTCTCCAGGGCCCAGCACAGAGCCAGGCACATAATAGTTACTCAGTGAAACTCTTCTTGAACAAATGGGTAGGAGATGAATGGATAACGCATGGAGCAGATACCACGTCCAGATGCTGTGCTAAGTGTCTTACACAGTGGTCCCCAACCTTTTTGGCACCAGGGACCAGTTTCATGGAAGACAATTTTTCCACGGACCAGGGGTGCAGGGATGGTTTCAGGATGATTCAAGCACATTACATTTATTGTGCAGCCAAATCTCTCTGCTAATGATAACCTGTATTTGCAGCCGCTCCCCAGTGCTAGCATCACCGCCTCAGCTCCACCTCAGACCATCAGGCATTAGATTCTCATAACGAGCACGCAACCTAGATCCCTGGTGTGCCCGGTTTGCAGTAGGGTTCGAGCTCCTATGAGAATCTAATGCCACTGCTGATCTGACAGGAGGTGGGGCTCAGGTAGTGATGTGCGTGATGGGGAGTGGCTGTAAATACAGATGAAGCTTCGCTTGCTCACCTGACACTCACCTCCTGCTGTGCGGCCCGGTTCCTAACAGGCCACAGACCGGTACGGTCTGCAGCCAGTGGGGGGCGCTGAGGACCACAGGTCTTACATGCATGGGCTCATTCCACTGTCCTGACAACTCTCTGCAACAGGCACTACCATTATCCCCCCTGCAACAGGCACTACCATTATCCCCCCTGGCAGAGCAGGACTCCAAGGCTCAGAGATGCTAAGGAACTTACTTGGGGCTCACACAGTAAGTGGCAGAGCCAGGATTCAAGTCCAGGTCAGCCTGACCCCAAAGTCTGTGCTCTCAGACATTATGCCATGTTCCCTCCAGTGTTAAACTCATTCCACCAGTGCTTACTGAGCCCGATTCCTTGGGAGTCATCAGAGATACAGAGATGAGAAATGTACTGCCCTGCCCTGCAGAAGCTGAGTTCAGTGGGGACAAGACACAGGCACAAATTCAGCACAGGGCCCACTGTATATGCTGTGACTGTTGTGGGGACACCAAGGAAGAGCCCCTCACCTAGATGGGGGCTGCTCCCTTTTATTCCTGCCCACAAGCCACTAGGTGGCCCCTGAAAGGCCTCAGACCATATGGCCCTGCCTGGAGCAATGCCTGTGTGTGTCCTGGAGGAGGGCAGCAGTCTCCCTCCCACACTGTGGGTAGGAGCCCCTACTATGGTGTGTGGCCCCTGAAGGGGAAGTGAATGTGGGGACACGAAGGAGGCACTGGCCATGGCCTGAAGTTCTTGGTGGCCTCATGCTCACCCTAGCAAAGAACCCCATAAACAGGGCAACAGTGGTCAGGCTCTTGGCACGGGGCCCACCCTGTCAGCAAACGACTGCCACAGTGGAGTGAGCTCCCGGGACCCCTGTGGAGGAGAGAAGGGCACTTGCAGCCTCTTTTTATGAACTTAGGGCAACTATGTCTATGTGGGGGGTGGGAAAGTAACCCCTTGGATCACAGGCTTCCTGGGAGAAGTGTGCTTCTCACCTATGACTGTCATCCTCTCCTCCCGCGGCCTGCCCTCTGCACAGACTCCTTGTTCTGTCAGGCCCCGCCCTTACCCTCCTGGCCCTCCCCTACTCTGTGCTCCTCTGTGGCTGCCTGCCCCGGGGGGACAGGAGAATGTTTAAAAGCTGGTAGGGCATATGGGAGGGGCGGGAAGAGATGAAACAGGATTGGCCTTGAGTTGGTGAAGCTCAGTGATGGGCACACGGAAATTCACTACATTGTTCTATGTTGTATATGTATGAACTTTTTTTTATAATAAAACACCTGAAAATTTTAAAAAAGGTAGTGTTCAGACACTGACCAATTAGGACAGAGAACTGGCTATGAACATTTGCCTCCTCTCTCCCTGCTGTGATCAGGGGAACAGGGGCAGGCAGCATCTCCTGGGGGCTTGTCTGTCCCCCTGGCCACCCTCGTGATGCAGCTACCGGCGCCACTTCTGATCTTTGAGTGGGGGTGACCAGGAAACCCTGTTGGTGCTTTTTAAAAGGCAGTTCTGCTTGAAAAATCCCATTTGTAATCTCCACAAGTCAACATGTCCTGGAAATGCCAACATCTGGACATCCCAACTATGTCTCCCAGACTGTTTGGTTCTCAGAAATGGTACAACAGCCTTTGTAAGACAGTCTGCCCCGATTCGGGGTTCAGAGAACAGGGTCATTGGGTCCATGTGACTCAAAAAGAGCTGCCCAGCAAGCTTGGGAAAGTGGCAACTGAGGCATGGGGTACTGGGCCCCTCACCTCCTCCACCTTGGGGGGCTCCCCCACCTTGGGGGGCTCCTCCACCTTAGGGGGTCTCGTCCACCTTAGGGAGGCTCCTCTACCTGGGGGGGCTCCCCCACCTTGGGGTCAGACAGACAACTGCATAGGGGAGAGCTGGGAGCACCCTGGAGCCCATTCAGCCCTCTCCTTCCAGAGCAGGAAGCTGAGGCCCAGAGGGGCTGGTGGCTGGCCCGGCCCCCACCCAGGCCTCCCAGGGCAGAGGAAGGATACATTCCCAGGATCACGGCTTCAAGGCATTTGATTGGCAGAGCCTCTTTGGTCATTTCCTTGGCCAGGTCCATCAGCCTGTGGGAAAGGGAGGCAGAACTGTGAGGACAGCACCTCCAGCCCCTTCCACTGGGAGAGTGTGAGGAGGAGGGGGCAGGGTGGACTAGAAACGCTAGGACAGAGACCCCTTGCGCCCCCCCCCCCCAGCTGCTCTCAGCTCAGGCCTAGGCCCAGCACCACTACCGCACCCCCAGCCTGCCCCATGGGGTGGGGAAGAGGCAGCCACTGGTGACAGGAAGGAGGCCTCTCCCCCATCACTTCCTCCTCCCTGCCTGGCTCCTGATCCACAGCCCTCTGGGGGAGGGGAGCACGGTGGGGGAGGCAGAGGGGGGACCTTGACAACCACTGGGCTGGGGCCTTCTGTGAGGGCAGTGGGGGAAGGTGGGGACCTCAGCGTTGATCTCTTCCTGCTGGAACACCCCTGTGCACACCCCTGACCCAACCATGGCTTCTTGGAAGAGCTTGTTAATTGACTGCAACTGCTCCCCTGCAGCTGCTGGGCCTGATGTGGGATCTCCAGGGATAGCTGCCTGGTGACTCCCCAGCCTGCTCCTCAACTTACAATTCAGGCCATTTTAAGACAGCCTGTCCCTGAGGGCTGCTTCCTCCCTCCTCACCGAATGCTGCCCCCGCCTGGGGAATCAGCCTGGCCACTGGCTTTGCCCGGAAGGGTGCCGGACTCCTCCCTGCCACATGAGGCTGGAGTGGGCCCCCAGCACACAGCAGCCACAGGACAACAAGAGCTTTGGGGTGAGCGAGCTTGGGTTCCACCCAGGGCCTTGGAGAAGGGGTAATCAAGTAATTTTGCTAATAAGCCATTTAAATAATTTTTCACAAGAAAGCAAACAGGGATTATGTGTGGAGCAAGGTGTAAAACTCACATTAATTTTTAAAACCTGGGGGTCTTAAGCCTGTGAGCATCTTTGGGTTGAGCCCCCAGACCCCAGGCCTTTACTTCTCTCTCTCCTCTGCCCAAGGGGCTTCACGGACAGAAACTTCCTAGAGCAAGCAAATCTAGCCAGGGGTCTACACGCTGAGGGGTGGGCTGGGAAGTGAGCAATGCAACATTCCTGTAGGGTCCCTGTTGCTCAGACACTGGGCCTTCTGCTAAATGACCAGAAAAGAGTCCAGTAAGGCAAATCGGGTGACAGGGCAGGTGCCCTGCAAGGGGGAGTGCACAGGCAGCTGCAGGAACAGAGGGAGGGGGTGGTGCTCTCTCCTGCCCCACCCACTTCTCAATAAATGATCTTGACGTTCACCCACAGTCTACCTGGGACCACCTGTCTCCTCACCAAGGCACACTTGGGGTGCTCTCCCCCACCCTGCTAGCTCAGCATGGATGTTGGGGTTTCCTTTTCATCAAGGTAGCCCTGGCTGTTCCTCTCAGCCAGATTTCCCTCCGTGTGACAGCCTAGGGCCCCCATGCTGGGCTTCCCTTGGGAGAGTCCCTGCCTGCCCCATAAGCTTCCACCCAAGGCACACCAGAGGCTCCCCAAGAGGCTCCAACCCAGCCTGGGGTAGAGGGATGGCCACCCCATACTCACCCTGTAAGAGGCCTGCTCTTCTTAATTTCAAAGAACTGTGTCCCTGTGTGATTGTACCTGCAGGCGCCAGTTAAGGGCTTCCTGGCTTGGTCTGGAAGAGACTGTCCCTTCTCCCTGGCCACCTCCCAGACCCTGGGCACCCGGCACTCCCCATAGTGCAGGCTGGGTTAGGACCCCAAAAGTGCCTCCTGCAAGGCACCCTGCAGGGTGCTCAAGGTCTGAGTCTCCTGGCAGGAAGAGGAGGTCTCCTTCTCTGTCCTCCTCCCTCCTCTTCCTTGGCTTTACCCCTCTTCCCCACAACCTCCCTTCCCAGGACGGGAGACATGCAGCAGGCAGCCAGCCCAGCCAGGCCTGGGAAGAGGCTGTGGCTGGGAACATCTCTCTGCAGCACATCATTTTCCAACCAGCTGAGAAGCAAGGTGAACTGAAAGGAGAAGGCTGGGGGTGGGGGTCCAACGTGGCCTCTTAACTACTGGGTGCTCCTGAGCCAACCACCTCCCCTCACTGGGCCACATTGCCTTGCTGGCAAAGGGAGGGACTGGACCCACTTTTCAGTCGTCAGCCCGGCCTTTCCCCCACCCAGGATCCATGCCTAGTTCTCCCACCTCTGACCCTGTCTGCAGTCAGGAGGCTGGGGAAGAGGGCCCAGGACACACAGCTCTGGGGCAGGGCGCAGGGGCTGGAGGGGCCCACAGCAGGGACACTGGGGAATCTGGATTCAGGGGAGCCTAGCTCTTTCCATGCTGGGTAACCAGCCTCCTGCCAGGGAAGAAAAAGAACCAGGAGAAAATGGCAAGATGTGGAAGTTACCTCCTGGAGCATAAAATCCCTTTTCTCCTCCATTTCCCCTATTTTCAAAACCAGTCTTTTAACAGCCCAAGGCAGTTCCCTCTTCCTCTTTCTGCTAGGGCTGGATGGAGACAGAGGAGCGCTTGGCTTGGCCACCCCACCAACAAGTCACTCAGGACACCTCTCCGTCTCTTTGCCCCATCACACGGCGGGAGAAGGAAGTGGGTGGCAGAGAGTCTGGAGCGGGCCCAGCACTCACTGGACAAAATTCTTCCAATACTGGGGGGACACAGGCTATGTCCCACAGCTCCAGGGAGTGCAGAGCTGCCATGTGAATGGTGCCCCTGGAGTTGGGGAATGAGGCGGCTCTGCTGACACCTCTCCAGCTCTGTCTGGAACAAGCCCCACTTGGCCTTTGGACCCATCACACCAGCCAGAAGGTGGCCATGACCCTGGATCAGAGAGGATACTGCAGCTCCCTGATGTAGCGCTGCACGGCTTCCAGGCGCTCAGGGACGGGCGTAGACGGCTGGAACGTAGGCACACTCGGTATGGGAATCTGGGGACAGAGAAAGACAGAGAAAGAGCTCTTGTCACCAGAGGCGGCCACCCTGGAGCTGACAGCCACCAGACACCCAGGATTGCCCCCAGAGGCGTCCCACCCTGGGGAGGGGCAACATCCCCTCCCTCTGCCCTGAGCCTCTTCCCTTGGCACCCCCTCCTTCCAGAGACTCCCGCCAGGGCCCCACCCCAGCCATGCCTTCCCTCCTGGCACTCGATGGCATTCCTAATTTGGAGCCTGTTGATGATTCCAATTTTTTACTTCTTTAATAATTTTAGAAAAACATAAGTTGATTCACCAATTGTTTTGAATTTTAAATAGTCATTAACTTCAAGGCTTACCAGGAATGCTAATATTGGGGTTAAGTTCCTTTGGGTCTGAAGTTCACTCTGGTTCAAGTACTAGATCAAAACTGGTTTACCTGGAGCTCCATCCTCTCAGGGTGGTGCCCTGGGCTGGGGGAGTGGTCCCAGGAGGGGTGTACGTACCCTCAGCAGGAGGGGTCACCCATCCAGTATCACTGGCACATTTATAGGACCTTCCAGAGCTCCAACTTGAACTGTCAAGGAGTAGGTCGGGGTAGCAGGCAGAGAGACATATTCTGGAACAGGTTTTCTAGGGCTCTATTTGCTGGGGCCCAGCCACTTTGGAGGGGTTTCACGGAGGCACAGGGGCCTCAGGTTCTCCTTCAACACCTCCCTCTCCCACCAGCCCCACACCTAAGCAGCACAGCTACAACCCAACAGTCCTCCTCACCCAGCCCAAAGTGGGAGAAGAGCATGAGTCGGGCGGGCACCTCCTGGTGCCTGGGAACGGCAGGCAGTGGGCTGCCAGGCTGCTGGGGGCCAGATCAGGAGCAGCCCCCAAGGCTGTCCCTCAGCCACCAGGCAGTCTCCAGGACAGAGGCCACCTCACAGGTGTGGGCCCCCTCTCCAGCCAGGGGAGCCCAAATCCTGGCAGTTTGGCTCCAACAAGTCAGCGAGGTGGAGGAAGCCAGAGATACATCAACTAGGGACCTCTGGGGCTTCAGAACAGACTTCCTTCCAATGACAAGGCACCCACAGGGACAGCCTTTTAAATAACGTTGCTGCAGCGCTGGGGCTCTGACAAGGAGGGAAGTGACACACCAGTTATCACTGTACACTCATGTCTGGGGTGCTGCTGATGAGAGACTGTGGCTGACAGACACCTACTTGCTCTAGGGCAGAGACGCATGAGGGAAGGGCCCCTAGTCCAGTGACAGCTTCGTGTGAACTTCCTCCTGCTCCCTCTCTGCCATCCTCTCCTTCCTGTTTGGGCAGTCCTGAGCCATGGCACTGGCTGCCTGGCCCCTGAGCAGCTGACACTTCTGTCTGGAAGACGCTGGTTCCCCTTTCACATCACGCCCCTCCCCAAACGGGCACCACCACTTACAGTCACCAGCAGGATAAAAGCCCAGGGTGGGGGCTCCCCTTCTTCCTGCCAGTGCCAGATGCACTCCAGGCCCTGCCCGGGCCTCCCCTGTGTCAACGACATGCATGCAGGTGGGGAGGTGGGAGAGGGATTAGAGGAATACTTAGCAATTTACTATAACCAGCAAGGCACATCCATCCAGTCACCTGACTTCCTCAAGTGGCAGTCTCTGCCAGGTATCCCTACTTGTCACTGGAGCTTCGGGTGAAGACCGTAAGCACACTCTCCCACGAGATGCTCCGAACAGGGAGGGAGCTGCAGTCCAAGAACGACTCGCCTAAGCTCACCAGAGCCAGGCCTGGGCCAGGGCCAGGCGGTAGCCGCAAGAGGATCGGCACCTGCCATCCCAACAAAGGACCCAGAAGCAGGCTGCTCTGTGAGAAGGAAGAGTCCAAAAGGGCCTGGGATTCGTAAGCAGGGCCTTAAAGGCCACCATCACCAAGACAGCGCCCTGACTCATGTCATCCCATTGTAGACAGTGCCTACACCTTTTTTCTCAATGTTCATTAGTCTCATTCACTCAAACACAAATAAGAAAGCTCCTGTACATCCAAGTGCCCAGGCCCACTTTAGGGCTGGTCACCTGGATTTGATGCCCCGCCTCCACCTCCAAAACAAGAGCCAGAAAATACTTCCTCACTGCTGGGGGCTGGGTTAAGTGGGGTACAGTGGGGGTGAGTGGTATCCTCCACAGCCAAGGCCAAGGCCTCCCCTTGCTGCAGGATCCCGCACAGTCCTGAGCTCTGCTGAGACATTCGCTAGAGTCATGCACAATGAGGAGGCCTGGGGGCAGTGGGGAGAGCCTGTGGCTGCACGGTGGGCCTGAAGCAGTATGGCCTAGAGTAATGGGGCCGACTCGCCAACTAGACCATCACTATCAAAATCCAGCTCTGCCATTTACAGTCTGGTGACTTTAGGGAAGCTCCTTACCTCCTCTGTGCCTCAGATGCCTCATTTGTAAAACGGGCACCAACACAGAACCAATCTCACAGCGTGAATTAGATGCTGCAGGTTGAGGCCTCAGAACAGGGTCTGGCACACAGCAAAGCAAAGGCTCAATTCCTTGGCGTTGCTATCACTGTGTGCCAAAGACAGCGGTCAGCACATTGCTGACCCCGGCAATGTTACCCTTTCGGGATCCACATTCCCCCTCTGCAGGGGCTCAGTGGCCAGAGCCATAGTTAGACAACCCTCAGCTGCTGGGGCTGGGGTCAGTGGCCACTAAGCTCTTAAAGGTGGTGGCAGCTTAAAACATCAAGGAGAGACTCTTATCAAGGAGTATAAACTGTTGCTGGATTTGATCCTTTTAGAAACTGCTGCCTTATAACATATTGGCATCACCCTTGGAAAGGCGGTTTCTCCAAAGCACTAATGGGGTGTTTGACTTCACGCTCACTCCTTGCTCCATTACCGGGTACCTATTCGAGGCTCACCTGATGAAGCATCACACGATTTATATCTGCGGTCCCCAATCCCCGGGCCACGGACCGGTACCCAGTACGGGTCTGTGGCCTGTTAGGAACCGGGCGACACAGGCGAGCGGTGGATAAGTGATTGAAGCTTCATCTGTATTTACAGCCACTCCCCATCACTCACATCACCACCTGAGCTCCACCTCCTGTCAGATCAGCAGTGGCCTTAGATTCTCACAGGAGCACGATGATCCCTACTGTAAACCGTGCATGCGAGGGATCTAGGTTGCATGCTCCTCATGAGAATCTAATGCCCGCTGATCTGAGGTGGAGCTGAGGCGGTGACGCTAGCGCTGGGGAGCGGCTGCAAACACAGATTATCATTAGCAGAGAGGTTTGACTGCACAGAGACCATAGTAAATCAATTGCTTACAGACTCATATCAAAACCCTATCAGTGAGTGGCAAGTGACAATTAAGCTGAATCTGGTGGCAGGCTTTAAGTCAGAATCCGACACTTACTTGAGTCGGCAAGTGGCCCGCCATTATTTTATTTACCACTTCTGTCTGCACCTCTTTCCCGCACTGCACACTTGTCTCAGTTACGGTGTTGGTAGCCCACAAGCTAACCCTAGCAAAAATGAGTAAAGAACAAACGTCGCTGGAGAGCTTCTTTGAAAAGGGGGAAAGACCCAATGATGAGACAGCAGAAGACTCTAAGACTGCCAATAAAATGAAAGCTGCATTTAAAAGAAAATACCAAGAGTCCTACTTAAATTACGGGTTCATTGCAACAGGTGATTCACATTCTCCAAGCCCGCTTTGTATAATATGTGGCGACCAACTATCCAATGAAGCCATGAAACCTTCAAAACTGTTTCGCCACAGGGAGACCAAGCACCTTGCATTAAAAGACAAGCCTCTGGAAGTTTTTCAAAAGAAAAGAACGTGAACACAAAGAACAGAAGCAACTATTGAAGGCCACCACTTCATCAAATGTGTCTGCACTGAGAGCACCACTCTTAGTGGCTAACCGCATTGCTAAAGCTAAGAAACCCTTTACTACTGGGGAAGAGTTGATCCTGCCTGCTGCTAAGGACATTTGCCGTGAACTCTTAGGACAGGCTGCAGTTCAAAAGGTGGCACATATTCTTCTTTCAGCTAGCACCATAACTAGACGAATTGATGAAATAGCAGAGGATATTGAGGCATAATTGTTAGACAGGATTAATGAGTCACTGTGGTACACAATCTGGGTTGATGACTCTACTGATGGTGACAACAAGGCAACAATGCTTGTTTTTATGCAATGTATTTTTTCAGGAGGATGTGCATGAGGATATGTTATGTGCACTTTTGTTGCCAACCAACACCGTAGCTGCAGAACTATTCAAGTCTTTGAATGAGTACATATCAGGAAAACTGAATTGGTCATTTTGTGTGGGTACATGCACAGATGGAGCAGCTGCCATGAAGGGACAGCTTTCTGGTTTCACTACTCAGGTCAAGAAGGTCTCTTCTGAATGTGAGTCTACACACTGTGTCATCTATAGAGAAAGGCTGGCTAGCTGAAAAATGTCACCTGAACTAAACATTTTGCAGGATGTGATTAGAATTATCAACCACGTTAAAGTACATACCCTTAACTCACGTCTGTTCGCACAGCTCTGTGAGAAGATGGCCTCAGAGCACACACGTCTTCTCTTATACACAGAAGTGAGATGCTTTCTAAAGGCACAACACTGGCCAGAGTTT
This sequence comes from Daubentonia madagascariensis, assembly GCA_023783475.1. NCBI lineage: Eukaryota > Metazoa > Chordata > Mammalia > Primates > Daubentoniidae > Daubentonia > Daubentonia madagascariensis. The sequence continues at coordinate 36,651,760 of JAKFHU010000485.1, read as the reverse complement.
TTGAGTTATGAGAGCCGCTCCGGAGATTTCTTTTAGAAAAACAGTCAGCACTGGCAGCATATTTCAGTGACACAGAATGGGTCTCAAAACTTGCTTACTTGTGTGACATATTCAACCTGCTCAATGAACTCAATCTGTCACTTTAGGGGAGAACAACAACTGTGTTCAAGTCAGTAGATAAAGTGGCTGCATTCAAAGCCAAACTGGAATTATGGGGGCAACAAGGGAACACTGGGATTTTTGACATGTTTCAAACATTAGCAGAGATTTTTGAAAGAGCCTGGAGCCAGGGCCTTCTTTCTCCCAGCTGGTGCATGATCACCTATCTCAGCTTTCAAAAGAGTTTGAGCATTACTTCCCAACCACAAAAGACCCCCGAACTGGGAAGGAATGGATCCTCAGTCCATTTGTGAACAAGCCAGGTGAATCAACTTTATGCTAGAAGAGGATCAACTGCTTGAGATCGCAAATGACAGTGGCCTTCAAAGTATGTTTGAGACAACTTCAAATCTCCATACGTTCTGGATTAAAGTCAAGGTGGAATATCCTGAGATTGCCACAAAAGCACTGAAAAGCCTGCGTCCATTTCCAACATCCTATCTTTGTGAAGCAGGGTTTTCTGCAGTGACAGCAACCAAAACGAGATTACGGAGTAGACTGGACATAAGCAACACAGTTCAGGTGTCAATGTCTCCCATCACCCCCAGATGGCACCGTCTAGTTGAAGGAAAACAAGCTCAGGGCTCCCATTGATTCTGCATTACGGTGAGTTGTACAATTATTTCATTATATATTACAACGTAATAATAATAGAAATAAAGTGCACAACAAATATAATGCACTTGAATCATCCTGAAACTATCTTCCCCCTGCACCATCCCTGGTCTGTGGAAAAACTGTCTTCCATGAAACCAGTCCCTGGTGCCAAAAAGGTTGGGGACCACTACTTTACATCATTGATTCCTCTCAACAACCCCTGAAGTGGGCACTGCTATTATTCCCATTTTGCAGTTGAGGAAACTGAGGCACAAAGAGGTTGCATACCTTCTTCCCTTCCTCAGGTGAGTAGTTGTGGGACAGCAAGGATCCAAGCCTGGTGGATTAGACTCTAAAGTGTTCTCCTTTTATGACACCACCTGGTAGGGGTCCTGGACTCAACTGCCTGCAGGGGCCAGGCAGGTAAAATAAATGGAGAAGGCTGGCTGGGCAGGCGAGTGGTGGGTACTATGCAAATGGGGGATGGGGGGGATCACTCCTCAGCCCCAGCTGACAGCTGTCACATGGGATTGCAGATTCTCTGTTCCCATGTCTTCTTGTTTTTTGAAAAGATGCCAAAAATCTGGGTCTTTATGTGAAAAGCTCCCAATTTTAAATTTTGGCTCAAGTGGTCTTTTGAAACATCGTACAGTTCCCAAAAAACACTTCTTGGGATCCCCACAGTGTAACCTCTGTGCAGAATGCCTCTGTGCCAGCTCTAGCAGCACGGCCCCTCGGGAAGGGGTGCATGTGGTGGTCGGCTGGCACTCTGGCACCCACCCTCCCCTGCTTCTCTCCAAAGCCTCCTGGACTCCACCACACACCCAGACTCTAAGGCCTCCTTTGTACTCTGGGCCCTGGGAGAGGAGGAACCTCATGCAGACTCATGTGGTTCCTCTATCTGAGACACTTTTCCTGTGGTTTGAGGAGGGGAAGTTGCAAATTTTTCCAAACCTCACAAAATTCCTTCTGCCCTACCATATGCCTGTCAATCACGACACCCTGTCCCCCTCAGATAATAGCTTCCCTCCTTCATTGGTGTCTCTCCTATGCGTGAGGACCGAAGATGACGAGCTGATATTACAGACCAGTCACTAATAACCTCATTGATTTTTTTTTCAGTCTCTAGGAGTGGTGACAGTTTGGCAGGGAACCATTCACTCTCTCCAACAGCCTGATTTAGACACAAGCAAGATGGCTGGAGAGCCGTCTGCTCAACACCAACTTGCTCATGTGGGAGCAGCGTGTGACGCTGGCCTCATACGCTCCAATGTTCTGAGTGAAATCTAGTCTTCCCTCCTGATGCAGGACGTGAGAAAGGCAATAAACATCCAATAACCAGTGTTGGTTTGGGGCTTTGCCCCTTGTCCACTGCTTTAACACATCGTCTCTCATTTAATATTCCCAATCAACCCATTTTACCGATGAGAAAACTGGGGCTCAAATAGGTCGAAGGGGCTTGCCTAAGGTCATACAGACAGAGGGTCCTTACCAACGTCCATATCCTTTGATGCAATACTTTCTCTTCTGGGAATTTATCCCAAGGAAATAATCAGAGATGGACCCGAAAATTTATGTTTTAGAATGTTCACCACAGTGTTCATTTTAAGAATAAAATAGTGGGCTGGGCGCGGTGGCTCACGCCTGTAATCCTAGCACTCTGGGAAGCCGAGGCGGGAGGATTACTTGAGGTCAGGAGTTTGAGACCAGCCTGAGCAAGAGTGAGACCTCGCCTCTACTAAAAATAGAAAAATTAGCTGGCGGGGGCGGGGGCGGGGGCGGGGAGGGGGTAACATAGTGGCGAGCCTGTAGTCCCAGCTACTCAGGAGGCTGAGGCAAGAGGATCGCTCGAGCCCAGGAGGTTGAGGTTGCAGTGACCTATGATGACGCCACTGCACTCTACTTCGGGCAACTGAGCGAGACTCTGTCTTTAAAAAAAAAAAAAGAATAAAATAGTGGAAACAATGTTCAACCACAGGAGATTAGCTAAGTAAATTACAAGTCAGTACCCAGGACAATTATGCAGCCATTCGAAATCAATCTACATTTTATTTCCCCTGGAAATATCGAGCAGTTGCTTATTCTCCTGCCTCAGCTCCCAAACTAGCTAGCACTACAGTCACGTGCCATCACACCTAGCTAGTTTTAAAAAATTTTTGGTAGAGATGGGGTCTCACTATGTTGCCCAGACTGGTCTCAAACTCCTGGCCTCATGTGATCCCCCCACCTTGGCCTCCCAAAGTGCTGGGATTACAGACGTGAGCCACCATACACCACCCCAGAAGACATTTTCTGATGGCTCTACCAATAATCTGGTAAAAAACAAAACAGAACAGGCCACTTGTTCCCACATCTTATTCACACTAACTGCCATTCTCCCTATCCCCTCCTCACCTGAGCAGGCGCGACTAGGCACTGGATTCTGACCTCTGTCGAGAGGGCTCTGTTTTGGGCATTTCAGACCTCTGCATTTGGGAGAGTGCTTCCTTAGTCTGAACCATAATGTTTTTAAAAAAATACCGGGCATGTATTTCCACATAGCACTGTACAGTACAGACAGTCCCAAATACTCTTTCATTCAGCGAACACACATAAGTGCCTGTTCTGTGCCAGGCACACAGGAGACCTTGGGAAGACAAAGATGAATGAGACACAGCCTCTGCCTTCACTGGCAACACAACTTGAAGGCTAGCCCTCGCGGAAGAGATCCAGCAAACACACAAAAATTACTTCATTTTACCCCTCTTCATAGGATCTCTTCTAATTTCCCTGAATCTAGTGTCCAACAGAGCAGAGGAGCCCCCCAAAGACCTGGGGAGTCCCAGCCTGGCCACTTACTGGCTGTGGGACCTTGAGTCCCTTCTTGAGTTTTTGGCTTTCTCATCTGTAAAATGGGGACCCAAACTACCCTTACTTTATAAGACTGTTGGGAGAATTCAATGGGATAATGCACGAAAATATTTTCCCAACATATGAAGCCCTGTACTTCCTTAGTTATTCATTATCTGTCTGTTCACAGTTCTCTGGCTTAGCAAGCATCACCAGGCAAATAAGATGTCAAGCCATACTAGTGTTTGTTCGTTCATTTGTTGTCCCTCCCATAAAAAAAGGCATTTTAAAAGACAAGGGGAAGGCCTCCCAGAGACCAGCATGTGAACCTCCCTCATAGACGGGCAGTGGAGAAAAAGTTCTTCTGGACAAGACAGACCTGTCTGTATTTTTCAAATCTTACTCTGTCAAGGGTCCCCTACCACACAGGAGGACAGTGTGGCTTTGCTCTCTCAGTCCTAAGGTCACTAATACCCTAGACTGTGCTATCACCATCCACCCCCCCACCATGCCTCACCTTGGGCAGGTCCGTGGCCCCACGGATCCGTTGCACCACCTTCTCTCCATCGGGGTGGATCTTGGCCACGTGTTTCCACATCCTTTCCCAGGTCGCCTCGTCCACAGGCAGCCCACCCCGGTTAACAAAGAAGGGGACGCCTCCGTCTCGCAGGTCCTCTTCCCCTTCCTCCTCTGGCTCGTCATCTCTCTGGGCTGATGCCCCTTCGTTGGTCTCCAAACGCCTGACCCCAGAGGGGGCAGCAGCAGCAGTGGCAGTGGGGGCAGCACCACTGCCGCCACCCCCGACCACCTTCTTCCCCCCTGGCATCCCTAAATTCTTGATGGGGTTGGGAGGATGTCTCAGAAGGCGGGAAAAACAGGTGGCTCACAGGAGGCCTCCCACACACCAGCTGTAGAGATAACACATGGCCAGAGTGCAAGGCGCCTTTAAGAAACCAGGGCGTGGCTCCTGTACAATAAAATACTACTCAATGAGAAAAAAAAAAATCAGTGCAAGAACGTGAAGTGGGGGCCGAGGGGGTGGCTGTCCGGGGTCAGCCTTAGAGGGCTTGTTCTGTTTGAATGACGGGATAAAGCGAACACACCCCAACTTGGCAGCATTCACAAAGCACCCCCATTTGACAACAAGAACAATAACGGGCTGGCAAAGAGGAGAAAACTCAGAGGGAAACTGAGGCCAGACAGCACAGACCTGCGGCCGCAGAAAGGAAGGCTCAAGGCACGAGTGCCCACTGGGTGCCCCGGGTCTCAGTTTTGGAGAGAACAAATTTTTCCTCTACAAAACCCTTCCACGCTCACACCTGCGCGCGCCCCAGTGGGGACCAAGGCGACTCCTGGCCGCGAGAACTCGGAACCCGGACCCCCGGGCGGGAGAGTGGCGCTGGGGGGCGATTTCTCCGACGCGACAAGTCCGGGAGCCAAGACTCTGCAGCTGGCGGGGCGCGGGGAGGGGGCGCGCGCCGAGGCGCACATTCCACGCCCGCAGCCAACTCCCTGCACAAAGTGGGCTTTGTCTGGGCCCCCCTGTCCCCTCGCCCCCGGGAAGCAGCAGCGGCGCCCCCAGAAGGGGAAAGGGCGCGGCAGGGAGGCGAAGGCTGGGAGCGCCAAGGCCCAGCCGGTCCCCAGCCGGGCGCGTCTCAGCGGGCGGACGGCGGGCACCTGGCGCCGCGATGCGCCAGCCGAGCCATCGCGGGGCACGGGTCCCGCGCCAGGGCCCGGGGCTCAGCGGGACCGGCTCGGGCGGCGCGCAGGGCCCAGGCTGAGGTCACCGAGCGGCGGGCTCCGGCCGCGGGGTCGCTGCCCCGGACTGGCTGCAGCATGGGCGGTGGCGCGGCCGGGGCGGGCGAAGGATGCTCGGTGGCTGTTCGCTCGGGCTCCCGCTGCCCCGGCTAAGGGGCAGAGGAAGGACCGCGGGGCGGGACCGCAAGCCCGGAGGCTCGCGCAGCCACGGCCGGCGGATGTAGCTGGAGGCGAGTGACAAAGCCGAGGCGAGCACCCGCTGCGCCGGCCCCCGGGGAGCAGCCTGCAAACGCGGAGCCCACGAGCAGATCGCAATTCCGCGGCTCGGCGAAGCTGGTGCCGCCGCCGCCGCCGCCGCCGCCGCTGCCCACGCCGTCCCAGGGCCCAGCTGTCGCCGACCGCGTCCCCTGCCCGCTCGCCGCCCGCCGCCCACCGGGCTCCACTCCGGCCCGCGCCGCGCATGCGCTCCGTCCCCCCCTTAAAGGGCCAGCGCATTCACGCCCGGTCCTCCGCCTCCCTCAACCATCCCTGTCCCCCAAGTTATCTCAAGGATGCGGGTGGTCATTCGCTCCTTTCCCACCTCGCTCTCAGGGCGCCGCGAAGCCCGTGCGGACCTGCGGAGGAACTTTACAACGGGCCGAACAGAGCGCAAAGTTCACGGGGATTCCTGGCGCGGAAGGAACTTCTGCGGCCGGGGATTTCCTAAAGCGGATACCTCGCAGGGGGCACTCAGCATGTAGAAGCGAGAGCACTGGCCTGGAAGAGTGGGATTTAGTGACTGTTGTGCTGTGGGACGTTCAGCAGATCACGTCTCTGTAGGCCTCAGTTTCCCCATATATCAGGCCAGGTGGTCGCGTTGGGTGAGCGCAGAGTACCCCCCGGCGCGCATGTTCCTTAAGGGAGGACATCTAGGGGTTGGAGGTCACTACCCCTGGGAACGAAAGCGTTAAAAGTCACCCTATTCTATCCGATCACTTGCACCGATGGGAGTGGGGTGCGAAGAGTAGCCCTAGTCCACCTCCCTGGACGCAGCTTTGGACACCGCGGTCCTCTAAGACCGGCAGGGAGAGATGCAGCTCCCCACGGTCCCGGGACCGCGACATGGGAATGGGAAGCGATGGATGGGAAAAGTTAGCCGCCCCAGAGGAAGGTCAAAGTACAGTAGATTGTTGTATGTGGCCCCTGGACTTTGGAAACTCAACACGTCCTCCCCGTCCCCCATTCCACAGAGCTGTATCACTTGGAAAAGGCACTAACACGGAGCAGAAGTGAAGAACTTTACTAAAGTCAGACAGCCAAGGGTGTTTTTAAGACTCTTCCCCTCTCCCCTACTGGTGGTTAATATGAATAACAATCTCTCACGCGAAAATGCAGATTCCTGGGCCCGAGCCCGCAGATTCAGATTTTTTAGATCTGGGGTCACTGCATTTCTTGACAAGCTGCAATTTCTAGACCAGGGCTGGGCCAGAAAAGGCCTTAGAGAATCCCAAGGTCCTCAGTGGCTCCCCATCTGTTCCTTAAAGTTGTCCCTGGTATCTGAAATTTCAGGGTCCCCTGAGCTCCAGTAGCGACCTCTTACTGCCTCCGGGGTCAGAAAGCAAGGGTGATCAGTGATGGGGAGGATCACAGGGCTCCAGGAAAGTTAGTTGCCGGCATCCTCTTAAGCTCACTGAGGCAAAGAAGACTCCAAGCTTTTAAAAGTCACTAGGGACCAACAACTGCCACCTTCTTATTGTATTAATGGGGAAACCAAGTCTCAGTAGCTTCCCCAAGCTCACACAGCTGGTAAGTGACAGAGCTAGAATTTGAACTGAAATCTTACTTCTTCAGACACTTAGTTTTCACCCTATACTTTGCCTCTTGTGTTAGTCAAATGTGGTGGTTTTAAAATATGCTTGCAGGTTCTTTACCACACCTTTCAAAAGATGGAATCCAATTCTCTTCCCCTTGAATGTGGGCTGGACTTAGTGACTCATTTCTAATGAATAGAATGTGGTAGAAGTGATGCTATGTGAATCTTAAGACTAGGTCGTGCAAAGGAGACAGCTTTCTCTCTGTTTCTCAGAAGAAATCAGCCACCATGTTGCGAGGGAGCCCAAGCCATATGGTGAGGCCACATGAAGGTGTTCTGGCCCACATCTGCTGCTATGCTGTCAGCCAACAGCCAGAATGAATCACCGGGTAGGTGGTAAACTGAGACTTCAGATCATTCCAGCCTCCATCTTTTGAGTCTCAGAGTTGAGGTTCCAGACATGCAGCAGAAAAAAGCTAGCCTTGCTGTGCCCTGTCTGAATTTCTCTCCCACAGAAATTGAGAGATAATAAATGATCATTGTTGTTTTAAGCTAGTAACTTTTGGGGTGATTTGTTATGCAGCATTAGATAACTAATACTGTGGATTTCCTGAAATGACAAACAACAAAGTAGATTTGGGGTATTCATTCAAACAGTAAGTACTTACTGAGCACCTTCTATGTGTCTGGCTCTGCACTAGGCACTGGGGATGTAGTAGTGAACAAAAGGGATGTGGCCTTTGCCCTAGTAGGGCTAATGTTCTATTAGTGGAGGAAGCATTAAACATGATTCCCATAAAGTGCTCTGCCAGAGGGTTAGTTGACAGGAAGCTGTGGGAGTCCATGCCCAGGGCAACTTCCCAGTCAGGTGGCAAGTTGGGGAGAGAGGAAGTGAGTTGGGTACAAGGCCAGCATGATCTAGGCTACAGAATTTTCTAGCATGTTTGCCTAGAAGTGGGAAGAGAGATGTGTCAGGCAAGGGGGCATGCAAATAGATTAGAAAATGGTGAGAAACTGGAAAGGGATGTGTCCAACCCAATGTCATTTTAGCCAAAAGCCCAGAAAGGACAAGTGTCTTGCCTGGCATGGCACAGCTTGTGAACTGAGCCCGGATCCTGGGTCCTTCATCGAACCCTCCCGTGACTCCCCGACACCTATGCCCTGGGCACAACACCTCTAACAGACACATGGGTAACTCCTTATTTGACTTAAAACTTTTATGACCACTACCTTTTTTGCTCTCTTCACAAAAACTCTGGAAGGAGTTAGGGTGAATATGATTCCCATTTTACAGATGAAGAGATGATACACAAGAGAAGCTAGGCAAATTATATACATAGTACAGGAGTGGCACATCAGAGTTGCTGGGTACAAGTGACTTTGATGATGACAGGGATGATGATAATGATGTGTAGCTCACATCATATATCACTGTTGTTGTCAGCTTGCTCTGGACTAATGGTCTGGAAATGAATACACATTGTCTTAGGCATCCACACATATTTTAAGCTGCTCTGACTCATTTCCTATTCTATGACACTGAAGCTAGAGTCAAATTCCCAGGGAGGAGGGTCTAGTTGAGTTAGCTTGGGTCCTGGGCCCACTCCTTGGCTGGGGGAGGGCAGGGCAACTTCATTAGCTGCCCCACCAAGATTGCAAGTGGTGAGGGCAAGGGGGTGCCCTAAAGGTAAATGAGGTGCTATTATTAAGGGAAAGGCACAAAGGCACACAGGTATAGATGTGTTTATAACAGGTAGACAAGCTATGTCTGCGCTGTCAAGTATGGTGGCCAGAAATCGTATGTAGTTATTTAAATTTGAATTTCATTAACATGAAACAATTAAAAGTTCAGTTTCTCAGTCACACTAGCCGTATTTTATAGTACTTAAGAGCCACATGTAGCTCATGGCTACAGTGATGAACAACACAGATTATAGAACATTTCCATCACTGCAGAAATTTCTATAGGACAGCATTGCTTTACAATGCTTGGGATTCAACTCTTTTTCTTTTCTTCTTTTACCTCATAAATTATGAACATGGAAACAGCAAAAAAGGTGAGCCAGAATCTTCATTCATTTATTCAACAAACATATACTAAGTGTCTACTCTGAATTATCCATGGTTGTAGGCACCAGGGATACCTGGGAGGGACCTTGGAGAGTTTCTGGTCCAGTGGATCTCACATTAGGATCACCCAGGAGCTCTTAAAATTATTGGTACCTGCATCAACAGATATTCTGATGAATTGGTCTGTAGGGCCTGGTACCCATAGGTTAGAAAAGCTCCCCAGGTGATGCTAATATGTAGCTGGGCTTGAGAACCACTGAAATCTGGTCTGACCAGTGAAGTGAGTTTCTTTAGATAACCTGGAAACCTGGATCTGCATGGGTCTGACTTCCACTCCTGGGGTTCTTACCAAGTCAGAGTTCTGCATGGATTTGGCATCTGTCTGAATTGAATGCAACCTCCTTAGAGGAGAACAAGTCTTAATCCAAACAGAATCCAATTCACTTTGAATAAAGTGCCAAAAGAACTTCTGGTTTGGGGTTTATTTCAAATAGCTTCTTTCTCAAACTGTTCTTGTGTTTCATGCCTGGACCTGCATTATTCAGCCAAGTGGGTGAAATTCCTATAAAAATAGCTTACTGGGCACCTAGTGTAGGTCAGGTGCTTCACATGCAGTTTCATTTACTCCCCAGGACAATATTGCAAGTGAGGTATTGCTGACACCAGTTTACAGATGAGCAAACTGAGATTCAAAGACATTAAGGATTATAACTTGTCCTACTCAGCATAGCTGGAATTCTAACTCCAGAGCTCGTGTTCTTCCCCCTATGCCACCCTGCAGCTACCCCATAGCTGAGAGTGCAGGGCAGCTGGCAGACAGCAGCATTCTGCTCTGGCTCCACACAGGAAAGAAAGCTCTGTGCAGGTCAGATGCAGCCCTTACTTTGTGTGGCGGTGGAAGCTCCAGAGCTGATATGATCCAGACTATTGTTACCTGTGCTCAGGAGACTACTGGGAGCCTGGAGGGAAGGGGGATTTGGGGATAAGACAGGCGAGCGGATTTGGAGTGGAGTCCTTTTAGTTGATGGCTGTGCCTGGATTCCTTCTACTAAGGGATTTGGAGGAAGCAGCTAAAAGCAATGTTGTACCTGGGGCAGTTAGCTCTTCAACACCTAGCAATTATGGTGCATGCTTGATATAAGCATCATCTGTTCTTGGCCTGGACTCCTGTGGGTTGGCAGAGTGTCTGTGTTGACATGTATCTTTGTAACCTGAGTCACTGCCTGATACTTCCTGGGCAGCCCCACCTGGCCTCCGGGGACTCAGAAGGGCCAGGACTCGTTGTGTCCATTCCAAAGGACTCTAACAGACAGATCTTACCCCTGCCATTCTCTGGGGGCCACCTTATACAGTAGTAGGAGATCCAGGCCTTGGTGAGCAGCAAAGACTGGACTTAGAATGGGGTGTTTATTTAGGAAAGCTCTCTTCAACCTGGAGAACCAGGTGATGGCCCCTCCATTTCCCAGGCGAATCACACTCATCCAGACTTGTCTCCCTCCTATTGTCAGGAACATGGTGTTTCCTTGGACTTTTTTTCACCATGCACTGCAGCAGGTGTCTGGCTAGTGGCAGGTGATTGAGTCGGTCAGTCAGGAATGACTGGGCTGTGGTAGTTGCTCTCAAGCCGTGGTCAAGCCTCTGGCTGTCCCAGAAAGAATCAAAGGCTAATCTCAGCCTCCTTAGTCAATGGAAAGGCCCCAGACTTTGTGACAGGGAGAAACAAAGGGTGTTCAGAGATGTTAGTGCACCCTGAAGACTAGATCAAAACCATTTACAAGTTGTAGGACTATAGGTCTGTGAGGTGGGCTAGGTTTATTTCTTGAGCCTTGGCTTCCAGGGAAGACTTCACTTTAGTTCAGCAACAATTTTTGAGTGCCTGCTATGTGCATGGCACAGCCTAAGGTGTTGCAGGAGATGCAGATATGCAAGACTACAGCCCTTTGGGGTTGTATCTAATAACTTATTGAGCCCTTACCATGTACGAGGGGCTCTATGCATAGTATTTTATGTAATCCATACCATAACCCTGCAAAAAGGGATTCTATTTTCCATTTTTCATATGAGGAAATGGCCTCAGAGAAGCTAAATGACCATTCCTGGGTCATAGCCAGTGAGTGGCTGAGCACATTCAGAGCTGGTGCCCTTTCTGCTGTTCTAGGATGCCACCAGATTACTACAATACCTGGAAGGGTCAGGCCAATGCTCCAACACAGGCTCAAACAAAATGTTTGAAGATTAACAAGGGAGAGATTTGTTCTAATCCAGGCCATTGAATTTAGCTGTAGGCACTGTTGATATGTGGACCTGCACAATTCTCTGTTATGGGGGCCTGTCCTGTGTGCTGTAGAATGGTTGGTGGCATCTGGGCCCTATACCCAACTAGATGTCAGTGACAACCTCCCCAGTCATGACAATCACTCCCAGTTGGTTTTAGGTAAGAAATGGCCTTCAATCTGGACCTATGGAGATTTTGTAGACAAGAAAAGGGTTTTGGCAGCCAAAGAAAGGAGGAAAAAACTCATTTGTTTAGTGTTTTTCCATTTGACAGAGTGTCCAATTTGGTCTTCCCACTGGCCCCATGGCTTGCACATGTCAGCATACAAAGCAAATGACTGCTACATGAAGTTGCCACTGGACTTCACTGCAGCCTGGGGGCTTCTCATTGACTGCAAGTTTCCTCTGTAGCTGGCTCCTTCCTGGTCTCTGTTAGTTCAACCTGTATTTAAAGCCTATATTTTGTCCTCTGGCCCTTACTCAGAATAGTCCTAGACTATTCCATCATCAACAGCAACCACCACCAATATAGACACTTACTTATTTGGGGTGTGTCTCTGTGTTAAGGGCTTTATAATTATTGACTCATTTAGTCCTCACAGCACCCCTAGAGGAAGGTGTTCTTATCATCCCCATTCTACTGGAGGAAATGAGGGATAGGAGGGGGCAGCAACATGCCCAAGTTCACAGCCCTGCTGACTGGGGACGGAGGCAGGATTTGAACCCAGACCTTCCTGAGCCTCCTCTCTTAATCCTTGTGCTCTGCTGCCTCCAAGGATGCCCTTCCCACATCATGCCACCCACTGGCCTTCATGAACATCTGTGATGTGTCCACAGGAGAATGTGGGTGGCAGCCGGCCCAGTTGGCATGGCAGAGGTGGGGTGGGGGTGACTAGAATGCCCTCCCCACCCCATCAGTTGTGCAGGTAAAGGGAAGGCAGTGTTTCTGGTGGATTCTCTCCCTGGTGAGGTGCGATTATCTGGCTTGCTTATGTTGGGCAATCAGGGAGGGCTTCCTGTGAACAGGGCATGGGCGGCATATGCGCTCCAGCCGGCACACAAGGGGCTCGTGATTCTGCATCTGCCAGCAATGCAGTAACACTGTGCTATTGCAGGAGAGGATGCACACTCCATTTGGGGCTGGGTCCTGAGATCTCTTTTCCTTTATCTGCATCCCTTCTCTCTGGGGTCATGGCCCCTGTGGGAACATTAGTTATGAAGCTTGGGCGTTTTTAGCTCCCACTGGGTTAGGCCAGCAGATGCAAACAGGCCCTAGAGGAACCCCCTTAAGGAAATCTTGACATTCCTGTTTTTTCCAGCTCACAAAGGACCCTTGTTCACTCCCCTACTGCTGTGGGGAGAGACGGAGTGATTGAGGGGACGCTCAGATGGTTCTTGAAGATGAGAGAGAAGGGTGACCTGCCCTGTTCTCATCTGTCACAGGCAGGCTGTGTTAGGGACAACACAGACGTCAGCTTCCAAGATTCCACGAGAGACAGTACTAAAACAGCATCTTGATAGTGTTTGCTGGGTGGGATAAAGCAGTGCTTCTCAAACTTGAGTGTGTAGGAAGAACCTGAGTGCTCCTTACAACACGATGGCCAGGTCCTGCCCCGAGAGTCTCTACCTCAGTAGGTCTGGCTGAGATCTGAGAACCTGCATTTCTAACAAGCTCCCAGGTAATGCTGTGGCTGGTCCGGGACTTCACTTTGACAATCATATGCTAACGTATAATTTTCAAAAAGGTAAAATTATGGTTCTCATACAAGTATAAAATGAATATGTATTGAAGATGTTACTTAACTCATTAATTAATGAGGGAACCAGAAAATTGTTACAACCAGTTAAGGGGAAAATACAAAGACACACACACACACACACACACACACACACACACACACATATAATCAGTAATGCTGAATTTGTCAGTGGGCATAAAACTGGTTCATATCCTAAAATTGGAATGGGGTTATCTTTTCTAAAATCCGTGTATCTCTACTGGGCAAAATTCCTTTGCATATCTGTGGCTAAGAATGATTTGCATGACTATCGGTTTTTCTACAGCTAAACTTCTGTCCTTGCACAGTTATAAAATACCCTCGTCAATAGAAAGACAGCCATAAGTGTCCACCCTTAAGGAAGCAGATAATCCTTGGAGAGCCCCTGAATCCTTTGGAGGACTTGTTAAACACAGATTTCTGGGCCCCACCCCCAGAGTTATTGCTATACTGGTGGGGGTGGGATCCAAGAGGCCGGAATGGAATGATGTAGGGGTAAATAACAGCAAAGCCTTTCTCGTTTTTGTGTTTTATAAGTAATCTTAATGTCCCAAGGACTTCGTTCTTGGCCATTTTCTTCTTCAGACCCGCGGAAAGAGGAAGGTGATGAGAACCTGGGCGGTGTCTACGGCAGGCAGGGCTTGGCAGGTGGAGGAGGGTGCCTGCAAGGCTGGGCTCAGACAAGGGTGTGAGTCACCAGTTCAGACTCAGAGGCAGCTGAAAGTGAGACTAACCCATTGCCAGGGACCGTTCCCAGGAAGAAGCCAAGTCTTAGTCTGTTCTGCAGTTGAGGATTCCTGTGAAGATAGAAAGGAGGCAGCAAAGCTTAGTAGCCCCCAGTAAGGGCTGGTGAAGGTGTGGGAGAATTTTCAGTGGCAGTTTCAGGAGCTCATAGATTGAATGAGACCTTGTACCTAGTGTATCAAGTCCCTGGGTTTTGACTGAATCATGTGCTTTTTGAGATTTTTTTTTCTCCCTGAGGCCATCTAGTGGCTGTTGGGTAAATCTCCGACTCAGATTGAAAACTTATTTTTCTTTGGTTTTGTTTTTTTCCGGAGTGTTTATTCCAAACCAGTAATTCTGTTCTTGGCCTCTGATGTCACTTTTGGCTGTCCTGGTTGTATAGCCTCAGCATCTTGGTTAATCAATAGCTACTGGGAAGGATGCCTTAAGAGTATGTAGATTGGCTTTCCAAAGTGATGTATTCTGTGGTGTTGGTGAGAAAGAATAGTTTATATTTGTATAAAGTTTTACATTTTTCAAAGTATTATATTTTCCCCGGATATTATTTCATTCAATTAATATCTTTAATGTTTGCCCACTACAATAGCCTAAAAAACATCACAGATCTAGAAATAAATCTGACAAACCATGTGCGAGACCTCTTCATTGAATGGCATATTATCATTGAAAGAAAATAAAATCTAAATAAATTGAAGGCTAGACCACGTTTGTGGATTGAAGGACACAAGAATGCAAAGATGTCAGTTCTTTCCAAATTAATCTTTATGTTCAATGCAATCCTTATCAAAATACTAGCCAGTTTTATTTTGTGGAAATTGACAAGCTGATTTCTAAAACTCACATGGAAATTTGAAAGGCCAAGAAGAGTAATGACTAGCTTGAAGAAGAAAAAGAGAGCTAGAAGATGTACACCAGAAGAATCAAGACTTACTAGAAATCTATAGTGCTGGGGCAGTGTGGTATTCCTTTATTTTGGGTTTTACTTGTTTGTATGGTTCTGAAGGCTCAGCCCTCCTGGACGGAGAATGTAGGAAGCACTTGAGGTTCCAGTGCCTATTCACCAGTGTGGGTTGGTGGTGGTGTCTTTGTATGTGAAAGACAGGACATGGACCCATTCTCTTTGGTAAACCGGAGAGCTACTTTGTTCTGAAAATCAGAGGTTTTGTTTTGTTGGTTGGTTATAGCAAGAAGTCATCTGATGGGCTACCCAGCAGTGCCAGGGAAGCCAAGCTGTCTCCACTGGGATGCTTTAAAGTTCCTAGAGGGTATTGACCCTAGAGACTGCATTTGCTCTCAATTCTGCATGTTGGCATTGCATAAAATGGGCTATTTATTTATGTTTACCAATTTCTTTGTTCAAATAGCTTTTAATTGTAACAAAAGAATAAATCTTAGGTATTGAAAATTTGCAAAATGCAGATAGGCAAAAAGAAGGACATAAGAAGCAGGTAATTCCAGCACTGGGGAATCAGGGGCAACTCATCCAACAGGTATAGGAAGCACAGTGCCTAGGGCCCACAAAATGTTCTAATTTTAATTTCCCTTAAAATCAGAAGAAAAATGAATGTAATAATAGTGAACATTTACTGAGTCTAGTCTGGATTATATTCATCTTTATACCAGTGTAGTCATAAAATATAATTTTCACATTTTTTACTGGAGGACGGGACCCACAAAGGCAAAAGGGCCTAAGGCCCGCAAAAGTCATAGTGCCTCCCTGGCAGAAATAACTACTTTTAATGTTTTCTTTTGTATATCCTCCTAATCCCCCTGCATCCCATGTACACAATACACCTGTGTACACATATACAAATTGATACTGTTTTTATAAAATGTGATATTTGCTCAGAGCTTTATGATTTTTTTAACTTAACAATACATTGTTCATGCCTTTCCATGTTATCAAATGTTATTCTAAAGTATTTTTCTTTAATGTTTTATTTTTAGTTGTAAAAGTAACATACATAACATCATTTTTAATGCCTGCCTAGTGTTGTTCCAGTGAGTAGATGTGTTGTAATATATTTACCTATTTTGGGTGTTTCTAGGGTTTTTCTATTATGAATGACGCTCAGATGAACATTCTTCCAGCAAAATTATTTGCATTCATCCATGAATATTTCCTTGGGCTAAGTTTCTAGATGTATAATTTTGAAATTTGACACTGAGGGAGTTAAGAACATGCCACCCCAAAATATGCTGCCCTGGCAGATTGACTACTTTGAGTTAGAGGCACTTGAAAAATGGCAGGTGCAAGATCACTCTGAACATCCTTCTGTTTTTTGAAAGAGGGAGAGAAATTCCCATGTGAAAGATGCCCTCCCTATTCCAGAAAGAGTATCACTCCTATCATCAAGAACGGGAAGTTGAGGCGGAGGGAAATCTGTACAAACAAACGTTGCTACACTAACCCTTATCTTCCTAGTCACTTCTCTACCCAATTAACTACCCTAGCCCAAGCCCCTTTGCCTTGTCACATTTTCATAATTTACCACTTTTTGTCCAATTCAGCATATATGTGTTCAACTCTGTGTCTTTGGGTCCTCATTTCCTTATGAGAGCTCCTGTGACATGGAAACTTATATTAAATACATTTGTATGCTTTTCACCTGTTGATTTCCTCCTGTTGTGTCAGTTTAATTCTCAGGCCCAGTTGAAAAATCCTAAGGAGGGTAGAGGTAAAATTTTGCCTCCTGCACAATACATTATACTGTACTTAAAGTAACAGTGGATGGGGATGAGTGCACAGGGGTCATTTGTGATGCTACCCATGAGATGTCCTGGGAGCCTGTCCTACATCAGCAGCACTGCAGTGGCTTTTCTTTGATGTAGGAAGGACATCTCTGAGTGTGTGATCACTGGAAGCCTGGGGGATCCACTGTGTCCTCAGGTCCCATCTCCAGTGTATGGCACATGTTGGGAGCTCAGTAATTATTTGCCAAATGAACAAATGGATAAATGTAGACTTCATGAATCTTAGTCCACAAACTCAGATGTTCAAGAATATTATGTTTATGTACTCCTTAAGTCAACTTGGTATTATCCCACCTGTGAAATTGGTGGGAAGTTAAATTTCAGTGTTTACTGGGTCTCCTCCACTGTGTTCCACCAGCCCCAGGTCATACAAAGTTCTGAAAGTCTTAAGTACTAAAGCCTTATCTGGGATGCTCTGCCAGGCCCCAGCCCCACTGGTCACTCTTGAGACCCCTGTGTCTCAGCTTGTGTGGTTCTTTTCAGCTCCTGCCTCTGCTGCATCTGCACCACATTTAGGGCCAGGGACTCTGGGAAGCTTGAAGCCTTTGGTGCCTGGGGCTCAGTACACCTAGGTGTGTCACATGGCCACCTGTCCGTTCAGATCTTGCCAGAAAGAGACACACTGTTGCCCACCGCAGGCTGGTGTAACCTGCTGTATAAATAAATTTCAATGACCCCTCTATGTTTTTTTAATAGTCCTCTCCCTTAACTAACTACTTGACCTTTTGGGTTGTTTCCCAGAAATGGTGGAATTTCTGCAAGAAAAAGGATTTGATATTCCGAAGGCCCCCGGACAGACTTCCTGATGCCAAGACTCACCATCTGCCGCAACCTGCCCCAATGCACGTGGCCCCTCCTTAATTTCAATACAACCTGCCCTAATGCAAGTATCCCTTTGTTAATTTCAACACAACCTGCCAAAATGCATGTAGACCCTTGTTAATTTCCCCTCTTTAAAAAGCCCTTACTCTCCTTTAGTCAGGGAGATGGATTTGAGGCTTCTCCTGATCTCATGACAGAAACAGATGTCTTTAGTATTAAAATTTCCTTTCTTCCTTGGCAATCCTAGTTGTCTTTGTGCGGAAAGCAACTGGACCTAGGCCGAAACCCCCTCTGTGGTTTTGATAACACTGGAGGGTTCTCCCTTCTTCTTGCTACTCTTACTGCCCTCTTCATGAAGGACACATCTCTTCTTGACATTTTCTTAGTTCTTGTCCCCGACTCCACCAGCAACAAATAGCAAAGGAGGCATTGACTTGAAGCTCTTTTGCTTTCTGCCCTGCAAAATCCCAAAGGCAAGCAATTCCAACGGGCCTGGCTACCTGCTTAAAATCAGAGCAGGGATAAGTAAACCCGAATTATAATCTCAAATGATTCTGCTGCAAATGGATTCATAAAATGTTAACATTAGCGGTAATACCTTTACAAAGAGAATCCTCTTGTAGTGATTGAGCTGGCTTCAGGATGCACGTGGCAGTGCAGAAAGGAGAAGTGGGGCTCTGCAGTCATTTAAGTCACTTCTGCACTTTGGTAACAAGTACAAATGCCCCAGACGCAGGGGTTGGCAAAAAGGTGTTTTTCCTTGTTCAATTTTTTTTTTCTATTTCTCTCTTCTATGGGGATTGATATTTTCCAATGTTAAGCATATTAATGTGCATATAATTGTATTATAGATTTCATTTGGCTTAGAGTTGTGTGGCATAGAGGAGGCAGAATTTTGCCTCTACCCTCTTAAGGTTTTTTGGCTGGGTCTGAGAATTAAATTGACATAAGATAGATCAAAAGGAGAAGAGCATACAAATTTATTTAATGCAAATTTTACATTTCACAGGGAGTCTTCCTAAGGAAATCAATACCCAAAGACGAAGACGCTGTTAGAGATGAACACTTACATACTGAATTAGACAAAGAGTAAGTTGTAAAAAAGTAACTAAATTATGTGGGGAGGCTAAAAGCAGGGAAGAGTTATTTTGACAAGGTCTGTACTGAATTCTCTCCTCTCAACTTCCAGTTTTTGTTGATAAGAATGTTATTTTCCTTCTCGTATAAGGAAGGCATCTTTCACATGGGAATTTCATCTCCTGCTTTTAAGAAATGGAAGGAAGGTCAGAGTGATCTACTTGCACCTGCTATTTTTTCAAGTGCCTTTAACTCAAAATAGTCAATATGCCAAGGTGGCATATGTGGGGGTAGCACGTTCTCAACTCCTTCAGTGGGAATGAGACAATCGGAAACATTGTATGATTTTGAGAGGAAGCCCTGTGTTTTCTTAAACCTTTGTTTTGCCTGTGCCTTAACCGCACCTGCATTTCTTTCAGTTTCTTATAAAGAAACTTCCTTTTGAGAGTCAAAATATTTCAACTGAAATTATTTTCAACCAGAGGGAAATGTTTGAAAGCTCTTTGTTAGCCCAAAGAACGTTGTTCATCAACAGTGATGGAAATAGTCATTTCCTTTGGGATGCCTCTGCCATTGAAACAAACTTTGTTTTTGGAAGCAAATGTTTTGGCTTTAAAAATGGCATCCAAGTGTTAACAACTTCTAATAGCTCCATTGCCATTTATTATAGTGCTATGATGGTCAGGTTTTTTGGGTTTGAACAAGAAAACACACTGAGCTGGGTGCAGTGACCCATACTTACAATCCCAGCACTTTGGGAGGCTGAGGCAAGAGGATCACTTGAGCCCAGGAGTTTGACACCAGCCTGGGCAACATAGCGAGACCCCATCTCAAAAAAAAAATTAAAAATTAGCCAGGTGTGGTGGCGTGCACCTGTAGTCCCAGCTGCTCAGGAGGCTGAGGCAGGAGGATTGCGTGAGCCCAGGAGTTGGAGTTAAAGGTTACAGTGAACTGTGATCGTGCCATTGGACTCCAGCCTGGGTGAAAGAGCGAGACCCTGTCTCTAAAAAGAAAAGAAAACATGCTCTGGCTAGCTTGGCTAATGTTGGAAGGCAGGGTAGTACTGTGGTGAGGATCAAATCCGTTAGAGTCTGGCTGCCTGGAGTTGCAGTCTTCACTGTGCCACTGCAAGCTGACCCTTCAGCAAGTTATGTAACTGCTCTGGTCTCAGTTTCTGCATGTATAAAATAAGAGTGATGGTAATATTTACTGCCTGTGATTGCTATAATTATTAGTGTATTCAAAGCACTTAGAGATGGCTAATGCCAATCCAATAAAAGCTGCAGTTAATAGTATTATATCCATGTAAATTTCCTGATTTTGCTAATTGTATTGTGATTATGTAGGATGTTACCACTGGAGGAAGCTAAGTAGAGAGTACACAGGAACTCTGTAGTATTTCTATGTGCACTTCAATGTGAGTCTAAAATTATTTCAAAATAAAAAGTTAAAAAGCACTTAGAACAACTGTATTTGATTATATGATTCTTCAAATAAGGTTTGTCTTTGACAGGAGGCTGTAAACTCTCTGAAGGACCATGACTGTTTTTCCCCCTACCATCTAGCACAGTGCCTAGCACATAGTAGGCCTTCAATAACTATTTGCTGACTGGATGAATAAAGAAGAAGTTGAGATGCTGAGGGCACCAGCTAGCAGGAACCAAGCAACAAAAGAGAAACAAACTAGTTCCTGCATTTGGTGATGGGAGGAAAAGAGGTAGAAGGGCCATGCACCCATATTTGGTAGAACCTTCAACACACACATGCACACACACAAACGCACCTGATCTTATGCAAATTAGGGAAGCAGTTTGAGTCAAATGCCAGGGTGGATGGTGTGCCCGGCAATGGCAATGGGATCAGGGTGGCGAGATGATTCCTAAAGTAATTCAGCAGGTGCAGCTCAGAGCCAGAGGTGACCACAAGAACGTGGGATAAATCCATATTATCCAGATCTTGGGTGGCTCAGTGAACTCAGCCAACAGTTTTAGTAAAGAAACATAGACCATCTTTTTCTGTACTTAAATGTTAAATGTGATGACAATTGTTTTAATGTTGTTCTAGTCTAAGGAATGCTGGAATGCTACCTGTTTTGCTGCAATATCCTGGGAAACAGGGAAAGAGGGTCAAATTCAGGAATTAAGCTATGCCGCTGGCAGTGTCGGGATCACACCACTTACGTGATAAGCCTATCAGAATGTCACAGAGTTTAAACTGATAATACTATTTATGATTTGGAAGGGTTCTAGAACTTGAGAGATGCCTTGTTGTATTTGTGACTCTAAGAAATACAAAGAGTTTTGGTGTGAAGTAAACTTCTGTATTACAGACAGGGTGTTAAATCAGACTTTGCAAACAATTTCTAAGCAAAACTTAGAAAGCCTGAAATCATTCTGAGAACGTATTTAAAATGCCTGACTTACATATTCTGTATATAATATATATAACACAAAATTTTTAGATTATTAAATAAAAGCCAAATACTTAAAATTCAGTGTTTTGCTTCAATATATACCATATCATTGGGGAGGATGGGATATGTAACAAATATTCTACAGCTCATCGAGATGGATGGAACTGTTTCATCTGTCTATGTCTTACGTCCCCAAATAGACACTTGGTTCTTTGAAGCTATAGGGGAGATGAATCTTTACTTCTTCCCTTTTAGAGTCCCTAGCCAGTCCTGAGAATTAAGTTGACATAGATAAACAGGAGAAAAGTATACAGATTTTTACATGCACATGGGAGCTCTCATGGGGAAATGAAGACCCAGAGAAGTGGCAAAACCTAAGTGCTTATATACTAGGTTGAACAAAGAGAAGCAATTGTGGAAAAGTAACTAAAACATAGGGAGAAGCTAAGGGAACCTAAGAGTTATTTCAGCAAGGTCCGTTTGTGCAGATTTCTCTTTCGGCCTGTACTCTCCATTTCTGGTACCAAGAATGCTTCTTTCCTCTCATTGTAGGGAGGGTACTTTTCACAAGGGAGATTTATCTCCTGTTTTTAGGAAGAAAAGGGGAGGTCAGAGCATCCTTTTTGTACCTGCTGTCTTTCAAGTGCCTTTAGTCCAAAATAATCCTTCTGCCAGAGTGGCGTATTTTGGGGTGGCATATGCTGACACTCTTCAAAGCCATGGACCTATTTTTGGTGTTCCCCATTCCCTTCCCATATACTGTATTGTTTTAGTTCTGGTCTCTTCATTCTAGTTGTAGCTGCAGTTTCTTCCATTGACTTTACTGTCTGTGGAGAAGTACATACAAAATCTGTTCCTGACTCACTGTCTATCATATGGTATTAACAGTACTGTTGGGAAATTAAAGTTGCCCTAGGAACTGTAGTTACAAGACCTTAAATCAAATTGGAGGCTTCAGTTGTCCCTTTGGTCTGGCTCACTCTTGATTTGTTCTGTGAGAACTACTTGCAAGCTAGCCAGTTATGTGTACATTGTGTTGCCACAGTGAAGGCTTTTGCCTAGGAAAATTTCAGAAAAGAATCCCTGAACTGTTCATTTTTGTGTAGTAATTTATTTTAAAATGAACAAAACGGTTATTCTTAGAATTCAAAGAGAACCTGAACACAAGCTTACTCTTTGGAAGTATTACATGTACTCAAATTTGCACTTAAGTTGGAAAATGGTTTGAGACCATTTAGATTGTTTTTGAAATAGTTTGATCTTGATCTTTATGTAAAAAACATGTTATGACTTGGTGTCATTATTTGAGGTGCTAAGGATTGGTGCTGAAGGTTTATTCAGTCTGCAGTCAGGTGATGTCATGTCAATAAATTTTATTTTGGGATGTTGGTATATTTTAGAAAGGCCTAAAGATCTAATTAGTTAACATCTTTAAGCAGGGCGTGTTCTAAAACTTCTACTGTTATTTATATAACTTAGAAAAGATGTTACACTATTCAGAATAGCAAGTGTTACTGTAATACTTACGTTTGTTTTCTTGGTAGGTTTTTTTAAGTATAAAACTAGTAATTAAACTTGGTATCTTGTGATTGTTTTCTGGTCTGTGTTTTGAAATTCTTTTCCTTCTTTTTTCCCCAATTTTGATTATGAAGATGTGTTTAGATATTGAATTTGTTTAGACAGTGAATGATTTTGTTGAAGACACAATTAATCATATTGGCTGTATATCTAATATTCACAGGCTATAAAAATAGTTAACAGGAAAATAACTTGAAGTGATAACTAGAATCTAAGCAAACTACTAAAATAAATAAGTAAATGTAAATAAGATAAATGCTATAACAGTTCAAGATTTCTTGCTTCATAGGTTTTATCTAAGGTTTGGGTTACTGGTTGTTAAGATTTCTGGTTAATATATGTGATACTATATATAAAGTGAGTAAAAAATAAATATTTAAGATATATTTTTTATAAAGAAAATTATAAAATAGGCATAAAATGATGTTCTTTATTAAAAAGGATAATTTTTTTTTTTAAAATTCAGAGGTTATTTAAAGGTATGAAACAAGATAAAAAGAACCAGTAAGTAGGAGAGAGAGATGTGAGGAAAGTTATAAATATGAAGATATACTTGGATAAATAAGGTTAAATAGAAAAGAAAATAATTTTATATGAAAAAACCTCATATGGTAAATTTTTTCATCCTAAAGTAAAATGGCTGATTATTTAAGAGAAATTTAGAACAAAACAAAAAGTCCAAGCATGTCATAGATGGTCTATGTAAGTTACTATAAGATTTGTAAAAATTTATAAAGGAATTTTATATGTGATCAAGTTGGCTATAATTAAAAGGAAAAATTTTGAGGTTAAAACAACAAAGTTCTCTTAAAATATTAGTTTGTTCTTAATAAAATTGCAAAAGTTTTTATTCTAATTCTGTAATCTGCTTCTTTTGAAACTTCTCAGATTTATGCCTCAGAAGTTCAACTTTTGCTGTGTCTTGCTGCTTTCAGCTCTTTCTCCCCTTGAGAAGGCCTGAGATGATAACCTTCTCCTCCAACCTTTCCATCAGCTCCTGTGACTTTTTTCCCCTCTGGTTCTAAGTCTTCTGTTAAGGTCTGATGCTGAAATATTTGCCTCAAAGTTCTGAAGAACAATGTTTTATTCTTAGCTTCTTGATATGTCTGAATTGTTCAATATGGTTAAAGAAAAATGTCCATCTGGGGGACACCAGGCCAGTATTTCCTGGGAGAGATCTCAGACAGGGATGAGTACTTCTCTGGATATACTTTACTACTTTGGTGGGGGTGGTTGCAGCTCAACAACATGCACTAAGAAATTTCAGTTGCAGGCCCAACATTTACATTCTTCCTCATACCCCAGCTACGTCCCATTTCAGCAGGAAGCAGCCAGAGAGATCAATATCCTGATTCCCCAAGATTGAGGAATGAACTAAAAGGGAGGGAGTTGTTGTCAGCTCTATGAATGAATTTCAGTGACCCCTGTATTTTTTTTATAATCTTATCCCTTAACAAACTACTTGACCTTTTGAATTGTTTCCCAAAAATGGCAGAATTTCTGCAAGAAAAAGGAGTTGAGATTCTGAAGGCCCATGGGCAGACTTCCTGAGCCAAGTCCCACCATCCCTCAGTAACCTGCCCCATGCAACAGATCCTTGTTAATTTCCCCTCAACCTGCCGAAATGCATGTAGCCCCTTGTTAATTTCCTTAAAAAGCCTATAGGCTCTCTTAGTCAGAGAGACAGCTTCGAGGCTGATTACCCCTTCTCCCCACTGATGTCTTCTGTATTAAAATTTCCTTTCTTCCTTGGCAGTCCTTGTCATCTCAGCATGCAGTTATTCGGTGCCACCAGCAGCCGGACCTGGCCGAAGCCTTCTTGCAGTGCTGGTAACAGTCTCACTTATCAGTCATCTTTCTAGACACTCTCAGCAGAACTGTTATAAAAGCATTAGATGTTCAAAGCAACAAGTACAGAAAAGCATAAAGGAAATAAAAATCAATCCAAATTCCACCATGCAGTGATAATCACTGCTGACAGTTTAACTTGGAACCAGATTCAGATATTTTTCTGCCTGAGAGTGGATTTATATAACACATAGTTGATGACATGTTCCTTTTTTTTTCTGATTATTGTCTGGAGAATTCCTGTCATTGAGTATAGATCAACATCATCATCATCTTTACTGACTTCATAATATTCCATTTATGTATGGGCTGTAATTTCAACCCCTACTGCTGAACATTTATGTATGTATTGAACAAGTCAATACATATCTTTTTTTTTCAGGGTATTATAGGGGTACAGCTGTTTAGGTTACATGTATTGCCTTTGCTCTGCCTGAGTCAGAGCTACAAG
The DNA here is from genome assembly GCA_023783475.1 of Daubentonia madagascariensis. Classification (NCBI taxonomy): domain Eukaryota; kingdom Metazoa; phylum Chordata; class Mammalia; order Primates; family Daubentoniidae; genus Daubentonia; species Daubentonia madagascariensis. Next base: position 36,626,816 of record JAKFHU010000485.1, on the reverse strand, counting down.
CATGCCCATACCCCAGATAGTGCACGCTGCACCCCTTACGTGTGAATTTACCCATTCCCTCCTCCCCCCTCCCACCTGCCTGACACCTGATGAATGTTACTTCCATATGTGCACATAATAGTTGATCAATTGGTATCAATTTTATGGTGAGTACCTGTGGTGCTTGTTTTTCTATTCTTGAGATACTTTGCTTGGAAGAATGAGCTCCAGTTCCACCCAGGATAATACGAGAGGTATTAGTTCACCATTGTTTTTTATGGCTGAGTAGTACTCCATGGCACACATATACCAAATTTTCTTAATCCACTCATGTATTGATGGGCACTTGTGTTGTTTCTACATCTTTGCAATTGTGAATTGTGCTGCTATAAACATTCAAGTGAAGATGTCTTTATTATAGAATGTCTTTTTTTCCTTTGGGTAAATACCCAGTAGTGAGATTACTGGATCAAATAGTTCTACTTTTAGTTCTTTGAAGTATCTCCATACTACTTTCCACAGAGGTTGTACTAGTTTGCAGTCCCACCAGCAGTGTATAAGTGTTCCTATCTCTCCGCATCCCCTCCAACATTTGTTGTTTTGGGACTTTTTGATATAAGCCATTCTCATTGGAGTTAAGTGGTATCTCATTGTGGTTTTGATTTGCATTTCCCTGATGATTACAGATGTTGAGCATTTTTTCATATGTTTCTTAGCCAGTAGTCCATCATCTTTTGAAAAGTTTCTGTTCATGTCCTTTACCCATTTTTTAATGGGGTTGTTTGATTTTTTCTTGCTTATTTTCCTGAGTTCTGTATAGATTCTAGTTATCAGTCCTTTGTCAGATGTATAATGTACAAAAATTTTCTCCCATTCTGTAGGTTGTCTATTTGCTCTGGTAATAGTTTCTTTGGCTATGCAGAAGCTTCTTAATTTGATCAGGTCCCATTTATTTATTTTTGTTGTCGCTGTGCTTGCTTTTGGGGTCTTCTTCATAAATTCTTTAGTGAGGCCAATGTCTATAAGAGTTTTTCCAACATTTTCTTCTAGAATTCTTATGGTTTCATGCCTTAGGCTTGAGTCTGTTATCCATCATGAGTTGATTTTTGTGAGAGGTGAGAGGTAAGGATCCTGTTTCAGTCTTCTACATGTGGCTATCCAATTTTCCCAGCACCATTTATTGAATAGGCGTTCTTTTCTCCAGTGTATGTTTTTGTCTGCTTTGTCAAAAATCAGATGGCTATATGAGGATGGTTTTATGTCTGGGTTCTCAGTCCTGTTCCATTGTTCTATATCTCTGTTCTTGTGCCAGTAGCATGCTGTTTTGGTTACTATAGCCTTGTAATATAGCTTGAAGCCTGGTAGATTGATGCCTCCCAATTTATTCTTTTTGCTTAAGGTTGACAAGTCAATACATATCCTTGAACACATACCCTTGGGAAAATTCTCGGGAGTGGAATTGCTGTTACTTTCCATTTAGAACTTGATTATATTATAAGTTGTTTAATTTTGAAGGATGTTGAATACCTGTATATATTTCCCCACCTTGACTATAAGCTTCTAGAATAGAAGGAAGAAACCAGGTCTTGGATGTCTCTGCATCCTCTACAAATCCTAACACAGTCTTGGTTTGCTTTTGACTGCAAGTTGTAGAACACCTGCATAAGAGTAGCTTAAATAAAAAAGCCATTTAATTATCTCACATAATTAAGAAGTCTGGGTGTGGACAGTTTAGGGTTGGTGCAACAGCTCTGTGGTGTCCTTCTACCCTTCTGCCTTCAGCACACTTCCTGCCCCTAGGCTTGCCATCTCACCATGGTGGGACAGCCGTCTTAGCACCAGGCATGTTGTCTTCACACCCTTATCCAAAAACAAGGGGGTGGGCAAGGGTGCTCTCCTCTTGCCTCTCTATTTTTATCAGAACGAAAAATATTTTCTAAAAGCCACCCAGGAGAATTTTCCATCTATCTCATTGACCAGAATTGGGTCACAAGGCTACTTTTAGCTGCAGAAACGGCTGGGAAGGTGAGTGAGTCTTTGGCATTTTCACCCCCTACAATGAGAGACAAGCTCATGGGAAGCAGGGGTCAGGGAAGGGCTGCTGGGTCGGCCATCAACACAATGGGGCAAGTGCCAGGACTAAAAATATGCCCTGAGCTGTCATCTAGATCATCCTCCTCCCCTCCTCTTCATCGAGTACTTGTGGAGTCACACCAGCCATGGAACTGGGGACCACGTGGCTGGGACCTGGCATCACCCACTCTACTTCCTGCCTCCCCTGCCCTCCCCCAGCACTCTGGCGGGGCTCTCCCTGTTCTTGGAAGCATCCTCCAGGGGAAACTGGCCCCACAAGAGGCCCAGGGCCGTGGGGCATGGTATCAGGGCCTCTCAGTGACTGAGAGAGACTTGGGCTCCCTATTAATTAAAAAACCAAGAGAAGAACCCTAACAGGGTTTTAAATGTTTGCCTTCAACAGACTAGACCACTAAATACAAAGAAAACACTGGAATAGAATTGGGCACTGTAATAGAATGATGGTTGACTTTGTGAAAAATACTGACTGAGTGTCCTGCAGCTGGTGTGACCCAGCATGGGGACAAATTTAAAGTCGAAGGTGGAGTACCGTCCTCTTGAAATGCAGGTCTGTGCCTCTCAGTATTTCATTTGAAGGTCTTTGCAAACCTAAATTTGAGGTGCTTTATGAATTCCAGACACAGCAAACAGCCCTGCTGAGCCCCCTGTGGTAAGCCCCAGGGCAAGAGTTAAGGACCAAAAGACCTGAGGCCTCAGGTGCCACAATGTCACAGTTAGTTGCTCACTTCCGTCCTCTCCTCCCCCAACATCCCCCCCTCCCGTTCCCCCTTCTCTTCTCCTAAACGCTCCAGCCTCTTGTCTGACCTCTTCCTTCCCGCCTTTGAAACTCTGGTACTCTTGGGCAATGGAATCTGAGACCTGGCCGGCAGCCAGCAGGGGACAGGGGAACAGCTGCGAGGTCAGACCAGGGTCGGGTCAGCAGCCAGAGGGGAAAGGAAGTGAGGCTGCCCGTGCTTCCCACCCTCTGGGGCAGGCTCCTCTCACCTCGCCCATGTCTGCACCCCTGTTCCTGGTGAAGGGTGCCAGAATGTGTCACCCCAAAATATACCATTTTGGCATAAGGACCATTTTGAGCTAAGGGCACTCAAAAAACAGCACACGCAAAAGGGCATTCTAATCTCCTGTTTATCCCTGAAAACAGGAGATAAAAACTTTCATGTGAAAGATGCTGTCCCTGTACTCACAGAAAAGAGATAGCCTTCCAGTCACTGAGAAAACGCTCTTTGTTTGCTGGGAAGATCCTGGCTTGTTTTAAAAGCAACAGCAGCATCTCTCACCCAGCATTGCTTTGCTCAGGATTGCTCTTTGTTCACAGGAAGCACTTTCTTCTTTCTCCTGGGACCAGTGCATGTGTGGAGCGGGCTGCCCCAAGGTCTGGAGTGGACGCTCCCAGCGCTGCTTGGGAGCCGCAGCAGGGAGACTCTGTCTTCTTGGCTTGGTTTTGGAGACTCCTGGGCTCTGGTGTCCACAGCACCAGTTCCCCAAGGGTTGTTTTAAAGTTTCAGGGTCGTAATGGTGTCCAGACTTTAATGGTGCCAGGGCATTGGGTGCTGGTATTGGTCCCATGGGTCACTCCTGGGATGTCCCTCAGTCTTGTCCACATGGCCCTGGGGGGCAGGGGGGGGGTCACTCTGCCCCCCCCCGCAAACCCTCCGGAGTCCTGGCCTTATCTCTGGGGGTCGGCTGTGGGCATCCTGGGGTTTTGCCCCACACCAGGGCACAGGCCATACCTCTAGGGACCCGTCCCCTCTCTGTTCTCATCCTTTCCCCTCCAACACCAGCTCAGGAACATTTTTGGGTCTTTACCCATAATCTCAGTTCTTCCCAAATGTGTAGACTTCAGAGATTGGAATCAGGGAGTTCTCACAGACTAGGATCAGCTTCCTGTCTTTCCGCTGCTTCCTTCGGGAAAGGAACATGGCACTCACAATCTGCTTAAAAGGGGCGGGAGGCAAAAGGGGGCAAGTATCCAAAACTGTGACCCCACTTCTGAGCACTCGTCACATGGCACAGTGCCCAGCATGCGGCAGATAATTGTTAAAGAATAAACAAGCCAGCAAGAGAAGGAATGGATGCAGGCCCCCGGCTCAGAGCTGCGGGGTTCGATCAGACCCCAGCCCCTGGCTGACCTCCCTGTGTGAGTCCCAGTGACCTAACCCACAAAGGAGCCAAGGGATGAGCTCATGCTGGGATTCCTTCCAGCCCCCACACTCTAGCTTTTGTATCCACAGAGGAAAAAGTAAGAATATTTATGCCATCATCCCACCGAGCTTAAGCAGGGAAGGAACCGCCCGGATGACCCAAGCTCACACACACGATCGCCTCTGAATACGTTTCCCTTCTGTCTAATGTCATTTCCCAAATATCACCAGAGCACCCTGTTGAGAAGGCAGGGCTGTGTTCGTTCATGGCTCACCGTGGTAAGGGAGAGCACCCCCTCCACAGAGCCTCAGTGGCTTCCCAAAGTGGGAGGGCAAAGTTGGGATACCTGCCGAGACTTTGAAGTCTGGCTTAAGTGGCTCTTTCAGGGTGGAGGTGGTGTGCTTGGCTAGGATTGCTAAGGATCATGACCAGTGGACACAGCAAAGGGAGGACTTCCAGCTGAGGGGTTCAAAGAATCTTGGGGTATAAACTGTCTTTTGATGCTTCTTGTTGAAGAGATGGTGTGTCTTTCAGGAAGTTCCTGGGATGAACAGTAGAGTTATTTGCAACTCTTCCTGGGCAAGCATCTTCTGGAATGACAGATAGTTACTTTGATGGAGACAGTGGAATAATAAAGTCATGTTAATACAGACAGTGAGCTGTGGGAGCTTTGATGCTCGTCTCAGTTACCTTTGTTGATGTTTGGATGACTGTGATGGCTCCTCCACCCTGCTCTGTCTCCTCTGGGTGCATCCATACTCTCTTGCCCTCTTGGTCCAGTTGGGTCGGCCCGCAGGTGCAGGGAGGAGGGTGGTCAGAACATTCATTTCCATGCTCTCCCTGCTGGGTTGTCCCTATTTTAGCCCCCAGATCCCACGAGGTCCTTTTTCAACACCCCCCGTCTTGAGTTGGGGCAACTTCTCCTTCCACTTGTCCCTTAAGGCCTTAGCGGGGCCCAGCTGTTATTAACCCTTGTTGCTTTCCCTCTTCTTATTCACAATGAACATGTCTTGCTTTCCAAAAGCATTTCTCTAACCTTTTATTTTGAAAGTCAATTGTGTGGAGAGTATAAATGCTATTGGAGATCAGGGAAGAATTTGAAGAAAAAAGTAACCAAATGTTCGTTTTTTATTAATCAATTTTTAAACTAAAGTAATGTTCAAAGAAAGCTAAAATCATGCCACTCGTACAGACATAAAATGAACATGTTAAAGGTTTTATTTAGTTCATCATCAGTGAAGACTGGTGAGGTGTTACAGCCAATTCAAATGAGAAGTCAAGGGAGCATGGACTGATATGGAGTACAGCAGTGTTGAAATAAATTTACAGATAGAAGGAAACTGGCTTTTTCCTTGGAGGACAGGTAGGGAAGTCAGTTGAAACTCCACAGGACAGACTTGATCTGTGTGCCTATAAGTAGGAATTATTTGTATTGCTATCAGTTATCTACAATTTACAGATTTTTAAAATAGCTCAAAGGCATTGACAGGACCAGAGCCCCCAAAGCATCATAATCAGATCACCTGGAAGGGTATGCTCTAAAAAATGCACAGTTTTGCATTGAAGCACAAATTTTTTCTTATGTGACATTTATTCAGCCCTTAATACTTAATCCGTGATCCAATGCACGAGAACTGATGGTCTACCTGGCGGTGTAGGACACAAAGAGTTGAGCTATTCCCCTCCAGCAGTCTGGTTAGTGGCATGTTTATTATACTTCCTTCCAGTGACATAAAGATATTTACAAATTGAGTTCCATCATCAAGTTTTCTTCCTGGGAAAAACAAAAGGTTCCACTGCTTTAAAAAAGTTTGAAAGCCACCAACCCATGTTCAACAGTTTCATTTTGTAGAAGAGAAAATTAAGGCTTAGAGGGGAGAAATGGCCTGCTCCAGGACACACAGCTTGTTAACTGATCTCTGGTTGGAAGACTGGCTTTCAGGACCTAGAAGATGTTCCTTTTGGACATTATTAGGTGACACAAAGAGCTCTCCTGTAAGGAAGGACTTAGGAAGCAGGCGGTGACAGATGGTTTTCATCTCCTGTACTCTGGGGAGTCTGCTACAGTTCCTCTTAATTGGATGTTGGGAGCTTCAAGCAAACTGGCAATCTACATTGTATCATTGTTCAGTATGCCTGATTATACCTTGGGATTTGGCTTAAGTGCAGTTTAGAGGATGTTCATTAACAGTGTCGACAGGGACACTCAGCATTTACAAAATTCTTTACAGTAATTTAGGTCCCAGCATTGTTCTGGTGTGGTAAGGAAGCATGTTAGCTCCCAGCTGAAAGATGACTTAAGTTAAGAGGGTGGAGACTAGCTGACTTCGAGTTGTTTTTCTAATGTCCCAGTCTGAAGTCAAAGTTTTACAATCCTTGTTTTCATCAGCTCAAGGAAGCTCCCTGCTGAATTACATGAGTTGAGCCAAACTAATGGGCTTAGTTCACCAAAGTCATAGTGATCTGCCCTTGGCATTTCATAACTAATCTCAGCGTTCTATCTCTTGGCCAGTGTGTTGTCAAAAACCTCATGTTCTCTATGGCACGACCAGTTTCAAGAGAAGCTTTGTCTCTACAGACAGATCGTGGTTCCATCTGGCCCTGCCACCAAGAGCCTTGTGATTCCAGATGGAAAAATCCCCATCCCTCCCCCTGTTTCCAAAGCAGCCCCCACCCCGATTGTTTTATCTATAGCCAGCAGCACAAACCCTCCATAAACAGAGAGAGCCTCTCCGGGGGTGGAAATAGTCACTAATGGGGGAAACAGCTCGTCTTTTCTTCCACCCTTAAACCCAGTGCCACGTGAATGGAAAAAACTCATACATCTGGCTGGGTTGGATGGGGGGAGGGCTAGGGCAAAGCAGCTGGGAAGGCTCGCCTTTATCAAAAACGACTTTAAGGAAAAGGCTATTCTTGCTGCCAAGGAAAATTATAACTTTCCATTGTGATTGTAGCTATTCAACCATATACATTTTTTTTTCTCTTTAAAAGACAACTTTAAGGAGCCCCAGGTATTTGGTCGGAATCCCCTGGTGGCAGCCAGTTTTCTTCCAGGAGGTTGGAACAGAGCCCTATATGTTTGCGTGTGTGTTTGGGGAAATAAAAGGAGTTGAGCTGGTTTTCTTTCAAACACCCTCACTCACCTGCCATTTGAGGAAGAAAGAGGGAGGGAAGAATAGGATGGGAGAAGATTTCTGAATTTGAGGAGTGAACTTTCAGCGGCCAAAAGGGCGCCTGGAGCTGTGTCTCCCCGCCCCCGCCGTCCCTCTCGCCCGGTCCCCGCGTCTGGGTCCTCGCTCTCCCTCCCGCTACTTATTTCTTCCCTGCTCAGCTGCGACGGAGGCCAGCTTTTTGGTAAGCTGTTGACCATGTTGAACTTTATTTGAGCCCAGGGCTCAAAAGGTAGGTGGAGAAACGGAAAGGACCACCCTGTCTTTGCATATTCAGCACATGCCCATCCCACCCCTCAACTAAGACGCTGCCCTTCTTCCTCCTCGCTGTCTTGCCTCCGTGCGTGCGAGCCCAGGCCCCTTCCTTTTGTCCGGGGCCTTCCTCTGCATTAATGAATGTTCTCCCTGCAAATGACCTGAGTAAGACCATCTCCTTAATCATCCAGGGAATTTCTCTCACCCGGAGCTGCCCGTCCCGGCAGCCTGAAATAGGACCCTAAGCACCTTCGGGGCTGAGATGGGGCATTGCCCACGTGGCTCCGGAAAGCTGTGAGCGGCCGGGTTAGCGGGTGAAGGGGAGGCTGCCTTGACCATGAACCCTCCCCCGGCAACATTCTTCACTTAGGAACTTAAGAAGTAGGGCGCTTCAGGGGGAGTTGGTCAACATGCCTGTGAAGCAGACATGAATCCATCCCGTGTATGCGTGTGTTGCGGGGCAGTGCGGGCGAGGAGGGGGCTCAAGAGTCTGCCGGTGACGGGGAGATGCGGTTTTGCTCCCGTCACTGAGATCCCCCGGGAGCCCAGCGGACAGGCTGAAAGTGCTGGCTTCTTCCCGTTCAGCGCCGGCGCCCTTGAGTGGGCCGGTGACTGTGGCTGCAGCCAGGGCGGCTGCGTGTCTGTGTCTGTACAGACCGGCTGTTTGTCAGGGATCGTTCCCAGAGGCCTTCGAGAAGACTTCTGTTGGGGTCTGCTGGAGAAAGGTGCCTAAATGAAAAGGACAATGGCCTCTTTGCTCCTAATGTAAGAGACTCGGGAGCCCCAGGCACCCGCCAATGACAACTGAAAAATGCTGCTTTAAGGGTATGTCGCAAAGTAGCAACAGCCACTCGTTTAACTAAAGAAAAACACTACCCATAATCTCAGCATCCAAATGTAATATAGTAGCTGTGTAGTGTTTTTATTTTTATATATTAGGTTCCAATCTCACATTTTGCAATCAGTGGCAGTGCTGATTTATGTCTTTTCACCTAACATTATGTCATATCATTTTATTATTATATAATATTATAACATATAATTCCATTGGGTTAATGGAGCATATTTATTATTATTAAGCCTTTTCCGATATTAGACATTAGGGTTGTCTCTTTTTTTCTTGGCAATTATAGATAATGCTGAAATTAACCTCATTGGATACACAATTTCTGCTTCTGAAGAATGGACGATAAATAACAGAGCTAAGACATGGATTGAGTCAACTCATAACAGCAGTTCTCAAACTTTTTGGTCTCAGGACCCTTTTACACTCTTAAAAATAATTGAGAACCCCCAAGAGGTTTTGTTCATGTGAGATAGTTTTGATATTTGCCTTATTATATTAGAAATTATAATTGAGAAACTTCAAATACTTATTTATTAATATATTGAAAAACAAACTATAAAAACCCATCACATGTTAACATGGAAATTGTATGTTTTTATGAACAATGACTGTATTTTCCAAAACAAAGACATTTATGAGAATGGCATTGTTTTACAGTTTTGCAAATCTCTTTAATGTTTGGTTTATAGATTCTCATGTCTCCATTCAGTCTCTTGTGGTACATTGTTGTTTTGACTGAAGTATGTGAAGAAAACCTGATACGTGGTTGGAGAAGAGAGGGGGTACCCTTAGGAATCTTTGGACCACACTTTGAGAACTGTTGTCCTGTAACATTCCTGTTGCTCTACTAGGCATTTCTCTTGTATGTTTTGTACTTAGAGATTTAGATGACGGTGTGAATTCAACATCCTCTTTTTTGAAATCAAGGTCCTGAGAAGCAAGTCCCTTGCTAAAGCCACCCAGCTGGTTGCAGGGGCTCTAATTTACTTCAGCCAACTAGGCTGCCTCATCTGTCCTTTTGCCAGGCATTGTGCAAGGCTTGTGGGAGCACAAAGCTGAATAAGGGATCCCAGACTTCAAGTTACTCACTAGCCAAGGACTAGCCAAGCTCACAGATAATTATAAGACAGAAATGAGGTGAACATCCCACAATGTTTATGGAAAAGTTATTCTCTCTGTCAGTATTACACATACATACAGAAAAGTGCAAAAATCATAACACTGCTCTGTGTGTTTTTCAGAAATTGAACACTCCTGTGTCATACCTCTTTTTAAGGTGGTTTTTGGGTGGCTTTTGTCTAGAGGCAGGTGGAAAAATAGAAAAACAAGCTGGCCTGGGGGAATTTGTAAACCTGGGGTTTACTGACTTTTTGGGCTGTATCTCTATTTCTGTATATGTAAGATTTTGCCCAAAAAAAGTCACTAAATTTTTGTCCACTATTAACTTTCCATGAGTCTAAATGTGTTGGGATGCTTTGGAAGAGTGCTGGTCGGGATCGTTTATTGAATAAGACCGGGTGAGCGAGGGAATAAAGCGGGGAGCCTGCCATCTAGTGGTGAACGTCTATATTACTCTTTTGCTCAACCTCTTGGGCCGAGCCTGAACCAGAGCCCTTTCCCCCTCGCCCCCACCTTCCTTAATTACAGGGGTTTTAATTGTGCCACGGTTACGATACTTAATTGTCTTAGCTACATTATAATGAGTGAAGGGAATACACTTGTGATTTGGCTGAGCACACAAGAGGGGAGGCGTTTTGCATTCACAGTTAATTGCTCCAAAACTCCGCCCGCAGCTTTGCCATGCCCTCAATGCGCACTTTGGGCTAAACTCGTTAAGTATGGGTTAGTTGCTGTCTCTGCCTCAAGACTTCGGGCTGCAGGGAGGGAAGCCAGCTGGAGTTTTTTCTTAAGACCATATCTTTAAAAGGGGGATTGTTGGAGTTCCCCCTGCAGCCTGTTGATTCTTGGGTACTTGTGAGACGGATATAACAAATTGCAGAGCCATGCGCAGGCTCTGCGCGCGGCGGGACCAGGCTGGGGAGCGGCATCGCTGGAGACCGGTGTGTGCAGAGACTGGGGCTCCGATGCCGGCATTCTGTGGGTTCTTGAAAGTTGTATCCCCGCCACGTTTCGCTGCTCAGAGCCTCGTTTCGGTGAAGCAGGAAGGGAGAAAAATCTGAACAGACAGGCCATTCTTGGCTGGTAAAGTGTACAGGAAGCTGCGTGACATGGCAAAGGCTTGGCAGGGGAAACTGAAGAGCGGTAGTGCCTAGCCTTGAGCCTGGGAAGAAACCAACCTACATTGCTGTGTGCCTAGCCAAAAATATTAAAAAAAAAAAAAAAAAGGATAAAAGGCATCCACCTCTTAGGGTGATAAGACAGAAATTGGTGGGTTATAAAATACGAAAGGCTGATAATTACTGGTATACTAACTATTAATTTAAAATAATTATTAAACATTCCCAGGAGCCGGGCCCTGTGCTGGCTGCTGGGGTTAAGGGCGGAAGGAACACATAGTCCCCGCGCTGCTGGAATTTACAGTCTAGAGATGAAGATACTGAACAAATAATTATACGGTCGTGCACCACATAATGATGGGCTGCATGTATGATGGTGGTCCCATAAGCTTAAAATGGAGCTAAAAAATTCCCGTGGCCTAGTGACATCCTAGCTGTTGTAACATCGTCGTAGCACAATGCATTACTCGTGTGTTTTTGGTGATGCTGGTGTAAACAAACCTATTGAGCTTTCAGTCATATAAAAGTATAGCCCGTACAATTATGTACAGTACAAAATATTTGATAATGATAATAAACAACTATGTTACTGGTTTATGTATTTACTGTAACTATATTTTTATCAGTATTTTAGAGTATACTCCTTTTACTTTTTAAAAATAAAGCTAACTGTAAAACAGCCTCAGGCAGGTCCTTCCAGAGGTATTCCAGAAGAAGGCATTATTATCGTAGGAGATGACAGCTCTATGTGTGTTATTGTCCCTGAAGACTTCCCAGTGGGACAAGATGTGGAGGTGGAAGACAGTGATATTGATGATCCTGACTCTGCGTAGGCCTGGGCTAATGTGTGTGTTTGTGTCTTAGTTTTTAACAAAAACATTTAAAAGTAAAATAATAATAATAGAAAAGAGCTTATAGAATAAGGATATAAAGAGAAAATATTTTTGTTCAGCTGTACAATGTGTTTGTGTTTTAACACAGTAACTGCCATGTGAGCTGTATTTAAATCATGCTAGTTCTGAGCCCCAGGCCTCGTGAAGCATGTGTAACTCATGCGTCTCTTCCTCTTGGGGGCCGCAAGAACTATTTTTCAAGTCGCATATAACTCACGCACAGAAAACAATAAAAAATAACAAATTTTTCATTAAATTAGAAAGGATCGTTTTGTTTTCGAAGTTTTTATTCTATTTTTGTAATAAAACAGTGTGGCCCCAGGGAAATTTTTTTTTTCTAGTGTGGCAGTCAATGTGTTAACCTGTGTTATTACAAATGAATCAAAAAGTTTAAAAAAAATTAAAAAGTTTATAAAGTAAAAAAGTTACGGTAAACTGAGGTTAATTTATTATTGAAGAAAGAAAAATATTTTTTATAAATTTAGTGTAGTGTAAGGGTCCAGTATTTATAAAGTCTACAGTAGTGTGCAGTAATGTCCTAGGACTTCACATTCACTCCCCACTCACTCACTGACTCACCCAGAGCAACTTCCAGTCCCACAAGCTCCATTCAGGGTAAGTGTACTATACAGGTGTACCATTTTTTATCTTTTGTATCATACTTTTACTGTACCTTTTCTATGTTTAGTTATGTTTAGATGCACAAATACCATTGTGTTACAATTGCCCACAGTATTCAGTACAATCACATGATGTACAGGTTTGTAGCTTTGGAGCAATAGGCTGTACCATGTAGCCTAGGTGTGTAGTAGGCTATACCATCTAGGTATGTGTAAGTGCATTCTATAATGTTTGCATAACAATGAAATTGCCTAAACGTGCATTTCTCAGAGTAAGTCCCCATCACTAAGTGATGCATGACTGTATAGTATACACCTAGGGAGTCAATGATATTGGTGATTCGTATGAGTTAGCCAGGGAAAGTGTGTATGTGTGTGTGTCTGTGTGTGCACGCAAATATGGGTGGGTGTTTCAGGCAGAAATTAAAGCAGGTGCATAATTGCTGAGACAGGAAGGGGAGGGGGTATCCAGGGAACTGAAAGAAGGCCAGTCCTTCCTGAGAGGGTCAGGCAAGGGCCAGCTCACAGGGCCTTGTGTCACCTTCATCCTCAGAAGAGTGGTAGGCAAGAAGAGGGGCGTGATCAGACTTACGTTTTGAAAGCTCACTCTGGCTGCAGTGTGCAGGACAGATCACACGAGAGCAAGGAGGCAGGAGGGACTGCTGTCACAACCCAAGGGAAGGGGGTGGTGGCCAGAGCTAGGGAGAGAGAGCCTGGGATTCTCCGCTCTTTCAGGGCCTTGGCACCTGCCTGGGTATGGGGGCTGAGGGAGACAGGCTCCTTCTGGTTCTGCGAAGTGCCTGAGAGAGCCATCCCTTGAATGTCAATAATTAGATAAGATTGTCTGTTGCCACTGCTAATATTGGACATTTCGGGGAAGTTTTCACTGATGAAATAAGAAAAGAAATGAAATAGTCTGTGTGGATATTACCAAAGAAGGGAAAATTATTATTTTTTTGGTCAGGTAGAATTGCAAACCCAGTCTGATGGCAAACTAGTAGAATTAGTAGCTATTAAAATTAATAACAGAATTTTGAAAAATGGCTGTATATGAGATAAATATGCAAAAATCAATATCTTTTCTTTATACTAACAAATGGAGGGAAATTCCATACTCATGGATGAAATGATTTACTGTAAAAATGTAAACTCTTCTAAAATTTATATATAAGTTTAATGCCCTTCCAATCACAATCCGAATGTGTGTGTGTTTGTGTGTGCTTAAATCAGGATTAAATGATTTTAAAGACCCATCTTTTTGATTAGGTTGCTTAGATGTCTATGTCTTTGCTTAATTTTTGTCCATCTGACCTGTCTTGTACTGAGAATGGTGTGTTAAATTCTCCCTATAGTGTATTTCTTTCTATTTTTCTTTGTTTTTCCACTAGTGTCTGCTTTATATAAGTGAAACATTCACTGTCCCCACCCCAGGATAACCGTTATCTTGACTTCTAACACTGCGGATTAATAATTTTGCCTGTTTTGTCTTTAAGTAAATGGAATCATAAAGCAGCTATGCTTTTTGGTCTGATTTATTTTATTCAACATTATTTTCATAAGATTCATCCAAATTGCTGCATGTAGTTACAGATTGTTCATTCTCATTGCTGTATGGATCTCATTGTGTTTATATACCACAATTTATTTATCCTTTTTACTATTGATAGGCTTTTGGCTAGTTTCAAGTTTTGGGCTATTACAAAGGGAGTTGCTGTGAACATTCTTGTGTGTATCTTTTGGTATGCATGTCTGCTGGGTATGTACCTAGAAGTGGAATTGCTGGGTTGCAGGGTACCAATCAGCTTCTGATGCCTCACTCTTAAATAAGAACAGACCATCAAGGTCACCCAACGTTTAAGGAAAGCCTTCTACATAAGATATAGACACAAGCAAACACACACGTAACAAACAAACCAACAAGTGTGCCTAGTCCCGGGGAACTTCATCCTCTGGCGTGGTCTGATGTGCCTATTGTTTTCCTCACACGTCATTAGAAAAGCGAACATCGCAGTGGGTCCAGCAGCCACCGCTGTACGTGTTACACACAGCGCACCACATGCCATAAAGGCATCGCCGGCTGTAGGGCCAAACAAACTGGTTTCCCAGAGCAGGGATAGTTGGAAGGTGATCTCGTTGACTTTGGCCAAGATGATGTTACCTGTGGCTTCTTCAGGTGCATGTATGACCCAGAGGCCTGATTCATCAACAGAGAAGTCCAAATCTTGATAGGAGGAAGAACTATAGGAAAATGATTGTTATAAGCTGTATTTGGCAGTAGGCTAGTTTGGACCTTGTCAGAAGTATCATTTGCCCAGCACATGTGTTGGAATTGATACAGTTATAGTAAAGCTCGTTCTTGTACATGGCCATTCCAGAGCCATGTTCTAAATTAACAGACCTGTAGTGATTGTAGCCCTGAGCTGTTTTAATTTGGTATAGTCTTTGTATATAGACTAGCTAAGGACTATAGGGGAAGAACGTGTGGAGTTCCAATACAGAGCCTTTTGGCCTGGTTCCAGGTGGGGGTCCTTTTCCCAACCTCCAGTCTTTGAAGGGATGGTGTGGGGAACAAAAGTCTGGCTGAGGTTGGCAATGCTTCTGTTGGCACAGAATGCTGAGGGGTGTGAAAAGAATGGCATTAGGAGTCACAGACACAGTGCACATCCTGGGACACAGTGCTGGCCGTGCTAAATGTTCTAAAGGTGTTGAGGAGGGATGATGGTAGCAAAGAGCTGACCAGTGACCACTCTGTCTTGGGTGGAGAAAATTTGAGAGAGGAAACTTTAAAACTTTATTTTGGAGGTGTCAATTCTTTGGGGCCCCCAAACCTTAGACTCTTGTTGGGTCGTTGTATTAATCTGCTAGGGCTGCCAAAACATGATACCACAGGCTGGGTAGCTTACACAATATAAGTTTGTTTTCCCACAGTTCTGAATGCTTGAAGTCCAAGATCAAGGTGTCAGCAGGTTGGTTTCTTCTGAGGCCTCTGTCCTTGGCTTGTAGATGGCCTTTCCTGTGTGTGAGCAGCCCTGGTGTCTCTTTCTCTTCTTATAATAACACCAGTTATATTTGATTAGGGCCCATCCGCATGACCTCATTAACTTTTTTTCTTTTCTTTTCTTTTTTTTTTTTAAGAGACAGGGCCTTGCTCTGTCACACAGGCTGGAGTGCAGTGGCATGATCACAGCTCACTGTAACCTCGAACTTGAACTCCTGGGCTCAAGCGATCCTCCTGCCTCAGCTTCCTGAGTAGCTGGGACTATAAGTGTACATCACCATGCCTGGCTAATTTTTAAATTTTTTTGTAGTGATGGGGTCTCACTATGTTGCTCAGGCTTGTCTCAAACTCCTGGGATCAGGCTATCCTCCTGCCTCAGCCTCCCAAAATGCTGGGATTATAGGCGTGAGCCACCACGCTTGGCAACCTCATTAACCATAATCACCTCTTTAAAGCCCCTATCTCCAGATACAGTCATATTCTAATGTACGGAGGTTAGGACTTCAAACTATGAATTTGAGGGGTACACAATTCAATCCATAAGGGTTACCAGCTGAAGAGATGATCTAACTAGGTGATTTGGCCACTGGAAGAGGAAGCACACCAGGGGGCCCAGATTTCTAGCTTGCTTGGGTTAGGGTGTTCATGGCCTTGAGTCATGGTCCTAGGGTTCAGGAACAAACCTGTGGATAATTAATGTGTGTTGTGCAGGATCTAAGAGGAGGGATGTAGGAAACAACCCTTGAAGAAACATTCCTGCCCCACCCAAGTCGGATCGCATTGTGTGTTCTCCAGAATTTGGACTTGGATTCATTGGAGGCCCAGATTATACCACTGCCAGATGAATTATGATAAACAGGATGAAAATGCATCTCGCTACCTCATGGCATACATTGCCCAGGACTGTGGGGTATTGTCTTTTAGCTGTTTTATCTTTGCTCACCTCACCCACAATCCAAGTATATTCTATCTTTAAAGACAACAGTTAGTTTCAACACAAAAACAAATACGGTTTTCTCAGAGAATAGATTCCAAAATTTGCTTTTGTTTTACAGATAAAACATGAATCTCCTAGAGAACAAAATTTGGTGGAAACCTCTAGAAACTCTGGGGATATGCTGTTACTCCTTTCTGTCAGAAGGAAAACATCAGCTTGAGACAGCCTGGACCAGAGGGTAGCCAAAGACCCTCTCTCCGTGACACAGGGAGCCCTTCTGGGCATGGATCATAATGATCTTCCGGGATCACCATAGACGAGTTTGCCCGTTGCCAGGGCAGTCTGAGGTGTACTTGATTGTTTTCTAAAGCTTTATACTTTGTCCTGTCTCCTCTCCACTCACTACTCTCCAGCTGGCCTCTTTTTCTGTCCCTCGGACTCACTGTGATTGTTCCTGCCTCAGGTTTTTGGTCCCAGCTGTGCCCTTTGCCCGACACACTCTTCCCCCCGTCTTTGCAAGGTGAGCTCCTCCTCATCGCCTGGTCTCTGTTAAAATGCCCCCCTTTCCTGACCACCCGCTGATGTGGCTCCCCGGCACATTGTCCTGGTGACTTTCCCAGTAGCACTTATCAATATCTAATATTTTGTGTATTTTTGGTCGATTTGATTATCAGTTTCCCTCTACTAGAAAGCAGATTCCACGAGAACAGCCAACGATCTCCCTCTTTCACTGCTGTATCTCAGCACCTAGAACAGCCTGTGGAGTCAGGTGTGCAGCAGGTATCCTCCAACTATTTGTTGAGTGGATAAGTGAGCGTGTCACCTTGAGTAATTGTGGCCACTCCATCACAAGGGTTTTCGATTTGCCAGGGCACTGATTCCCCGAACATTCTGAAGTATTGGAATTTGCTTATGTTGGCCATAAGGGCTGGGATATGATGACCCCAAAGATGCTGGGCAGATTCCAGTTTCTAAATGCTCAAGAGATGGAGCGAGCCCTTTCCTTATTCAGCTCTACCGCTTTTCTTCGGTTTCTGCCATTCTGGCCCTTGTGGTCAAAGAAATACATCGGAGAGATGGGCTGATGGGAGAAGACCCAAGATCAGACACAGGAGCTCCGTTTTCCCGTCCTGTCTTGTCCCTTCCTTGTGTTTCTTCACGGATCAAGCCTCTATATCCTGTGGACCCAACAGTTGCTTCAGTTCTGCCTGGCTTGAAGTCTCCTAATCACGACAAATGGGAAGGGAAGACAGAGGTCATGCTTGATTGGGTCTCTTAATCCCCACCATGATCATAGGATCTTAGGGGAACAGAAGGGCCATGGTCACTTAGCCACCAAGTCCCTTGTCTCCACACAGCCAGTTGGAGGCATACATCTCAGTCTAATTCCCAAATATTTATCATATACAGAGCCCTGTGCAAGGTATTGTGAGTAGGTGGGAACCACAAAGATGAACAGAATATGGTGTCAAAATAAGTATGAGAGAAGCCAAGCTCACAAATGACTATAACTCAAGAGAGAACCCATGAAAATAAGTTGTAAAAACATTTATTCTTTTTGGGCCTTCTGCTTCAAGAGACTGGTTAACGAAGAGATCTGCTATAGTTTGGATATTTGTCTCCTCCAAACCTCGTGCTGAAATTCAATCCCCAATGTTGGAGGTGAGGCCCAATGGGAGGTGTTTGGGTCAAGGGGGTGGATCCCGCATGAAAAGATTAATGCCCTCCCTGGTTGGGGGGAGGTGAGTGAGTTCTCACTCTATTAGCTTCCTCAAGAGCTGGTTGTTGAAAAGAGCCTGGCACCTCCCCCCACTTTCTTCCTCTCTCGACATGTGATCTCTGCACATGCCAGCTCCCCTTCACCTTCTGCCATGAGTGGGAACAACCTGAGGCCCTCACCAGAAGCCAAGCAGATGCTGGTGCCATGCTTCTTGTACGTTCTCCAGAACCATGAGCCAAATAAACCTCTGTTCTTTATAAATTACACAGCCACAGGTATTCTTTTATAGCAACACAAATGGTCTAAGACAAGATTTTTATGCAAACTTGGGGTAGTGACAGTGTGGTGATCTCTGAATGGGGCACCCTAATCCCAGCAGACACCAGACTGACTCTGTGACTTTGAAGAAGTTGTTTCCCCTGTCTGGGCCTAATTGAGGGGAAAAAAGCTGGATCTTTAACACACTCTTCACACTTAAAAAATTTTATAAAAATTCTGGAAGAAATCAAGAAGTGGGGGACCCACTCTCAGCAGGGCATAATACACCAAAGCCATAAAGGAAGAGACTAGATGACTACATAAAAATTTTAAAACATAACTATGGGGAAAAAAAACCATAAACATAGTCCAAAGACCAGGGACAACCTGGGAAAATACATTTCCAGCATATCCAGTGGACAAAGAGGTCATTTCCTTCTTTTATGAAAAGCATGCACAATTCAACTTTGATGGTACTCTTTTCCTCACGTGTAACACAAGGGGATTGGACCAGTGTTCGCCAAGGCCAGAGCCTTCCCTGACATGCCCCACTCTCTGAGTCTTCTGAGGAGTCCGTGTTGCTCAGGCATGGCTGGGAGGAGCAGGAGTCCCTGCCAGGTCTCTGGGAAGTGCACCCTGCCTAGCTTCCTGCCAGCTCACCCTGGCCACCTGGTTTCTGAGGGTGGATGGCATGGGGTGGTGTGGTGTGGAACACGATGAGGGCTGTCCCCATGACTCTCTGACCTTCCCCGCATGCTGACGGCCCCTGAAGACTATTTTCCAGCTGAGCCTAAAGCTGAAGAAAATTGTTTGAGTTTTTAAAGTTCCAGACACAAGACACATCCCTTCCTATTTGTTGAGTACCTACTATGTGTCAGACACTGTGTTGGGTGCTGAAGTGTTCCCAGCCACAGGGAGCCAAAAGGCTGTGAGAGGGGGCACACACACACAGATGCACACACGCGCACACACACACATGCACATGCACACACATGTACGCACACACATACACCTGAACTTCCTACCTGGGTGACCAACTTGCCCAGGACTTTCCCACCTCCTGGGAAACCTGAGACCCAGACAAACCAGCATGGTTGCTCACCCTGTTCCTAAGCCTGGCTGAGCCCCTACATCGCCAGGATAGCTTTTGAAAATGACAGACTTCCCGTCCCTGCCCCAGGAGCTTCTGGCTCAGTAGCTCTAAGCAGGGCCGACTGCTCTGTACTCCACAACTGACCCTGAGGAGAAACAGCTTTGGGAGCTGCTGATGTAGACACAATTAAGATACAACAGGGGAAGTGCTTCAAAGCACGTAATGTGATGGTTTAACAGGCCAGGGCTTAAATACCACAGCTGCTGCTCCAGCTGTATACCCTTGCCAAGGCAGGTAACCTCCCCGGGCCTGTTACCTGATCCATAAATGGATTAACAGTGGGACTGATCTCTTAGGGCTGTGGATTCAATGAACTAATACATTAAAGCACTTAGCAGAGTTCCTGGTGTGTGATAGGTACTCAGAGACTTTACCTGTGGTGTTTACAAGGACCCATGTAGGTTTGATATGCTTTGGGGGCCGAAAGAAGGGAGCACATGAACCTGTCGGGGAGACCCAGGCATTAGGGGCCAGCATTTAAGATTGGATGTGAAGAACAAATAAGAGCTGCCTGGGGGGAAGAGTTTGTCTAGGAGTGTGAAAGTTGGTGAGAGCTGGGCGTGGTGAAGGGCTGGCCCTGTGTAGCTGGGCAGAGGTGTGCAGGGCAGAAGCCCTGAGGATGGGAACTTGGATGGGGCCTTGTCTCTGGGCCTCACATGCACAGGAAAGGCTGGCACGCAGGGAGACATCAAAGGCTATAATTATGGGGAAATGAGATCAGATTTGTCATTCAGCAAGATCATGTTGGTGGGGAGGACAGGTGAGAGGCTGCTGGAATGTTCCAGGTGAGACATAATGAGAGTGTGAGCTCACTCTGGTCAGTGTGGCGGAAAGAGGAACAAAGATGTCATCTCGCCGTCCAGCCCCGCACAGGCGGGTGAACGGGAGCGCTGCGTCCCCTGCCCCATCGCGCGGAGTGGCCGCGCTCTGCCACGAGAGCCCCGTGCCCCTGCAGCCCGCCTTGGCTGGCCTTCCGCCCTCCGCTGGCGCTCACCCCACCTCTGCATCTCCTCCGATGGCCTCACTCCAAGCGCACCTGTGGGGAGTGTGTATTTCCCAGGAGTTTTCATCAGGAGATAAGGAAGAAGGTTTGCATCGCATGCCTCTCGGTAAAATTCATAAAATCTCCTTTAAATATGTCCATTACTTCCTTATTTTCTCTTCAGGTGCCAGATGCCCGTTCCCTCTATTTCCCTCTTTCTGCCTTTGTGACCTCAAATTTTTTCTCATACTCTGAGCAATTAAACTCTGGCTCTCAGCTTGGGCACCCAACTCATTAAATCAAAAGCCTGACTGTTGGCCAGCCCCACCACTTTAGCATGCAAGTTAGGGACTATCTTTGTATACTCAAACATGTGTCAAAAGAAATGATTTACCAAAGCAACAAAAAGCAAGTGAACAACAATACTGACAACAAAAGCCATAGGCTCTTCCAGGGATGGGGCTGGGGAGTAGAGCCCTGTGTGGTACATGGCTGCATGCTTCCAGCTGGCACGCTCACCTGCAAGACCTTTCGTCCCACATGGGGTAGGTTTTACAGAAGTGCGTCAATTTAGAAGGGAACTTGTGTGTTTTGGGGTGATTTTTTTTTGAAACTGGTTTTTAGACCTTGTAAATTCTGGGAATGAACCACATTATGCACTCCTCCCCCCTGCAAAAAAAGAAATAAAAAGATAACTCATAAAGTGGAGGTGAAGGCCAGTCTAAAGAACGATTTGCAGTTCTTTGGGTTTGGGAGGCTGAATTGGATCCTAGGAGTGTGAGCCTCCCCCATCACCCCAGCCAGCCCCCTGCCTCAGACTCAGAAGCTACTCTGGAGGCAAAGCCAGAATTCCACCAGGTGGAAAGTTCACATTTAGGACTCATCACTTTGCAGGGATGTTTTCCTTTTCAAAAATCCTAAATCTTCATAAGTAGAATTAAAAGGCAAATGGCAAACAAGGAAAAGCTATTTGCCACAAATATGACAAAATGGTTATCAATCCACGAGAGACACACTAAACTCGAGTTGAAAAATGCTGGCATGAAGAAGTACTGTAATCCATAGAAGAAATAAAAATGGCCATTCAGCTACAAAAAAGGTTCACCTAATAATCAGAGAAATGCATATTGAAATAGGATATAATTTTTATCCATCAAATTGACTAAAGTTTAAAAATAAAATGTAGTATGCACAGGGGCACTGGGAGATTATGTAGGAATGTGGATTAGTTTTACCTTTCTGGAAAGGCACCTGGCAATATTTATCTATCTAGAGCTTTTTAGATGGTCTCCACTGCAGCCTAGAAACTCCATGTCTCAGAATCTTTCCTGAGAAAGCAATTAGCTACTCAAGTGAAGATGTTCATAATGATATTGTCTATGATAGCGAGAAATCAAAAGCAATATTAGGTAACGACAATAATTCATAACCCAGATAAAGGAATATTTGCAGTGTAAAAAATTCTTCCTTTTGAAGAATGTTTAATGACATGGGAAATGCTAATTATATAAAATCAAGTGAAGAAAGGTAGATAAAAACACTGCATAGACCAATAGTGAAAAATATGCATTGAAAAAACAATGAAAGGCAATAAACCATCAGCTCAGTTTCCTTCAGAGTAGTTTACATTCACTCTTTTACTTGTTTCTTTTTTGTTTCTTTCATCAGACTGGTAGGTCCGGCGGTGGCGGGGGGAGTTGGGGGCAGATATGAGGCCAAGTTCTGTTCCTGTCTGTTGGCCAGCACCTTGTTCCATCTTTGCGCTACATTAGGCATTCACTTAATAATTGAATGATTGAATGGGGTAGGATTTTATTTTCTTTTTTAATCTGGCATTTTCCTAATTTTAAAAAATAAACATTTTGTTACAACTCTTTCTGTAGCAAATAATAGATATAGAACTCAAGCTAGTTTATACCATGTAATGGGATGATTAATGGCCACCCAAGATATCAGGTACTAATCTCTGGAAGCTGTAAACATTACCTTATTTGGAAAAAGGGTCTTGAAGATGTGATTAAATTGAGATTCTTGTGATGGGGGGAGTTATGCTGGATTATCCGAGCATGCCCTAAATGCTGTCACAGTGTCCTTCAGAGAGGGAGGCAGAGGGAGATTTGAGGCAGACAGAAGAGGAGGCAATGTGCACACAGAAGCAGAGACTGGAGTGATATGGCCACAAGCCAAGGAATGCCAGCAGCCCCCAGAAGAAGCAAGGGACAGATTCTCCCCTACAGCCTCTGGAGGGTGTGTGGTTCTGCTGACACCTTGATTTTGGCCCAGTGATACTCTTTTCAGACTTCTTGCCTCCAGAACTGTGTTAGAATAAATTTCTGTTGTTTTAAACCACCAAGTTTGTGATAATTTAAAACAGCCATAGGAAACTAATACCCTTCCAAATATGGGGAATTTGGGGATTCACATGCTAAGAAGCCCTGAAGAGAGCTGCATCTGAGGTGCTCAAGCAGTGTGGCCAGGCAGTGCCCAGCCTCCCTCCTTCCTGCTCTCTCCTGTCGCTGCTTCTCTCTTCTACCCAGAATAAGCCTCCTCAGTGAGGTGGAAAGATGAGGACATGTCTACATGGGGAGAGAGGTGACGGCAGAGAGGATGGTAGGGAGCAGACATGGCCAGGTTTATATTAGTCCTGCAACCCAGTGAGTGAGTACTTTTTCATTCCCTGTATCCAAACATGCACATTCAGGGAAAGATTCTGATTGGTTGTCTTGGGTCAGGGGCCCAACCCTTGGGCCAATCAGGGATGGCCAGGGATGGTGCTTAGTACTGTGATTGGCAGCCCTATCAGAATCCCACAGAATGTGGGGAGAATAGTGCCTCCCAAGGAGCCGGTGAAAGGAATGTTGGGAAAAGCAGCAGAAACCCAGACAGATATGGATTTGCTGTATAAACGGAAAACTGTAGTCTTTCTCAGACTTCACGAGCTATCCCAGAATCCCTCCACGAGTTTTCACATCATAGCCAGAATCACAGATTGTTAGAATATGAAGCAACGGCAAAGGTCATCTTGTCCAATCTCCTTGTTTTACTAGGAAACTGAGGCCCAGAGCGGGAGAGTGACTTTCCCCAAGGTCACACAGCTAATAAGCTGCAGAGTTGGGGCGGGACCTAGTTCTGATTCACGGCCCAGTGTGCTTTCAGCTTCCCTGCGTCTGCCAGCAGTTACCACACTCCTTACCCTCCAGCACCTGCTATCCCCAAGGGGGCCCAGGTCTGGGCCAGGGAGGGTGAACCCCCAGAGGTGCAGCCCAGCAGGCTGGGACGCACTCTGTCCAGGGGGGCTGGAAGGACTGGTTCTCCTGGGGTCTTTTTCTCTCTCCCCATCTCTGCACCTCCCCACCTAGGAAGACAGAAATATTCCAGAAGGTTGCACTAGGATCGGGCAATGCAGCCCCACCTAAGCCACTCTTGTCACGTGATTTGAGCTCCAGTTTCTTTTCCTATCGATTAGGGATAAGAATTCTTACTGGAAAGCATAATTATGAGGACAAAGTGGGATGTGTCTGAAATCACCATCACTGTGAATATACTAATATTCCATACACATTTGTCAAGCTTGCAATTGCTGGCAATGACTTTGCTTAGTTTCCTAAGATCCCCTATTTGCAAGACCTCAGCTAATTCACGTGAATTTTCTTTGCCACTTACCTAGTTTCAAGCCATCTGCAACTTTGTCCTTCCTTTCTCCAAGTCCACGTGTTAACTAAACTTTTCTGCACCTTCTCATTTTTTGGATATTGATCAAGATCAGACCAGATCAAAATGTGATTTTGTGGTTTTTTCCTATTATCTGCTACTCCTTCCTCTCTGTCCCCATCTAATAAGGAAGCAACATTTTCCTTTATTCTCCTCTCTTTTTGCAATGTTTTTTAAGACTGTTTTTCTCTGCCTTTTGTGCACTCAATTCATAAATTATGTTGTATTTTTTGCTTTGGTTTTTTGGTTTTTGTCTCCCTAAGCTTTCATGAATGTACCTCTTTTTTTCTTCTGAAAAAGAAGGCTACATCAAAAAAGGAGAGAGAGAAAGAGAGATCATTTCTGAGATATGATATTGCTTACAACAATGCACAGTTCATGGAAAACAAACATTACTTGCCGATGGTGACAGTTAATTTGGGATTTTGGGTTCTCATGACTTCGCTCACTCAAGCTTGAATCTACACCAATTTCATTGGTGTGATTAAGAAAGGAGTACATTCTAGTTTGAGGTTTTAATACTTGGTCAGAAATTTTTAGATATGACACCAAAAGCATGATTCATAAAAGAAATAGTCAATGTATTAGACTTCATCAAAATAAAAAATATTTGATCTGCAAAAGACCCTGTTAAGAAAGTGAATAACAAGCCACAGACTGGGAGAAAATATTTGCAAACTACATATCTGACAAAGGACTAGTATCTGGAATATGTAAGATACTCTCAAAACTTCACAGTAAAAAAGCCAACAATTTAATTAGAAAATGGACAAAAGACATGAAGATATATTTCACTGAAAAAGATATACAGATGGAAAATAGGCATCTGAAAAGATGTTCAATAGCACTAGCCTCAGGGAAATGCAAATGAAGTCCACAATGAGAAATTACTATAAATCGATCAGAATAGCTAAAATACAAATGAGTAACAATATCAAATGCTGGTGAGGATGCAGAGAAACTGCATCTCTCATATATTGCTGGTAGGAATGTGAAATGGTACAGCCATTCTGGAAAACAGTTGATCAGTTTCTTAAAAAACTAAACATATACTTATCATATGACCCAGAAATAGCACTCCTGGGCATTTATCCCAAAGAAATAAAAACTTATGTCCATGCAAAAACCTGTATATAATTGTTCATAGTACCTTTATTTGTATAGCCAAACCTGGAGACAATTAGCTGATTCATGTAGGAGTGTAAAATAACTAGAACAGCTAAAACAATTTTGTAAAAGAAGAACATGTTGGAGGACTTACATGACTTGATTCACTATAAAGCCACAGTAAATAAGAAAATGTCTGGCATCCAAGCAAAAATTACCAGGCATACATAGAAGCAAGAAAATATGACCCCAAACAACATATTGATAAATTAAACTTAATCAAAATTTTAAAAATTTCTCCTCTTCAAAATACACTGTTAAGAAAATGAAAACTCAAGCCAGACTGTGAGAAAACATTTGGAAGTCAGATATATGATAAAAGTAATATAACTAGAATATTCAAAGAACTCTCAAAACTCAATAGTAACAAAATTAACAATTTAATAAAAATATGGGCAAAATATTAATAGTTGGACAGATATTTCACCAAAGAAGATATACAGATGAAAAATAAGCACATGAAGAGATGGCCAACATCATTAGTTAGTAAGAAAATGTAAATTAAAATGATAATACGATACCACCACACACCTCTTAGAATGGCTAAAATTAAAGAGTGTTAGTGAAGATGTGGAACAACTGGAGCTCTCATACATTGCTGAAAAATGTAAATGTAATATAAAAATGTAAGCGTAAAATGGTACAACCACTTTGGAAAGCAGCTGTGCAGTTTCTTAAAACTTTACACATGCACTTAGCATATGATCCAGCCATTCCACTCCTAGGTATTTATCCGAGGGAAATGATAGCATAGTACATTCAAAGACTTGCACATAAATATTCACAGCTGCTTTGTTTGTAATAGCTTAAAACTGAAAACAATCCAAATGCCCATGAACAAGTGAATGGATAAAAAATTGTGGCACATTTATGATAGATGCTACTCAGCAATAAAAGGAGACATAGGTTAAAAGGGGTACGAGGAAGCTTTGGGGGTGCTGGATGTGTTCATTACCTTGATGGTGGTGATAGGTTCACCGGTGTATACACATGCTGAAACACATCGAGTTAAATTCTTTAAATAAGAGCAGTTTATTGTATATCAACTATAAAACCTTTTAAAAAACAACAAAGGTGATACAATATTATTTCAAACAGACAAGTAAATGTCAGAGAATGTGTCACCACAGAACCTGAGAGTATTCTTCCAGCAGTAGGAAAACAATCCCAGCAGAATCTAAGAGATGTGTGAAGGAATAAAGAAGCATGCAAATGATACCTGTGAGTGAATGTAAATAAGAACTGACATCATAACTGATTCAGGTGAAAATATATATGGAATTAAAACACATTACAACAACGGCATATAAGTCAGAAGGGGGAATGAACTTAAAAGGTTCCAAAGTTCTTGCATTTGTCAAAGAATAGGTAAATATACCAGTTAGTAATAGACAAATCTATGGATAGCAAGGATCAATATTGTCAAAATGTCCATCCTACCCAAAGTGATCTACAGATTCAATGCAATCTCATCAAAATTCCAATGGCATTTTTCACAGGAATAGAAAAAACAATCCTAAAATTTGTACAGAATCACAAAAGTCCCTGAATAGCTAAAGTAATCTTGAGCAAGAACAAAGCTGGAGACATTACACTTCCTTATTTAAAATTATATTACAAAGCTATAGTAATCAAAACAGTATGGTACTGGCATAAAAACAGACATATAGACCAATGGAACAGAATCAAAAGTCCGGAAATAAACCCATGCATATATGGTCAAATAATCTTTGACAAAGGCACCAAGAATACACAATGGAGAAAGAATAGTCTCTTCAATAAATGGTGTTGGGAAAACTGAATATCCACATGCAGATGGAAAAAAAAGAGGAATTGGATCCTTATCTTACACCATACACAAAAATAAACTCAAAATGGAGTAAAGATATAGATTTAAGACCTAAATGTATAAAATTCCTAGAAGAAAACATAGGGCAAAAGCTCCATGACATTGGTTTTGGCAATGATTTTTTTTAATATGACACCAAAAGCAGGCAACAAAAACAAAAATAAACAAATTGGACTACATTAAACTAAAAAGTTTCTACACAGCAAAGGAAACAATCAACAAAATGACAAGACAACTCACAGAATTGGATAAAATATTTGCAAACTGTATATCTGATAAAGGGTTAGTATCCAAACTCTATGAAGCACTCATACAACTCAATACCGAAAAAGCAAACAACCCAATAAAAAATGGACAAAGGCCCTGAATAGACATTTTCCTGAAGAAGACATACAAATATACAACAGGTATATAAAAGGATGCTCAACATCACTAATTATCAGAGAAATGCAAATCAAAACCACAATAAGGTATCACCTCAAACTTATTAGGATGGCCACTATCAAAAAGCCAAAAGAGGCCAGGCACGATGGCTCACACCTGTAATCCCAACCTTTTGGGAGGCTGAGGAGGGAGGATCACTTGAGGCCAGGAGTTCGAGACTGGCCTGGATAACATAGTGAGACCCTGCCTCTACCAAAAAAAAAAAAAAAAAAAAATTCAGCTGGGTATGGTGGTGCCTGCCCATATCCTAGTGACTCAGGAGGCTGAGGCAGGAGGATTGCTTGAGCCCAGGAATTGGAGGTTACAGTGAGCTATGATCATGCCACTACACTCCGGCCTGAGCAACAGAGCTAGACCTTGTCTTCAAAAATAAAAAAAGGAAAAAGATAAGTGTCGGTGAGGAGAAAAGGGACCCTTATGCATTGTTGGTGGGAATGTAAATGGGTACAGCCATATAGAAAACAGTACAGAGGTTTCTCAAAAAATTAAAAAATAGAATTACCATGTGATCCAGCAATCCCAGTTCTGGATGTATATCCAAAGGAAATAAAATAACTCTATCAATGAGATATCTGCACTCTCCTGTTCATTGCAGCACTATTCACAATAGCTAAGATATGGAAACAAACCAAGTGCCCATCAATGGATAAATGAATAAAGAAAATGTGACACACACACACATGAATGGAATATTATTCGGCCTTAAAAAATGTAAGAAATCCTGCCATTTGTGACAACACGGATAAACCTGGAGACCATTATGCTACGTGAAATAAGCAGACACAGAAAGACAAATACTGCATGATCTCACTTATAATATATGTGGAATCTAAAAACGTAGAACTCATAGAAATAGAGAGTAGGATGGTAGTTACCAGGGGTGGGAGAGGGTGGGGGAAATGAGGAGATGTTGGTCAAAGGGTACAAACTTGCAGTTATAAGATGCGTAAGTTCTGGAAACCTAATGTGCAGCATGATGACTATAGTTAATACTAACATATCACTTGGAATTTGCTAAGAGAGTTGATTTTAAGTATTCTCACCACACATGCAGAAAAAGGTAACTATGTGAGGTGATAATGTATTAGTTAGCTTGACTGTGGCAATCATTTCACAATGTTTATGTACATGAGAAGATCATGTTGCACACCTTGAATATATACACTGTTTATTTCTCAACTACATCTCAATAAAGCTGAAAAAAGGAAAAAGAAATAGGCTGAGAAAAAAAGATAAATCAAGGAAATGTTGTAATCCTTATTGTCGATAGGACATTAGCAAATGTGATGTAAGCAGAAACTTGAACAGCATTAGTGCATTTGGGCTTTCTCTCTTGTTGTTCTCAGGATGCTTGCCACTGCTGCCATGTGAAGAAGCCTATGCTGGCTTGTTGTTGGATAATAGATTCATGGCTCAACTGTCTCTAAGCCCCAAGGGCCAGCTAGACAAGCATTAGAAACAAGTCACCTAGCTGACCAGCAGGTGACCACAGAAGCAAGAGTGAGCCCAGTCCAAACCAGCAGATGAACCTACTGGCTGAATCCAGCCCAAATTGTGGATCCACAAAATTGTGAACTAAACAAATGATTGTTGTCTTAAGCCACTAAATTTTAAGGTTGTTTTTCATGCAACAAAAGCTAATTGATAGAGAAATTGGCAATTATATAAATGGGGTGCTGGTGCTGCTGATTTAAAAATCTAGAACATGAGGCATTGTCTTCAGGATTGGGTGGTGGCAAACAGAGGCTAGAAAAGCAGACAGGGACTATTTCCAAAGGTTGGAAAAATTGCAAGTAAACTATTGTGGAGGCTGGAAAGTAATGAGGAAACTTCTTTAGAAGGCTAGGAAAACGGTGACCTGTGTGGGATGCAACATCTGACAAAGCTGTTGTTGCCTGTGGTGATTTGTATGATAGAAAATATAGGTCTAATAAATTTGTGAACTTTAGCAAGACAACTTCCAGATAGAATGTTGAAAGTGTCAATTAGTTTATTTTAGTTGCCTACAATAAGGTATGGGAAGAGAGAGATGAGCTAATGAAAGAATTAGTCAATCTGCAAGGAGAATTTAGAGTGACTATAGAGAAGTCAGGACTTAATGGGTTGGAAAAAAACTGCCTCTTAATTCTGGTCCTTCAAGCCAGTAAATTATTTTCAAAGTAAGTAATGGCTTCAGGGTAAAGAGCTAGTTAAGAATGTGACTATAGGGCCTTTAGATAAGACCTCAAAAAGATTTATGGTGGTTCCTAGTAGACTCTCTCAATTAGACAAAAGGGATTTAATTTGCCAAAATTATTGAGAGGTCAATCTAAAAAAGAATTGTGAAAGTGATTCTATGACACAAAGCAGACCAGAGTCAGATAAACTGGAAACCCACAAAATCTTTATGAGAATTGTATTGGCAAAAGCACTGCAGGCTAAGACTAAAAAGCAATGAGACAGTTCAAAATATTATACATTAATAAAATCTAATTAATTTTAGCTACATACATTAACACAGATAATGACCAATTAGGCTTATCCTAAGAATGCAAGATTGTTTTAATGTTAGATCACTGAATAAGATAATTCACCATATTAACAGATTAAAGGTGAAAAAAAAATACAATCTTTTTTTTAAGCAGGCAAACTATTGGCAATATTAAAAATTCAATAATGATAAAAACTCTTAGCAAATTAATATGAATAGAAGGAATCTTCTTTAACCTAATAAAGGGAAGTTAATTCTACATATTTTTTAAAAACCTACAACAGCATACTTAATGGTAAAATGTTGAAAGCATTCTCTTTAAGATCAGGAGCTAGACATAGATGTCAGCTATCATTACTTCTATACAAAATCATATTAGAAGTCTTAATAATTGTAGTAAGGTAATACATATAAAAATTTGAAAGAAAGAAACAAAATTATCATTATTTTCAGGTGATATGGTTGCCTATGAAAAAATACCAAACTATTTACAGATACAATTTTAGAATTAATGAGAGCATTTAGCAGAGTTAATGGATATAAAATCACTGTTCAAGCCAATTGCATTCCAGCAATAACTCAACAGTTCCTCTTGTAGGAGACACATGTACCAGGGCATTTACAGAAGAATGTTCACTGTGTCCCTGTTTATAGTAGCAAAAAATTGGGAAGAACTAAATAGTTACCAATGGTGAAATAGATCAATAATTTAGGGCATGTTCATACAACAGAATATTATACATAATTAAAAACTAATGAACTGTAGCTATGTGTATGAACATAGATCATTCTTGAAAAACATAAGGTCAAGTAAAAGAATCATGTCTCAGAATAATAATGATATTGTATTTTTCTATTTACATAAAATTCAAAATGAGACAAACCAAAAAGTATATAGTTTAGTGATACACAGGTAGAAAAATTATAAATGAAAACAAAAGAATGATTAATAAATCAAAAGTATAAGGTCAGAGAGGACACTCAGAGGGACCTCAAAGATATGGAAGCTGTTGTGTTTCTTAGGCTGGGTGGTGGGTTTACAGGTGTTTGTTTATTATTTTTAAATGGTACATGTGCATCATTTATATTCTTTTCCATATGATACACTACACAGTGAAAGTTTTAAGACTATTTAGGGCCAGGTGCAGTAATCCTAGCACTCTGGGAGGCCAAGGTGGGAGGATTGCTTGAGCTCAGGAGTTCAAGACCAGCGTGAGCAAGAAAGAGACCCCATCTCTACTAAAAATAGAAAAATTAGCCAGGTGTCATGGCATGCGCCTGTAGTCCCAGCTACTTGGGAGGCTGAGGCAGGAGGATCGCCTCAGAAAACTAAATAAAATCTTAAGCCCATCAGCTGACTGAATGGACCCCAGAAATACCCTAAAGCTAAATTGCTGGCCATGAGAAGGAGAAGGGAGGTCAGACATGCCTCATCATGCCTCCTTCGCTTCCTGGAGATATCCTTTGTAACTTACTAACAGGACTAAGGCTATGCAAGACAAAGCTGAGCCACACCTGCAGGTCATCAATTTACTTAACAGATCACCTGCATCTGAGTATATGTCTGGTGATTTGTCTCTGATTAACAGACTTCCTTATCTTAACTTAAAGCATTCCAAGCCATTAAACAAAGCTTCGTTTCCTTAACCAATTACAAAGCAAAAAAGAATCTTTAAACCCACCTATAACCTGTAATACTCTGCTTGTAGATGTCCTGCCTTTTAAGGCCAAATCAATGCATGTCTTCCATGTATTGATTTATGACTTTACATATAAGTCCCAGCTCCCTGAAATGTATAAAACCAAACTGTAACCCAACCATGGTAAGACCACTTGTTCAAGGCTTCTTGGATGTGGTTCTCTGGGCCATGGTCGCACATATTCAGCTCAGAATAAACCTCTTTAAATTATTTTACAGAGTGTGGGTTCTTTGCCATTGCCCTTTTCAACAGAGGATCCCTTACAGCAGAAAAGCCTGTAAGAACCCAAGAAATGCAGCTTCAAAGTGCTATTTTAGACAGCGACAGATAGATGCAAGACAAAAAGTAGAAAGATTTCACTGAATGATATCTACATTTCTGGTTTTTCTTGAAAATTGGATGATATGGTGCTATAGTTTGAATGTCTGTCCCTTCCAAATCTTATGTTGAAATTTGATCCCCAATGTTGGAGGTGGGGCCTAATGGGAAGTCTTTGGGTCATGGGTCATGGATCCATTCATGGATCGTGAATAGATTAATTCCCTTGGGGGAGGTGAGTGAGTTCTCACTCTATTATTTCCCATGAGAGCTGGTTGTTAAGAAAGCCTGGCACCTACCCTCTCTCTTTTGCTTCCTCTCTCCGTGTGATCTCTGCACACACTGCTCCCCTTTGCCTTCTGCCACGTGTGAAAGCAGCCTGAGGCTTTTACCAGATGCCCAGGCTTCCAGCCAGCAGAATCAAGAGCCAAATAAACCTCTTTTCTTTATACATTATTCAGCCTCAGGTATTCCTTTATAGCAACACTAGATGGACTAAGACATATGGCCTCGCTGTACCCACCTTCCTACAAGGCAAATATTGCATGGTGCTGAGAAGCAGCCACCCCTTTTAACAGGTTGTCACCCTGAAGCTCTTCCCAGTCCCTAAGGGCTCTCTTCATTCATATGCATTATCTGTCTGTTGGAGTTGGTGAGACCCTGCTCTACAGCAGCCATAAAATGTGGGAGGGATGAGAAACTTCTTCTCCTGAGAGAGTGCATCCAGAGAGCTTCAAGCCCTGAAAGAAACTCGTATTGCCTCTTTTAAGGGGACTTGAGTTTTTTTTTTAATCCTCAGTGATTCAATAATTGCCACACACTGTTGAAGGGGATCATAAACTCTTGTTTGTGGGTGTGATGATGAGGATGATGATGATGGTGATGATGAGGATGATGATGATGGTGATGATGATGATGATGGTGGTGAGGATGATGGCTGTGATGCTGATGATAGCTCTATCTGTCATCTGCCTACATCCAGTACCAGGCATTTTAAATGCTTTATCTGTAGTCATTAGAACAACCCTAAAAAGTAGGATCCCATTTTGCAGATGAGAATTGTTCCCATTTTACAGATGAGAAAATTGAGGTTCCAGAAAGTTACGTACTTGTCAAGAGCCCCACACTTGGGAGGTCTCCAGACACACTTTTACAGTTGTGTACCCTATCAGTAAGAAATGTTTTGAGCATGCATGCACCTCCATTTCTATCTATCTATTTATCCATAAAGCATTAATAGCACCATGATCATTAGTACTTTAGAATATGCTTACAGCAGAGTTTACTATGAATAATAGTGGATGTAAATCCACATTTCAAAGAGTCTTCTTGACAATTTTTTACATTTTTTTTGGCCAATTGCTTGTCAGATGTGATTAGATCAACATTATTTTTACCTCATCGTATAGTTGACAAAGAGCTTGTAGTAGGAGTGGGAGAAGTGTCAGCTCTGTCATTTTTCATGTCAACTTGCAGTTTAGGCTACAATTTCTAATTGTCCTTTTTGTGAGGGTAATTCAGTTAAAGCTAGATAATACTGCCTGTAAATCCACTTAACCAGGCAAAGATGACTGCCACGGGCCAACGTGCGAACAGCTAAGAAGCTGCAGCTAACCCTCCTCCTTCTTCGGGACGCCCCCCTGCTCCTTCCCCAGGTCTCAGTGGCAGAGATCAAGGCACAGGGACAGCAGGAGGCTCTTCATTGCACATTAGCAAAGCTTGATTTCCTTCTTTTTGTTTAGATTTTACAAGTGTGTAAATAGTTCTAAAAGCTTCCAGCATCCCAGTGCCTCATCTTGTGCCCCCTGCTTTGAGGCCCATGGTGGGAGTTGGTAAAGCAGTGACCCTAAGATCCAAACACAGCTTGCTCTCTCTCTCTTTCTTCCCCACCCTCCGCCACCCCGCCCAAGGCCTGTGCTCCTTCCACGGGATAACGCCTTAGTGTCAGTTTTGGTTTTCATCCGGTTTTAGAGCAAAACTGTTCAGATACAGGACTTAAGACCCAGCTTATCTATTTGTCTTTCTTTCTTTTCCTTTCCATATTTTGTTTCCTGCCAAAACAGAAACACTGGCCTTGAATTTGGAAAGCCTTTCAGTGGAATGGAAAATGCGAAGTTTTAGGTCTTTTTTCTAGAAAGTACCTGTGTCTTGCCTAATTTCATCCCACTCTATCTCCCCAATTCTGAAAGGCTCAATAAGTCTTTGTTGAATAAATGAAGGAAGGAAGGAAAGAAGAAATGAATGAGTGTTTTGGGGGTGCCTGAGACGGTTAGAAGAAAGAGAAACGTTGAGAAATGGTGGGGTAGCAGGACTTGGATACAGAATTGGGGGTCTCAGAGTCCTCAAACGCCTACCTTTGAGAATTAAATGACATCTAACCTTGGTCAGTGTGTGGAAGGACACTTTTTGTTCAAAAAAGAAAAACGGTACAGTACACTGTGATAAGACCATTTCCTTTCTCACAGCGTCTCCTTTAATGTCAGGTCTGAAATATGAAGTCATTAGGGGATATTAAAACAGTGCTGACAAACTAATTAACAAAAGACATTACGCCGGATGGGCTCAATTTATCCTTTTTAATGGTTCTTATAAATGGGTGCCGCCAATTAAAATTAATAAAGATTTACCAGCGATTGCCCAGTGTACATTGCTAAGAAGCGCTGCTGAAGGTCGGCTTAAAGTCAGCTTTGTCAAAGCTGCAAGTTCAGCTCTGGCGCCGCAAGCCCCACGGAGTCCCCTGCTTTTTTCTTTCCCCCTGGCTGTTTCTCCTTCAGCTCCGTTCTCTGGACTTTCTACCCTTGGCTCTGAGTTGTTTGTCCATTTCCCCCACATCACCGTCAGCTCTACCCCATCCTAGGCTGAGATGCTCAAAATTCAAATACATTCAGGAAGGAATCATGTGCTGTTCGCAGTCTTATAGTAGCTGGTCTGATTTGTCATAATTTGCATCATTTCTGTTGTCACTTCCGGAAAGTGCCTTCTGGGTTTGTTTAGCAGAGCCTGTTTCTTGAGATCCACCCAGCCTGGCTTGCCCTGAAGCCTTCTTGGTGTCCTCGGGTTCCTGGGAGCCCCAGCAGTATGGGTGCACCTCCACTGATGCCATAGGCATGTTCCTGAAAACTCTGTCCAGAGAGTGGTCCCTAAACTGGAATGTGCTTTAAGTGGGTCGGGGTTTGGAAAGAATGGGGATGATCACTACTCAGAGAACCCTCTGGTCACTCTTTTTAAATCAACTATAGATTTATTTTATTATGCACAAGACAGCCCCTAATAGATCTCTCTCTCAAAGCAAGGGATACCTGTGGTGTCTGTGTAGACGGTACCTCCATCCTGAAGCCCTCCCCTTTTCTTCTGACCACTTCTCCAGCTCAGGCCTGAGCAGCTGCTCTGCTGGAACTCTTCCTGCCCCTAGATGCAAGCCTCTCCTGTCCCACACATGGGCTGGCCTTGGCTCTACTCAATATCAGCCCTCTGTGGGAATGAGCCCTCCTTTCTGGCCAGCATTCCAGGATTGGGACCAGATGAGTCCTGAAAAGATCTCCCTTTTTACCTGCCCACGCCCTTCAGCTGGCTATCGTGGTGGCAGAAAGGGCTGGAGGTGAGATAGAGGGGGAGGCTCCAAAGAAGCAGCAGAATCTTGGAGGCAGCTGTTCCAGGACCACTCATACAGTTGGCACTGGCTGCATGAAGGCAGTAGAGATTCCACCTCTCTGTTCAAACCTGGGAGAAGCCTGTATTCAAGGGTAGGAGACAGTAAGGGAATTCCTTTAAGGCAAAAGCCAACAGGCTGGAGTCACAGGAGCCTGAAGTGTGGTTCCCAGTGCTGCCAGAAAGTGATTTGAAGGATACCAGATGGCTCCTTCTCCCTACGGGCTGGTCCCATTCCCCTTGACTTGAAGTTCTCAGGGTAGGAGTCATTGGGGTCACATGCCAGGTGCTGATCTTGGCTCCAGAAGACCCCACTTGATGCTGTTTTGTTGGCTTTCTTGCCAAGCTCCAGTAACTCGGGTGAGTTTATTAGATGAACCATGTGACACCTGGTCTCATAGGGGCCTGAGGAACAGGGCAGGCATGCCAACAGTACCTAAGCGGGGCAGGAGAGAGCATGAGTCACCCAGGCTTGAGAGAGCAAAGGAGCTAGAAACCAACTTTTCTTCTTCACCAATTACTCAGTACCTGCTTCTCCCTTGTGTGCTCTTGCTGTGGGATTCTGTGTATAAGCTCCCCCAAGAGTGGGAGCAATCAGGACAACTGGGCAGGAACTTGGATGCAGCTTCTTGAGTGAGATCTGATGTCACTGCTACAGTCCCCAGCAGGGATGTGTCACACACTCCTGTCACAAGTGGTGCCCAGGGTATTTGCTGCCAATGGATTTTGTCTTACCTGATGGACCTCCTGGGAGAGAGCCACATTTAGGATCATCCAAGGCCAGGCACAGTGGAAAAAACACTGCCTCTAGAGTCAGCCAGACTAGCGATCTACCACATCTGGCTGTGTGAACATTGGAGACAGCTACATAAAATATGGCACATGATTATACTAAGCGCATGTTAGTTCTTTTCCTAACTTTTTCCCAGTGAGATAGTTAATTTTCTGTGTTAACTTGACTGGGCCATGGGGTGCCCAGATAATTGGTCAAATATTATTCTGGGTGTTGTCTGTGAGGGTGTTTTTGGATGAGATTAATATTTGAATCTATAGACTGAGTAAAGCAGATTGCCCTCCCCAGCGTGGATGGGCCTCATCCAATCAATTGAAGGCCTGAATAGAACAAAAAGGAGACCCTCCCACAAGTGAGAAAGAATTCTCCTGTTTGATAGCATTTTGGACTTGTAGCCTCTATAATCACATGAGCCAATGCCTTATAATCTATCTACCTACCTACCTACCTATCTATCTATCTAATCTATCTATGTCTCCTATTGGTCTGTTTCTCTGGACCACCCTGACTAATACACCTGTATTTCTGCCACCTCCATCTGTTGACAATATGCACGTCTTATTGCCCTGATTCTGAGACTGTTTGGTTTCAATTGTCTTTGTTAAAAGAATCTCAGAAAGACCCTAATTCTTTGGTCTCTCCCAAAAAGGAAAAAACCAGGAAGACTTGGACTTACTTTAAAAATCAGAAAATAATAGCACAGTGCAATTTATTTGTTCTAGGTCATTCCAAGTCATAGAAACCAGAGCTGGACAGGCTCCTTGAAACAAGGTTGGACCCAAAGGTAAGGAAAGACAAATCCCACAGAAAGGGCAAGGTGGGTTCATTCTCCCCTTGGAGGGTCACCAGGTGGAGCAAACCCCAGCTACCTCCTCTATTCCCCTCCCCACTTCCCACCTAATCCCCAGCTCCACGTGGAGAAGTGGAGAAAGGGCAGAGCAGGCTTCCCAGAGCTGAGCCTCTCTGAAGGCCATGTGGAAACCGTCCATGGGCAATGAATTCACGGGAAATGTGACCTCCAGAGAGCCTGACTCCCTGGGAGACATTAGCCACACTCTTAATCGTGCATTTTATTGTTTCTTTTCTAGCATCGCACAGCAAGTCACTTGTGTGACAGTACATTAGAGATGATAGAGCAAGTTAGAATAAATAGACTCTGTCCCCTCGCAGAGCCTCCTCTATCAGAAACCAGGACACAAATGCCTTTTGAAGGCCAGAGGTATAAAGAGCCCCTGAAACAGACAAAAGAGGAGATTCCAAAAGGAAAGAGTGCCCAGGAATGCCTTCAGTCTGACCAGTCTTAGACAGCAAGACAGAGACACGTAGAAGTTGAAAATTCAAATATTTCCAGTTACAATCTTTTAGTTTTAAATATTAGGGACCAATTTAATTTTAACTGTGACCCGTTCCCACTACCAAGTTGTCAAAGGTGATTTTAGGGTTTAATGTGAGATCGTCGTCTTCAGGAGGCGGCAGCAGGGGGCAGTTGAAAGTCCACTGGACTGAGAACCCAAAGATGAATTTGAGTTCTTTAGCTCCTCAACTGCCGGCAGGGTGACTTTGGACGAGTAAACCCCTACTTCTCTGCATGCCGATTGCCTCAGCTATCTGTCAATCAGGAACCATAACCCCACTCACCTCACAAGAGAGGCAAATGGGACCACACATCTGAAAGCACTGTGTATGTAAATGTGAAGTGTTATCCTCCTTCAGGATTTCAGATCAGGAGAGAAAATGGAGTGGGACCAGGGATATGCCCTCAGCTGAAGAAACCAGCCAGCATTTATTATACTTCAGTAGTTAACAACCTTGTAGATTGGGCAATTTTGTCTTCTTTTTACAAATGAGAAAATCAAAGTTTAATAAAGTCATGAATTCCATGTGGACACGCAATGAGGAAGTACCAGTGCTTAGACACGAACTCATGTCCTTTGACGCCATAGCTCATGCCGTGTCTACCATGCTAAGCTGGCTTTGATCAATGTCCCAGCATCATCTGGGTGGCTCTCCAGAGCTCAGCTCCTTCCCAGGAACTGTGGTGATGGGACAGTAGAGACAAACAAAGTCAGCGCCCCAGACTCTATTTCCTATTCACAGCCTTGTGGACTTGCGGGGGGGGAAACTGTCATTCATTTTTTTGTCCATCCATCCATCATCCACCCATCTGGGAGTCTTTAATGTGATAGAAAAAGAACAGGATTTGTAGTTAGGAGAACTGGATTTCAGTCCCTATGGCAGACTTTCTTCTACTTCAGTCAGAAACACTTTTAAATATGCAGATTCCCAGACCTACTGAATTTGATTCTCTGGGGCTAGAACCCAGTAAGTAATCTATATATTTAACAAGCTCTCAGGGTGACTCTGATATACACTAAGGTTTGAGAATTACTCCTGTAAGGCATTATCTCAACTTCTGTCGGGTTCCAAAGAATATGAATTCAAACATTACTCTGATTTGGGGTGAGGGACTCTGTTATGGTCTCTGTCCTAGAGGCTGCATTTCCCTGACTCTCTGTGAAGTAGGGCCCTGTGCTGTACCCTCTCCTTTCATTTATTTTGCCTCCAATTCTCGCTTTTTCACTCAGTAAGGGAACAATCTTCCCTGACTTGGTGACACTCAAGGTTGATCCTGCTCTGGGGTACTCTTCTCTCCCTCCTTACACTGAAACTTGACACCTTCTAGAATCCTAGAGCATTGAGGAACTCTGGCAATTAAAACTCAGCTCTTCAGACAGCAGTCTATGCTGCTTCTACCACACAAACCTTCCCTGCATACAGCTGGAGTTTAAAAAATGCTTGAATATGTGAGTCAATGACTGAATATTTCTCCTAAGCTATTCCAGGCTCAAAATATTTGCCTAGGACATGGTTAGTGGGAATCCAGACATCTATAATTAACATTATAATAATTCTTATTAACTATAACAGTAACTACAGATACTAGCATCATTCAGGTGCCATATTAGATGCTTTACGCACATCATCTTACAACATTGTCACAAAAGCCTGGCAAAGTCTGTGTTTCTATCTTTATTGTACAGATGGAGAAACTGAGGCTCAGAAAACTGAGCTGACTTGTTCAAGGTCACAGCTAGGGAGTGGCAGAGCCAGGATTTAAAGCCAGATATGTGTGTCCAAAGCCCATGTTTTTTACACTATCTCAGGGAGATTCTCTTTATGGCCTAATAGGTGTTACTCTGGCAGGTCTCCCAGGAATTTTGTGGACAGCTTAGACTTCCCAAATATTCAAATTGCCTGGCCTTCATCCACATGGGAGCCTTGGGAAACAGTGATAAGAACCCCACATAAGCAGGAGCAGCTCTGGGTGCAGCTGTCATCATTTCAATGTGAGTGGGCTCACATTGGGGTAGGCTTTCCTGCCCTAAGTCAGAAGGAGAATAGGATGGATTCCTCTTGGCCCATAGACCACTGGAGCTGAAAAAATTGCATATGGTGGAAAGAATGAAATCTTACATTAATATTTGTCTACCACCTGATATGTTATAAAACACTTCCACATACATGCTCCAAATTCATGCTTCACCATTCATGCTTTAATAATCCTTATAACAGTTTGGAGGAGGGTATTATACTTGTCCTTAGTTGTTTATATGAGGATATGGAGGCTCAGAAATGATAAGTAAATTTTCCAAGGTGATGCAGCTAGCAAGTAGCTGAGCCAAGAAAAAAGCTCAGTCCTCCAGACTCCAAAACCACCACTGTATCCACTAGAACAGGGCTTCTCAAAACATTAATGTGTAAATAAATCACTTGGGTATCTTTTTAAAATGCAGATTCTGATTCAGTAGGCCTAAAATGGGGCATGATATTTTGCATTTCTAACAAGCTCTTAGATGATGCCAGTGCTGCTGGCCTATGGGCCACAGTTGGATCAGTGAAGTGCTAGACCATAGTGCCTTGGTTTGAGCACTGACCATGCCTATCAGGCTGCAGATCCTTAGCAGGTCATACTCCATCAGGGCCCTTCCTTGCTTTTCCCTTTGTGATGTTGTGGGGGGACTCCTTTTTTAGTAGGGTGGAGTTGGGAGTTTAATGAAAAAGAATTAAGAAAGAAAAAGAGGAAGGCTTCTTGCTTTGATGCCATTTCCTTTTCTGAAAAATGGGAATTAAATAATATACCACCTTGTAAGTTCCTTTTAGGGACATGAAGATGAGAACTATAGGTCAGTAAATCACATACAAAGTGCCCAGCTGAGGACAATCCAGGCAGGGTTCTGGCCTCCATTCTCCTGTGAGTTTTCTGTTAGGAAAGTGTGGATTTTGAAGTAATGAAAATACTCTGGGAAATTTCTTGGAGAGGGGGACCTCTACCTCTAATAAACAAGTCTCCATCTTTTCCCCAAGACAGCTGTGGATAAATTTTAAATTTAATTAGTATTTATTGAACATCTACTATAAAAATAACAATAACCAGTAGCTAATGAGGGTTTCCTATGTGCCTGGCACTGTTTCAAATACTGTCATGTTTATTTAATCCTTCCATCCAGACTTGGAGGTATGTAGTGTTTTCATTTCCATTTTGCAGATCAAGAGGCTCAGAGAGGTTAAGTCACTGGCCCAAAGTCACACAGATAATAGATGGCAGAGCATGGACTCAAATCCAGGCCCCCACACTCTGACTCCAGGTTCTTAACCCCCTGGCTGTGTATGTTTACTCCTGAGATGGACTGGAAGTATTCAAAGGAGCATGAGACATAGAACAGTAATGCAAGTAATTTGTTTGGTTACCATAGGGCTGCTGCTTTACAAACAATATCCCCCCAATCCTTACAATAGTCCTTTGAGGTAGGAGGAGTCTCCCATTTTAGAGATGAGAAAACGGAAGAAGAGAGATCTAGTAACCATGTGTCACAGTTATCAAGTGACAGAGCCAAGGTTCAAAGCCCACATTCCCTTCCTTACACCTTGAGGGCTTTATAGTACCAGCTGTATGTACCAGCAGTGTGACATTCTGATGGGGATGGGGCCTCTATGGCTTTGTGCCCTTGGGGCACACTTCCCCTGTACAGCCCCACATGCCCGATGAACCAGGTATATGCACCTGCCTAAGGGAAAGTTTATGTGATCTTCCCAGCAGCTTATGAGGGTCCCAGATATTTGCACTAGGACTCCAGTTTCGGGTGGTGGAAGAGATGGGTGACAGCAATTGCACAATCATGTTCCCCATTCCCTATTAGCAAAAATTTGTGTGTGAAATTACAGACTCTAAAGTGCTCTATGTGTGTCTATTGATTACCATTTTTAGTGAGCAGTGTCAACATTGGTGTGGCCAGTGGCTAGGGGATCCTGCTCCTCATACAGTGAGGATGGGACCCAAGTGGACCTCAGATTTCTGGAATCTGCTGTTGTTACTGTTTAGGACCCTCTATGATTTGTTCTTTCCTTCTCCAAAAGATCAAATGGGGGCTATAATTAAGGCTATTGCTTAACCAAGATGACAAAGTAAGCTCATGGAAGACAGGGCCATTTTACCCTGTGGGCAGGGGTAATGTTACGTTCAAAAGACTTACCTGGTGGGCATAGACCCTGACCAATTAGAATGGGCACCGGAGGTAAACAACAAGCACTCCAGCTGTACTGAACTGCACCAGTGGACTATCTGCCCTGTCTTTAGGCAGAATTTTGGAAGGTCCTATGAAAATGCTTCTAAGATCAAACAAAAAAAGAAAACCAAATATGAACATTAATAATGTTTTAATTAAATTTCTATAAATTATAACATTATGTCAACTAGCTAATTGCATCTCAACTGTTGAGTAGTTAAGTATAAATTTGATTTAATGTAGAATTTGGGAGTGTTTGAATATGCTTAATAAGCAGTGGGATAGGGTCTCCAGAAGCAAGAATGCCTCAGGCTTGCAGAGACCCCACGATCTCCTACAGCAGAGGGTGGGATGATCAGAGCTAACGGTCACTCTCAAGTCAAAGCTCTCCTTTGCAATTCTGTTCTGCTTCTTATGTTTTTCTTCCACATCCTTCCCCTTGTGGCTACCAACAGGGTAAATGAACTCCCCATTTTCTGGAAAGCAGTGAGGGTATATCAGTTGGGGGTCTTAAGAGGGGCACTGGACTTCAGCAAGAGATCTGGCTTCCTTCCCTGGATCGTTTATGCTGCCTATGTTTACTAAGCCAGGCTCCGAGCTAGGCTTGGTAACATCACTAACCAGCTGTGTGGCTAGACATGTCACTTGACACATCTGGACCTCAGTTTCTCCACCTTTGGGCAGGGGTAAGATAAGGGACTAGGTGCCATCTCTGGTTCCTCTTAGCTGACATTGACCAGAACCAGAATACATGCAGAGGGTGGTGGAGATGTATTCTCTGGGAAGTGCATCCCTCTTTGTGTGGACAGCTGGGCCCCAGTCCTTACAGGTCACGGACCCCAGGACCTGAGCCTAAGGATTTCCATCTGAGGCTGGTGGGCCAGCGAGGGCTCTGCCCTCCGTCTCTGCCAAGAGACTGCTACATCTTCCTAGTACCTGACCAGGGGCCCTTCTCCCTTGGGAAGGCACCTCCCTGGTTACTGGGACACTGGGGGCTGTTGCCAGGGAAGGAAGGAGGAGGAGTGTGGCATCGGGGAGCCCCGCCTAGCATAGCCACCCTGACTACATCAGGAAACAGGCTGGTGGGGAATAGGGTGGCATGGGACCCAAAGCAAATATTTATATTTTGGGGATCCAGGGTCTCCTAAGGCTTATGAAACAAGTGAAATTAATTTTAATAATGTATTTCATTTAATTCAATATATCCAAATATTATCATTTCAACTTGTAATCATATAAAATGACTGAGATATTTTTACATTCTTTTTTTTTTTTTTCCATACAAGGTCTTTGCAATCCAGCGTGTATTTCACACTT
Organism: Daubentonia madagascariensis; assembly: GCA_023783475.1. Taxonomy (NCBI): domain Eukaryota; kingdom Metazoa; phylum Chordata; class Mammalia; order Primates; family Daubentoniidae; genus Daubentonia; species Daubentonia madagascariensis. The sequence goes on along the minus strand of JAKFHU010000485.1, from coordinate 36,583,550 downwards.
ATGGTAAATCTCAATCTGGACTAGCCACATTTCAAGGGCTCAGGAGGCACGTGTGGCTTGTGGTTACCTTCTTGGACAGGGCAGTTCTAGAGAATTCATGGGTAAGCTTCAAGGAGGTTGTGAACCCCTTGAAATTGGTTGCAAGTTTTTGTTTCTGCATACATTGTATATTTTTATGAGGGGGTGTGTAGCTTTATGAGATTTTCAAAAGCATTAGTGACCCCCAAAGGATAAAGATCCACTGATCCAACAGAAAAATTTCAAATTTCTTAGAGCCAAATCCTGTGATATCCAAAACTTGGCCTTGCAGTGCTGGGTGGGGTATCCTGCCCATGGACTCCCATACACCTGGCTGCCTCTGAGTCTGGACTGTCCATCCCTGTGTAGGTGGGTCAGAACACATGGTTTCCAGATGGATGGGAAAGAAAACCCAGGACTTACTGGAATGCAAGGAAAGCTATCACAGGAGAGAGGGGACATTTCTTGCCACTTCCAGACCAATATCATTCCTAGGATCTGTGTTTCAGGATGATCTTCCAGATCACCAAGGACATGGAAATGATGTTGGATTCAACAGATCCAAACGCAGATATAAAGAAAATAAAGCAGTTGGTTGAGAATTGTGTGCAGATGTGTTTTAAATGTCACCCTCCTCTCTCTGTCGCACCCCCTCCCTCTAAACATAGATATCAGCTTTTGAATCACATGAGATGATTTGAAAACGAAGTGACTTCTGAGTGACCTTGACGCACTTCAGCCTGCAGGGCTGAGTTATTCCTGGAACAAGTTCAATCAGAGAGTTCACCCTCTGCACCATGGCTCTGAACCTGCTGTTCATGAATGGGCTTCATGGTATGCCAGCAGGTGTACACACCTGCAAGAATTTTTCTGGGGAGAGCATTCTGAGATTTAGTAAAATTGCCAGAGAGGTCTATGACTCTCGAGAAGGGTCCAGCCACTGGTCCACACCCTACAATCAGTGAAGTTTAGCACAGAGAGTCTGGGTTTCCACTTCCTCTCTTATCCTAGTATATCTCAAGAAATTCCTCCTAGGAAGCTCTCACACCCTGGAGGGCCAGGCAGGGAAGCCATCTGCCTGTCACCTGTGTGCTCTGTGAAACCATAAGGGCTTGTGCGCTCAGAACCTAGGCTGGATTTGAGTGGATGGTCCCTAGGGTCATCTCCAAGCCCGCCATCCCAGCCTCCTGGGCCACGGGTCTTGTGTAATGGATAATCATGATGTAGCTCTAATCTAGGGCTCTGTACCACCCTGTCTACACTGTGCCCTCCTGTTTTCCGCTTTGGGGGATCCTGGGTGCTTCATGTGTGCCACTGTTCCAGGCAAAAGCATGAAGATGATGGGGTCTTTTTTTTTCCAGCCCTTCATTTCGGATGCAGAAAATATAAGAATTAGGTGGGGACATTGGGCAACTTCTGGTTCCATCCTCTCATGTTACAGATGGGGAAACTGAGACCCAAGTGGTAAACTGACTTGTCGAAGGACACACAGACTGTAAGCAGGGCAATCAGGACCAGAGTGCAGCTCTTCCCACTGCCCAGTACCGCCTCTCCTCTTCTTCTAGTGCCCACAATCTACTTGGTGCCCAGTGTCCTCAGATGGCTCAGGTAGAGTCACGCCTGATTAAGAACACTAGAGGGTGACAGATCTGGGTTCAAATCTCAGCTCAGCCACTTACTAGCTGTGAGACCCTAGACAAATCATTTGAACTCTGAGCCCCAGTTTTCTCAGTCTGTAAAATTGGGGATAATCAGACCTATGTCCTGGGCCTATTCTAAGGACGAGATTAGATAATGTATTAGAGCATTTGGCACAGGGCCTAATGCATAATAAGTGCTGAGTAGATTACAGTTATCATTGAGACTTCTCCTCTCTCCTCCCTGCACAAAATCCCTAAGGCACCAGTCCTCCTGACATGTCAACATCTATGTGTCCTGGGTTTTATTCAGGCAAGACTTTGCTAGGTGACTGACTAGCTGATTAACACTGAGGGTCTATGGGCTTGCTTGCTGTGTGACATCTTCCACTAGAGTGTGGGCTCGAGGAGGACACACATTAGTCTTGTTTACTGCTATGTGCCTCCAGAGACCAGCTCAGTGCCTGGCATAGGGTGAGTCCCGGTGAATGTCTGTTGAATGGACAAATATTTAACTGCTGGCCTTCAGTGCTATAGTAGGTTGCATAAGGGCCCCCAAAGATATCAGGTCCTAATCCCTAGAACCTGTTAATGTTATCTCATAAAGAAAAAGGGTCTTTGCAGATGTGATTGAGTTAAGGATCTTGAGATGGGAGGATTGTCCTGGATTATCTGTGTGAACCCTAAATGCAATCATGTGTATCCTTACAAGAGGGAGGCAAAGGGAGATTTGAATACTCATGGAGAGGAGAAGGTGATGTGAGGGCCAAGCAAAGAGCAATTTGAAGACTCTGGCCTTTAAGTGATGGAGTAACATGACCACAAGCCAAGAAGTGCTGGCAGCTACCATAAACTGGATTCCGCCCTAGAATCTCTGGAGGGAGCCTGGCCCTACTGACACCTTGATTTCAGACTTCTAGTCTCCAGGGCTGTGAGAGGGTAAGTTTCTGGTGTTTTAAGCTACCAAGTCTGTGGTAATTTGTTACAGCAGCAATAAGAAACTAATACAAGTATCTTTACCCAAAGAAGTTAGGAACATGGAAATTTTAGGGACTAGAACATTACATTTTTGAGGATAGAACCAAGGAAGCTCAAATATTCTCTAATTCTGTGCTTCCATTCTTTCTCTATAAATAGACTTCTACAAATAGTCTATTTCTCTAGAAATAGACTTCCGTCTGTGAAGCCACTGACAAATTCTGATGGTATGGCTGAAATAAAAATCCAGAGGGGATTGGTGGCTGAATTAGGTTCTCTCTCTTGCATCAAAGGGAAGAAAAAGAACCAAATGACTTGTTGACTAAGGGAAGAGGGTGATAATTAACTTAAGAAAGCTGAGCTGCATGAATTCACTTATTCATTCAACCAATATTTATTGAGTGCCTACTACCATGTGCCAGGCACTGTTTTAGGCACTGAGGATGCAAAATTAAACAAGGTAGAAGAAGAAAAATCCCTGATATATGGAATTTACATCTTAGTTGGGGGAGACAGGCACTCACAAACAAAGTGAATGTTCACTCCAATAATGGCAGCTTGGGCAGCAGTGGTCCTCCCTATGACATCTACTTTTGCCTCCAAAAGCTTCATCCACTGATAAGACACAAGCAGTTCTCCATTGATGGTCAGTGTTCTCTTCAAATGGCTGTGTTTCCCAGGACAGAGCCTGCCCCATCAGGGCTCTGAAGGCATCCTCCTACATATAAACCTCATATTTCTCTCTCTTTTCCTCTGCTCCATCAGAATTGTTAGTTGCAAACTTGTTTTTAGAACCTCTGATGAAGTTGAGGGAAACTGAGGCAAAAAAACATAACCTAACTTTTTCAAGGATCCCTCACAAAGTGAGGGACAGAACCAAGAAGACTTTCAGGATTGAAGTATTTCTTTCCGAACTGGCATTTCAGAGTTTGTGATATTGTTAGTACATTCAAAGCTATCAGAAAAGATGCCCAGAAAGAGGGGCTCTGGTTTTGTGCTTCTAGAAGTTGATCTGAAAAATGTGAAGGGATAATGTATGGAGAGAATGTTCAATATTAGGACTGAGACACCAATGGTTAGAAGTGACAGAGTGACAGAAAGGCAGAGCCCAGTTCAACTTGAGAAAGAACTTCTCAGCTGTCAGAGCAGTCTAATAATGGAATGGAGAGTTCAAATGTGAGTAATGGCCACTTGGGGGAATGTTAGAAAGAGCAGTCAAGCTTCTGAAGGAGGAATGAACTAAATGACCTTTAAAGTCTCTTCCAACCCTGAGAGTCTATGATTTCACTAAGCATCTCAAAGAACAAGAATATACTTCCTAAATTGAATGCAGTATACTTGAAACTTCATGTGCCAAACAATATGGTATTAAAATATGTTAAGAAATTTACAGAAACAGTAGTAGTATGAAACTTCACCACATTTCTTTTTCTATAAAAGTAAATGAGAACAAAAGCATAATTTAGAAAATCTCTATAAATTAAGGCAGAAATAAAACAGACAACATTTTCTGTCCACAATGTAATAAACCCAGAAATAAATAAGAAAAACTAAATGGTAGTAGACACCTTTTTGTGTGTCCAATTTGGTCACAATAACTAATCCCTGTCCCCTCTCCCCTATTACCCCCTCTCCCAGGTTTGGGTTTCCAGCAACAATTTAGTACAATATGACCTCATCTCCCTGGCCTTGGTTGATTGATTTAGGATTGAACACCTGACCCAGATGGGCCAGAGTTCTTTCCCTGGAAATTTGGAATTGAGGCACAGAAAGAGGAATATCATCTCACAGGTGGCTGAACCTGTAATATACACATTTGGGAATTCTTGGTGATTGTGATCTGCCATATGAATTCAAGAGAGAAGAAATTGGTTGGCAAAAAATATAATTAATTAGATACATAGGAGAGAGCAGAGATCAGAGAGAGGCTCCTGATGACTACCCAATCACTGATTTATGTCCTTTTAAGAGTCTCTCATGCATTCTTGTGAGTACACAAGGCCCTTATATCCTTATAATAATTCCCCTCTTTCACTTAATTCAGCTGGAGTTACTTTCTTCATAATCAGAGAATTCTTACTCATAAGAACAAACAAACAAAACCTCAAACCATTGGAAAAATTTTAAATTCTCTTTTAAATAACTCTTAGGTTAAGAATTAAGTCAAAGCTGAAGTTTTAGAACATGTAGAAAATTATTTAAATGAAAGCAGTACAAACTGCAAACTAGGGGATAAAGCTACAGCTATACTAAGAGGAAAATTCATAGCCTTAGAAACTTAGAGCATGGGGCTCTGCAGCCAGATCGCCTATGTTAAAATTCCTTTTCTACCATTTACTAGTTGCATGATCTTGAGCAAATGAATCTCTCCGTGCCTCAGTTTCCACATCTGAAAATGGGTATAAAAATAATACTTATCTCATAAGGTTCTATTGTGAGAATTAAATTAATTTATATAAGTGATTTATTTAGAATAGTACCTAGCATATAATATTATTAATATCAGCCATTGATTAAAACAATTATAATAATACATAAACTATAATAAAGCATGAACACTGAGGCCCCCTTTGAGGGATGGTCAGGTTGGGGTTGCCTCAGGGCATTTTAGGGTTCTCAGGTTATCCTGAGGAGTAGAAGCAGTGCATCCCAAGCACTTGGCTGGCTTCTACTCTGTCCACAGACAGAGCTGTTCCTGGCTTGGGCTAATGGCAGGATAAGGCCTTGGGGACCATCTGAGTGTCTCAGTGCTAGTGTAGGAAAGGAACACACAAGGCCACCTTGGTGTGGGGACTCCCTCCTCACCTGTCTCACGGGTTCATGAGGCAGGGGAAGGATTTCTGGGACTCCCAATGGTTTGTGATGTTAGAGGTCATAGAAAGGAGACTACTGGGCCTGAAAATATGCCCCCTGCTCACCACTGATATCCCAAAGTCCACAATCAGAAGGCAGATCACTCTTCTTTGCTGACTTCTGGGTTAACTGGGCTCCATACCTAAAGGTGCCAGTTACCTTCTTAACGTAAGATGGAGTAGCCACCAATGACATGCATTTCTAAGACAGTGAATGAGAGAACAGGGCAGCCTTGTGGTCTGATGAGGCGTGGGGCCCTTGTGGGGACAAGGGGTCCCAGGCAGTGGGCATCTCATCTTGGAGAGAATCAGTTATCTGGTAAGAGCAGGATGCAGAAAAGAGCATCTTGATCAGGCCTGGACTCCTCTGAGGTCTGCCAGGTTCCTGCGTCTTAGCCCATTGACCTCACCTGGGAGGAGGAGACGTGGCCCCACTGCCCTCCCTCAGGAGCCAGGTGTGCTGTGCTCCACAGAGTGTTTGGTTTTGTGAAGTTGAGAATCCAGGATTTTTAATTTCCTCCTGGGTCTCATGGCAGCCATCTGGGTAGCCTGTCACCCTATATTTGGTGCTATATTTTGGTCTTAACAACTATTGATCAATAATACACTAACTTGAAAAAATTCATTATTTATTGATCAGCTACCTAGTGCCAGGTGCTGAGGATACAGTGGTGAGCAAGGCAAAGTCCCTGCCTTCAAGGAATTTATATTTCCATGCTGGAGGCAGGCAAAGACAAGAGGATAAGCACAAACAAGATTTCAGAGAGTAATCAGTGCTCTAAAATATGCAAAGCAGGGCAGGAGGCAGGGAAAGTGACAGGAAAGAGGGGACGAATTTATGTAAGACGGGGACACTTGAGTAGAGACCTGAACAATCTGGAGAAAGCTATGGGAAGATCTGGGGAGAGCATTCAGCATTCAGGGGACAGCAAGTGTCAAGGCCCCAGGGCAGGAACCAGCTTGGCACAATGGTAAGAAAAGTGAGCACAGGGCAGAGGCAGCTGATAGGGTCAGACCCACACAGAACAGCTCTGACAAAGTCGGCTTTCAAGAAGGTGGAGAAAGGATGTGCTTGCTTCACTGAATTATGTGGTCCTTAAGTCAAGACCATAAACCCAATGGACCAATTTAACCAAATGGTATTCCTGGATTAGCACTGGACTGAGAGTCAAGAAATTGAGAGTCTAGCTCAGTCACTCATGTGCTGTGTGACCTCAAGCAAGACCCTTAACCTCTCTGTGCCTTAGTTCCTCATCTATAATATTAGAGAAGTAGGGTCCCCTTCAGTTCCAAATCCCTGGAGTTTACAACTAGGCACTATATTTCAGATGCAGAAAACTTGGCTGCTATTTGAGAGAGAAGTAGTAGGAAAAGGAGGAGGGAGAGGGAAAGGAGGAGAAGGCAAAGACCCTTCCAGACTCTAAACTCCTGGCCTCTGTAGACACCCAGTGCATGGGAGCTTGTGAGAATATTTGCCAATACACGGAAGGAGACACGTCATGGCAAGAGATGGGGGTGCATTCTCTTACTGACCACGGTGCCACACAGCAGTGTCCACAAATAATTTGGAAAGTAGAGTGTGAAACCCATGTCATCAGGAGAGTATCCAGGAATAAATGAGAGAAATAATAAAAGAGCCAACCAGGAGAGACTTGAACATGCTCAGGGAGGACTATCTTGGAACTACATATCCTTCGGGGTTCAGAATATTTTTGGTAAATGATGAAAAAAGCAGGGATGAGAAAACGTGAAGACGGGCAAAACTCCCAAGAACGGGAGGAAAGCTCCAGGCAAGGCCCAGCCAGCGAATGGAGCCCACCAAAATGATGACGGTCAAGGGCTAATGGGGAAGCGCCTCTGGCCCGGGTCAAGGTCTGCTGGGGAAAACATCCAAGGGGTCCTCTTCACTCTCTTCTCATAAGACTGAAAACGCATTGTTCTGCTGGTGCTTGGCGGGCACAGCGGCTTTCCAGGGAGGGCTACAGCACAGGACTGAGACATTCTTGGGGGTCAAACACACCCAAGGCTGAATCCTAGCTCACCTGTGTGAGCTTAGGCACGTCATTTAACCCTCTATGCTAGAAAGGAAGGATAATGTTACTTACCTTTGGGTTGGTATAGGAATTATGTTAAGGTCCTACAGGGAGTAAAAAAATAGTACCACCCTTCCCCACCTGGGTTGGAACCAATTCCTCAATAAGATACAAGAGTCGGTGTGTGGAGGCTCCAGATCACCTTTTTTACCGATAAAGGCCAGGTCGTAACACGTAGCTTATGTCTAAAGGCCAGAGGATTCCATGACTCTGAGCCACGGAGTTGGCAGACCTACCTGGTGGCTGGCACCCTGCACCTTCATAGCCCCTGCAGAGCTCAGAAGACGGGCGAGCAAAGGAACTAGACCCCCAAAGGGAGGGCGGGGCCACGCATGCCAGCTTCTCCTCCCAGCGCGCCAATCAGGAGTGAGGGGGTGGAGCGCCAGGAGTGGGGCGGAGCTCACTCCACGAGGTAGGAAACCATAGAAATGGGAATAATCTAAGCAGATAAAATGAGGACATCTACGTGATGTGCTCAGCCCAGGACCCGGCATCTGATAAGGGCTCAATAAATAGCAGATTCAAACAACATGTTCAGCCTGGCTTGGTTTACTCATTCTTTCATGCGACTATTTATTTTATTTTGTATTTTAGTTTTTTGGAGACAGGGTCGTGCTTTGTCACCAGAGAGTGCAGTAGCGCCATCATAGCTCACTGTAGCCTTGAACTCCTGAGAGCAAACTATCCTCCGGTCTCAGCGCACCGCCCCCTCCTTCCAGCCCCCGCACCCCGCCCCCAGTAGCTGGGACTATAGGTACGTGCCACCATGCCCAACTAATTTTTAAAAATTTTTTGTAGAGATGGGATCTTGCTATGTTGTCCACACTGGTCTCAAACTCTCGGCCTCAAATGATCCTCCTGCCTGGGCCTCCCAAAGTGCCAGGATTACAAGTCCCCAGGGGTGGCTTTGGAGTCCTGCAGCCTTGCTATAAGCATGAGAGAAATGCAGGTGAGGTGGCAAATATGTAGGTCTTCAGGACATTTTCTGAACTGTTTGGATGTGACTTCACTTCCCTGTAAAGGACATAAATTCAGAAGACATAGACAGTTCTAGGGGTGGGAATGAAAGGAAATTAGGCAAAATCCAAGGAGCAAAGGTCCACCTTCAAAGCCAGCGCTACCTTAAGCCAGCCTGTGCTGCCCATTTTGAACTCACCAAGAGCTGGTGGGTTTTGGGTTGCATGGTTTCTTGGTTGTCCCCTTAGTCAGACCTTTGGATCCTTTCTTGAGGGCAGGGCCCCTTGTCTTCCTCTGATGTCCCCCCAGCCAGCCTCTAGCCCTACTGTGTCCAGGAGGGACTAGATGGTCAGTGTAGCCCTGTTGCTTATGTAGGACCTGACAGAAGGCTTCCCAAACACAGCTCTCTCAGCTGCCTGGGACCCACATGTCCCTCTCACTGTTGTACCACCAGGATCCACTCTTCTCCCTGGCTGGTGGGGAGTGGGGGGGAGTTTGTCAGTCCCAAAGCAGAAACGGTAGTGGTCACATTGTCTGGGAAAGAATTACTTTCCATTTGTGAGGTTTCATGGGCCACCCTCCCTACCCAATTTTCAATAATGTTGCTAATGAGCCAGAGAGAAACTAACATAATGCACAGTACACAGTTATTAAAATGAGCAGGATGGGCGCAAGAAGACTCACACCCTTTTAGGATGGGAGCTCTAGGTTGAAAAAAAGTACAAAGCAACAAGGGCACAGAGGAAAGGGGACTAACATGTCACTATTTACTGTGTGTCTTAGGTTGGGCTTCCCAAGAAGCAACCCAGGGACAAGGATTTGAGAGCAAAAGGTTCAATTGGGAGGTGACCCCAGAATGCACCAGAAGGAGAGTGGGGAGGTTGACAGAGAAGGAAAGGCAGCTGGTTACCACTGCGGGAAACTAGAGTTTAATCCTACTGGGGAACTTTGTAAACAGTGCGGAACACGTGCCTCCAAAGAGGCAGCTGGGGTATTTATACACCAACTCCCACCAGCCATTGGTTGAGGGCCCTAGCATGCCTTGAGTTTGCCTTGTCATGGGAGGTTATGGCATCCTTTCACGGCCAGAAAAGCTCTTGGAAAAAGAGATACAGATGCTGACAGGTGGACACCTGCTCAGAAAGGTGCATAGCCAAAATATATGGCTGGGGCACTGACGGTGTCTGCTACACTGTGGGATCTGATGCCTCCTGGATGACAAGTCATTTAATTATAACCCAATAATGCAGGTGATATTGTCCACACTAGAGAGGTGGGGGAGCCAAGGGTCATAAAGTTCCCATGTTTCTCAACTAGAATGTTCATTATTCTTTACAATACAGGGTATTTTAGCATCCCTGGCTTCCCCCATTAAATACCAGTGGCATTCCCTATCCCCAGTCATTGTGACAACTAATTAGCCAACCAAACTGAAGAAAAAATGCATACCCCCCAAATACTGGGTGGAGTGGGTCTCCTGTAAGGCAGGTCTTCCTTTAAGTCGCTTCATGTTCTACCCTAGGGTCATATTTATTGATTAGGTTGAGAATGAGCTGATCTGGCAACATAATTCTTGGAGCGCATTTTGCTTCTGTGAAACGGGCATTCTGAAACTGAACTCATGGGAACGTTGGAGGATTAAGTAACAAACATGCTCAGCACAGTGACTGGCAGAAAGGAAGTGCTCAGACGACGTTAGTGCGACTATTGGCTGAGGAGCGCGCTTCCTTCTCAGCAGTGTGTTTCCCACCTGCTCCTCATTTCTCCCCCTTCCCTCTTTTTCCCTGTTTCCCGACCACCCCACTGTTGTCAGGCCTCCTTGAGACCTTCAGGGCAGAGGAAGGAACTGTTTCTTGTGTCTTTGGCCTCACAAAACAGCATTTGGTCAGGCCAGAGTCATCTCTACACCAAGGCCGGAGCAGGCCAGAGGAGAAAGGCCATGTGTTGGGTAGGCACCATGCTGACAGCTGGGACTCCACCCTAAGTGTTAGGGAGCGTCATGTGGGTGCGTTCAGGGGAGCTGGAAGCTCAGTGCACGCAACACATGTGTGCCAAGCCATCCCTCTGTACACTCATTAACAGCAATGTCTGAGTAAACGCAGCTTTCACGAGCATTTACCTAGATTTTTGTTTTCTTTGCTGTGAAGGCAGGTCTTTTATAAGCCTTTAGTGGTGTTTGGCAATTTCTGTAATATTCAAGTCATGCCTCTTCCAGAACCTGCCCTACTGACAAAGCCATCACAGTGCGTGCCGCCTTCCACACCAATTCCCCTCTCTTCAAGCATCTTCACCTAGATGGGCTTAGGTTAAAACTAAGGGGTGTATGGGGAAACGTGAGCCATGTGATGGGGCGGGGCCCGGGGCATAATGGTCACTTAATATCTGCCTGTGGAATGATGAAGGTCCAGAAAGATGGTGACTACTTTGTCCAACACTGTAATCCCAGTAGTTTGAACCCTCCCCAGCACTTTCTTGGTGACTGCATGGCATGTGGTTGGTGGGAGACTCAGTCCTGCTGACCGTTGCCTGGGTCAGGCCTGGTTCGTGGGGGTGGTGGGGACGTCAAGGTTATGAGCTGATTGTGAACTGATTATAAGTAGAGGAATCTCGGCCTGTTTTAGCTCTGAGGGCAAGTCCAGGGTCATTCCCAGCTCTGTACCACCCACATCCTAGGACAGGTGAAGGAGGAGCAAGATCAATATTAGCGTAATTGTTTTTGTGTGTGGGATAGTGGGAGCTAAGGGTGAATGAATCTGGTCTCTTCAGAGTGACATGTATCAATCTCTGTAGCAGGATTCAGTCTCAGTAATTCAGCCACAAGACAAAGCTTTATTTGTATTATGCATCGTTGCATGACAGTAATAACTAATGGTAATAGTAGGATTTAACACGGGCCCATCCTGTGGCAGGGGCCATGAATACATTATTCTGTTCTAAGCGGCAACCCCATGTTGGTATTCATATTCCCATTTTACAGATAAGGAAACAAACCTAGAGAGATCAAGGATTTGACTGATCAGGCCACAGAGCTAGTAAGAAACACAGTTGGGATTTAGAATCACCTTTTGGATTCGTACGTCTCAGCACTGTTGATATTTGGGGACAGATAATTCTCTGTTGTGGGGCGGTCCTGCACATTCTACTATGTTTAGCAGCATTCCCACCGATACCCACTAGATGCCAGTAGTCATTTTCCCACCCCCGCCAACTGCATAAACCAAAAATCTCTCTCTCTAGACAGCCAGGGCTGAGAACCACTAACCTAGTTCTTTCCGTGGGAAAACCTTTATTTCATGCTTCTAAAAAGAGCAAGGTTTGAGGGTGGCCTTCAGCCCCTAGTTCTTGGCAACATCTGAGGCTCGGTCTTCCGATTTCCCTTTCAGCCTCTCCCTTCAATGGCCCCTCTGTTCATCAGTCCTGTGTCTACTACTTTATTCATTCATTCACTCACTCATTTATTCAATGACTATTGAGTGTCTACCCTGCCCCAGGAGACATAGAAATAAACAACAAAATCTCCTGCCCTCATGGAGCTCATATTCCAGTGAAGAGAAAGCACTTAATATATGCTGGAACCCACGTGCTGCACTAACTCATTTCATACTCAGAGCAACTACTGTTATTTTCATTTTATAGGTGCCCAGTCTGAGGCACTGACAGGTTAAATGTAATAACTTGCTGAAGGCCACACAGCTGGGAAGGGTGCAGCTGAGAGTTAAACCCAGGCTGCTGGACTCCAGACCTGTGCACCTGACCACTGCACTCTCCTGCCTCTCCAAACCTGTGTCTTTATTCCACAGCCCCTTCTAACAGCTTTGGATATTGCCACATATCTGTCCTGGTGTCATTTCAGACTCAGGAAAATCTAAACTTGCCATCTTTTCCCCCAAATTAGCTGGCCACCTTATCTCTCACCACCCTTCCTGTCAACCAGGCTCAAAATCTTGGTGTCTTCTTGGAATCATAACTTTCTCCATCCCCGTAACATCTCATTCCCAAGACCTGATAGTTTTTAAGACAAATCTCTAATGTTCATCCCAGTGACTCAGTGAGGCAAGCCTATTTTATCTTCTTTTTATAGCTGTGGCAACACAAGATCAGAGAGGTCAAGATCACACAGCTACTAAAGGCAACAACTTACCCATTTCTTCTGATCAACATTGCACAAGGAACAAATCATTTTGTGTAAGAAGTCTTATCTCTGCATCTGCTTCAAGAGCTCCTAGAGGGTAAGGCCATGACAAATGCCATGTCTGTGTCTCTTACACAGACTCTAGGCCTTGTGTTGACTCAAAGAACTGGAGCTATGAAGGCCACAGTTGGAAGGATGTAATCCAGCATCCTAAGAATTAATGCTGTGAAACTCCACCAGATGGCAATGTTTTCTCCATGAAAGAGGACATTCCAAAGCCCAAGCGTGGCGTGTAACCGACAGGCTAGAGTGAGGGTGACCAAAGCATTTGAATTTGAAGTGGTTTCCAATGAGACACACACACACAAACACACACACACACACGTGCCATGGTTAGACTCTTACTGAGTGTTCCAACACTGATGAAATCTTGTGGGCTATTATTAGGCAGCAGTAGAGCATAAATAAGATTTGTGTTCTAGTCTGATCCTTGACATTTTCTAGTGATATGACCCTGAGGAAGTCTCTTAATCTTTCTGTTTTTATTTTTCTCTTCTGCAAAGTGGGGATAAGAATATCTGTTTCCTCTCCCTCATGGACAGGGCCACTAAGAGGCTGAAATTGGGCACGTGTGAAACTATAGATGGCTTTGCAGATGTAGTTTATTCTAACCATGAATGTTATGAAATTAACTTATCCATTAGTTCAATAATTAATTTTGTAGAGGAGCATTACCTAAACCTTGCTATTCAAAGTGTGGTCCACAGACTAGCAGAACTGGCATCACCTGAGATTTGTTAGAACTATAGAATGTACCTGCTATGGACTAAATGTTTGTGTCCCCCCAGAGTTTATATGTTGAAGCCCAAATGCCCAGTGTGATAGTATTTGGACGAGGAGCCTTTGGGAGGTGATTAGGTCATAAGGGTGGAGCCCTCATGAATGGGATTAGTGCCCTTATAAGAAGGGATATGACAGAGATGATCTCTGTTTTCTACCACGTGAGGATATATCAAGAAGGCAGCTGCCTACAAGCCAGGAAGCTGGTCCTTCCCAGATACCGAATCTGCTGGCACCTTGATCTTGGACTTCCCAGCCTCAAGAACTGTGAGAAATAAATGTTTGTTGTTTAAGCCATGTAGTCTGTGGTATTTGTTTTAGCAGCCTGAACTGACTAAGGCAGTATCTCATCCTAGACTTACTAAATTTTAATACTGTGCATTTTAACAAGATCTTGAGGTAATTCATATGCACATTAAGGTTTGATACGAGCTAGAAAATGATTGGTTTTAGTGAATTAAGAAAATAACAAGAATCCAGCCTGGGCAACATAGCGAGACCTCATCTCTATAAAAAACAAACAAAAAAATTAGCCAGGCATGATGGTGCATGCCTGTAGTGCCAGCTACTTGGGAGGCTGGGGCAGGAGGATCTCTTGAGCCCAGGAGTTCGAGGTTGCAGTGAGCTATGATGACGCCACTGCACTTCAGCCTGGGTGATACAGGGAAATTCTGTCTCAAAAAAAAAAAAAAAAAAGAAAGAAAGAAAGAAAGAAAGAAGAAGGAAAGAAATAGAAAATAAAAAAAGAAAATAGCAAGAAAACCAAGTTCTGGAATTTGTGCGGGAGTTAATACTGATTTACTTCAGTTCAGTGCCCCCCATAATATGAGAAGCAGGTGCTATGATGAGCTTGAATCATGTTAAGCAAATCACTCGCAAAGCTCAAAAAACGTATCTGTCTCCAACTTATGCCTTAGACAGGGCAACCTGAAGTTGCAACAAAACATCCCTGTATTTAAATCAGTCGGGATAGGCCAAGTTACTGCAGTAACAACCTGACTTTCAGAGGCTTTCAAACCACAGGGGTGCATGTGTATCATAGGTGGGTGGGGGGCTCCGCTCAGTCACTAAGGGTCCCAGACTGGCAGAGCAGCCACCATCCCAAACATGCAGAAGAAGAGTGCTCTGGAGGGTCTCGCACTAGGTCAAGGCCCAGCTCAGAAGTGACACACAGCACTTTCTCTCAGGACTCATTGGCCAAAACTAGTCACCTGCCCACAGAGGGACAGGAAGGACAATGTCATCCTGTGCTTGGAAGGTAAAGAGCTAGAACCATTCCGTGAACTGCACTAATAACTACTACAAAGGTTACCCTGAGTTGGTCTGAGCAGCGGCTCCCAGGACAGGTATGCAGGAGCAATGATGAGGGATAGCTTGTTACAGGGATGACTCCAGAGCCCCTACCAGGGGACCCAAAATCAGAATCCGGAATCTGTTTCAACAGGTGTCCCAGGTGACTCTGACACACTCAGTCCACACACCCGTATTTGGAATCCACTGGCTTGCAGCTCTCCTATCCCTTAATCCCACCTGGGATATAAAAGGAGCTGTGTTGGTTTTCTAGGGCTGCTGCAACAAATCACTCAAACTTGGTGGCTTCAAACAACAGAAGTTTGTTCTCTTCCTGTTCGGGAGGCTAGAAGTCCAAAATCAAAATATTGGCAGGATTGGGTCTTTCTGGAGGCTCTGAGGGAGAAGCCCCCGGCCTGTCTCCCGGCTTCTGGTGGCTGCGGCATCCTGGGCGCCCCCGCGCTTGCAGCTGCATAACTCCGTCCTCGTCCTCGGGTGGCCTTTGTCATTCTGTGTTATAAGGGCACGTGTCATTGGATTTAGGGCCCACCTGGGTGATCCAAGCATGAGCTCATCTTAAGATCCTTAACTTCGTTACATCTGCAAAGACCCTTTTTCCAAACGAGGTCACACTGGGGGAACAAACCTTTTCCGGGGGCACCATTCAGTCCCCTCCACGCGCTCGCGAAGCCAGCCCGCGCCCGAGCGCCCTGCACGGCGGCCACGAGGGGGCAGGCGGAGCCTCGCGTTCCGCGGCCCTGGCGGGCGCCGGGACACCTTGCGACGCTCTCCCGGCCGCCCCGCGGGGCAACCGGGACGGCGATTCTCTCCCCGTCGTCCCGCGACAGCGACAGGGATCGCGCGCCGAGGCAGCGCCTCCGCGGGCACAGCACGCTCTGAACCCCGCGCGGGAGCTCTCCAGGTGGATGGTCAGGGGACACTGCGAGGAAAATGGGTGTGGGCATTCAGGTATTCAGACGAATGCTTCTTATATTCTCTAAAAGGTGATAGTAATGCCAGCACATTGAATAGAACACCTCAATGTCATTTGACACATCTTGAATAATAATAATGGCTCCTCAGCAATTATTTTCCGTTTAAGTAATTCCTTTCCTCTCCAGAAACATTTTAGCACACTCCATGGGATATTAGACGTTCATCCTGCTCGGTTTCTGAGACTGTGCCTGGGAAGGGGCCCCATCCTTTCTGTGTGTGGTTTGCCATTCAGGACGGATGTGTTTGAAGTTTTACGACAGGAGTCCCCATGTCACCCTCCCTGAGGCATCACCTGGGGTGACCTGTGGTTTCTCTACTCGGGTGGCTGCTGAGAGGCCAGTGGAAGTATACCTGAGGGGACCCGAGTTTGTCCCAGCAGGTTCACAGCAGCAGGGTGGGATTGCTAGGAGCTCGGAGAATCTGATCCCGGCCTTCCTGTCAGCCTGGCCCAGTGCCACAGCTGTTGGCTGTGTGGTCACCCTCTCAGAGAGCCCAGCCCAAACAACCACAGCCTGCACCTCCTTTTCATCGCACTTACTGGGATTGCAATCAGTGGCCAGCTGCCTGTTTCAGTGTTTAATTAGTTTCGTGTTTGGCATTTTCCGTCCTAGAATGTAAGCTCCCTGCGGGTGAGAGCCTTGCCTGTCTTGTCCTCTCTGCTTCCCTGCTGCCTTGCACATGTCTAGCACTGAGTAGGTCTTTGAAAAATCCTCTTAGGAAGAATGAGTGTCCACTGGTTTTGCCTGGAGCTGACCTTCTTGGAGACCTGCTTCTGGGGTGTATGCAGAAATGTTTTCCTTGGGGCAAAGAAAATTCTCTGGTTATCACTGTTAGGGTTTCTTTTTGACCTGGGGACTTTTCAGAGCCTTCAATATGCAGATATGAATTGTAATCACTGAGGGAGGGGAATTTAGTGTGGAATATTTTCCAAAATATTGACTTTCTGTCTTGACTGTCTAGAGCTGCTTTTCCAAAAAGGGCTTAAGGCAAGCCCAGGTTCTAGCCCCTGTCTGGTTGTGCCAGCCAGTGAGCGTTCTCCACTGGCCCGGGAACCCTTTTCCCTGTTGCCCTGCTAAAGAGCAGTGGTACAAATTCTGGGCAGAGTCCTGAAGTCTGTGTTCTAAGCCTAGTATGGTTATCTGTAAACTGTTTCACTGTGAGCAAGTTGCTTCTGCTCTTTGGGCCTGGGTTTCCTCACTTAATTCATTTAATCAACAAATTTTTTTTCTTTAAATGTTTATTTATATGATTAAATATTCAGCCCATGAATATTTACTGAGCACCTGCTACCTGCCAGGTACTGTTCGATGAACAAGATAAGCAAGGGTCCCCATCCTCATGGAGCTGACATTTGAGTGAGGAGGGAGACAGACAATGAGTATAATAAATAAGTAAACTAGTATGTTGGAAAGTATTATGTGCAATGGAAAAAGAAAATGAAATTGAAGGGTAAGTGAGACTGGGAGGGTGGGTGATCCTAAGGAGGTGAAGATATCGGTGCTCTGTGATGGAGCATCGTGTTGGGGGCATTAAGTGGGAGAGAGGCGTCAAGGCCAACTCCTAGATTTTTGGCTTGTGCAACTGAGGAATGGTTTTAAAAAAGTGTATTAGACCAAACATTACTCGTCTTTCTGATTCTGTAGTCCTGTGGGCTCTGTGACAGTGTTGCTGTCCCCTCAGCTACTGCAGGCGGGCCTGTAATCTGACGCCACATACCCAGAGGATCAGGAAGCCCCTGTCCCGAATTTACCATATAAGGATGTGGGTCCCATTGCTCTCTGTGTGTGGCAGGTTCACACTGTGGTCCACAGGGGTTCCTGGTGCATCTCCATCAAACCCTGTCCCTGGGGTTGACAGCATCTGCCCTGAGAGCGTGCTTATTTTTGAGGGCTTGATAAACACGCAGTGTTGCTGCTGCACATTGCTGCCAGCGTCCTCCATGCAGCCCGCCCTTCCCACTTCCTCCAGCCTGCTGGATGTCATCTGTCTCCTGGCTGGTGACCAGGGAATAAGATGCCTGTGGGGTAGATTTCTCAAGTTGGACTGGGAGCTGGAATTCATGAGCTTTAGTTGCTGAACTCCAAGGTCTGCATATTCCCAGGGTACCAGGCCTTTCCATGGTTGGTCATTTCCAGTGGAATCCCAGTGACACAAGGGATGGGGTTGGCTGACCCCGAGACCCAAGTCTGAACAGTCCTTACTGTTCCCTCTCTAGAGAAAGGCTGAAGCTTCCTGTCAGGCTCCTCTTGGGCAGATGCCTGGTGTGGACAAAGGAAGATGACGGAATAAAACCATAATTAACATGTATCAAATGCTTCCTATGTGCTGAAAAGCTTTCTGTGGATTATTTCATTTAAACCTCAGAGCAACTCTATGAGGTAAGTGGTATTAGCATCATCTTTCTCATTTTAGAGGTGATGTAATGAGGCTTGGAGAGTTTGTACAAGCTGCCCAAGGTCACAGGACCAGCAAAGTGCTGAGCTGGGTTCACACCCAGGCCAGTCCCTGCTCTGAACCATGGGGCTCCAGCAGCTGATGGCTCGCATGGAGGTCACCCAACAGGGGATCCCAGTGTTTGGACTTGGTCCTGGCTTCGTACTGCTTCATGCTGCAATTTGGAGCAAGTCCATCTGTTCATTCATTGATTCACCAAATATTGATCAAGTGCCTTCTATGCAAAGGCTGAGGACACAGTGAAATGATGTCATCTTGGAAAAGCTCACAGTCTGGCCACTGAGACAGACACCTAAGCACATTATCTAGGTTGCAGAGGGACAGGTGCTTTATGGAGCAGGAGAGGAGAAGGTGACAGTGCTTGTCTGGTGTAGGGGTGGGGGATCTGGGAAGAAGACATGGCCTTTGCTTAGGAGAAAGGCATTTTCCGAGGCTTTCGGGGCAGGCAGAACTGGGAGGGCAGAGGCATGAAGTGACAAGCATACTTATACTGTTTCAGAGACTTCAGGCTGGGTCTGTGCTTACAGCAGAATTTCACAAAGTGTGGACCTCAGGCCACCTACATTAGGACCCCCTGAGGTGTGTGCACATTCCAGGCTCCACCCCAGACCCACTGAATCAGGGTCTTTAGCTGTTGGGGCTCAGAAACCTGCATTTCCCCAGTGCCTTGGGGGACTCGGATGTGCACTGAAGTTTGGCGCAGGCCAGGAGAAGCAGGGCGGCAGCCAATTCTGGTGATTATAATGGGGTCAGCAAGCTTTCGCTCGAGAGGGCCAGATAGTAAATATGATAGGCTTTGTGTGCTAAGAGGAAATTGAGGATTCATGTAGGTACTTATATAACCATGTAAAATGTAACCATTTAAAAATATAAAAACAGGTGGTGGACTGAGGTTGGCCCACTTTAGTTTGACCTTAGTCTGCCCTCTCCTGGTTTAGAAAGTTAGCCATGTGGACTGGTGTGGGTGGCAGTAAAGAGAGAGAAACTAATGTCACATCCAGGGAGGCAACGGGAAGGTCCGAAGGCTCGTGCCCTCAGAGGGGCAGAGGTCAAGAAATCTGTCAATGGAAGGAAGGACAGGACTGGCCAAGAGTTTGGACAGGAAGGCAGGTGGCAGAGGAAGGAGGTGACCAGACTGGCTTGAGCACTTTCGTGGGTGGGGATGTCACTAGTTTACTGCAGCAGCCTGTGTAATGATACACACGATGATACAATAACACAAACGTAAACAGGGGCAGGTGCTGGCAGAGGTCCTGTGGACTGAGGACTGGCAGGAGGTTATTGTATTTGGCCATTTGAAGGTGATCAATGACCTTTGTGGGAGTGGTTTTTGGAAAGAAGTGGGAGCTAGGTGTCAGTGGGCTCGGGAAGAATGGAAAGAGAGGAAGGGGAACAGGTCAACCCAAAGAGTCCCCCAGGTTCTGGCCTGGCAAGTCCGGCGAGCGCTCTTCTCGGGGGCAGAGCTCAGGATACACACCTTCTCTTCCCAGCCCAGGGTCCAGCCCATGAGCCTCTGCCCAGTGCTAGCAACTCCCCCAGGGCTCCTCTTCTCGCCACGTAGGGGAGGGCGGGGCCTTGCGCTTCTTACCACGTAGGTCCTTAGCACTTTGAAGATTCAGGGATTGTACGCACGTTTGTGGAAAGGAGAGAGGGACTGTCCTTTCCCAGGAAGTGTGTCCTCCCAAAGGTCCTTGGGGACAAGAAAAGGACCGCACCCTTAGAGGTAGATGCCCTCAAAGATAGAGTGTGAGCATCCTTTCCGTATGGACTTCTGTCCTCTGGCAGGTACCAGGGATGTGGTGGGAAATGTTTGGGAAGAAGGGAACTAGAGTTATAATCCTGGCAGCCTTGTGATCCTGTCAAATGATTTAAGATGAGACTGAAGCTTTGTCTCAGCAAGGTGAGGGGTTGGACCTGATGATCTCACAGGTACATTCTAGCTTTGAAATTCTGTTACTCTAGGATGTATGGGCAGATGCCTTACGTGGATACAAGCAGTTTACATCTTCAATATCTTTTTCAAAAAGACATTCTATAATAAAGACATTTGCATGCGAATGTTTATAGCAGCACAATTCACAATTGCAAAGATATGGAAACAACCCAGGTGCCCATCAATACACGAGTGGATTAATAAAATGTGGTATATGTATACCATGGAGTATTACTCAGCAATAAAACACAACGGTGAATTAACACATCTGGTATTAACCTGGTTGGAGCTACAGCCCATTCTTCGAAGCGAAGTGTCACAAGAATGGAAAAACAAGCACCACTGGTACTCACCATCAAATTGGTACTAACTGATCAACACTTACATCACACAGGGCAATAATATTCATCAGAGGGCGGGCAGGTGGGAGGGGGGTGGAGGGGATGGGAAAACTCTCACTGAATGGATGCGGGGAGCACAGTTTGGGGGATGTCCACGATTGTAGCTCTGACACAGGCAGTGCATGGGCGATATATATAGCCAAAGTGTTGTACCCCCATAATATTCTGAAATTAAAAAACATATATATCTTTTTCAGAGGTCTCCTCAGGTTGTGTCCTGAGTGCTGGCCCAGGTGTGTGCAGGTACCGCCCCACCTCTGCCCCACCTGGAGGCTTTGCTTAGCACTTGGAGTTCATCTGCTTGTAGCCCACCTCAGGGGCTCCCTAAACTCATCCTAGCCTATTTCATGTCCAAGTTTTCCTTGATTGCTGGCGAAATGAGAAAATTAAGGACAATACGGTGGCTTCTTTTAAAGCTAAGTTTTTTTTTTTTAATGGAAGGAATTGTTCTTTTTTCAGAAGGTATTACCTCCCCCCCTTTTTAATTATTAAAATACCCTTTCTTTTATGAAATGATGGTGATGGTAGATGGTAGTTTTTTCTACTGACCTTACTCAGAAAAATGAATGTTGGTAACCCTAAATGAGTGCCCCCCCGATTTTTTTGAAAATCTTATTGATCCATTAAATCCAAAAGTTTCTAAGCCTGAGTTTCATCACCAAATGGGGATAATAACACTACTTCTACAGAGCTTTATATGGATTAATTGAGATACTGCAGGCAGGCACAATGTCTGGGATATACTAAGCACTCTTATTAGTACACAGTGGGCTGAGCCTCTTTTGAAAGTTCAAAGGAGGACAGGCATCTGAAACATCACAAATAATCTGTCCACAAAGGCTGCGGTCTGCTGAGTCTCCCTCTCTCTCCCCCGCTCCCTGGGATCCCTCCTGGTTAGTTGTTAAAAGGTGAGGAAATAAACACTACTCTTCATGCATGCCTTCATTCCTCTGTTTGTTCAATTTCATAACTCTTTCTGTGTACCTAACGTGTGCTAGAGTTGAGTATGCAGAGATATTGGGGTACAAAGCTCCCGTGCTGTGTGGCAGATAGACATGTGAGCCAATAAAAACCACTAAAGGCAGCTGCAAAGAAGTCCAATGAAATAAACTACAAACTCTGGACACTACTGTAAAAAAGCACACCTTTAATCCTGAGCTTCCCAGCAACCATAGGATAAAGGAAAACATGTTGTTCCTATATTTTCCAAACTTCTGTCATTCTTGAACAACTGTCACATTTTTGCCTTTCCTGTGGCTCTACCAAAAATGTTACTTACTTGACACTTTCTTAAACCAATACCATTATTTCATTTAATGAAATTAAAAAGATAACTTGATGTTTTCATAAATGGAAAACCACCATCACTAACCACAAATCATATCAATAAGTACGTAATCATCAAAATAAAGAATTCTTATCTGTTAATACCACTAAAATAATCTAAAATTATTCTGTCTGCTACTTATTATATGCCAACTACTTTGGGGTAATAAAATGATGTATATAAGGTCAATTGAAACCCAACTTATTTCCTGGCATGAAATTCAAGAAAATATTAATATTTATTGCAAAAGACACAGAAATTCCATTCAAATGGAATTGAATGTTTTTATGAACCCCTATAAAAGTTAAGGGTATAGCATTAAATTTGAACACACCAAATACTTTTTTGTGGGGAGCTGAGGGAACAGCAGACAAGTATGTTGTTTCTAATGATCTAATTCAGGAGTCTGCAAACTCTTTCTGTTAAAGGGCCGGATAATGAGTTTATCCTTTGCAGGCCATAGGGTCTTGGTTGCCACTACTCTATTCTGACTGTATCAGGAAAGCAGACAAAGACAGTATGCAAACAAGTGGGTAGGGCTGTATTTCAATACAACTTAACTTACGTATGGACAATGAAATTTGAATTTCATGTAATTTTCATGTTACAAAATATTATTATCTTTTAAATTTTTTCCAACCATTTAAAAATGTAAAAAACTACGTTTAGCTTCTGGGCTGTACAAAAATAGGTAGTGGGCTGGATTCAGGGCTGGAATTTGCTGACTCCTGATCTAACGGAACCTTCAGTCAGGGCCTTGGAGAACCTAATGGGGCAGAGAAATGATATGTTCTTACATTGTTCTCCCTCTGCACCCCCAGTGCTGGAGGGCATACACAGACCTGCAGAAAGGTCATATGGGGGTGGCAGCAGATTTTTTGGTTTTGAACTCTGTGCCCTTCCCCTTTCTAGATGCGGCCTCCCTGGTGGAGGAAGCGTTTACTCTGTGCCAATCTATCTGCATGAAGTGGCTCTGTCTTGTGCCTTGAGGCTGGGGTCATTGTCCAAGGCAAGGATGACCAGTATAGGGTGAGCATAAGAGGGGCCCGTGAGGTAGCCTGCACGTGGCTGCCCAGTAGGAATGCTCCATGCGGGATTGTGACAAACTGACCCAGTTAGAATCTCTCTGGAGGAAGGAAGATGTGAGTTGCAGGCAGAAGTGGCTTAAGGAGCAGAGGATTGCCGCTTCAGAGAGGAAGCTGGGCGGCCTGGCTCTTAAAAGCTGTTCTGTCCTGAACCTGCTGGGATTCCCAGTCTTTCCTCCCCAAACCTGCTCTTTGCCCAGAGGCCCCTGTTAAAGCCACCGCCATTTTTTCTAGTGTACAAGTCAGAGTCATCACGGACACTCCTACTCCTCCAGTCCCCGTGCCTGTCAGTCCCCAAGTGCTGTCTCTGCGACCTTCTAACTTCCTCCCAGCCTACCCTCTTCCCCGTCTGCCTGGTGACCACCTGGTCTGCCTGCTATTGTTTTGCCCCTGAACTGTTTCAATGGCGCCCACTGGTCTCCCAGCTTCCTCTCTAGCCATCCTCTAATCTGTTTACCACATGGCTCCCAGAGGATGTTTTTTAAATTAAACTTTTTATTTTGAGATAATTGTTGATGCACATGCAGTTGTAAGAAATGATGCAGAGGGCTCCCGTCAAACCTTCACCCAGTTTTCCTCAATAGTAACATCCTGCAAAACTGTAGTACCATATCACTACCAGGAGATCAACCTTGGTAGTCAAGATAAAGAACAGTTCCAGCACTGCATGGATCCCTTTGTGTTAGTTTCCTAAGGCTGCTGTAACAAATGACCATCAACTTGGTGGCTTAAAACAATAGAAATTTACTCTCACAGTTTTGGAGACCAGAAGTCTGAAATCAAAGTGTCAGCAGGGCTATCCTTTCTCTAAAGGCTCTAGGGGAGAATATTTCCTTGCCTCTTCCAGTGTTGTGTGGCTCCTGGCACTCCTTGGCTTGTAGCAGCATACTCGAATGTCTGCCTCCATCTTCATGTCACCTTCTCTCTGTGTATTTCTGTGTGTCTCCTCTTTTCATAAGGACATCAGTCATTGGGTTTAGGACTCAGGCTAATCCAAGATGATTTCATCTTGAGATACTTCCCTTAATTACATCTGCAAGCACTCTACTTGCAAATAAGGTCATATTCTGAGGTTCTGGGTGGACATGAATTTGGGGGGTACACTCTTCAACCCACTACCCTTGTGTGTTAGCTGGCTCAGGCTGCCATAACAAAATACCACAGCCCCTGTGTTCTCTAGCTTTGGAGACTCTGAGACTCAGAATAATGATATGGCCACAGAGATGCACCCAGGCTGTCCTCCATGTCCTTTTAACATACTCTCATCCCAGACAGTGCTGAGTCCGAAACCTGACTGTGCATCCCAGTCACTTAGGGAGATTTAAAATACAGATCTGAGATCAGGGTGAGTCTGAACATCTGGACTTTGAAAAATCCCCAAAGCCATTGTGATGCAACCCAACCCCAGAGGACTCTTGAGAACTTCGCGTTTACAGTAACCTGAGTATATATATTTCTTGTGAAGCAGTAGTCGTACATGACCAGTGGAGTCCATATTGGGCAGTGCAGATTTCCAAACCTCTCTCCTAGAGCTGCACTGTCCAATATAGTAGCCACGTGCTACATGTGGCTACTTAAACTTAAATTAGTTAAAATTAAATAAAGTTAAAAATCCAATTTTTCAATCACATTAGTCACATTTCAAGTGCCCAATAGCCACATGTGGTTAGTGGCTGCCATACTGGGCAACCCAGACGTGAATATTTTCATCACTTCAGAAAGTTCTACTGGACAGTGTTAATCTGGAGGGAATTACTCCTTTGCCATTCTCAGCCTGTATGCTTTGGTGGAATTGACTCTACCCACAGATGCGCAGATGCAGGTGCACCCTGCAACTGCCCAATCATGGTATTGCAAGTGACTCAAGCCATAATCAGCACAAATGTTGGGACTCTGGCTTACATGACCACAAAAAGGCATTCTGTTTTCCACTGACATGAACTTGAGGGTGGGGGAATGTAGGCTGCAGCTGCTGGCAGCCATTTTGTTCCAATATAGAACCAGAGAATGAAGTCAACAGAAAGGAAAACAGAGCTGAGAAACTGGGTCTTGTTGATACTTTTTGAATCTTTAGACTGAAATTGTGCCTGAGGAGAGGTTTAGATTCAGTGAGGCGCCCCCAAAATTCCCTTTTTATTCAAGCCTTTTTTTTTTCCTACTTGCAGTGAAAGAAAGTTGACTACACAGAATGACATTGCAAGTCACTTCTTCTCTTGCCCTCAGGGTCCCCATCTGTCAAATGAGGAGGTTGGAATAAGTAGCTCACTTTATACTTCAAACATATATTGAGCATGCATTGCCAGGTGTTTGTGCTTAGCACAGAGTGGTGACTTGGATCCAGTCCTTCCCCTGAAAGAATTCACGAGTGTAAACGTAACAGTAAAATGCTAGAGGTGCTTATGATTGAAATGGACAAAATGCTCTGGGACCACAGAGGACATCTTTGATTCCACCTTGGAGAAGACATCACTGAGGAGGTCTCATGGAGCCTGGGTCTTGAAAAATGAGTCGGGTTCTTCCTAGCAGAAAAAGTAGGAGATGGCATTTTAGTTAAGAGGAGAGTATGAACAAAACTCCAAATCAAGAAAGCTCATGGTGGGCTGGGGAAATAGTTTGCTATGCTCAGAGCTCACGATGTAAGAGGGGAAGGGATGGGCTACAGTCTAGGAGGCTAGTGGGACCTGGTTACCATGGCTATGCTTGAACACCATGCTGGGGACATTAGGCTTTCTCCTGCAGGAGAAATGCAAGCAGGGGAGAATGATGATCAGACTTGCATTTGGAAAGATCACCCTTGTGAACAAGGAAGACAGATTGCTGAAGGGGAGAATTGCAGCCAGAAGGGCCTGTTGGAAAGTTATTGCAATTGTTGCAATGAATAATGATGAGACTAAACCATGCATTCTAGAGTAATTTTCAAAGTATTATGTGAAGGATATACTGAATTGGCATATGGCAGGTGCTTAAAACATGTTTGTGGAATAAACATTGATGAGTGATTGGGAGCATGTTGTGGAAGAGGATAGGTCAATCGTCTGAAGGTAGGGGCAGGGTGATGGGTAGAAGAGGGTAAAGAAGGAAGCTGGTGGAGTGTCAAAGCCCACAGAGTCCAAATTAGGACACCAGTGACCTTTGCAAGTGCAATTTTAGTAGAGTGGCAGGGTGGGAAGCCAAGCTGCAGGGTACTGGGTAGGGGAGGCAGCCGGTGTGATGGTTTCCTAAAGCAACAGGGGGAAAGTGGATGGTGCAACTGCTGGTTGTCTTCCAAGCTCCTGTTCCCTCACCTCTTACTTCCTAACAGAACCCCAATTTTGTTAAGGTTTTGCCCCACCCAGTGAAACCCTCTGGACTCAGAGTCGCAGGGATGGGTGCTGTTTAATCTAAGCCAATCCTGGTAAAATCCCTTTCTTTCCATCGATGGGCTCTGGAACATGGGCTCACATCCATCAGTGCAGAGTGCTCCCCTGGCTGCTGATTTATTGTCCAGGGATGCGCACTTGACTTTATAGTCCAATCAGACTGATTGAGGGAACAGTTTTTCTGAATAAGGAAATACGTGGCCTTGGCTGCTGCTGGCGACTATCTAACCATCATGAGAGAAGCCAGTCTGAGGCAGAGAGCTGAACCCGGATCCTAACAGCCCCTGGATACTGCCTCACATCCAGGCTTGTCTTTAATGTGAGATAATACATTTTATGATTGTTTAAACCTGCAGTCCCCAATGCCCGGGCTGCAGACTGGAACTGGTCCACGGCCTGTTAGGGACTGGGCTGCAGAGCTCCGCTGCCCCTCCCACCACCCCCCATCCCCACCCGGAAAAATCGTCTTCCGTGAAACTTAGGAACGGGGTGGGGGGGGGGTGTGCGCACAGCAGGAGGCGAGCTGCAGGCAGGTGAGCAAAGCTTCATCTGTATTTATAGCCGCTCCCCATCCATCACTCACATCACCGCCTGAGCTCTGCCTCCCCCACTCCCTGTCTGTGGGAAAATTGGCTTCCGGTTCTTGGTGCCAAAAAGGCTGGGGACCACTGGTTTAAACCATTTTGGTTGGGTTTTCTGTCACATGTAGCTGAAAGCATCATTAATGGACATCAGTGGATTTTATTTTATTTTATTTTAGGGATAAAAGAAAATTCCTCTGGAGGGTTAAGAGGGAAATATCAGAGAAGGGAAAGAGATTAAAGACACAATACAGAGAAAGGGGAGAGTTGGTGGATCAAATCCCCAGGAGACGTGGGAATGATCCGTACTCAAGACCACTGGCAGAGGAACCGGCTTAGAAAGAAATAAGCAAACTTCTTCCCCATGGGACAGAGGGAAAGAGGTATGAAAATGTGAGTAAATCTGGAGGTGGAGGGGAGTTGGCAGAGTGATCTCTGAGGCCCCTAGAACTCCGCTGCCTGCAACTGCTTCTCCTCTAGGCAAGGAGGTGAGTGGCTTCATTGAGTCAAACACCCCAGGCGGCAAGTGCAGAGAAGAGAGGGCTCGTTCTCCCCAGAGTAATCAGAGGCATCTCCAGGGGAGCGGGGAATCCGAGTCGGGCCTCAAAGGACATATGGAGTTGGGGTGAAGTGTGGTGGGGTATAGGTCAGCCACTGCATTTCCATTATCTCACATCCCAGTGAAACGTGTGGGAGGGACAGGGAGAGACTGGTTTGACTGCAGCAGTTTCAAGACGGGGAAAATCAGATTGGGATCAGGTCCTAGAAGGCCCTATGCGCCAGTCTGGGATTAGTAACTTTAATGGGCTTGGATCAGTGTTTCTCAAACTTCAGTAAATAAAAAAAAATTCTTACTAACACCAAGTTTTGACTTAAAATTATTATTAATATAATAATAGCTAAATATATAGAGACATAAAACTGGGTATAAACTCTGTGATGGTTAGTTTTTTGTGTCAATTTGAGTGGGCTAAGGGATGGCCATATAGCTGGTAAGACATTATTTCTGGGTGTGTCTGTGAGGATGTTTCCAGAAGAGATTAGCATTTGAATCAGTAGACTAAGCAAAGAAAATCCAGCCTTGCCGATGGGGACAGGCACCATGCAATCGGCTGGGGTGGAGGTAGAAGGAAAGGCAAAGGAAGGGAGAATTCTCTCCCCTTCCTTGAGCTGAGACATCCATGCTCTCCTGACCTCAGACGCTGGAGCTCCCAGTGCTCAGGCCTTCAGACGCTGGGACTTAACCACCGCCCCATCTCCGGTTCTCAGGCTCTCGAGCTCTGTCTGGGACTTTTGCCATTGGCTCCCCCGGTTGTCCAGCTTGCAGACGGCAGACCGTGGGACTTCTTGGCCTCCATAATCGTGTGAGCCAATTCCCATAATAAACCTCCTCTTCCATCTCTCTCTCTCTGATCCTATTGGCTCTCTTTCTCTGCACACCCTTGACTAGTACACGCTCCTTATGCTTATATCTTTTATATGAATCATAAAATCAAGCTCAATTTACAAATTAAATACAAAAAGGTACCAAACTAATAAAATTCAACATTAAGTTAATGGACTAGATGATGTTTTGCTGAAACTATGTTGCTACTCACAAGGCAAATAAAGCATTGACTGTTACTGAGAATGGTGTGCTGGTAAAGGGCTCTCCAGAAAAACAAAGCCCTGATTTGTAACATTTCCTGATTTCTGTGGTGTACATACTGTCACCATGGATCCCACCACAATTGCTGTATTTAACAGTGGTCTCAAAATACCTGAAAATTTAACAATCAGCTCTTGTAAGCCAGAACAGGCTGACTCCAGCACAGCACAGCTTTACAGCACAGGTTCATTACGCCTGTTTTACTGTGTGGAGTCGGATAACTCAGTTGTTCAATTTCTTTCCTATTCCAATTCCTATGAAATCTATGTTTGTAGGGGAAACAGTGACATGACATAATTTGACCTGTACTTAGATGAGTGCATCATTTACATACTAAATTAGTCACTATTGTTTTTTCATCAACATAAGGCAAAAGACAAGTATTCCTCACTACCCAAATAAATTCAGTTGCAAAATCCATAGAGTGAGATTTAATTTAATTTATTTTGTTTTTTAAAATTTTTATTTATTTATTTTTTAAGAGACAGGATCTCACTGTCTCACCTAGGCTGGAGTGCAGTGGCCCGATCATAGCTCAGGGTAGCCTTGAACTCCTGGGCTCAAGCAATCCTTCCACCTCAGCCTTCTGAGTGGTTGGGACTACAGGCACCACTGCCTGGCTAATTTTTTTATTTTTGTAGAGACAGTGTCTTGCTATGTTGACCAGGCTGGTCTTGAACACCTGGCCTTAAGTGATCCTCCCACCTTGGCCTCCCAAAGTGCTGGGATTATAGGCATGAGCCACTGCAATAGAGTGAGATTTTATATAGCAAGGGATGCTAAATTATACAAAGCTATTTGGTTTCTGGTTTTTAGATAACAAATACCAAGAGTGCAGAGTGTAAGGGATATTAGCCCATGCTTAAAGAAAATTTGAATTTTATTCAATTCCTGAGTTCAAATGGGAAGTATGGAAAGTATTCAGATAGGAAGAGATAGCTATAGTCCCACTTGGCACCCCAAAAATTATTAATGAAAGTAAACATGAGTTTTGAAATAGTATGATGATATTCAGTTATGTAAGGGGGTCTTCCAGATTATCCAGGATATGCTTATATTAATTTTTAGATAATATTTTAAGTTAAAACTTAGGAATTTCTATCCACTAGGAAGGCTCTTGGCTGCAAGTAACAGAAAAGCCAGGGAAGAGTGGAGTAAACCTGGACTATATATTGCTTACTTAATAAGATGTCCTGATGCAGACAGACTTCAGATTGGTCTGTGCTATCCTTTGAATGTGTCTCCCAAAGTTCATGTATTAGAAACTTAATCCCCAATGCAACAGTGTTGAGAAGTAGACCTTTAAGAGGTGATTAGGTCATGAGGACTCTGGCTTCATGAATGGATTTATGCCATTAGCACAAGAGTGGGCTTGTTATTGAGAGAGTGGGTTTGTTATAAAAGCAAGTTTGGCCCTCTCTTGCTCTCTCTCACCTATGTGATCCCCTTTGCCATGTTATGATGCAGCAAGAAGGCCCTTACCACATTCTGCGCCTTGATCTCAGACTTCCTAGCCTCCAGAACCATGAGCCAAATAAACTTCTATTGTTTAGAAAAGACCTAGTCTGTTGTATTCTGTTATAGCAGCACAAAATGGACTAAGTCTGCTCTCTTAAAATGACATCAAGGGTCCAGATTCTTCTGTCTTTATCATCCTAGAGTGTTGTTTTTTTGGTCTGATTTGTGTTGACTCAAGGTCATAAAATGGCTGCTGTGGCTCCAGGCATTGTGTGGTTATTCATGTAAAAAATAAGCAGGAAGAGGCAACTCCAGACTCATTTGTCTCTTTAATTAAGAAAGTTTTTTTATTATAATCCCTGCAGCAGTTCACTCATCTCAATAACCAAAACTTGATCACATGGCCACCTCTAGCTACCAGAGAGATTGAGACTCTATAGTGGAAGGCAGCAAGGGGACCACAGGGGAAGGATGGAAATGACTATCCCATTAGCCAGTGAAGGCAATCTCAGTGAAATTTGTAGGACCTCTGTGTGTATGTTTGTGGAATACCTAATGCTTGGGGATCTAAGCTTGAGAATCTGGCCTATGCAATGACTAACAGTTCCAATCACTGGTGTTTTGGAAGCACCTACTGGATGCTACGGGGGAGAGGAGTCCCAGGGAAGGACATGCAGGCATGTGTGCACACACACACACACACACACACAGCCCCTGTCCTTGAAAGACTTCCTCTTCAATGTGTCTCTTCACCTAGCTATAAACAAGGAGTACTCCAGAGGAGCCCCTCTGATAATGCCACCTTTTGAGATAATCACTTACTGAGCTGAGGAGTTTACCAGCAAAACACTGTGTGGGCCTAAGGCTTTAGGGGTATCTGGATTGTTAATGGGAAACTCCCCTGTCTTGTGCATAGCTTCCTGTCTTTGAATCATAAGGATTGATCCCATTTGGGAGGCAATGTCTGGCATCTTCATGCATTCAACTAGCGTATGTTGAGCCCCTCCTCTGTGCCAGGTGTGGTGCTGGGCACTTGGGATGCAAGGGTCAGCAAGAAGCCAAGCCCCTCTGCTCAGTCCAGTGGGGGAGATAGATGCTAATCACAATCATAAACTGAGTATAAAGCATGAGCTCTAACACCGGCTATGGAGACAAAGTGAGTGGTGTTAGAAGACTGTGTAACAGTGAGACCCTAACTCAGCTGGGTGAGGAAAGGTTGGGGAGAGGGTTGAGGAAGGCTGGATCGTGCATTTGAGTACAGCAACTTGTCCACTGTCTCAAGATTGTCAAAATTGAGGCTGTCTACAGTCCCTGCGCAAGATATTTTAGTTATTATTAATGCTATTTTTGTTATATATTATTGTCATTTTTCCCCATAGTGACATGAGTGTCACGAGGCACCAGGAGACAGAACCAGTTCCAGGGTCTCACCCACTCCCCATTTATTCCCTGCAAGGTGTGTTGCCAATGGCCACTGCTCAGGACTGACCGGCGCTGTCTGCAGCCCAGCGTCTGAAGGCAGGTCATTCAGCTGTCTGAATAGTCCTGGGCCCAGAGCTGGACTGGCTTATTCCATGACGGGCAGAGGTGGAAAGGTTTTCACACAGCCAGGCCCTGTGGGAACGGTCGGGAGACTGCTCATGCTGGGGCTGGGGAGGGTGGCGGGAGTGGTTGTTTTGCGTGTATCTGTGTGGGTTTCCTCAGGGCAGAGTTGGGAGCTTGTGATATGCGGTCACTGCTCTCACCTCGTTTGGGATGTGGAGGGGCATTTTTAAAATCTATTCTCTTACAGAAACATAAAAGGATGTAAATATGAATCCTGAAGGAAGCAGGACTTTTGGCAGAGGATTTTCAGACATATTTTCTCCTTCATTGCAAGTATTCAGCCCATCTCTGGGAAGGTACCCATAGATCTCGGTGAGACCCTTAAAGTCTGCTTCCAGTGAAAAGGGAAAATCATTCCATGGGGGTGTCAGGGGGTCTCAGGCCCAAAAGAGGGTTCTCCCCAGGGATTTGCATAAAGGCTTTGCTATCTGAGCCATGTGTCTGTAGAAATCTATGGCCATGGGCCATCTCTCTCTGCCGCTTGGGTGGCCACTTGAGGTAGCACAGAAGAGGCTCCAAGGGCCCAGTTTTCCTGGAATAAGACATTCCAGTGATGAGCCTGAGTCATTTGTGAGATGCCCTGCATTGGGGAGACACTGTTCTCTTTTGAATGGACTTGCCGCTGAGTTGCACTGGAGGCCATAGAGCCACAGGTGTGTGGTGGAAGCTGCCACAGCTTGGGAACGATCCAGGTGAAAATAAGGAGCTGCTAGCACTGTGGGAGCACATGGTTACTTGGGGCTTGGGGCAATGGGAATCCCACTGGCCTAGGAGTTAGGAGACCTGGTTCTAGAAGTCTTGGATAAATCACTTCACCTTGTGGGATCTCAGTGACTTGACACAGTGCTGACACACAGTAGGTACTCAGTAATGTTTGCAAAACCTCACTGATCTGTAGATAATGCCTGTCTGCTTATCTCCAACAGTTTTGGTATAACGATATATATGGAAATGTTTAGAATTAAGAAGCATCTCTCTGAATTCTTACAGCAGTTATCCAAGCTCAGGAATACTATTCCCATTCCTATAGGTGGGTTCACTGGGCCTCAGAGAGGTAAAATGACTCTCTCCAAGTCTCCTACTCTGTGAGGGGAAGAGCTGGGGTTTGTATCATTCTGCTGTAGGAAAAGCAGCTGTTTCCAAGAGCCTGGATTCGTGGGGGGGGGGGTGCATATAGACATCGGGGAGAGAGACCACCCAGGCAGGAATACCAAGAATTCAGAAGCTGGGGGTGGCTAGGAAGGTGCTGGGCAAGTCCTAGGAAAGTGTGGAGACGTGTTATAAGTAGCTAGGATGGGACTAGCTAACATGGAGCGCATCCTCAAAGGCAGTTTCTCCAAGCCACTGCCTGCATCCTCCATGCCTACCCACAGCCCAGGGCTGGATCGTGCTGGACCACTTGGCTCCCCGGCCCCCTCACCTCTGCTCTCACCACCTCCATTTGGCCCTTCTGATCGCAGCCTCCTGCCTTCACCGCTCCTGCTGAGTTCTGTCGTTTGAGCCCCCTAATTTAATAGGTTTGTCTCATTATTTTGATTAATCATATTAACTCATGTTAATTAAGAGAGAGATTTAAGCAATGACAGAGGTTAATGAAATCAGCCCCTGTTCTTCTCTGGCTTTTGTTGGGGGTGGGGGGAAGAAGAGGGACGAATAGGAAATGGCGCATGAGCAGGGAAAAGCCCGGGAAGTCCAGGGAGTCTGCAAAGAAGGGGGGAGAAAGGTATCGAGGACATGATCAGTTACCAATCGGAGTTTCCTTCTAATTGAATGTCTGATTTTATTAATGATGGAATTTATAAAGGTCCTTAAGAAAAGAAAAGAAAAGAATTTAGTCAGTTCAGCAGTTAACTATAAAAATTAATGCAGAGGATATAAGTTAAAAGGGCCATTTTATTTGTCTTCCTTTTTTTTTCCCTGGTGGATGAAGTTGGGCCCATCACCTCTGAGGTCTTTTCCATTTCTGGGCTCTCATTATTTGGTGCAGAAGAAACAGATAAATGGTTCCAGGGCCTCAATCTGACACTCTTAGGGACAAAACCCCACCCCTATCACTGTGAGGTCCCCTTTCCAGAGGAGGAAGCTGAGGCTCAGAGATGTTTGGTCACTTGTCCCAGGTGTCATAGCTTGAGAGCCAAAGATCCGGGATTCCCCCCAGGCCCTCAACTCCCATGCCAGGGAGGTTCCTAATGGCCATGAGCAGTGTTCCCCACAATTGACTTCCGAAGCTGGGAGAAACCCAGGGGACACCTCTGTCTGATCACAGTGACTTTGGTTGTGGAGAGGAGCTGGGACATCCTGGCATACATCCCATGGGACGGGACCTTCATCTGGGGAAGAGGGGAGGAAGGAGCAGAGACACAAGAGCACAGTTCTTGCCAGGTTGGGGTTTTCAAAGTTGGCTTTGCCCCAGCTGACGAGTGCTTCTATCCCATCTTCCAAGTTGTCCTGGGGCCAAGGAGGCCTGGTGTTGTGGGTTAAATTGTGTCCCCCCAAAAGGTATGTTGAAAGTCTATCCCCTGGTACTTGCCAGTGTGACCTTATTTGGAAACAGGGTCTTTGCAGGTGGAATCAAGTTGAAGTCATATTGAATTAGGGTGAGCCTAATCCAATCCAATAGGACTGGTGTCCTTAGAAGAGGAGGAGAAGAGACAGAGACACAGACAGAGGGGAAGACAGTCATGTAAAGAGGGAGGCAGAGATTGGAGTGATGCTGCTACAAGCCAAGGAATGCTGGGGGCTACAAGAAGCTGGAAGAGACAAGGGAAGGATCCCCCACTAGAGCTTTCAGAGAGAGCATAGCCCTGCCAACAACTTGATTTTGGACTTCTGGCCTCTAGAACTGTGAGAGAATAAATATCTGTTATTTTAAGCCAGCTGGTTTGTGGTACTTTGTTACAGCAGCGCTAGCAAACCAATACACCTGCGAAGGCTTGACTGGGTCTGAAACTCCTTCACTTGCTGACTGATGCTTCTTCAACTTAGATTTTGATCTCTGTTAAAATGCAGAAAATGTTCTTTAGGCTGTTGTCTGCCCTTTACAGATAATAGGAAGGAGAGTGTGATGTGCCTGGCGTTTCTCAGGGGTCACACAGGGAGAATACAACCAATGCTGCAAATGCCAACCTGGATCCAAGCTTGCCTAGGGCAGCCCTCCCCACGATTGCTTGAACACTTGGATCCCAAACCTAGGCATCTTTTTCCTGAGATCCAATAATCTCAGAGTACCTGTCCTGTGTGCTCTTTTCTCAGACTCTTGGGATATACATGAACTCTTCGTGGCTTGTAAACTAATTCTTACTAGAGTAAGGGTCAATGGCTCCCTGAGTTTCCCATTACATATGAGAAGCTGCAGAGTCTGGTGTAGGGACTTCACCCCTTCCCCCTGCTGCACTCCTGACAGACATCACTTAAGAGGTCTTACACACCTTTCTGTTGAGCCTGTGAGTGGCCTCAGAATTCAGCACTCCAATTGATCAGAGTTGGTATTTCAAAATTCATTTATTCATTCAGTAAATATTTATGGAGGGCCTACTAGTGCCAGCCTTAGTGCCAACCTTAGTGCCAGGCACTGGATATACAGTGGTGAACAACACAGACTGTCCTATAGTCTGGAATAAACTTTTTGGGCTATTCCTGACTTAGTGATAAGACCACTTACCTGGAATCAGAAATCCTTCCTCCCACTCGGACAATGCACTTGTCTGGTGTCAGTTTCCTCATCTGTACAATGAAGGTTGAGCTGGATTACTTCTGTGGTTCTTTCCATCTCTAAATTCAAAACTCTTCACCTGAAAAGCAGATTGAAGACCTAATGTCTCAATTAACACCCAAATCACTACTAATTAGAACTCCAGGCAGTATAGTAGTCATTTGGGTAGGGGAGTCATTTGGGAATAGCAGACGCCTTTGGCAAAGACCTTCGGTTGCAGCCAGACAAGACAGTGCCTTCCCCACCTGGGGGTGAGCCCCCTGAATCAGCCAGGCATCCCCCCTCGTCTGTGCTCAGAGGAAACACTGTGTGTGTGGAGGGTGGGCATTCCAGGGAGAAAGGAAAGTACGTAGAGGCTCAGAGATAAGACTCTAGGAGGCGTATCTGGTGAGTAGGAGGTAAGAAGACTCACATTATTTGTGCAGGGTAGAGGCAGGAGACAAGAGTAGGCAGGTTTAGTCTAGGTTATAGCAGACTTCGAATGCCGGGTCAAGGACTGCAAACTTTACCACATATGTAATGGGGAGGTTGTACAGACGGAGTACACTTGGGGTTGGAGTGTCATGGTAAGGGCTAGGCTTCAGGAAGATAATTTGTTGATCACGTGTGGTGGCCAGGTAGAGACAAAGAAGGGTACTACCCAGTAGGCTAACATAAGCAGGAATTGTGACAGGAATAAAAGATATGATTAAATTACCTGTATTTTGCAGGCTTTCCTCCTTTCTTTACTTTCTAGGCAGGAATTATTCTTGTTGTAAACTGTCAATTATCTTTTAAATAAATAAACCAGAGTTTTATATTGACCCAAACAGTCACCATGTCCAGCCGCCTTCACCCCTTCCCGTAGTTGTGAGTTTCCATCTGGTATCATTTTCCTTCGGGCTGTACAAATTCCTTTGACTTTTCTTATAGTACAGATTAGCTTTTATTTAGATGAAAAGTCTTTATTTCTCCTTCATTTTGAAGAATATTTTCACTGACTATAGAATCAAATTCTTGGTCGACAGCTTTTTCCCAGCACTTTAAATAGGTCATAGCACTGGCTTGCGGTGTTTTGAACATAAGTCTATAG
Source organism: Daubentonia madagascariensis (assembly GCA_023783475.1). NCBI lineage: Eukaryota > Metazoa > Chordata > Mammalia > Primates > Daubentoniidae > Daubentonia > Daubentonia madagascariensis. The sequence continues at coordinate 36,547,122 of JAKFHU010000485.1, read as the reverse complement.
TCACGTTTTTCCCTTTCCTCCTCTACAGAATAGACCTTTTTTATCTGGTTGCTTTGAAGATTTTCTCTTTATTGCTGCTTTTCAGAAATTTGAGTATGATGTGCCTTTGTGTGCTACTCATTGTGTTTAGCTTCTTGGATTTGTGGGCATATAATTTCCATCAAATTTGGAAATTTTCTTCAGGTACATTTTCTCCCTTCCCATTTCTGGGATTTCAATTACATACATATTAGACTGCAACTGATATTGTCTCACATGTCACTAATACTCTGTATGTGTGTGTGTGTGTGTGTGTGTATTTAGAACCTTTATGCTTCATGTGCTTCAAGTTGTGTAGTTTCTATTGCTATATCTTCAATTCTTTGATTGCTATATCTTTTAATCTTTTTCTCCTTCAGTATCTAATCTGCTAAGTAGCCATCCAGTAGATTTTGTTTTAAATATTATATTTATTTCTAGAAGTTTCATTTACTACTTTTTCATATTTTTCATTTCTGTCCTCATTATATTCATGTTTTCTTGCAATTGGCATCTGAATTGAGGGCAGTCTTGTGGGACTGAACCCTCAACATGTGAGGTCTGTGCTAACTCCAGGTAGCGTCAGAATTGAGTTAAATTGTAGGATACCCAGTTGGTGTCTACAAAGAACTGGAGAATTGCTTGGTGTGGAGAACTCACAAATTTGGCGTCAGAAGGGCTGACAGTATCGAAAAACAGTTTTTTCTTCTATCATCCATGCCAGAAACAGAAGTGTAGGTACCACCATTTTATAGTCCTTGCTACTTCAAGGGACTAGTCTATCTAGAAGACCCTCATGGATCTGGCAGCCCCCAAAACAGTATTTGAAAATTATTTCCTCCAGGATATGTCCTGGGGCACAGATCTAGCCTCTTCCTCCCATCACAGTGCCTGACCCCAAACAGGGGCTCAGAAAATGCCTGTGGAATTATGTTTCTACATCTCTCTCGAGTGTCCCCACACTTCCCTTTCAGTGTATTCTTGCCTACTTTGTCTTAAAGACAACTGTGTTCCAGAACTTTCTGCCCACATCATACATAGCCTTCTGTAGATTGTAGGGAAATGTCTCCGCAGCTGGGGAAAGCCAGCACGCTCGCGTGGTGAAGAGCTGGCGAAGGGGTGGGCAGAGGAGCTGATGAAGTTGTCAGCGACTCGGGAGACTTGAGTCTGGGCGTGGCCGTCTGGTTAATAGGTGGAAACATGACCTGGGAGGAGGTGCTGAAGGCCTGACAGCCCCGGCTGGTCTTGTCATTGCTGCTCTCCGCTTTCCCTTCACAGCACTTTTCGGTGTACAGCTGGAGCAGGATGGTGTTCTTTTCTCTCATGCCTCTTCATCCTTGCCCACCCCCACCTGCCACTATTCGCAAGAGGAAAGCTTTTCTGTTCTACTGTTGCTTCACACTGAAGACTCACAGGCGAATTCATCTCCTGTGAGGATCTGTGTCAGCCTCCCAGATGGAGCCAGGAACTCTGGTGGGAATGACGTGGTGGGGCGGGGAAGAGAAGAGAACAAAGCAGCCAGGAATAAGAGACTCCCAGGGGCCCAGGTGAGCAGAGTTGGTGTGGGATGCAAGGCAAGCTAATGGAGAAAGTGGAGAAACGTTTTGCAGCATCCTCTGGATCCCATATGTGTTGGGATTGGCTACATTGATGATTCTCAGCCCTAAGTATACATTAAATTCACCTGGATAACTTTTTATGAGCTACGATGCCCCCAGGCATTCTGATTTATTGGTCTGAGAGGGAACCTCAGCGTCAACATTTTATAAAGCAACCAGGTGATTCTGAGTGTAGCCGTTGTTGAGAACCACTGCACTAAACAGTGATGTGGTTTTCTTTTGTCACTGTGCATTCTGAAAATCAGTCACAACTGAACCCCAGGGGCAAAATGTGGGTTCATAAGTGGAGCAGAGTGACTTGCAAGTCAAGAATGAGTAGAAAGAAGGCATCTTGGTGGCTGACCTACCCTGAGGAACCCAAAACTCCTGCCCAGAGCTGAGCACACGGGAACCAGGGTTGAAGTCTCAGTTCTTTCATTTGTCAGCTGTGTAGCCTGGTCAAATCACTTAACCTCTCTGAACTTCACTTTCAGCATCAAAGAGAGGATAAAGGAATTATCTAGCCCAGTAGGTGAGAGTATGTGGATTCAGGAGCCAGGTTGTTTTGCCACTTACAAGCCATGTAGCCTGGGCAAGTCCCTTAACCACTCTGAGACTAGGTTTACTCATCTGTGAAATGGGGACAATAAAATTCAAAGGGTTGTTGTAGGATTAAGTAGATCACTACACGTAGAACACTTAGAATAGTAACTGGCACATACCAAGTGTTAGCTGGTCAGTCATAATCCCCCTAATTCCTGCTAGTACTACCCAGATACATCTCCTTCCCCCTATGGCCCAAGATGCTTGGGTAGAGAGCGTTTCCTTTCTCTAGGCTCCAGTTATTTATTTGCCTCGTTGTTCAAATAGGCAATAAATATATATTTATAATTTTAAAATTATGGATATGGAAATATTTGCTCAGTTGGCCTTGGAAGATCCCCACATATTCTCAGACTATTGGCCTTTTTGCCTTTATAGTAAAAGTGGTGAACACACAGCCTGCAGTCTGAGGACAGGTGCTGCCAATCCTGAAGGCATTTTATAGGTGCTCCCCTTCAAATGCAGTCCCCAGCAAACGCACCTCTTCATTTCCTCTTTCAGATGTATGAAGTTGGAGAAGGAAGAATAGCAGGAGTTACTCAAAAGTTATGAGGAGCTCTGGGAGCTCTGATGGATTGTTATAAAGGATGAGTACAAGACAGACAGAGAAGGGTGTTGTCACAGATTCAGTTACATTTGCCTTCCCTGCAAACTTGCTCCATTCTTCTGGTAAAAGCACCCTGATACTCTTCTGGAAGACTAGCAGTCCCACCCCAGCTCCGGAGGAAAGAGATGTCAGCATGTTTCATCTTGCTGACCACAGTGACTGGCTCAGGAATGCGCACATGACTCAAGCTCATCCAATGAAACTCATTTTTGTTTGGTCTGGTTTGTACAAACCTTTAAAAAAAGAACTTCTCTTGCCCCTGTGGTTGTTGAGCTGGTTGAATGTGAACCTGGACTCCTGGTCGCTGTCTTTGCTGTCATGTGGGGAAAGCTGACTATGACAGTGCAGTCAACACAGGGGAACCAGAGCAAAGGTTCGGAGCTGGATGGGCAGAGTGTTGATAATGATTCTGCAATTCTGGACCCAGCTGTGCCTGCATACTTAGGTAATAAACCAATAAATTCCCTTTGGGCTTGTGCCTGCTTGAGTTGGGGTTCTGTCATTTGCAATTGAAAGAATTCTGATTAATAAGGTACCTCACTAAGGAAGAGCTAAGGTGGGTGATTTGAAACTGCAATAAATAGGGCCAGGAAGGCTAAAGACCAGGAAGGGATGAGGCTGGTAGAAAACCTTAAATGAAACACTTGTTTGTTCATTCAGCAATTGTGTATTTAGACCCTCATTTGGTAACAAATAACAGAAACCCACTCAAATTATCTCAAGTGAGAGAGCACTGGAAGGATGCAGTGAAATTTCACAAAGCCTGAGCTCTTTTCTGCCACAGGGCCTTTGCATGTACTGTCTGCTATGTCTGGAAGACTTTTCCTGCCAGCTCTTGACACAGCTGACTCATTCTTTAATGTCTCAGGAAAAAGTGTTTTCTCTTCAGTGAGTCCCCTAACCCATATCTAATGCAGGGCATCCTCATACCCACCTCCAATTACTCACCATCACATTTTCCTGTTTATTTTCTTCATATCACTCCTTGTAATCTAAAATCGCCTAGTCTATTTATTTTGTACCTATTGTCTGTCTCCTGCATTGGAATATAAACTGATATGATGGTAACCTTGTTTCTTTTTGTCTATTGTTATGTTTCCCGCATCTGGCACATTGCCCAGCACATAGTGGGTTCTCAATATTTGTGGGATGGATTAATGAACCAAGGGCAGGGAGTACAGCTGGACCTCCTGAGATAGTGGAGCTGGCAAATGGAATGCTGGCAGGAATCAAGGCAGCCATTTTCTCTGCAGATTCTCTTTCTCTGTCTGTCTCTCTCACACCCACCCCTCTGCTTCCTTCTTTGTGCTAATTCTCTTTTCTCTCCCTGTGTTACTGAACCCACAAAGGGGTCCAGCCTAGGTGCTGTTGTTCACCGCACAAAGAGCCAATTATTGAGACAACAAGGACTGCCAAGGAAGAAAGGAACTTTAACACGAAAGGTGTCTGTCAGGAGAATGGGAGAAATAATCTCAAATCTGTCTCTCCAACTGACTGAGGGCAAAGGCTTTTGTAATGGGCTGTGGAGCACAGGTCATGTTGCGTGGGGGGTGAAATCACAGGGTCTTCAGGTGGTCTGATTCAAGAATCAGCCGTTGGTGATGGGTGGCGAGGCCTGTGGTGAGGCCGGTTAGGTCTGGTTGTTAAGCTTCACTGGTGAAGTCTGAGGGAACAAAGAATAATGTAGGAAGAGGGTCATTTTGCAAAGCCAAGTACACCTGCGGTCCAGCTTTTTCTGCATCTCCACATACGCACAGTGGAAATAGGTTCCCCTAGGCAGCCTGATGTCACCCTTCCATTCTCATTCTGGAGTTGGGTGATGACAGTGGCCAGTTTTTGTGCCCATTGCTTCTTCCTTCCCCTTTTCTGCCATGCAGGGAAGCACCGTTCAGACCTGAGGGCTGAGAGAGATTGCTCCCACAGCACCCGGCTGGCGTAGTGGGCGGGGGGCAGTGGGAAGTCTTTCCTCCTTAGACGCCTGGGAGATTCACGTGTGTCCCCAGTGTGCACAGGGAAGGAAGTGGAAGACTAGGAGGCTGCCGTACACCGGGCACCTCCACTGAGCCTGCACGGTAGGAGATGTGTTCTCAATGTCGTCTCCATTGTCCTCAAGACAATCCCACAGCTATGCCTGATTGGCTCCGCCCTATAGATTGCTGATGTGATGTTTTCTATGCCTTTATGGCTGGCTTTTGTACGCAGGAAATAGTTATTTAGAGTTTTCAATGTTAATGTGCAAAAAGCTAAAATTATACATTAAAATCCACAATTTCATGTGGGCTAGTTTTTTCATTTTTAAAAATTGTGATTGAAAAAACCCACATAAATTTACCATCTTAACCATTTTTAAGTGTACAGTTCAACAGTGTTAAGTATAGTCACATTGCTGTGCAACAGGTCTCCAGAGCTTCTTCATCTTGCACAAGCAACCCTGGATCCATTAAACAACAACCCCCCAGGTCTCCCTCCCTCCAGCTCCTCGTAATTACCATTCTACTTTTTATCTCTATGAATCTGACTACTTTAGATACGTTGTATAAGTGGAATCTCGTGGTATTTGTCTTTTTGTGACTGGCTTATTTCACTTAACATAATGTCTTCAAGGTTCATCCATGTTTAGCATATGTTGGGATTTCTTCCTAGGCTTTTAAGATAGCTTACACATCTCATTATTCTATTTATAAGTCAGTTTAAAAATCTCATTGTCCTTATTTTAGCAATCATTTTAAGGGGCTCTTGAATTCTATTAATATTTTGTCCCACTTAAAAACCCAGCTCATTAAATACTTTGAAGTATTTTAAACTGCGTTTATAAATGTGATATATTTTATTTCCTTAAATATTTCAATATCCTAACTTAACTAAATCTTTTCAAGTACTTAAATAATTCTCAAAAATCTATGAAATTAAACAAATAAAGTTAGTGTAAAGTTTAAATGTTCCAACACTGTACAATATAAAATCCCAAGGCTTAAGTCAATTCTTTAATTTCACATTTTAAATTGGAGTTGAAAGCTGTTACTCTTAAAGGCCACAATCCCTGAAATTTTGCAAGTATATAGAATATAAAAATTTTACAGATTCCTTAATGCAAAAATATTAAAATAGAGTTTGGATTTCTTTAAACATGACTCTACTCAATTGTAAATTCTCCTAGAGTTGAGAGATGTGTATCTCTTGGAAGGCAGTAACATCCAGTTAGCTGAGATTACTGCTGATGGAGGTTTCAGCAGGATTCTACATGGATTCTGGTCCATGCCCCTTCTTATTAACAGTTGCTATAATGTTGATGCCTCACCACTCAAAGGGGGTGGTGGTGAAGTCTGCTACTCACACATGCACATTGTATGTATTCCAGGTGAGCCAGCAGCTCCCAATTAGGTGTTACAGGATTGCATCTTCTCTCTCAAATTTTATATATGTCTTCTTTTCTAGGCAAGAACTTAATGTAATTCTCTATTTTTTAATATCCTTTCTATCTCTTAATATGCATACAACTCTTATGTATATTAAACTAATATTGAGGCTGGGCACAGTGGCTCATGCCTGTGATCCTAGCACTTTGGAAGGCCAAGGCAGGAGGATCACTTGAGCCCAGGAGTTCGAGACCAGCCTAGGCAACATAGATAGACCCCCTGTCTCTATACACACACACACACACACACACACACACACACAAATTATAAAAAAAAATATTGGCTTGAATTTAGGGTATCTTGCTTGATTTTATCTGCATTGCAATTACTTTACATGAGGTCATTTTACTGACACAAGTAAGGAAACTGAGGCACAGAAAGCTTAAGTGAACTCCTCTGGGTCCCACTATGAGTCAGGGGCATGGCCAGGATTCAGTTAGTTGACTAAGATGCTAGTGCCCTCTCTATGGCTGCATTTCAAGTAACACAAGTTAGGCATTCACAAGTTAGGCCAGAGAGTTCATATAACTCTTTTTAAAATAATTATCAGCCAATCAACAAATATTTACTGAGCTTGTGCTCTGAGCCAGTCCTGCTAGGGTGGAGCTTGTGGCCTGGAGGAAACCCATGTTTGCTGCTGGGAGAGTATGGAAGGGCTCTGGGGAGGCACAGCGAGGTGACAGCACACCCCGAGGGGTCCAGGAGGGCTTCCCAGAGTGGACCTGAAGGAGGCTAAAAGTGAACTACGCTGAAGAGTGGGGGCAGAAGCCTAGCTGGCAGGGGAGTGGGGCAAGGTCTGCAGGAGATTTGTTCTCAGTAGCACTTGTCTAGTTTTTAAGGTAATGTATTTTTTAAATTTCAGAATATTACAGGGGTACAAACACTTTGGTTACATAAATTGCCTTTGCACTGCCTGAGTCAGAGCTACAAGCGTGCCCATCCCAGACAGTGTGCACTGCACCCATTAGGTATGAATGTACCCATCTCCTCCTCCTCCCACCCACCTGCCCAAACCCAGTGGATGTTACTTCCGTATGTGCACATTAAGTGTTGATCAGTTAGTGCCAGTTTAATGGTGAGTACATGTGGTGCTTGTTTTTCCATTCTCGTGATACTCCACTTTGAAAAATGGGCTCCAGTTCATCCAGGATAACACAACAGGTATTAGTTTACCATTGTTTTTATGGCTGAGTAGTACTCCATGGTACACATATACCACTGCAGATTAGTACAACCTCTATGGAAAATAATATGGAGATTCCTCAAAGAACTAAATATACAACTACCATTTGATCCAGCAATCCCACTACTGGATATTTACCCAAAGGAAAAAAAGACATTCTATAATAAAGACATCTGTACTCGAATGTTTATAGCAGCACAATTCACAATTGCAAAGATGTGGAAACAACCCAAGTGCCCATCAATACACGGGTGGATTAAGGTAATGTATTGATATGACAAGTAAGATCACAGTGGAGAAATGTTAGAAGAAAGAGTGTGAAAACCAAAGACCCAGAGAGAAGATAGTTGAACAGTGGGTACATCATCTGTAATGTGCTCCTTCCTTTCCCAAACAAGGGCTGCGTCCTCTTCCCCTTGACCACCCCAGCTCCATCTTCAGGTTGGCTTTCCCAGATGTCAGAATGTTACAACCCGTCCCCTGCCCGAGGTTGGCAGCTGGAGTTAGGCTTCCCTACGGAGGAAGAGCAAAATGAACATTTCCCCCTGCCTTCCTCTCCTTCCCCGTCTTCTCTCCCTTCAGCATCACATTCCTTGAGCTTCTACTAAACGCTAGGCGTTATGCCAGGGGCTGGGTTACAACCAGGAGCAGAAACAAAAGTGGTCCTTATCTGCCAGGAGCCTAGGGCAGGGCCTTGATAAAATGGTTATTCAAGTGCCTCTGCAAAAGATTCCAGTTAAAGGGTTTTTTGGTTTGTTTTATTGTCTAGTCTCCTAGTGAACTTAAATATGCATAACACTTGTGCTCATTTCCTGCATCAAATGTAACTCTTTGACCTAAAATACTCCTTAAGAAGTTTTTTTCTTATAAAATTCCCATGTATTATACCTTCAGATTTTAAGGTCTCATTCGTCAGATAGATAAACACACACATGAAAGCATGCATGAGTATTAAAAAGGTCTCTGCATAGAAAATAAATGAGGAATAAATGTCAGGAGAGCCTTATCAGTTGGGGTATCTTAGTATCTTTAGAGAGAATCCAGCCACTGACTGCCAACAGATAGGAGAGAAGTGACGATAAAATAGAAAAGGCTGCAATATTTTACTGTGTTTAAAGCTGGGTAGTGAGTGTGTGTGCAGGATACTTTCGGGGGTGGAATCTTTTATTCCAGTTACAGGCCTCTCCACCCTGACACACGTGTACACGCGTGTACCCAGCTTTGCATGCAGGAGTCCTTGGTCCCTGGCACGCGCGTGGCCAGTCCTGTCGCCGCGCGGCCTCCTGTCTATGTGGGCAGCATCCACGATCTTCCGAGCCCATCCATATGCATGTGTGTCTATATCCCAGCAGCGGTCGGCATCATTCATTTCCAAAACCAGCATGCATTCATTTTCATAACTTTTTGTTCCATTACAATATTAATGGGACTATCAATGGGAAAGGACAAGAGAAGCATTTTTAATGTTTATCTGACAGTTGCAAATTTCACTTGAGGTTGTTTACTGGGATCTGATTGTTGGCAGAGAGGAGCAGGAGAGGCGGCAAGATTAATGGGATCACAGGAAGAGGAGATGTATTTATGGGCCTTCTGAACACCATCTAAGAGTAATAAAAAGTCCTGCCGCACCCTTCCCCAAGTGAGACTTAAGAAGTTTTAAATGCTGAGAAATGAGGGATTGTTTTAATTACCTTCTATCTAATCCAGGTTGCCTGTTCAAAGTGAATCACGCTGCATTTATGTCCCAGTCTATAAAAACTACACGGCCCTCTCCCATCCCCCACCTCTCTCTCCTCTCTCTCTCTCCCCACCCCCCACCCCGGACCCTCTGACCCTGGCTTGCTGTTTCCCTGGCTTGCAGTGTTTTTCCCCTCTTTCTTAAACTCCTGTGAAATCTCAAGGACAGAGAGGCCTGGCGGGGCCTTCAACTGGGAGGACGAGGGAGAGAAGGAGGATAAGTAGACACCCGAGGTTGCCCGGAGAAAGGAGAGGGACACTCAGCCTTGGACTGGAGAGAGGGGATTTGCGTCTCTCCCTGAGGTCTCACGGTAGAGGGAAAGGATTGAGACTCGGGGGAGGGCCCGTCCCCGCCCTCCCAGGCAGAGAACGGGCTGTGGGAAGAGACCTTCCCGGTGACGCGGGCCTCTTCCAGGGTCTGCTGTGACCCCTTGCCTCCTGCGTCCTCCTTCTTCCCAGGGTCCTCAGCAGGGTTACTGGCTACAATATAGGATGTCCAGTTAAATTTGAATTTCATGCAAACAATGAATAGTTTTGTTTTTTTTTAAGTATAAATACGTCCCAAATACTGCATGGAACATTTTTATACTAAAAAAATTCATAGTTTATTTGAAATTAAAATTTAACTGAGTGTCCTGTGTTTTTATTTGCTAAATTTGGCAACCCTATCCGAGAGAGAATCCCCACCCAGTGTAGCTGCGTTGCTTGAATTCAGAATTAGTGATTTTTACCTCTCTGACCTCAGTTTCTTCATCTGTTAAATGGGGTAACAATGTTACCTACTTCTAGGGATATGGTGAGGATTAAATGAAATAAAGTATGCCAAGTCCTTACGACAGGGGTCAGCAAACTTTTTCTGTGAAGGGCCAGAAAGTAAATATTTTAGGCTTTGCAGACCTGATGGTCTCTGTCATAGCTACTCAATTCTGCTGGGACAGTAGCCTGAGACCATATGTAAAACAGCGAGTGTGGTCGTGTTCCAGCATAACTCGAGTTACTAACAAAGGCAGTGGGCCTCATCTGCCCCCAGGAGGAAGTTTGCTGAGCCTTGACTTAGAATGAGGGCTGGCATGTAGTAAGTGCTTCGTAAGTGCTGACCATTATTATCATACGTATTATTACGCTAGGTGCTTATCCTCCCACCCAGCAATCCGGTGGAACAAGAAGAGAGGAGGGGACAAATTTTGTGGCAGTTCCCATCTCTGTCACTCACTCTGTCACACACTTCAGCTTTTTCATCTATCAAATGGTAGTTAAAATATGTTCTCGTTTTACAGCAACACTCTAGAGCTGTTACAGAGATTCTAAGCAGAACAGAGAAGGGTGAGCAAGCAAGAGGTCTGGAGTCAGTGCCCAAGGTCACACCCTGCTCCACCTTGACCCATGATGTGTACCTCAATACTCTCCTCAGTGACATAGTTATCAAAACAGTGCCAAATTCACAGTGCCATGGCGAGGGTGGACGACGCCCGCAGAGGGCTTAGCACAGTGCCTGAGAGTAAACTGTACTGTAGCTGTTATCACTGTTTCGTTCATTCAGTGACTACCTGTTGAGCCCTTACGCCTGCCAGGCTGTGAGCCACATGCACGGTGGGGAACAGACCTGAGGCTGCATCCAGGAGAGGCCCACTCTGTGCAGCTCTCAGATCTGCCACCTTTGCACCTGCCACCTTTGTGCCATTGCTATCACTGTCACTCCAGCTGTCCGCTCACCCTTGTGGCTGCTTCCATGTTCCATCCCTCCCTAGTCAGCTCTGTCTTGCACCCCTCAGGTCTCACCCCTTGAGACCTGCCTCCTCTCTCGGATGACTCCTTTGGTGACCAGTGGATCAAGATCCCTGCTCAGGAGAGTGTGGGGTCTTCAGTCAGGGAGGTTCCTATGTACGCAGCACTGCACTCTTCCTTGGCAAACCTTCTTCAAACTCTAATGTCAGCAGAGAGACCCACATCCCACTTTCCCTATGGACTTCCCTATACCTGCGGTGGCTCACGGACCATCTCTTGGAATCTTTGTCCTCCCCCACCCAAACGCTGCTGCCCCCAGCAATCTCTCCTTTGCCCAGAGGCTGGTGTTAAGGCTAGAGTTCTAGTCCTGGCCAATACTGTCTCGGATGAGAACAGATGGGCATGCGTTGGCTCTCTCCTTATATTTCCATGTATTCAAAATCATGCACACAGGTGTGTGATCAGGTTTAAAACCCAACTATCAGCGTAGGTGTAAACAAATAATTTTCTAAATATATATGTGGGGTAATTAGCCCCCAGTATACATAGGATCAAAAATTCTAGAGCTGGAAGGGACCGTAAGGGTAGCCCTGGTCCGTTCTGCCCACTTAACAAATGAGATCGAGAGCCAGAAAAATTAGAATATTGTTCCTAGGGCCATAGTCATCATCCCAGGATGTCTTCCAACTTTCAGACCACCACACACAGCGGAGCATTGTATGTTTGTCACTCACTGCTGTTTACTTGAGTGGCTGTTTGGGTGGGTCATTTGTCCTGCCTCATCACTAGATGGTAATATGCTCAGGGCAGGGGCTGGCCGTTGACTTTCCCAAGGCACCCAGGCCAGGGATTCTCAGAGGACAGGTGCTTACTGACCCTCTGACTGGTGCACAGAGAGTCGGGGGCTCACAGGGTATGGGCCACTTCCAACCCCCAGAGTCTGCCTCTCAGCTGGAAATTGGCCACAGTGCACACTCAGGTTCGACATGGGTTCATTAAGCTATTTCAATGAGCTAAGGAAGGATGGATGTTTCCTATGGAAAAATAATATGCCAAACTGGACCACTTTCTTGGATAAACTTTGGGATAAGGAATAACATTTATAATATGAGCTTTTGCATGTGATATTTCCTTTGTTTTCATAAAATTTTTTTTCTTGTAAAATATATCATACATATAAATATATTTAAAGAATAATAATGAACACCTGTGTATCTACTACCCAGCTTAAGAAATAGAATCACTATTATCTTTAAAACTACTTCCCGACTCGGGTGACATTCCTGATGCCATCGGAGCACCTTCACCTTGTGGAAGTTTGTGTTCATCATTCCTTGACTTTATTTACAGTTTTACCACATAGGTATGTGTCTCTGAACAATATACTGTTTAGTTGTGCATGTTTTTGAACTTTATATAAATAGCACCCTATTCACCATTCGCTGTGTTCTTTCCTAATTTGCTGTTTTCACTCAACATTATGCTTTTGGATTTTATCCATGTTGTCGTATGTAGCTATTGTTTGTCTGGATTTACAGTTGTATGGTTTTCCATTATATGATTATACCAACATTTATCTATCCATGTTGCTATGGATGGACATTTGGGTTGTTTCCAGTTTTTTGCTATTATGAACAATGTCGCTAAGAAGATTCTTATTATGCACGTCTCTGGGCACATATGCAAGTTTCTTTCCCGTATGTACTGAGAGTAAAAGTGCTGGATGGTAAAGTGTGCATGTGTTCAGCCTTAGTAGGTATCACAGAATGGCTTTTCCAAAGTGGTTGTCCCAATTTACACATCCACCAGCATCAGTAACCTCATAACACTTGATGTTGTCAGACTTAAGTTTTTGCCAATTTTGTGGGTGTGAAACGGCATCTCCTTATGGTTGTAATTTGCATTTCAAGGATTATGATTGAGGGTTTTTTTTCTCTTATGCTTATTGACCATTTTTTGTTTCGTTTAGCATATTTTCTTTTCATGTTCTTTGCCCAGTTGTTTTATTGGGTTGTTTGGGTTTTTTTCCTATTGATTCGTTTGCCTTCTTTATGTATTCTGGGTCTCAATCCTCTGTTAGTTACCCATGTTACAAGTATCTCCTGGTTTGTGGCTTGGCTTTTCATTCTCATTACGGTACCTTCTGGTGAACAAAAGATCTTGATTTTAACGTAGACAAATATATCAGCCATTTTCTTTATGGTTTCCGCTCCTCGAGTCTTAAGAAATCATCCCTTTCATTGGGGCCATATGGATATTCTCTTCTGTCCTCTATTTGCTTCACTGGGGATGCCATCTTCTTGTAGGAAGACCACCCTGAGGCCCCCACCAGTGGGCTCTCTCCATCTCACGCCGAACATAGCTCCTTCATAGCCCTTCCTCTTCTGGATTGCAGCAGTCGGTTTGCTTGCATTCACCCCACTGGGCCACGAGCCAGGACTGTATACCAGTGAGTCCTAACTTTGCAACTCCGCGATGCCCGGCCACCATGGTCTCTCCTCTCTATGGCTTCTTTAGTTTTTGCCTTCTTATAATCTCCTTTTTCTTTGACTCTGCAGGAATGGGTTCTCAACCATAGCTGCACACCTTGCCAGGCCCCACTTCCAGACTTTTCTGATGTAATCGTTCTGGGTAAGGCCCTGGTATTCATGTTTCTAAGGGCTCTCTGGGGCATCTTGCGTGCTGTCAGGGCTGAGAACCCCTGCTCTGTAGTTTTGTGAAAAAGGAAGGCTCCAGCCTCTGTCCTCTGTGAAGCGACTCACTTCTTCCCCTCCTCTGGCCTCTTACCTTGGTCCCAGTCCCAGATAGCCAGCCAGGAGGGGAGGCTGGAAGAGCGAACCGCAGACCCCGAAAGTCCCAGAAGGTGTCCTGACAAGAGCCTGCCCGGTCTCCAGCCATGGAGGCTGCCACGTTGGTGTTTCAGTTGCCACTGGTGGGAAATGGACGAATGGGGGGGAGGAGGTGTGGGGAGGGCGAGGAGGGAAAAGAACCTTCTGTGAGCAAGGCAGAGGGATAGAAGGAGAGGCAAAAGAAGCACATTTGGAAAGCGCCAAAATTTTGACAGGAATCTGCTTCCCCGCCCCCTCCCTTTCCCATCTGTTTTGGAAAAATGTAAATGTGCCCGTGTTCCCAGGTGACTGGCCGGCGGATAGCCTCTTTGGAATTCTGCAAACTGGCCATCTGTCGTCCTGTAATAAATGATAGCTATAAAAGAAAGTGATTATGGTGCCGATAGGGGGAGAGGCATTTGTTTATATTCTTATAATATGTATCAGATTGAATAGAAATTATCACTTAAAATTGACAAATGGAGAGCAGGGTTCCTTGCAGAGGGGATCAGGGACACAGCAGCAGTGATGGGACCATGGGCGAACTTTATTTGACCAAGTGTCAGGGACCAGCTCAGCCCCAGAGGCTCCCTGAGTACCCCAGCCCCCTGAGGAGGGCACCCAGCTTCCAACCTTCTCTGCAGGTCTTGGGTGTGCACTGGGCAAATGTGGCTTGGCTGGTGCATGAGGGTCATGTGTCCCCTCCTGTTAGGGAAGGAGGAAGGTGGCTCTTTGAGATTAGCACAAAGCTAGGTTTGACTCCTCTGTCACTGTGGGGGCTACCTGACCCTGCAACTCCCATGTATGGTTCCCCAACAAACAACTACTCTCTATTTGATTTTTTTCCTTCCAGCCAAGATTTTGCAGCATCTGGTGTGATGCCCACCAGCTGGGTCTCCAACCTTCCGACTTTGCCTTCCTCTGCCTCCCCTCCATGGTCCCAAGATTGCCTTGTTTTATGTCCTTCTGTTTTATGTTCTACCCTGTGTATCTGGTGCAGCCTAGTTGCTGCCCTTCAAGCCCAGGCCATGGAACATCCAGGGCTTGTCTCTTTTCGAGAAGCAGCAGCAGGCTCGAGGAGCTCAGCTGCACCTTCTCTTGCTCACACATCTTGGCTACAACCTCTGGTCTCCTCGGCTCTAAAATGGGATATCTTTTTCCAGTCTCAGAATAGTAAAACTTGACATTTATAGAGTACCGATTGCATTTCATTTTCATACCTACAGGATAGGCAAGGAAGGTTTTATTCCTCCCATTTTCCAGCTGGGATAACTTGGCATCAGAGAGGAGAGGTTGCATGCTCAAGGTCACACATCAGCAGAGTCACCTGCTGTTCATTTCCTGCAATATCCTTTACTCCTGACTAAAGGCTGTGAGGCAATCAGCAAGCTTAGGTTAGTTTTCAAATACTCTTCACATTCTCCACCCTGTTTTGATAATTTGACTGTATTTATATATATTTAAGTAAATATGCATTTGTATATTAAGTATATGTTTATATATGTTAAGTACACTTATATAGTCAATACTCAGCACTAGTCTTAGTCAATGTCACTGTAATCATTTTGATTGTCTTAGTTAATTTTTAGTAGATTCCTCAGGAGGGAGTCTTGAGGATTTCTTGTATGTTTAAAAGTTTGTCTGCAGCCTTTATACTTGATTCAGTTTGTATGGATATAAAATCCTTCACTCAGTTTTTCTTTTCTGGAATAGCTTTAATTTATTGATTTAAAAACAATGTTTTTTTTTGCACAAAGTCTTGTTAAAAAGTCTGATGACGATTTAATATTCTTTCCGTGGGGAATTTGACAGTCAGTCTTATTTCAGGGAGATGTATGTTCCTGTACTGTTAGGAAGGGAATGTGGGCAAGATATCTTTCCTAGCTCTCCACTTAAGACCTTGCTCTTTTGTTGTTTTCTTGAGTGATAAAAAATATGGGCTCTTATTTTTAGAGACCTCCGCTTCCCTCCCCATGTTTATCTCTGGCATTGTCCGATGGAGCTTTCTGAGATGATGGAATTGTTCTACGTTTGCATTGTTCAATAGAGTTGCCATACAGTGAAAACCACTAGCCACATGTGGCCATCAAGCATTTGAAATGTGGCTAGTACAATCAAGAAGCTCAATTTTAAAATTTAATTTTAGTGGGTGTCAATGTAAACATTCACATGTGGCTGGGGACTCCCATACTGGGCAGTACAGAGTTTTAGGTCTTTCTCTCCTTGGCTCCTACTCTCCTGATCCTCCTCCGTTTGGAGTCTCAGTTTGTAGTTCCTCCTCTGTGTGGGGTTTTGTTATAAAAAGAAGCCCCCATTTGTTAGTTTCAACATTTATCAGGTCTAGGCTGCCCCCAGGTATCCTCACCTCACTTCAGGGCTGCCGGGGCCCCTCCCAGCTTTGCTGCTCTTCTCCCATTGGCCTGTTGTGGTTCTGGCCAGCACCTGTGGGTGGCTTTGAGGGTCTCTGGGGTTACTGGGGGTTTGTTCTCACCCACTCATATTTTGGGGTTCGTGGGATTCCTCCTCACCGAGTTTGTTGTCAACATTGATTTCCTGTTTTTCTTTCCTAGTTGATCCGCCCATTTCCCTGGGAGGGTTCAGGGAGATTCAAAACCTATGCCAACACTGGGGCCATTGTCTTATTTTTATTCTGAAGACCCTGCTGGTGTGTAGATCTCAGAAGTGCAACCATTGTTGTGGATTCTCTGGTGCTTAAGTCCCAGCAAGAAAAACCACCTGTAGAGAAGTGCTTAGTATGTGGGAGGCACCAAAAGAATATTTGTTAAATGAATGAAGGCTCTTAACCACATCAGGTCAACTTTAGACACTTGAGCAGATCCTAATAGCGTAGCAGAAATTCTGGGACCCTGAGCAAAAGTGGTGGAAACGGATCTCTTGTGCAATGATAATTTAGCGGCCACACCTGGTGGCAAGGCAAGGGAGCCAACTCCGGCCAGCTCTGTGCTGCCGTGGGGCTTCCTGCAGGCAGGCCAACGTGCAAAAGAGCAATAGTCCCCAGAGAGCTGATTAAAGGACCCCCAGCAACGGGAAGGAGGCAGTGAATTTAGAATTCAGCACTGGAGGAAAGTGAAAGATATGATTTAAAGCAATGTATTCATTATGTGTGTGGCACAACAAGGATATTGTGGTGTGAATAAATGAATGACTAAAAGAATGAGTAAAAGACTAGAGGGACATCTCTTGTTGAGGAGGCAAACCTTGAGCATGCTGGACGTGGCTGTAGTCACTCCCACACTTCTCAGGTTGCTCTCTGGCTTAGAAAGAGTCACAGGGGCTCTCCTGAGCATTGGCCCCCCAATCCTATCCCTTTGAAGAAGTTTTGTCTATACCTTCACCCCAAGCCTACTTGATTTTGATCCCTTCGCGATGCTCTCTGCAGAGATGATACCGTCTTTGTTTCACCCTTGCATTAGAGGCCCTTTGTACCACGAGCCCAAGATTCCTTGCAGGTGGGTTCTCCCTCTTCCCCTTGGTTCTGGGGCCTCATCCGGATCCTGAGCGAAGGTGTCCTGCTGGAGAGTCGGGTTCTCATTCTGCATTTGCAAAACCCTTGGTTCAATGTCAACTAAAAATTTCACTTACGAGAAAGTGTGCTTATGTTCTAGAAACCTGAAGAACACGCATGGAAGTCAGGAGCCAGCAAAGTCCCCACACACGCTCACGGCGGGTGGGGTGGGGGTGGGCCCTCTCTGAGTTGGTGTCTGGAGGCCCCTCCTGCCACCCCCCACCCCAGTGCTTGTCTCTTTTTGCCCTTCTGCCTCAGGCCCCAGCTCTTCAGTAGGAAATCTCAGTGCTACCTTCTTTCCCCTCCGGTGTCCTTCCTTCAAACACAGACGCATACGGCTTTTCCTCAGCACACCCCACTAGGAGTCTTAGCAGGGAAAAGCCTCTTGATGCCTCTCTGAGCTCCGTGCCCTTTTCTTCTGTCCATTTCAAAGATCTGGGATTGGGGGAGCCATGAAGGAATCAGGCTGCCTCTACCCCCAAGCAGAAAAGAGTCTCCCCCAGTCTCCTGCAAGAGGCAGCCGCTATCCCGCCAGTATTACTCAGGGTTCTGCAGAGAGACAAGACCAATAGGAGATAGGTATATATGGAGAGAGAGAGAGGAGAGGAGGTTTATTAGGGGAATTGGCTTATGCAATTATGGAGGCTGAGGAGTCCCACGACAGGTCGTCTGAAAGCCTGAGAACCAGCGGTGCCAGTAGCATGGCTCAGTCCAAGTCCAAAGGCCTGAGAACCTGGAGTTGGGATGTCCAAGGGCAGGAGAAGAAGGATGTCTCAGCTCCAGAAGAGAGCGAGCGAGCAATTTCTCCTTTCCTCTGTCTCTTTGTTCTACCTGGGCTCTCAGCTGATTGGATGGTGCCGCACTTGATGAGGGTGGATCTTCCTTAGTGCACTGATTCAGACACCGATCTCTTCTGGAAACACGCTCATAGACATACCTAGAAATAACCTTTACTAGCTGTCTGGGTTTCCCTTAATCCAGTCAAGTTGACACCTAAAATTAACCATCACACAGCCCAAGGACCAGAACATAAAGCAGCAGAAGCCCCCATCTTGCTCTGGGCTGAACCAGCAAGGCAGTGCACACTGCGCCCCAACGATCATGAGATGTCCCAGTGATGGAACCCATGTTGAATGTAGAACCGCAGCAGACTTGTGGAGGTCTAGGAACAAGAGTTGTTCCAGGGCCCCTCTCAGGCTCACCCTGACCCTGACTCAGGAGTGGCTTTTCAAGACTCTCTGTGGGGCTACTGTGTGGGCCAGGAATGTTGTGCCATCTTTGGAAGCATGAATCAAGCCAAAAACATGGGTGACACCAATATCCACCCACATGATCACATGCTGATAAACAGTCCTATTTCTGAGGGTCTTCTAGGGGCTTCCCTCCCCTCCAGATGATGGGACTTTGATGTCTAAGAGCTTGTGTCCTGTACTGGTTTCTAGAAGGCCTTTGTTCTCTTTGCTTTGATGAGGACAACAATAAGACAATCACCTGCTGACTTGGACTCACAGACAATCTGGCCAGGGGGACAGGTCACGGGACCTCTGAGGTTACTCGATGTCTTTCAAACATGCCCCTGCCAGACTCCACCTTCCACAAGTCACCCATTTTGGATTTGTCAGTGCACATTTCTCTAACTCTTCTAGAATCTATTTAACTTTTCAATCTGTGTCAGCTAGGATTAGTTTGGCAGCAGTTAACAGAAAACTGAAGCTACAGTAGTTTAAGCAAGTTAAGGGGTTAGTTTTTCTCTCAGGCAAAGGTCCAGGGCTGGTGTGGTCAGTGTCCCGGGCTCCTTCTACCTTTCTGTTCTAATGCCTTTAGCATAAGTGTCCATCTTCAAGGGGACCTCGAGGCTGCAAGGTGGCTGCTGCAGCTCTAATTATCATACCATCCTTTCTGGCATGAAGGAAGAAAGAAAGGATGAGCTTACCAGAGGAGCCAGCCCCTTTAAAAGAGATTTCCTGGAAGCCCCACACAATAGCTTCCTCTAAGATCTCAGGGGCCATCCTGACTGCAAAGGAGGCTAGGATTTTACCTGGGTACATTGCCATCCTCAACACTGTGGGGATTTTTTTTAGCAAAGAACTATCTAATGGCACCTGACCCTTATTGAGCAGTACCTGATGCTGAGCACAGTTCTAAGCGCTCTGTTTGCATCACCTAATTGCACCCTTATGACAAGCCTATGAAGTGGGAAATATTATTACCCTAATTTTTCATAATAGGAAACTGAGGCATAAGGATTTAAGTAATTTTTCTAAATGGCAGAGCCAGGATTTGGCTCCAGGCACCAAGTTTCTCCCACACTTGGGCTGTTTCCCACATGGGCCCCTTGCCCTCAGCCGTTAGCTGACTCTACTTTATTTCAGGTCCCCAGCAGCTCCCTCCCCAGTTGCCCACTCCCCAACCTCCTAGTCACCATGCTGTCACTGTGGGGAAGAGCTTGGTCTGTTGGGTCAGAGGCCCAAGGTCAGAAATCCCCACTTGGAGGCTCACCACCACCACCAGCTTATCTGGTGCCGGGAATGTGAATTCCTGGTCCTCTAGTCTGTCCCCTCCCGCATCTCTCCTCCTGTTCTTCCCTGTCCCTCTTTCTGTTGTTCCATTTTTGTCTTCCTTCTCTCTTTTTTTCTTACACAACATCCCTTAATCCTTTCTTTAAAATAAAAGAAACAGGCTCTCACTTTCCTTCTCCTTCCTGCACCACCTTCCCCTCCCCACCCCTGCATTCTCCCCGTGGCCGCTGCCCCCAGCCCCCACTGGCACCCCCCCCTGACTCACGCAGGGGAGCGGGCCTGGAACCACCAAGCCAGGGCCGTAAACATAATGGAGCTGGCATGGACCCCTCCCCAGGGCTCAGCACAGCAGTCACTTCACTCGCTGTTGCTAACAGGCCCATGTCCCCAGATCCCTTCACAGTGCTTGCCCAGAGTGAAGGGGACTTTTACATTCCTCAGGGGGAGCTTTGCCTTCCGCATACCTGCTATAATCCGTCCTGTCCTGCTCCAGGCCGGCTGGCAGCCTGAAAGAGGTTTTGGCCTAAAACCTTCTTGGGCCAAAAGGAGCAGTGGGTCTCTCTCCTTCGCTCGGCAAACACTGACTAATTAACCAGGATAATGAACAATACCAATAAAGAGTCTACAGGGTGGAGGCAGCATCTTACAAGCCATGCAGGGCAATGATGGATGGGCTGCGGCCCCAGGGCCTGGTCTCCTGTTTCACCCCGACCTCCTCTTCCAACCTGAGGCTGTGATTTTGGTGTAAAAGGAACTTGCTCTGTTACCAAACGAATTCACGCAGCTGATCTCATTCATCTTCAGCGCAGCTCCACTCCACTGATGAGGCAGAGCCCCAGTCCCAGCAGCAACGGGAGGTCGAGCCACACTCCTATGTGACCAGGCTGCCCTGATTTGCACAGAAAATCTGCTTGTATCAGCAGCACTGTGGAGGAGAGTGGTGGCCACCAGCTGTGCACAGGGACCATGCTCAGTCCCAGTTCTGCCACGGAAGCAGTATGGCCTTGTGTGGCTACCCAAAGCCCCTTCTGTCTTGCCTGCCTCCCCCTGTAGAGGATGGAAAGCCACATACTCACTTTCCTAGTCTTTTGCAGCTTGAGATGGTCATGCAACCCAGGTCCCACCAGTGGCATGCAAAGAGAAGTTTTGAGGGACCTCCAGGGGAGATCTGTTATCTTGGATAAAAAAAGGGAGGGCTTTTCTGTCTTCTTCACTCCTGCTTGGCATCGTGGTACGAAAATAAGGTGCTGGGAACTGAGGCCTCCATCTTGTGAGCATGAGGTGGTGAGCTTCAGGACCAGAGCCAACGTATAATATGGAAGCATCTAAAGAGCCTGAGTCATGGAGCACTGCCCCAAATCTCAACTCCCACCTGCAGACTTCTTATGGAAGGAAAATAAATCTCTATTTGTTTAAGTTGTTATCATGGGCAGAATAATGCCTCCTACCCCTAAAGATGTTCATGTCTCAATGCTTGGAACCTGTGATTATGTTAGGTTATATGGCAACAGGGAATCAAGGTAGCAGATGCAATTACGTTTGCTAATCAGCTGACTTTAAAATGGGGAGAGTATCTTGGATTATCTGGATGGACCCAAACATATATATGTATATATGTATATATATATACACATGTATATATGTGTATATATGCATATATACACATATGTATATGTGTATATATATATGACACATATATATGTATCTCAGAGAGAGAAATTTATTTTAAGTAATTGACTCAAGCAATGGTGGAAGACTGGCAAGTCTGAAATTTATGGAGCAGGCTGGCAGGCTGGAAATTCAGGGCAGAGTCAATGTTGAAATTTTGAGTCTGAGATCCACAGGCTGGAAATTCAGGCAGGATTTCTATATTGCAGTCTCGAAGCAAAATTGCTCCTACTTCAGGAACCCTCAGTCTTTTCTCTTAAGGCCTTCCCCTGATTGGATGAGAGCTTTACTCAACATCTACTGATTTAAGTATTAATCACATCTAAAAACTACTTCACAGCAACATCTAGACTGGTGTTTGAGCAAGCAGCTGGGCACCATAGCCTAACCAAGTGGACCCATTGCAAGGGCCCTTAAATGTGCGAGGGGGAGGCAGGAGAGTCAGTGTCAGAATGATGCAGGTGGTAAAGATTCCACTGGCATTGCTGGCTTTGAAGTTGGGAGGGGCCGCGAGCTGGAGAATTGGAGCAGCCTCTAGAAGCTGCAAAGAGCAAGAAAGCAGTTCTCCCCTAGAGCTTCTACAAAGCAGCACAGCCCTGCTGACACCTTGATTTCAGCCTTAACAGACCCATTTGGACTTCTGACCTCTAGAATGGTAAGATGATAAATATGTGTCATTTTAAGCCTCTAAACTTGTGGTGGTTTGTTACAGCAATAGGAAACGAATATAGCCACTGTTAGTTCAGGTTTTCTTCAGGTACTTACAGCCAAAAGTATACTAAACATTCACTTGGGAGTGTCACTTTATCCCTCTGGACTTTCAGCTCATCTCTGATAAAAAGCGGGAGGTGGTGGGGGTGGGAGGCAGAGTTTGCAGGCGGGAACACTCTAGGCCTATTCCTACCCTGCCTGTATTGGATTCTAAACCTACCCGACTCAAGGGTGGTCTGTTACTCCTTTGCCAAATTCTTCCTCCGTAGGATTGTACAACTGGCACTCCAGGATGTTGGCCCTGTTTGCTAGCTGGTGTCTTCAAGCTTCCCCAGACACGTGCTAAGCTCTTTAAGGAAAGGGGCCAAGTTTTCTCTTTTCTTTATGTCACCCCACAGTACCCACTGCATGAATCAACTTTCGTAGCATTCTCCTATGTGTGTGCTGTGTGGCCTTGAACAAGTTACTTAACCTCTCTGAGCCTCAGGCTATTTGTCTATAATAAGCAGATAATAAAATTACCTGCCTCATAGGCTTATTATACAGAATAAATGAGGTAATGAACACTAAGCATTTAACACAGTACCTGACATACAGCATACACTTAATAAATACCCAGCTATTATTGGCAGTGGTATTTTTATTCACCAAAATAAATATATTGAAAAGGTGTTACTCTCACCATTTTGCTATCGAGGAAACTGATGTTTAAAGAGATTAGTGAACTTGCTTGAGATTACAGAGTGTGGGAGAGCATCGTTAGACTTGGAACCTAAATATATCTCGTGAGATCGAAGGTAACAACACATGTAAAGTGCCTAGAATGGTGCCTGGCACATACCAGGCTCTCACTAATGGAAATTGTTGTTATTTGTACTACCCTAATTTATGTCTATTTATTCCATTAACATTTGTTGAGCACCAACTGTATATGTATCCAATCCTGTACTAAGCGGGAAGAATACAAAAAGTAAAAGAGACCTTGTGTCAAGGCCTTGTTAACTACTGAGCTTGATATTTCTATAATTAATTGCAATGGTGCAGGATGCCCACAGGGGCAAGAATGGGGTACAGTGGAGAAGTGGGGACCCTACACTCTCTTTCTTCTGTTATAATCCATCAGGGCCACTTTTCATCCCTGGCAATGGACTTTCCCTTCTCTGCCTGCAGGGCTGGCTCACTGCCACTGGTCACTGACCCTAGGAATGCACCCATGCCTCCTCCTCTGTTCCACTTCTGCCTCTGGAAATTCTATCCATCCTTCAAAGCCCAAGTCAAATCCCTGCCCAACTGTAGAGGCTTCCTGGACAACCCCACCCAAAACTTTCTTTGAACAACTCAGGCTGCTCTATCCAGGCGTGATAATCCGAATATTTGATCACCAGTTGTCATGGGCACTGACTGGTCAGAAGGACCCCAGCTGGAAGTACCTGTGAGGCCCTACCAGGCTCACCAGCTGCACAGCAAACCCTTGGGGCCACTCAGCTGGCACTGGACATTTGTGGCCTTGAGTGGTAGGTATTTTTAAAATTTTTCATCTTTTTGTTCTTCCTTTGTGACTAGATTGTAAACTTCTTTGAGTTTCTCATAGCATCTGTCTTTATCATGTGTATCTATTAGGAATACTTTTAGATAAAAACAACAGAAAAACCAACTATCAGTGTTTTAGACAAATAGATGGTATTTTCCCCCAAAACAAGAAGTCTGGGAGTAGATGGCTTCTGGGGATGGTTCTATGGCCCAACGGCATCAGGACCAGCATTTTTGCATGTCTCTTGGCTTTTCTTTCATGTTCAAAAACAGCTGCCACAGCTCCAAACAGGAGGAAAGGGACAGTGTCACCATCAGTATCCGTCCCTTTAAGTCTACTTTCCCCTTACGTCTTATTGGCCACAACTGTGTCACTGGACCATCCCTAGCCTCCAGGGAGGTTGGTGTAATGCACTGGATGTTTAATGCCCCCACCAATTCATGTGTTGAAATCCCCCCACAAGGTGATGGTATTAGGAGATGGGGCCTTTAGGAGGGGATTGGGTCGTGAGGGCGGAGCCCTTATGAATGTGATCAGTGCCCTTGTGAATGAGATTCTGGAGAGATCCCTCTCCCCTTCCACCGCATGCGGTGAAAGGCGGCCATCAGGAGGTGGCCCTCACGGGACACTGATTCTGCCAGCGCCTTGATCTCAGGCGTACCACCCTCCAGACAGAAACAAATTTGTTGTTTATAAGCCATGCAGTCTACGATATTTTGTTATACCAGCCCAAACAAAACAAGACAGTTGGAAATAGAAGTATTTCCCTTTTTCAGCTTCCAAGGGGGAAGCAGGCTAGGAACGAGGGGGCTGGAAATGGGCGTTGCATCAGGTAGCCTGCTGTACCATACCTGAATGAGTCAATCAATCAATCAATCAGTTGACTGATTGATCGATCGATCGATCTAAGAGAGGGTTCCCACCTGGACAAATGTAGGGTAGAAAGGCACCCAAGGGTCTGATTTTCAGAGCCCCGTGTGGCCACTGTGTCATGCCTGCTGAGAGTTTGCTGCCAGCTTTCTCTCAGGCCCCCTCATAGGTGCCCCATGATGGTGGGGAACCCCCGTATAGCTCTTCAAGAGACAGGCAGGGGTCTGTCCCTCCTCTGGTCCCTGCCCCCCATCCTGTCCATACAAGATTGATAATGAAACCAATACCTTTCACCAGCGTAATTTTCATATTTAATGAGCGTGACTCAAAAACTATTACATTAATTAGTCAAATCCCACAAACCGTTAATGGTGCACGTGGTAATTAATATTGTATTCAATTAAAAAATGACCTGTTTCAGGGGCTTCTCCCAGGTTGGGAGCATGGGGGCCGAGGGTGTTTGCACACATACACGGCCCTGTTTGCCAGCAGGTTGTGGATGCTCTTTCTTTTCCTTGCTCTTTTCCCAGTGATTCGTGGAGGGGGGAGGTGCCAGGAGAACGTGGGTGCCCCCTGCCTGGCCACCCTGGCTGCCGGCTTGCTTCTCCTCTGTTTGCTGCTCTCCCCTCCCCTCTTCCCCCTCTGCTGAGCCGACAGCCTACTTGCTGTGATTTATGGGAGGGCCTGGCACAGGGCTCACAGACTGGAAAATTTCCAGTTTACACAAGAATTCCCTGAAAAATGAGCTTCGTTAATTTATTTCTTTCATTAACGAGTTCGAACTGTGAGATAATCTTTCTGAGGACCCCTCCTGTGCCCACCCCGCATTGTTCATACACCCTGACAAGCTGCACCCCTCCCCTCCTCTCCTGCCTTCTGGGCTGGTGGGCAGGGCCCCGGGAGGGCTGAGGGTCTGGCCTCAGTGGGCGTCTGCCTGGCAGCCCATCCGCTGGGCCTGGGGGCTTGTGACCAATCAGGGATCCCTTTCTCTCTCACCCTGTTAATGACCGGGATTGGCGCTCAGACTAAATCAACAGGACTCCTAGGCTTCGTGTTGGCTCAATATGTTTACAGAGGGCACAGTAGGCCTGGTGGCAGCGGCCGAGAGGAGTTTAAGTCAAAGTGCTCATCGGCATTTAAGAGCCAAGTGTGGAGACAGGACACATCTGAAGGACAAGGCCTAGGCCCACCCCTCACATGTGTGGACTGAAACAAGAGTGTCCAGGGGCCCCCACCCTACAGCTCTCACACTTCCCTTCCCACCAGGACACCCCAGCTCCCACTCCACGATTTGGCTGCCTTTCCCAACAGCTGCCTCTAGGCCACACATCAGGCCTGGGATGACCTTGACCCACCCTCCAAAGGGCGGGCCCAGGAAGGAGGCCCACATAGACACTGGCAGCCACTTAGGGCCAAGTGTGCAGGGAATTACAAGGATGCAGAATATGGCCTACAAAAGGACACAGACTTGAGTCCAGGAGGCCTCGCCCCACAGGGAGGAGCACAGCTAGACAAGAGGGACAGTGGAGATCCAGGACAGAGGCCCCATTGCCTAGGTTAAGGACAGACCTTATCAAAGTATGGTGGAAACACACTTTGAAACCAGAAGGATAGCTCAAAGCCAGTGAGGCAGCATGGTGTGTGCATGGAGTACTTGGCCTTGAAGCAGGATCACTTGGTTGGAATCTTGACTCTACCACTTTCTTGCTGTGCAACTATGGGCAAGATCCTTACCCTCTCTAGTCTCAGGGTCTTGATTTTAGGATGGAGCTAAAACATTGTTTCCTCATAGGACTTTTGAGAGTCAGGCACCCTGTGCAGTGCACATAGCCCCCTATCTGACACAGAGCAGGGATTAAATTAGTGGAAGTGATTATTACTGTATTCATGGCAGCATTATTAGGAGATGGAATGACAGTACCTTGGCAACATCTAGCCTCATGGTTGACATTACAGACTCAGGAGGCACCTGGCTCTATCATTTACTTGCTACGGGATCCTGGGCAAACCACATAACCTGCCTGAACTTCACTTTTCTCATTTGCAAAACAGAGATTTATAATAACCACCTCGTAGGATGTTATGTAAATTGAGTGGAATAATGCATATTAAGGGTCTAACTAAACTATAAAAGATTATAATAATGTGATTAGTTGCTATCACTGTTCTTATTTGAGCCAGTTTGATGATTTGTTTAGATATGCCAAGGAATAAAACAGCAGTGGGTGGGAACCCCAAGTTGCAGAAACGTAGAATGTATGCACTCTTCAAGTCCACCATTTAGACCAGGGGTTGGCAAACCACAGCCTGTGGGAAAATCTGGCCCACAGCTTGTTCTGTAAATAAAGTTTTATTGGAACAGAGCCATGCCCATTCAGTTACATATTGTCTAGGGCTGCTGCAACAGCAGAGTTGAGTAGTGTGACAGAGAATATATGGCCTGCAAAGCCTAAAATATGTATTATCTGGGCTTTTACAGAAACAGTTTGTTGATCTCTCATCTACACAGTCAACAGAAGGATCTGTCTAAAAGTACAACCATGTTACTATCTACCTCTTGAACGGCACCCTGTTTAACACAGAACACAGGTCTGCCTTCAGCCCACTCAGCTGGCCCTACCCTTCTGCTCCAGACTTCATGCTTTAGAAAACCTTCTAAAACTTTTTCTTGTGGTTTCCTTGCTCAGTGCCATTTCTCAACCCATGAATGCAAGGCTGTCTTGGGATGGTTCTGGCAGGTTGAGGCCTGAGCTCCTTTTCCAGCCCCGCCATGGACCTCTTAGCCCTGTCCCTGGAGCCCTCAGCCCCTCTGTCCTTGAAATGGATATTCAGTGTGAGTGTCCAGCGCCTCCTTTAGCCTGGGAAGGCTTGCAGGAGTGAACTTGGAGCTTGGCCCTGGTGCATGTAAAGCCCCAGCTCCCAGCCTGTCATCCAGGAAGTAGCAATGAATAGCCACTATTATTATTTATCATCACCTTTGGGCCCTGCTGAGTTCCAGAATGCTCCAGCTTTCGTGGGGCCCTCAGATCTGCCATGAGGATTTAAGGGGAGAAAGACTCCCCCTTCCCCTACCGTCTTCCTGCTGCTCCAATCCTTTCGTCCCTTTCTGGGAGACGGCAGGGATTTTTCTAAGGCAGGTAACACTATAATTTAAAGTGCTCTGTAATGACTTCTTAGTTACATAGACACTTAATAGGATTTCCTGGAAAAGAGGTTGAGTCCACAGTAATTCTAGACCTCCTATTGACTTGAGCGTAATTGCTGCTAATAGACAAAGAGGTAATTACTGTGTGGCCTGCCTTCTGGTTTGGAAGCAAACAATCACACATGCTGTGCTCTTGGGGGCATCTGAAGAGCGTTACTGTTGTGAGCAGTTGTGCCCGAGTCTCTGCCCTGCCTGAAAAAACCCAATGATGCAATCAATGATAGGACCACTGAATCTCTGGCTGGGAAGGGATGTTGAGGTCCTGTGGTAGGCAGCCTAATGGTGCCCAAAGATGCCCATGTCCTAATCCCCTGAACCTGGGACTATGTTATGTTACATGGCAAAGGGGTACTAAGATTGCAGACGGAATTAAGGATGCTAATCAGCTGATCTTAAAATAGGAAGATTAACTTGGGTTATCTGAGTGGGCCCAATATAATCACAAGGGTTTTTGAATGTGGACAAGGGAGGCAGAGGAGGTCAGACTGATGTGATGTGAGAACTAGACCTGCCTTTGCTGGCTTTGAAGATGGAGGAAAAGGACCACAAGCCAGGGAATGGGGGTGGCCCCAGGTGCTGGAAAGGGCAGGAAGTAGAATCTCCCCCAGAGCTTTCAAAAAGGAGCACAGACCTGCTGGCACCTTAATTTCAGTCCAGTGAAACCCAGGTTGGATTTCTAACTTACGGAGCTGCGTGGTAATAAATCTGTGTTGTTTTAAGCCACTATGTTTGTGGTAATTTGTTTCAGCAGCCATCGAGTACTAACGCAGGCCCCTTGGCTATTCCAGCCCCTTTTACCTGATGTAGAAACCCCTCTGCAGCAGACCTGACTTATGGGCATGCAGCCTCTGCTCGAGGGCTTCTGGTACAAGGAGCTCACTGCTTAAGACACAGACTGTCTGATGTTGGTCGGTTGTCATTGTAGGAAAAGCCTTCCTCTGTGGGCTCAAACTGCATCTCCCATAACTTTCAGTCATTTGCTCTAGTTCTTCCCTGGGGACACACATACTTACTCATACACACACACAAACACACACACACACATCTAACTTTCCCAAGACAGCTCTTCACAGATTTGAAGCTTTGCACAAAGTAAGCACCACGAACACTTGCCAATGGACGAGCGGACAAAAATAACTCCTGCAGTTCCCCGTTGCCTGTGTGGGGAACCAGAGCTGACCTCTGCTAGTTTCACCCCCACTCCCCAGGGTCTACTCCCCCCTTTCTCCAACACCCAGATTCTCCTTGGGAAACGCCCTCCCTTGCTGTGCATTTGGTCTGGCTGACAAAGCACTGCATCCCTGCCCCACCTCTGGCCACGGCGATTGATTCAGGGAGGGCACATGACTCCAGCCAGGAAAACCAGGACCGAGGCCCCATCCTCGGACTTCCATGGGGGAGGACCTTCAAAAGGGGCACTTTTCCAAGGGCAGGCCCAGGAATCTGAATTTGAGCAAGTACAGGTACTCCTGTCTCTTGTTTTGCATTTTGGTCCTAGTGGCCACACTTTGAGGAACACTGCATGGGTGTTGCTCATCTGGAATTCAATCTGAACCCCACAGATATAGACTCAAATACCAACCCTGAAGGTGGATTTTAACTCAGGACTTTATCAGGGCAAGAAAAGGGTTATTTGAGAAGACCTGAACCTACATGAGAATAAACTATGGGTAATTTTGTAAAACATAAAAATATAGCAAATTAAAAATAATACTATGGAGTCACCCCAACTTTTTTCAGTTCACTCTTTCACTTGGGGTCTTGTCGACTTGCTAAATAGTCAGGCTCACTCATGTGCCCGCACACTCCCTCTCTCTCTCTCTCTCTCTCTCTCTGTCCAAGTCTGTCTCTCATCCTATATGGACATCCAAGTTACAGAGAACAAAGAGGGGCCTAGTCTGGGGGACCCTCCCTTGCCCACCCCCCAAACCCAGAACAAGTGTAGGCCTCATTGTTCCCAAGGATGACCAGGGCCAAGGGACTCTTGGGAGCCCCTCTAGAGCACAGGCACTCTGCCCTCACTGGGGAGGCCTGAGTGTTGGCAATCAGGCCTTTGGAAGTTCCCCAGGGTTCTGTGCCTTTTGAACTGGGCCCTCCCTACCCTTGGGAAGAGGCCCGATCCAGGTGCCAGCTGTTCTCTCTCTGGCTCTGAAGGGCAAATGGGGAGTTGCCTCCAGAGGCTTGAGCAGTGTCCGCGGTGTGGAGCCGCCCTGTGATCTCTAGCTGGAGATAGCAATGCTGCCCAGGTCCCTGCAGACCCCTCTCTAACAGAGCCAGGGTTTGGCACACGGTTGGCTCTCTGGAATCTTTGTTGAATGAACGATTAAATGAGAGCACAGAGAGCGGGAGAGGAGGTGGCGGGGGAGTGGCGGGCAAGAGGGGGAGAGAACTGTTCTTTCCTTTCAACTTCCACTTGGCTAGAATTAGCAGCTACTTTAACAAACACCTCATCAAAATGACACTGAATGCACAATAACCAAAAAGCAGAAACAACCCAAATGCCCGTCAAATGCCCATGGACAAATGGATAAATAAAATGGGTTTATCCACACAATGGAATATGATTCAGCCGTAGAAAGGAATGAAGAAAGGAATTTGCCTATTCTGGAATAGGCAAATCCGTGGAGACAGAAAGCAGATTAGTGATTGCCAAGGGAGGTGGGCAGGAAGCAATGACAAGTGACTGCTTGTTGAGCATGGGGTCTCCCTTTGAGGGGGATAAGAATATTTGGAACTGGGTAGAGGTGATGGTAACACAACAGCGTGAATGCCAATGAATTGTGCACTTTCAAATTGTTCATTTTACAGCATGTGAATTTCACCTTAGTTTTTTAAAAGATTATATTGCACGATATATTAATCTTGTCACAGTGCTATCTGGTAGCCTCAGTGCTATTTGGCAGCCCATCCTCCATCTATTACATTCTCAAGGACTCACTTTGCAATTTGGGGGTCACCCCAGGCCTGCAGCCTCCCTTGGCCTTCTCCTCACTTCTCACATGGCCTGAGGCATTGCTGGAATTCTGCTTCCTGGCTCTCTCTCCTCCCTGTTCCCTGCTGCCCATTCTCGCCTTTCTTTTGATGGCCAAGCCTTGGCGGCCCCCGTCCTCTTCCCCAAGCCAGTCTCCATTTAGCACATTTTCCTACAAACCCAGGAGGTACAGGGGTTCACCGCCAGTTCCATCCTGCTAGGGTTTTGGTGAAGTCTGTAGCCAGAAGTGGCTAGAATTGTTTTTGATTTCCTCACCTGACTCTATCATCCGATTCCACTTCCAGTGCCAGCTGTGGCTGCTACAGTTCACCGGCTTCTGGTAGAGTAGGTCATTTCCTGCTCTAAGGACCCGTAACTATTCTAAAAGAGCTCTCAGCTCCTGCCTGTGAGGCTCCCATCACAGGGTCTCTCACATACAAGCCTCTGCCTTTGTCTCGTGGACTTTGTGAACTCCCTTTCCCGAGCTCCAGCCCCCCCTCTTCCCCTCAGATGCCACACAGATGTGTGCAGAGATGGGCAGGCTGGCGTGGGCTCCTGTGCATGTGCACGAGCTCCTCTGTGAAGCCTCCGACTGCGCTGCACAGGAGGGGTTTGTTCTACCTCCATGGCTTCAGGCAGGCATTGAGTATGGTCTAGAGCAGCAGTCCCCAGCCTTTTTGGCACTAGGGACTTGTTTCATGGAAGACAATTTTTCCATGGATGAGGTGGGGGATGGGGGAGGGCAGAGCTCAGGAGGTGATGTGAGCAATGGCGAGAGGCTGTAAATACCGAGCTCTGCAGCCAATCCCTGGTACCAGTCCATGGAGCAGGGTTTGGTGGCCGCAGGTCTAGAGGACTCTCCCTCTCAACTCGGGAAGATGCCGCAGCTGTCCCTAGAGCTGGGGTTCAAACAAAAGTTTGTCTTTTTTAAAACGCATGCTTTTAAATTATTGTCCCTCTATGTTATGGGTTGAATTGTGTTCCCTAAAAAGATATAAGTCCTAATTCCTAGTCCTTGTGAATGAGACCTTATTTGAAAATAGGGTCTTTGCAGATGTAATCAAGTCAAGATGAGGTCATTAGGGTGGGCCCTAAATCCAGTATGACTTATGTCCTATAAGAAGAAGGAAATTTGGGCACAGTTGCAAAGAAATGGTTATAAGAAGAGGGAGGCAGAAAGTGGGGTTAGGCTATCACAGCCAAGGACTGCCTGGGGATACCAGAATCTGGGAAAGGCAAGGAAGGATCCCCCTTAGAGCCTCGGGAGGGAGCATGTCCATGCCAACACCTTGATTTCAGACTTTTGGCCTCCAGATCCACAAGAGAATAAATTTCTGTTGTTTTAAGCCACCTAGTTTGTCGCATTTTGTTGCGGCAGCCCTGGGAAACTACACTCTACCACAGTACACTTCCATAGAGAGAGAGAGGTAATAGACGTATTTTGAAAATGGAAAAGCTCTTCACACACATGAGGGTGTGTTTTAATTGCTTCACAGAGTTGTTGAGGATCAGGAGGATAAAGCCTGTAGAAAAAAAGATTTGGAAAGTGTTAAGCACCAATCACATATGTTATTATGAAATCATTATTCTATTATTGCAAAAGCAAAACCAATTTCTGGCCACCCAGCCTCCCATCTGCCCTGCACACACCTGATAATTTCTTAACCATATACATTCCTCTTTTTGTCAGTTTCCTTCTCCCCAATTCCCCTTTAATACCTCGCAAACACGAAGAAGAAATTGTCTTTGACAGCCCAGTTAGGGACAAGGGATGGGTTAACCCAGCTCCAAGGCATGCTGCACACAGTTAACTTCACCCAGCAGGGCCTGGGAACCCCAGCCTCCCTCCAGGGTGTACGTGTGCACTCATGTGTGCCCCCACAGCATAGGGAGAGAATCCAGTGATATTTCACAGAAATGAGAAATGTTATTCTGCAGATTAAAGCCTCACCGAGCCTGGTTTTGTCTTTATTTATGCTTTTCCATTTCCCTCCCGTGCTGACATGGGGGCCCACGCCGGGGAGCACTGAAGGACGTAATTGGCGTGGTGAAGGATTGTCGCGAGGCCCCAACGCTCCCTCGCAGGGCTCCCTCCTTCTCTCCCCCATCTGTCACCATCTAATGTGACAAAGTTTTTATCGGGCATTGAGGCACAGGAGATTAAAAGTAAATACTGCAATCAGGAGGCAGCTGGGGAGAAAATGCAACGCATTTCACAGTAAGCTGCACAGCTCATCAGGGTAGCCTTGTGGCTCCACGAGGGGAGGGAGATGTGGGGTGAAGAGTTCCAGGCTGGGGGGTGGGACGGGGAGACACAGGGCTAAGCAGCTGTGCTTTCACTCTTTGGTAAGTAACAGTAAAATGACAGCAGCTGCTATATCTCAAATCCCTACTATGTGCCAGGCATTTGGACCAGGTGGTTTCTGTACATTTCCCAACTTAATCCTCACAATGATAATGTGAAGTTGGAATAGGCTCCTTCTTTAATAGAAGAAGAACCTGAAGGCCAGAGAGGTTAAGAAACATGCCCAAGGTCACACCGCTTGTCAGCAGCCCAGGGTGCCCTCTCTCCTTCCATCCCTTCCTGCTTTCTTCTTTAGTGAGCAGATATTGGGGTTTGGGTTTGCAAGATACATTGCCATAGGAGAAATTTTGTTGCATTTTCATTGCTATGTTGCACTAAACCACAACCTTCCACCTAATTAATTCATTCCATCATATAGTCAGTCATTTAGCATGCAAGCTTTATGTTCTGTTTATTTTTTCTGTTCAGTATCTTTAGCACCTAGAACATTGTCTGGTGCATAGTAAGTGCTCAATAAATATTTGTTGAATGACTGATTGATTGAATGAATGAATATTGGTCCAGGATCTCCTATGCCATTACTACTAAAGCGCGGTCCCTACACTGGCAGCATTGGCATCTGTTGGGAGCTTGTTAGAAATGCAGAATCTCAGGTGCCAGCCCAGAGCTGATGAATCAGAATTTGTGTTTTAACAAGCTCCCCAGGTGATTCAAGTGAGGCTGAAGTTTGAGAAACACTGGCATGGGTGTAGGCCCCTGTCCTGATGCCCAGGCTTTCCTGCTTCATCATCACAGGTGAGGGAGGTTGGACTTCACACCCACTTCTGTGACAGTGCTTTATGCCATGCGTCTTTAAATCCCACTCAGTTACCATCATTAGATGGTCTTTCAGTGTGGAAAAAATCAGCCACGGATGGGCCCCTGCAAGTCCCTCTCCTTGTGTCTCCCTCCACCTTTCCTTTTTCTCCTCTGCCCTCCCTTCAGGTCCCGGTCTTGTAGTCCTGCCTGGTAGCGGGTCATTGAAACCTTCAGATCAGGCTCTGTCTTTAGCCACAGCGCTCTCTCTTGAAGACTTTGATCCCCTCTCATGGCAGGACAGTTCTCTGGGTTCTTGGATCGACCCAGTTCTTTCCACCTCTCTTGCTTGTAGTTCTCAAGAATAACTGTAGAATGTGCTGGGAATGCAATATCAGGAGATAGGGAGGGACTGCCTGAAATAGCCCAGGCTTTGTTCCTCCCTCCCCTGGAAGCAGGATGTCCTTCAGCCCTTTAGCCCAGCAGGTCGTATGACCCCTGGGGTATATAACCCAGGGAGGGCTGCCTTTCGGGAGTCCCTCAGCTGTGGTGCAAGTTCCACACGTGCAGTCAAGACTCTATCCGCCCCAGGGAGTTTGCCTGAGCCTTGGGGGACTGGCTCACAATGGATCTAGGCTTCTGTTGTCTCTTGCTGCCTATCTGTACAAGTAATAAACCCGCTTCACATAACTTGTTGCATTTGAGCGTGTTCTGTCTGACAGGACTTAGGACTGGTAACACAGCAGCCCAGGATGCAGTGGGCAGAAGCCCTTGGACTCCTATTCCTGGTTGTTGGCATAGTGAAGTTCTTTGCTATCCTCCAAGCTGTGGGAAGCCTCCTGTGGCGTTGGTGATAAGTGAATCTGCTTCACACTCATGAGGAGGGACCAGGGGGTGAAGAAGAAAGAAAACTCCATCCTGCCAAGCTTTGAGCCAAATAAGCCTTTACTTATTATATAGCCCATTGAAAAATACAGTCATGTTTCTTCATGTCCATTTTATAGCTAGGGAAATTGAGGCCAGGAGAGAGAAGAATCCCCACATAGGCTGATGGCAGCAAACAGTAGTATTCCTTCCTTGATAAGAAGATGCAACCCTGGGCCAGGTAATGCCTACGGACTACGAAAACAGTTCCCCCTTGTTGAGCCTGTGTGTTCTCCCCTGCTTCCTACTGCCGACTTGTAGGGCCTTCTACTGCAGTCCTTGGGGACAAACAGACATGGCTGTGATGCTAATATCATGCTCTAGTCTCTAACATTGCCAGCCTCTAGCTGCCAGCCTGGACAGGAGTTCCAGCCTTGCCTTATCCAGGATTTAGAGTCATAAAACATTAAGTTGGCTACTTAGTAGCATCCATTATCACATTACCACATATAATTTTATCAAATACCATACATTTACATGTATTTTTCCCATTTTAATATTTCCAAAATCATAGCCAGACACAGTGGCTCACGCCTGTAATCCTAGCACATTGGGAGGCCAAGGCAGGAGGATCGCTTGAGGCCAGGATTTCAAGACCAGCCTGGGCAACATGGTGAGACCCCGTCTCTGCAAAAAATAAAAAATTAGCTGGGTGTCGTGGCGTGCACCTGTAGTCCTAACTATTTGGGAGGCTGAGGCAGGAGGATTGCTTGAGCCCCAGAGTTAGAGGTTGCGGTAAGCTGTGATTACGCCACTGCACTCCAGCCTGGGCAACAGAGTGAGACCTTGTCTCTAAAAAAAAATTTCCAGGCCAGGTGCGGTGGCTCACGCCTATAATCCTAGCACTCTGGGAGGCCAAGGCAGAAGGATTACCTGAGCTCAGGAGCTCAAGACCAGCCTAAGCGAGAGTGAGACCCTGTCTCTACTAAAAATAGAAAAAATTAGCCAGGTGTCATGGTGCACGCCTATAGTCCCAGCTACTCTGGAGGCTGAGGTGGGAGGATTGCTTGAGCCCAGGAGCTCAAGGTTGCTGTGAGCTATGGTGATGCCACTGCACTCTACCCAGGGCAATGGAGTGAGACACTGTCTCACAAAAAGAAAAAAAAAAAGAGTGCATTTGAGTGGATTTTAGTATGCTCAACAAAGTTGTGCCTATAGTTTTTTTATCTGACTTTCTTGAGGATCTGAGCTTATTTCCTCTTATATCTGCCAACTTTCATTCATGGTGGGTTATTTCCTCAGCATCTTATAATTTTAGATTGTGAGCTCATCTTCAGTAGGGCTTTGTGTGTAGAAATCCTGTATCAGTTGCGTAGAGGATGTGTCCCTCCTGAGGGGTTATTGCATTTGCCCTTGGGTATAACCGGCCCCAGATTCTTTTTTGTTGTTGTTGTTAATTTATGAGTTTGCTCCAAAACCATGGGATTAGACTAAATTTGAATTCCAAACCCATGGGAGAGAAGGG
Source organism: Daubentonia madagascariensis (assembly GCA_023783475.1). Taxonomy (NCBI): domain Eukaryota; kingdom Metazoa; phylum Chordata; class Mammalia; order Primates; family Daubentoniidae; genus Daubentonia; species Daubentonia madagascariensis. The sequence goes on along the minus strand of JAKFHU010000485.1, from coordinate 36,510,917 downwards.
TCATGGTTATTAATTCCCAGAGACTTTTTCTGTAGAGAGCCTAGGTCTGGCTCAGGATTTCTGAACTTGGGCTTATTGACATCCTAGGCTGGATAATTCTTTGTTGTGTGGAGCTGTCTTGTGCATGGTAGGATGTTTAGCAGCATCCCTGGCCTCTACCCACTAGATGATAACCAAATGTGTCTCCAGACATTACCAAATGTCCCTTGGGTGGCAAAATTGCCCCTGGTTGAGAACCACTGGTCTAGACAAACAAGATTCCTCAACATTACAGAAGAAGAAACAGAGATCCTAATAAGCTTCCTTGCCATCAACCTGTGTCAGCCAGAGAACTTTTTCTCTCCTAATCTCAATTTTATTAAGGTTGTAGCCTTTTGGGGGTTATGGATTTATAGGGTCTCAGTGCCAACTGCCCACCTCACCTTGGCCCCAGGGCTTATTTCTGGTCCTTTGGCAGGGGCTACGGTAGGATGTGGAGCACAGGAACAGCTCATGCGCTTACCAGTCCAGTTTCTGGTTTTGTCTTTTTCCTTCCTCATTTTTAGTTTCTATGGGTTTCCCTTACTTTCTTGTAAGTTCATTTATACATTTAGAAGACTGTCATATTACATTTAAAATGTTTAGGTGTTTTGTAACAAGAGGGATTTTAGGTCATCAGATCTATAATATTGCCAGAATTGTGGGTCCCTAGGTAGATATCATTATCTCTATACAGACATGAAGAAACCGAGACCAAAAGAGATTAAGTGATTCAGCAAAGGCCGAACAGCTGGTAGGTGGCAAAGCTGGGATTTGAAGCTAGGTCTGTCTGGTTTAAAAGTTAAGAGCTGTATAGGATCCAGTGGTTTTGAAATTGGAAGGTGCATTGGTTTCCTATTGCCGCTGTAACAAATTACCATGAATGGAGTGGCTTAAAATGACACAAGTCTTGTAGTTCTGGTGGTCAGAAGTCTATAGTGGGTTGGCAGGGCAGCGTTCCTTCTGAGGGCTCTAAGGAATAATTCTTTTTTTTTTTTTTGCCTTCTCCACCTCTGGCGGCTGCCTGCATTCATGGTTTCACGGACCCTTCCTCACCTCACTTCAACCTCTGCTTCTGTTATCATATGTCCTTTTCCAGCTCTGACCCTCCAGCCTCCCTCCTATAGGGACCTTTGTGATTACATTGAACTCACCCAGATAATCTGGGATAATCTCCCCATCTCAAGACCCTTACTTTAATCACATCTGTGAAATCCCCTCTGCCATGTAGAGTGACATATTCATAGGTTCTGGGGATTAGGAATTGAACATCTTTAGGGGACCATTATTCAGCCTATCACGGAAGGGATCTTACAAATACAGATGTTCTTCAATTGACGATGGGGCTATGTCCCAATAAATCCATTGTAAATTGAAAACATCATAAATCGAAAGTGCATTTAATATATCTAACCTACCAAACATCATAGCTTAGCCTCGCCTATCTTAAACATGCTCAGAACACTTACATTAGCCTACAGTTGGGCAAAATCATCTAACACAAAGCCTATTTTATAATCAAGTGTTGAATAGCTCATATAATTTATCGAATACTGAAAGTGAAAAACAGAATGGTTGTATGGGTACTCTAAGCAAAGTTTCTACTGACTGTATATCGCTTTTGTACCATCTTAAGTTGGGGAACATCTGTAACCTTTTCAGCTTTCTTAACGTGATAAAGAAAGAGAGGTCCAAAGAGGACTCCTGGCATGTAGCCTCATGCTCTTTCCATCATACCTGCTACCCCCACTTGCTTAAGTGCTCCAGGTAGACTAGAAAATGAGTAACTAGAGTCCACCTGCAGAGCTGTCTGAACAAGGTGGGCTGTGAGTGGAGCTTGGCAGGAGAGGAAGGGCAAGGCTTGGTGGGGGCAGAGCTCTATCGAGAAATGCCTAGAAAATATTGATTAAATCAGGAATTTACCTAAGCCAGGGAAGGAAGGAGTGATGGTTCTGTTCAATTTGCAAGAATTCATTGAGTCCCTGTTGTGAGCCAGGTACTGTGCTGAGCTCAGCCACAACAGGGGTAAGACCCACCACAGACCCGGAGCAGAGCCTCGTGGATGGGAGTATGATATATTGGGAAAGAGGCACAAGTTTTCACATAGGACAGGTCTCCATTTGAATCTAGCTTTTCTACTTATGAGCTAAGAGACCCAGGGAAAATTAATCTCTCCAATAGTTCCTTTATTCATAAAATAGTAATAGGCATCAATTCTCTAGATAACATGGTGAACATCCAAAAATCTGCTTTAATTTTTCCCAGTCCTAGAACCGGCACCTAATTGTGTGGCTGTAAAACCGTCAAGCTTCCTGAGGCTCAGTCTGCTCACCTTTATAACAGGGATAATACTGCCTGGTGTGAAGACTTTAAAAGGTACTTGCCAAGGGCTTTTATGCTCCGCTGTGGCCACTTTTGCAAGAGCCCAGGAGGAGGCTGCAAGTAACCAGAGGCAACTGGGCCCTGGGGCTCCCCAGACCCCACCCGGCCGCCTCAAGTTGGGAGAAGAAGAGCCGCTGTGTGTAACCCATTTGCGCCCCTGGCACCCAAGTCAAAAAGTTCTGCCTTTGAGGGTTGTTGGGAGGATTAACTGACATGATCTATGGTAGCGTTTCTCAACCGTGGCACTACTGACATTTTAAGCTAGATAATTCTTTGTTGTGGGTATTGTCCTTCACTTTGTAGCATGTTTAGCAGCATCTCTGGCCTCTACTCACTAGATGCCAGTAGGCAACCCGCCCCCCTCCCAAGTGACAATGCAAACTGTTTCCAGACACTGTCAAATGCTAAAAATATGGCATGTTTGAGGCAGCGTATGTCCATTTTAACCAGAACCCTATAAAGATAGACTAAACTCAAGGTTAAATGGTGGGAATTTTGGGAAGCCTTAGCAAATGGGTGAGGAAAATGCTTTTGAACAGCCAGACATCACTCTGTGCTCTGTCAGCTGTGCCACCTCGTCTCCACACAGGCCTGACTGCTGCCAGCTGGGCGGGAAGATGCAGGAGACCCAGGTTCTGGTCTCGGTTCCACCACCCATTGCTTGGTGACCCCAGATAGATCCCTCTCCTCTTTGGGCTCCTGTTTCCTTGACCTCACTGGATGGACTCTGAGGTCCCTTAATATGTCTGTCAGCTCTGACTATCAGCATGTCCATGGGGTGGCAGGAAGCCCCTCCAGCAGGAGCTGGGAAGATGGCCCACCTCTCTATGGCAGTCGGGAACCACTGAGCCAAGGCAGTGGGTCCACTTGGGTAAAGAGTCACCAAAGCTAATTAAAGAACAACCATGGCCCCATACACCATGAGTGGAGGATGGCCTTTCCAGGCTTGGTGATTAAAACAAACAAACAAAAAGCTATGTGAAACCAAAAGAGACTGTCACTGATTCTGTCTTCTAAGGAGGAAGGAATAATTCAAATGAGTAAGGCAATACATCTCTCTGTCTCTTTCTTCCGCTGGCTAAGACTTGGGAGGAAGGGAGAGGAGAAAGAACAGCCCAAACGTCTGCTGTGGTTTCTGCTGCTGAAGGACGAGTCCTGTCGAAAATGGTCCTTGCAGAGCAGGACAGTGAGCTTCAGACGGGCCTCGTGAGTCCAGAGTGGAGAACGACACAGGGCCCAGACTGTTCTGCATAATAAAGCGAGGAAGTTGAGTTTCTGGGAGAACTCAACTGGTGGAGAAACAGATTAGAGAAGAGGGCATCAGGGTGTTTTAGGGCTGTGGGTTGCTGATGTGACCAAATGAAACTCCTCCAAACTTTCAGTAGTGTTTGCCGCTCACCCAAAGGCCTTGTGTCTGTGATGGCTTTTGTCCATTTCTCTCAAAGGTGAATATTAAGGAAATGGAGTTGTGTGGAGCAAGGTCAGCCCAAGTGTATTAGTTTCCTAGGGCTGCTGTAGCAAAGTGCCACAAACTAGGTAGCTTAAAACAGCAGAAGTTTGTTCTCTCACAGTTCTGGAGGCCAGAAATCCGAAATCAAGGTGTTGGCAGGGCCATGCTCTTTCCGCAGGTTCTAGGGAAGAATCCTTTCTTGCCTCTTCCCAATTCCTGGTAGCTTCTGGCAATGACTGGCGTTCCTTGGCTAGTAGACGCATGACTCCAATTACACTCTGCTTCCATTGTCATACGGCATTCTTCCCTATGTGTCTGTATCTCTGTTGTCCTCTTCCTATATGACACCAATCACATTGGATCTAGTCTTTGAGGTCCAATATGACCTCATCTTAACTAATTACATCTGGAAAAACCCTATTTCCAAATAAGGTCACATTCTGAGGTTCCAGGTGGACAGGCATTTTTGGGAGACACTATTCAACTCAGTATACCAAGTGAGAGGCACTATGATCCATAATCGGAATCCTGGGGAGAGCAGAAGGACCCGAAGCTCTCCTTCCCCACTTGCACCTGTGCAGTGGACTCTGGAATGAGCAGGGTGGACCCAGAGCTCTGTTCAGATGACTCCTGCACATGGTTAGTGGCTTATGGTGACTCAGCTCAGTAGCCTTCCATCCAATAGCCCTGCTGGCCCTGGGCAAAGCATCCTCCTGTCTCAGGTGTGTATTAATTGGGGGTATTTGTTGCCTGTAGCCTCTGCCTTTGGCTTCCGTTTCCCCTTCTTTGAATAAGTCACACTCAGACTCCCTTTTGGGGACCTACCTCCCCCACTCTCAGGCTATGTAGGGCCCTAGTTAATATTTCAGAACCTGGTCAATCAGTACATTTCGTCTTCCTAGTCCCAAAGATTGGTTCAGGGTAGGCACAAGTCCAAGGAAGAGAGGGGTCTTTCTTTTCCACTGGTCTTGAAGCTGCAAGGCTGTGTACTGGACCTCTGGCAGCCATTTTGCCATTGTGAGGTCAGAACTTCTCTGAGAACAGAACTGATATGGAAAAAGTAGAATCAAGAGTGGAACAGGGGCGGGGCGCGGTGGCTCAGCCTGCAGTCCCCGCACTCTGGGAGGCCGAGGAGGGAAGATCCCTTGGGCTCAGGATTCCTAGACCAGCTTGAGCAAGAGCAAGACCCCGTCTCTACTAAAAATAGAAAAATTAGCCAGGAATGGTGGCACATGCCTGTAGTCCCAGCTACTCAGGAGGCTGAGGCAGGAGGATGGCTTGAGCCTGGGAGTTGGAGGTTGCAGTGAGCTATGATGACGTCACTGCACTCTAGCCTGGATGACAGAGCAAGACCCTGTCTCAAAAAAAAAAAAAAAAAAAGAGCTGAACAGGGAGAAATGGGGTCCTGGTGGTATCAGTAGCTCTAGGTTAAGCCATTCTAGATTAAGGCACCATCGCAGATGCGGTTCTCCTACTTGCCTCTTTAGCTATCTGAGCCGTTAAGTTCAGCGCCACCTCTCCTCCTTACTTTGCTTGAGCCAATTAGAGTCACACTTTCTATCACGAGTAAAGAAAGGGCATTATTGCGGTTCTCTCAGACTCATTGTCCGGGTTTTACAATTTATCTAGTTGGAGTATGTTTCTTTTCATCTATCTTTGCAACAGTGCAGTTTGAGACGTGGATGGCATGGCCCCCTGGAGTGTCCGTGCAGCACCCTGGGGGGGTGAAAGGTCTCGAGTCTTCACAGAAGTGCAAGCCCATCTGATCACACCATCAACAGGTATTTTTTGGGTGCCCATCATGTGCTTGCTGGGGAGTGGCTTAGATTAGGGTGATGGCTGTGGCACTGGAGGTAGACAACAGAACCTGATGTTGATTGGCCATCAGTGATGTGGGAAGGAGGTGTCTAGACGGAATCCTAGGCCCTTAGCTTGAGAAATGGGGTGGCTGTCACACTCTGAGATGAGGAGCATTAAAGACGGCCAGGTTTGTGGGGAGGAGGGGAGATGACGGGTTTGATTTTGACCATCCTTAGTATCATGTGCCTTCACAATGTCCAAGTGGGCATGTCAGATCACTCCTGACACCTCCCCTGTACTCACCTCCCCCTGCACTCACCTCCCCCTGCGCTCACCTCCCCTGCACTCACCTCCCCCTGTACTCACCTCCCCCTGCACTCACCTCCCCCTGTGCTCACCTCCCCCATACTCACCTCCCCTGTGCTCACCCCCCACTCTGCATTCACCTGCCCCTTGCCGAGGTATTTATTTTCAGCTCCCATTTGATATTAGTTGAGGGTTGCTCCCAGGGACATTAGCTTCTTGACACTTCTAGCCTAACCCTTAGACCAAGCATGCTTCCCAAACAAGCAGGCCCTCTGTCAGAGTCAGGGGTTCTTCAGTAAGTACCTGAAGGGTGACTGCAGGGGAGGTGAGTGCAAGGGGAGGTGGGGGGGGGGGCGGGGGGGGGCGGGACAACTCTGGGACTTGTTCTCCGGACTCTCTCCAAGTCCCTGGCACAGTCTGACCCTAGTTGCCCAGGGTGGCAAGTGGATCACTGGCATTCCCTGCACGGCCTTCCTTCCCTTCCCTGTCTCACGTCCCCACTCCCCTCCTGGAGTTCTGGGATCATGTCCCAACAAACCACCTCACTCACATCCTGTCTCAGGCTCTGTTTCTGGGGAATCCAGCCTAAGACAACCACTGAGTGCTGAGAATGGTGCCTGGCTCTTAGCCAAATGAGGACTTCTTGAACAAATGGATGAATTCATTTCTCCCCATCCCAGGCACAAAGAGAGAGCTAGTGAAGTTTGGTTGAAGTGAGAACCGTTGACCACTTACCCACCCCCAACCACTGTGCACATGTCCTCAGAGTCTCTGCCGTGGTCATCAGCCCATCCCTCCCCTGGCCAAAGGAAGCCAACTGAGACACCCAGGTCCCCATGGACCACAGGAGCACCTTTGGACCTAGGCACAGCAGCAAGTGGGTGGACGAGGCTCTGTGTTCTTGGCAGTGGCCAGTGGGGTGCACCCCCAGTGTCCCATGTTCACAGGGGCCTCATCCTCTTCCAGGGGATCCCAAATGTGGTAGTTCCAGCAGCACAATCCCCCAGTTGTCTCCATGCTAATGAACGTGGGCAAGTCAGCTTGAGTGTGTGTGTGTTTGTGTGCCTGAGCACTTGTGCGTGTATGTGTAAACCATGTTTTTGTGCTTCCGTGTGTTTTGTGTGTGTGTGTGGTGGCTGCTTGTCATTATGCCACTAATGGAAATACTGCCACGGATCGCAACTCTCAATTAGCTCCCAGGGCGATTGCTGTGACAGCCAGTTACCGAACAGCAAGGCCTGAAGGAATGAATTAATTTGTAGTACACGGCAGTTAGAGTCACCACGTTAGCAACAGTACTCAACAGCCAGAGACCCTGATTAGAGGAGCTCGGGACCATTTGGCACCAGCAGGTGCCTGGGAGGCCTCTCCCCTGTGGCCCTGACATAGGAAGGGGATCAGAGGAACATCAGGGACCTTAGCTGAACTCAGAACCATGTGGGCCATCAACCACTCTCTGGGGAGGGCCCCCAGGGTGCCAGGAGTGTGGGGAGGGGGTGAGGCCCTCTTCTCTCTCTCTTTCTCTGTCTCTCTCTCTCTCTCTCTTTCTCTCTGCAAACAGGACCTTCTGATTGGCTCATTTTGGCTGGCCTGGGGCCAGGTCGCCTCAAGGATGGCATCTTCATGGGTCAGCTAGGGGGAGCCCTAGGGCACCAGGGAAAGACAGAAGCCAATCATTCCCTCCGTGTATTAGTTAGGATTTTTCTTTCTTTTTAAAAAATTATTAATTGTGCTGAAATTCACATACCGTACAATTAACCATTTCAAAATGTACAATTCAGTGGCATTTAGTGTATCCACAATGTTGGGCAACCATCACCTCTCTCTAGTTTCAAAACTTTTTCACCTCCTCGGAAGAACCCCCTGTACCCTCTAAGTCCCCCCCCCCCGCCCCCCGCCTCTACCACAACCACGAATCTACTTTCTGACGCTATGGGTTTGCCTGTTCTAGTTGTTTCACATAAAAGGAATCATACAATATGGGCCCTTTCATGTCTGGCTTCTTTCACTTCACATAATGTTTTCAAGGTTCATCCAAGTGGTAGCCTGTGTCAGTACTTTGGTCCTTTTTCTAGCTGAAAGGAGTCTTTCTTCACAAATAAAGTGTATGCTAGTACACAAACAAAAAAGAATGCGGAACTGGAATCACCATGACGTACAATGGATCTCTTAAATGGATTCCTCCTGTCCACCTGAAATTTTGTGTCCTTTGGCCAACATTTCCCCAACCCCCAGCCTCCCCAACCCAGCCTCTGGTAACCACCATTTTACTCTTTATTTCTATGAATTTGATGTTTTTAGATTCCACATATAAGCGAGATTATGTGGTATTTGGCTTTTCTGTGCCTGGATTATTTCACTTAACAGAATTTCCTTTTTGAAGGCTGAATAGTATTCTGTTGTGTATATATACCACATTTTCTTCATCAATCCATCATGATGACAGTAGTTAATAACAATATATTGTATACTTGAAAATTGCTAATAGGGTAGATTTTAAGTGTTCTCATCCCAAAAAAACAAGTACGTGAGGTAACACGTATATTAAGTAGCTTGCTTTAGTCATTCCACACCATATACATATATTAAAACATGTTGTACATAAACATATATATACAATTTTTATTTGTCAAATAAAAATACATTTTAAAAAGTGGGGAACTGTTTACAAAGGTAGCAGGTCATCTTATGGATGCCAGGACAGAGCTGCAGCCCTAGCTCAGTGGGGTTCTGGCCCCGGGGTCTGGAGCTTCTTCCCACCTCCCCTCTTCTTCTCTGGTGTCTCCACTTCCATCCCATAAGGTGCTATAGGTCACCCACAGCACTCACATTTGTGTGTCCTGAGTTCAGTGGAACACAGAGACTTATCTTGTTGTCTCTCAACTCCCTTTCCGAGGCAGGGAGGAGAACTCGATCAGTTGTCTTGGGTCTAATAAATGTCTCTGGTTTACCAGCCATGCCAGGGTACAGAGTCATACAGGACATCTGTGGGTGCCCAGAGCCCTCCACCAGGAGGATTGGTAGTTTCCAGAAAAGGGGGAGATTTTTGGATTGTGGGCTGTGCCAACACCCAAAAGTAGTCTCTTGGACTGCCCCACAGTGGGAAAAGGGAGGAGAGGCCATCAAGGACGTCACTGGCTGCCTCCTGGGAAACCCCACCCTTCTACCAGGCTCCTTGTCCAGAGTTCCAGGGCTAGAGGCTCTGGGGGCATGGCTGGGGGAAGATGCAGAGATGGGGTGCTGGGGTGCCCCTGTACCAGGACACAGAGAGGCTCCCACAGAAAGCAGCAAGATGAACTAGAGGATGGTAAGAGAAAAGAAGCCTCTAATGGCCTGTCTTGGACTCGCTTCTCCCTTGGGGTGCTCTCGATTGCTGGGGACCCTGTGTTACCGGCATTTCCTGCACCTCAATTTGTTTATCTGCAAATGGGGCAGACAGAAGCTACTCTCTTTTGACCCTGCTTGGAGCTCTGTAAACCAAAAAGATGAAAGCAAACATTGTGCAGTAAAGGCCCTGCCCCACCTTCCCAGCCCGCCCCTCCCATCAGCCCTTGAAGTCCCACAGAGTGAGTGACCTGGAAACCAAGAGTGAAGGGGACAGGATGAGAGTCCAGCAGTCCTCTGCACACTTCCCTTCCTCAACTCTCTTTCCCCAACTTCCCCAACATTGTATCTTCCCAAACTTCCACCCCCCTCCTCCCCACAACTCCTCCAACTCCCACCACCCCAGGCATCCCCCACTTTCTGATGAAGATGTTAGCACCTCCAGACCTGAGCGAAACCTGCAGAGGACTCTGGGCAGTGACACACACACACACCCCTCACTACCTGAAACACTTCGTCATGTGTGACACACACTGCCTTTTCTATTCTACTCTATTTTGCTAAAAAAAACGGTGCTGATCAACCACCCCTGGAAACTGATTTCATGGTCCACACATGGGCTGCTACCCACAGCTCAGAAAACACTGGTGAACGCAAAGCAGAGCCCTTCCCCAAGGGCTTGTCTTGGCAGATGACGGAGCATGCTCCCTTCAAGGCCCTGATCACCTCCACTTTCTTTAATGCTGACTCACTGTGTGTTTGTCTGTAAGCTGAGCTGTTTGTTCGGCCCGTCTGGTCTTAAGGTACCAAGCTCAGGATGCTCCCACCTGCTACGTGCACAGATGCCCACTGCCATGTGGTCTGAACTGAAAGATTTCATGGCTCCATGGGAAGCCCTGGGGCTTGGTATTTGTGATGGTCTTTTTGATGGGTCAACCCAGCTAGGCTACAGTCCCCAGTTATTCAATCAAACGCTAAGCTAGGTGTTGTTGCCATTGATGGTATTTTGTAAACATGATTAAAGCCCATAATCTGTTGATGTTAGGGAGATTATCCTTAAAAATCTGCGTGGGCCTGATTCAATCTGTTGAAAGATCTGAGGATTCCCTGAAGAAGAAGATTCTGCTCATGGACCACAGCTTTAGCCCGTGCTGGGGAGTTCCAGCCTGCCCTTCTGGATGCCTGCCCTGTGGATGTGGACTTGCCTGGCCAGCCCCACAGTCACATACGCTGAGTCCTTGTAATTAATATCTACCTATCTATCTATCTACCTACCTATCTCCATGTCGAGAGATGAGAGAGAGACAGGATGGAGACGTCATCCTCTATCTTGCTTGGAGATCAGCAAACCAACTGGCTCCTCTTTCTGCTCCTTCCCCCAAATGCAGGCACTTCCCAAAGTTCTCCCTTTGTTTCCTTCCCTGTAATAACACCATCCAGGCACCCAGCCCAATAAATATTTAGCTGTCATTGTCATCGTTATCGTCACCATTATGGAGTGAAATTTGTAGAGGAGCATAGAATTCCAGATTAATGAAAAGCCATCCTGACCAACAGAGTCCTGGGAGAAGAGACGGGAAGACTGGACTCTTTCTTGCCACTGCCTATGTTTGACAGGAGTTTGCCACTGTTTTTCTGCTTTCAGTGGAGGCGACACCTGTTGTTTTCTCATCTCTTATAGAAGCATCATCTCTTTGTCCAGAAGGCTGGTGATTAAAAATATTCCATGTTAGTAACGAAATACAAGGAAACACTGGCCATGCCGGCACCGCTCACATGCCCACAGGCAGAGGGCAGCTGCTGCAGGGGCCAGGTGGCTGGGTGGCTCCACATTGCTGACCTGGGTGGAGGTGCGTCTGTCCTCTGGCAGACCGACAAAGGAGCAAGGAGCGGATCTGCTCTGGCACCAAAAGCGAACAAAGACATCCCTCGACCCTATTTTCTTCAAGTTTTACTTTCTCACCTTCCTCCTGTATAACACCACCAAACTTCTCCAGAGGGTAGCCGTCACCGTTTCCTCCTTCCAGTCTGGCTTCCCTTCTCTGGCTCTACTGAATGGGGTTCCAAGGCATCAGTGAGAACCCCACAGCCCCCTCCAAAGGCAAAGGCTGTTCCTAGTTTCTGAGCAGCACTCATGCCTTCTGGCCACTCCCTGGGCCTCCAGGGCACTGCCCCCTCCTGGCTCTCTTCCTCCCTCCCTGATCACTTCTGTCTCCTTTGCTGGCTCCTCTTTCTGCCCCTGCCCCCGAATACAAGTACTTCCCCAAGTTCTTCCTTTGTTTCTGCCCTGTCTACTGACTCGCCTTGATGAGTCACTGGCTCCCATAGCCTCAAAGAGCTCCTCAAGGAAGATGGCTCTCCCTCTGTCCTTCTCTGTTTGTTTCCCTGACTCCAGATATGCAAACACATGTGTTGAGCTGAGAGTGGGGCACTCACTACCTCCCACTCTACTTTTGCAAAAATCTCTCCAACTCCAGCTGCTGCTCGTTCAAATCCAACATGAAACCTGCAGCCAGACTCCTCCTCCCCAAGTTCAGTTCTTTGTTAACTTTCCCACTCAACAGCTCTCAACAGCTGCCCTTTGCCCCATGAACAAAATCAACACACCTTACTCTGGCACTTAAGGTCCCTTGTAATCTGACCATAACCACTACCTTTTCAGGCTTATTTTTCCACTACTCATTTGCAACAACTTGGATATATTCTAAACCTCAAACCACCACTTGAATATCCCTATCTTTATAATGTTGTTCATTTTGTTTCATCAGCCTGGAATGCCCTTATCCCAAACTTTTAAAAAACTAACATTTTTTTCTGATCATAACACATATCAAAATGAAAATAAATAGGCAATAAAATCTATGGGCCTACTAATTCAAGGCAGGATATTAGCTGGAAAATGCCCCCACGTTCCCAGATAAAATTGTTTTAGAATTCAAACTTATGAGGGAGCCCAAGGTTGGCTTATAATGCATTTCTTAATATTACCAGAACCAATTTTTTTTAACCCCGAATATTTCAGTGTTTCTTCCTAAGGACAAGGACATTCTCTTACATAACTATAGTATAGTTATGAAAATCAGAACATTTAACATTAACTGTTATCTAATCTACAGTCCATATTCAAATTTCATCAACAATCTTTGCATCCTTTGTAGCTGGTTTTCCTCTTCAGTCCAGAGTCCAATCCAGGATTACCAGGGACATTCAACTGTCATGCTTCTGTTTGTCTCCTTTGATCTGGGACAGTTCTCCAGCCTTTCCTTGCACTTGTTGACCTTCACATTATTTTTTAACAGACCATGCCAGTTATTTTGTAGAACATCCCTCAGTTTGGGTCTGTCTGATGTTTTTTCATTATTAGATTCAGTTTGTGCCTTTGGATAGTGATTCCACAGAAGTGATGTTGTGCACTTCTCAGTGCCTCATGTCAGGAGGCACATGATGTTGATTTGACCCAATATTGGTGATGTTAACTTTAATCAGTTGGTAAAGTGATGCCTGCCAGGTTTCTCCATTATAAAGTTACTATGCTTCCCTCTGTAAAGAGTACATAATTTGTGGGAAGATGCTCTGAGGCTTTGAAAATATCCTGTTCCTCCCTCATCAAACTTTCACCCACCAGTTTTAGCATCCATTGGTGATTTCCTAACTCCATCATTCCTTCTGTATTTATTACTTGGCATTCTACTGTATGGAAGAACTATCTCTTCTTCCTTATTTACTTATTTGTTTTTTTAAAGCAGTATGGACTTAGGGATTGTTACTTTACTCAGTGAGTTATAATCCATTATTATCATTATTCATTTTGATGCTCAAATTGTGCCAGATTTGACCAGAGGGATTCCTTCAAATTGATTCCTGTGCCCCCATCATTCTTTGAGCACACCTTCCTGGTCTGGCAGAACCAGAGGTTTTGGCCTCTTCTTGTACTTTCCTTGACCCAGACCTGGAATCAGCTTTTTATCCAAGGAGACTTCCAGAACTAATTTGATTTCATCTTTCTGGAGAGCAGTGGAGGACCTCAAAAGGACACCTGCCATGTCTGTTCTTGTCAGCATGTGCTCTAGTTGACATGTGTTTCAAGTTCTTCTCTCAGGGTATTTATGGTTTTATAATTTACAGCAATAAAATAACCTTATTTATTATCCACATTGTCTTCATTTTCATCTTCTTGTATTTTTTCATTAAAGATTGAACAACACACACACATGCACAGTTATATAAAATGAAAACTATTTTTCTACCATACTGGAAGAATAGACACCAAAGGATTAGCAAAGTCTTTCCCCAAAGAACCAGATGAAGAAGCATTCCAGATCGGGGTCAGTGAACTGCATCCCTCTCCTGTTCTTGTAAATAAAGTTTTCTTGGAACACAGACACACCTGTTGATAATGACCCATTATCAATGGTTGCTTTTGCCCTACAATGGCAGAGTTGAGTAGTTGTAACAGAGACCATGTGGTCCACAAAGCCTAAAATATTTACTATCTGGAGTGTTACAGAAAAAGCTTACCAACCTCTGGTCTAGATGGACAGATGCTGAGAACCCAAACCTTAAGGGGAGCTAAACATTACTGAAATAAATGAGAAACCTGGTGCCTATTAATTCAGGCTCCCCCACACAACTACTTAGAATGGCCTTGCTCCTTACATGGGGGTTAGCTTATGAAGTTGACATGTAAAGCAAAAATCACACACGCTCTTACTCTGGCAAGTCTTTTGAAAGTTGCCATGTTGGAGACTGATATACCAGCTCTCACTGACTCCTGCACAGCCAGTTCTACCAGCATCTATGAACTGTTTTGAGCACTTCGACAACATACACATGCAACACATGCAAGTTGCACAGAGCTACTATAAGGCAGCATCACCAACCCTGAGACCAGCAGGCTGTAATCTGCTGTGTAATCAACTGCAATTCTGAAACCAAATCACATATGGGCTAGCAATGTTTAGAGGGAATAAATTATTAAAAACCCTAGAATAGCGCTCTCCAGAAGCTCTCTCATTTGGAAAATTGCAAAAGAAAATTGAAGTGGGAAATGTTTTGCCAACATGAAAACTAAGGGAAAAAACTTCAACTTTCAAACATATGTTGAGAGAGACTTTATATTTTATGTCTATATCCCTGTAAATTACCTCAATTATTAGTGAGTGCAGCAAACACCATCCAACTGTGAGTGGTTAAAAACTGATTTGAAAGACCATTCCAAATATGTTTGAAGTGTTATTCTGTGATTAATACAGTGATTAGACACCATTTCATACCCGCTGGATTGGTAAAATATAAATTGGATTACACCCAATGCTGACTAGGATGTGGGGACTTGAGGATGCTTAAGCATTGCTAGTGCGAGTGAAGCTGATAAAACCACTTTGAAGAGTGATTTGGGAGGGGCTAGTAAAGGTAGGACAAGCACCCCACCACCCAGTAATTTGGCTTCTGCTTAGCTACCCTGGAATAGCAATTCTCAAAATGTGGTCCCTGACCCCTGGGGATTCCCGAGATGCTTCCAAGAGGACCTGCAAGGTCAAAACTATTTTCAGAACAATACAAAGCTGTTATTTGTGTTTTCCATTGTGAAGATATTTTTGTTGCTGGTGTTCAAGCCATTGTGGGTGAACTGCTGGTGCCTTAGTATGAATCAAGGCAGTGGCCCTAACCTGTACTAATTGTCATTGCCATGTACTTCTTCAGTAAAAACAAAAAACAGTTTTACTGAAGGATGTTCTTGATGGAGAAGTATAATTTTTAAATTTAAAAAATCTCAACCCCAGACTACCTATCTTTTTGATGTTCTATGTGGTGAAATGGGAATTATGCCTAGAGCCCTTCTGCTGAACACTGAAGAGGAAAAGCACATATGTGACTGCCTGAGTTGAAAGATGAACTAGCCACTTTTTTCATGTATTTTTACTTGAAAGAACAACAGACAAACAGGTTATTCAGATTTGGCTATTTGGCAGATACTTTCTCCAAAAGGAAGTGAGCCTGTCACTTCAAGGGAAACAACTGATATTTGTTGCCAAGGATAAAATTTGAGCTTTCAAATTGTGGGAAACTTGTATCCACCACCGTTAGTTTGACACCTTCTTGATACTTGAAGTTTCCTCTGATAAGATCAAAGGTGATATTAATGAATGCAACCTTTTGATATTGCGTAATGAAGTGTGCCAACATCTGGAAGATCTGCAGGACTCCGTGAACCAATATTTTCCAAATGTAGGATGTTACAAAAGTCATGAGTAAAAGATCTATTTGAAGTACAAGATAGACCAATGACTTTTAATATCATAGAGCACAAAAAGTTCACTGATATGGTTTCAGACTTCACATTGCAACAAATGTTTAAGAAACTACCACTAGTCAAGTTTTGGTGTATTATCAAAGAATATGGCCAGGCTCTGTGGCTCACACCTATAATCATAGCACTCTGGGAAGCCAAGGCAGGAGGATTGCTTAAGGCCAGGAGGTCAAGGCCAGCCTGAGCAAGAGCAAGAATGTGTCTCTACAACAAATAGAAAAAAATGAACCAGGCATAGTGGCACATGCCTGTGGTCCCAGCTACTCCGGAGGCTGAGGCAGGAGGATCACTTGAGCCCAGGAGTTGGAGGTTGCAGTGAGCTATGATGATACCACTGCACTCTAGCCAGGTCGACAGAGTGAGACTCTGTTTAAAAAAGAAAAGAAAAAAGAAAAAGAAAAAAAGAATATCCATAATTATCTAAAAAGGCTATTAAGTTGTTCCTCCCTTTTCCAACTATGTATCTCTGTGAGGCCAAGAGGCCAGATTTTCTTTATGGATTTCAAGCAAAACAACACAGCACAACAGACATTAAAGAGATTTGTAAAAATGAAAAACAATGCTACTTATCTTACTAATTTTTTTATTTTGAAAAAATATTTTTCATAAAAATATGTTATTTATATTGACATGTAAAGGATTTATTACTATTTCAAATTAATAATTATGTTTCAAATTCTCAATTTTAATTTCTAAGCTGGTAACAAAGATATCTACTGATAGATGTAACCCCCTAAAACAAAAGGTCTTTGTGGCCTTCAATAATTATTAAGAGTGTAAGGGAATCCTGAGATTAAAAAGTTTGAGAAGTGTTAAGCTAGAAATGAAACTCTCCCACAAATTCACAAGATCTGGATAAGGGGGCTCACTGTGGCATTTTTTGAAATAGTGAAAAAATTGGAAAGAACCTAACTGTCCTTCAGTGGGAGACTAGATCAAGAAGCTGTAATTCAGTCCTATGTTATACTAATTAGCAATTGAAATAAATGAATTAAATCTATATGCATAAATGTGGACAAAAAAATTACAAGGTTTAAAAAGCAAGTTGTAAGAGACTGCATATTTGATATTCTTTATATAACTTTTAATTGCATGACTAAAAATTATTTATGGGTATATACATATGTAGTAAATATATGAAAAACATGCATGGAAATTATTTATACCACCTTCAAGACAGTGATTTCTTTCAGAGCAAGCAAGAGAGGAAAAGGTAAGAGAAGAAGGTTTAGACTATATCTAAACATTATAACATTTCTTAGGAAACTAAAAGATCTAAAGCAAATAATTAACATAAGGTACATAGGAATTTGTTTATATTGTTTTCTATAATTTTCTTTATGTTTCAAATACTTTATAACAGAAAACAAAAAAAAAATCTTTCTTCAGCACCTGTCATAAATTACTTATTTTGCAAAAAAGGTATATAATTTTTATTGCTGTTTAGTACATGTCAGTTTCTCCTCACTTCCTCTAAATAAATGTTGAATTGTAGCCTTAAAGAATATCAGTGTAAACTGTGTTAATTCTTTGCCTGCTTGGGGCGCCCTTATACCTTTGTTTGGCATTATGATTAGGAAGTGGGATGTATAGGGAGAACTTTCACTTTCTCTGTATTGTTTTAGTTTTTTACTATAATAACATTTTATCAGGAAAAAAATTAAATGCTTCCATTTGGAAAATAGCAAGAAGTTATGTCCTTTTGTTTTTGTATTTAAATAATATTGAGGCCAACCTCTTCATTCCACTGTGTAAACTGATTTTTTTCATGTAGCCTTTAATCATTTTCTCATGTCATTAGTTAATCTTCGATATTGTTATTTTCCCAGCTGCCTGATATCCCAACTTACAAGGTGACGTAAGTGTTGAAAATCTTGTATTTTTTGTTACCTTGGCTGCTTCTAGTTTGTTTGTTTTGCTATTATAAATAAGATTGTGATGCGCCTTCTTGTACATAGTCTTCTTCTTGACTTTTTATTATTTCCTGAAATGTTAATGTTACTTCCCTTGGGCAAAGTCCTCAGCCTTCCTGAGCCCCAAGCAGGATTGGAATAGTTATTAGCCAAGGGCAATATTGTCCCCCAGGGGACATTTGGCAATGTCTGGAGACATTTTTGGTTGTCACAGCTAAAGGATGAGGGGGTTTGCTACTGGTATGTAGTGGGTAGAGTCTGGGGATGCTGTTAGACATCCTACCTTGCACAAGACAGCCCCACAACAGAGAATTATGTGATCCAGAATGTCAACAGTGCTGAGATCAAAAAACCCTGGAATAGAATCATCATTCATGTTCCTTCCTGTCCTAGAAATTATTTGGGACTTCTGGAGGGACTCTGTCTGGACAGGGACGGAGGAGGGGTCCTCACCCCAGACTGGGAGCCCTTGAGGAGGATAGTCCTGAGTACAGAGCACGGGCAGGACGTAGGGGGTGGGGGGAGTGGGGGGGGTTCCCAAACTGTTCTGACTCCTGCAATCACCCGGGGCCTTTGTTAAACAATCACTCTCCCTGGAGAGTCTGGTTCTGGAAATCCGGGATGGAGCCCAGGATTCTGTGCCTTTAACAAGGGCCCCAGGTGAATCTAAGGAAGACCCTGGGTAGAATAGTCGCTCCCACTTGCCTGTCCCTCAAAATCTCAGGGGGACAGAGGCACATGGCAGGTGGGTAGACTTTCTAAGCAAATTTGGGGTGGAGTTTTGTTGGTGTTTGGTGTGTTGGTTTGTTTGTTTTGAGCTCCAAAAGTGATTCTGATGAAACCAGCTTAGAAGCTCACATCAGCTTTGGAGGATATCTTTGGGAGTTACCTGGGCACCCATCCATTCATTCCTTTGTACGTTTATGTACAAAATGCTAGGATTAAACAGATGATTTAGACATAGTGTCTGTTGTCAAGGACTCAAGATCTAATTGGGTGATGGACCCATTAGCAACTCATTTACAAGTCAACTGTCTGAGACAAAGGCATGAACAAAATTCACTGAGAGCACAGAGGAAGGAGGGGCCCACTGTGCCTGAGGACTTCATGGAGGAGACTGACTTTCGAAGTGGATCTTAAAGGAAGAGAAGGGAGAGTAGGGAGGACATCGTATATTATCAACAGCAGAAACAGTGGAAGGAGGCCCCTTGGCAGAGAGAAGAGGCAGCAGGACCAAAGAGAGAAGGGGTGGCTCAACACACAACACAGCAGCACAGTTGGCATTTTCAAGCAAATCTGAAACTGGACAACACAAACGAGATGAATGAAGTCTCACTTGTACACAATTTGAAATAATGCAGATCTTACTTTATATCTACTGCTATGGGAAAATTAGTCTTGAGTTCTGTGAGTTTTGAGTTAGGAGAGGTTTGCAGGAATGCATCTCTCACGTAAAAACTGGCCTGCCTGGGGCTGAGCACTTACTGCATGCCAGGACCTGTGCTCTGAGTTCTAGAGAGGCATAAGGCCCAGCCCCTCCCTGGGGGAGGGGGACATCCCCTGTCTCCGTGGACATCCTTTATCCCCCTCCCCACTCCGGGGCAGCCTCTGATCTGAGTCAGGATGGGGGAAGGGCAGGAGCAGGAAGCAGCAAGGAGTCCAGCAAAGAGAGGCAGGCATGGGGTGGGGTGGGGTGGGCTGGGGCCAGGTGGGGAGAGTAGTGGTTTACCCAGGGGCTACAATGGCATCTGAAAGACGTATCAGGCTCCACAGGGCAGGTAACAGACGATGGGCAGAAGAGCTGCAGTAGCCACTACTGGAAGGCACAATTGTTCCTTCCCTTCCCAACACACAGCAAAATCACTGCTGTTGACCTCTGAGCACCACTCTTGGTTGATTATTTCAGTCAATAAACTCTTGTTAAGCACCTATTACATCAAGCACTGTTCTGTCTATACACAAGGGCCATATCAGGGAATAAAATAGACCACAATTCCTGCCCTTGTGAAGCTTACATTCTCATAGGAGGAGAGAGAATAAAAACAAAATAAACAGGTGTTGAAATAATTACCTGGGAGGCCATTAGGCTGAGACAGCTCCAGTGCACCTTGGTTTTCTTCATAAGCAAACTGAAACCCAACTCAAAGTGAAGGTTTCAGCCTCAGAAAACGAAACTTAAGCGTAACCCTTCAGAAATTGCTAACAAACGTCTAACCAGAGACTTTACCAATCAGAAACCACCAACTAACCTCTAACCAAGACTCCAACTAACCTCTAACCAAGACTTTCCATTTTAACCAATCAAATATTTTCTTTGTTTTGCTTCTGCAACACCTTATAAAAGCTTTCACCTTGCTCCCCCTGGGTGGAGCCCTGAACCACTTGGTGTCTAATGCTGCCCGATTCATGAATCGCTGTTTGCTCAAATAAACTCTTTAAAATTTTAATGTGTCTAAGTTTGTCTTTTAATACAGGCAATTTATATAGTTTAGAAGGTGGTAAGGACACCGGAGGAAAAGAGGGCACGAGAGAGACAGGGCATGCTGGGGAGTGGTGTGTGTGTGCACACTTAGGCACAGAAACTATGGAAGCCCTCAACGAGAAGGTGACATGTGAGGGTTTCTTTTAAATCTCATGTAACTGTCTGTAGTCATGTTTACACGTGTGTGTTTGCCATGAATGGTTCACCAGCAAGATTAGACACTCCTCTGGGGGCAGAAACCATCTTGCCCATCTCTTCCATTGTCCGCAGAGCTCGGCACAGAGCTGGGCCCCTCATGGATATTCAAAAATATTCTTTGCGTGAATGAATGAAGAAGAAATGAATGAATAAATAAAAACAGAATGAATGAAGAAGAAGAAAAGTCCCACCATGTTGAGATTGGGCATCTTGTCTAGATGTTCCAGGATCTTGGCATTCACTGCCCTGGCCCAGCCAGAGGCCCTCCCTCTTACAGTAGGAAGCAAAAGATGTGTCCTGGGAAGAAGAAAGCCCAGGGTGGGGCGGGGAAGGGAAGGACCAGGCAGGGAGGATGGGGGGGGGTGAGGGGGAGGAGGTGGAGAGGAGAAGGAAGAGGGAGAGAACCAGGAGGGGAGAAAACAAAAGATCAATAAGAACAGTCAGGAGGTGACAGCAGCCAGCCAGGAGCACTCCTCCCTTGATTAGAATTCATGAACTCCCCTCTTACATTAAGTCTTTATATGACACCTGGCCTTTAATGCAAAGCTGGCTGCGAACATTAAAAATTAAAAGCCGAAGGTAGGCTACATCCATCTCTGATAGCGCAGCTCCCCTCCTATCTGAGGCCTGCACAAAGCTATTACACATTGATAAATTATTTTGGGTAATAGCCGAGATATTACATTGTTTCTGAGTGAAGGTAAAATCTCTCCCTGACATGGGCATTTATCAGGAGTGCCTTTCATCCTATTTATTATGGGCCAGATGAGCATGGGGCTGCGGCCGGCTGGGGTGCAGGGCTGGACCCCCTTCCCCCCAACCCTTTCCTTTTCCCTCTGTCACTTCCTTGATCGGGTATTGATGGGGCTTGTGACAAGTTAATTATTAGCTAAAGATATGCAGTTCACCTTAAAAGGAGTGGGCTTCTAGGAAAGAGGGAAGTCTGGTTATTGAACAATCAGATCCACTGAAGGTCTGTTCTGGAATGGCCTTGGTCCCCGACCCCACCCTGGTCCCACCTGGTAGACCTGAACCTGACCAATCAGAATTGCTGAATATTTATTCCACAAAGGGGAGGAGGGCTTGGGGGACTTTGCCGTGCTGCCCCTCCCAGCAACACACCCAGCAAAGGTACATCCTGAGCCTGCACTAGAAGCTGCTGCCTCTTCCTGCAGAGTCCCCAAAAGTGCTGTCTGCTCCTCCTGCCCTTCCTGCTCCTTTTCCAGCCTCCACACCCAAACCCCAAGCTCCTAGATAGTGTCCTCTATGCTGATGATGTAAGGGAAAGACGCAGCCTTTGGAACCGGGTTTGATCACAGGCAAGTCACTAAAACTTTCGGACTCCATTTCCTCTACTGTGATGGGGGTAGTAGTAATGCCAACCTCTCGGGGTCGCTGTTATGAAGGGTCATACACCGGGATGGGCAGGGCTTGATATAGAGCCTCCCAGGTAGTGTGTTCGTGAGGACTGGCATTTGTGTGCATGGTTGGGGTACTCAGGGTCACCCATCCACAACCCCTTTTGGAAGAAGCATTCCTTGCAGACATGCTTACCGAGCACCTTCTGTCTTCCAGGCATGGTGCTCAGTGCCGAGTAGACAATAATAATCGTAACAGGTCTGGCTCCTGCTCTCCAGCTGGTTGCAGTCTAGTCAGATGAGCCTACTGTCCTCAGGAGAGGGAATCAAGTTCTCTGAATGATCTTTGTACCCGGGGGTAGGTTAGCTTACTGGCCTTCAGGCCCTGGATCTGAGTCACCTCCAACTCCTACCGAGTGCTTGGCATGTAGTGGGTGCCCAATTAATATTTTTGGAATAAAAGACTGGTTGATGGAAGTAGGGAATGTCAAGTCCCAGGCAGACAGGTATAAGCTTGCTGAGTCTCGTGGAGGCCCAGGGTATGACTGGGGCCTGTTTTCTGGGAAACAAAGGCTGCCAGCTTAGCTCAGGGGAACTGTCCATCTCCAAGCTCCAGCCAGGTGAAGTGACAACCCAGCAAAAAGAAAAGAAGTGTCCATTGTCACTGGATGTAAGCTAGGCAATGAAGTCCCCCATTGCTGCTGGCAGAGCCAGAGTGACTGTCCTCTTTCTGGCATTTCTACCTAATGACAGATGCCTAGTGACCTGCAGAACCCACCAGCCAGTGAATAGGAGGAGGGGAAGGTCACCCCTGGGCACACACTCCCCCGGACCCAACTTCCTACTCAATCTGGGAGATGGCCCAGAGTGCAGGGCAGGTGGGTGCTGGAGGAAGCTGGGGAAAGGGTGGGCCCAGGTATCGCTGCAGTCATGCCGCACACGAACCTGGCTGGCCACCTCTCCAGGCCGTGCCTCTCCAGCCAGCCCTCTGGAACCTGGGCGGGGCCGACTGACAGCCTCTCAGTCTTGGCTTCAGCCCTGGCTGCTGCTTTTCCAGCCTCCCAATGACACTCTCTGCCAACCAGGACCAGCCCTGCCCCACTCTGCACCCAGCCATGCTTTCCAAAGCCCAGCAAGGATGTCTGGACCCTGATGATGGATGAACTCGGGCACCTCCGAGACTGGCAGCCCTGGTTGCCTGTGCTGTGGATTCTACTGTTGAGCTGACTCAGCTCCTTCTGGATGGAGTCCTCTCACTAGGAGAAACACGGGTTTAAAACGGCGATGCCCGGCACTGCGTGGCCTGTTTTGCCTTTTTCCCCATAAGATTCTGCTATACCCTAGCAGCTCAATTGAGAACCGTCACTGTTCACTGCAGAGAGTGGGTCTTATTTAGCAAGTGGGATAAGGCAAAACTAAGCCTGCAACCCCGCTCTAGAAAGCTGCATGTGTAAACCACAATGAAAGGCCAACCAGGAAAAACCTTCTATTATAGGATTATTAGCTCAATGGCAGAGTGATAAATAACAATGGTGACAATAACAACAGTGACAGCAGCTGACGCTTACCTGGTCCACTATGTGCCAGGTACTGTGATAGGCACTTTGCATTCAGTCTCCCACTGGATGCTCCTGAAAAACCAGGAAGTGGCTACTGCAGAGGCTCAGAGAGATCAGCAGTGAGGAGCAGAGGGGACTCGACCCCGGGACTGACTCTAGACCAAATGCTCTGAACCCTACACTGGAAGGGATCTTAATGACTAGCCAGTCCATCTCTTTATTTTCAACATGAAGAAACTGAGGCCCAGAGAGGGGAAACCCCTTGCCTAGAATCAGTGGTAGAACTGGGACTGGCTTCTAAGTGTCCTAATTCCAAATCCAAAGCTTTTCTCTGTTACGTCACCCTGTTAACTAGGAACACAGCTCTCATCTCCTCTCTCCTGTCCCTCTGAGGCTGAGGGAGATCACAGAGGCAGGGAGAGGGAGCCCAGGGCTAGGAGAGCCAGGATCTGAATATGAGCAGAACGTTGCCAAAGAAACAAACAGACATAGGCTTGAGACCTGGGGAGCTCTGGGAGGCTGGTCTTTAAGAGGAAAGCAGGAGTCCAAAGCCAACAGAGAAGCTGGAGTACACAGGTACCTGGGAACACTGGTGGGTCAGGATCCAGAAAATCAGTGAAGAAAGTGACCAGGAGGCCTCAGTGTTTAGGAAACTTTGAAAAGAACCTGGCAGAACCAGGGGTCTGCCGAGGCAGGAAAGATCCCAACGGGCCTGAGCCAGAACCACCCGAGGAACGCAAGAGCTCTGGGAAGGTGCCGACAGCAAGCACAGGCAGGGGTCCAGGGGGCATTGCGAGGTCCAGTGGTGAGAAGCTGCGTGTCCTTATTACCAACAGGAGTAAAAAACAGAGGCAGCCAAGTTGGAGGGATGGCGGGCCCTAATGAGAAGTGACAAGCCAGGGCCACTGCGTTGCACCACGTGCCTGGGCGTCTGCAGCAACCTGACCCAGAACCACGCGGCCAGGGTTTGGAGGGCTTCTTGGTTTGGAGTTGATTGTTGGGGAGGGAAAAAGATGCCAAGTGTGTCTTAGAATTTTTTTCTGAACATTAGGTAAATATTTTTCCTTTGTTATTTTCACAAGTACTTTTTGTTGTTGTTGTTTTGTTTTGTTTTGGTTTGGTTTTGGTTTTTTTTGAGACAGGGTGTCACTCTGTCATCCAGGCTGGAGTGCAGTGGTGTGACCATAGCTCACTGCAGCCTCAAACTCCTGGGCTCAAGTGATCCTCCTGCCTCAGCCTCCCAAGTAGCTAGGACTACAGGCGTGTGCCACCATGCCCAGCTAATTTTTCTATTTTTATTTTTCTGTAGAGACAGGGTCTCACTATGTTGCTCAGGCTGGCCTCAAGCAATCCTCCCACTTCGGCCTCCCAAAGTGCTGGGATTACAGGCATGTGCCACCGTGCCTGGCCGAGTACTTTTTCTTAATGGAAATTTGTGTTGAGACCAGACCAGATGGGAGCTTGAATTTTTGAGGGTTGTGTTTTTTAATAAGAATAAAATTTAAAAATAATAAAAGGACATAATATATTAACAATACTTGTATACCTACACCTATGCCTAGAATTGCTCCTTTCTGTACAATATAAATTTCAAACTGATATTTTGGGATGTTGTAAGGAGGGATACGTGGCATTGAACATTGTTTACCTTGAGTTTACCTCTCACTGGGGCTTGCCAGGGTCCTCAAGGGCCTTTCCACCTCCAAAGTGATGCTACGCCCGGGGAGGAAGGGGTGTGTTTTCTCTGTTCAGGCGGACAGCCCTGGCAAGGGACTTTGCATGTCAGATCAGCCAAGGGACTGCCGTCATTCAGGAGGTAAGCAGGCCAGTCTTGCATCTGAAGTCTTCGCTAATTCTGCATATTCCACACTCCTAATCTTTGCAATATTTCAAGTGGCTGGGTTTTAGACTTGACTATTTAGAGTTAATGTTGCTATGGGGGGGGGGTAGGGGTGGAGAAGAGGGGGAGGTAAGAAGGAGGGTGACGGATTTCTGCAAATCCAGTGCCTCTGCACCCAGAACCTGGTAAGGGGGCAGTGGTCAGAGGGAAACAGAGGGAGAGAAAGATATCAAATGTAGAAATCAGAATGAAAAATGGAGCCGCGGTTACTTTAAACAAGAGCTAATTCATCACAAGAACGAGTGGATAAGTAGCTGAGTTTCAGGCGTTCAGTAAGTTCCCCGTTCTGCTCCAAAAATTATTCCACCCCTGTCTGCATGCTCCCATAAATCATCCCTTCTTCACATCAGCTCCGATTACCAATTACTCCCGCCTGTAACACGCTTTCCTTGCCCAACACCATCTGATGGGGCCTTGCCTTTTAATTTTACAAATGCTTCCCCCCCGACTTTTCTTTCTTCTTTCTCCTCCAGCATCTCCCCTCCCCCAGCCCTCCCTTCTCCAGCTCTCTCCTTCTCTCTTTTTCTGTCTCGGTTGTCCCTTCTTTGCACAATGCCCCTCCCCCCAACCCCATCCCCTGGCCGCCCTGGCCACCAGCACAGGTGCTTTGGAAAGGGGAGGGAGGCGCCGCTGTGGGTGGTTGTGGCACCGGGAACACCTGGAGAAGAGGTGAGAAGTGTGTGCATCTCACCTCTCTCGAACTTGCCTGATAGGCATTCATCCCCAGCCTGTTCTTGACCTTCAGACTTGGACAGAGTTTGAGTCTGGGGTTCTCCTAACCTGTTAGAAAGGGCAACTCATTCTCCCTAAGCAGAAAGCTTTTCAGTGCCCCCTGGCTCCCGGCATGACGACAATGGTCATTGTAAATATTTATCATGATATGTTTTGGCTGCTGACGAGCTTTGAGAAACAGAGGCAGAGACTCTCTGTAGGGCTCCAAAAACCCCTTTAGAAGGTGCCGCGCCTTCCAGCCCAGCTTCTGCTCCTGACATAGAATCACCCAAACTTTAGTCGTTACTGTATCACTTGCACAACTGTTGCCACATTTCGGTACCATATGTACCATATTTTCTTAAAATCAACTTATTGGTTCAGCTTTCCAAAAATTAACTTTGTCCTAACAAAAATTCATGAACTCATGTGTTTGGAGTGATAATTTTATTTTTCCTGAAAAAATATATTTCACAGCTAAGCTGTGGAAATAAATGCTTAGCTACTACACCGGTGGATTTAACTTTATACCAAGTGAAATCATCATGAGCAGCACCCATCACATGCACATCATGCTTTGGCTAGAGCGTCACTTCCTCCTGCACACTCAGAGATGTGGAATGGTGGGGATATGGGGCCAGGACCCAGAAAGTCAGAGCAGCTCGGACCTCTGCAAGCTTCACCATGCCTTGGAAGCCCCAGGAGCCAATTCCAGTCCTGTTCCCAGGGACTCTGATTCAGGAGGTCTGGGGTATAGCCCAGGCCCAGAAATCTGGAGTTGGATAAGTACTTGGGCATGTGTGATTATGCTTTGAGAAATACTGGTCTAGCCTGAGCTTCACACCTAATTTACTTTGCAACTTTAGGAAAATCACTTATTTCTCCATTTCCTAATTGCTTAAACAGGGAGAACCCTAACTGTTCCTCCTACCTAATAGAGGTCAGAGAAGGTCAAAACTTGACAAACTAAGTAGGGAATGGGTTTCAAAAGGTGCCCAGCTCTGTTGAGGTGGGAGGGGGAGGCGTGGCTTGTTTCCTTCAGCATCTGCACGGCCTTGCATCAGCACAGCCCATTATTTAGACTGGGTTTGAAAACTATAGATTCTTGCAGGTTTGAGAACCTCAAAAGTGGATTCCAAGCCAGTTTCATGATTGCCATTTGCTTCAGTTTAAATGTTTTTGTCCCCTCCAAAATTCATGTTGAAACTTGATCCCCAGTGCAACAGTATTGGGAGGTGTGACCTTTAGAGGTGATTGAGTCATGAGGGCAGAGCCCTCATGAAAGAGATTAGGTGCCCTTATAAAAGGGCTTGCCAGAGGGGGTTTGTGCCTCCTTGCCCTTCTGTCTTCCACATCTGGAGGATGCAGCGTTCAAGCCACCATCTTGGAAACAGAGATCAGACCCTCATTAATGACAATGAACCTGCTGGCAGCATGATCTTGGACTTCCCAGCCTCCAGAACTGTAAGAAATCAATTTCTGTTCTTTATTAATTACCCAGTTTCAGGTATTTTGTCATAGCAGCACAAACAGTATAAGATACCATTTAAATAAAATTGTGTCAGCAGGGGTGTGTATGGATATATAAAAAATCACCCAGAAGCCCGGGTGGGGGAACTAGGGTGCTGGAAACAAAGTATTGAGGGTACAAAACTTCAGGAGGCATTTACTCTCAGGGGCTGGTCCTGCACTTGCACAATCCTGAGAGTGGGAGCCTCCTTGAATCTTGTGCCCCTGGGTGTCTTGCTTGTCTCCCTTCAGTCCTGGATCTGCAGAAGCCATAGTGTTATTTGATATAAATCCCTGTATGGCAGGATGAAGCCAAAAGGAAGAACCAAGAGTCATCTGAATATCCAAAAGGAATGGCACTGTGCCGGGGTGTCCACACATGCCATACCCTGTAGTCTCACAATCACCCGCAGTGGAGACATCATTAATGTCGTCTTATAACTGAGGACATCAAGGCTTAGAGAGGTTAAGGAATCTGCCCAATAAAAGGAAAGGAAGGAAGGAAGGACGGTAGAAGGGAAGGAAGGAAAGAAGAAGGGAAGGAAGGAGGGAAGGAGGGAAGGAGGGAAGGAGGGAAGGAAGGAGGGAAGGAGGGAAGGAAGGAGGGAAGGAGGGATAGAAGGAAGGATTGCTTTTTTTTTTCGTGATGTTAGTTAACATCCACTTCATGCATGAAGTCAAGGGAGCCCAGAGTCCTCATGTTTTCTATATATTTAATCATTGATTATTTTTAAATCACTCATTGCCAAAAAAGATTTTAGATCCCTTATACTCATTGAGATCTCTACATCCGTCCATCTAACATGACTGAGTGGGCACCCAGTCAGGCACAGCAAAGAATCACAGAGTTTCTTTTTGGAACCTTAGAAGCCAGTGGGGAGACAAAATTAGCTGGTGGTGTGAAGAGGAGGAGAAAGCAAAGAAAGGAATGTCTTCTGCATAAGCAAGGGGGGAGAATTGGGCGAGAAAGCCTAGGCTGAAGACGACAGTCAAAACTTCACAGAGTTTAGCTCCGAGCTCCCCTGGTAAATACAGCAGCTGCTATTATTAACCCATAAAAAGCGTCCCCGCTGGATGGGCAAGAGACGTCCCTAGCACTAACCCGAAAGCACACTTTGGCACTGAGAACCCTTGCACACGGGGCGTGACGGCAGCGGGCCGAGGGTAAGCACCCGGTAACGGCACGCGTGGCGCCCACTGGACGGGCACTTTCACATGCGAACCTAATCCTCATGAGCTCACCGAGCGCGTGCGTGGAGCAAGCCTTACCATAAACCTCGCTTTTCAGAGCGGGAAACTGACTCAGAGACGACAAGCAACTTGGCCACGATCCCGCGGTCATTATATGGCCGGTCTGATTGAGAGCAGAGATTTCCAAAGTGGCTAGTGTCTCTTGGCCACTCCGTTTATAAGACCAAAGCTGCTGGTCACAGGATGAAAATCACCTCTTACTGCCGACGGGATGCACTGAATACGTGGCGCAGACATTCAAGTTAATTGACTATTTTGCCCCCGCCCTTTCATTTCATAATCGACCCTGTTTATCTGGGGCCAAATTTCCTAATCTCTCCTATTTCATTAAGGTCCTGTCTTCCTGTGTGCACAGAATCCCTAGGGGCTCAGGTGATTCTGATATATGCCAGAGCTTGAGAACCACTGGTCTAAGTCAGTAGTGTTTAACTGTGGCTGCACATTGGCATCATCTGGGCAGCTATAGGAAATACCAGTGCCTAGGTCCTACCCCAAAGATGCTAACTTAATGGGTCTGGAATATGGCCTAGGCATTGCGATGTTTTTAAGTTCCCTGGATGATTGTAGAGTGCAGCCAAGGTTGAGAAGCCTGGTGCGGAGGGTCAGAGAACTCCGGACTTCACCCCAGCTCGGTGCCCCTGGGGGATGCTGCCCCTGAATGGGCTCCCCTAGAATTCTTCTCAGTTTGCAGGCTTAGAATTAAGGCACTGGAAGTTGGGAAGTACTATACTATCAAGAAAGAAAGCTGGAACTGGAAAGACTTTGGAGCCTAGTTCAAACCCTGCATCTGCCACTGACTGGCTGTGTGACTTCTCCCAGCCTGGGTCTCACCTGTAAAATAGTGAGATTTAATATCTGCTCCCACTGCTGTTGATAAAGCACCAAGGACAGTGACTGGACTCAGCAGTAGCTTGTTAGACAGAAGACATGGTTTTTAAAGACTGGAAAGTGGCCAAAGGGGCTCACGAACGTAAGGGGCTCAGTCTGACTCACAAGGTCAGGGAAACGGGTAAAACAATTCTGATGCAATGCTGATGTTCACAAGTCGGGATGGTTAGCAAAAAAGGATGTGAGGAAGGCAGCCTTGCTCCTGTTCTGGGGTGGCAAAAGAGTTCAGATGAAAAGGGGTTCCCTGGAAACTAGAGCCACTCACTGGCATGTCAGGGATCGGGACAAGCAGGGTAAGAAGAACATGCAGCCTGGCAGGAAGTGTAAGATCTAGCAGAGGGACCTCTGGACTATCTCTGCTGAGAATGGCTATCCAATGGGAGGAAGCTGGGCCTGCCCGCAACCTGAGATGCAGGAAGAGGGTTGTCAATACCAGGAAGACATGGTGGCCAGGAATGGGACTCCTAAAATGCCAAACTAAAGTTCTCAACTGAGCTCCAGTCTGGTGGCAAAGGCAAGATGAGATCCTAGTCCAGTGGAGTTGGAAGCCAAGCCAAGGACCCATGCCCTCTTGGGTCAGCGCTGACAGAAACAAAGTGCAATGCTGTATCTTTGGTTTAACTTGCCCACCATGCTTGTTAGTTTAGTTTTGGGGTGAAGAGACACTTTTCTCAAAAGGCTTACTTTGAGGCTGGCTCTTCCCTCCTTTCCCCAGGAGCCCAAGGCTTAGCCTCCAAACTGGTATGAGGTTGAGGGTCAAACCTTTCCCTCTTCATTAACACAACTGATGCATGTGTGAGCCTCCCACGCCAAAAATGCTCCAGACCCACCTGTATCCCTGGCTGCTCCCAGCACAGCTGGAGCTACTTAGCTATGCCCTGGGACCTGGGGCCAAGACTGTCCTTGGGCAGTGCCAATGTCAGGAGCTCAGATGGCCAGCTGCTGTACAACAGACAGTCCTATTGCCTGCCTGGTGTCCTAGCTCCAGGTGCTTCCTCCCTGACCAAGGCCAAGCCCTCCTCCAGGCCCTGACAGCCTGGCTGATCCACCCCAAATATCCAGTGACTATGCAACCCCAGCTCTGTCCCATGGCTCACAAGGCCCACTCCTCCAGCCTGTGTCCCAGCATCAGCCTCAGAGGTCACGTAAGAACATTTGAATGCGAAAGGGCCTCTCCCCAAAATAAGCTTAGTTAACATTTACTAAGCACTTATTGTGTGCCAGGACCTGTCTATATGCACTATCTCACTGAGTTTTCACCATAAGGTTTTAGAATGTTCTATTATCCTCCTTCTAAAGATGAGGAAACTAAGGCACAGGGAGTTTAAGTAACATCATACAATGAAGAAGAGGTGGAGGCAGGATTTGAACCAGAGCCCCTGCCTTTAACCATGCATACATGCTGCCTCTCAAGTATAGCATCCAGACCTGTCAGGTCAGGGACAAAGAAATATTAACAAGAAAGGTGATCCACTCCTGAATGACTAGGAGGCTGGTGAAATTAATCAGGGTCTTTAAGTGTCTGAGAAATGAACTACCTATTAAAACCTGTCTTTAATAAGAAAAATAAAGTTAGGAAATGGGTGCAATTAGTAAGTCATAATAAAAAACAGGTAAAGGGTCACTTAGAAAAATTAAATGCTAGAGAGATACATAAATCAAGGGGTCCTGTGGTGTGCAAACTGAAAGGTCTTGCCAGAATTAGCTAATGAACTTAAGGAACTCCTGACATCTACTTTCAGAAAGTGACGGTGAACCATGGGAGACAGCTTGAGAGGAAAGACGAGGGACTCAACTTGAAAAACAGGAAGAAAACCGATTCCAGCAATTTTCCCCCAGGGAGGCCATAAGTTCTGTTTGTAGGCAAGCCATAGAACAAATTTTATGATTAAAAATTTACGATAAATTTTATGAGTAGAAAATCCAGTAAGCAGCTGGAGGGCAACAGAGACCTGCGCCATAAACTGTACTGGCAGGTTTACGCAGAAGTCATGCCGGGAAAACATAATGCTTTTTTATTCTAACTAATTTGTAATATTAGTGGGAAGAGGGTCCACTGAAGATTTAGTGCTTTTTGATTTTAGAAAAGCCTTTGATTCAGTGTCTCATGAAATCTGACTGGCAAAATTAATTTAAATTGGCACGGACAGGGACTGTCTCAGGGATGGGGCGAGGCTGGAAGGCTATAAACACAGGTGTGATGAATGGGTGCCACAGCCTGGAGGGGCGAGGGGCAGGCCAGCGCTGCCGCTGGCAGAGGGGAGGCCAGCAGAAGCAGACACCCGATCACATTGACGGACTCCGTGAAGGTGAGGTTAATGGCTGGCCAATTAAATCTGCATGTATAATTTAGCCTGGGTGACACAAACAGGGAAGAGTGGGAAACCCAAGAGACATACAAAGGACAGAATTATCACCAGAAATTAGCATGTGCTGTACAGCAGGGTGCCCGAGACCTGAAGAATGAAAGTCTACCTGGCAGGTAAGTGTCCAAAAAGATGCCCAAGGGATGGGGACACACACGGGTGGTCAAAGCTGGAAGCAGGTACAAGTAACAGCAAACCTGCCTTGAATAACAAGCACATTTACCTCACATGTAGGAATTAGACAGGTAGGGGTAGCTTCAGGCACAGAATGATCAAGGCCCTGGCTTACTTTCATGGCTGTTCTTTGGCTTTGCCCTCTCCCCCATGTTAGTGCTGTCTTAAGGCTGGCTTTCCTCAAGATTGCAAGATGCCTGTAGTGTGTGGAATTGTAGCGCCCCAAGAGATATGCCCATGCCCTAGTATTTATGAATATGACTTTAGTTGAAAAAAGGGTCTTTGCAGATGTAATTAAATTAAGGATCTCAAGATGAGATCATCCTGGATGGACCGGGTGGGCTCCCAATCCAATGGCAAGTGTCACCATAACAGACAGAAGAGAAGACACAAGCCCAGAGGAGAAAGTAGATGAAGACAGGCAGAGATTGGAGTGGCGCAGCCACAAAAGGTGGAGGAGGCAAGGAAGGCGTGTCCCCTAGAGCCTTCAGAGGAACACGGCTATGCCAACACCGTGCTTTCAGACATCTGGCCTCCAGAACTGTAAGAGAATAAATTCGTTATTTTAAGCCAACAATTTGTGGTAATTTGTTATAGAAGTCTCAGGAAACTAATACAGTGCCTGTTAGGAAGTTGTGTGCTTCCTGCTCTTGAGCAGACTGGCTTCGTGTGGCTCTCTGGTGAGAGTGAAGAAGTTACTTTCCCGTAAGCCCCAAACAAGCATTTTTTCACAGCTCTCTGGCTAACAGTAGCCCAGCCTTGTCCCTGAACCAGCCATGGCCAAGGGGTTCAGGACATACTGCCTGGCTTCCTCTCATGCCCTGGGTGGACGGGGCAATAACACCGGCTACCTTCTTCACAGCGGGGCCTCCCACCCTGCGTCCCCCATGAGGGTGAGCTGAAGCAGAGACCACCCACCTGGGCCACTCTACACAAACAACGCGTAGCGTGAGGGACAAAGGATCCTTCCTGTTTAGGCCACTGCAGTTTGGGGGCTGTTACTCCACTCTACCTGACTAATATGAGGGGAAGACCACCGAAGCCATCTGGAGGGACTGGCAGAATTTCAAGGGGAAGACATGGGAGACACTCCAGGCAGGCAGAACTGCAGGGGCAGCAAAGGGCAGGGTTATGTCCAGGGGAAGGCGGTGTCTGCAAATGCAGAAACAAGTTCTAGAAAGGAAGAGTAGAGCCCACCAGGGGAGGGACGAAAGCTCCCGGGACAGGACTTGGATATGAAGGAGAGGGAACACAGGTAAGGAGATAAATTGAGGAAGCCGTAGCCAAAATCCAAGCGAGAACGATGAGGACCTGACCCAAGGGAAGGGTGGTGAAAATGATGATGGTGGTGGTGGTGGTGGTGACAGTCATAGCTGCCATTTATTAAAGCCTCGTTACGGGCCAGGGACTGTGCTGAACGCTTATCTTCATATCCTGGCTGGGGGGGGTGGGATTAGGGTTAAGGGTTAGTCAGCCAACGCGGGGACAACATAGCTTAGCACCGAGCTCTGGCCGGGAGCACTGTACTCCGCCTCTGTAGACTTCCCAGCGCATGTCCTGGCCCGCAGAGGAGGGGAGCTGCCCTGAACTCGAGTGTGCTCACTAGGCTGGTGACCCACTGGGGAGGAGATGGCCCACAGGGTGGGGCGAGCCCAGGCCCACGGGATCACAGTCCAGGCAGGTCACCCTCCTCTGTCCTGAGAGGTGGCCGCTCCAAGGTCATGAGAAAGAGTGTGCTTCCCTGCCGAGGGGACTGGTGATCTGGTCGTGGCTTTGGTGTACTAAGCCACCTTTAAAGAAGCAGACCTGGTGAGAAAGCACAAAGTCCTCCTGGGTGTCTTTCAAGGAACATTATTGTACAGGGGTGAGAATGTACAGTTCCAATGAGAGGCAAAATGATAAGCAAAATAGGGCTTTATTGTCTCATATCATGGAAAGGTCCATGGGCAGGTGTGGCTTCAGGCTGAGCTAGGATCCTGGTGCTTTAGGGATGTCAGAAATCCATCCCTCCTGCCCTCTCTCAGTCCTTCCTGGCTTTGGTTTTTCCCTACTAGGTGGCAAGGCTGACCCTGGCAGCTCCAAGTCTTCATGCTCTTTGCAGCCAGTGATCTCAGTGAAAAAGATGGTGCCTCTTTCCTAAAAAAGTCCCAGCTCTGGCCCTCATGGGCACAGCTTGGGTCAGTGCCCACCTCAGGGACCAAGGGTAGGACCAGCTGCACAAAAGGGGCATGAACTAAGTATGGTGAAAAGGTGGTATCTGTGGCTGGGTTCCCCCAGACACAGACACTGAGACAAGGTTTGGAGGGCAAGTCGTTTGTTTGGGAGGTGACCCCAGAAAGCATTGGCAGCCACATGAGGAAGAGAGACAGGGAAGGGAAGGGAACAACAGAGGGGGAATTCTCAAGCAGGTTATGATTTGGGCAACTGGGACGAAGTTCCACCGAGGCCCTCTGGGACATTGTGTAGAAGTCTTGGGGTATTTATTCACCAACAGTACAATTTATCTCTGGTTGAAAACTGCTCCTGGGGGCATTAACTCCCCAGCAGTGCTCACCTGCTCCACGCATGTGCACTGAGCATGCTTCGGTGGCCAGACAGAGCCCGCAGGCAGGTGCTCGCAGTGAGAAGTCATCAGTATGTTTGGGAACCTGAGTGCTAAATTAAAATGGGCAAACCATGATGGTCTCCAGGGGAAAATAGGAGGCTGTTACCAAAAGAAGGGGGCAGGAAAACATGGCAGGCACAAAGAGCAGATGTCCACTTCACCCGAACTCCTGATAGAATGCAAGCTAGGGAAGCTGAGCTCTGAAACTCCATCCCCCAAATTTGTGCATGTTTCTGGACAGAACATTCATAGATTGCATCAGACTCTCAAACAAGATCTGGTCTTAATATTCCTGGAATATTAAGAGCCATTTCCCTAAGGGATAACTGGATAAAACTGAAGATATCACCCCTCCCAAAGGATTAATACTAATAAAGGTTAATGATAGATCCAAACAAATACATGGCTAATGGTAGAATTTTAGGCTCCACAGGATGTTCACAGGGGAGATTCTTGGGAAGAGGGGCCTTACCTAGCATTGACAGCCCACAGGGAGTCATCCTCTCTGACTAATTGGATATCAAATGATAGGTCCACAGCTAATAATAATCATTACCAATCTTGCTTGGCCCTTGGAATAATCTGTGAGGCTGGAAGAATAAGTATTATCCCCACTTTAGAGAAGAGGAAGCTGAGGCTCAAAGACGTCACACAGCAGAGCAAGGCTCTGACCTGGCTTATCTAACTCCGGTCTGATTCCGCTGTTGCTGTCCCACGTGTGACTAAAGGTCGGGGCAGGAAAGTCCTTGCCCGAGGGACTTAATCTCTCCAACTCAGTGACACATTCCTTTAAGACTCTCCCCATGGTCCTGAACCTTCCCCCAAATCCAGACCCTACACAGAGGCTGCTGTCAGGATGGTAAGGGGCAGAGGGAAAGGAAAACGGGGAGCCCCTGGAAGCCAAGTGCAGGAAAGACTCAAAAGAACACTGAGTAGTAATAATGACAACCCAGTCATTAAGAAGACGGGAGAACAAATGTCTCACAGACTTTCTGAAAGTGTCCACGTGATTGATTTCATAGTCATTTGATTGAGCAAGTTTGCCCTGTCTGTGTCCTCTCATATACACACTAGGCAAAGTCCTCACATGTTCTAGAAAACAGGAACAGCTGCACCCCTGGCACTCACACCGGCCGACCGTGCACCACCCTAAACCATATCACCCGAACAGCTCAAACCAATCCTCCAGCATCGGTATTCCGAGTACAGACGTGCCTCAGTTACAGACAAATAAATTATAATAATTGCATACACCTGCGAGGGTTTGTGGCACAATAGCACTTTCTATGTCGTGCTAGAGGTTCAGGACATCTTTGGCTCAGAAGGTGAACTACCTGGGCATGAATCCTGGCTCTGGTGCTTCCAAGTTTTGTGATCTTGGGCAAGATTCTTAACCTCTCTTGTGCCTTTGTTTCCTCATCTGTAAAAAGCAGATAATAATAGTACATACCACTTGGATTGTTTTGAACACTAAATGAATAAATACACACACAGACACACGCATTTATATTTTTTGAGACAGAGTCTCGCTTTATCGCCCTGACTAG
The DNA here is from genome assembly GCA_023783475.1 of Daubentonia madagascariensis. NCBI lineage: Eukaryota > Metazoa > Chordata > Mammalia > Primates > Daubentoniidae > Daubentonia > Daubentonia madagascariensis. The sequence goes on along the minus strand of JAKFHU010000485.1, from coordinate 36,474,866 downwards.
AGTGCAGGGGGGTCATCAAAGCTCACTGCAACCTCATACTCCTGGGCTCAAGCGATCCTCCTGCCTCAGCCTCCCAGGTAGCTGGGACTACAGGCATGTGCCACCACACCCGGCTAAGTTCTCTATTAATATTTTTTGTACAGACGGGGTCTCGCTCTTGCTCAGGCTGGCCTCGAACTCCTGAGCTCAGGTGATCCTCCTGCCTCGGACTCCCAGAGTGCTAGGATTACAGGCATGAGCCACTGCGCCTGGCCTTGAGTGACTATGTATAAAATGCTTGAAACAGAGCCTGGCACACAGTAAGTATCTAATAAATGTTACCTATTTTGGATTATTAAGGAGTGAGCGAGTGGGTGGGTGAGTGGCATGTAAAAGGCGCCTAGCCCTGAAAGAAAACTGCTGTTAGCAGGAGGGGTGTCCCATGAGGGTTCCTTAAGATTTCTCAGCCGTTTTTATTCCTGCACCATCAACCTTTGGCGAGCTGTCTGCAGTGAAACATCACTGCTGTTTCCCGGCCCAGATGTGGCCAAGAGATGCCAGGCTGTGGAGTGTCTTGCAGAGAAGTTTGAGATTTGCTTAAGTTTCACTCCTAAAAGGAAAGAGGGTGGGCAGCCTCCTCCGGGTCAGCTGGTGTCACCAGAGAGAAGGCAATTACCAGCTGCTGTCCTCATCTCTGAGAACTGGAGAGGAACCCACCCTGAGCTGAGAGTATAGGATCTAGGTTAGCTATTGGATCAGATATGCTTTGAGGTCTCCTTCCCTAGAGTCTTGAAAATGAACATAGAGATGTCTCCTATTTGGCTGGGGACAGCCAATTATATAGCTGGTATCATCACCCTTCCTAACTCTACTCATCCTGCTCAAACTTGCTTGGCTTATTTTCTTCTGGGGCAGAAGAATCCCCCTATTTCATTTGATTGTCACAATAGCCCCATGAGATAGGTACTATTTTATCTATACTCCAGAGTTAAAGGAACAGAAGTACCAGAGAGGTTAAGTAACTTGTCTGAGGTCACCCAGCTATTAAGTAGAAAAGTCAGGTTTCAAACTCAGGTCTGTGCCTTTGATTCCAGAATCCATGCACCAAACTACTGTTAACCAGCAGCCAAAGAGAAGAAAGAACATCTGTAGCTCCCTTGGTGCCAGCCTGCAATGATCTGCTCCTGAGCAATCGGGAATGAGCTGCCTAGTTCAGATCCCTAACTCCCTGGCTGCTTTGATTCTGCCCCCAGGCAAGTAGCTGTGATGTACAATGTCCTCAGGAAAGAGGGGGCCATAAGGTTCCTGAGTTTTGTCAATGGGAGAGAAGAGGAAGGAGGCTCCCAAGAAAGTTCCGAGTTGATGACCCAGAGATGGTGGTGATGCCACGGAGCAGAGAAATAAACGCAGAAAGAAGTCAGCATCAAGAAAAGCTAAATTCTCACAAATGCCCAGTTTGCCAAGGCCTGGCTCTGCCCGGCCCCTTCCTTCTCAGGTGCCAAGCACAGCCTTGCCAGGATTCAGGGAGGAAACTGCCTTGGGCACCAGGATCCACGTGGTCCAGGCTGGTCTCCTGCCAGACAACTGCTCCTGCCTCTGCTCCCTCTCTCCCTCCCTGTCCGACTCAGACCCCCCTCCCGGCCTCTCCAGCCTCCCCAGTCTCCCCAGCCCCTGATCAGAATGCAGCATCACAATGGGCTGTTTTTAATCCTTGCTAGATCTCTTTTATTTTTTTCTCCCTTTGCGGGGCTTCCTGGGCTGTAATTTTTCCCTCTGTGTCATCCATCACAGACACAACCGTCGCTTGTGCAAATTAAAATGCACCTCAGAATAATAAAAAAGGGGCTTTCTTTCCCCCCTCCCTTTCCTTCCCAGCAGCAGCTCCTCAACACAAAACATTTGTCTCTGGGCAAGAGCAGGAGCATTAATTAACCCTGTGTGTGCCACCACCAGGCCCATATAGTCCCTGCAGCTGTGTGCCACTAGTGATCAGGGCTGAGGGGCAGCCAGAGAGAGACAGGGAGATGTGCCCAGTTCCCCAGACTTCACTGCGTGCTTATCATGTGCCTGGCACTGCTCATACATTGCCTTTTTAGTCCTCACTACAACCCTGTGGGGCAGGAACTATTATTATCTTCATTTTTAAAATGCAGAAACTGTGGGTGGTTAAGTGACTTGCCCAGTTAGTCTATTTCAACACTGTCTGACTCCAAAGTCCACACCCTACTTTTGCTACTCCAAGTGTGGTTACACATGACATTTTGGGCTGGATGACCCAAGTGTGGTTCCATGGACCAGTAGTAGCACCTTGGGCATCACCTGGAGTTTGTTAGGAATGCAGAATATTGGGCCCTAACTCAGACCTACTAAATCACCATCTGCATTTTAACAAAATACCCAGGCAATTCATGTGTACGTTAAAGTTTAAGATCTGCTCCCAGTTCCCACCACCTTGATGTCCCTATCTTGACTTGCCAAGAAAAGCCCTTTTTGGGGGATGGATTAGGACATTCCATGGACTCAGCTCAAGCATCACCTCCTCCAAGAAGCCAGGACCCAGATGCATCTGACCAGGCCTTTCTACCTGGGCCTATTTCCATCACAGTAAGTGTAATAGGTTTTACACTTATTTACCTATGTGCCTGCTTCACCTCTGCATGGTGGGCTCCTTAAAGCTTGAGTTGGACCTTATTTTGTTCTGTCTCTGCAATGCCAATACGGTGCCTGGCACCTAACCAAAAAGGTTGACAGTGAGCCTTTACGTGCCTGTATCTTAATGCTCCTGAAAATACACACACACAACCATATACACTCATACTTCTTGCTAATTATAAAAGTTATACAGTAGGACTTTTGCTTCTGGGAATACGGAATAGACATACTTTTCCCTATTACTTCCACTAAGTGTAACTAGAAACCCTGGAAATTATGTAGAAAACAATCATAAGAAGACTCTGAAAGGTGGAAAGAAGAAGGCAGACTGGCTAGAGATGTCAGGACCCAAGGAACAACATGATGGTGAATTCTCTGGGTTCCTTTTTTGCCTCATATACCCTAAACTTGAAGCTGAAGAAGCCAGCAACCTAGAAATGTTAATGGGCACAGATTTTATAAACCTCCCAAAAGCCTGTTCTCTCTAGCTAAAGGATTGGGAAACGGTGAACCTAGCAAGACAAAACTTTTAGATTATGACTGCTCTACTCCAGCCAAATACCACAGAAAAAAACTAATTCCATATCCCTACCACCACCAGCAAAGGGCAGGTGGGAGCCTAGACTTCCACCCTTGCCAGGTTATGAGGAGGCACCCTAATCCCACCACCTGGGTGGTGTGAGAGAAGCCATGTAGGGAGCCAGGACTTTCATCCCCACCAGTTGGGAATGAGGCCTCTCACTCCATGGTGTCAGTGGGGGCCACGTGGAGGGCAGTAAGGAGGCGCTCCTACCTCTTCAGCCAGGGATACCTGGTACTATCCAGGGAGGCATCTGTGGAGACCTAACAGGAGCCAGAGCTCCCAGTCCCGCCCAGAAGTAATGAGGAGCACTGTCTTCTACTCTCACTTGGCAGTATCAAGGAAGCACCCCTTCTTCCCTTGCCAGAGTGGTGCCAGAAAAATGTAGAGAAGATTCAAATAAGAACCAGAGTCTCCTAGTATAATACTCACAATATCCAGGTTTCAATAAAAAGTTATTGTACCAATATCCAGGAAGATCTCAAACTGAACAGAAAAAGACAATCAATAGATGCCAATGTCAAGATGACAGAGATGTTAGAACTAGCTGACAAAGATTTTAAAGCAGCCATCTTACAAATGCTTCAACAAACAACAAACACACTTGAAAAAAATGAAAAAAATATAAAGTCTCAGGTAAGAAATAGGAAATATGAGTTAAGTAATAGAAGATACAAAGAAAAACAAAGTATAAATGTTAGAACTGAAAAGTACAATGACAGAAATTTTGAAAAAAACTCAGTGGATGGGCTCTATAGCAGAATGGGGGGGACAGAAGAAAGAATCAATAAACTTGAAAATAGAACAATAGAAATCACCCAATCTGAACAACAGAGAGGAAATAGACTGTTACAAAAACGAACAGCATCTCAGGGACCTTGGAACTATAACCAAAAGAGCTAACATTTGTGTCATGAGAATTCTAGAAGGAGAGAGGAAGGAAGGTAGAGCTGAAAAAGTACTTGGAAAAAATAATGGCTGGAAATTTCCCAAATTTGGCAAAAGACATAAACCTACAGATTCAAAAAGTTAAGCAAACCTCACACAGAATGAACCTAAATAAATCCGTATCAATGTGCAATATACTCAAACTTCTGAAAACAAAGACGAAGAAAAAAATCTTGAAAGCAATAGAGAAAAATAACACCTTATCAATAGAATAAAAACAATTTACATGACAGCAGATTTCTCATCAGAAACCATGGAGACCAGAAGGAGGTGGCACAACAGGTTTAAAGTGCTAACAGAAAAGAACCATCAATCAAGAATCCTATACCCAGCAAAAAATATCCTTCAGAAATGAAAGGGTGAAATCAAGACATTCTAAGATGAAGTAAAACTGAGATAATTTGTTGCCATCAGACCTATCCTAAAAGAATAGCTAAAGGAAGTTCTCTAAAGAGAAAGAAAACAATAAAAGCAGGAACTTTGAAACATCAGGAAGAAAGAACACAGTAAGCAAAAATATGGGTAAATACGATAGATATTCTTTCTCCTCCTGGATTTTTCTAAATTATGTTTAATGGCTGAAGCAAAAATTATATAACACTGTCTAATATGACTCTAAATGTGTGTAGAAGAAATATTTAAGACAATTATATAATAAACAGAGAAGGGTAAAGGAACATAAAGGAAGGTAAAATTTCTACACTTTATTTGAACTGATAAAATGAAGACACCATAAGACTGTGATAGGTTATGTACATGTAATGTAATGCCCACAAGAACCATTAACAAAACTATACAAAGATTTCATCTGTTTCCTTTGGGAAAAAAAAAAAAACTATACAAAGAGAAACACTCAAAAAATTATAGATAAATAAAAATTTCTAAAAAATATTCAAGTTACCCAGAGGAAGCCAGGAAAAAGAAAACAGAGAAACAAAACACAGAGAGAACAAACAGAAAACAAAACTTAAGCTCTAACAAATCAGTAATTAGATTAAATGTAAATGGTCTAAAGCACCCCTTAAAAGACAGAGATTGGATGAGTGGATACAAAAACATGACCCAAGGGCTGGGTGCCAGTAATTCCAGCACTTTGGGAGGCCAGGAGCTTGAGACTAGCCAGGGCAACATGACGAGACCCTGTCTCTACAAAAAATTAAAAAAAATTAGCCTGGCATAGTGGCATGCACCCCTAGTCCCAGCTACTTGGGAGGCTGAGGCAGGAGGATCACTTGAGCCCAGGAGTTCAAGGCTGCAGTGAACTATGATCATGCCACTGCATTCCAACCTGGTCAACAAAGGGAGACCCTGCTCAAAAACAAACAAAAAACCATGAACATATGCTATCTATAAGAAACTCACCCTAAATATATTGCTGTAGATAAGTTGAAAGTAAAAGGACAGAAAAGATATGCCTTGCAATTACTAACCTGAAGAAAGCAGAAGTATCTATATTAATATCAGATAAAGTGGATTTCAGAGCAAAGAAAATTACCAGAAACAGAGAAGTACATTACATAATGATAAAAGAGACAATCCACCAAAAAGACATGGCAATCCTAAATGTGTATGCATTATATAACAGAGCTGCAGAATATGTAAAGCAAAAGCTGATAAAACTGAAAGAGAAATAGGGAAATCCATAATTACCATTAAAACTTCAATACCCCTTTCTCCACAATTGATAGAACAACTAAACAGAAAACCAGCAAGGGTATAGAAGAACCGAACAACATCATAAATCAACAGAATCTAATCAACAGTTATAGAACACTCTATTCCACAAAGCAGAATACACATTCTTTCAAGTGTCCATGGAACATATATGAAGATAGACCATATCCTGAGCTATGAAATAAATCCCAACACATTTAAAAGAGTTTTAGAATCTGTTATCTGACTAAAATGGAATCAAATTAGAAATTAATAACAGAAAAATAACAGGAAAATCTGACTACTTGGAAACTAAACAATATACTTCTACATAGATCAAAGAGGAAAGTCTCAAGGCAAAAAATTGGGCTAAATGAAAATGAAACTAAGCATATTGAGTCTTGTAGTATGTAGCTAAAGCTGTGCTGAGAGGGAAATTCCCAGCATTAAATGCTTATATTAGAAAAGAGGAAAAGTCTTAAATCAATAATCTAAGTTCCCACCTCAAGATCCTACAAAAATAAGATCAAAATAAACACAAAGCAAGCAGAAGGAAAAAAATAGTAAAGATAAGGAACAGAAATCAGTGAAATTGAGAACAGAAAAAAAAATTAAATCAATGAAAAAAGGAGCTGCTTCTTTGAAAATTATCAATAATATCAATAAACCTCTAGCAAGACTGACAAAGAGAATGTGGGCAAAAATGTAAATTACCAATATCAGGAGTGAAACAAGGGATACCAGTACAGAAGCTGCAGACCTCAAAAGTATAGGAATACTATGAACAAGTCTACACACATAAATTTGCCAACTGAGGTGAAATGAACTCATTCCTCAAAAAACACAAAATACCATAATTTACCCGATATGAAATAATTTGAATAGCCCTGTAACTTTTGAGGAAATTGAATTTATAAGAAAACAAAAAAGAAAAAACTCTCCAAATAGAAATCCCAGGCCCAGACAGTTTCACTGGAGAAATCTACCAAATGTTTAAAGAATAATTTACAACCCAGCCTGAGCAAGAGTGAGACCCCGTCTCTACTAAAAACTGAAAAATTAGCTGGGTGTGGTGGTGCACCCCCCGTAGTCCCAGCTACTCAGGAGGCTGAGGCAGGAGGATCGCTTGAGCCCAGGAGTTTGAGGTTGCAGGGAGCTATGATGATGCCATTGCATTCTACCCAAGGCGACAGAGTGAGACTCTGTCTCAAAAAAAAGAATAATTCACACCAATTCTATAGTAATTAAGACTATGTGCAACTGGCAGAAGGAAAGACACATAGACCAATGGAATAGAACAAAGAACCCAGAAAAAGACCTCCCACAAACATGCCCAACTGATTTCTGACAAAGGTACAAGTACAAGCAGTTCAATGGAGGAAAGGTAGCCTTTTCAACAAATGGTGCTGAAACAATGGATATTCATAGACTAAAAAAAGAAAACAAAATGTTCAACCCCAGTCTCACACCTTATATAAAAATTAACTCAAAGTGGATCATGGCCTTAAATGGAAACTGCAAAACTATATAACTTTTAGAAGATAACAAAGGAGAAAATCTTCAAGATCTAGGACTAGGTGAAGAATTTTTAGACTCAACACCAAAAGCACAATCCATAAAAGTAAAAATTAATAAATTAGACTTCACCAAAATTAAAACTTTGCTCTGCAGAAGACTCAATTAAGAGGATAAAGAGACAAGCACAGACTGGGAGAAAATATTCACAAAACACTTATCTGACAAAAGACTAGAGCCTAGAATACACAAAGAATACTCACAACTCAGTAGTAAAAAGAAAAAAAAAGCAATCCTTTTAGAAAATGGGTAAAAGACATGAAGATATATTTCACCAGTGAGCATAGCAAAGGGCACATGGAAAGTATTCAACGTCATCAACACTAGGGAAATGTGAATTAAAACCCAGATGAGGTGTCACTACACATCTATTAGAATGGCTAAAATAAAAATTAATGACAATTCCAAATGCTGGAGAAGATGCTGAGAAACTGAATCACTCATATATTACTGGTAGGAATGTAAAATAGTGCGGGCGCTCTAGAGAATAGTTGGACGGTGTCTTAAAAAACTAAATATACAGCTACCATGTGCCCCAGCAATTGTACTCCTGGGCATTTATCCTGGAGAAACAAAGACTTATTTCACACAAAACCCAGTACGTTAATGTTTATAGTAGCTTTATTCATTCATAATGGCCAAACACTGGAAATAACCCAGATGTCCTTCAAAGAGTAAATGGTTAAATAAACTGTGGCACATTCATGCTATGGCATACCACTCGGTAATAAAAATATACAAAATCTGGATGAATCTCCAGACAATAATGCTGAATTTAAAAAAGCCAATCCTAAAAGTTTATATACCGTATTATTTCATTTCTATAACTTTCTTCAAATGACAAAATCATAGAAATGGAGACCAGATTAATGGCCACCAGGGGTTAAGGAGGAGTTGGGGGTGGTAGGGGAAAGAGATGTGGCTACCAAAGGGCAACAACACGAGGATGGGGGTGGAAACGTTCTGTGTCTTGACTGTATCATTGTCAATATCCTGGCTTTGATATTGTGCTATAATTTTACAGGAGGTTACTATTGGGGAAAACTGGGTAGGGTGGGAGGGGTTATACAGAATCTCTGTTTTCTTTCTTTTTTTATATTTTAGAGACAGGCTCTCGCTCTGTCACCCAGGCTGGAGTGCAGTGGCATGATTGTAGCTCACTGCAGCCTAGTAGGCTCAAGCGATCCTCCCGCCTCAGCCTCCTGAGTAGCTGGGCTACAGGCATGCGCCACCATGCCCAGCTAATTTTAAAAATTTTTTCTAGAGATGGGGTCTCACTCTGTTGCTCAGACTGATCTTGAACTCTTGAACTCCTGGCCTCAAGTGATCCTCCTTCCTTGACCTCCCCATCTGTTTTATTTCTTACAACTGCATGTGAATCTCCAATTATTTTAAATTAAAAGTTTGTATTTTTAAAAAGTTATACAGCAGCAGTATGCCTGACTCTCCCAATGAAAATAACACTGGACCCACCAAGGATAATCTCCCCCTTTTAAAGGCAGCTGATTAGCAACCTTAATTCCATCTACAACCTGAATTCCCCTTTGTCATGTAACCTAACATATTCCAGGCTCCAGAGATTGGGAAACGGACATCTTTGGGAGGCCATTATTCTGCCTACCACAATATATATCTAAAGATATAAAAGTTTTAAAATACAAGCAAGGAATATGAGAGTATAAAAAACAATTTAAGTAGAAATAAATAAAACAAACGGAACTTATGGAAGTGGGAAACATAATTAAAGTCTTGATGGAAGGATTAAACAGAATATTAGATACAATTGAAGAGAAAAATAATAATAATATGAAAGATAGATTCAAACATTTTCCAGAATTTATCTCAAAGAGACACAGACATGGAAAATACGAAAGGGACGCTAAAAAGGCAGAGGGTAGAGCAAGTAGGTGTAAGGTAGGCCACGCTGGAGTCCCAAAATGAGACCAGGAGAACGGGGGAGAGGCAACGTTTGGAGAGATGATGCTTGAGGAATTCCCAGGGTTGCTGCAAGACATCAATCCTCACATCCCGGCTGTCCAGCAAACTCCAAGTATAATAAATTAAAAGAAATTCATACCTAAGACATCACAGTAAAATTGCAAAACATTAAAGACAAAGAGATTTTTTAAAAACAGCCAGAAAGAAAAGACAAGATCACTTACAAAAGAACGGCAATTGGGCTATACAGCTCACTTATCAATAGCAATAATGGAGGTTAGAAGACAGTGACAACATCATCTTCAACATCCAGAGAAAATCTAAAAATCTACACCCAGTAACACTATTTTTTAAGATCTAAAGTTAAGTAATACTTTTTTTCAGGAATATAAATGGAGTTTATTTCCAGTTAATATTTTATTAAGTGCCTACTATGTGCTAAGCACTCTGTACGAACAGTCACAGTCTTGTGAGGAAAGCATGATAATCCCCATTTTACATATGGGGAAACTGAGGCACAAAGAGGCTAAGAGATTTGCCCAAATCCTTCTGATTCCAGAGTCCGTGCTCTTTCCCCCACAGCAAGGAGATGCATCTTAGAGTGTTCGGACTTTCCAGGATTCTTCTATTTCGGGGCTGGACTCAGTGAGCCATGACTTAATGGCCGAACTTGAAAAGGGTAGACTGAGGCACCCTCTGGGGACGTTGGGATGGGGGTGAGGCTCTGGAGCTGGGCTTATTGATGGTGGGTGCTGGAGCTGAGAAGTCCTGACGCCAACTTGGGCCATGCATAAGTTGGGGAGGCAGGAGAAGACGAAGGGGAGAGGAGGGTCGCTGTGAGGTGGAGGGAGGAGCGGGAACACGGCCACCGTGCACTCAGCTCACCGAGAGGTGGAGAGGATCAGGCTCCAGTGCCTGGAAGCTGCCAGCATTTCCCCGGCGGAGTCCTCGAGATTCCCCAATACCCTAATCAATACCCTAATCATGTGTATCACTCTTTACATGTATATGATGCTTTTCTAATAAAAATGCTTTTTTCATATACTCTCATGCAACAAGGAAACAAAACCTTAATTTCCTCATCTGTAAAATGGGGATTATAGTTATAAGATCATCTATCCTGCAGGGTTGCCATGCAAGTGAAATGAGCAAACGTCCCGCAGAGCACCCCTCAATGTGCACACCACATAAAGGTCACTCTCCCCTCTGTTCTGTCCCTGTCCCCACTGGCAACCTTTGAGGCCGTGTTCTGGAATGGGCACTGAGAATCCAGCGACAAAAACGCCAGGGTGGTATGACTGTCATAGTCACTGCCCAGCCAAGGTCTTCCCAGTCCCCAGTGGGAGGCACGGAGTCAAGCAAAACACCTGAAAGAAGCAAGTATGTTGCTTTTCTGCAGGAGGAAAGAAAAAAGACGTGGAGGAGAGAAGGGAGAGAGAAGCGGAAATGGCCATCTCTCCTAATCAGTGCGCGGCGCGTTCTAATTAGGCTGAATGAGGAGCGACGAGGGCGAGAGAAGGCCTGAACGCACAGTTGTATGTGGTCACATCCCGGGCAGGGAAGCACAGGGCCCCCACATCGGGACCCTAGGGCTCAGAGGCTGACACGAGATGCAACCTGGGCCAGCTGGCAGCCGCCGTGACCCCTGACACGTGGGTTGGACAGCACTGGTCACCCGTGAAACCGTGCAGACAACCTCGGCAAGGCTGAGGTGGGACTAGCAGAGGGTACGTTTTGTGAACTGTGAGAGGCGCGGACCCTTGCCGTGGAAGGGAGGCTGCAGGCGGCGCAGGTGTGACACTGTGAGGTATGACCCCTCCCCATGTGGGGTTTCTATACGGGGTATCTCAGGACAACGGAGTCAGGAATAGAGCAAGGGGAAGAGGGGTCCGAGCTAGTGGGTAAATGACCTGTGAATTTCAGGAGTCCCAAATAACTGGCCCCATAGAAGACAGAGAGGAAAACTACCCAGCCTCTCCCGCTGCCCTTTGCTGTCTGAGGAGGGCTGGTCTGCCTTCATGGTGGTGAACTTCATATTTCCCCAGTGGCTGTTGACTGGATTCCTGGTTACTGGTGTGATGGCTGGCCTTCCTTCCATCCTTCCTGTTTTCCTTCCTTCCTTCTGGGTGAGAGGAGGACTGGCCAGTTTGGAGGCAGCATGGGCAGTAAACTGGACCAGAAAGAGGGAGAAAAAGTAGAATAAAATTTACATTAAGTCCTTGGAGCCCTGTGGACTGGGTGGGCATATCAGTTGGCACAGCCTAGAAAGATTATACTGGTTAAAAAAAAATCAAAGACTTACTATAACACAGGCTTATTTGTCATTTATCCTACATGTTACTCACAGGTCAGCTGGAAGCTCCACTTGGTGTTATCACTCCAGGGTCCCAGTTGACGGAGTAGCCACCATCTGGATGAGTGCAGGCTGTGAAAGCAGAGGGAAAGAGAGCTCTGGTAACTCAATGCTTCAGCCTAGAAGAGACACTTGGTACATCCATTGGTAACTTATTGATCAGAATGATCACAGGGTCCCCACCCATCCACAAGAGGCCCAGGGAATGCAGTCCTACTATGTGCCCAGAAGGTGAGAAGTTAGAAATATTTGGTGAACAACACTGATGAGGTTAAGAGGTTCTGTGGCCCCAAGCCCATTTGTCATGGACTTTCCCAAGCCTGTGGCCACGGGCTATTCAACAGTCAAACATTTGCCAAGGGCCTATTCTGTCAGTCACTGGATTGGGTTCTGGAAATCCAAAGATGAATAAGCCATAGCCCCTGACCCTAAAGAATTTAAGGATTCATGTGGCAGGTAAACAAGTAAACGATTGGGACCCATCACCATAAGTGCTATGATTAAGTGAAAGCAGGTGCCGTGGGAACATAAGACCCAGACTGAGAGGTCTGGGCAAGCTTCTTAATGGAGCTGATGCTTGAGTGGACCTTGAGGTTTGAGGAGGAGTGAGGTGAAGAAGAAAGGGAAGGGCATGCCAAGCAGAGAGAACGGCATGTGCAAAGGCACAGAGGTAAGATGCTTTCAGGGAAGAATAAAACATGGCGGGCATGTAGGGTGTGGAATGCAACTGGTAAGAGATGATTGCTGGAGAGGTAGGCAGCGGCCAGGTCACAAAAGGCCTTGACTGCCATTCTAAAGACTGTGGACTTCATTCTGTGAACAACAGGAAACCATCAGGGGCTTGAGCCACATTTTGGAAGCCACCCAGTGGCTGTCATGTGAAAAAAAATCACTTAGGAGAGGCCAGTCTGAAGCCAGGGAGAACAGTTAGGAGATGGTGGCAGACAGTAATTCAGGTGAGAGATATTGGCGTCTTGACCCAGGCAGTGGCAACGGGGATGGATGCCAGTAGATAGACGGGGTGGTATTAAGCTACCTGTCAATGGGAACAGGACAGGTTGACCAGCTGCACAGGATGAGCATGTTGTGAAAGACAGGCCTGAACTTGTGTCATGCTTTGTTTCTATGCAAGTCAGCTCCATGTTGACTGCTTTAATTATTTTCTAGAACAAGGCAGGGCATAAAACTATCATTCAATTTGTCAATACTTCCTATTTGCTGGCTCTGCACTGGACACGGAGGGTTCAGCATGAACAAAGCCCGAGCCTGGAGGAGCTCACAATCTCAAGCTAGGTTCCTCACTCAGGCACACTGAGGAAGGACAGGGTGGCTGGGAGAGGCTGGGGGTGGACCTCCAGGCTTCTCTTACACGAGTGCTACCCAGCTTCATTTATTCCAGCCCCACATTCACAACGTTCACCAAATCCATGTCCCACCTATATTATTATTTACTTAATATCTGTATTTAAAGTAACTCACCTTTTAGCCCTATGTGCCTACTTTAGCCTCTTCCTAAGCAAAATAGCTGTGAGCTCATACATTTGGATATGTTAGTGATATTTTTTAATGCACATTAAAATAAAACAAAGCAAAATGAAATGTTAAAATGTTCAAGTGCCACCAAAAAACATTTTGCAACCACACTTTGAGAAACACCATCCCCTAAGGAAGGGCCCAGATAAGTCCAAAACTGTGTTCCTTTTCAGGTTTGCTCCCTGGGTGGCCAGATGACCTCCCTTCATCATTTTTATACCCAATCCTTTTAGCACAGATGAAGCCCCTGGTGTCTTGTCTTGCTCAAGTTCTTTTTTTCCCAGCTACTCAGGGCTTCAGACATTCAACAACATGCATGTTAAGGGCCCCCTGTGGGCAAGGCCTGCTCTGTGAGCCCAGGGAGGGCACCCAATGGCTACATCCTTACTGACTTCTTAAACGCTGTTGCACGGTGTTGGATCAAGGGCAGTTGCCGAGGTTATGGCAACTGCTGGCTTACCTGGCCCCCCTGCTGGGATGGGGAACATCATTCAGGTTACAGGTGCCACCCGTGTACGGGCATGTGCACAGAGGAATTCACTTGGTGTGAAATGCTAGGAATTGTCGATGTACATGACATGCTCTCAGGGGACCTCAGGGTTCTCTCAGAATTCTGCAAGGGATCCCCACTTGCTGGACATGTGCCTCTTTCTCCCAGAAGCAGACAATGAAGCTCTGCAACATCATTCCCTGTTTTTCTATTAAAAGCCTCCCCAGCCAGTTGGTAGATTGATTGACAAACCTCCTGTGTTGTCCACAGACATTCCCTGGATTCAGGATTCTAACAGAGTGTCATCAAGGTCACTGGTTACAAGCACCAGACATTGATGCTGGATAAAAGAGGACCTTATTAGAGTAACACTGGATAGTTCACAGAACTGAAGGGGAGATGGACAATTTTACCTCAAGCAGGGCGGGAACCTGGGTGGGTGGGTAGTTGGAACCACTGCAGGTCCTTTAGGAGGCTGCCATCATGTGACCCCATCCCAGAGTCTGATTGGCGGAGCTCAGGTCCTGGGCCCACCCCTTGGGGGAGGGCAGCATGGTTGGCAGCCTCTTGGCCACCAAGTGGAAAGGGAATAGAGAGATGGGGTGTTGGTATCATAAAGGGAGAGAAGGGATGCTGGGCTTCAGAAAACCACAAACGCCCACTACTGAGTAGCATAAGGAATAACAGAGGAGAAAATTGGAAGGTAACTGGAGTCTGTTTATTCAACTCAACAAGTTAAAGATTAGGGCATCAAGACCCAGAGACTCACTTGGCTCCCTGGCTCTTCAGCGGCAGGGCTGAGCCCCAGATTCAGGCAGATTCCCTGACTCTCAGAGCAGGGCTTCTTCTACTTCCTACTCTCTGTGTTCAATGCAAGAAAATAGACAACAGCTGAGTTTCTGGGAGCTTCTCCTCACCCCCTGCAGGTGCGTTTCCGTTTGCGTCGTCTTAGAGCATCTTTGCTCCGATATTTCAGTGCTCCGTGAGAGAGGGTGGGAAAAAATCCCCTCAACACAAATGGAAGCCAACTCTGTCTGGTTGACCTTGGGCGTGGAAGGGACCCATATTGCCCCAGGGTGGGGACACTGAGAAGGACATCTGGCTCAGGTTGACTCCCCCCTCTCACCAGCCCCAGGGTGCCCATCTACCCACAGTTTCGGAAGACACCCCGAGGAAGATGAATTGTGCAGTTGACTCAGAGCAGAAGGAGACTGAGAGCCTGTGCCTCTTCCAGAAGCAAGGCACTGTCTGGGGCCTGGGACTTGCAATGTGCTGGCCTCATTGCTCTGACAATATGAAGGATGTTTGGTTTTGTTCCCAGCACTGTTATCATTTATCATCCTCTGGTAAGAGCTGGCACCCTCTGCCTGTTCCCCTTTCCTCCGCGCTCTCTCCCAACCCCCACCTACAATCCCACCTCCCGATTCTGCCTGTTCCCCTGCCACTGAGGGGAGCCCTCCCGTATTTACCCCAGAAGAAACTCTCCCACGTTGACTCCCAGAAGCCCAAGAGACACCCTAAGTGAATTCCACTCATAAACCTTTGCTGAGCAATTCTTCTGGGCAAAGTACTGTGCTTGAGGCTTTGGGTGGTAAAACATCAGTAAGGCAAGTCCTTGCCTTCAAGGAGTTGCATTCCAGCAAGGGAATAACTACGATGTCCTAGGCAGAGGGCGTAAAGGATGAAACACAGGCACGCCCAGAGAGTTAGCGGAGGAACCGCATGTCTGGAAAGGATGGGAAAGGCAGCACGGTGGCCTTTGCAAGAGCAGAGCAGCTGGGTGGAGGACGGTGGAAGACATAGACATGGGTGAGGAGTGAGTGGGGAGGGAGCCAATGAAAACAACAAACATCTTTGGAAAAATGACTGAGAGCAGAAAGAAAGAGATGAAGGCACAGCTGGAAGAGGAGCTGTTGTGTCTGAGCTGGTTTGAAGGTGAGCGAGGGGAGCTGGTGGAATGGCAAGGCTGATGGCACACGAGAGAGGAGGTGATCAGGAAACAAAGCCCCAAAGGGACTGGCGAGGCAGGGTCAAAATGGGGGGAGGACTGGCTGTGGAGGGAAGTCAGAACACATCTTATTTTAAGAACAGGGGAAAGGCAGAAATCGATGTGTGACCATGGGGGAAATTTTGTGATAAAAGGAAGCTGTGCTGGCTCCATCTTCTGTGACTCAGGAGGTGAGGTCACCCACTGAGGGATGGGATGGGTTTGGGACTTTAAGATTGCTGGAAGTTGGAATATCCACTGAGGAACTACTATCAAGTAAAAGAGCTATCTAGCGTTGAGGCCCTGTGAGATTCGATCTCACCCCAGGGCCTTTGCATGTGCTGTTTCCTCTATTTGGAACATACAGCCACCCACTCTTTGCATGGTTAGGATTTTCTCATCTTTCAGATCTTGGCTTAAATGTCACTTCCTCAGAATAGCCTTTTCCAATAATTTAATCTAAAGTAGGTCCCCTACCCCTACCTCCCGTGATTCTCTAGTTCAGCTCCTTCTTTATTCCTTTCTAGCACTTACATTTGCAATTACTTTATTAGCTTGTTCCTCTCTTCCTCCTGCTCTGCTTCTTCTTTTTCTTGTCTCATCCAACTAGGATGTGAGCCCCGGGGGACAAGGGATCACATCTGTCTTGTTTATTACTGGATCCTCGGTGTCTAGCCAGACGCACAGCAGGAACTCAACAAATGCTTGTTGAGTGCAGGAATGAATATTGAAGAACATGTGTTTATAGTGGAGCTCAACAGCCACACTGAGCAGTTTTCCCCAGGGTTGGGACTGCAGGAGGTCTCCAGCAGAAGGTCAGCTGTACCCAGGGTCCTAGTGAGAATTACTAAAATGTTTGACAGTGGGGAAGCTAAGGCTGGGGACAAGGCATGCTGGCTGAGGCAGGCATGGAGGTACGCTGCTCTCATCTCCCTGCAAGAGAGAATTTGCCCCAGCACTGTGAGGAGTGGGCAGCTGGCAGCCTCCAACGGCGACACCTTTGGGATCCACCACGTAGTTTGAGTTGAGGCCGCACTTCTCCTGGGCAGCCCCAGCCAATGACTGAGCATTGGCCTGGCCATTTCTCCCCAACGTGGGACTTCCCTATGAGACAGTCTTTGCTTCAGAGCTCCCTATTGGGGTGACCAGGACTTTGCCAGTTGAGGTTTTCTAGCAATCAGAGGCTAAGAGGAGTTGGGAGTGCAAGAAATTTACTGGGGGTGAGGGGTGGGGGTAGGGGGTAACCGTGTGACAGATAAAGAGACGAAGCAGAATCGGGCAAGAAAGACTGGGCCACAGCCTGAGGCTCTCCCTGTCCAGTTCTGCTTTCTCCCTTTGTCTTTCTTGTGAGTTACTCCCCGTGTCAGTTTCCCGGGGCTGCCGTAACAAATCACCACACACCGAGTGGCTTCAAACCACAGAACAGAAATCTAGTCTCCCACAGGTCATGAGGCCAGAAGTTCAAAATCAAGGTGTTGACAGGGTTGATTCCTCCTGAAGGTTCTGAAGGAGAATCTATTGCATGCTTCTGTGCTGGCTGCCTGGGGTTGCTGCAACCCTGGCGTGTGGCTGCATCACTCCACTCTCTGCCTCCGTCTTCACATCACCTTCTTCTCTGTCTGTCTCTCTGTGTCTTCTTTTCTTACAAGGACACCAGCCATTGGATTTCGGACCACCCTACATCCAGGATGGTTTCACCTTGAGATCCTTAATTAAACATCTGCAAAGACCCTATTTCCAAATAAAGTCACACTCAGAAATTCTGGGTAGATATGAATTTTGGAGGATGCTATTCAACTCGCTACACCCCCCATAAACCTCTTGCTTCCTAACTCCATCTCAGCATGTGCCTACCAGAGAACCCAGACTGACCTGCTGGCAGTCTGAGAACTGCAGAAACAAGAGCAAGTTTCACTGCTGCTGGCATGGCCAAGAGATGGAAACACAAGAGGTTTCAGCATGTATTTATTGCCTATGGAAGAGTCCAGAGTTGCAATCTTGGTGGTAAGGTCTGAGGTGGCACTGAGGGTGTGGGGACTGCTGCAGTGAACTGGAGTGGGCCGAGGAGCAGAGGAGGGGCTGAGGTGGGTCACCAGCACGGAAGCCTCCAGGGGACACTCTGGACACTCTTCTTGGGAGGTCTCAAGGAACAATAACTGCCCACCATGGGACTCTATCTTCTCTTTCCCTCCTTGAACTTCAGGGAGAAGTAGACATTTTGTTGGGAGCCATCACCATTATCAACAAATATGTACTAGAACTGTGAAACTTGGAAAGATGGGATTAAGGATCCAAATGAAGGAAATTGGTAAACAAAATCTCATTTTGTATGTCTACAGGAAATTGGGAACCTACTTTGTACTGAGCTAGCTGCTGGGAATACAGAGAATTATGAGGCCACTGTCCCTGGAAAGGCACCTATACCTGAAAAACAAGTGAATACTAACAAGGAACCCCCTTCCTGACTCCACTTGCATTTATACCCTGTATATTTTGATGCATGAAGTTGCCCAAGTAAGCCAACCCACTCCAGGGCGGGCTCGCTGCCCTTACCCCTCATCAAGCCTCTGGCGGTGGTGGGTGGTGGTGAGCTGTCACCTGCCCCTTGTGCGCTCCCTTGGCCTGTCATCACCCACACACACTCGATTAGAGGATCGAGTGACTTACAGGGGCTCTTCTTCCCCAGGGTCAGCATTTGCATAGGGTGATGGATGCAGAGATGTCATCTAAACACATCCGCACTTTGCATTTTAAACAAAGCAATTTCCAGAGGAAGCTGGGGGAGATTTGTCTCCTTCCAGGAATGTTCTTCTAAGTCCAAGTGTCTTTCCTTTTGGCCAGCACGTTCCACATCTGTCCTGGGTCCCTCTCCTCTACTGGCCTCCTGTTCCCCCATCCCCCACAGTGACGTCAGTGTGGAGCAGGGGATTGCACGGGGCATAAGATGGAAAAGAACACAGGTTCCTGGCCAGAGCCAAGCAAGGATCACCCAGGTCCTCCTCTGCACCTAACACTGGTGCCCCCTCCCCATCCCCCATCCTGCAGGACACCTGTGACTAGGATAGGGGAGTGACTTGAGCCAGGACCAGCCACCTATGAGACATAGCTTGAGGGACACAGAATACCTGCTGCAGACATCCCTGCCCACCTCCGTGACCCATGGTGCACACCAAGGGTTGTCTCCTGAGATCCTTCCATGCTTTGTCTGGGAATATGGGATTCCTTCTGTCTATGCTCTGACTTCTAATACCATATAGTTGAGACTTTTTCTCTTAATGAATGTAAACCTTCTCCCCAAGGGCCTTTGGGATGATGATAACAGTGTCACCATAATATTAGCCTATAAGGTTAGGCTGAGATTTTTTTCTAAAAAAAAAGGCAAGGAATAAAAGTCCCTGCATTTTGTCCCCAGTAATGTGGTCTGAAGGCCAGCAGTGTCAGCTCAGTCACACAGGGCATGACTTTGGATAAAGCACTTAACCAGCAAAAACGGCATAGCAATGCCTCCTGCAGTGGCTTCCTTGCCACAGCGCACACGGGCTGCATGGCACAGAAGCCTCCAACAAATGCATATGTGTGTTCCCTCTCTCCCTTCCTGCCCTGATGGAAATGTTAGTGAGTTGACCTGATGGGTGACAAGCTGTCCCTGACAGGGGTCGGAGCAGATGTCATGGCTGGAGAAGGCTCCTGTGAGGCCACGTGGTACCTTATGGTGGGGGGGAAGGGAAAAGGAACGGACACTTGTCGAGTGCCTACTATGCCCCCAGCCTTTAGATGACCAATCTGAAATACGGCGTGGGGGTTATGCAAAGAGACTTTAATTGAACTCATACAGATCTGGATTCAGATCTGACCCCTGTAGCTTTAAGCAAGTTGATTAACCTTTCTGAGTTTTAGTCTCCCACAAAACAAAGGCAGTGGCATTTACATCAAACGCTCCCTGTGCACAGTGAATGGGGTCAAGTGTACGGCGACTGGGATGTAGGCAGCATCCCACTCATGCTACCTGTGAGCGTCTTCGCTGAGTATGATCAGCTTCATTGTGCAGGTTAGGAGGGGAGGTGCCTGGCCCGTGGTCACCGCCAGTAAGTGGCAGGGCAGACTTCTGGGCCTAGGCCAGTCTGAATCCGAAGTTCATGCTTCATCTCAGTGGGCAGTCCACGGCCAACAGAAAGCTTGACCCACTGTTTCCAGGCAGGAGACACAGACCTGACCGTGTCACTGCCCTGCTTAAAACTCTGCGGGGCTTCCCACTGCTCTTCCCACTGTTGAGCTGTGTCCTCAGCAAGACCGACAAAGCCTGCACAGTCTCGCCCCTCCAAAATCCAGCCTTCTCTTTTCTTCTTCACCCTCTGCCAGAAATCAGCCAAGCAGGTGGTCTTCTTCCAGTTTCTTGAGCAGTCTCTGGCTCTCTCTCTCTCCCTCCTTCTTGACAGCTCTTCTATCTCCCTGAAACACTCTTCTCCCGCCTCCCCTGGCTACCTCACTCCCTCAGGATTGGGCTCAAGCTGCTGCCCCAGGGATGATATCCCTGGGCAGCTGTTCTCCATCATCACCACCACTAAAGGCCAGGCCGGCTCCCCAGTTAAACTACCATATATCGCTGAAGGTCTTCTGTATAAGATACACCCGCAAGCCGCTAGTTCAGTGTCTATCTTCTCTGCTAAAGTCTGAGCTCCCACTGCGCCCCCAAAATCTAGCCCTGTGCTGAGTGGATGTGAAAAAGGGAACGGGCCAAAGTGACTAGAATCCACCAGGAGAGACCAGGATCCCTGGAGGGGAGAGAGCCCGCCCTGGGAGGGAAAGGATTCGCCCTCCTGGGTACGTACAGAAACAAGACTTGAAACAACCGCGGCAGCCTTTGAGCCTGGAGTGGGCCCTCAGAAGGGCACGTCCTGGTTCTGTAGAAGGACAATGTGCACAGCAATGCTCAGGGCAGGTAAGGGGCGGCTCTCTTGGGTTCAGGCAGTTTCTGTTCTTTGAGCAGGAAGTAACTTTGCAACTGAGGCAAAATGAAATACGTAGGTGGTGAGGTTTCCAAACTTCCTCCACTGCCTCCACCCCACATCCTCTGCTAAAGAAGAGGATATGCTCAGTGGATCAGCTTCTAGTTCTTTAGCCTGTGCAGGAAAATAGGAAGATTCCAGAGAGGCTAAGCACATCTGGGAGGGGAGGGGTGAGGAGGGGCCACTTGTAGTTGTTCTGGGGTTTGCTGGGCTATTGTTTCTTTGAAAGTGACTGGCTGGGCATTGAATGTGGCATTGGAGCTTTATCTGGGTCTTGAGAATGGGGCTTGGGAGGAAGTACCATCCATGCAATGGGTGGGTCTTTCTCAAGTCTTCCTGGGTGTCCCCTCCTTCGTGCCCACCCCTGCCTTAGTCTTGCTCCAAGCTTGTCATTTCTGCCTGTGAGAGGACAGGAGGACAGGAGGCTCTGGTTGTCCCTCTGTGCCACAGGGGAAGTGGAAGAGATTCCTCAGTACCTGAGTGAAAGCCCCAGTGCCTTGTGGCTTGGCTTTGGTTTGTGACAGCTGCCAATGGGATCTTTGCACAAGTGGGCTGGGCATTTGGGCTAATGAGGGAGGGATGGCTACACAGGTGAGACCAATTTCCTGGAAAAAGTAAGTAGGAAAAACAGTCTGAAAATACTCCTACCCGCACCCCCCCCCAACCATTCTGTAGGCAGGCAGCTTGGCTCTGACCCTAAGACACTGGGCTTTGAATGGCCAAACCCCAGGCTGTCCTGCCCATCCTAGGCTGGGAGAAGGAGTAGTAAGAGAAAACCCACATATGGAAGGGAAATGTAGGGACAATCAGGGACTACGGCCACTGAGGCGAGGAAGAGGAGGAAGTGGAGTCACCTTTGTTCTTAGCACGCTTTAACAGGGACCAACGAGGTCTGCCAAGAAGGTCTTTCAGAACTGAAGCCACAGGTGCTTCCTTGCACTGTTGACTTTTGGGGTCAGATAATCTTTTTAGTGAGGGGCTGTGCTGTACACTGTAGGATGTTAGCAGCATCCTTGGCCTCTACCCACTAGATGCCAGTAGAATCCCTCAGTGTGACAACAAAAGATGTCTCCAGGCATTGCCAAATGTCCCTTGGGGGACAAAATCACCCCCATTTGTGAATTAGTGGACTAAATCTAGTCACGCGGTTGTGTGCTTCAAGGCCCAGTGAGCTTTCCAGCACCCACAGGCTTTGGAGAATCAATGGTGAGGTTATGGTTCCGGTTCTTCCTTCGAGAGTCTTTTCCCCAGAAGACCTCTTTTGGCTTATTTCTTTCAATTGTCAAATAATGACATAAAAGGTGATTGCTAAGCCCCTTCTGCCCCACAAATCTGTGTTCACCAGATGAGTTGAACTTTATTGACTTTGAGGCCGGGTAGAGAACCATGGAGGGCTGGCTGGATGGGAGAAGTATCCCGGCTGGTAAAGATGCCAGTGCTCTGTCTGTTATGGGGGAGGCCCATCCCCTGTTCCCTACTTAGCCGACCCTACAGCCTAATGCCTTCTTGGACGTGCAATAGCATCTCAAACTTAGCATGGCTGATCCTCGCATCTGGCCCCCAGACTTGCCCTCCTGTATCTTTGCCATCTCAGTGGGCAACAACCCTGTGCTTCCACTTGCTGGGGATGAAAACTTTGGAACCACTCATGTCTCCGCTTTCTCTTACATTCCACATCCAACCTATCAGCAAATCCTGGTGCCTTCACAGATAGATCTAGGACCCGAGCACCTAACACATGTTCTGAAATGACCCTGCTCCAAGCCACAGTCACCTCACCAGTGGTCTCCTAATTGGTCTTCTTGCTTCCATCCTGTCTTCTTGGAGCCTGCTACCAACACAGCAGGCACAGGCTCCCGTTGAAATGTGTGATCGTGTCACCTCTGTATTCAAAAGCTTCCACTGGCTCCTCATTTAGTCTCTTAAAGTGAAAGCCACACTCCTATGGCCCCATGCCCCCACTCCGCCTTGCCTGACCCATTCACATCAGCCACACTTGTTTCCTTCGTATGTCCTGAACACCCCAAGCATACTCCTACCTCAGGGCCTTTGCACTGGCTGCTCTCTCTGCTTGGAGACCTTTTCCTCCAGACACCCACACAACCCTCACTTTCTTCAACTTATTGTTCAGTGTAACATCCTCATTGAGGCTGCCCTGACTGCTCCTTTTAAAATTGTATATCCACCCCCCATTTCTGACTCCTCATACTTTGTTTTAGCTCCTCATGGAACTTACCACCTTCTAACAAACTACATAATTTGGTTATTTTTTTGTGCTTATTTTCTCTCTTTTCCTCCAAATGGACCATGTGCTTCGTGAAGATAGATTGTGCTTTTTCTCTTTACTGATAGAGTCACCATGGCCAGAACAGTGCCTGGACCAGGATAGACCCTCAGTAAATATCTGTTGAATATATACACAAATGAATGACCATTAGTTGAGTTTTTTCCCTTTCTCTGAAGCTTCACTTCTTTCACTGAAAGGGGAGAATATTTAGAGAATGAGTGGAGATGGAGATATGGATGAGGATTAAATCTTTGAAAATATGAGCCATTAGCTAATCTGATCACAATTATATGTACGAATAGAAGAAGTAGCACAGAAAATCCTAAAATACAGATAATTCAATAAATATTTCTATTTTGATTGCATTACATGATGTTATGGTGACTGTTTCCTAATTATTTTTTTCTTAAGGTAGCAGCATGAATACCAGCTCTGTGTGTGTGTGTGTGTGTGTGTGCATGCCCAAGTATGCATGCATCAGATATAGTGCAGGTGAATTAAGAAATTACCTAAAAATAATCGACAAATTGAATATTTTCATTCCCACAAGTACATAATGCATTTCATGCATGAGACTAGCTAGGTGCTGAGTACAAAGACAACCACTTGGTTCCTCTCTGCTGAGAGCTTCAGGAGACTTACAAACAGCTGACCGAAAGTCAACCAGACCCTGAGCTATCCATGTATGTGGGTTCTGTGGGCGTCGTGGTTTGCTGTTTACCTTCTAGACTTCCAACCCACCTCCTTCCCCCATGTAGCAGTTATAGAGATTCATTAAGGGATAGGCACAAAAACCACTGTAGTCAAGAATGAAGCTCAGACATTTTCCACGGTTGCAGGACGAGATTTTCTCTCTCTTCCCCCCAGGGTGTGAAGTAAAAAAACTGGAAGCCTTCTTGCTATCATGAAAGAGGCTAGCTTGAGGATGAACCAAACAGACGGAAGAAGGCAGAACCGAGAGGATCAGAACAGTTGAGCCATACCCTATTTACTTTGTGAAACTCTGGATCAAACCCCGCCTGATGCCTGCCCCTCTTCTGGACTTCATATATATCCAGGCAATAAATCCAGTAAGCCATATAAGCTGAAGTGTCTTTTACTCGCAAAGGCATCTAGATACAGTCCTCTTTGATCTCTTTCAGGCCCTCCCCTCTGCTGCTTGCTGGTCCTGAGTGTGTCCTGGAATAACACGTGGGCTGTGCTGTCAGCATTTTGTGTGTGCATACATAGATGGATTTCAAAATACTAAGGCAGTGAATTGTTTTTGGTTCACATGTATCTGACGTACTATTTCTCTGGCATTAATGAAAACAATAGATTGCCCCACCATGAATATTAAAAGCATAAAAAGCAGTAGGGGGCTTCTCAGACCTGCATCACACTTCTCAAGTTGCAATCCTAAATTTTGCTGCTGAACATGCTTTTAAAATGCCCATGTGACTCCCCAGAGACTGCTGAGGCTGAGGTGGCTCTCCCAGTGGCCTTTCCAATACCAGCCTGAGATTTGAGGGCAGTGCTGTCCAGAGGACAGCAAGCCCGGAAAGATGATTTGTGAAGAAACTCCTCAATAGGCCTTTCCTTGTTTATTAGATTCCAGGTACACGGGACCAGGAAACACGAATCCTAGGGCATCTGATTTACACGGGGGTCTTTGGGAGGACATAGACGAGGCAGAAATATGTACAGGTAGGTTGTGCTGCCATTTTAAAAAATATATACATCTTAAGAAGCCATTCCAGCCATATTATCATTATTAGAAAATAAAACAATCTTTCCACATAGTGCTTTTCTTTGGTGCTGTTCCCTGGGCATGGACTCGGGGCCCTTCGGTCTTGTCACAAGCTTGTCACCCTCCCCTGCCACTTCTATCTGCACAGGGGGAGGGGAAGGTCTTTAGGGAAAAGGGGCCCCCAACACAGGTGGGTGCAGGTCTGGCTCTTCTGTGGCCCTGCCACGGCCTCTCAACCCTGTTCTGGTCTTGAGAGCCCCTTTCTTTGTTCTTCCATTGTGGCCTGGGGAATTGCCCTGTATGCAAAAACTGGGTCCACACGTAACAAGTCCACACATGAGAAAGCCAGTCTGGAACCTTTAGAAAGGATGGGGACAAGGGGACCAAACAAAACCCAGCGAATACCACCTTCTCCATGGTTGGATTTTTGTTTTATTTCTTGGTTCATTTCAAATGACCTGTATCATGAATACAACTGAGAAGGGCTGTTTCCTCTTTACAGTTTTTCCAGAAACGGCAGATTTGGGGATAAATTTGAGTGGTCTCCTAAACTCTCCCACTGTCAGCCCCCTCCCCTCCCCAGAGAGGGCCCACATCTGTCTAGGCTTCCAACTAAGGAGCTGCCCCTAAACTTTTCTGACTGTCCAATGGATTTGCCAAACACATACCAGGAGCATTCCCATTAGGAGTTCCATTGTTACTCATACATTTCTTGTTGTGACCGGGGGTTTTAAATGTAAAACAGCCTCCACCTCATGGGCACCAAGCCCTCAGGACTGCTGCTCCTCTCTCACTGCCAGAGAGGCTCTAATGCAGGGGTACTTACAGAAACACTAGATCCAGTGAGGCAAAGCTACCCCATGTGCAGAACACCCACCCACTCCAAACCAGGTGATACATGGTGAGCCAGAGATGCTTTCCCTAGGAAAGACAGACTGTAAATGCCAGTTGCGCACAGGCCGCTGCAGGCATGGTGGACAGCCAGGGTCCTCACGTTCGAGCAGGAAGACAGTGCAGAGAATAGGGTGCCTGGCGGGGAGAAGCCACCCTCTGCCATACCTCCTCAAGCACACCGCACAGTGAGAGTCTGGGGGAGCCCCACAGAGCAGGCCCCAGGGTCTCTCACCATGAAGTCTCCCCAGTTCAGACCCTCAGAGCATGGCTATGCCAGCCTTGGTTTTTAACCCGTGTTCCTTGATGCTGAGGAGGTGCCTTTGCCTTGAGTGTGTGCGGCCACCCCGATCAGGGACGAGGGGTACCACACAGATAGCTGAGGGTGAAGCACCCTGGATCACAGCTCCAATGCTGGACCATCAAGTGACTTAGCCCTTAGGAGGGGAGAGGGCACACATCGTTGGTCTGTGAGGTCTCTTGGAACCCTTGGCATTTTCTACATGGGGATACCCTCAGAGAGCCAGCCCTCTTGTCTGGGATGACCTCCACACGTTCCAGCATGGATGCTCAGGCCAAGCATTTCCCGGGGGTAGAGAGCCAGGGAGGAGGGACCAGGGCAGCTGCTTCAGTGAGAAAGCTGGGGGAGAGGCACCTGGCCACCTGGTGTCCTAGTGACATCTCCTGCCTCTCCTGGCAGGGGAGGCTGGGTCAGAAGGGTGTGAACGGGGATACCCCAGGTGGGCTCGCTCTGATCCCTGCTTGAGGAGGCAGTCCATTGGAAAGGGCATATTCCATCCCATCTTTATATCCCCCATCTATGAGAGATTTTCTAAGCTGCCCTTGACCAAACCATGAGCACAGACGGGACATTCAGGGCTGTCCCTCGAGTGGGTTAAAATTGATTTTCATGGCCATCCACAGAAATGGGGTGACCAACTGTCCCCGTTTTCCTGGGTTTAAGGGGTTTCCTCAGACACAGAACTTTCAGTGTTAAAACCAGGAAAGTCCTGGGCAAACTTGGATGGTTGGTCACCCTGTGCAGCAGCTGGGAGGACTGCAGGGGTGCTGCCAGAGAGCTGGGCCTGCTCGGTGTGCCCAGGGAGCTATACCAAACCTCCTGGCCCAAGGGTAACAGGAGGCAACCCCTCCTGTGGCACTGGAGCACCAGCCCTGTGGCATGATACTGAATGCAGGGGCAGGGTGGGGGGGCTGACCCCCCCCCCACATCCTCCCCCTGCTGAGCTCCCTCCCTACCCACTTATCTGGCCTGCTGGGCCATTCTGTGCTTGGCAAAGATTGATTTGGGCCTCTCCCCATCCTGCTTTGATCCTCCCAGGATGGCCAGCCCAGAATCAGAGCCCCCGGGGTGACCTCCACAAGGCCAGGCTGCTGAACTTCCTGCAGGCCACCTGGTCTGGACCTGCCCTCCAGGGGAGGGGGAAGGTGGGAGAGAGGGGAGGGTTCTGGGGAGTATGCTCTGGACCCTGCTCTTCTCTGTGCCAGCGTGTTCCTGTCTGCAGGCCCTGGAGTCACTGCAGCTGGCTGAACCCACTGAGTGCGTGAGCTCTGAGGTAGGGTCAGGATGGAGCAGGGGGCCCCTGGGGAGAAGGGGAGAACAGGTGGGCACTGGCCTGGTGGCACAGGCAGGTGGGCATGCCTGGGAAACATGAGCTCTAGCCACTACCCTCCCGTGGGTGTGACCCGGCTAGGAGCTGAGTGTGTGTGGAGCCAAGAGGAAGGAGGGAGGAAGGGAGCCATCTGGACTGTGGGAGGACCTCAGAGCAGGCAGGGCCTCTGGAAGAAAGATGCTGTTGTCCCCTGAGTACCTGCCCTCTCTGAAAGGAAAAGCTCCAGATGGCACCCAGCCTGAGTCTGCTGGGTCCTGGGTGCTGAGAACGCCCACCCAGGTGTGGATGGGGGAGGAGCAGGGAGTTAGGAAATGTACATGCTGCCTCTGGGTGGTTTGGTTGGGGAGGGGGCGCTCGCTCCGGTGGTCTCTAGTCCCAGGGGGAGTCACCCTGGCCCAGGCCTCAGCACTGTCTGTGGAGAGGGGAAAACATACCAAAGAAAAAGCTGGTTACAGATGAGCCCCACGCCCTGCCCTCCCATCCCTGTCCCCCACCCCGCTGCACCCGGGAGTCTGCACACAGCCAGGGGACTGAACCCCCTTCCTCTGGGACAGTTCAGAGCCACGAGACAGGGGTTGAAGGTCAAGGCTGGTGGCTGTGGAGGTCTCCGCCTCGGTCTGTCCGTTTGTCCGTGGGCGGGCATCGGTCCATGTGCAGAGCCATCAGACCTTGGCCTCCAGCATCTCCAGGAAGAGTTTGTGCATGGGCACCTTGCCCTGCAGTTTGACGCTGTAGAAGTGCTGCACGGCCTTGGCGGCCGTCTGCCGCAGCAGGGGCAGCGTCAGCAGCAGCTTGCCCGTCCTCCGCGGCTCCTCATGGCGCTGGCTCAGCTCGTAGTCCTGCAGCGCCTCGTGCAGCAGGTCCTGCAGCTTCTGGACGGCCTCCAGGTCCTCGATGTACATGGAATCTGCGGGCACAAGGGCGAGCGTTAGCGGGACTGGCCAGGGAGTGCCGTGCCAGGGGGTGGGGGCCAGCTCGGGCTCCAGGAGGCAGGCAGGCAGGGCTGCCTCCCAAACCCCTCTTTACAGAGCGTTGTGAACTGAGGCTCAGAGAGGTTAAGCTGCTAGTCTGAGGTCAAAGAGGCTCAGGCCCAGGGTGAGGCCAGCATCTATGCAGAACATTTCTCCAGAGGCACCAAGAGGTGGCAGCAGAGACCCCTGTCGGGTGCCCTGGAAGTGCCAGGGGGACCCTGGAGCCAGACTGGTGGAGTTGGAATCCTGTGTCCCTCGCTTGCTAGCTGTGTGACTTCAGGCAAGTTATTGAACTTCTCTGGGCCTCATGTTCCCTCATTTGTGACATGGGGAAATGGCCACACCTACCTCAAGGGGTTAAAGGAGCTAATACAGGTCAAGGGTTTAGAACAGTGCTTGTCACAAGTGCCTGGGAAGTGGTGTCACCCCCAACACTACCACCCTCATCACCACTGTTGCTATGACTGCTACCGGGCACCTGCTCCTCAGGTCTCCAGTGTGATCACAACCTTACACAATTCTGGTACAGAACACAGAATACAGAC
Source organism: Daubentonia madagascariensis (assembly GCA_023783475.1). Lineage (NCBI taxonomy): Eukaryota > Metazoa > Chordata > Mammalia > Primates > Daubentoniidae > Daubentonia > Daubentonia madagascariensis. Next base: position 36,446,118 of record JAKFHU010000485.1, on the reverse strand, counting down.
GCAGATAAGGGACGGAGCTTGGTGTCAGGGTGCCCTGTGGTGGGGCATGAGGCTTAGTAATGGAGCAGGCTTTTGGGAGTTCTCTAAAATCTTGAGGAGGGCTTTGAATTTAGGCCATGAATTGGGGGTTCAAATGAAATTTACCTAAACCCATCAGGGAGGCACCTGCTGACGGCTGGGTTACAGCTGGGTCCGACTCAACTGTAAATTAGGAATACATACTCACAGGGTAGTGGTGAGGGTCAAATGAAATAGCACATTGCCAGGTACTTAGTAAGCACATTTTTCTACCAAGGCAGTGAGGATTCCTTCATTGCCAGTTGGGCGATGAAGCGTGGCTCCATTCCTATACTCTCAGCCACGCAGAGCGTGCACCCAAAATGTGGCTGGGCCCTGCAAGACTGGGCCCTGGCTGCCAGCTCCGTTTCTCCATCCTCTAGCCACCCTCTCACCCTCCCCCCGCCCCCCAAGGAGGCCAAAATTGGCAGCTGCCTTCAACCAAAAATGAAATAAAATAACATTGCAAGATTAATTTCTTTGCAATCCATCAGCAGGTCTGTATCGATGGCATTGATAAACTGTTAATTACAAAATCAATGGCTATGAATTTTTTCTGCTGTCAGGGAGCCTCTGGGACGGCTGGGATGTGGGGTGGACAGCGGCCAGCAGGCTCCCAAGGGGCCGTGGTTTGGGGCCACACGCTACCTCTGATGTGCTTTGCTCTTCTGCCTAGTGTCAGCCCCCTGAGCCACTGGACCCACACCTGAGTCGTCCTGTCCACTCAACCTCAGCAATGGCAACTGGTGGCCTTGGGGCTGCCCCTGGGACCACCTTGATGGTGTCTTGGCCCCTGTCCCTCTCTCAGCCAGCACACTCTCTGCCATGCCTGGGTGATTTTCTTCCCTCGAGGCTGGGGAAGGTCATTCCCCACACCCTTCCTGGTTCACTGTATTGACCCCATTGCAATCCAATCCCTTCATAGCCCTTGAGCTTCTGGTCTGACCCCAGACAGCTTTTCTAGCCTTAGCCCCAAACTGGCCTATTCTTCCCCCGTTTCCTGCTCTGAGCTGATTGCTCCACTATAAAAACTTATTCTCCCTAGTCCCGTCCTACTGAATCAACCTTTGCTTTGAAACCTGGCTCAGATTCTACCTTCCCAGCTCAGAACAACTGACTTTTCCCTCCCTGAGCCCTTACACAATGCCCCCTTATGCCAGGGATCACTGGCTCTATTTCTGGTCAAGTTCATGTTTTATCTCTCCTGGGTACAGAGGCTACCTCCAGCCAGCTCCTCTTTCCCAGGCCACCCTGGCAGAGCCGAACAGAAACACAGTGGGCTAGGGGATCTGCCCGAAGCTCTGTGCTCAGTGCCTTGCATGCAAAATTGCCTACTTTTCTTCACAACGAGCAGTTATTCTCCCTATTTCACAGATGAGGAAACTGAGGCTCAGAGAGGTTAGGTTGCTTGACACACAGCAAGTGGGTGGCAGAGGCAGAATTTGAACCCAGGTCTGACTGACCCTGAAGTACATGCTTGAAACCCATACTGCTCAAAGTGTGGTGCACAGATGGGTTCCCGTCTGCCTCTGGTTGTTGCTGGTCTTTGATAAGAAACTGAGAGTAAGTGTTTATAGCAATTTGGCAGGATACTTTTTATTTATGTCTGTTGTATCCAATAATTTAAAAATTGGGCATGTGTTTTGTACATATAGTTTTCCATTTCATTTTTCTAATAATTCATTTTCATTGCATTTTACAAAATGGTCAGTGGATTGAACATGTTAAAGCATTTAAAAACTGGCCCTTCATCACAGGTCTTGGAAAGCACTGCTGTAAATAATTACTCTGGCGGGGCGGGAAGGACTGGCCAGCCTGCTTCCTGAGTACCCCCAGCAGGCCTGGGGCCTCGGGCTTCACTCTTCTCCCCCTGCTGGCCCACCAAGGCCCAAGGCTCTCTGAGATAGGCTACGTGTGGTCTCTTTTGGGGGTCAGTTAGGGCCTTAAGCATCACAAACTCCTCCTTCTCCACCTTGAGCTTCTCATACCCATGCACAAGGTGCAGGATGGCCCTCTAGATGCCACTGGGGCAAGAAGTCTGGGTTCCTGGAACCTCATCCCATGTGAAAAGTGTGTACTCAGGCAAAGCTTGATGCCAACAGAAGTTCCTGATGGGTCACCAAACCACCGTGGGTCCTCAGGCGGGGTGGGTGTGTGTATATGTATGTGCACACATGTGTATGTGTGTGCATGCATGAGGGTGTGCGTGTGCCTGTGTGCACGTGCACGCGTGAGGGTGCATGTGTGTGCGCCTGGGAGGTCAGGGAAGGGCAGGTGAAAGCTGGTGCAGTCTGATGTTGAGAGGTGAGGGTGGGGTAGACACACGAGTGGCCTCCTACCTCTTCACTCGCTTCTCCCAAGCTTGAGCTGTGTGCCTGCTATGAATCAATTAGTCCGGAGAGCCCAGAAGGGAGGACTTGACCTCCCAGGCCCAGCCAGCCTTCCTGCACCTGGCTTTGTGCACCCTGCTTCCTCTGCCCATCAGAACCCCCAGGCCCTCTGCAGAGGCTGGTCCAAACGCTTCCCTCTGCATATGTGAAGCACAGGGCGGTGAAACTATTCTGTATGATATGTCATGGTGGAAACATGCCATTATGCATTTGTCAAAACCTATAGAATGGTACAACACAGAGAGTGAACCCTAATGGAAACTATGGACTTTAGTTAATAATAATGTATCAATATTGGCTCACTAATTATAACAAATTACCATGCTAATGCAAGATGGTAATAATAGGGGAACCTGTGCTGGGGATGAGGAAACACGGATGGGGTGGGAATATGGAACTCTATGTACTATCTGCTCAGTCGTTTTGTACATCTAAAACTATACTTTAAAAGACAGCATTAGCATTCTCCAACAAAGAATATATTACAACTTTGGAATTTAAGGTATAAATGATCCTTATAGAAGTATGTGAAATTTTAATTGCTATTTTGCATTCATTTATTATTAATACAAAGGATTTGACCTAAAAAAAAAATGCTTCCTTCTCCGTATGAGGCTAGGTTCTGCAGGAGCTGAGTCTGAGACGGGGTTAGGTACAGGGATTTACAGAGGGCATGTGTTCAGGAGGAAGGAAGTAGGGAAGCAGGAAGGGCAGGAAGGAGCAGGCAGGGCAAGGACGAGGCCTGGCTTCAGCCTGACCCCCTGTGTGGGTCCACCATCGGCTGATGCTGCCAAGGGAGGGGGCACATAACCCTCCGGGCAAGGGAGGGGGCACATAACCCTCTGGGCAAGGTAGGGGGTGAGTCTGGGGAAGGGGCAGCTGTGAGCCGCTAGTGGCTGGGGGATGGGCGCACTGACTGGGTAAAGTGACCTTCTAAAGGTGGGGGTCTCAACGGCATCTCCTGCACGCGCCATGAAGCCATGTGTTAGGGTGACCAACTGTCCCAGTTTGCCGGGACTGAGGGGTTTCCTGGGATGTGGGACTTTCAGTAGAAGCAGATAGTATTAAGCAACCCAGTTGGTTACCCTGTGTATACTGTCTCCATCTGGGAAGCAACTCTCCCTCTTCCATATGCTGATAACATTGTTTCCTCTAACATTAATAATAATGATAATAATTAATATTTATTGAACATTTTCTCTAGGCCAGGCACTGAGCTAAACACTTTATCTTTGGTCCATCTTTAACACTCACAAAAGAGGTACTGGCAATTTCCCCATTGAATACAGGAGGACAATGAGTTGCCTGAGGTCACACTGCTAGTACGTGTCAGAGCTAGAATTTAAACTTGGGTCCATCTGACCTAGACCTGAGCAATTAACTCTGCCACACCTTGCTGTATAGTAGAATTATGTGCATAATTCCTGACAAACGCTCTCTTTAGGGCAGGGACCCTCTATCACTCTTCCTCCTGCCTCCCCCCAGCACCCGGCACAGCACCCTGCCTAGCGTGGAAGCTCTCGAAGTGCGGGCATTGAACACATTCAAGTTCACTCACCAGCATTACCCAGTGCCCAGCCCCTCCCCCCAGATAATATAGCCAGAAGTTGGTGGATGGTAAAGAAAGGGGGCGATTCCTCCTTTTTTACCGCCAGACTAAACCACTTAGTTGGGACGGTGTTATTCTCCTGTACTTGGGCAATTGGGTTGAAAGACTCCAGGAGTGAGTATTAAGTTCAGGTTGATTTTGGAATCAGACAACCTTGGTTTGAATCCTAACTCTGACAATTTTTAACTGTGTGACCTTGGACAATTTTCTTCACCTTTCCAGGCCTGTTTCCATATCTGTAAAATGTGGTTACAACAATAAGAACTTTGTTCATAGGATTGTTTGTAAGCATTAAATAAATTCATAGCTAATTTAAGTTGAGCACTTATGTGCCAGGTATGTTGTAAGCATAATATAATCATACATAAATAAATCCTTACACTAGTCTTATGGAGTAGGGACTATTTACTGTCCCCCCTTTTACTGATGAAGAAACTGAGCACACAGTGAAGCAATTTGCCCAAATGGTAGTAGAAGCAGGATTTGACCCTTAGCAAACCGGCTCCAGAATCTGTGTCCTTAACCAGCGTGCTGGTCTGGATGTCAAAGGCTTAGGAAATACTCAACCAATGCTAGACTTCATCCCCATCTTTTTTCTTTGGTTTTTGAGGCAGGGTCTCGCTCTGTCACCTGGGCTCGAGCGCAGTGATGCGATCATAGCTCACTGCACTCTCAAACTCCTGGGCTCAAATGATCCTCCCCCCTCAGCCTCCCAAAGTGTTGGGATTACAGGTGTGAGGCACCGCATCCAGCCCATCACCATCGTTTTAACTCCAGGCCACCCCTTGCTCAATCTTTGGTAACAAAAAGCTTCATCGTCTTTCCATCATCTCCACCCATCGCAGCTGGCTCTGCCCGCCAGGCTCGCACAGACCCGGGGAAGCTCCCCCTCCAGGCCCCAGAGCTGCCCTTACCGGAGTTGGCGAGGGCCAGGGCCTTCAGTGTCACAAACTCCTCCTTCTCCACCTTGAGCTTCTTGTACCTGCGCACTAGCTGCAGGATGGCCCGGTAGAGCTCCAGCAGCCCCGCGAGGCGTGAGTGCTCCTCGTCCATAATGTAGTCCTCCGCGTACACCAGCTTGTCGTCGTAGGGCAGCGAGCGGTACACGATGCCCAGGATGAGGATCTCCATCCAGGCGCTCTGCAGCAGGCTCATCTGGTCCCCCAGGGAGAGGTTCGAGAAGCCTGCAGGGAGACGGGGCCCGCAGAGCAGCAGTGGGTCAGAAGGGCGGACGGGGGCCTCCCTGGGGCTCACTGGAGGGCGCTAGGTGGTGGCGGCTGTGTCCCTGACATCTCCAGATCCTGCCGGGGGGGGGGGGGGGGGGGGGGGGGGAGGGCTCCTTGGGTGGCTGCTAGACTCATTGTCCTTCCCTCAGCAAATGAGTGAGGCTTGGAATTCATGGACAAGACTCACAGGAGAGCTCGGTCAATGTTGACAGCTGTCATTATCATTACGATCATTAGTTCTACGGTATTTTTCAAATGCCTGGAGAGGCTTTTTGATTAATTAAATGCATTTCTAGTTTCAGAGTTACTGAATTCACAGTAGAATCAGGAGGCGGCAGTATAGGATCTCTTCCACTCTCTTTCCAGGACCCTCTCTCTGTGCAAGCCAGGGCAGGCTTTGGTGTTTTAAAATGACACCTGATCCTTTATGCAGCCTCAGCTGTGTGGAGACCCACGGGACCAGCCAGGAACGAGGACTCAGCTGTTCAAAGCCACAGGGGGAAGGCCCCAGTGACCACAGCCTGGGGCTGCTAAGAGATCAAGAGCCTCCCAGGGGTCAGAGCCCCTCTGCCCGGGCCATCGCTTTCCACTTAATGGTGACCCAGCAGTCCTGCTCCGGGAGCCTGGAATCATAGGAGTTTCCCCTCCCTGCTCGTGTGAGGCTTACTCCTCAGAGAAAGAAGGTTGGGCCTGGAGAAGGCTCCAGAATTGGGACACTGTCTTGTCCAGTGTGCTCCGGAGGTTGCCTGGGTTGAATCCTGACTCCCCATTTACTAGCTATGGGCTGCCCCTGTGAAAGCCTCCCAACTCCTCCAAACCTTAGCTTCTTCATTTGTGAAATGGGTATAGTAATAGTACTGCCTGCTTCAGGGAGTCACCTCCAGGTCTAAATGAGACAGAGGATACAGAGTATTTACTGAGCTCTTATTATTACTGATGAGGTGAAAGTCTTCATCTGCAAAATGAGGATAATATACTGGAATTGCTATGCACTTAAATTAGGCAAAGTAAATTCACAAAAAAGTGAGAAAAAGAGAGGGTGTAAGTATATAAGTAAATAACTTAGCTGATCATCAGTGCTCAACATGCCTTAGCTAAGGCGCTGGTGGCAATAGTGGTTGTTGTTACTATTATTGTAACAACAATAATTATTGTTTAATTATTGTTGTTGGCAAACTATTGGCAACGACTCTTTTTTTTTTTAAAAAAAAAAACCTGTTGCCCGGGTAGAGTGCAGTGGCATCATCATAGCTCACTGCCACCTCAAACTCCTGGGCTCAAGTGATCCTCCTGCCTCAGCCTCCCAAAGAGCTGGGATTACAGGTGTGAGCCACCGCGCCCAGCCCTTGGCATCACTCTTTTCTCTGCTTTGGACTTGCCTGGAGGCCTGGGTGGTACTGAGCTTCTGGACTGGCCTACCTCTTTGGGCTTGTGTGGTCCATCCCACCTGTCATCTGCTGTCCTCTGTCTCTGAATGCCACTGTCCCTGCCCATCTTCCACCCCAGTACATGGCTGTTCAACCTTAGGGGGCACTGCTGGGGCTGAAGGCCCCCACTTGGCAGGCTGCCCGTACCCCGTGAGCACTCTCCGAATGAACCATCATGGTTCCCAGGCCTGATCCATACTGCCTGGGCCTTGGATCCCCATCTGGCTGCTGGGATCCGGGAGTGATCAACAAAAGAGCGGGAACAATTACACTGAGCAACATGGGTGATCTGGGATTGATGCACCTCCTCAGGGGAGAGGCTCTGATGGAGGGGTCAGGTGTGTGTATGGTTGTCAGATCCCCAGCATGGGAGAGGGTGGGTGGCTGCCTGTGGTGGCCCAGGGAGCCGGGAGGTAATAAAAGATAGATAGAAATGGACATCCAATTTCCCTTATCAGGCCTCTGAGTAGGAGAGAGGCCTTGGGCAACATTAATTAACAGATACCAATCAGCCAGCACAGGGGAGTATGTGTGTGGGGTGGGGGGATCTGAAAGCAGACAGACTGGGGGTGGGGGAGATGGAGGAGAGGGGCAGGGGTGAAATTAATAGACAACTGAATTGGAAGGTGGCAGACAGAGAGGGTGAGGTAAGAGCCAGGCTTCTGAAAATGCAGGAGCAAAGGCCCTGTGAGGCTAATCACGCAGGCACGATCATTAGAAGGATGTTACTATCACACTTCTGCCCTTGGAATCATTCAACAAAGATTTATGGAGCACCTACTAAGTGCCAGGCCTGTGCTAGGCCCTGGGGACAGAATAGTAGGCTCAAACCAGAACTGTTCCCTGCCAGCAAGAGTGCATGGAGAAGGGGGAAGACATACCCCAAGTGTCATAAGTCAGCACAAAGCTAATGGAGGGCTCTGAGATGGCCCAAATGTGGCCCAAAGGGGAGGCTTGGGGGCTGAGCTCTGAAGGGAGTGGTAAGGGCACCTCTGATGGGGCACACACCCTAGCTGTGAGCCCCACAGACACTGTGCTATTCCTCTTCCCACCTCTACTTCAACATCTGAAGCACAGAGAATAGACAAATGCCATGGGCCTTGACTCCCAGGCAACAAGAAAATGTGCCCAAAGCACTTGGTTAGACCCTCTCAGATCTGTGGACACAGGTTCAGATTTAGCTGCCCTTGCCTATTACATAGGAGTCAGGGACAGGCCTGCCCCTTGGTGGTGGGAAGGAGGGAGACAGCCACTTGGAAAGTTTTGTGCCACCATCAGAGGACGCACCTGGGAGGTCCGTTCCCAGGCCTCTCTGCTAGGCTGGTTTGAGCCGTGTACTCAGCTGGACTGCTCTCTTCCTCCTGGAGCATTCTGGAAAAGCCCTGGAAATAGCTTTGAAAATCCAAACGGATATTTCAAGGTGTTGAACAATGTATCTAAGCTGCTTCATTTTGTGCAAGGAAGGAAGGGAGATGTTTGGTATCTTTTAATATTTGAAATATTTCAAATCTCTTCTAATATTTGATAAAAGAAACACTAGGAGAAAAAATGAGAAACAAAAATTGTTACCTCTAGAGGAAGGAAGCGGAGGGGGCGGGGAGGGAGGTGAGATTTCTGTGTACACGTTTTTGTCTAGTTTTGGCTTTTGAACGCTGTCAGTGTTTAAGATGTTCAAAAAATAAAATTAAACCATAAATATAAATAAAGCAAAGGTAAAATAAAAGGCATGCTCCCTTCAACCTATCAATTCCGCTGCCAGGAATTTCCCCTGAAAGGAAAAGTATGCATAAGGACACAAAGATAACTGTGGAAGGGTGATCACTAGATCACTGTTTGAAATGACCCAAAGCAGAAATCAACCTAAATGTAACTAATGTAATACCTGTAGTTATTATATAAACGTAATTTTTAGTTACAGGAATGGCATATTAGAAGCTTCTAGAAACAATGAGGTAGAACTCTTTGTTCGGATGTAGAAAGGTACCCAAAGGTGTAAGAAGAGCCTTAACCATAACAGCAGAGGATGCCAGAGGCAGGTATGGCCAGAGCTGAGACCCTGGGCAAGTCTGCCTCTCAGTGTCTCAGTTTCCTTATCTGTAAAATTGGAATAATAATAGCACTTACCACGTGGGGTAGTTTGGATTAAATAAGTGGACGTGTGGATCACTTAGAACCTTGCTTAGCACGTGGTAAGTGCTACTATTTTGTATAATTAAATGGAAAAAGTAGGCATAAAGCAGTGTTAGGGTGTGAACCCACGAATGGGGTTCACCCCCGCACCCCACACACAAAGTGGCTGTACATGCCCAGGAAATTCCCAAAGGGAAGCTTAGGATCGGGGGTTTGGAACTCTAATTTCCACCCGTCTCTCACATCTGACATCTTTACTAGACACACAAATTTTTTTATTTAAAACCCAAACAAAGGAGCCCAAGTGCTCCTCCCTACCCATCGGTAAAGTACCCTCCACTCCTGTGTCTCTGCTGGGCCAGGTCTCCTTCTCCATCAAGTATGAATAATTAGCAATTCTGGGACAGACAGGCCCCTGGAGGAGGGCTGCTGGGGTAGGGGCTGGGGGTGGCCTGGGCCCCTGGGGGTGTGGGGCTGTCCCAGACGGCACCGCCCCCTCGAGGAGGCTGGGCCTGCCCACCCACGCTGCCCAGTGCCCCTGGCTCCGAGGCCTTCCACCAGGAAAATTGCTTTATCTGCACTGACTGATCTAATAACGTTCAGGCTTTTCTCAAGCCCCCCATCCCCCAGTGATTTGGCACCACGAGCTCTTAGAATTAAAAAAAAAAAAAAAAAAAGCACATAATTTGTGGCAAGTGGAGTTCATAATCTGTTAATTTATGATCGTTTCTGTCGACCTGGAGGGCCATTAGCAGAGGTAATAAAGGGAGATGTAATTATAGGATCTGGGGCCACTTCAGACACAGCTGCTGTCACTCGGCAGCTCATATTTCATCGAGCCAGACGGTGGCTACCTGGGAGCAGGGCCACTGAGGGACCTCCATGAGTGAGGCCTCTGGGATGCCCTGCACATGGCGGCCTGGGCAGCCGGGGGGGTGGGGACACCCCACACAGGCTCTCCTAGCCGGGGCAGACTCGAGGCTGACCCAGGCAGGAGGATACCGGGCTCAGAATGTTTGGAGGCTGCAATTCATCAAGTGACGCCCCCTGCCTATTAAAGGCTGCTGGCTCTTCCTCTCACCTCTTGTTCCCAGGAGATAAAAGGTGGACACTCTAAGGACTTGGGCTTGCCCTCTGGGCAACCCAATACTTGGAAAATTCGACTCACGGTAAAAACCTGCATTTGGGGTAGGACAACATCAGACTGACTTGAACAATGGCTGGGATTCTGAGGGAATGGAGCCTTATTCCAAATAGGGTCCTTGGGGCAGAAAGTAATCTAATTTTTTTGTGTCAGCCACAAATCCTAGCAGGAGACCTCACATACGGTGAATGCTCAATGTGTGTGGGCAAAGGCAAGTGTGAAATGCCCTCTGTGTGCCAGGCTATGGACCAAAGGCTGCAAGACACTGAAGCAGGAGAGGCAGTCCCCTGTGTTTAAGGACAGTGAGTGGCCTGGGTTTCTCTCTCTCTGGGCTAATAAGCCTGTCTTCAGACGCGTTTTCCATCTAATCTGAGATGGATTAAGTTGATTAGTTTAAAAATATCAGGCACTTGATGTGTCGTTGCCCTTACTATGAGGTTTACATGAAGTGGCAGGGGACTCCACTAATTAATTTTACCTTAAACACTAGAAGGTCAGGCCCAAATAATTCAGCATGCAGATTTATGCAAAATAGGCAAATTAGCGTTTAAGACGGACAACTGAGCCCCATTTTTATTTTATTTTTTAACCAAAAAGAGTTCACCTTTGGACAAGGAGAAATGAAGACGTGGAAGGAGGCTTTTATTACTATTGGCAACAACAACTCTGATAAGAGTCTCTGCCACTTACCCAGTGCCCACTGAGTGTGCCACATCCTCCTGGCAGTCCCATTGGGAGGCTCTATTGTGATTCCCATTTTACAGACAAGGTCATTGAAGCTCAGAAAAATTAAATATCTTGCACAAGACCAGTAAGGACAGAGCTAAGATCAGAGCCCAGGCTGCCTGATTCCAAAGTCTATGTCCCCAGCAACCACCCTGCTCTACTCCTGCGCTCTTGGTTGGGCCCAGATAGGAGATGGAGCTGGGAGGTGGCAAGGCACAGGGAAAAATCGGTTCAGGGGAGACAGGGTCTCCTGGTCCTCTCCACTCCCTCTGAGGTGTTGCAGGGGTAGGTGGTGGAAGAAGGAAGCAGTGACCCAGGGGACCGCCAGGCGCCACTCCTGAGCCACGGCTGGGATGCAGTACCTGTTCAACCTAGAGCAGGAGTGTGGGGGTGGGGGCAGGGGTAGCTGTACCCAATTTGGCCCTGGGTTAGTGGAGCAATCCAGGCTGAGGTGTCTTAAGCAGTGGCCTGACCCTACATCTGTGCTGAACCAGCACTGGGCAGATTCAAAAACTACTGAGTGTGTAATCTCCAAAAGGCTGAGCTCCTTAATAAGGGCGCACCAGCCCAGATCCCTGGACAGCCCACCCCTGAGTCAGAATGCCCAGGGGCCACCAGGGAGACCTGGCAGAGGGAATTGTAGGCTTCCTACCAGCTCGGTGACAGCCAGGTGCACCCCCTGAGGCATATGATCTCTCTGTGTGCCCCTGTCCACAGGGAGGCTCCTTCCTGTAAGTTGTGCTTACACAGTCTCACACAGGACTTTTTGATTCACCTTGCTCAACTGTGGGCCTTGGCATCTAAAGTCTAGGACATCTTTGCTATATCATCATGCATGCTGTATTTGTCTTTCAGAGCCATGACAAACAAGCAAAAAAAGGATCTACAGACCAGAAGCTAAAGTGTCCCATGTCAAATAGTTAGAATTAGAGTCCAGGGTAGGTCACTCTCAGAGGATAATAGGATGTCTCTACCATGAGCCAAGTTTTTAGAGCCTTAAAGGAGCTGAGGAGTAAACCGCACAGAGAATGGCCCCCAGAACGTGTGTAATGTGGAATACGTGGGTGTCAGTATTTACAAAAATAAAAAATAAAATATCAGCTCCCACCATTTACCCAGACCAAGAGAGGCTAAAAGTGGGGTTTGAGTCCCCATGCAGTGAAGAGATATCCATATGACCTGAAACACATCGTGCATACTTTCTACACCAGAAATGCTCTTAAAACCATAGAATCCAAATAATCAGACAGGCCTCCCTTATAGATCAGGCAAATGGTAAGAGCAAGCATGCAACTAATGCAAGCATGGCCAGGCGCCATGCTGAATGCTTCACACACATGGTTATTCCATCCTCATGTCAGAGCCCACAGATGGGGTGTAACCCCATTTTACAGAGAGGTCAGTCCACCCAGGGTTACTCAGCTAATAAACTGCAGACCCAGAATTGGAATCCTCATCCGATTCCCAAGCCCATGCTCTTAATTGCTCCATTCTACCCGCCTTGAATAGGAAGAAAGAGAGTCAATCCCTCTTCTGTGTTGTTTTCCAGCATCATTACAGTAAGTCCTATAAGAAAACCCTATTCTTTGTTCTTTAAGGGTTCAAGGAACTTGTTCTTCGAATATTACACTGATTGTAGATCCAATCATAGCCCCACCCAGAATGATGACTGGTTCTGAAGAGCCCCCAGCAGTGCATTAACATCACTGGGCCTCCTAAACATCTGCTTCCCTCCAAGCCCACATGGACAGAGCAGGAGCCCATAGAAAAAGGGGCTTGGCAGATTCCATAGGCCTCCCGGGGGCCACGCTCCCTGCATCAGAGTCAGCCATCGGGCAGGCCATGGGGACACTGGCTGAGAGTCCCTGGTCATACCCTCCCCGGCCCCACATGCTCACCTGGGATGTGCTTGGCCCAGCCAATGATGACCACAAGCTCCCGGTCTGCCAGGTCACAAAGAGTGGTCAGGGCCTTGATGTCCCCCTCAGGCATGCCAGGGGGAGGCATGGCGTACAGCTTGTCTGGCTCAGCCACCAGTAGATATGAGACAATCTTGGTCACTGCAACGACCAAAGAGGGAAAGGTAAATGCCTGGGAAAGAGGAAAAAGGCCAGGGTGGAATCTCAGATGGGTCAGGAAGAAAAGTCAGGTTCCTAAGAGCCCCAGAAAGGCCAAACGTGGCTGTCATCTCCCCTTCAGTTCTGACTCCACAACGTTGCTGGCAGTGGTGTTTGGCTGAGAAATATCCCTCCAGAGGAAGCTGCCTGATGAATTATCCCAGAGGAGCCTGTGCAGCAACTTTGGGCGGGTGGCGAGGGGAGCACGTTCTGGATGTTGGGGCCCATGGCTTCTTAGGACCAAGCTTCATTTGGAGCCACATTCTATGCCATCCCCTGTGGAAAGGACTTCTGAATGAAGCCTGATGAAGTATCTGACACCAACGCCGGGCACTGATGTCACCTCCCCAAGATCCACATTGTCCTATGTCCCAGCAGTGGGAAGACAGTACTTCCCTAAGGGATGCCAGATGTTCCAGGTACAGACGCTGGCAAAAGGGGCACGGACTGCTCTGGTACTCACATGGCTTTTTAGCGGGCGGAGAAATCTGCAAGCTTAGGTACGGGCTGCTCTCCGAGTCCAGCCGTCGCTTGTATTTCTGGCGGCCTCCACGAACTCGGTCGAGACGCACACCTAATGGGGAGGAAAGGGAGACTGTCTCAGAAGTTGTCAGCATCTCCAGGGGTGCCAGTGCTAACTTTGGAATTTCAACACTGGCTGAGTCCTTCAGGACCACATGGCCAGCCTCAGGCCAGGTGGCTGGACAACCCTAAAACAATCGTCTAACAGCGATGGCCCATTCCAGTTGCCCCGGTGTGGTCCTGCCTCTCTGGATTCAGCATCCTCCTGAAATCCATCCCAAGCAACCGTCAGCCCTTGAGTCTTTATGCCTCCCAAAGGAAAAACACAAAAAAAGCTCTCTACCAAGTGTTGGGGGAAGAAGAAGTTATATTATGTTAGATCTGCTCTGAACCCAGGGAGGGTTGAGTTAACTTGCCAAGACAGGACATGAAACCCTGTCATTGGCAGGCATTTCAAAAGAGCTGAACAAGGATTTTCAAACTTTTCACATAGGAAGCATGTGGGTGGGCACTTGTTATAAATGTCAGTTTCTGGATCCCATCCTCTGAGGTTCCAGCATAGAGTCTGTCTTTTACATAAGTCCCCATGGATGGGGATGCAGTGGTCCTGGCCACCCCTAGAAAGTCAATGCCTGGAAATATCTTGACAGCAGGTGCAAAAGCAATGGTGGCTACTCCACATTGACATCCACTTCCAGGAGTGAGAGTCTACCCTGGAAAGATCTGTTATTGTCACTGTGTCCACACTGCCTTCCAAAAGCCTGCCCCACCCACAGCTCCTGCTGTCTAGACAAATACATCGGTACCATTTGACACCCCCCACCAGCAGATCAAGTGCACAGGGCCTACGGGTGGGCTCCTCACCCAAGGGCACCAACCAGTGTGGCCTGACCTGCAACAGTGAATGGGCCCCATCAAATTTGCTCCAAAGCATGAACTAACATAGAACACACCAGAGTGCGGGAGTCCAAAGCATGGCGATGGGGCCCTGCAGGGCCTGGAAGCCACCTCTGCCTTCTTGCTACACCTCTCCAAGGCTGGCCTTATACGAGGTCCCTTCTTAGATTCCTTTCCTGGAGCTAACTCGAACAGCTCTCTTCCTGACCGTGAAATGGGCCTTGACTAAAATACGTGAAAAATCAGACAGGGAGAGCAGAGTCCTCCAGGGCCCTGTCTTTCTCTTTTCCGATCAATTCCAGCACTTCCTAGGTCTGGGGAAGGATGATAAAATCTGGAGCAGAAGAAACGAGTGTCCTCCCTGTCCTGGCCTCTCCCATCCCCCGGCATGCCAGTCCCACCAGCCCCCGGGCCTTTCTCCAGAGCAGGCAAGAGGAAGCCAGGAATAATTGTAATTTAATGGAACAATGATTTAGAGCCCATTCGTGCCAGGGCCGATTTTCTGGCTGTTTCTTTGTTAGGATGTACAGTTACCAAATTTAAGTCCCTGGGATGGGAGAGGAAGTTTCCTAGAGCAACTGAAAGTAAAATTACTTTGTTTACCGAATGGGTGGGGACAATTCCTTCAAATATGAATTGTCCTAAAGGGACTGTGGGATGCTTAGGACACAGTCCCCCAGGTGTTTCCAGCCCACATCCTCCTCCCAGAGGGCACGAAGGATGCTGTGCGCTCGCCCAGCCAAGCTGGCCACCTGAGGGGACTGTCTCTTTTGGGCCAGTTACTACTCAGCATTTTCATCAGCAACATCCTTTTTAACACTACAACCTGGTGTTTTTGTACTTGGTGCTGAACATGGTTGCAGTGAACGTTTTTTGGCTTCCTATTGAGTGAACATTTTTCAGCTTCCTACTTTAAGGTAATTGCCCTATTGGGTCATCTTCTTGGGGCCCATGCCCCACCCTCACATCCCCACTGGATGTTGGAGAGGTTCAGGTTCTCCTTTTCTGCCCTCTGGAGGTCAGGTCGGGGACCCAGGACACAGGCCCAAAGACAGAGGGAGAGGAAGGACTGGCTGGGGCAGTGGCAGTGCCCTCACCAGCAGGTGACCGCATTCCTGCTCCAGGGCTCTCCAGGGCTTGTTCTGGTTCTTGTCTGGTTTCTAAGTGTGGTCTTCCTGACAGGCTCCCCTTCTGCTTAGAGGGTCAGAATTTTGCAACTTACAACATCTGCCATTGATTTCTCCAGGAGCAGAATCTGGGACAAGGATGTGCCCACAAGCAGTTTCAGAGGAGGGAGGGAAGCCAGTAATGAACTGACGACGTTGCTGCGGTGGGCAAGTGAGGCTCAACTCACCGAGGACGCTGGGAGCAAGTGTAGAACACATCCCAGTTATCCACCACTCACTGGCTAACGGCTGCTCTGCCACTTCCTGCCTCCCAGGTCCAGGCTGAGCAGACGATGGTGGCCAAGGAAAGCCCTGGGGCAGAGCTGCCATCACAAGGTGTCATGAATAGAGAGTGCCAAGCGGGTATGGGCAGGGACACGCTCTGCTGCCTTTCTTCTCAAAGTGTGGTCTAGGGCCCAGCTGCATCGCCATCTTTTGGGGCTTGGTAGAAGTGTGAAAATCTCAGGCCTGGCCTCAGAGGCATTAGAACGAGCGCCTTACCCAGGTGACCTGCAGCATAGCAGGGTTTGCGGGGGCTGCACTATGACGTCCAGATGCAGCTGTAAAATCAGCCCTCACCAGCACCTCAGACCTTACAGGGGGCAGCTGCATCCTGTCCAGCTCAAGACCTAAACCTATGTGCTGGTAGGACTTTGGCTCACATTTGTCCCCCTAGTCCCCCCAAGCCCCTTCAGTGAGGCAGAAGGAATAGACACAAACACAGGAAAGACAGGGTTTGGGGAAGAAGAGTTTTCTGACCCCATTTGTGACACATCTACATAGAAGCCTCCCCTGCCCGCTACACCTGGGCTGAGCCACACCCTCCACCAAGCTCTGCTTCCCCTTGGAATGCTACAACTTCATGCATCACTGAGCACCTACTGTGTGCCAGGGTCTTACGTGTACTTTCACTCTTGAGTCCAGGACAAGCCCTCCCCCACTTTCCCAACCTTCTCTCCTAGAGGCCAGTCTAGTGACCTCTCCCCTCCCACCCAGCCTGCCTTCCCCCAGGCAACTTTCAACCAGAGTAAGAAATGCCCAACAGAAAATAAAAAGAGGTGTCCATCATCCATCCCTCAGCAAGGCAAGGAGGTGGGCAGTTGCCACCTCTGCCGCTGCATCCATCTGGAATGTTCTCTGTCTTGGTATAGGGCCCGGCCTTTAGTGGGTGTTTGGGAAAGACTTGATGCACACAGGAGTGGATGTGCCTCCTTCCTCCCCACCCCCGTGCCGGGCTAGGTGCCTTGTCACGGGCTCCCAGAGCACACTGGGCACACCGGGCACACTGGGCCCTACTGACCAGCCACCCCTTAAAGCCAGGGGCTGTTCACGGTCCTACTCCAGGGCTTGTCATGCTACCCGAGACACAGTGGGTGCTTAGAAAATGGGAACTAACTATTACTTTTATTATTATCATCCTTACTATTATTCTTCCCCAGTATTGTGTACAACTTTCTGGTAAATCACATTAATAATGATAATGATAACAGCATAATTTATGGAGCACTTTCTATAAAGTATTACCATATTTAACCCACAAAATATAAAGTAGGTACTATTATCCCCATTTTACAAATAAGA
Organism: Daubentonia madagascariensis; assembly: GCA_023783475.1. NCBI lineage: Eukaryota > Metazoa > Chordata > Mammalia > Primates > Daubentoniidae > Daubentonia > Daubentonia madagascariensis. The sequence continues at coordinate 36,429,126 of JAKFHU010000485.1, read as the reverse complement.
AAAACAGGCTCAGCGAGATTTAGTAATTTGCCCAATAAAAGACCCAAGCTCTTTGCCATTCCAAGGTACGACCTCTGAGGGCACAGCAAGTGCAAACTCTCCTTAGATTTTCTCCTCCAGATCTTTACAGCATAGTGGTCGATGGCTCTGATCAATGAACATATCAATTATCAGGTTATTCTATTTTAAAAAAAAAGTAACCTATTGGGTTTAATTCTGCACAAACTGACACCTGGTATGAAACGTGTTTGCTCTCCCTGTCTCCTGTCTGCTTTTCCGAGTCCTGCTCTATGCACAAGCCCACAATCACTGCAGCCTGTGGGATCCATGATCAAGGCCCCAGGCCCATCCCTGCCCTCCACAGGTTATGCAGCTGTGGACAAGCTGGCTCTCCCGGCCTCAGCTTCATCATGGGGAGGAGGCAATGGTAATACCAACTCTGCTCACTGCCTATGGCTGTTGCAACAATTGAATAACTTAATGGTGGGAAAATGCGTGGTAAATTGGAAAATGGTTCCGCTAGGCCAGGTGAGGCTGTCTGTCCCACCACCCTCCCACCACCCCATGGCACCCTGGCATTCACCTGGTACTGCACATGCCACCTCATCCTGTTTCCCTTTACACCCACCAGCTCTTCTATTCCACAGGCTCTTAGAGGACAAGACCCAGACCTGCTACATTTCTCTGTCTCCCTCATCCCACAGTCAGGGTTTGCTAATGGTCCTTTAAGGTGGGAGGTCCTGGGGCACAGACCCGTGCTTGCCAACCCATGCCCCCTAGCACTCTGGCCTGGGTTGGGGAAGATGGACCCCCACCTAAATGAAGTATCCTTATCCCTTTTGCCCACACTGTTTCCAAAGGCAATTAATATCATGGATTCACCCTTGAAGGCCCAGTTCAAGCATTCTCTTCTAAGAAGTCTTTCCAGGAGCACCTTGGCACAGCTGGCCGCACCCTTTGTTGGGTTCCTTTTGCTCATTCTCTGTTACAGCAATGACACGACCACCAGCACTTCACAAGACACCATATGCCCATCTCCCTGGGGGACGGGGGCACCTCCTGGGCAAGGACTTTCATTCATCTTCACAGTCCAAGCTCAGCACCCAGCCCGTGGGAGGCAATTGAGTGTCTGAGCAGAATGATGTGCCGGGTTGAAATGAAGCCCTTTAGACGCAGGAAACAAAAGAATCTCATGCTACTCCTTTTCACAGCTTCCCTTCGTCTCACCAGCCCCCAGAACCTCACTCCCTCAAGGCAGCCCGTTCCTCTTGGAAGGGTCCCCTTGTATTGAGCTAAATTCTGTCTCCTGATCACTTACTACCCTCCATCCCATTCAACAGGCAACTTCCCTTCCACAAGACAATCTTTTACAGATTTGAAATTCTTGGGCACCCCCCTTCCATGACCAAGCACCCTTTACTTTCTATATCTGTACATTATTTTCAGGCCAGTCACCTGCCCACCTTCTATGCACTTGTCTTTATTGATGTGGTATGCTCTGAACTGAGAACTACCAGCTCCCCAAGGGCAGAGACAGTGGACAGATATCTGAATTCCTCTGCACTCTGCCTAAACAGACGTTGGTCACCTATGTTTATACTTATTATCTGCCACTGTGTTTTTACATTTTCCTGAGTAAGCTGATCACGATTTTAATCAACAAGGAGAAGGCCCTTCCCAACAGATAATGGTATGGACTGGGTCCTCATGCTGAGCACTACAAGAAGATACAGTATCATGAAACCTTTAGAAGTGGATCACCAAGGCCCGGCGCGGTGGCTCACGCCTGTAATCCTAGCACGCTGGGAGGCCGATGCAGGAGGATCGCTTGAGCTCAGGAGTCTGAGGTTGCTGTGAGCTAGGCTGAGGCCACGGCACTGTAGCCCTAGCCCAGGCGACACACCAAGACTCTGTCTCCAAAAAAAAAAACAGAAGTGCATCACCAAATGCTAGCAGGTGGGTCCAACAGACATTACTGGTTATCCACCAATTTCCATTCCAAAATTTCTCCTCTTCCACGCCGACAGAACCCGGATTTGCTGGTGGAGGCACCGTGCCCTAGCCAGTCCCAACCATCTTGTTCCCCACACTGCCAGCTTCCCCAGCAGCTAGAGCTGGGCACGTGGCCTGGGTCTGGCCAGTGCGATGCAAAGGCAAGTCCAAGGTGGAGGCTTCTGGGGATGGTTTTGCTTTTATGATATAAGAGACAGACATGTTTGGTGCAGCTCTTTCTGCCTTTCTCCTGCCCTGGCCTGGAAGGTGAAGCACAGCTGTGGCAACCGCCTTGTTATCATAAGGCAGCCATCTGAGGACACCAAAGAATACCAGAGAAGAAAGACAGAAAGCGCTCGAGCCCTTAATGCTGTGGCTTGGAAGCCTGTGCAATGCCAGCAACTGCTCATCTCCAGACTTCTTGTAAGGTAGAGAAACCAACCCCATTTGTCCATGCTTAAGCCACCAGCTATCAGGTTCTCTATAACTTGCAGCAGAAAGCAATTTTCACTAACTGATACAATGGGCAATTACTTTTTAAATTAGGGTGCTTAAGCCTTACAAATACCAACTGGAAAAAAAAAGGAGATTTTAACTTGAAATGAGAGTTGCCTTATTGTTTGTATCCTTATATTAGTAAAATGGCTAAAAAGTAGATTCAGGAAGAACATTAAAATACTAATTAACTTACAATTACTGTCTGGGATTATTACATTTTATCATCTTATTGATATTTTCTGAATGTAAAAAAGCATTAATAAACCTCATATGTAAAGTGTTGCTGATCTCCAAATACTATAATAAATATATATCCTTTGTTTTAACCACTGTTCAACACTATTTAATCCCTTAACTTGTGCAGGTCAACATCTTAATATTTCCAAGTGTTCCATGAATACAGAAAGAATTGGTAATCACTGGAATACATGACCCTGTGCAGACAAAGTCCTTGAGTTGAGCCCAGGATCAGATAAGGAGCCACCCCTCTTCTTGGCCAATATGAGAAATCCCTCGATCTTATAGACACAAATACAAGCAGAAGGAAGAAGCACTAGCCTCAGGATCAGATCCAGATATAATCCCTGTCTCTACTCCTTGCCACCTGAGTGATCTAGAGCAAGTGTCTTCACCTCTCTGTGCCTCAACCTCTTCACCTGTAAAATAGGGATAATAATAGTACCCACTACGTAGAGGTGATATTAACCCATTTAATCCTCAGAATGTAAGCGCTTTACATGTAAGCACTTGCCATATTATAGATGGTCCATAGTAAGTGCTCAACAAATGTCAATTAATATTATTATTAAAAATACCTCACCCTTGAAGATTTTCTATCTCTGGACTGTATCAATGTCAATAAACTGGTTGTGATATTGTACTACAGTTTTGTAAGATGTTACCATGGGGGAAACTGGGTAAAGGGTACATGGGATCTCTCTGTATGTGAATCTTACAATTGCATGTGAATCTATAATTATTTCAGCATAAAAAATTTAGTTAAAAACTTTAAAAAAATATTGGTGGAAAAGTAAAATGGTGTAGTCTATTGTGGAACACAGTTTGAGGGTTCCTCAAAAAGTGAAACAGAATTACCATATGACTCAGCAATTCTACTCCTAGGTATATACCCCAAAAAGCTGAAAACAGGAATTTGAACAGACATGAACAGACACTTGTATGCCAGTGTTCATTGCAGCATTATTCATGATAGACAGAAGGTAGAAACAACACAAGTGTCCATCAACAGATGAATGGATAAGATATGTGGTATATATATACAATGGAACATTATTCAGTCATAAAAAGGAATAAAGTTCTTATATATGCTACAACAGGGATGGACCTTAAGGACACTATGCTAAGTGAAATAAACCAGACACAAAGGACAGATATTGCATGATTCCACTTTTATGAGTATCTAGAGTAGTCAAATTCATAGAGACAGAAAGTAGATCGGAGGTTGCCAGGGGCTGAGGGGAGGATTTGGAGTTATTATTTAACAGGCATGGAGTTTCTCTTTGGGATGATGAAAAAATTTTGGAAATAGTGATGATGGTTGCATAACATTGTGAATGTACTTAATACCACTGAATTGTACACTTAAAATGGCTTTCTAAAAGGCAAATTTTATGTGATATATATTTTGCCACAATTAAAAAAACAATAATGTAATATATCAAAAACCATCCAATTGTACACTTTAAATGGGTGAACCATATCTCAATAAAGCTGCTAAAATTTTTAAAAAATATTTAACATTTCTCAGGTTGCTATGTGTTTCAACCTAAAATGTTGAACAATGTAGCAGAGTGCTTGGTACACAGTAGGCACTCAATAATAACTTCTTGCCTTTCATCTGCCTATTGAAGGTGGTAGAGTCTGGCCTGAACTGATTTCCTCATGGGAAGAAAGAGAAACACATCTGCATAGTTACAACTACCATGGGTCAGATGTGTTAAACAAAAACCCCTCAAGAAACTAAGGTTCAGAGAGGTTAAATATTGTGCCAAGGGGCACACAGCCCCAACACTGGGGCTGTCTCGAATATGCCAACAGGGCTGATGGCTGCCTTTGTCCAACCTGAGGACAGAGGTCCAGCCCCTGGCTGGGGTCACACCTGCTCCTACCCCACCCCCAACCTCATCACTAGGCTGGTGCCCTGGTGCCTGCAGCAGCCAACCTCACTTCCCAGCTCAGGGCACAGGAAATGGCAAAAAAGCTCCAGGGCTGCTCTGGGACAGAAACTCCTTGGGAGGAAAAGAGCTGGGCTCCCCAAACCCCTCAAGGCCATGCCCCATCTGCTGGCCTCTCCAATCTGCTGCAGCCACATCAGGGCGTCCAGAGCCCGTAGCTACCACGTCCGGGATCAGATGCCCATCTGCTGACTTGATAAGATCAGGCTTCTGACTTTTTTCTTAATGGAAGTAAAATAATTCCTGCTTCCCTCCACCTCCCTCCTTTCTTCTCATCTTCCCTCCCTAAGCTGGACGAGATCCCAGTCTTTCAGAAGTAAAAATAGCCCAGTGGGCAGGGACAGCAGCAGCAGGGGCCAGCTTAAGCTCCTTTCTTTTATACCCAGACACTAAAAATAACCAGCTAAAGGTCTGCAAAGCGTGGCCCTGCACCTGGCCCTAAGCCTGTCCCAGGCACTTCCCCCTGTCACATTTCTCTTCCCACAAGAAAGGTTCAGACAGGGCAGGAGCAGGAAAGGCCTCTGAGCCAGTGTTCTCCTTCCACAAGCTACTGTCCAGGTCTAAGGTCAGGATCCCAGCTATACTGCAAGGTTTTCATGGCCAAGACCCTTCTCGTCCCCTTATTCAGAACCTCTGCCCCATCACCACCACCAATTTCAACATCCTTGGTTTATTAATGACATGAGCAGGTTCACATGTGTGCAGTGCTTCACAGTTGACAGAGGTATTTCATACCCACATCTCACTTGAGCTGCATGACAACACTGAGGAGGGAGAATACATGATTTTTATTAGTCCCATATGAAACCAGAGGCTCAGGAAGGTCAGGTGACTTGCTCAGGGTCCCACAGCCAGGAAATGTCAGAGGGAGGATCTGAATCTTGACTTATAGATCGCCAAGTCCTATCTCCTTTGTGCTGAACTTGCAACCACCAGTCCTATATAATCATCAGAATGCCCTGGAAAGTCTGAACAGCACCGACTTTGAGGACTTACCTCTCAGAGGTTCTGAGTTGGTAGGTCTCCCCAACCTGGGGAGGAATATCCAGGAATGGATAATTTTTCAAAGCTCCTCTAGTAATTCTGAGTATACGCCAGGTCTGAGGAGCACTGTGCTAAACCTACTTTATGCAGTACTTTTATCTGACCAGTGTTCTTCCCAGGGAACTTGGGGGTTGACCCTCTGTCTGTAAGTTCTACCAAACTATAGCTGACCCATCTCCAGAAGGAGGAGAAAACCACTCAAAATGTGATGTGGGTACCATGAGCTCCTGAGGGCCCAGAAGTCACATGGGCATGCTGATGGGCATGCCAGCCCAGTGTGATGCTGTAAACTCTCAGCCACATCCCCTGCATACACTGGGCTCCTTTAGTCACCTCTCCTGCAGGGGTTCTGGGTGACAGGTAAGCTTGCCTTACTGCCTCAGACACAATGGCTAGTTTGGGCTGCCTCTTACCCTGGGGACATGTCATAATGGGAAAGAGTGCCTCCCATCTGACTCCCTAAAAGCCAAGAGAGATAGCCTTGCACGTAAACAAACCCACATGCCACCTAATGTTCCAGGGCTTCTGCCAGCTGCTCTGTAGGCTCTGGGTACTGGGTGCTGGGTAAATGGCAGCAAGTGATGAGCCCCAGCATTCTGCCTATTCAAGAAGGGTCCTCTCTCCTGCTGCTCTCCTCTGGACCCTTCTCACCATGGCACTATGTCCCCAAGGACATCTCGACAAGCCTGTGCTATCCCTGCCCTCCCATTCCCAACTGCCAGGAAGTCTCCAAAACTGTACACCCGACAGGGAGAAGTTTCCCTTTCCTCTCCCTTCCTCTCTCTTCCCCTCTGAGGAAGGGCTATGGACTTTGCTACTGGCCAAGGAGTCTACATTGAGGTTGGAATAGGTTTTCTTAGAAGGAATTTCTGCATAACCAAGGAAACTAGATTCCACTCAGCTCTGCCATTTACTGGCTGTGTGGCCTTGGTCAAATCACTTAAACTCAGTTGACCAGACCAGGCATGGCAAATACCTGTCACCTGTGTTCCTGTCTTCCATATCCTAGTCTGTGGCAGACATTGCTAATCAATCACGGCACTCTTGCCCACTGATCCCAGGCACTGCCTAAGAAGCCTTTCAATTATGCACTCCAGGCAGCCACTACTCAGCCTGGAGCTGATAGTCCAGCTAAAGGCAATTTGCCACCCTGGAGCCTGAATTAACATCAACTGTGTTAGAGATGGCCAGTGTAAACAAGTATGCAAACAAACAAATAAATAAATAAGATAATTGCAGGCTGAGAGAAGCTCGATGCAGGAAACAAGGGGATGTGATAGCAAATAATGGAGTTGCAAGGCAGGCCTTTCTGAGAAGATGACATTTAACTTGAGGCTGGGAGGATGAGAAGGGGCCAGCCCTGGGGAGAGCGTTCCAGGCAGAGGGACGGGCCTGAAAGTCCTAACGTGGGAAAGAGCTTGCCATGCTTTCGGATCGAAAGTTAGCCGGTGAGGCTGGCGTGCGGAGACAGGCGAGGAACGGCATGAGAAGACAGCAAGGAGCGGGGAGCGCCTGACCACGCAGGGTCCTGAAGACCAGAGCAAAGCATGTGAGCTTTCTTCTAGGTATGAGGGAGAGCCACGGAATGATGTAAAGCAAAATGACAGAATCTGAACAGTGCTTTAAAAGTATCACTCTGGCTGCTATGGGGATTAGATCAAACAGGACCAAGAGTGGAATCAGGAGTCCAGTTAGGAAACTGTTGCGATGGTCCAGGAGAAAGATGGTGCTTCCCTGGACCAGGGTCATGACCATGGAGACGAAGAAAAGTAGGAGAATCTGAAATACATTTTGGACATTGACCAGGAAGGAGGAAAGGCTGACTCTTGGTTTGTAACCGCCCCGTGATGAACAAATTTCAATGACCTATATAATCCTTTCCCTTAACTAACTATTAATACTTGATCTTTTGAGTTGTTTCCCAGAAATGGTGGATTTTCTACAAGACAAAGGAGCAAGATTCTGAAGGCCCTTGGGCAGTCTTCCTGACTCACCATCTCCCACAACCTGCCCCCAAGGCAAGAAGCCCTTATTAGTTACACCTGCCCCTCCTTTAAAAGCCCACGATCTCTGTTAGTTGGAGAAATGGATACGAGACTGAGACAGCTTTGTTCTCCCAACAAGATGTCTGTCCTATTAAAAAATTCCTTTCCTCCTTGGCAATCCTCACTGTCTCTTTGGATCTTTGTGCAATGAGAACCAGACCTAGGCTGAAACCCCCTTGCAATTTTGATAACAGGTTTCTCTTGAGCAACAGGTGAACAGCAGCACCATTCCTGAGATGGGGAAGACTCCAAATAACTCCAAAATGTCAAGATCAGGAAGAGGCAGAGTTCACGAGGAAAACCACGAAGCATGGTCAGAGAGGTGAGGAGAAAGCTAGGCAAGCATGGTGTCAGAGAAACCAAGAGCAAAGGGATACAAGGTGGGCTGGTCAACTGTTTGGCATATTGCCGAGAGGCAGCATGAGCAGAAGACAGAGAAGTACCAGTTTTGGCAATTCAGAGGCTGTGGGGGGCACAGTCTCAGGGGTGTGGTCAGGCGTGAAGTCCGACTGGAGCAGGCTGGGGGATAGCCAGCTCATCAAACTCAAAACTCAACTTCAGGAGAATTAAAGACCTAAACATGTGAGGCAGATTAGCAAAGCATCTTTACAATAGCAGATTCGGGAAATATTTTTTAAATGACATAGAAGCACAACCATAAAGGAAAAGATTAATAATTCAACTTATTAGAATCACTAATTTCCGTTCATTAAAAGATTCCATAAAGAGAAAGATGCCACAAATGGGGAGATTTTTATAATACTAACAATTGAAAATGACTAATATATATAATATATAATATAATACATCAGAATATATAAAGAATTTCTACAACCTGTAGAAAAAATGAGGTAGAAAAATAGCCAGGTACGGTGGCTCATGCCTGTAATCCCAGTGACTTGGGAGGCTGAGGCCAGAGGATCACTTGAGGCCAGGAGTTTGAGACCAGCCTGAGCAACATAGTGAGACCCCCATCTCTAAAAAACATTAAAAAAAAAAAATCAGCCAGGTGTGGTGGTTGATGCCTGCTGTCCCAACTACTCAGGAGGCTGAGGTGGGAGGATTGCCTGAGCCCGGAAGTTTAAGGCTATAGTGAACTAGGATCATGCCACTACACTCCAGCCTGGGTGACAGAGAAGGCTCTAAACATAAATAAATAAATAAATAAATAAATAAATAAATAAAAATAGGGAAAAGGCTTGGACAACACCTCATCTCAGAAAAGGAATCCTAAATGGCTAAACACATGAAATATGCTTATATTATGGTCGAGAAAATACATATTAAAGCAATCAGAAGATACCACATTATATACAACTAGTAAAAATTAAAAGCGTTGGTGAGAATATGGAGCAACCATCTCATAAGGCTGTAGATGCACATACCTGGTACTTCTACTCCCAGGCTTATAAGGCCTTATATATGTGCAACCAGGAATAACAAAAACTCAGACGCCCAAATGCCTATCAACAGCAGAAAGGATAAATAAGCTCTCCTAAACTCATACAATGACAGTATACAGCAGGAGTTATCAAACTACGGTCTGTGGGCCAAATCCAGCCCTCTGCCTGTTTTATCAGAACACAACCCTGTTTGTTCATTGCATATCGTGTGTGTCATTATAACAGCACAGTTGAGGACTTACGACAGAGACCTTATAAGCCCACAAAGCCTAAAATATTTACTGTCTGACTTCTGCTAGACAGAAATGAAAATGAATGAATTACAGCACCAGGCAACAAGAAGCATGCATCTCAGAAATACTGGCTAAAATAATCAAGAGGCAGAAGAATACATAGTACAATTTCTTTTAAAACTAAAAAACAGGGTATCATTCGAGATACACATAGATGGTAAAACTATAAAAAAAGGCAAAGGAAAAACGATGTGAAGTCCAGGAGAGTGGTTGCCTCTGAGGTGGGAAAGAGGGAATGACAGGAGGACAAGCGCAGGAGGAACGTCAGAGGTAAGGGTAGCTTTGTCTCCTACCAGGCGGCAGGTATCGGTATTCTTCACGCTTGACGTATGTTTTTGACAAATAACAAGGGTTATCCTCAAAAATATGTTACTCCCTTCTTCCACACCAACAGAGTTTTAGCGGGGTACATGGCACCCCAGGTAATGGCTACAATTCCCAGACTGCCTTGCAGAGAGGTGTGGCCATGTGACCAGGTTCCACCAATGGGCTGTGAATGGGGGGACACAGGGGTGCTACTTCCGGTCCTGCCCTTCGAATGACCTGGCATAGACGTTTCCTCCTAGGGGCCGTCTGTGAGATGGAAAGAATGGAGGGTCCACAAGTGAAAGCCACATGCCGAGGATGGCGGAGCTGCCAACCAGTCCTGGATCGATCACCTGCAACCTTTAGAGTGTTGCACGGGAGAGAACTAAACTGCTATCCTGTTTAAGTTTCTGGGTTGTTTTCGGTTCTGTTTGTTTTGTTTCTTTGAGAGGGGAAAAGGAGTCTCCTTGTTACAGAAGCTTAGCATTACCCTACCTAATATAATATCCTAAATATTTTCCTGGATCTATTCAATGTTTACTTTTTAAAGAAGTTTTTTTGACAGAGTGAACGGGGTTTAAGGAAGTGAATATGGCAAGTGCTGTCAACTCCATCGGGAAGTTTTGTTGAGAAAGGGAGCGAGATAAAGTGGCAGTATCTGGATGGAGATGAAGGGTCAAAATACAGTTGTGGGTTTTAAAATTAATTTTGTTTTCATAATGGGAGAACAAAATTATGTTTGTGTGCTGATGAAAATGATCTCGTAGTGAGGAAGAATGTGATGATGCTGGAAGCAGAGAAGATACTATTAATATAAGAGTAAAGTCTTCAATAGGAGAGCAATTCGGAGTACAGGAGGGGAACTGGCTTTCCTTAGGAGTGAAAATATCTGGGCTCTAATAGGAAGACGGCAGAAGACATAGACACACAAACTGGTAGGTTTGGAGTCAATAGTAGGAGAGTAAGAAATATCCCACTTGACGTTCTATTTTCTCAAGGAAATGTGAAGCAAGATCATCAGCCGGAGTGGGAAGAGAGGCTGTGGGAGATTTAAAACTGCCTTCTGGATCACAGAAGAAAATCATTTTTATAACATGGTGAAGAATATCTATCTCAAATCAACAGTCAACATCAGACTTCGTGGTATGACTCTGTGGGCTTTCCCTGACAACTGGGACCAGGATGACAATGAGCGCTATTACTATTCCCCTTTTACAGAAGAGGACAGGGAGGCTTACAGAGGTTTAAGTAACTTGCCCAAGGAGCTGACAAGTGGCGAAGCTGAGGTTTTACGGGGTCTACATGACCACGGACCCTGTTATCCAAAGCTTGGAAACACCGAAAGCTCCCAGTGAACAGTAATAACAACTCAACACAGACAAGATCATCTCCTGAGTCTTCATTCAATCAACACTTCCCCAACCAGAGGTCACTGTGGCTTAGTAGCCCAGAGGCTTTAGGGCACACGAGAGGATTTGTGAGCTGTCAGACATCTGTGTGTGTGTGTGTGTGTGTGTGTGGTGTGGGGAGGGGTGTGTAGAATGGAAAGTGGTTTGGGAGGGATACAAACATACATCGGAGTGCTCAGGTTGTAGTTCAATACTATTCTCTGAAGTAATAGAGAGCTGCTTTTTTTTTTTTCAAAACACTAATATATTTTGGAAAAGAAAAAGAATCTTCAAAGGCAAGCCACTTCTCATGCTCTTTCTCCGTTCACAGGGCCAGAAAAGTGGTATTTCTGGCATGGGCTAGAGGCAGAATACTCTATAAATACAAAGCCATTAAATCCCATGCAGCGGGAACCTGGTCAGGGCCTCCTTTTAATTTCCTGACATGAGCTGGCCACTAACCCAATTACCCAGAATCCCCGGAGGAGCCCTCCGCCTTCCCAACAAGCACAAAGAGAGAGTGGGAGCATATTGCATGGATGTCAGCCCAGCTTTCACTGAAATCAAATATCTTTTAGAAAACACTTGGGGAAAGGCAGGCAGGGGCTGATGGGGAGGAAGAGAGCAGGCCTAGGAGGCTGGTGGCTTGAGGAAGGTGAGGCGAAGTGTGCAGGGACAAGTCGAAATCCCGGAGCTGTACGGTAGACTTGGGGAACATCCTACAAAATGCACCAGATGGCCTTCCAGGGTTCTTCCAGATTAGGGGCTGAGTTGGTCCACACCCCAGCCAGGCTGTGAAGCCTGCCTACAAAAGGCACCTCTCATCTTCATTCTAGAACCCAGAGAGGGGGCCAGCCCAAGACAATGCCACCCTCTAAGATTCCCAGCAGCAAATCAGGGAAGAAAATCAGGGCAGATGGACACCACTTTCCCTCACCAAACCCAAGGGGCAGGCTGCTGAAAAGTTGTAAACCAGACTACTTTTGAATCAAACACTACCATATTTTAACGCACTCAGGGAGCTGATATCTCAAAGTCATCCCACAGTGGATTTTGCCAACAAGTTGTCCCATCTGGTCCCCACCTTCATCTGGTGATGGAGAATGGGTATCAACATCCCCGTTCTACAGGTGAAGAAATGGTCCGAGTGAGAAATAATATTACACAGCAAGAATACCGGACAACCAGGAGTAGAATGCAGGCCACCAACTCCTAACCCAGTTCAGATTTTGTATTCAATTTTTAATAGAGAATAATTACTTTTTTTTTTCCCTGAAAATACAGATTTTCAGATAATAGATTTGCTTAAAGCAAAACAGACCTCTGGACATCTCCTGCATTCCACAGTCGGCTCTGGTTATCCCAGAACAGTGCAGGAGGAAGGCACAGGGAAGCAGCACAGGCTCAGGCCCTGACCATGTGAGCAAATCTCATAAACTGAGAGCCCTGAGCCACGGCAGCCTCAAGGGAGAGGGTGAGCCAGAGGAAGCCACAGGTCTGACCTCTTCCCTGGCAGTTACTGGTCCCCTAAATCATGATTATTTTGCTTAAGAAAGGAGAGCTGCTGAGTAGAAGAGGGAAAGCAGAGTTCTGATGTGTAGGTGGTGGCAGGGACAGGGCAGAGGCATTCACGATCTCCTTCCCCAGCCTTCCCCCTCCTGTAAGACTCAGGGCCCAAGCCCCTGGCCCTCCCAACACCCCCCAATGCCAGAGGCCCACTGTGGGACCCTAAAGCAGGGGAGAAGCTCCAGGGAAGGGTGAGGTCTGCCTTTCAGAGTCAAGTCAGAGTCTGAGCAAAACAGATGGGGGCCTGGGCCCTGCATGCAGAGCCAGGAGGGACACCCAAACAAAAGCTGGAGGTGGGGCAGCTGCCAAGAGCCCCCACCTGGCAGGGACCCAGGCTGCTGAATGAGGCACGCTCCTCCTAAGGGGGCCAGTCCCCTCGGAGCTTCAGATCCCAGGATCTCACCTGGGCTCTGCAGGAGACAGAAAGTAAAGGAGGCTCTCTGCTTTGTACACACTTGGGAGCTTTTGTGTCATCTTTCCCCTTTTGGATTTAGACCTGCCAGCACCGGTGGGGAGTGGGGGAGGGAGTGTTCTGGTGAGCGTGTCTTCCTCCTTCAGGCAGAGCTCCCTAAAGGGCCTTTTTGGGCTCAGGATGTCTGCCAGCATCCTCCAACAGCCTGGGACGCCCCAGCTGCCACCCAAGGTACAGGCCATCAACCACAGGGCTATTTACAGCGTGGGGGGGATGTCAACACGGGGCTAACCCTGCATGCCCTCCCCAACACAGGTCTCAGGCCGCATCCTCCCAGCGCCCCCACACCATCATCCTGGGACACACAGTGTCCATCTCGCTTCTCTTACAAGTGCCAGTCTGGATGTGAGAGCCACCGCAGCCAATCAGCTGAGCGCTTGGCCACCCCCTGCCCTGCCATCAGTGTGTCCCCCTCACCACCTCCCCCTTCCTGGGGTGGCCACTAGAAAATACCCCCATCTATTCCCAGCACTGGGTGGCCCCTAAAGAGGCTCTGCTCAGCACTGCAAGACGGTCAAGGGATTGAGTGGTGGTCCCCTCTCCACCCCCCATCCTTGACCTATGCCCTGGGGGCGACACAGCATGAAGCAAGGAGGCTGCAGGCTCTGGGCCCAGCTCCCCTCAAATGAGTGTGTAACTGAGCATGGGAGCATCATCTCACCCCAACCCCTGCAAGGCTCAAGTCTGTCACCTTTAAGATTCAGGGGTATATTGATAACAATGCGAAGCTTCCTGCTGCTCTAAGTGCCTCAGATGCTGCAAAGGAAGCAAAGAGAGGCTACACACCCCAACCAGGAAAGTCGCTGGACAGCTGGTGTCCTCACACCCAGGTTCCCAGAAGTGAGTCTCTCCAAGGCTAGAAACCCTCAGGTTCCCACAACCACAGAGAGAGGGAAGTCAAGAGACCAGCACTAAGGCACGCTTCTATGGGCCTTTGTGCCTCAGTTTCCCCCTCTGCGAACACCAGGAGGCTCTGAAGGAGCAGGAAGAGCCTGGTGTAGGAGTCTTGGGTCACACCCTACAGGGGGGCAAGACCAAAATTGTGTAGTCAAAATGAACCCAAATCAAAGCCTGTAGACAGTCTTTCAGCAGGTCTAATACAGCCCATTTTTAATCCAGAAAGAGGGCTCCTTCTTCAGTTGAGACCCCAGTGAAGCAGCTGACCTATGTCTAACAGCTGAGGGGTCCTCTCCATCACAAAGGGCTTAACTGAAGCAACAAATGAGAAATGCATTTTAAAGGCCAAAGCGCTATGTAGACACAGCAGTCCTTGGGGCCTGCTTCAAGAGCTTCTGTTTTACAGGGACAGATGCTGGGCTGAGTTGAGGTGAGTGGGGGGACCTGGAACAGAAACGGAAGTGGGGGCCCCAATTTCCACAGCACACGAAGGTCCAAGTTGTTGTACTGACAAAGCATCTCAAATTCAGGCCCCCCTGCCCGAGGGGCACCCCTGGGCTCCTGAGGCTGGGCTGGGCTCCCATGCCCACTCCCCAGACTTCCCCTCCTGGTGCGGGTCTGCATCTCAGACCTGCCCCTCCCTGTTCCCTGGGGTCCCTCCTGATCACCCCACACAACTCTTTTCCTGCCTTCTCCCACTTCTAGAAGGATCCCAGGCCCAGAAGCTTAAAAGCTGATCTCTAAGAATTTCCATTGGCTCCCCCTGGAAGATGGAGAAGGGAGAAAACACAGACACACACACACACACACAACCCATCCCCCAGATGGTACTGAATGGGCTTCCTCAAACTGAGCAGATCAGTAGGGAAAGTGAGGAAGGAGATCCAGAGCAGCTGTCCACGTGTCATTTTAAGTTTTCTAGTAGCCACATTAAAGAAGGTAAAAAGAAACATGTGCTGTTAATTTCACAATGCTTTCTTTAACCTGACATATCCAGAATATTATCATTTCTGCATGCAATCAAGTTATAAAAATGATCACTACCAGATTTTATACTGCTTTTTATGTTCCTATGAGGTCCTCTAAACCTGCTATGTATTTCACACTCAGAGCACATCTCAACTGGAACTAGTGCTCAGGAGCCACACGCTGCTTGTGGCTGCCGTACCGGACTGTGCAGCTCTGGAGACAGAGGCCGTGGGGGGAGAAAGGAGAGGGAAGAGAGGATGAGAAGAGAGGGTGCAGGGAAGGAAAAAGCATTTCCAAGGCAAGAGCCGTGTCCTGTCCACTGCTGGAAAACGAAGGCCGTTCTTCGCAGATGAAGGGAATATTATTTATCATTCTGGGCCTTAAGGTCTCTGCCCTTTTCACCCTCAAAGCCTCGGGGCCTCTCAAGCCTGCCCCTCCCAGGGTGCACAGGGGGCTTGCCCCCAAAGGAGGGCCTTCCCTGAGTGCCACAACTGTCTAGGGCCCAGGTGGGGCCAGGAGTCCCTGAGGGATCCTTACTGGAGAACTTCCAAGTCCCGCCTGCCTAAAGGAGAGCTGCGGCGGGCAGCCGGCTAGCAGGGTGTCGGGGGAGAGATGGGCACCGGGGCTGGGCTTACCCTGGGATGCAGCACAGGTGTGTCTCCCTGGGGGAAGGTCCACGGCTTGGGCATATCTCACAGGGGCCTGAAACTCCCCAGCGAGAGGAGCCTCTTACCTTCCTTCAGCATCCCCACTTTGAGGCATTTCATGAAGCGACAGGCCTGGCAGGACTTGCGCCTCCGCTTGGTGATCTCACACTCGTTGGTGGCTGGGCAGCTGTACTCGATGTTCCCTGCAACCAGACACAGAGAGGGTTGCCAGGCGCCACCATCCATGGCCCGGTGAAGGCTAGATGGAGATTGATTAGCTGGACCTATAGCTCCCCCCACCCCGAGGGTCCCACAGGGAAGGGTTCTCAAAGTAGGTACTCTGAGGCACTTATCAGAATGCTTTGAACTCTCTTCCACATGGAAGTCCAGGTGGGCCAGGCAGCCACTTGGAGAAACACTCTCCGGAGAATAGTCCCCCAGAGTTTTGAAGCCACCGCTCAGCTGGGACATCAAAACTCACTGAGCCAGCATTTTAGCCCACGAGGAGAACGCCCACTGTGCTGACCAGACATCAACTCGGACCACCACCACCCCTGGATCCTCTGGCCTCCAGCCTGGGCTCCCCAACATGTGGAAGAATCCTCTTGGAAACTCTGAGGCCACAGGGATTGAGGCCTGGATTCTGCATCCACTGGGGAGGCCCGGGCCACCCAGCTTTGCTGACCTGGAGGAAATCACTTTCCTCTCACCAAGTCGAAATGTCCTCATCTGCAAAACAGTGTGATATCTACAAAACGAATGATTAAGCAAGACTATGTATGGAAAATAGCTTTAAAATTTGTAAAGCTCTATTCAACACGAGGCGGTCATTTTATAAGCACAGTTCATATGGCAGAGGGAATGTGTGATTAATTTTCCAGGTCGCTCCTTAAATGGGTTATAATAATGGCTACCATGAACCTGACCCCATGCTCCTGGAAGTCGGCCAGGCAGGGACCTCAGCACCACAGAAGCAGGTAAGGGGAATGCAGTGAGTGACTAATCTACTCGGTCCTTCCTAATGGCAATTCCAGGAAATAGGTACTAATACTACCCCCATTTTACAGACGGGAAACCTGAGTTCTGCAAGTGTTTCTGTGCAGGGTAAATGTATAGGTCTTCTTTAGGTGGAGCTGCACTGCCAATGCTCCGGGGAGGCCACTGTGTCTTTTCAGGGCTTCTTCCTGGGAGGCTTCAGTCTGGTCAGGAGAGGCTGTGGCTGCCTTTCTACCCTCTGTTCTCTGACCTGTCTACACTTATTTAACAAATACGCATTGAGCACCTATAACGCGCCTGGTGGTGGAAGGAAAGGCAGTGGGGGAGGGGCAGCAGGGGGAGGGGCAGAGGGCAATTGAAAGCTACAAATGAAAGACAGCTTACCACCTTGCTCTTTTGTCGTTGTGTCTCTTCCACTCCTGTCCCAAAGTCACTGAGGCCTGCCTGAGCCCATGGTTTTCAGAGAACAGAATCTCTGAACTAGAGCACATCTCTTGTCCCCGCCCCCTCCCAGACACCCACCTCCTGAGGGTGCAGGGAGAAGTTCGAGGCCTGCCTGTCCTCTGAATCCTGCACACCAAACCCCATTCATGTTATAGCCATAACAGCTAAGACATATTGAGCACCTCCTGTATGCATAATCTGCATCAGCTCCCTTAGTCCTCACAACAACCCTCAGAGGTAGGCACATCACTGCCCCATTTCACAGACCAAGAAACTGAGACTTGGGGAGCAGAAGCGAGTTACGATGCCACACAGAGCCACCCCTGCGTCTCTCAACAAGCTTGGGGAAATTGGAAGTGCCGCCCCCTAAGAAAGGCCCCTATTGCTAACCCAGCAGCGGAGGGAGTCTGGTGGCCAGCAGGGGAGGACAGTGTCCTTGGGCTTCCCTGTGCCGCAGCCTTCCCGTGTGGAATACAGAAACCATTTACTATTGGATTTTCTGGGAACAAGCATGAACCATGTTCCACCACTGACAGAGTGCTTCCAAGTAGCAAAATGACTCAACGTGCTTAATTGTATTGAGTACCCACAACAGCTCAGTGAGCATTCTTATCCCCAGTTTTACTGGTGAGGAAACTGATTTCCCCAGCGCACCTTGGAGATCCACAGGTGAGGGAAGCTATTCTCTCTCAAGCCCAGGGTGCCACCTTTCTCCCCATCCCACCTCCTGCAGGGAAGGGGCTGGAGGATGGGAGGTGATGGGAAGGGGAGGGGTGAAGATTCTGGGCCCTCCTCCTCTTTTATCTAACTCTACCCGTTTCTTAGAGCAGTCTAGCTTGTGTGGCTTCTTGGGAGCTAGTTTCGATATTCATATAAGCATGATAAAATTAAGATAAACAGAAAAGAGAACACATGTAAAAACTAATGCATCCAAGTCTTTATTTTGGCTTGGAAGGCTTGGTAGAATTTGGCCCCCACCCTCCCTCACCTCATCCCTCTCTCTCCAGCCTCCGTGTCTTCATTTCCTCCACTCCCCGGTCACTCTGCGTAATTATCAGTTCCTGGAACTCCATGATCTCCTAGGCTTCCAGGCCTTTTCTCCTGCAGTTCAGGACAAGCCCACCATGCTCCCTCCACCCCTGGCCTGCCCTACTTCTCCAGGTCCCCCCTGTGGAGGTGCTCCTTCTCTGTGCTGACAACCCACTGCCATCCCTACCACCTGTGATGTACCTGTCTGCCTCCCCCACCTAGACGGGCTCCTCTCTCCGGTCCAAGTGCCTGGGACCCGGGAGGTGCTCGGCCCACACTGAGAGTGAACACCAGCAAGTGCTTATCTTGGAGCAGCTACTGTTCTGCTTTATGTATATTGATGCTTTAATTTTCCCAACAACCCTAGAGGTAAATACATTTTTCTCTATTTTACAGATGAGAAAGGTGAGCAGAGTCCAGGATGGGGGAGAGTAAGGACTGGAACCCAGGTGGCCAGCTCCAGTCTGCCCTGGGCTGCCTGGGGACGCCCCCTTTACTCTGTTCACTTTTCCCATGCTCTGCTCTCAGCTGCGCAGCCAGCCTGCCAGCCTTTGAGGGAGGATGGACCACAGGCTGTTGCCTGACCGCCCACAGGGGGTCAAGGAGTGTGTGTGGATCTGGTACTGGTGCTGTCCCCTGACGAGAGGATGGAGTGCTAACAGCAAGTCTCCAGTAGGGTTCTCGACCCTTTGGGGGGGGGTGTGTATGTGTGTGTGTAAGAGAAAGAAAGAACGAACTAGAGAGAAAGAGAGAGAGAGAAAGAGAGGCAGAGAGGTCTAATTTTTTATTTATTTATTTTTGTTCCTTTCAATTTGTTTTATGGCCCTAGCGGCTGGCTGCCAGCAAAGCCAGGCTGGTTGGCTTTGCGTTGTAATTTTTGTAAGTGCCTTCTTGATAAAGTGATGAGATTAATTCATCAGAATTCCTGTGGTCTCTTGAGGGGAGTCTAGGAGAGCTCAGAAAGGGAGAGGACATTGGTGGCACACATGTGTGTACACACACACCCCACCAGCTGAGGTCTGGCAGGTTTGGGGGTTGAGTTCTCACAGAACAGTGGCTAGCATAAATTCAGGGTTCTAACCTGGGAGTCTGTCCAGTATAGACATGTGCAGACTCCACTTTGAATATGTTCACATAACTTCTGCGAGCCTCAGTTTCCTCATCTATAAAATGGGTACAGTTCCCATCTCATGAAGTTATACAGATTCAGAGACAGAATGCACGTAAAGAACTTAGTGAAGTGCATGCACTTGCTATTCCTATTTCTATATTTAGGCAGATTTGCCAGGTTAGGTACAGCCAGAGGCTAGCCACCCATTCTGACATTTAAGAACATTAAGATCTGCCTCCCATAGCTAGACCTCAGAGTGGATGCTGCTTGTGCCTGTGGGAAGGAGGCAGGCACACCCAAAATCTGACCAGGATTTCTATGTGACCCTAAGATGGAGGGATAATTGCCACTACCAACTCTCTTTGATCCCGGGCTGCCCTAGGAGGAGGAAATACCAGGATATACCCATCAGCTGTCCATGAACAGCTGCAGGGAGCGGGGCAGCCCTGCCCTGGGCTCAGGGATGGGGGTTGCTAAGCTTAGACAAACAGCTCTTGGGGACTTGTGGGCTCAGAGGCTGCTGGCTAACGTCAGGGCCTGAGTGGCCACTGTTCTACATGGCTGGTGTGAAAGGACCGGGCTGGCAACCACTTGGTTCCACTCTCTTATTTATCTCACTCCTAGGGGACAGAGACCCTCCCTTTCATCTCTGTGCTGCCCAGCATCCTCTGCTCTCACCTGTTCCTCCTCCTTACCAGCTAGATGATCTCACTCACGCCACTGGCTGCTGCTATCACGCAAAATGCACTTAGCCATGATGCACAGTCGGATCCACTGCCTATGCTTCACACCCTTATATCCATCGCCTGCTGGTTGTGTCCATAGGGAGGTCTTTGCGCTCCTCATTTTTTCTCCAGCTGAACCCATCCTCACCCAGCCTGTTCCTCTGACTCTGTTTCTTGTCTCCTCAAAGCGAGGACTAGCCACCTGACACCTAAGTCAGAAACTGAGGGGCCTCCTGGATGCTTCCCTCTCTGCTCCTAAGATCCTTTTCCTCCTACTTCCCCGACAGCTCCTCCCTCCTTTCCTTCTGCCACAGCCCTGGTTCTCATATTCATCATCCCCGCCCCAGCTGTCCTGTGCATCCTCCTGTGTCCAGCTCCCTCTCCAATCCATCCTCCACACTGCCCCCTGGAGGGAGGTTAATAACTTCCCCGGGCAAATCCCCTCCATGGCTCTGACTTATCCCGGCACATTGAACACACCTGTCTACATGTCTTCCCCAAAGCCCACTGACTGGCAGCACGGGAGTGGGAACTGTCTCAGAGAACGCGGGGACTAGAAGCCTAAGTAGCTAAAGCAGGGGATCCAGATAAGAAACAAGCAATTTGTGCTGCAGAACCGCAGGAAGCATCAGGCACTGGAGACTCAACATACAGCAGCACCGGAAGCTAGAAGACAATTTGGACAGCAATGGTGTCCAAATTCTGGGAGGAAATTATTTCCAACTTGAATTCTGTACCAAGCCAAGATATGAATTTAAGGTGAGGGCTGAAGGAGGGAATAAAGACATTTCCACGTATACAAGGTATCAATAATTTTACCTCTCTTGCACCTTTCAAGCAAGCCCATGGAGTATGTGCTTCCCCAATAAGGAGTGAACCAAAAAAGAGGAAGAGGTAGGATGCAGAAAACAGGGAATCCAACCCAGGAAGAAAGTCAATCCCACCCTTTACGAAGGAATTGGCAATAGGCAAATAGATTGAACCAAAAATTATGGTATAACCATATTGAGAGAGTTGAAAGATTGTGTGTGTGTGTGTTTTGGGATGAGTTATATAACTGGAGCTAGCTTCCATAACAAAGTCAAGAAATACTATCAAAATTGTTAAGTCAGTAAATATAGCTGTGAAATCATAATATTAGTAACAAAGAAGATAAATGCTAGAAGAAAGATTTTTTGTTTTTTTTTTTTTGAGACAGAGTCTCGCTCTGTCCCCGAGCTAGAGTGCCATGGCTTCAGCCTAGCCCACAGCAACCTCAAACTCCCGGGTTCAAGCGATCCTCCTGCCTCAGGCTTTCGAGTACCTGGGAATCCCGGCGGGTGCCACCACACATGGCTAATTTTTTCTATTTTTAGTAGAGGTGGGGTCTCACTCTTGCTCAGAGCTCAGGCTGGTCTCGAATTCCTGACCTCAAGCAACCTCCTTCCTCAGCCTTCCAGAGTGCTAGGATTACAGCAGTGAGCCACTGCGCCTGGCCTAGAAGAAAGATTTTATTTTAATGGTTAACTCTGGATTGGGGTGAAGAGAGACTAGGTAGGGCCAGCAACTGTTATCTCTCATTATAAAATGTACACTTCTATTATAGTCTTTAAACTATATGCACATATTATTTTGATAAGGGTTAGAAATTAATTTAAAATGTAAACCTAAGAAATTCTCCAACTGTTCCTCGCTGTGCAGAGAATGAAATCTAAACTCCAGGGCAAAGCCTACCAGGCCCTTTATGATCTGACCCTAATCTCCCCCAGCTGAGGCCCCTAGTTTGCAGGCTCCAGCAAGCCTGACCTACCAGTAAGTAGTTCATGGATCCCATGGAGCCTGAGACCTCTCACACCTCCCTGGATCTGAAGCTCCTAAATTTCTCTTCCTGGCAAACTCCTCCACATCCCTGGAGCCTCAGCTCTCATGTGGCCTTCTCGGTGACATCTTCCCTTCTGTCCCAGGTAGGACACATGCTCCTTCCCACCACCCATCCCCCCACACTGGAAGCAACTAGCTTAGTGTTTCCTAACCAGGATCTTATGTGTTCTCTCTTCTGAACTGCGTGCTTACTGGGGATGGAAATGGTTTCATTTTTGTGTCTTAAGTATGAGCCTGGCACCTGATTAATATCCATTGAATGGATAATGAATGCAAATGAGCTGAAAACAAGAACCCCCACCCAGAGAATCCTAGAAGTCCACAACAGCGACCTCCCACTTGCCAAATGCACTTGTCTCCTCCTGGTCCTTCTTTTCCTGCTCCTCCCTAAAGCAGCAGACATCCATCACCACCCTCTTAAAATGGACTAATTTGTTAGATTTCATCTCCCTTCTCTCTGCAGGGACTCTTGCAACATCCCTGACCACTTCCACATGGATTTCATCAACTCTAAGATGCACCATTGTTTTATGTACCATCAAGAAAGAAAAAAAGAATCTGCCAATTAAACTGTGACTGTGCTTCCTTGCCACTAGCATTTTCATTTTTTTCTCATTAAAGGCTCTTTCAGATCTGTTTATAGATTTGATCCCATAGCATTCTTATGCATACACGAAAGAGAAAATACAAGGAAAATGAATTGGTTAAGATATTGCCAAAACTTCTCAGAGTCTGACTCTTCTACATCATTTTTTAATCAAAGTCATCATTTTCATGTTTTTCCACAAAATCAACCTCTTTACTAACAAGGGAGTTGACAATGTTGTTTCTTAAGAAAGTGTTCATTATTGTCTCTGGCCACTGGCCCCTATTTGCACATTTTGATGTGCACGTGAGGGCCGTGACAACCACCAAACAGCCATTACCTGGCTGACGGTAACTGTGACACGCAGCCCAATTCAGAGATGTTAATACATGGAGAAAATGTGTATCTTAGAACTGATGAAGTATGGCACTTCTCAGTCTCCTTTCATGGCCCCTTCTATGCCCCTTCTGTTCACCAGGGTCCCTCCTTCCCTGCCCCCCTTCCCTCTCCTTCTGAAGAGCTTTCTCGAGAACACCTGTTCTCAAATTTGAGCTTGCATCAAGCTCACCTGAAGAGCCAGTTAAATCAGATTGCTGCGCCCACTCCCCAGAGTCTCAGAGTCAGTGTGTCTGGGGTGGGGCCTGAAATGTGCATTTCTAACAAGCTCCCAGGTGTAGCCTTGCTGCCAGCCTGGGGGCCACACTTTGAGAATCGAAGCCCCAGAAGATCTCATTAGCTCAAAACCCCACTCAAGATTCTACTCCTGGGTTCTAGGCTGCAATTTCCAGCTCTGCAGGGTCTCTGTGAACTGATCAGACTCAACACATCCAAAACCTTCTCCATTATCTCATGCTCCATGCTCCTTCCTATCCCCTCCACCCCCACCAACAAAATTCTTCCTTCTGGGTTTTTTCTCCCCCCGATGGCTGTGCCATCTCCCTAGCAGCCTAAATTAGAAATCTACAAGTCCTCCTCCCTTCAGTGTCCACTATACTTTTTTTAAAATTTCAAAACACTGGGTACAAGTGTTTTTGTTACGTGGATATCTTGTATAATGTTTAAGTCAGGGCTTCTGTTGTGCCCATCACCATGATAGTGTTCACTGTACCCCATAGGTACTATACTTTTAATACTGAATCCATTTTTTAAAGTTTCTCAAGCTTAACCTCTCCTTTTAACCCTTCTGCCCGGTCTTGGTGTGGATGCCCCTAACTGGACTGTTAAAAAATCTCTTCCTGACTGGTCTGCCTGCCCCTGGGCCCTCCTGCTTCCAGACTGTCATTCCTACCATTGCCAGGATTATCTTGCTAAAAGGAGATCTGAGTAATTCCCTGCTCAAAAACCTTCAATGGCTTCCTGTGCTAGGCACTAAGTGACACACTTCACATGCATGTCTCCTTTAATTTCTTCAGTAACACTCTAGGGGCAGGAACTATTTATTAGCCCCATCTTACTGATAAGGAAATGAAGGCTCAGAAAAACTGGCCCTTGCCCAAGATGATCCAACTAAGAAACTGTAAAGGTGGGATTCTAAGCCAGGTTAAATAGCCCTCAATTCTTAAATATTACTCCCTACTTGCTGTCCCTTAGCCCATCATCCACCAATGAACCCCCTGCTGTCCTGAGCAGAGGACATTCAGCTCCTCTGGGCGCTGGTTCTTGCTGCCAAGAATGGTTACCTTCCACTCCTGCATAAGTGTCCCTTCCTCTGGGAAACCCTCTCTGCCCTCCAGAAAGTATGAATCTCCTCTGGACTGTGTCACCTCAGTCATACACTGACCACATTCCGACTTATATCCTGGAGGTGTCTCCAAAAAGAAGAATTGCAATTTGCTCTTCCTGTCATTCCCCCAGTGCCCGCAGAGAGCTAATGTTTTGTGACTCTTTTTATATAAATGAGGAAACTGAGGCCAGAGGACCTAAGTCCCTGCCCAAGGTCAGCAGGCTGGCAAGTCACTGGGCTGGGACCAGCACCTGGCTCTTGACTCCTACTCACTCTTGGGCTTCATCTCTGCACCACTGTCTCTTGTCCCCAGGGATCCGCCAACTGCATTCTCCAGGACAAAAGGCCTGGAGGCAGTCCAAGGTGGAATAACCCATCAATCATCCCCTTGCCCCTCTCCTCAGGGAGTTCCCTTCCAAGCCTGCATCTGGGCCCCAGGTGAACAGGGGAAGCACTGTGCCAGGCCTCTTTCTCTCTTGCTGCTCCTTGTTTTAAGTTACAGACCCAGGAGTTGCTGGAAGGGTCTCCCAGTGACCTGTGTGAAGTTGGCCACCTGCCTTGGGAACTCAGGGAGGGGTGCAGACTGGCTTTACCCTCTGCACAGCCCCGCACAGGCATGTATCATGTGTCAGTCAATGGTTTCCACTTCACCTAGAAGAAAATACAAGTGGGGCACTCACCTGGCCCCAAGACTTTGCCCACCCTCTCCAGCCCCATCACCTCCCACTTTGCCCACTCACTCACAGTAGCCACACTGGCCCTCCTTCTACCCAGGAACACACTCACTGTGTCCTCTGCCTGGAATGCTGGTCCTAGGATTCTTTCACGGGCTTCAACTTACTTTGAAAGTCACCTTATTAGCACAACTTTCCCTAATCCTCTGTCTGAATGAGACCCCCTCTCTCAGTTACTCTCTGGAATCATCGTTTTTTCTCCTTCATAGCACCGGTCTCAGTCTGTCGCTGTGCTTCTTTGCTTATCATATTTGTCATCTGCTTTCCCCCTAGAATGCAAGCCCAGTGGGGTGGGGCCCTTGCTCTATCCCCAGCTCCCAGCACAACAGTTGGTGCTCAATAAATATTCACTAAAAAACCAAACAGCTACTTCCTAAGCTCAGATGTAAGGCAGGAGTTTTCTCCAACACTGCCCTTTAGGAAAGAGGAAGTTGCTTATGATTTGAGTCTTTATAAGGTCTCATATTTGAGGTGCTATTAAGTCAACCACTTTCCAGTGAACCACAAACTACCACTTGGGAGGACATGTTGCCCTAAGAAGACCTCAGTCAGTGCTAGTCATTCGGGTGAATCAATAAAAAAGGGACCAAAGAAATTTAACACAAATTTCGTTATTCCCAGGAATATAATCTCACAATGACAAATGTTGAGTGTCAAAAGCAGTATAGTACCTGATGCATTGTAGAAATCATGACTGTAAATCCACACAAATAAAAAAGGATGCTCCTAATGGTCTAGGAAGTATACTTATGGCTTAAAATAAAATTTTTTGGGATAGCAGCACACACATACTCATAAAATCACAAGTAACGAAGATAAAAGTGGAAACAGGGCACTCTAAAACACTGTGTTAAATGACTCAAAAAGTAGCTCTAGAGAAGGGAGGCAAAGACATTTCTATCAAGGATTCATACGGAAAATTTGATGAGCCTTCCTTCACAAAATGTGAGTAAAAAAACAATACTTTAAAAAATAATATATTTTACATAATATGATTTAAAATATGTAAGTATAACTAAAATTAATGTTATTATAAGCAGACATTTGACTATTTTATCTAGATCCCTAAAACTTTACATTTGCAAAGTGGCCAAACTTCTTTAGTTTATCTTCATTGAGGAAATGGGGGATCACTTTGGAAATCACTTTGTATTCAGACACACCAAGAACGTTCCACGTGCCAGGTACTGTGAGAGGACATGGGGTTAAGTGCAAATCTGGGTAAATGTAACTCTGTGCCTCAGGAGCTTACAATCTTCTTGGGGAATCAGACAAGCAATGGCAATGACCGCACAGTATGATAGTTGGTGTGAGGGGAGAAGCTTTGCTGGGGCATCCAGGAGGGGCCCTACCGATGTCACATGAGAGAAGGCCTCCTGGGGAAGATGCCAGCTAACTGGAGACCCAGAAGACCAAAGTAGGTACTGGCGGTTGGGAGAAGAGGGAACAGAGAGAAGAAATTGAAGGCAAATCTAGAAATTGAATGCATGTGACAAATTCTGGGAACTAGAAAATAGAGCAGTCAGGCTGAACTCTAGCATGCAAGGGAGACCAGCACGAGATGTGGGCCATCCAGGCACATCCACAGTCATGTTCTGGAGCCTTGATTCTACCCACAAGCAAGGTAGAAGAGAGGCATGGTCAGATGTGTGTTCAGACAGGTCTCTCTGCAGACTGGGAAGGGGTGAGTCTGGCAGCCCGGAGACCAGGTGGAGTCAGTGGTGGCCTGCGCTGCAGCAGGGGGACAGGAGACAAGGTGTGAGTCAAGGGACATGGAGGAGGGAGAATGAACAGGGGTGGCTGCTGGGATGTGGGTTTGGGGTGGAGAGTGGGCACCGGGGCAGGAAGCAGAGCTAAGGGTAAGACCCAGGTGTCTGGCTTGAACATGGAGGGTGAGGCAGGCACAAAATTGGGAACACAAGGAGAAATGTCTTATGCGAGAGACGCAGCTTCTGTTTAGGACTTGGTGTGGGTGGGGTGCTTCTGGGACATCCACGTGGAAATGGTCATTGGATGGGAAAGGCATGGAGCTGGGGGAGGAGGCTGAGGGCAGGAGCCACGGAATTAAGGTCCATCCTGATTTCAGAGGCCACTGAAGCTGTGGGCATGTGAGGAAGAAGCTGGGCACAGAAGGTGGGTAAGAACCGAGCGGAGGAAGAGGAGGGGACCCAGGAAGCTGAAGGTTGAGGGGATATATTTGTGTTGAGATTGGGGATACTAGAAGTGTTTGGGTGCTGATGGAAGGAAGGGAGGAGACTGCAGAAAGCAGGAAGGGGAAGACAAAGGCGAGGAGATAATGGGATGAAGGGAGGAGGTAGGATTTGAAGCCTGGGGTAGGAGACATCTCTTCCAGCGGTGAGTGGGCAGCAAGAAATAGCTGTCGTCTCAGTGAACGAAAGCAACTGCAGATACTGGAGAGAGTGGGTAGGTTTGTTGGCGACAAGCTGAGGGAGTTCCCAGCCTAGGGCTTCTACCTTCTCAGTGAAACAGGAGGCAGAGTCACTGCTGAGAGGGAGAGACAGGCAGACAAGGGCAAGGTTTCGGGCTTGGAAAAGGCCCCCAGATTGCTCCCCAAAGGCCACCTCATTACTTTGCTACTCACTACAAAGGTTTTCATTACTATGAGGTTAGTGTCACAGTCCAGAATCTGGCACTCAGCCCTGAGACCAGAGCCTGACTCTGCCAGCCACAGAAAGGGGCTCCACCTCGCAGGGGCAGACTCCCACTGCCCAAATCCAGGAGCCCGGGGATGCAGTACAAGGAGAGCACGTCCACAAGGAGAAACTGATCTGTCTGCCTAACCAGCAAGTTCACTCCTTGCAGAAGACCTCTGGGGGAACTAGATAATAATCAGAAAGATATTAATCAGGTAAACAAAATGTTTAATGAACATCAGGCTGTCCCGAGGCTAAGACTCCCTTTTCCTAGGAGTAGTCCCTTTGCCTAAGGCTGCTTCTTCTACGCCTCCAGGGCTGGCCAATCCTTGTTGATGGGCACTTTTTTTTTTTTTTTTTTGCTATGCTAGTAAATTCAATCAGGTTGAGGTCTATCTCCTTTGCCTTGGAGCCATTCTGTCCCTTCAGGAAGGTGCCTTCCTCAATCTCTAAACTCATCTATTCTCAGTGTCTCATAGCCCCCAGCACTGACAACAAACTCCCCTTCATAGCGTGTAAGTGGGCAAAGTTGGAATAAACATTTAACAGGCACTATTAGGGGTTGATTATAAGCCCCTGAGAGCCAAGGGACTGAATCTGCCCAGTTCAGCGCTGCAGTGCAGAGGAGTGCAAACCTTTTCTGTAAAGGACCAGGTCTTCTTATTGCAACTGTTCAGTTCTGCTGTTGTAATGCTAAAGCAGCCACAGATGATATGTAAACAAATAGGTGTGGCTGTATTACAACAAAACTTGATTTACACAAGCAGGTGGCCAGCCTGCAGGCTCTAGTTTGCGCCCCCCTCTCCACCCACATGGGGCTTGCACTGAGCACAGCCAAGCACGTAGTGAGTGCGCAATAAATATTTGTG
The DNA here is from genome assembly GCA_023783475.1 of Daubentonia madagascariensis. Classification (NCBI taxonomy): domain Eukaryota; kingdom Metazoa; phylum Chordata; class Mammalia; order Primates; family Daubentoniidae; genus Daubentonia; species Daubentonia madagascariensis. Next base: position 36,400,680 of record JAKFHU010000485.1, on the reverse strand, counting down.
GACTGACTGTCTGGGGGCTTTCTCCCTAAGTCTATCATGACATCTTTGTTTCTGCAAAATTTCTTCCCATATTGGGTAACAACAGGATTGAGCAGATAGAAGTGATCTCAAGAGGAGGCAAGGTGTGAGCTAGCAATGTTTTCAGAGCTTCCCAAATGTTTATATATACTGGTGAATGGATCAATCATTCCATGACTAAAGTCCTCTGTCCAAATTATTGGACTTTTAAAAAAAAGGCCTGAATATCCTCCATAATTGGGGAGGTGCTTAGGAGACTGTGCCCTGGTTTGGAGCCTATGGCTATGCTACAGACGTGAGCATCAAGCATTAAACTCCAGCTTCTTGGGGACAGGAACTATGTCCCCTTCTCTCCTGTTTCTTCTCTGTACCTTACTCAGAGCAGGGACTCAATAAATGCTCACTCAGTTCTTAGTTTATCCTTGTGGTTGTCCAAGTATAGATTATTTTTCTCCTCTATACTTTTTCTATTTTTCCAATTTTTCTACATTTTCTACCATTATTATGTATAGAAAGAACAAAATCCAAATCTTTTTTAGAATAAAACCAAAGAGATAGAGGCCGGGTGTGGTGGCTCATGCCTGTAATCCTAGCACTCTGGGAGGCCGAGGCGGGAGGATCGCTTGAGGCCAGGAGTTCAAGACCAGCCTGAGCAAGAGCAAGACCCCGTCTCTACTAAAAATAGAAAAATTAGCTGAGCATGGTGGTGCGCACCTGTAGTCCCAGCCAGTTGGGAGGCTGAGGCAGGAGGATCCCTTGAGCCCAGGAGTCTGAGGTTGCAGTGAGCTATGACAATGCCACTGCACTCTAGCCCAGGCAACAGAGCGAGACTCTGTCTCAAAAAAAAAAAAAAAACTAAAACCAAAGAGTTAATAAAACAACCAGAGTTAATCTATTAGCCTTAGAGTTTACTTTTCCCTGTTCTGGATATAAACTTCTTTCTAGTTATAAATGTGAAACTCCTCTTGTGAGAAAGGGAAGAGACAGAAGCAGTTCAGTTCTGACTGCACAAATGCTGCTGTTTGTTTTTTGACTTCTTCGAAGAGATCATTATCCTATTCATGGTAGCAAATAATTAAGACTATTTACAAATCTTTCATGTGGACTCCTGACTTGCTGAGGACATTCTCAGCCACCTGGGCCTCTGTTGAGTAGGGTTTCTGAGTTTACACAAGACAGCCTCTGCTGATCCAGAACTCTCCAGCCCACTGAAGAATGTGGAGAGACGAAAATGTGATTGTCTTCTAAAAGCAATTTTTCCAGAAACCGACCTCAAAGAGTCTAAAATAATGACAACTTCACCAAGACTACTTTCCAGTTTAAATAGAAAAACAGGCCGAGCACGGTGGCTCACTCCTGTAATCCCAGGACTCTGGGAAGCCGAGGCGGGAAAATCGCTTGAGGTCAGGAGTTCGAGACCAGCCTGAGCAAGAGCAAGACCCTGTCTCTACAAAAAATAGAAAAATTAGCCAGGCATGGTGGTGTGCACCACAGTCCCAGCTACTCGGTAGGCTGAGGTGGGAGGATCACTTGAACCCAGGAGTCTGAGGTTGCAGGGAGCTATGAAGATGCCACTGTACTCTAGCCGGGGCAACAGAGTCAGACTCTGTCTCCAAAAAAAAAAAAAGAAAGAAAGAAAGGAAGGAAGACTTTATCTCAGTAACTTAAATTGGTTTAAACATTTCATGCTTGTCAAATATCCAATGATTTGTGTGAAAACCATCAGACTGGACGTTCTCAGACCCAGCTGAGGCAAGAGACAGAATCACCCTTTTCAAACACAGAGATCCCAGTGCCTTCCCCAGACTCAGGGGGTATAAAGCTGGCAGAGGCCAGGATGCATTCATTTTCATGTCCTGGAGGCTAGCACTGTGCCTGATACAGAAGGGAATATTTACTGGACAAAGTTGGTAAAAGGCCTCTTCTGGGATAGGTAAGAGAATTAAGGTCTGGAGTTTCAGGAAAACTTCCTGTACTCTCTTGCACTGTTTGAATTTTTACCATGTTTGTTTTTTAAGGGTTCATTTAAAAAATAAATATAATTTAAAACTAAAATAGCTAAAATAATATAAATCCTGTTAGATTGAAATAATAATTATACTGTTTTATTTAAATATATGTAGATTACCAAAGCTTGTTCTGTAAGTTAAAACAAAGTGTATGTCTGTTGTTTTAGTAATAATATGTCTCAATATTGTTAAAGTGTAAATGATAATTGCAAACATTTATTTAGCACTTGCTTGGTGCTTTATATATACTAACTCACTTATGCTTCTTAACAGCTCTATGTGAGGTAGGAACAGTATCTCACATTACAGATGAAGAAACTGAAGCACAGAGAGAAACTGAGGCAGCATGCCCAAGGTTCAGCTATAAAGCAACTCTCTGATCCAGGAGCCCTGATGGTTAGCCAAGGCACTACACCATCTCAACTAATGTGTAGAATTGGGAACATGTCCAATCCTAATGCCCTCAATTGGTTTAATAAATAGATTGTCATCTGAAGAAATTTAAACAAACAAATATTTGTTGAATGAATAAACAAAATCATCCCAGGGAGGCTTAACCTGCCTCGTCTAAAAGGGAAGTGGGGGTGGGCGTAGGGGTTGGGGGAGAATGCCCCGGGGACAGCCAGGCAGGGCCCTGGAGGAGGAATCTGATCCCGGAGCAGAACAGGTGTCCCCTCGGCTTTCTCCAGGCTGGTTTGCAGTTTCTGTCCCAGTGGGATGGCATCAGCTTGTCTCAGTTACCTGAACAAGCAGGGATTTTGTCTGTCCTGTCACCAGCACCTAGAACTATGCCTGGTGCATAGTAGATGCTCAGTAGAGACTTGTCTGACTGAATGAAAGCAAGTGCTCTGCCCAGGACCTGCCACAGTAAGAATCACAGATGTTGTGTGCAAGCAGTCCCTCTGTGCCACAAACCTGATAGCAGCCCTGTGAGGGCAGATGCACCATTATCCCCAATTTACCTCCAAGTGACTTTACAGAGGGACCCACCAGGGCTCTTGCACTCAGTTATCAGAGATCCACTCCAGTACCCACAGATAGAGGCTGCCACCCCCATGGCCATTGGAATGTGACTCAGCTGATAAGAAAACACATGGAAAAAAGGCTTAAGGGTAGGGTGGTGCACATAGCTGTAGTCCCAGCTACAGGAGGCTGAGGCAGGAGGGTCGCTGGAGCCCAGGAGTTCGAGGCTGCAGTGAGCTATGATCGTGCCACTGCACTCCAGCCTGGGCAACAGCGTGAGACCCTGTCTTAAAAAAATAAAAACAAGGCCGGGAGCAGTGACTCACGCCTGTAATCCTAGCACTCTTCGAGGCCAAGGTGGGAGGATCACTTGAGGTCAGGAGTTCGAGACCAGCCTGAGCAAGAGTGAGACCCCCGTCTCTACTAAACATAGAAAATTAGCCAGGTGTGGTAGCTCATGCCTGTAGTCCCAGCTACTTGGGAGGCTGAGGCAGGAGGATCGCTTGAGCCCAGGAGTTTGAGTTAGCAGTGAGCTATGATGACACCACTGCACTCTAGCCCGGGTGACAGAGCAAGACCCTGTCTCAAAAAAAAAAAAAAAAGAAAGAAAGAAAAAAAAGCTTAAAAGATAGGTCAAATTGGGATCCAGACAGGGTGAGTTCCTGCCCTGATTTGGACAGGCCTGCATCTTTTATAATGAGAAAATATTCACATTTCACTGGTACAACTCAAAAAGATAAAAACACAGTGATGGACCCTTTATATTTCAGTAGGTCTGGAATCACAGGGCAAATGATGCTATTTTTTTTCCCCCAGAAAATAAGCTTTTTGAAGGGCACACATTTGACAGTGTACCCCACACAGGTGACAGGCACCCAGGGTTTGGCATTTGTGTGTATTTTCTTTGAGTTTTCTGGGGTGCTGTATTGGGGAGGGGGGTGCATGTCATTTCAACAACAGTCTTGGAGTTGGAGTCCTTGTCCAGAATCCCAGAATGAGAAACCCTGAGTGATAGAAAAGGGGCCCTCCAGAACCGCTGCTCCAGTGGTGCCCAGACCGGGCATCCCCCAGGAATCCCCGGGGTTTCCTGCAGGACCCACAGGCTGGGACGCCAGCCCCCAACCCCACACTCAGGCCCCACGCTGCCCAGCACGCACCTTGGATGGTCCTCTTGAAGAAGGCCTTGCAGGCCTCGCAGGAGGCCACGCCGTAGTGGTAGCCAGAGGCAATGTCCCCGCACACGAGGCACAGGCGCTTGGGGATGGCGTTGAGCATGTACTCGCACTTGATGGCCGAGTCCTCCATGATGCTGCCGGCACAGTCCTCGTAGCTCTTGCGGCACGGAGTGCCTCCCAGCCCAGCGCCCGTGAACATGGGCGGCGAGTCCAGACCGTTGGCGTGGGTGCCCAGGGCCAGGCCAAAGCCGCCACTGGCGTCGGACGAGCCACTGGGGCTGTGGTGGCTGAGGGCATCGATGCCCGAGGACGGGCTGGATGGCTCAGTCTTGATGAAGGAGCCGCAGCTGGAGCCCAGGTGCCGGTCGTCTGCGGACATCCTGTTCAGCAGCCTGTGGACACAGAGCGGGAAGTGAGCCCCGGGCGAGGCGCGGGGGTGTGGCAGGTGTGGCCCGGCCCACGGGCGGGGCGGCTGGGAAGGGCTCTATGCTAAGGCCGAGGAGAGATAAAATGATGGCCAGAAGATCAAGTGGTCTCCACTCAGCACAGCCTGGAGCAAGTTTCCGGCATTACCCCCAGAACTTTCTGAGTCCTCAAAGAAACTATGTTTTGATCAATAAACTTCAGATTAGGCACCTCAAAGCTTTGCAGATTGCTGGCTTCAGAGCGACACAAGATGGGAACTATTCAGCCAAAATGTTTGGCTATCCTTTCTGCGTAACAATAATGCCTGGTGGCTACAATTTAGCAGTCCTGGCTGCCAAGCCCTGGCCAGGCATTCTAAGTACAATGACCTGATAACCCATTTCAGAGTCCTTGGCCCATGTTGGTGGCTCCACGGGGTATCAGGTAAGCCCAAGTTTGGAGCTTCCCTCCGTACCCTGCCATCACCGAGAGTGGGAGCAGAGGTGCCTGGTCATCTGACCAGGGCAGGAGGGCAGCTTGTGGCAAAGACACCAGCCAAACTGGCTGCCCTCTGGGCTTTGCCAGTGGTCCCGGCTTGGTAACAGAAGGCACATCCAGAAGGTAGCTCCCAACCCCCCTCTCCATTCCCTTCCTAGCACCCGAGCAGGCCAGCTTCCACCCCAGCCCACCTGTCCCCCAAGAGACTGTTCCTCCATCAGAAAGCTCGAGGGAACCTTCCCACCCCAACCTGTCCCTCTCTCTGCATGGACAAGAAAGGCAGCTGAGCTCACACCTGGGAGGTCAAGGTGTGTGTGCAGGGAAACCCAGGATTGGGATCTGAGTCGAGTGGCCTGGATCCATTCGTCTGGTGACAGGTTGCCTCACGCCCTGAGCCCCCACTGTGGAGGTAGAGAGGGGGCCGATGCTGGTGCCTGAGAGCAGGTGAAAGGAGAGAGGGAAAGGCCTTGGAGAGGTGCAGAGGGTAGAGAGGTCCAGCGCCATTAATGGAGAGATGCCTCCCCCTTATCACCCCACAAAGCACACCTCCCCATTGCAATCCTCAGCCACACACTGACACCACAAAATGTGTCTGTGCGACCTTATGGTGGGGACAGGCCTCCACTGTCCCCAGTCCCACTCAGGGTTTCATAGTTGATGCACCTCCTGAGGGGCTGTCCCATCCACCCAGCCAGAGACAGGGACTTGAACGTGGCCAGAGAACTCACCACCCCATTGACAGTCTAACCAGGAGCTGGGAGCTACAGACACCAAGATGAAAGATACACCTAAGAGTTCTGCTCTCAAGAAGTTTACAACCTCCTTGAATGCAGCATGTGAAGATAGAGGCTCCTGGGTCTCTTCTGTTCCAAATGGAATGTTACTGAGTCCTCTGAGACACCTCTCCTATAAGCCCCAAGTCCCCTGGTTGAGGGTCTCCCCAGGGAACCTTTTACGTCTCTGGCTGGTCATCTCCCTGGGCACTGCCACACACCTCCCCTCCAACTACCAGTGCCGAGTTCCCAGGAAGTGGCATCAGCCTGGCAGGACATCATCCAGAGGAGAATCTAACTGAGCAGACACAGGTCCACCTTTGGGTTCCTCCCCAGATACCCTTCCACGGGGCAGGCAGAAAATAAATGACTACAGCCGAATTTTTAATCCTCACCTGCTCTCCTAATGGCTGCTTTAGGTTCTGTTCCCAGGAACACCCCAGGCCCACTGTGAAAAACCCTGCTGGGCAAAACAGCTCCCAGATTCCAGGCTGTTCACCCCCAACCTTTCCCCAGGCTCCTGAGGGCTCCAGAGATCTCAAGAGATACACTTGATATAAACAGTAATTATAGCAGCTACTATTTAGTGGGCATGTATTCTATGCCACCTGCTTCAGATCTGTCCCCAGACACATAAGAGGCATCTGCCCTGGGGGAGCAGATGGAGAGTCCTGCAGCCACTCCCAGCAGGGGAGCAGGCCACAGCTTTCCCAACTGCATTCTCCCAGCCTCCCGGCTCAGACGACCCTGAAGGACACCAAGGCAGGAAGAGGCTTTGTCCCCAAGCCTTGGTTTCCCCTCCTGCCCCTCCCCTTCTTGATTCAGAAGGGCACAAGGCATCCTGCAGTGTCTGGGCCCCACCTCCAGGCCCTGACTGGGGACTCTGGGGCGGGAAAGGAAGCAAACCCGCCCCGGCTGCAGTCAGGGTTGGCATGGGAAGCTGGCTACTGATTTAGGGCCTGAGTCCCAGGGGAGAGGGGCATCCAACAATTTCATCCCTTCAGCTTTCTCATGCCCAGGACCATTATTTTGGCCTCCCCAGAATGCCTTTTCCAGGAACAATCAACACATACTTTGGGCACTTACTATGTGCCCAGTGCGGGCCAGGTAATGGCAATGTGACAGGCACAGCCCACGATCTCAAGAAACTCATGCTCTTGTAGGAACGACAGACACCTAACAAATACAAGTGCTTAGGGTGCCAGAAAGGGCCGTGACCAGAAAGGGGCACTACACTGAGGGGGCACCCCTGCCACGCCCCTCTGGTCTTCATTCATTGCAATTTCCAGACTGTATGAAGACTCCTACGAGGCCGCAGCCTCATTCTGTGCTGAAAGTTCCTTCCAAGCGCCTCTGCTTGTTTTTCTCACTCTCTGGAGCCGCCCGGCCCCCCTCTGCCCAGAGGCGGGGTGACACTAGCGGCCTGGCCTCAGTCAAGTCCCAGCTGCATGCGGCTATCTGCTTTTGTACCTTCTTAGTTAATCCTCACAACCTGTCTGCTAGCCACTGTCACCCCACGTCACGGAACAGAAAGCGGAGCTCAAAGGAACATTCCCCTGAGTCACAGGAGAAGCTGGGGTCCAAACAGCACCCTCTGACTGCAAGTCCAGCCTCCTCGCTTCACAGCACTCTGCCTCTCTGAGCCCAGGCCTGGGCAAGAGCCGCCCCAGACACAGAGCTCATCTTTATAACCCCCCAAAATGTAGACAATGTCTGACTGCCACCAAGAGCTCCAAAGCTCCTCATTGTCATTTCTTGACCGATAAAATGTAAGACTAGAGACACTCTGGAAGCAGAGGGGAGGAGAGACACAGGACCCTGGTGCACCAGGCAGGGAAGAGAAAGTTGCTGAAGAGGCCAGACCCTGCAGGAAGCCTGCCCACTCCCCGCATCTGTCCTTGGCCTCCAGGACACCATGTTTTCATTCATTCAAAAGCAAAATGTAAAGGAGAGGCAGAGGGAAAGAAGCCCAAGAAGAGGACAGAGAAGCAATGCCCAGAGGAGCGGGAAGAGAATAAAAAGAGGACATGTCACGCAAATGCAAGGAGCAGAGCTGCGTAGAAGGGGGTGCCGCAGATCAGATCCAGCCCAGGGCCAGGCGAAGCGAGAAGGGGAAAGCGCCCACTGCACGTATCAGTCAGGAGGTGGCTGGCGACCTTCACCAGAGCAGGGTCCTGGCACGGTGGGGATGGAAGCCACATTGCAATGGCTGGAGGAGGTAGTGAATGCCGGACAATTCTTTTAAGTAGTTTGGACTTGAAGGGCAGAGGAGGGGCGGGGGTAGTGGTGCCTTCTTGCACACCTTCAGGCAGCACCGTCTATCTTGCACACACGATGGCACGCCCTCCTGCACTTGGGGACTGTGGGCACGGAGAAGGAATGTTCTTGTTGTTATTGTCAGTGCTAATTTTTGGCTTCTTTGATAAGGAGCAGGTGAGATGAGAATGGGAGGAATTTAAGGTAATTAAAAATGAGGTATCCACACTTCCCCATTGGCCCTGGGTGATCCTGGTCCTACTTACTGACTCGGTATCATTACCAGTCACTCCCCCTTTCTCTCCCCAAAGCAGATAATGACTCATACGATTACTACAGGTTAAATGCTGATAATGGTAAAGAGCAAAATCAAGATGCAAAGGCTGAAGATACAAAAGATCGGCGTGGGCTATTCTCAAACTGTAGCTCAGCCTTCATCAAAGTCAGCCGAGGTGCTCGCTGAACAAGCGGCTTCCTGGACCCGACCCCTCCGCAGTCACAGCTTGAACATGCGCCTCTGCAGATGGGGCCCAGAAATCTGCGGGAGAGGTTTTGTTTGTTTTTGGTTTTGGTGCCCAGTTGTGATTCTTATGGGTGTCCCATCTAGGTGCCACGGGAAGAAGGGTGTGGCGAGAGGACCTGGTAGGAGTTTGAAAGGAATCTGAAATGCAGGCAGAGAAAGTAGCTGACGTAGTTAAGAGCAGGGTTGGCCATGCAGATGGGAAGTTTTTGGTGGCAGAGTGGCGCACTGCATTAGGCCTTCCTCACCCCCCAAACCAACCCACCCCCACCTCCACTCAGCCTGCAATGACTTCGTGAAGCAGGAGGTGCAGGGGTGAAGGCTGAGGGCCAGAAGGCAGGAGGACTAGGAAAGAGAAACTTTTCAAGAGCAGCTGTGGGAGGAGGAAAGAGCAGAAATCAGGGCCACAAAAGCTCTCCAGGCCCCTTAGCTCACTCTGCAGGGGCAACAGTGCAAGGTGAGCCCAGTCTCCCCCAGCACCTCAGATCTGGCTCTCTCAGCCTTGGCACTGTTGGCATTTGGGACTGAGTAATTCTCTGTCATGGAGGCTGTCCTGTGTACTGTAGGATGCTCAGGAATGTCCCTGGCCTCTACCCACCAAATGCCAGTAGCACCCCTCACCCAAATATGTCAACCAAAACCTTCTCCAGACACTGCAAATGTCCCCCTGGGGCCAAAACCCCCAGTAGAGAACCACTGACTTAGAAGTACCATGGAAGAGGGTGGACAAGGTGTGCAGGAGCTGCAGGCTAGGCAGAATGAACTCAGCTGTCCCTGGAGAGAGGGCAGTGATGTCAGAAAGGGTGGCCTTGGGATACAATGGAGAGGCCACGAGAGTGGAGTTTCCAGGAGGTGGAGGCTGAGGGACAGCAGGAGGAAGGCCTGAGAACACTGGGAGGCTGCCAGGTTGGGTCTAGGCCTGAGAACGGGGCACATACAATTTCAGAGGTGGCCATGGAGTGGGGGACTGAGCTGGTGTCCAGGAATTGTACAGCCTCGTGGTGAGGTGGGAGGCAGCTGACACTCGTGCTCTGGGGAGGAGTGAGTCACGTGGAGCCCATCATCTGTGGGTGGCTGAGACCCAGTTCCCAACTGGATCAATGACTATTGACTCTTTATGGGGAGGGGACAGATGCCCATCTCAGCAGCCTATGGAAGAGCAACAACAGTCAGTGGTCGAAGGCCCTCGAGGCATCATTTCCCTTTGATCCATCTCCTAACTGGAGCTCAGCAAGAGCTGCCCTGGCCTCAGTTTCACCCCGGTCTGATTAAACACGGCCTCCCCCATGCCCTCACCCAGCTCTGCCTCTAGCCTGCCCAGCGGCCAGCGCGGGGCCCAGTTCCCAGTGCAGTCTGACCCCCACGGACACCCGAGCTTACTGGGGGGCTCTCCCTGCCTCTACTGGACATCACTCTGCCAGACAACAAAGTGGGTTAAAGATATTCCTAATACAGGACCAGTAGAATCTCAAAAGTTCTGAATGAAACCCAAACTGTTGAACTATTTTGCCTCAGACCTCTAGCAGCGGAACAGAAATTCCGGGGTATCAGCAGGAGATAATCATAGCTTTTTAAAGCTGGAATCCCAGGGATCTATCCCCCTCAAGGTGGGCCTGTTAGTGGTCAGGTGGCAGGAGAGAAGCTTCTGGAAGGACAGAGGAATGGACTGGCCTGGTCAGCCTAGGCCTGGCTTGCTTTCCTCTGTGGGGTAGAGTTTACCCACCACACCCAAGAGTCTGGGTGGTACAGAAGGATTGCCCCCAGAGCCCTCTGGGGCTCCCTGCTGGAACCATGCACTTGAAGGCAGGAACAAGCAGTCGCCTCACTTAATGGCTAAGAGCCCACATGCTCGTGTCAGACATGCCAGTTCTACCACATATCACTGCTGACTCTGAGTAACCAGTTCACCCTCTCTGGACCTCAGGGTCCTCATCTGTAAAATGGGCTCAACCACAGCACCTCCTTTGTAGGGGTGTTCTGTGTGAGCATGGGCTATCAAAGGCAAATGTTTAGGATACTGCTGGCACCCAGCAAGCACTCGGTGATGTTGCCTGCTGCTGTGATCCTTCCAGAAAGTCCAGCAGCTGGCAGGCCTGTAGTTAAACCCAGCAAACCTCTTCCCTCATCTAAGCTCCCCAGGTCTAGAATTGAGGATAATTCTGCAAGGAACTTGCCACATACTGGGAGGAAAAGGGGTAGGCTAGGTAAATTAAGAGGATAAACAAGCCTGAAATGGGAACCCACTCCACAGAAGAAAAATGGTTTCTGAACACTTGAGAGACTCTTATGTACATTTCAATAATTAATTTGCTAACTAGGGGCCACTGGAGCTATTCATTAAAGCAGATCCTCAGACCCTCCAGCAAGGCTTTATTAGTTACGAATCGGCCCCTCAGGCACCTGGAAGTAACACAGCCAAACTTCCTTTAGAAATAGTGTTAAAGCTCGTAGAATGCCTTTAACAGGGGAGAAGGACAGAGAGGACCATGTGGCTAGATGTGAATTATTGTCAAGGTCCCAGCTTTCCCGATGGGCATGGATTCGTGGGCACTTATTACATGGCAGGGAGGGAGGAAGGAAAGAAGAAGGAAGGAAGGAAGGGTTCGCAGGCCAGTGATCAGTGTTATAAACCAAGGATAATGATGAATCCAGTTCTGTGCACTGAGGTCCGTTACTTTGATATATATATATTTTTTCTTAAACTCAGATATTTCATCAATTCAAGTTGACCTTCCCTCTAAGTAGTCTGAATTGCCTATTTTATTAACAGATGGTATTTTTATCACCCCTGTGTGATTGAAATCTTGCATATGTGTATCTTTCAACTTTCAACAATAGATAACATTTTTTCTGGATACATTCATCAGCACAGCTGGAGTCACTGAAACTAAGTTCTCAGAGATTCTTCTGCCTACCCTGGTGACTTTCAGACGAGGGAACTGAATCCCTGAGAAATTAATGACTTGCTCAAAGTCACTAACTAGAGCACCAGGCTGGTTGGGGGTGGCTGGGGGGTCTGGTCAGGGGGTTAGAGACACAGTGAGCTGGTGACCTGCCCAGGGGGATGAGCTGACGTAGAAAGCAGACCACCCGACACCCTCCATGGCCACGCTGCTACCACGGCACCTTTCTTGAGATGGCTTGATTTTGTCTGGCCTCCTCAGGAATATTTTCCTGGAACTGCTGGCCTCAAGCGAGCCTCCTGCCTTGGTTTCCTAAAGTGCTGGGATTACAGACGTGAGACACCATGTCTGGCCAGGAGTATTTTCCTAATTCTTTCTTTCTCTTTCTCCCCCTGGGGGCCCTCTGGGACCCAGGGCTGCAGCATGACCCAACAGCATAGTGATTTTGAGAGCTTGCCTCCCTCTGCATGTGCTGGAGCATAGGCAAAAATCTGTAATTAAGCATCTTGTCATTAGAAAGATTAGTCAAAACCAGGCTGATCCTGGACAACTGATTGAAATCTCGTTCCGCACAAATTACGGCATGGAAAATAATGACGGGTAATTAGTGCCTTTCAATCAGGACTTTTTATCCATGATTTTCCAGGCTGCATCCATCACAATGAGAAGAAAGAGGCTCTGCCAACGCAGGAAGAGATAACTGGATGCGGAGTGGCTGCCCCCCCGAACCCGTGCCCCGGACAGCAAAGCCGGTGCTCTGGGCTCTGACCACCACGAAGGGGTGTGTTTGGGGGAAGGACAGCATCAAAAACCAGAATATGCCCCCAAACACACCTCTTTCATTAGAGATTGGAGCTCTGACATCTATCTGCACTCTTCTTGCATCTGTTTCTTTTCACCCTATATCAAGCAGTGATGTGGCATAAACATCCCACCTACTGTCACTGAGCAGACTCGGCAGATTCTAGATGGCATTTAAACCTCACAGTGGCTGTGGTGCTGGGCTGTAGAGCTCAGTGATTAGAACTGGACTGCCTGGGTTTGAATCCCAGTTCTGCCCCTTCGGAACTGGGTTTTTAAACCTCTAGGTGCCTCAGTTTCCTCATCTGTAAAATGGGGATGAGAATTACAGTACTCATCTCACAGGGTGTTCTTGAGAAATAGTGAGTCAATATAGAAAGCACCTCAAACAGTGCCTGGCATACAGTAAGCACTTAATAAATATTAGCAGTTGTTTCTAGCATCCCCGTTTGGTAAAGAGGTGACGGCTTGCATTTATACTCTCTAAAATGTTCAATCCTACAGCAAGATTGTCTTTCTCTCATCCATACATGTTCTACCCATTCACCCACTTAATCATGCGTTTGCATGTCTGCTACTTTCACTGAGAAAGTCCCTTTCCAGGCAAAGGGGCCCCTTATTCAGGCACTACTAGAACTGACTTCCCAGCACTAACCTCCCTCCCTCTCTCTCTCCCTCTCTCTCTTTCTCTCTCTCTCCCTCTCTCTCTCTCACGTACACATGGAGCTTCTGCAGGAATGGCCATATTCTTATAGACCTCCACCTCCCTGGCCCTGCTGATAGACTCAGGTGTGGGCACCTCACCTAAGCTGGACCAATAAGTTTCTCCCATGAGATTTCTGGTGTCAGGGTTGCCTCTCTAGGGACAGAAGCAGTAAGATGGACAGCTCAGGAGCTGAGTGAGGTCACCCTTCCACCATTGTGCAGTCAGAGAAGAATATCAAAGCTGGCAGCCAAGAGGAGCAATAGTCAGAGGCAGAGTCCTGGGAGCCTCAGTTGCTGTTGGCAGTTGCTCCCAAGCCCCGGCTACGTCTCTGCTTAGATGAGCAAGCGTGGCCTGATTCTCTGATGCCGCAGCTCACGCAAGGGGGTTCCTGACACTTAACCGAAGAGCAGCTCTCACACATCTGTTTCATGCCTTCACTCATCCAGCCACCACCCTTTGGATATCTCCCGTAAGCTAGACTCTATTCTGGCCCTGGCGATGCGTTGCTGCACACAGTGGACAGGTCCCTGCCCTCAAGGAGAGACATCACATGCCATTTTTCATTGGCTCAAAGCTGTGCCATTTTTTCCACATTTTACCATCCTGGCAATCAGAATGCCTCCGAAATCAATGGCACGTTGTAGTTTAATTAGCAGTCCCCAAAATTAAAAAATGCTGTCTCTTCCAATAGATGATATCATAGATTCAATGAAGCATGATAAATAAGTGTAGCTGATACTGCTATGAGTTCACCAAAAGCTTTGTCATTTTCTTGCTAGACAACAGGAAGACTACACTTCCCAGTCACCCTTGCAGCTAGCTGTGGCCATGTGACTGGGTCTTGGCCAGTGGAATGTGGGCAAAGTGATGTAAGCCACACCCTCATGTGGCCCATAAAAACCTCCCACAGACTTCTCTCCTCCCTTTCTCTCCCCTCACCTTCCTCTTCCCTTCTTGCTCTCCCCCCATATGCAGGCTATAGGCAGAGGATCCAGAAGGAGACTCAAGGCCCTGGGGGATGGCAGAGCCACAAATTGGAGGGAGCCCAAGCCCCTGAATCACCTTGTGAAAGGCTGCCTGCCAAACACCCGCACCAAAATGCTATGTGGGCAAGGTAAGTTTCTGTTGTGCTAAGCCACTGGGTCACTGGGCTCGTATAAAATCACAGCTAGCGTTGCCCATCCTAATTAATAAGATAGGTAAGTGACCAAATGGTATAAATTCAGTTAGTGATAAGCGCTGTGAAGAACGAGCAGGGGACAGGATGGTGGGATGGGCAAGCATCAGATAGGTGGTCGGAGAAGGCTTCTCGGAAGAGGTGGCATTTAAGCAGAGGCCCGAAGAAGAGAAGGAAGGGGCTGTACAGGGGAAGCACTTGAGCAGGCCAGGACTTCAAAGGGCCCCTAATGTACTTTCATCAGGTGCTTTAGATTCTTTCACTGCACCCCAGCCAAGTGATGTCTGCCTTGTAAGGACCCCAGTGATGGGGAGATCACTAGTTCAGGAGGCAGCTGTTTACATCTTTAGACCTCTCAGACGTTTTTACAAAAAAAATTCTTTGTGAAGAGTAAAGATATTTCTTCTCTCTGAGCTTCCAGTTGTAGTTTACACAACTCTAACCCTCAGGACCTACAGAACGAGCCTGACCCCCTTCCCTAGACAGCCCTCTAGTTTGCTGCCCGCAGCTTCCTGCCCCCTGGCCAGCCCTACTCCCCAGGGTCAACATCCCCTGCACTTCCGAGTATACAAGGGCTGTCCGGAAAGTATCCAGCCATGTAATATGAAAAATAGAGACCTTTACTGAAAAAGATACAAGATACAAGAAACATTGTACATAGGACAATGACACATCAGTCCCCTTCAAAGTAGGCACCTTGGGACCTCACATAGTTCTCCCCGTGTCTCTTAACCTAACTCGTACACATTCAACATTCTCAGGTGTTCTGCTTGTTGCACGCCTTTTGGAACGTGGATCACTTTCAACAGATTCTCAACCATCTTTGAAGTGTTTGTGCCACACTTTTATTTACGCTGCACTCATTGCATCATCCCCGAAAGCCTTCTGAGTCACCCCAGTGATTTCCGTGGAGGAATGTTCAAGCTTAATGCAAAATTTGATGCAGATTCCTTGCTCTACTCGCTTGTTTTGAATGCGGCGGCCACACAGCGCATGTGCTCATTCACCGGCGCCTAGAACCCCACTGACTAGTACAGTGAAGCCATCACTGTTCACGCATGTGCATCCCAGTCCACTCTCCTTGGCTGCCAGGTTACATCGATGTCACGCAAACCATTCTTGTTATGTTAACAATGGCTGGGTTCTTTCTGGACAGACCTCGTAACCCATCTTCTCTGTCTACTCCTTTTAAAGAGGAGTGTCAGAATTGAGCACAGCTTTCCAGGTGAGTTCTGACCATGTACAGCAGAGCAGTACTGACACCTCCCTCATCCTAGACACTATACTTCTGTTTATACAACCTAGGGTGGAATCCACCTTTAAGGAGCTAGGCTCACATTACTGACCTCCACTCTGCTCCTGTGTGATCACACATCTGAGTATCTTGTGTGTGCAGTTGCTGGGCCTCACTGCTGCCCCACAGTGTGCAGACACAGTGAGGGGGGCAATACTTCCATCCACTCTCTGGTCATGGAA